>CM060924.1:836853536-838159369 GCA_030737875.1 Allium sativum
GTTTGGAAAATTATTTACTTTGTTTATCGGTATAAATTATATTTGCAAAATTATTGATATTATTGTAGAATTTTATGTTAATTTAGTTATCTAAGTAAATTTTGATCATCACATATGTATCAGAAATTCAGAATTACTTTTGGGAAGCATAAGAAACATAAATAATAATATTTTAATCCTATATTTATAATTTATTTCAAATTATTATCAATCTTATGAACATAAAGTCTAAAGAATTCTCGCTATTTCTTAGATTCATGGATCAAATTAATATTTTTAGTTCGATTAAATCAGATAACCAACCGAACCGGCCAATCTTAATTTTGTTGACTTGGTTTTCATTTTTATCGGTTTTAGTTTGGTTTGACAATTTTCATAATTGGATACACTGAGCCAACCAAACGCTCACCCCTATTGGACAGAAACACTCTATTTAATGAAAAATAAAAATCAACATTAAAGAATTATTAGTTGAAGTAGATTTATATTCCATTTAGGTGCCAAATTTTATTTGTATAGTTTCAGGTTGTATTCACTCATAGTCAATTTTAACATTTTTTTAACTGAAAATTAAATGTAAAGAAAAAATTAAATTTTAAATTTCATTACTGAAAAAATGTGATTCATTGAGCGCTGACTTCTCCTGACACCAAAATTAGAATAGTTTTACATTTTACTAATTTAATTTGATTTGCTTTATATAGGCAAGTACATAACTTTGGATTCTATTTTAAGTATTCAAATTTGCAAATAGAAATTTACAAAAGTGAATTTATGGAAGTTGGGAACCTTAGTTTGATTAATGCATGAAATGAGAAAACTTAATGTAATGAGACTAGTGTTTTATCTTGTTTCGAAGCTATATGTTATATGTTAAGTAAAGAGCGATGTATGTGAGTTTAACTAATTTTTCAATTTATATACAATAGTTTACGGTGTATGAATAAAATTTATTATATTGGTTAACATAAATTCGTAGAAACGGAAGAGGATGTTAGTTGATTCCTCCGCTGTATAAAGAGAGAAACAATAGGTTATTTCAAAACCGACTTTAGCTCAGTTGGTAGAGCGGAGGACTGTAGTTATTTAACAGATAGATCCTTAGGTCGCTGGTTCGAATCCGGCAAGTCGGATTTTTATATTTTCCCATTAATTTGACTTTGTTGTTTGCGATCTTGATATGATTTTTTAATGATTTTCCACTAGTTTAACCTTTTTTTTAACAAAAAATTCTTGTTATGAACCAGTCTGCCATATATCCTATATACGCCTTCTAACATTTATTTTGTAGGTCGATGGTTCGAATCCGGCAAGTCGGATTTTTATATTTTCCCACTAATTTGATGTTGTTGTTTGCAATCTTGATATGATTTTTTTAATGATTTTCCACTAGTTTGACCTTTTTTTTACAAAAAAAAAATCTTGTTATGAACCAATCTGCCATTTGTTCTATATACGCCTTCTATCATTTATTCTGTTTTGCACTTTTTTGCATACGTTCAAATGTTAGCTTTAGCCCTTAAGACAACATGACTCAATGCCCATGGTGCTTAACCAATCCGACCGTCATCGTCTTTTTATTTTGTGTTATAGGCTATTTCAAGCTCTAAAACTTACGATGTGTTCAGTTTATCTTTTTTAGTTTTAGGTTTTTATACGTATAAAAATGCAAACGGCGCATGTATGTCATGAAAAAACATTCATTTTTTAAATCTTTATATGAACTACTCTAACATTTATTTTGTTTACACCCTTTAATCATTTATTTTGATTTACATTTTTTTGCATCCATTCTAATGTTACCTTTAGCCATGAAGAGAACATGATTCAATGCTCATGGTGCTTACGCAAACTGACCATAATTATCAAGGTGCGCGCTTAGTTGCGCCTAAGCGCAAAAAAGCCAAATCTCAAGGCTTGTGCCTGTTTGTAGTTTGAGTGTGCTTTTTTTGCAGTTTGAGACGCTTTTTTTGGCTAAATTCCAAATTTTGTCTATAGATAGTTAAATAAAAATTTTGATTGTTCAACAAATTATAAAATATGGTTTAAAATTTAAATCTTATTATTAAAATATGTAAATAATTGAATGAATTATAAAATTTGGTTTAAAAATTAATTTATAGTTAGAAAAATAGCAGATCATACTCATATAAAAGGCACACAAAAAAGCCCAAGGTTCAAAAAAGCCTCAGGGTCAATGCTTGCGCCTTAGCACCTTAACTGCTATGAAACTGACACATCATTGTCTTTTTTTACTTTGTCTTATAAGCTATTTTGAGCTCAAAAACATAGGGTGTGTTCGGTTTATCTCTTTTAGTTTCAGGTTTTTGCTCATATAAAATTGCAAACGGTGCATATGTATTGTAAAAGAAACGGTTGTTTTTGAAAATGAAGTTAACACAATTTTTTTTAATGTATTGAAAAATAACATAACGGAGAGAGATAATTTATACTTTCAAACGACTTTAGCTCAGTTGGCAAAGCGTGGGACTTTATTTATCTAACAGATAGATCCTTAGGTCGTTGGTTCGAATCCGGCAAGTTGGAATATTTCGTAATTTTCCGTTAATGTGATTTTTTGATTTGAAATCTTGATATGAACCGATCTGTAACAACCCGGAAAATCTGGGCCAGTTTGAAAATTTTATTTTGGCAATTTTAGCGAATTTTGATTATTTAAAATAGATTATTTTAAATAATATCGACGTGAAATCTATTTTGAATATAATTCGAACGTTTATATTATACACGTCGTCGTTAGAATATAAATAATTATATATAATTATAAATAGAATTGAAAATGGCGCGGTAGTTCGATAATTCGATTTCAAACTTCAATTGAATGTACCGGGTGCAAAATAATCCGGATTTTAGTGAAACCAAAAATAATGGAATCTAATAGTGAATATCTTTCCAACGAATCCGAAAAATTAAGATTTCATATCGGGAATCAAAAGATATGTCCAGTTGAAAATTCTGAATAGTCGCTATGGAATTCAGGCCCTTAAAAATGGACATTTTGCAAACGACCTCGGATTTCGACGAAACCAGTTTTGTTGGGTCCGGGATGTGAAGTTATTGCTAGGTTTCAAATTTCATAATTTTTCGAATCAATATGTGAGCGTGGCAAAAGAAAACGCGTTTGACCAGTTTCAGTTGATTTTAATCGACTTGAAATTGGCCATTTTTCTAACGGTCTCTGAATTCGACGAAACTAGTTTTGTTAGGACCGTATCGTCAATACGAAGCTAGAAAATATTTTTTTTGGAATTTTTTAGTTAGTATGTGACCCCGGTAATTAGAAATGTGCGTTTAAAATAATATAGTGATTTAAATGTAAATTCAAAGGAAACATATCGAGACGATCGAATTGGCCTGCGATACATATCCCATTGTGTTCGGAATGGGGGTAAAACGCTATGGGCGGCAGGCGGTGGACCTCGTTTAGTGGTCATATGTGAAAGTCAACTCTTTAATAAATAAATAATAAATAAAAAAAAAAAAAAAAAAAAAATATAATATCCCTTCCCTTAAAACCTAGGCCCCCCCCCCGTTCGTTTATCTCAGAAGGAAAAAAAAAACAAAAAAGAAAAAGAAAACAAAAATCGCGATAACCCCCCCCCGTCGCTCCAGCCACCACCGCGCCCAGCGCCCACCGCCGCCACCACTTGCGAGGCTCCGCCCTTCCCCCCTCTGCCTCCCTCTCTCTCCTCCGCCTCGCAGGAACCACGAATCCCCTCGACGAAGCCGATGGCCCCCCTCCGATCAGATGCCCTCTCGCCTCCGACCAGCATGGGTCCGCCGCCACCACCTGAGGACGCAGCCCACCCCCTCCTCTAATTACAGTAAGATCTTGATTTTGTTTATATATATAAAAAAAAAAAAAAAAAAAAAAGAACTGATTTCTGTTTTTATTAAGATTTAAAAACTGTTTTTATTAAGATTTAAAAACTGTTTTTATTAAGTTTTGAAAACTGATTTTATTAAAATTTAAAAACTGATTTTATAAAAAGGAATAAAAACTGATTTTATAAAAAAAACTGAATTTGAAAAATGATTTTTAAAGTATTTAAAAACTGAATGTTATTTTGATTTAAAACTTATTTTTAAAAAAGTATAAACTGATTTATTTTTTTAAAGTATAAACTGATTTATTTTTTTAAAGTATAAACTGATTTATTTTTTTTAAAGTATAAACTGATTTATTTTTTTAAAGTATAAACTGATTTATTTTTGAAAGAGAAAAACTGATTTTATTTTGAACTTTAAAATAGGAAAAAGATTAATCTTTTAGTAGAAAAAGATTTGAAAGCAAAAGTAGAAATCATATTTTTTTATATGTTGAAAGCGAACGTGAAAACATGATTTTTGTCATATTAAAGAAGTGATTTTTATTATATAAACATCATGACAAAAATGAGATTTTTATTCATTTGAATAGCGATATAAAAATTCGATTTTTATATATTGAACTTTGAAATAAAAATATGATTTTTATATATTGAACTTTGAAATAAAAATTCGATTTTTATATATTGAACTTCGATATAAAAATTCGATTTTTATATATTGAACTTTGAACTAAAAATTCGATTTTTATATATTGAATAGCGAACTAAAAATTTGATTTTTATATATTGAATAACGAAGTAAAAATTCGATTTTTATATATGTAGTAGCTACGGACGACGAAGCTGGCGAAGATGCGAAAACAATGAAGACTTCTGCAAAAGAAGAGTCGAGATGGTTGGATAGCTAAATGTGAGAATTTCTCACCTTTCAATTTATATTTCTAGTTATATATATATACTAGGATGCAGACGGTGCTTAGTAGCACCCGACACAATCGTCCACAGACCATGGACTTGTTTGTTTGACTGTTTGGTGATTGATTGCGATATTGGTTTGAATGTGGTTTGTGGTGTGAAAAATCGAATCGATAAATTGGTTAGGATTAGACGTGCGCCGTTATAAGGCGAAGGGGTAAGGCTAGGTTAGATCCTTACTCCAAAGTTTGTGGTTTGCATAACGAATGGATTTGATTGATGTGTGAATGGCGTGGGCCTTCACTAGACCGGGGATAAGGCTAGGCCTTGTCCCGTTTCTAGTATCGTGCCGTTATGCCGCCGAAATTTTCTAAAATAAGTTAGAAAAATAAAAATAGCATTTTATTTAACGAATGAACTGAATAGAAATTCATATGTTAAAATAAAATGTGTTATCGTTAAAAATATAATTTTTAACGTGAATGTGAATAAATAAATATTCATTTACAAACCAGACGGTTTGTTTATGTACACCTATTTGAATGACGTTGATTGGGTCGATAAATTTTACACATCGCCTAACTGCACAAATAAAATATGTGTTTGATTGTTTGAAACCCCACACGGGTGTTAGGATGAAATTTGAAGTTCACTCATCCTGATTGATTTAATCTGTCGATCGATTGATTGACAAGCTGCTATAAGCGTTAAATGTCTATATTTGATGCTTATACAGTGTAGTGCACTTTGGTTGATGGTTGATTATTCATCGTTGTTGATATATCCATGTGTTGTAGAAAATCCATATAATTAACATTATATGGTAATTGATTGGGCCTCATTCCAGTTTCGAAGAAAAAAAAGAAATATTTGAAATAGAAATATTTGAAATAGAAATATTTGAAATAGAAATATTTGAAATAGAATATTTGAAAATAGAAATATGTGAAGCCGTGAGGATTAGATTGACGCCATTTTGACGTGAACGATATTTATATCGATTTTATTCATTTTAAAATGAATATTGAAAAGTGATTTCGAAATCAAATATTTTGAAATAAATTGAATTGAAAACGAATTCAAATTGAATTGAAAACGACTTCGAAATGAATTGAATTGAAAACGAATTCGAAATGAATTGAATTGAAAACGAATTCGAAATGAATTGAATTGAAAACGAATTCGAAATGAATTGAATTGAAAACAAATTCGAAATGAATTGAATTGAAAACGAATTCGAAAGGAATTGAATTGAAAGCGATTTCGAAATGAATTGAATTGAGAACGATTTCGAAATGAATTGAACTGAAAACGAATTCGAATTGAATTGAAAGCGAAGTGAAATAAATTCAAATTGAATTGAAATTTGAATTGAATAGAAATGGATTTTAAAACGAATTTATAAAGAAGAATTCAATTTTGATTTGAATTGAAATGGAAGTTGAAAATGTTTTTGAAACGAATTCAAAACTATTTATATAATTCGTTTTAAATAGAAATCGACGATATATATATTATATATATATTATATATAATATAATGGCCTGAATAGAACGCGCCACGCCGCGGCAGTTCGCGAATTTCGACCATTTATTTCAAACGGGCATTACGGGAGATCCGACCGTCGGATTCTCCTAAAACCGGAACCGTTGGGTTCGTATCGAAAAGAGCTTTCTAATGAATGTTAGAAATTTGAAATCTAACGGTTGGATTTGGAGATATGTCCAAATCAAATTCAAAAAAGGTCGCTGTAAGTGCAGTTCGATGGCCATTGATGGAAATCGACTGTACGGGCCTTGATAAAATTATTAAAAATAGCAATAATTTGTGTAAAATCATAATAAATGATTTAGAAAGAATTGGGATGAAAAACTCCATACTTGAAAAGATAAAAATAAATTTTTATCGAAATGAACTAGTTTTGAACTAGAATTATAATCCTATTTATTTTTAAATAAATAAATTGAATTCGAAAAGGGTTTTAAAAATAACCAAAATTTCCAATGATTGCATTGGAGTGGATTTGAATCGAAATTGTCTTCGGAATATTTCGATGTTGGAATTCGTGATTATACAGGTGTTGTTATGGAAATTTGAAAGATATATATTGATATCGTTATTTCCAATACGACATTTGTTAGTCGTAGAATTCGATATTGAATATAAGCCGATATATTTTCTATTCAGAGCCTTGTATTGAATATCGAATGTGATTTGGGTTTGTCGTGAATGGTGTCTTCACTAACACTATTCTTGAACCCAGTTGAGAAAAGATTAAATCTTTTTATTTAGATTTAATGAAGTGTACCAATTAAATAATATTTAATTGGAATTGAATAGATATTGATTTTTGGGCTTATCGTGAACAGTGTTTTAAATAACACTTGTTCTTTAACCCGATAATTAATGAATGTGATTTTGGGTTTATCGTGAACCGTGTTTTAAATGACACTGATTCTTTAACCCAGTTAACGATTAAAACTGAGTGGAGTTTTAATGAATCTTTAATTAGATTGAAAAGATCGAAAATGGAGTATCACCAGTTTTGCTCCAGGCGATAGTTAAATCTTTAATTAGATTTGAACGTGAAATTTAGAAACTAACTGTCGGTTAGCCAAGCAGAATGGTTTTCTGGATATTGATCTGATGTTGGTTTCGGCCTTCGGGGTTAATATTTGGGGAATTATTCTCTTGATTAATTTATGGTTAGTGACTAATGAATTGGAATGAGGCGTATGTTGTGTTTGTGTAACACTTATTTAAAATATACGCGAGTTATTCGGAAAGACCGGGTTTATCCCATTCTGAATAACTGATACGACGATAAGTCGAAGATGAAGACGATGGTAGAAGACCGGAGGTCTTCACGTCGTTTGGGTGATAACTGATGATCTTGATTGGGCTGTACACCCAAGAAGATGGAAACAGTTAGTGATCGTCCAGACGTACTTGGAGATCGATGGATATGCGGGGTACTAGGTGCCTCCGGTTTCGTTCAGACCCAGAACGGACTTGTAAATGGACTGTGTGTCTGACATCGGATTTCATTCTGTGTGACTGATATCGGTTGCATAGGATGGTTTGCCTGTGTGGCATGCTAAGATGCAAATGATCAAGGCTTCTGTTGAAAAGCAAAGTCTTGTGGTGATGATCAAAGCACGGCCTTTGTGGCGTAGCTTTGTGTAACGTTTACCTCGCGTGTTTCACACCAGGTATGAACCAAAAACGGGAGACGGACCTCAGGGAGGACTTGCGTTTCTTTCTAGCTAGAAGTGGCGTCAGTGGTTTTACACGCCCTGACGAGTTTGACTTATGTGGTTGTTGCTGTTGCGAGGCGCCTCGGTTATATCGGTTTCGGCCGAATGCATTCTGGTCGGCTGACGGACCAGACTTACACCCCATAGGGTGGGGAGACGTATTGTTCAGGCATAATAATCCACTCCGTGTGGACCGGCCCTGACGATCCAAGGGGCAGTTGCGGCTGTTCCTGAGGGGCGGGCTAGAGCGTCTCGAATCGGTTGAGGACTATCTTTTGCCTCGGTTCATAGATGGAAATCCAATTTCCAAATACGTGACATTTGCGGTTTTATTTGTAAACCTATATATGGCGACATAGTGGCATGGGACGCTCATGCCGCCTATGATTGATACTTATGATTTGAAGTTGTTTTATGCACTATGCACTTATAATAGTATCAAACGACTTGTTTTAACCGTATCAAGCATTCTTTGGCTGTTATAAGGGAAAACCCTATCCCCCGGCTTGCGTTTGCATTGTGTGATAGGACCTGGGTCTTATAACAGCTTCATTTTTCTTTATTTAGCATTGCGCTGTTTGTTTCATGCACTGGTATTCTTGGGAGGAAACCCGTTCCGTGTTATACGGCGTGGTCCCTTGATTTACCTAACTTTAAGAATAAAGAATAATAACTGTTTTAGTTCTCACACCAGTCACATGACTGACCTGGAGTTTATTGTTTTAACCTAAACTCTGGGTGCCCTTATTTTCGACACGGGCAGCTAGTAGTTTTGGTTTTGCAGATTTATATTCACAGGATCCTGGTTTACAGCTGGAATGATATCCGGAAAGCTTTGTATCCGTATATCTCTTCTAGTTGTGTATTGTATTATTTTCCGCTGCTATGTATTTAAATGTAATTTAAATCTCTGATATTTCTGTGTAATATTTATTCGTACTCTGTATATTCTTGTAATCTGATGCATTGTTGTAATATACAATGAAATGTTCTTTTATATGCGTTCTGTTGTGGTTTGTTCTCGAACTATCCGACGCTTTCCTTTACGGGGAAGTTACGGGTCTTCACAGTTGGTATCAGAGCTTTGGTTTACCAAGCTCAGAGAACAAGACACATTAGAACCATACGAAAGAATTCATCAGATATTGGATTAGTAATATCCAATTAGAATGACTCGTTAGAGATAGGATCAGTAGTATCCTAGAACGAGTGTGAAGAGTATATTTTTGAAAATGAAAACAAATTTTTGTTTTGAAAATTTAAATCAATTATTCGTATTTGATTATCTATTTATATTGATGTGGACAATCCAGTATATATAGATTTTGCATATACGTCTGATCCGCGTGTATTCGAAATTTTAATATACTGGATAGATATGGAATCACATTCTAGTCGCCCGAAGATGATTCTGATGATAGTTCGAACATCATCAGAATTGGTATTCGTGTTTCGAAGGTGTGATTTTCTATATATTTCCATTAGGCTGGTGTGAGAACCAAAACTTATATATAGCTAGAATTCATTGTTGTGATTTGGCATCAAAACATGATTTTTTGTATATGTATCAAAATTATGAATTTAAAACGTTAATCCACTAATTGATTGATGTTTGTGTTGTTTGTTTATTTGTTTGCCAATTTTGAACCATTATGCTTAATCGAATCAAATATTGAATTGTATTGAAAATTGGTCGCATCTGCTTGCATATACATATATATCATTGAACAGGTCATAGCAAGGAGGCTAGAGCAGAGAATAAAATTTGTTTGCCCGACAAATAGGTACATGTTTACTACATAATTTCCTGTTTTGTTTGGGTGATGATGATTTTGTGAGCCTATTGGCTAGCCGCTTGGCTTTTTCTTTTTCTTTTTGAGATCTGAAGGACCGGGAACGCTATTTGCAATTTCCCGATGCTCCCGGTGCAGGGGAGGTTATGGCGAAATTTTTCAAAAATTTAGGGTGTTAGCCAAATTTTTGAAATTTTGAAAATTCTCAGAAACCAAAGGGTTGGAGAATGAAAGCCAGATCGAACATAGAGCTGAATAATCAAATCACTTTCGACTTTGTTCCTTTTCGGGGACGAAAAGTTTTAAGTGGGGGAGATTGTAACAACCCGGAAAATCTGGGCCAGTTTGAAAATTTTATTTTGGCAATTTTAGCGAATTTTGATTATTTAAAATAGATTATTTTAAATAATATCGACGTGAAATCTATTTTGAATATAATTCGAACGTTTATATTATACACGTCGTCGTTAGAATATAAATAATTATATATAATTATAAATAGAATTGAAAATGGCGCGGTAGTTCGATAATTCGATTTCAAACTTCAATTGAATGTACCGGGTGCAAAATAATCCGGATTTTAGTGAAACCAAAAATAATGGAATCTAATAGTGAATATCTTTCCAACGAATCCGAAAAATTAAGATTTCATATCGGGAATCAAAAGATATGTCCAGTTGAAAATTCTGAATAGTCGCTATGGAATTCAGGCCCTTAAAAATGGACATTTTGCAAACGACCTCGGATTTCGACGAAACCAGTTTTGTTGGGTCCGGGATGTGAAGTTATTGCTAGGTTTCAAATTTCATAATTTTTCGAATCAATATGTGAGCGTGGCAAAAGAAAACGCGTTTGACCAGTTTCAGTTGATTTTAATCGACTTGAAATTGGCCATTTTTCTAACGGTCTCTGAATTCGACGAAACTAGTTTTGTTAGGACCGTATCGTCAATACGAAGCTAGAAAATATTTTTTTTGGAATTTTTTAGTTAGTATGTGACCCCGGTAATTAGAAATGTGCGTTTAAAATAATATAGTGATTTAAATGTAAATTCAAAGGAAACATATCGAGACGATCGAATTGGCCTGCGATACATATCCCATTGTGTTCGGAATGGGGGTAAAACGCTATGGGCGGCAGGCGGTGGACCTCGTTTAGTGGTCATATGTGAAAGTCAACTCTTTAATAAATAAATAATAAATAAAAAAAAAAAAAAAAAAAAAATATAATATCCCTTCCCTTAAAACCTAGGCCCCCCCCCCGTTCGTTTATCTCAGAAGGAAAAAAAAAACAAAAAAGAAAAAGAAAACAAAAATCGCGATAACCCCCCCCGTCGCTCCAGCCACCACCGCGCCCAGCGCCCACCGCCGCCACCACTTGCGAGGCTCCGCCCTTCCCCCCTCTGCCTCCCTCTCTCTCCTCCGCCTCGCAGGAACCACGAATCCCCTCGACGAAGCCGATGGCCCCCCTCCGATCAGATGCCCTCTCGCCTCCGACCAGCATGGGTCCGCCGCCACCACCTGAGGACGCAGCCCACCCCCTCCTCTAATTACAGTAAGATCTTGATTTTGTTTATATATATAAAAAAAAAAAAAAAAAAAAAGAACTGATTTCTGTTTTTATTAAGATTTAAAAACTGTTTTTATTAAGATTTAAAAACTGTTTTTATTAAGTTTTGAAAACTGATTTTATTAAAATTTAAAAACTGATTTTATAAAAAGGAATAAAAACTGATTTTATAAAAAAAACTGAATTTGAAAAATGATTTTTAAAGTATTTAAAAACTGAATGTTATTTTGATTTAAAACTTATTTTTAAAAAAGTATAAACTGATTTATTTTTTTAAAGTATAAACTGATTTATTTTTTTAAAGTATAAACTGATTTATTTTTTTTAAAGTATAAACTGATTTATTTTTTTAAAGTATAAACTGATTTATTTTTGAAAGAGAAAAACTGATTTTATTTTGAACTTTAAAATAGGAAAAAGATTAATCTTTTAGTAGAAAAAGATTTGAAAGCAAAAGTAGAAATCATATTTTTTTATATGTTGAAAGCGAACGTGAAAACATGATTTTTGTCATATTAAAGAAGTGATTTTTATTATATAAACATCATGACAAAAATGAGATTTTTATTCATTTGAATAGCGATATAAAAATTCGATTTTTATATATTGAACTTTGAAATAAAAATATGATTTTTATATATTGAACTTTGAAATAAAAATTCGATTTTTATATATTGAACTTCGATATAAAAATTCGATTTTTATATATTGAACTTTGAACTAAAAATTCGATTTTTATATATTGAATAGCGAACTAAAAATTTGATTTTTATATATTGAATAACGAAGTAAAAATTCGATTTTTATATATGTAGTAGCTACGGACGACGAAGCTGGCGAAGATGCGAAAACAATGAAGACTTCTGCAAAAGAAGAGTCGAGATGGTTGGATAGCTAAATGTGAGAATTTCTCACCTTTCAATTTATATTTCTAGTTATATATATATACTAGGATGCAGACGGTGCTTAGTAGCACCCGACACAATCGTCCACAGACCATGGACTTGTTTGTTTGACTGTTTGGTGATTGATTGCGATATTGGTTTGAATGTGGTTTGTGGTGTGAAAAATCGAATCGATAAATTGGTTAGGATTAGACGTGCGCCGTTATAAGGCGAAGGGGTAAGGCTAGGTTAGATCCTTACTCCAAAGTTTGTGGTTTGCATAACGAATGGATTTGATTGATGTGTGAATGGCGTGGGCCTTCACTAGACCGGGGATAAGGCTAGGCCTTGTCCCGTTTCTAGTATCGTGCCGTTATGCCGCCGAAATTTTCTAAAATAAGTTAGAAAAATAAAAATAGCATTTTATTTAACGAATGAACTGAATAGAAATTCATATGTTAAAATAAAATGTGTTATCGTTAAAAATATAATTTTTAACGTGAATGTGAATAAATAAATATTCATTTACAAACCAGACGGTTTGTTTATGTACACCTATTTGAATGACGTTGATTGGGTCGATAAATTTTACACATCGCCTAACTGCACAAATAAAATATGTGTTTGATTGTTTGAAACCCCACACGGGTGTTAGGATGAAATTTGAAGTTCACTCATCCTGATTGATTTAATCTGTCGATCGATTGATTGACAAGCTGCTATAAGCGTTAAATGTCTATATTTGATGCTTATACAGTGTAGTGCACTTTGGTTGATGGTTGATTATTCATCGTTGTTGATATATCCATGTGTTGTAGAAAATCCATATAATTAACATTATATGGTAATTGATTGGGCCTCATTCCAGTTTCGAAGAAAAAAAAGAAATATTTGAAATAGAAATATTTGAAATAGAAATATTTGAAATAGAAATATTTGAAATAGAATATTTGAAAATAGAAATATGTGAAGCCGTGAGGATTAGATTGACGCCATTTTGACGTGAACGATATTTATATCGATTTTATTCATTTTAAAATGAATATTGAAAAGTGATTTCGAAATCAAATATTTTGAAATAAATTGAATTGAAAACGAATTCAAATTGAATTGAAAACGACTTCGAAATGAATTGAATTGAAAACGAATTCGAAATGAATTGAATTGAAAACGAATTCGAAATGAATTGAATTGAAAACGAATTCGAAATGAATTGAATTGAAAACAAATTCGAAATGAATTGAATTGAAAACGAATTCGAAAGGAATTGAATTGAAAGCGATTTCGAAATGAATTGAATTGAGAACGATTTCGAAATGAATTGAACTGAAAACGAATTCGAATTGAATTGAAAGCGAAGTGAAATAAATTCAAATTGAATTGAAATTTGAATTGAATAGAAATGGATTTTAAAACGAATTTATAAAGAAGAATTCAATTTTGATTTGAATTGAAATGGAAGTTGAAAATGTTTTT
The DNA here is from genome assembly GCA_030737875.1 of Allium sativum. Lineage (NCBI taxonomy): Eukaryota > Viridiplantae > Streptophyta > Magnoliopsida > Asparagales > Amaryllidaceae > Allium > Allium sativum. The sequence goes on from CM060924.1 coordinate 836,867,282, forward strand.
GAAACGAATTCAAAACTATTTATATAATTCGTTTTAAATAGAAATCGACGATATATATATTATATATATATTATATATAATATAATGGCCTGAATAGAACGCGCCACGCCGCGGCAGTTCGCGAATTTCGACCATTTATTTCAAACGGGCATTACGGGAGATCCGACCGTCGGATTCTCCTAAAACCGGAACCGTTGGGTTCGTATCGAAAAGAGCTTTCTAATGAATGTTAGAAATTTGAAATCTAACGGTTGGATTTGGAGATATGTCCAAATCAAATTCAAAAAAGGTCGCTGTAAGTGCAGTTCGATGGCCATTGATGGAAATCGACTGTACGGGCCTTGATAAAATTATTAAAAATAGCAATAATTTGTGTAAAATCATAATAAATGATTTAGAAAGAATTGGGATGAAAAACTCCATACTTGAAAAGATAAAAATAAATTTTTATCGAAATGAACTAGTTTTGAACTAGAATTATAATCCTATTTATTTTTAAATAAATAAATTGAATTCGAAAAGGGTTTTAAAAATAACCAAAATTTCCAATGATTGCATTGGAGTGGATTTGAATCGAAATTGTCTTCGGAATATTTCGATGTTGGAATTCGTGATTATACAGGTGTTGTTATGGAAATTTGAAAGATATATATTGATATCGTTATTTCCAATACGACATTTGTTAGTCGTAGAATTCGATATTGAATATAAGCCGATATATTTTCTATTCAGAGCCTTGTATTGAATATCGAATGTGATTTGGGTTTGTCGTGAATGGTGTCTTCACTAACACTATTCTTGAACCCAGTTGAGAAAAGATTAAATCTTTTTATTTAGATTTAATGAAGTGTACCAATTAAATAATATTTAATTGGAATTGAATAGATATTGATTTTTGGGCTTATCGTGAACAGTGTTTTAAATAACACTTGTTCTTTAACCCGATAATTAATGAATGTGATTTTGGGTTTATCGTGAACCGTGTTTTAAATGACACTGATTCTTTAACCCAGTTAACGATTAAAACTGAGTGGAGTTTTAATGAATCTTTAATTAGATTGAAAAGATCGAAAATGGAGTATCACCAGTTTTGCTCCAGGCGATAGTTAAATCTTTAATTAGATTTGAACGTGAAATTTAGAAACTAACTGTCGGTTAGCCAAGCAGAATGGTTTTCTGGATATTGATCTGATGTTGGTTTCGGCCTTCGGGGTTAATATTTGGGGAATTATTCTCTTGATTAATTTATGGTTAGTGACTAATGAATTGGAATGAGGCGTATGTTGTGTTTGTGTAACACTTATTTAAAATATACGCGAGTTATTCGGAAAGACCGGGTTTATCCCATTCTGAATAACTGATACGACGATAAGTCGAAGATGAAGACGATGGTAGAAGACCGGAGGTCTTCACGTCGTTTGGGTGATAACTGATGATCTTGATTGGGCTGTACACCCAAGAAGATGGAAACAGTTAGTGATCGTCCAGACGTACTTGGAGATCGATGGATATGCGGGGTACTAGGTGCCTCCGGTTTCGTTCAGACCCAGAACGGACTTGTAAATGGACTGTGTGTCTGACATCGGATTTCATTCTGTGTGACTGATATCGGTTGCATAGGATGGTTTGCCTGTGTGGCATGCTAAGATGCAAATGATCAAGGCTTCTGTTGAAAAGCAAAGTCTTGTGGTGATGATCAAAGCACGGCCTTTGTGGCGTAGCTTTGTGTAACGTTTACCTCGCGTGTTTCACACCAGGTATGAACCAAAAACGGGAGACGGACCTCAGGGAGGACTTGCGTTTCTTTCTAGCTAGAAGTGGCGTCAGTGGTTTTACACGCCCTGACGAGTTTGACTTATGTGGTTGTTGCTGTTGCGAGGCGCCTCGGTTATATCGGTTTCGGCCGAATGCATTCTGGTCGGCTGACGGACCAGACTTACACCCCATAGGGTGGGGAGACGTATTGTTCAGGCATAATAATCCACTCCGTGTGGACCGGCCCTGACGATCCAAGGGGCAGTTGCGGCTGTTCCTGAGGGGCGGGCTAGAGCGTCTCGAATCGGTTGAGGACTATCTTTTGCCTCGGTTCATAGATGGAAATCCAATTTCCAAATACGTGACATTTGCGGTTTTATTTGTAAACCTATATATGGCGACATAGTGGCATGGGACGCTCATGCCGCCTATGATTGATACTTATGATTTGAAGTTGTTTTATGCACTATGCACTTATAATAGTATCAAACGACTTGTTTTAACCGTATCAAGCATTCTTTGGCTGTTATAAGGGAAAACCCTATCCCCCGGCTTGCGTTTGCATTGTGTGATAGGACCTGGGTCTTATAACAGCTTCATTTTTCTTTATTTAGCATTGCGCTGTTTGTTTCATGCACTGGTATTCTTGGGAGGAAACCCGTTCCGTGTTATACGGCGTGGTCCCTTGATTTACCTAACTTTAAGAATAAAGAATAATAACTGTTTTAGTTCTCACACCAGTCACATGACTGACCTGGAGTTTATTGTTTTAACCTAAACTCTGGGTGCCCTTATTTTCGACACGGGCAGCTAGTAGTTTTGGTTTTGCAGATTTATATTCACAGGATCCTGGTTTACAGCTGGAATGATATCCGGAAAGCTTTGTATCCGTATATCTCTTCTAGTTGTGTATTGTATTATTTTCCGCTGCTATGTATTTAAATGTAATTTAAATCTCTGATATTTCTGTGTAATATTTATTCGTACTCTGTATATTCTTGTAATCTGATGCATTGTTGTAATATACAATGAAATGTTCTTTTATATGCGTTCTGTTGTGGTTTGTTCTCGAACTATCCGACGCTTTCCTTTACGGGGAAGTTACGGGTCTTCACACGATCTACCATTTATTATGTCCACGTCGTCCAATCATTTGAACGAAGTTAACACATAAAACAATTTTTATTTATTTTTCATGTTTTGAGAATAAGGGAAGGATGAGAGAAAATCTATACTTCCATCGTTTCTTGCGTTTCCTCCGTCGTCCTTCCACTCTTCTCAATACATGTCATTAATGTTGAAAAACATAAAATATAGTGCAAACCAAACGCCACATTAACTTCCTGGAATTAACCTCTCATCTACCGCCTTTATTTGATTGATCTTTGGGCCCTCTTTTTTGCATCTTGCATAAGCGAAGTAGAATGGTCAAATCATTGTTATTAGTGGTATATTCCCGTTATGTTGTGCTATGGTACTCATAAAACCGAAATTTGTTTATGCTCCCGTCTCATTAAAAACAATGCCGTGAAGTATAATCATTACATAGGCTTATCAATTCGAGCTGTATACTTGTATCTGTTATATCTGTTTTGCTTTGTTAGTCATCACTTTATGCTTGTTCATTGAATACTTATTACTTGAGCCTTTTGAACATATATTCTTATATTGCAAAAAATTCCCCCTTGATCCCAGTGGATAGCCGCCAGTTTTATATTTGTGCATTTCAGTTGTACTATCTTGAAATATACTGAATACAATTTGATTTGAAAAATGAACATGCAATCATTGATACTTTGATTTTCCCATGCAAAAATATGGCTTATTACTCACAGTGTATAAACGAATTAAGAAATCCATACATCAAATGAATGGTTCTGGTTTATGAATGGTCTGAATATTATTTGATTTGAAATGTGCAACCATTGAAACTTAGATTTTCCCAAGTAAAAACAAGGCTTGTCACTCGGTTTATAAATGAATTAAGCAACCAGTCACATCAAAATTTGAATGATTCTAGTTTACGAATTGTTTATTCCTATTATATTGTGTTATGCTACTAGTAAGAGAAATATCTGTTTATCGTCGTCTCATATAGGATAATGTTGTGAAGCATAATTATTCTGTAAAATTATTAACAATCGGACAATCGGTCATTGAAAAATTTGAATGGTTCTAGTTTATGAGTGGTTTATTCCTATTTAATTGTGTTACACTGCTTGTAAGAGCGAAACTTTTTTGTGCTCATCTCATTTAAGATAATGTCATAACATATAATTATTACATAGGATTATCAATGCACGCAACTTTTTTATTTTTTTAACTGCGAAAAGGGTCTTTTTGATCTACATGAATAGCTGTCGGAAAAAGGATTTATATGTGTAAAGTTGTAAATTATATAGTCTACTTTGTTGAAATCTGATGAAAATAGGGGCAGTGGCTAATACTTGGATTTTCATATTTAGGCGAATAATTAAGAATGTTTGATGATTACCAATGTTTTTTTTGGCAAGGCAATTACCAAATGTTTATTCTTCCAACTCAAGTTGTAATTACTCGAGTTTGAAAACCTGTGTAAAATTTAGTGTTTGTTTCGGTATGAATAGCCTCACTCACTAATTTATCACATTCACTAAATTACCGACTCGGACAATCTTCTGTTTTTGTAGATTTACCACTTAAGGCACGAACTGTTATATCTTTTATTCCACTTAGGGATTTCTCAATGGTTTGATGGAGCTATTAATATCATCCTTGATGCATCATGCAAAAGGGTATATGCTCAATCGATGTTACTTCTAGATATCTTTTATTCCTTTTTACTTTTTTGTAAATGAACGAGTCAAGTAATTTAATTGCGAAGTCAGTGTTAGGCCTATGTATATGCTTTCTAGTAATTATCCGTAGACTGCTTATGGATACATATATATATTATGTTTCCCATAATCTTATACTGCTTTTATTTCATTTTAAGGTCGTTGATTCATTTTCTACTTGTGTTGAAGAACCTAGTTTGGTTAGGTAATGATGTATGCCTCATGGTTCACACCGTTCTTATTCTATACACAGAGTACTAATGTTTTAAAAATGATTCAATCTGGGAATATTACCATGGACATTGAATTTGGAAAATACAGCAAAGGTATTAGGCTTGTTTAAGTTTCTTGTATCTTTTGTCCAACCAAAAATTCTATATCATCTGGTTAGCTTCTCCTCCACTATGCATATTTTATACATCGATGAGCTAAGACCATGGTAATGGGCAGTTACCAATTTTTTTTAAACAATGCCAATTGATCAACAAGAAGAAAATGTGATTTTAATACAACTTTGTACATGATATCAATTAATTAACATGATTTACAATGCAACTGCATGTTTCTTCGTGTTCCATGAATACCATTGTGTGTCTGGGTCCATTATATTTGTTCACACGACCTTTTAGAAGCAAATGTACATGTTTCAAAGTGAAATAAAAGGGGATATATGAAAGAGCTCAGGATATTTGTTCACACGACCTTTTAGAAGCAAATGTACATGTTTCAAAGTGAAATAAAAGGGGATTTATATAAGAGCTCAGGAGATGCTTTCTTCATCACAATATATATGATAGTGTATGAAACCAAACACTTGCAACTTCCTCATTGCCCATTACCTGTTATCTGGTAAAATTATATACATGAGAAATACAACAAATAATTGATTGTGTGGGACTATATACTAAACTCACTTAAGGTAACAAATAATCAAAGTAGAGGAACCCAATCAAGAATTCAATGCTATAATATCCTTAAATAAAAGATCAAAGCGTCATCGGAGTAGACATGACTATATTTTTTAAGGTCGAACATGGATGGATATTTCATTATTAATCACAACTAGCAATTTATACTGACACATAGTAGAGTGGTATAAGAAGATAACCAATCAAACATTATTTAATTATATGGCTTTTTTCAGGATGTTTTAATTAGGACTGCAAAAGGTTGGTTGGACCAGTTAGACTTTCGTTCAACCAATATAATAATGGGTTAAAAGAAATTCAATCAATACTCGATTAGGTGTGATGTAGGTTGAGTTGAAGTATGATTTAAGTCAGGTTTAATAGGAATGAGTTGGATTACACAAACTAATAAAAAAGTCAGGATTTAGTAAAAAAAGAACGAAATATTCTAACTCTAAATAGTAGTTTGGCTTAGTATAGTTAAGAGTTTCATCCCACTAGATTAAAATTCTTCGAATATTACTCAAAATATCACAATAAAACAAAAATACCTCTGATTCATACACAAAGGCACTACTGTTGTATACCTCTAATTCTAGAATAGCACCTAAAATAGACAGTTTTGTCTCGCATTCGTTAGTCTTATTGATAGTATTAATGATTGAGCTTTTAGGAATGGGTGAACATGATCGAGACAATTTTTATATGCTCTAAGTAAACATGATCAAGGCAATTTTTAGATGCTCTAAGTATCTCGAAAGAAAGAGTAAGGTACCGAATGTGCAGTTAGGGATACTGCAAGTAGGTTTGACGAGAATTCCCTTAATACCAATGACGCTAAACTACTTAGGGATGGAATCAGCTTCATCTTGAGTAGTGATATATGATGGGACCAGAAGATAATCCCCTTTATGAACAACATATAGTGAAATTTTGGGACTCTTAGCTAGCCTTCGTTGTGTATTTCTTGTCATTTTCCGACCTTCCATCTTCCTTCCAAGTGATGTTAAGCTAAATAAATTGTGTTTAATATCCTGTGACATCTAGAACCCCATGCAGAAGGATGAGAAAGGCAGTGTTAGCAGAAAAATGGGCAAATGAAAAAGGGCTCAAAGAGATGCATTCTTCAACCCAATTTAGATGATAGCGTATGAAGCCAAACGCTTGCAACTTCCTCACTGCCTGTCAGCTGTAGTATGGTAGAATTATTTATATGAGCAATAAAATAATTAATTGATGGTATGGGACTGTAATTTGGTAGAAATAACTATGTTTTGCAAGGTCGAATGTGAATGGATATATCATTATTAATCAAGTAACAATATCAACAATGGTGGCTGATCTGGAATTGTGGCGTGTTTTTAATTTTCTATCTGAGCAAGTCATTGCACATTTTGCTTCTTCAAACCTTCAAAACATGTCCGCAACTCCCATGGCTAACGCTTAGGTTACTCCTCTGACTCTTTTTCTTTTCTTTCTTTTTTATGGATCACAGGAAGCATCTGAGGATATCGGAACAATTTTTTTAATTTGTTGAAGGGCTGAATTATAAAATGAAAACTTTATAAATAAGGGGTTACGGTCCTCGAATTACACAAGCCTTAGCAAGTCTCTAACCCCTTCTATGGAGAGCTGATTTCAGATCAAGGGTTTGTGTCAATCTGGAAGACCAAACCAAATTCAGCTTCTTGTTTAGCAACCGACTATGGATTTAGGTATTGCAATGATTAAATACAGATTCAGTACGCTTCCGCTAATCAAGTTATCTATTTTCTGTTTTTTTTTCTCAATCAAATCAATATGGGTTACATATTTGGATCCAGGGATTCATGACTGTCTACTGTTAATATATATTGAAATCCCAACAAGTGGTATCGGAGCCATCCATAATTGATTTTATTGAGAAGAAAAAAATGATTTTATTTTAGATCTAGATAAAAAAAAAATGTTTTTTTCTTCTACTCTTTGTAATGGTTTCTTTTGATCATATATACATATATATTGATGAGTTGTTCAATTTGATTTGCATATGTTATTATGGCATGTTAGAACAAGTCGAATCACATTATATCTATGACGTCTGATCATATTTGGCTATTTATATCTTTTATATACTTTGTAGTACACGCAGCGAGTCCATCATGTGAAGCTTATGCTTACAGAATAAACATGTGAAAACAAAAGTTTATAAATTGTTTTGATCAAGTCAACATTTGACCTGGTCATATATTCTGTACTTTCCATTAATTTAAAAAGGTATAGGACTGTGGATATAACATCAAAACTGACTTTGGACGTAACAAAACGATACACACACAGAATTTTTAAAGGGACGTTTAAATGAAATAAAAAATTAAATAGATATGTGTTTATGGTTTTAAACGGGACATTTAAACGAAACATTTTAATTTAACTGGTTTATAATTAATTAATTATTTGTTTTGTTGTATGACATGTGTTTAATAACTAAAATTGAAACATATTAAAACAAACTCGGTGTTTCATTAAATCACAATGATGCATTTTTAATTCAAATACCGTCAAATCAAACAAACTAGAAAAACTATATGAACAAACTGCAGAAACAAACTAGTAAAAACAACAATTGAACTTGTTCAACTAATAACTAATCTACACAGGTAGCACTTCGTCGGATAGTACATCCACCATATCTAAGACCAAGGGATCAGTGTGAAAATTCTTCATAATTTTCCACCTATGAATGAGAGAAACAACATACAAAAAAAAAGCAACACGTCGTCATATCGAGGAAGCAATCTGTCTGAACAAATGTCTGTGGTCTTCCTGAACTCACAATCTGTTGACGTCTAGGGTGAAAAGGTTTGTTCTCATTAGTCATCTAATCAACATAGAAAGCTGTATCGACAACAATGAATGGTTGGACTTGGAGCTGAAGCGATTGAGCTATTGGTGTCTCACACTGACATGTGGCCTTTCCTATGCACTTGCAAAACATGTCATCTTGCTTTCTAAATTTCGATGGAGCAATTCTTTTGAATTTCCGATGCTTGCGTGCTGAACTGTTTCATTGTTCGTCAAGTCTGTCAAGGCGATCATTTCAAACATTCCGTTCACCCTCTACTATCTTTAGAAATTTGTTCCATTCTCTCCAACGATGCTCTAGACTGTCTCATTTGTTCTTCGCACGTGTCTCGGTCTAATTGTCATTAGACAGTTCTTTGAAATCTGCAACTACAGCCGAAAAAAACAAGTCGTGGCTTCCTTTTTCATGCAGGTGGGTTATTTAAATGTCAATTAAAGCTTTAGGGTGTTCACAAGTTTTGAATGAAGTTGTAGTAACGCCAAAGGCAGAAGAGGGTGTGCTATAACGCTGGAAATGTAAAATTTCAAAGTAATTAAAAAATTGCAAAAGTGTAATGGACACAATAAAAATAAGTAAATTAGTTGGGAAAAGTACATTATAAATATCAAATTCATTGGAAAAAAAAAAGCATCGAGAATATGTTGATTTTGGAGGGGGGAGAGGCTGGGCTAATTGAAGTGAAAAGGAGGAGATGCGAATAAGATAATATAGTCAGCGATAAATCAAACCATTGGTATTCGATGTGTCCAATGCATTGAACACTATCGATTTGATTTTCTCCAATGAGAAAATCGAACAATCTGGACCATCATCGTTTTGAGTTGGACCTGTCTAAAATGACGACTTTTCAAAGTCTTACTACGAAAGACATCTTAATAATTGGGTCAGTGATCCTTACATTGCTCTATTCTTTTAATTTGAAAAAATCAAATGAAGAATTAGTAATTTGCTAACTTCATTCTTTATTTTTTTGACTGAAAGGATAATACGACCCAAGTCGCACAGCCATATTGCGCATATTTAATACTAATACGCGACCAAAATGCATGATCGATGACCAAACACCTATCAATACAATAACAGTTAGGTACAAAGTACATACCACTGGTAAAATCGTAGCCTAAACACCCTCATACAAATAGTCTACAATACTTTTCGTAAAGCAACAACTATGATGACCACCATACACCACCGGTGCTTAAATAACCCTATAACGCGTTGTACGAGTGTCCGACGCAAATTGGCTGCAAATAGAAAAAATCAAAACAAAAAAATAAAATGAGAAAGAAAAGGAAAATAGGAAGAGAAGAAGAATAAAACATAATAAAACCACATAATCAAAAATATAATTACAGAACATGTTGGTCACATAAGCATCTGAGGATGGCGAAGTGGTGTTCAACAGAGCAGGTGATAGAAGCATGCTCGAAGGGAATAGGACCAGGAGGAATTCGTGTTTGAATATCAAGGGGAAGGAAATGGTTTTAACGCGGAGGAGAAGTAGAGCATGGGCTGAGAAGGAATTGGGATTGGGCCTACAGTTAAAAAAAGAAAAAAGAATATATATTAGACGGGACCGTTATTTAGTAATCAAAGTGGGCATGTATTGTGAAAACGAAAGGAAATGTGCATGCGTGCAACAAGGAAGACGTGTGCATACAAAAGGAAGAGTCGAGCATTCTGGGAACGTAAATTAGGCCGGTGGGTTCAAGTTTGAGCGAAATGTAATTAGTAAAATTTATATTTAATTAATTTAACTAATATCGTAAAAGCTATAACCAGTATATTTTTTACATATGTTAAAAGAATTCGTCATAACAAGCGACGCTGGAATTGTAACGAACTAAAGTATTCGATGCTCGAATTCTAACAATAATACATAAAATCTCGTATTACTTGTCAAAACTAAAGTGTCAAACACACCAGATAGTTAATAGAAAGAAGTTAGATGTAACGACCCGGATTTTGAGAAGACTTTGGTTATCGACATAAGCTCGATGTCGATAACCAAAACATCGAAAAATCCCGGTAATTAATGAAAGAAATTAGAAGGTGAGAATAGATAAGATAGAAACTTAGAATAGAAGAAGAAGAAGAACACAACATCAGAGTAACACGAACCTCACAGCGGAACGAATAACATATAATAGATAACATAACTTTGAAATATAACAGTTATGTATACAATAGCACTTATCTGAGTACAACACTTACAACACAGCGGAAATAACTATAGCTATATGATCTTGAAGCCTCCTGCTCCACGCTCTTCCAGTATATCTGTAAATTCCTGACTACTTGACTGCCCGTACAAAATTAGGCACCCAAGAGTTTAGGGAAAACAAAACAAATAAACTCCGGGTCAGTCATGGGACTGGTATGAGTAAAACAGTTTAAACAGGTATATGAACAAGTAAACGATATCTCATAAGACCACGCCGCAAAACGGAACGGGTTTTTCCCTTATGAGAATCCAAAATATCTTTATATCAAAAACCTTTTGATAATATAATAATGTCTATGTACAAATAGATATCAACTAGCAGAAACGCTTTCATCTCACGTTCTACATATATAGTATACAATCAAAATCGCAAGCGTGTATTGGATAATGGATTTCCAACTATGACAAGGTATGGAACCACCTTCCGATCAGTGTACTCTAGGAACGATACATTGGAGTTCAACAAGAACATCTTGTAACTCAGCCACACATGACCGACCACTCATTTCGCTTGAGTGTATCGAATGTATATCACCAACGGTTGGGATCAGGAACCGTTCCCCGTATATATATATATATATATATATATATATATATATATATATATATATATATATATATATATATATATGGGACAGCATTGATAGATTTAAGAAACAAATGAATATTCTCTAGATAGGTGATTATACACCCTACTTCGGTGCGACCGACTTAGCCATGCTGCCTGCCCGATTTCTGTCATTTACTGGTTGATGAGGCTAGAAGCTACGCTTTATCATCACATCAGATTCACTTCGAATGCCACATTGTCAGATCCATCAGAATCACTAATTGACGTCTACAACCATACATTACGTGTCAGCTAAAAGAAGTTTCCTTCTCCGCTTCCACTCTTGGTATAGTTGAAGAAATCAATGTACGTGACCGTCTGGAAATACTATGTCAGACATCCATCTTCATTCACTTAGAAATGTCACATCGTCATACCCGCCAAATCACAAATTGACTTATCCAAAAATAACACGGGTATACAGCTAAGAGAAACGAATTCCTCAGCCACCAAACGTGAATACGTTTGAACAGATCAACTTATGCGATCCATTGGATATACTCTGTCAGACCTTCGTCCATGCAAGTTGTCCTGGGACTGGACAAAACGAATGCACTATTCTGTAAACAGGATAGCCCTTGCATTTTGCTCCGTCTTCAATTATCTTTAGCATATATGATTCGCGACGCTTATGCCAATACAAAGTGGTTCTTTGGATAATAATCCAACCGGTCTCTCCATATTAACAACGTTAAAATGGTCAAAACTTCGATAGTCTGTGAGTTAACTATCAAAGAAAAACAAGTGTGCAAACAACGATATTATTTCCAGATGGAAATTATATCGACAAACATTATTTAACATTAATCTCTTTAGTTCATTTAATTACTTATCTCCTGTTTCCCTATATTCTAAATTCTTATTTTCTTTTATCAGAAAACATTTCTGATTCTCGTTTGGAAAACATTTCTAAAACTCCTTTACGATCAAACCTTACCATTTCTTAGTTAAGAAGGAAGTCACTCAAGTTGGGGTATAATTACCTCTCAGACCTTAACTGAACAACGTTATAACTTCGAAATGGTCAAAGTTTATCTTTTAATCTTTAACAACTTCTTTACGCCTTTCTCGGATTCAATTTTACTAATCCACTTCTATATTTAAAACATTGGTTATAACGATAACGTTATAATCCCTACTTTCGAATTATCTAACTTTAATTATAACTTCTATTATTATTAGTGAATAATTAACCTAACACTTATTTATTTATAAATAAATAAATCTCTATTTAAACACTGGAAAGTATAAGTACTTTCCCAAATTCGATATAATCGAATTTGTCGATTTACTCTCTTCGAGAAATCTCTATTTGATTAACTCTTCTTCGAATAACCTATATTCGATTAACTCCTTCTCGAATAAACGATATTCGATAATCTCTCTTCGAATAACTAATATTCGATAACTCTTCCTTTTCAAATATCTCATATTTGAAAATCTCACTTCTATTAAACTAAAATCGATAACTCCCTTCGATGAAACTAACATCGATAACTCCTTTCGATGAAACTAACATCGATAACTCCTTTCGATGAAACTAACATCGATACTCCTTTCGATGAAACTAACATCGATAACTCCTTTCGATGAAACTAACATCGATACTCCTTTCGATGAAACTAACATCGATTACTCCTTTCGATGAAACTAACATCGATTACTCCTTTCGATGAAACTAACATCGATTACTCCTTTCGATGAAACTAACATCGATTACTCCTTTCGATGAAACTAACATCGATTTATTTAACTCGACGAACTTAACTCGACTAACTTAACTTGACTCGACTTACTTGGTTCGACCAATTCGATTCGATTAACTAGGCTCGACTAACTTGACTAACTTAACTCGACTTACTTGGTTCGACCAATTCGACTCGATTAACTAGGCTCGACTAACTTGACTAACTTAACTCGACTTACTTGGTTCGACCAATTCGATTCGATTAACTAGGCTCGACTAACTTGACTAACTTAACTCGACTTACTTGGTTCGACCAATTCGATTCGATTAACTAGGCTCGACTAATTTGGCTAACTTAACTCGACTTACTTGGTCCGACCAATTCGATTCGATTAACTAGGCTCGACTAACTTGACTAACTTAACTCGACTTACTTGGTTCGACCAATTCGATTCGATTAACTAGGATCGACTAACTTTACTAACTTAACTCGACTTACTTGGTTCGACCAATTCGATTCGATTAACTAGGCTCGACTAACTTGGTCTAACCACCCGATCAACTCAACTTATTTAACTTAACTTATTTCTCAACTCGATCAACTCGATTAACTCCTATCGATTAACTAATATTCGATTAAACTCCATTCGCTTGACTCTAGATCGCAGCGATCACAATGGTTACGCCTGACTCCCTCAGGAAACATCCTACCGCCGTAGGCTATTTACAGCCCTGCGAATTACGCTAGCAGTCGTACAAGATGGCAACTTACCCTGAATACTATGTTTGACTAACTCTGTCTTAAATAACACTATTTGATTAACTCTAGTTCGTTTTAACTCTAATCGATTAACTCTAACTAATTTACTCCAACTGATTAACTCTAACTGGTTAACTCTATTTGACTAACTCGACTTGACTAACCCCTTTCGAATAACATATTCGATTAACTCTTTCGAATACCATATTCGATCAACTAACTTCAAATACCATATTCGATTAACTCCTTTCGAATAACTATATTCGATTAACTTTATTCACTTTATAAAGATTTCCTTTTTAACAACGTTTTATTCATTTGAAAAGATTTACTTTTACATAATGGTTCTACACTTTAAAAATGATTTCCTTTTTTATAATGTTCCCTTCCCAATTCTATTTGTAAATGGTTTACAAATATTTCCTTTTCAAATTTATTCTTGAAATATTCTAACTCCTTAAATTCCCGGGAAAATTCGCCATAACCTCCTTTGTATCGGGAGCATCGGGAAAATCCCCAAACTCGCCACACAGGCCTTTCCATTCAAAAAGAAAATGGTTTGAATTTATTTCCTTTTAAAATATCTCCTATTTATAAATATTCCCATTTATAAATATTCCTTATTTATAAATATTCAATTTACAAATATCTCTTATTTATAAATATTTCATTTTATAAATATTCTATTTTCAATATCACTTTGAAAATCCCCTTATCAACATTCCGGCATGTTATGGTATTCAATCATATCAAATCACGATGTCTAATCTCGTCCATACACACACAATCAACAACAGGTTATAATTCACATCATATATTAAAATATATGAAAAACAATAAAATAACTGTTGAGGAATCCTATCGGATTCCTCCAACCTGTTTCCCTGCATCACAGATGTTAGACAATATAGATAACATCACTTTCAGTTCCATATGATATATTCTGTTAAATAGAATCAATATAGAAATTTTAACTAACTGACTAGCAGTTCAATCAAACAATCAATACACAGTCAAACAGACAATTTTAACAGTTCTAACAATACAACATGAAATTATAAACTGTTCAGAGTTAGTGAGATTTACTCACATTTGCGCGTTAGCCGTTAAATAACGGTTTGCGTTATTTGATTCAGTCGGACAATTTATTTTGCCATAAATTGTAACGTGCTCCAATCGACTCGCGGTCAGTCCCATTGTGTAGTGTCCGTTCATACGATCCCAACGCAACTTACGGTTCGCGTTTTCGATTCCGTATGAGCTAGATATCGCATACACAAGTTAATACACTAATTTATATTTAAAATAACTTAACTCATTTTATATTGGGCTTTCACCTTGATTTTTCCCCGGCCCATCACCACACACAAGCCCACCCGTATAAACAAAGACCCGTGCTCCTCTCTTCCTTCCTCCTCATTTTGATCGACAGCTCCAGGAAACAATTCCTCCACAACCGATTCTTGGATCCACCGTTCACCATCAATACATCACCGAAATCAAAATGGAAACGACCAATGTTCTTCACTCAACGATCTCCATCCACTCCACCCCTCACTGTCGAACTCGCACACACCTTCGTGAAGCGCGACTTCGAGCTTCGGAGCTCGGCTACAGGAAGACCCCGACGCCTTCTACCACCGAACACCACCAGCGTCCTCCCACCTAACCACTTCGATCTCCTAAACCCAATTACACTAGCCAAATCTCGAATTAAAGCCTCAATCTCCCGAAAACCCTTGCCCTAACCTCGCTGCTCGAAAACTGGTCCGCCTAATACTGCGTCGCACCATCTAATGGTCACATCAGATCGAAGAGCTTCGCACCAGGAATCCAAATATATACATCGTTCGATTTATAGGTTTTGTTTGGAATTGATTTGGATTTTTCTTTTGATCGAAAACTTGCTGTGTATCGTTGAATGGGGTTTTATACTTGAGATTGGGTTGGTAGCATCTGTGGTTGAGAAGGAAGGTCGTGTGGCCTGTCTTGGACCTTAGAAAAATAGGGAGAATATTTTTAATTTTTTTTTCTATTTTATTTTATCGATTTTATGCTTTTCTCTGTCTTTTAAAAATCCCTGCGACCACATACGATACCCAAAAATCACCAAACTGGACATGTAGCTAGAGCTCGACATTACGGTCCCAACGAAACTGGTTTCGTCGAATTCCGACTCCGTATGCTCACACAGCGTATTTTTAACTGTCAAAATACTGTCTATTTTACACTCTAAAAATCCGTACGGCCACACAGTGACTCTAAAAATCACGAAACTGGAAATCTAACAACTATTTGATATTGCAGATCCAACAAAACTGGTTTCGTTGAATTCCGACTTCGTTTGCAAAAGTGGCTATTTTTAAAGCTCTGATGACCCATTTATATATATATAAATATATTTAAATAAATTTAAATATTAATAATTTAATATTATCGTAGATCTTCACATATGATATCGTACAGCTCCAGAATATCATATCAGAATATACAGTTTGATATTTCAGATTTCAGATTATCTCGGTATTCAGTTTATATCGAAAATCCTTTTATCACGTATATAAAGCGTCGCAAATTATAAAGGAATTCTACAGCGACTTTTCTGAAATTTGATTTGGACGTACATCAAAATCTACACGACGAAATCCCGATTTTTCTCTTCCACTAGAAAGATATACTCCACCAGCTCCACACGTTTCTTGTTTCACAGAAATCCGGCTTAAAACGAATCCTGTACATTCAGTTGAAGTTCAAATCGCCAAATAGCGAACTACAGCGCCATTTCAAGCACTATTTTAATTATATTATAATTTTACATTCAAACTGTCGTTAATTAAATATATTCGTTATTCAAATTCAATTCTAAACTGAATTAAATATCACAGATGATCCGGTTCACACCATATCATCATTCCAGCCAATTTTGATCATTTCAGAATTTAATATATTATTTAATTTATTATTTCAATTAAATATTCGCCATTATTTGATTCCACGACCACTAAATCCTTTAATTCACCTTTTAAATAATTAAATTAATTAATTATTACCCCGTGAAAGTACGGGTCATTACATTAGAGAGTGAGATAAGAAAGGAAGAAAATTAAGAGCATAAGAAGAATAAAAACCAACACAATACAAAGTCTCACATCGCAGCTGAACAAATTATAATATAGAAATAAATCTTTACTAAAAGCTTTTAAAAGTACTTACAATCATCAGAGTACATCAACATATCTGTATAATTATAATAATCTGTCCTCATATACAACACACAGTGGAATAGTATTTATATGATATCATGCATCTGGGCTCTTCCAGCTCGTATCTTCACAGCATTCGATAACCTAAACCTATAAAACCCGGTCTAACCCGAGCATTACAAATGCTGGATCAGCTTGTTGTGGTGAACCAAAGTGAGAAAACACACTAAGTTTAAAGGCATCACACAACTTGATTTTAAAGTTAAAATATTTTCAAGAGAAAAGGATAATCATAAGACCAAATTCACACATAAATACAGACAGTTTTTACCTTATGATAACCCAAAACATTTTTTAAATCAATATCTTTTCTGATATTATAATAGTGTCTAAAGACAAATAAATACCAATCAAGCAAAACGCTTGCATCTCACGCTCTACATACATAGTATATAATCAAAACCGCTGGCTCTTATTGGAGAATGGATTTGCAAGGACCACTCGCTACTAATCTATAAGGTGATTCCTAGGATGTGGTAGAATGGTGCCTTTGGTTCATCCTGTTCTTAGATGACTTGTATGGACGAATGTCTAGCAGAGTATTTCTTAAGAGTCACATACATTGACTTTTACAAATGCATTTCTGTAGGTAGCAGAGAAGACACCTTCTTTTAGCATAAACACCTAGGGTATTTTTGTAGACATCAATTAGTGATTTTATGGATCCGACAATGTGACTTTCAAAATAAATGGTGGTCATATGTTCTAAAAGATAATTATAACCTAATGCCTCACAATCGGGAATTGACAAAAATCGGGCAGGCAACATTGCTAAGTGGGTCACTCCCAATTAGGGTGTATTGTCACCATCTAGAGAAATTTCATTATTGTTCTTCTTTTCGCTTCTGTATCTCCCAGAAATGGTTATATTGCTAACGACCGTAAGGTGACAATATATTCGATACACTCAAGAGAAATGAGTGGTCAGTCATATGTGGCGGTTTGCAAGATGTTCTTATTGAACCCAGTGTATTCCCCTCTAGAGATACATTATCGGAAGGTGGTTCCATACCCTGTCACAGCTGGAAATCCAATTTCCAATAAGCGCCTATAGTTTTGATTGTATACTATGTATGTGGAGTGTGAGATGCAAGCGTTCCGCTAGATTGCTATTTATTTGTGTTTAGACACTATTATAATATCCGAATAAGATATGATTTCAAAAGTGTTATGGGTTATCATAAGGTAAAAACCATCTGTGTTTATGTGTGGATTGGTTAACGATTATCCTTTCTTTTGAATAGAAAAGTTTTGACTTTAAAATCAAGTTGGATGATACATATAAACTTTGCGAGTTTCTCACTCTGGTTCACTAGACTGATCGGGCGTTAGTAATGATCAGGTTTTACAGGTTTAGGTTTGAATACTGCGAACTTCAGAAGGCATGCTAGAGAAGTTTAGACGTATGATATATATTTATTTCATTGTTTGTTGTATGTGAGGACATATTATTATAATTGTCAAAACGTGTTGATATACTCTGATGATTGTAAGTATTTATTTCTATGCTCTCAATAAAGATTTATTCCTGTATTATATTTTATTCCACTGCATTGTGAAACTCTATGTTGTGTTGGTTAGTTCTTCTTCTTCTTCTATTCTAATATTTCTTTCTTATCTCACCCTCTAATTTCTTTCTATTAACTATCTGGTGTTTTCGATACTTGGGTTTTGGCAAGTAATACGGCTTTTTAATATTATTGTCGAAATTTGGGCGTCGAATCTGTTGGATCGTTACAAATACACTACCTTAATCACTTCAGTCCACCTCAGAAGTTCACCAAATTTCCCCTTGCTTTGAACATCTAGCAACCCTCAGATCCACCGTAATGACCCAGCACTTCAACATCCACAAAATACACATACAACTTCTTCCTTTTTTCCCCAAAAAAATAAAAATGTTTAAGACCTAATCGTGCAACATTTATAAGTTTATGTCTGCATAATTGATCTCTCGTTTCATACTATATTAGCACGAACCATGCTTGACATTGGCTTTTTCCAAGAAAACTTTAAAGATGCTCTTGCAGTGTAATTAAACAAAGGATAAAGAAATCTTCACATGAAGATCCATTACGCGGGCACCTCCTTCTAAATAGATCCATTTTTTCTTCTTCTTAGCTTATCATTTTAACCCTTAGACTGGATTTCTTAAGCCGTTTAGCACACTCTTTCTCTTCCTTCCTACGAAGCACCTCAGCACTAAGTTTAGTTGCTTCTTCTTCCATCGCCTTATTTTTCTCTGCTTTCTTCTTCAGTATTGCTTCCTGTCTTGCATACTACAGTTCTTTATTTGCCTCTTGAACCAGTTTATCTCTAGATGTTTTAGTTTTGGAACGCGCTTTAGAGCTTAATTTGTAACGCTCAACCAGATCAATGTAATATAGCATAAGTGCAACTAGCTTAGTCATTTCATCCATTTCATTTTTGCTAGGAACTGCAAATTGAACACAAGAACTTTCTTGTACGATGCTGGGTATTGATCTAAAAGTAAAGGGAGATGAATCGCTTCCCTACTTTTTTAAATGCCTTTTCACTGAAAACCTGATCAAGCACAGCTTCATTGACTAAATCATCCGCAATATCCTTAATTTTTGCCACAACCACCAACTCCTCTGAAACCCACTTCCTTCCAGTTGCAGGACCACCAGGCATTAGACTCCCAAACTTAACCAAATCCCTTGACTCCTTCAACATGGCCTTCGCCAACTTCTTTCTTGCGGCAACCATCACCACATGATCCATAATCTCCTCATTCATCACCATCTCAAATGTTATAGTATCCTTATTTTTAAGACCAAATTGTAACGGCCAGGAATTTCGCTCGATCCGAATCGGTCGTTAAACCGACCAAGACCGTTCGAAAACCGCTGATCGTTTGAGAACATGACAAATCAGAACGCAGACGGAAGAACATTTCATTGTAAATTACAACAATTCCATCAGAATACAAGAATATACAGAGTATGAATAAATAATATACATCACAAATTATCAGAGATTACAATAAATTACATAGCAGTGGAAAATAATACAATACACAACTAGAAGAGATATACGGATACAAAGCTTTCCGGTTATCATTCCAGCTGTAAATCAGGTTCCTGTGAATATAAATCTGCAAAACCCAAAACTACTAGTTGCCCGTGTCAAAATAAGGGCACCCAGAGTTTAGGTTCAAACAATAAACTCCAGGTCAGTCATGGGACTGGTGTGAGAACTAAAACAGTTATTAATCTTTATTTTTAAAGTTGGGTAAATCAAGGGACCACGCCGTATAACACGGAATGGGATTCCTCCCAAGAACACCAGTGCATAAAACAAACAGCGCAATGCTAAATAAAGAAAAATGAAGCTATTATAAGACCCAGGTCCCATCACACAATGCAACGCAAGCCATAGGATAGGGTTTTTACCTTATAATAGCCAAGAATGCTTGATACGTTTAAAACAAATCATTTGATACTATAATATGTGTATAGTGTATAAAACAACTTCAAATCATAAGTATCAATCATAGACGGCATAAGCGCCCCATCCCACCATGTCGCCAAATATAGGATTACAACTAAGATCGAAACGTCACGTATTGGAAGTTGGATTTCCATCTGTGAACCGAGGCAAAGGATAGTCCTCTCCGACTTCGAGACTCTCTAGCCCGAGCCTCAGGGTCAGAGCGCATCGACCCTTGGAGCGACAAGGCCAGTCCACCGACGTGGATTAAAATTCCTGAGCACTACGTTTCCCCGCCCTATGGGGCGTAAATGAGCCAACGAATGACTCCATCGGACCTGGATCATCCGATCTAACCGAGGCGCCTCGCAACAGCAACAACCACATAAGTCAAACTCGTCAGGGCGTGTAAAACCACTGATGCCACTTCTAACTAGAAAGAAACGCATGTCCTCCCTGAGGTCCTCTCCCGTTTTTGGTTCACAACCGGGGTGTGAGGCTCGCGAATCAACGTTACACAAAGCTATGCCACACAGGCCGTGCTTTGATCATCACCACAAGACTTTGCTTTTCAACAGAAGCCTTGATCAATTGCCACTTAGGCATGTCACACAGGCAATTCACTCCATGCGTTTGATATCCATCAATATATAACCCCTGAGCTCGTACGTCTCAAAGAAGAGCATTAAGCAAGAGAATAAATTCTCCACCGCCAAATAGATATATATTTAATAGAAATCAACCACACAGAATAAAATCCAATGTCAGACACACAGTCCATTTACAAGTTCATTCTGGGTCTGAACGAAACCGGAGGCACTTTCCTCGCATATCCATCGATCTCCAAGTACGTCTGGACGATCACCAACTGTTTCCATCTTCTTGGGTGTATAGCCCAATCAAGATCATCAGTAATTACCCAAACGACGTGAAGACCTCCGGTCTTCAACCACCGTCTTCATCTTCGACACCACGTCGAACCAGTTATTCAGAATGGGATAAACCCGGTCTTTCTGAACAACTCGCGTATATATATAATAAACACGTGTTACACAAACACAACATACGCCTCATTCCAATTAAGAATATTCTTTTATTCAAATATTCTTATATTTTGGGAAAGGTTCCCATTAATTTTATCACAGATAAATTCTTTAAATTTATTCTTTAATCTCCTTTGAATATCAATTCAAACTAGTCGGGATTAGCGAACCACACCGAAGTAATCATTTATTTTACTTTCCCAATCCCAACCTATTCATCCCATGAAGTAAAACTGGTTATACTTCATATCTAACACCACGGTGTTATCGGTAAATTCAATTACCATTTCACGTTCAAATCTAATTAAAGATTTAACTATCGCTTGGAGCAAAACTGGTGATACTCCATTCTCGATTATTTCAATCTAATTAAAGATTCATTAAAACTCCACTTAGTTTTAATCTGTAACTGGGTTAAAGAATCCAAGTCATTTAAAACATGGTTCACGATATACCCAAAATCACATCACATTTCAATCAGTCCCTAACTGTAAATTAGCAAGTGAACAATTCCCTAAGTATTAACCCCGAAGGCCGAAACCAACATTAGATCAATACCCCAGAAACCATTCAACTTAACTAATCTCCAGTTAGTTTCTGATTTTCTTAACTCTGTTGGGTCTAAGAACAGTATTATTGAAGATACCGTTCACGACAACCCAAAATCACACTCTATTAATTATCGGGTTAAAGAACAAGTGTTATTTAAAACACTGTTCACGATAAACCCAAAAATCAATGCCAATTCAATTCCTATTAAATATCATTTAATTGGTACACTTCATTAAATCTAAATAAAAAGATTTAATCTTTTTCTCAACTGGGCTTAAGAACAGTGTTAATGAGGACACCATTCACAACAAACCCAAATCACATTTGATATTAAATACAAGGCTCTGAATAGAAAATATACCGGCTTATATTCAATATCAAATTCTACGACCAACAGATATCGTATTGGAAATAACGATATATATATCTTCCAAATTCCCATAACAATATCTGTATCATCACGAAATCCAACATCGAAATATTCCGAAGACAAATTCGATTCAAATCCATTCCAATAATTATTGGCAATTCTGGTTATTTTCAAAACCATTTCAAATCCAATTTATTTATTTAAAAATAAATAGAATTATAATTTTAGTTCAAAACTAGTTCATTTCGATAAAAATCTATTTTTATCTTCTCAAATATGGAGTTTTTCATCCCAATCTTTCCCAAATCATTTCTTATGATTTTACACAAATAATTAATATTTTTAATAATTTTATCAAGGTCCGTACAGTCGATATCCATCAACGGCCATCGAACTGCACTTACAGCGACCTTTTCCAAATTTGATTTGGACATAATTCCAAATCCAACCGTTAGATTTCTAATTTCTAATATTCGTTAGAAAGCTCTTTTCGATACGAACCCAACGGTTCCGGTTTTAGGAGAATCCGACGGTCGGATCTCCCGTAATATCCGTTCGAAGTCAATGGTCGACATTCGTGAACTGCCGCGGCGCGGCGCGTTCTATTCAGGCCATTATATTATATATATAATATATATGATATATACTTCGTCGATTTCCTTTTAAAACGTATTTTATAAATCGTTTTAACTTCATTTTCAAAACGGTTTCAACTTCATTTCAAATTCAAATCAAAATTGAATTTCCAATATAAATTCGTTTTAAATTCATTTCAAATTGATTTCCATTCAAATCGATTTTGAATTCAATTTCAGTTCGTTTTCAATTCAATTCAATTTCAATTCGAATTCATTTCTATTCAATTTCAATTCGAATTCATTTCTATTCAATTTCAATTCGAATTCATTTCTATTCAATTTAATTCGAATTTCAATTCTTTTCAAAATATCAGATTTTGAAATCACTTTCGATATTCATTGAAAATGAATAAAATCGATATAAATATCGTTCACGTCAAAATGGCGTCAATCTAATCAACACGGCTTCATATATTTCTATTTCCAAATATTCTATTTCAAATATTTCTATTTCAAATATTTCTATTTCAAATATTTCTTTTTCAAATATTTCTTTTTCAAATATGGAATGAGGCCCAATCAATTACCATATAATGTTAATTATATGGATTTTCTACAACACATGTATACAATAACAACGATGAATAATCAACCATCATCCAAAGTGCATTCTACACTGTATAAGCATCAAAAATAAATATTTAACGCTCATAACAGTCTGTCCATCAATCGATCGACATACAACTAATTATTGGGACTAGTGTATGTCATATATCATCCCAATACCCGTGTGGGGTTTTCAAACAATCAAACACAGATTTTATTTGTGCAGTTGGGCGATGTGTAAAATTTATCGTCCCAATCAATATCAGTCAAATGTGTGTATATAAACAAATCGTCCGATTTGTTTATTTTTATTTCATTTCATATACACGTTAAAAATTCTATTTTTAACTATAAAATATTTTAACTATATAAATATTTTATTTCATTTCACATCACATCACACAATCAACTACACATCAAAATCAAACAAACAAGTATACAAGTCGTCCATGGTCTGTGGACGATGGGTGTCGGGTGCTACTAAACACCGTTTGAATCCTAGTATATATTTTAACTAGAAATAAATTAAAGTGAGAAGTTCTCACAGGATTGCTAATCCAATCCCACGACTCTTCTTATGTAGAAATCTTCGCCGTTCGCCTTTTATCAATTTCGTTGCCCGTAGCCACTACATATATAAAAATCAAAATTTTACTTTGCTATTCAATCTATAAAAATCGAATTTTTACTTCGCTATTCAATATATAAAAATCGAATTTTTACTTCGCTATTCAATATATAAAAATCGAATTTTTACTTCGCTATTCAATATATAAAAACCAAACCTTTCTTGTTTCAAAAATTAAAACTTTTCGCCATTAAAAATCATATCTTTTTATAGTTAAAAATCTCGTCTATTTATATTTTCTACAAATTAAAATTCGAATTTTTATACCTCATTCTCATATAGAAATCCGTTCTTTTTATTTATACAAATCCAAACTTTTACTTATATTTTATATTTTTATATATAAAAAGACTGAAAAGGAAGTTAAATAAAAATAAATAATAATAAAACTTACTGTTATTAGAAGGGGAGAGGGAAGCGAGGTGGGGGAAGTCGGAGGCCGTCAGGGCGCCGGAGGGGGAGTGCGCCATCGGAGGAGGCGGTCGATGGTGGGTGGTAGGGCCTGCGTCGCGGATTTGGGCGTGTTGGGGCTCAGGGTCTCGATCGACCAGGTAGGGGTGGGAAAGAAGAAGGAGAAGGTGGAGCAGAAGTGGGGGAAGGGGGTGCGCGTGTCGGCGCCTCCCCGAGCGGCGGCGGCGCTGGGAACAGGGTGGCGCAATTCATTTGTTTTTTTTTTCTGACCTATTTCGATTTGAACAGGGGGGGTGAGTATAGAGAGGGAGGGCAAGGTTTAGTATAATATATATATTTTATTATTTATTTATTTCAAAAAGTAACTTTTTATTTCGAACTCGAAACGAGACCCACTGACTGTCGTCCATAGCTAATTACCCCCATTCCGAACCCAATGGGATATGTGTCGTGAGCTGATTTGATCGTTTCGATCAGTTTCCGTCAAAATCAACATATAACTCTATATATTGAATTTGAACGCGCATTTCAATCTACTGGGGTCACATACTAACTCGAAAAATCCCAGAAAAATATTTTCTAGCTTCATATTGACGATACGGTCCTGACAAAACTAGTTTTGTCGAATTCTGAGACCGTTTGAAAAATGGCCAATTTCCAGTCGATTAAAATCAACTAAAACTGGTCAACGCGTTTTCCTTTGCCACGCTCACATATTGATTTGAAAAATTATGAAAATTGGCATCTAGCCATAACCTTACATCCTGGATCCAACAAAAGTGGTTTCGTCGAAATCTGAGGTCGTTTGCAAAATTTCCATTTTTAAGGGCCTGAATTCTATAGCGACTATTCAGAATTTTCAACTGGACATATCTTTTGATTCCCGCTGTGAAATTTCGATTTTTCGAATTCATTGGAAAGATATTCCCAATTAGATTCTATTATTTTTTGTTTCACTAAATCCGGTTTATTCTGCATCCTGTACATTCAATTGAAGTCTGAAATCGAATTATCAAACTACCGCGCCATTTTCAATTCCTTTTATAATTATTTATAATCTAACAACGATCTATATATTATATACATTCGAATTCTATTCAAAATAAATTTTTCGTCGCTGTTATTTAAAATAATTCATTTTAAATATTCAAAATTCATCGAAATTGCCAAAATAAAAATTTTAAATTGGCCCAGATTTCCGGGTTATTACACAAATTCACGACCTTCCCTAACAAATAATGCTTACATGTCAGCTCCATCATTGCCAACACTGCCTGGCAAAACCTCTCCCCACTTGCACAGAACTTTAACACATACTTCCCTTCTTCCAGTAGCAGCGACTGATCCTCCTTCTCATCTCCTAATCCTAGAGAAAACTTTAAAAAAATCAAAAATAGACCCCTCACCAGCAGATACTTTTTGCCGAGTAATCACGATATTTTCATTTTGCTTCTTTTCAATGAAGTAGTTAATAAGAAACATGACCAAGAAACTTAGGCAGACAATTTCCACGGTCTACTTACGGATGAACAACGGATCTAGATGTGTTGAAATCTTGACATTCATATATAACGAAGGAGGGTGTTCAATCGAGATTGGTTGTTTGTTTTTGGATGGCGAGACGGGAATTCCCTCGAACTCGTCAGAGTCATAGAAATTGAAGGAGTCAAATGGAGGGGAGGGATTTGAGGAAGGAGACAGAGGGCTGAGATTGCTTGGCTCGGGATTAGTTAGGGTTGAGGTGGAAGTGGTTGGATTTAGAAGTGAAATGAATGGTAAGGGTTCCTATTCATCAAATTCCTCATTGAGTTCACCAGCGTCGAATCCTTCAAAATTAGTTGGGAGGGAAGACCGGATGAGAAAACTAGGAGGAGGAGAATATAGAGGAAGTGCTTTTTGGCCATGGATCGAAGCGAAAGAAAATAATGGAGTTCAATGTCTTTCCGCCATCTTTTGAATTTGGTGAGGCTAGTGTTATCTTTACCACTTCCACTACGTTTGTCACATTCATCGCATTTGCAAACACCATTTATGTTTCTAATTTAAAACTAGGGCCTTACTCGGAACTGTTGGCTGCACTACCAAGCTTGGATGAGCCATCAGTATGATTAATAGGAAATGGTGAAAGAATTGGATATTAGGACATAGAATGAATGCGAGCAAAGTGACATAGGATAAAGCCATAGTTGATACTTAAGAAGAGCCTAAACGTGGGGAGAGTCCCTTTGAATGCCTTGAGAGTGAACCATTGGAAGAGGCTATGAGCGGAACTGTGATAGCCTTTAGTTTTGTATGGGTTAGAATTCATTATCTCTATTTCCATCAGTGAGACCATGCTTGTTTGATTTAGGAGGCAATGAATGTTGCAGACTAATTTTGGTACCAGCTCGACTAATGTGGGGACGAGATGTGAGTTGAGCTTCACAGTCTCATTATTTCCTTTTATCCATATTGTGTAGGGTTCACATTTCCACCTTTCCAACTCAGCTGGGCAGGATGGTGTTGAATTAGCTTGTGCCCTTTATTGTATTTGGATCGATGCCATAATTTATTTTCTGATGTAA
The DNA here is from genome assembly GCA_030737875.1 of Allium sativum. NCBI lineage: Eukaryota > Viridiplantae > Streptophyta > Magnoliopsida > Asparagales > Amaryllidaceae > Allium > Allium sativum. The sequence continues at coordinate 836,894,355 of CM060924.1, forward strand.
TATGGTTGTGGTACAATTTATATCAGCCTCATTTGCCTGATTGCTCGAGCGTAGCCTAGGCCTCGTGTCATTGGACTATTTTTGGACTTCAAACCATGTCTCGAATTTATCATAACTCGTTTTGTTTTATTCATAGGCATGTACAACATGTATTTCACTTTTCCTTGGTCGGGGCTATGCAGGTGCCAGTCCATGCTATCAAGGTAAGTGGAAGTTGGTACTGGAGTGCGGTAATAAAAATGTCGTTGTTTGTTGTATGACTTTGCTTATCTAGTTTGAGTTTCTGCATTCCCTACATGTTTCAGTTGCATTTTATTTTCTTGTAGCACTTTCTTTAGCCGAAGAAGCACGGATACTAACTTCTACCTTTTGACTTGATTGCACCTTTGCGATGACACTCTATATGGAAATAGGACATCATTTGCTTGTCGTACGTCTTTGTATCCTTTATGTTCTGATACTTCTGGCATTTTCCTTCGTACTTTTTAGCATTCTTCTTTGTTAGTACTCTATTCTTTATTGTTGCGCTTCCCATTCATCACAATGCCAGGATGGGCCTATGGTATGTTTTACCATGATGTTAATTGAGGTCATTACGGGTGGAGTTGCCCCATACCATAGGTCATCGCGGATTGGGATGAACTCAAACTCCGTATGCGTTGGGTGTTGCCCGCAGCTTATGATGATAATTGGTCCTGTTAACCTCCTTGGCGTCTTAGGTTTCGTGTTATCGCTATGGGTAGACTGATCTCAATATTTGAGGATTTGCAACTGCTCCATTGGGTTTGAGTTACGTTATGTTTCATAACCTCGTTTTGAGTGCTGATTATCCAAATGTTCTAAGAAGACGGGCAATCAGTAGAATCAATCTTTGTGCAGCGATGGTTTAGGCATCATGTCTTCTAAGGGAGGAATTCATGTTTGTTAGGAATGGTTGTTAGTTTGTCCACCAGAGGAGACTTTTGGAGTTGTTGATAAGGATGCTTATTTTTTGGCGACTATAAGTTTACTTGTTGAATGGCTGCTACTTCACTCGAGGAATGATAATACCTCCTTGCTAGAAAACTTGGTACCAATGACCGAGGAATCTCATTCTTGAATTTTCCGTACAAGGGCTTATCTTTGAAGTCACCTCTGCAGTAGTTTAGCGTTTAACCTTGTATAGACAAGAGGACACTTGCTCAGGAGTCGCGATCTCTCTTTTGGATATGCCAATCTCGAACAGTGGATTCTTTTGCCAACTTCATAGGTCATCTCTTGCCTTTTCTTCTTAGAAGTTCTAATCAATCACCAGTGGTTGGTGCTTTTCCCAGGCCGTGTTTATTAGACATCTAATAAGGCGCCCTGGTGTAGTAGACTCTTTACGATGCCTATCAAATGCCTTGTAGGAGCGAGGTCTTTACCTACTTGATGTTTAATGATGGTCATGTAGCTTTAATCGGGGTCAGGACCGACTTGCATTGGTCACGTTTCCTGGGGCCTGACTCATCGTGATGTATATCAAGAGTGCCTCGTAAAGGTAAGGTTTTTTCACCCTCGATTTTTATCAGTGGTTGTGTGGCCTGGACAATATCGCGTTTCCCAGGGACTAACTCAGCGCAATGTATCAAGAGCGCCTCGTAAAGACGAGGTCTTTCCGCCCTCGATATTTTTATCAGTGGTTGTGTGGCCTGGCCGGGATCGCGTTTCCTGGGGCCTAACTCAGCGCGATGTATCAAGAGTACCTCGTAAAGACGAGGTCTTTCCACCCTCAATTTTTATCGGTGGTTGTATGGCCTGGTCAGGATCGCATTTCCCGAGGCCAAACTCAGCGCGATGTATATCGAGAGTGCCTCATAATGATGAGCTCTTTCTCACATAGTGTTTACCGATCGTCGCGTGCTTTTGTTCGAGGTGGGGACCAACTCGTACAAGTCACGTTTCTCGAGGCCGGACTTATCACAGTATATATCGAGTTCCTCATAAGAGCAAGTTTTTTTGCATGCCTCATCTTGGTAGGTATTTTTTATGCCTCAGCTTGGGTGAGGTCTTCAGGTTCCTCCATATATGGAAGGGTTTTGAGTGCCTTCGAATGTGGAAGGGCTTGGTTGTAATGTCGACAGTCTTAGGACGACGTCGCAAGTTTGTAATGTTAGAAGTCTTTGGATAACATCGATAGCGTTGACAGCCGTAGAATAATGTTTCAGCTTTATGATGCTAACTGTCTTTGGCCAACATTGATTTTACTGCAATGCTGATATCGTGTGACAAGGTTTCTTTCTCGATATACCAATCTTAGGAATGCGAGGAATTCCACCTAATGTCGCAGGCTTGGCGGTTTTGTTCATGGACTTTTCACCTATATGATCTGGCATTCGTCATAGCGTGCCTGAGGATGAGATCTCCAACCCCGTAGGTTTGATGGTGAAATCTAGCATCCAAATGCTTTGTCTCCTTTCCTTGGCCTACTATTTTTCTTAGCTTTTCTTCTTTACTAGGTATCAGCGGACTGGATTATAAAATGTCTTAATTTAGTATTATTTTATATTTACTGTTTCATTTATACTAATTTCTCTTTTACTATATTTTTTTCGTACTATTTTGTTCCTTATGGAACAGTTTTTTGTTCATTTTTCCTTCACACTATTTTCCTGTATTGGGTAAATTTTGTAACTATTTCACTTAAGTTACTTTTATATTATATTTAACTATTTATATTTCATAACTAAAGTTTTATTTCATTCTAGTGAAGGGCACCCTAATTTCCTCTTCCTATTACCACAACTAAAAAATACCACAAAAATTACCTTTCTACTCTTCCTAATACCTCACATTAAAAAATAAGGGCTACCACTGTTTATACCTATTTCTCTCTTTCAGCTTCAATTCGTCCGTTCTCTCTCTTTCAAAAATACTAAACTGCCATGATTTTTGTTTTTCGATGTGTTCATCCATCATTGAATTCTACGCTACTACAAAAATGAGTGGATGCAAATAAAAGAGTTGTGAATAAAGATCAAATATAGCAAAATGGAAAAAGAAGTGAAGATGAATTTTGAAGCTGTCAAAAGCAGCGGCGGTAGAGGAACAAACAAATTAGGTTTTTAGATTAGGGTTGAATACATTATTATTTCAAAAATTAATGGTTGATTGAGAGATTTGAATGAGATTAATGTGGTATTAGGAAGCATACAAAATTTAATTTGTTTTAATTTTTTTAGTTGTGGTAATAGGAGTCGGAAATTGGGGTGCACTTAGCACCATACTTACTTTATCCTAAACTTAACTTTTTTTACTATTTTAATAAGATCAATTTATATTAAATTTTTATATACCATAACTATTAGACTACTATATATTTAAAAGGGACAATTTGATTCAGGTCCATTTTAGGTTTTAAAAGACAAAAAACTACCTACCAAATTTTTTAAAAATTAGGTCCTTTTTTTCGTAAATCATCAAAAATAAAAAAAGTAAAAATTTGAAATTTAATTCAACACATTATCATCTTCAAATTCATGTAAGAAAACTAGAAAAAAATGATTCAAAAATTAAAAAATGAAAAATATTCATGTATATGTTATTAATTTTATGAATTGTATACGTTATTATTATATTTTATCGGTCCGCTGTAAGATTTTGATTATTATTTAGTTCTTTGTCATCATATTTTATCTTCTTATATTAAACCTCAATAGTAATCCATTATTTTGCAATGGTTTGAGTTAGATATGTGCAGCTTATTGTCTGCTTGAGGCATCCTAAAATGGCGGATTGTTACACCTAGTATCAGAGCTTTAGTTTAGCCATAAACCTTATCATGTGCTTTAAACTCATTAGAGATATGATCAATAGTGCACTAGAATGAGTTGAGCATATTGAGACAGCATACTTGTATTTTTACAAATATATATATTTTGAAATTTTGATTAATTACCATGATTCGATGATCTGAATTAAATTGAAGTAATTATATAATATGTTCAGTATTATATGAGCTTAAATGAAATTGTTGTTAATATAAACTTATTAAAGTATTGAACCTATTAATTTTGTAACAACCTGGATTTTGGGTTCCAGGGTTAAATACCGGGTTAAACAGAACATTGCCTGTTTTCCATATTTTAATTTTAGAGGGAATAAAATATGATTTAGGAAGCCCAAATAATACAGTGTTCTAAAACTAGAACGAGGAACTTGGGGTTTTCAAATTTGTGTATTAGAATAAATTAAATGTCCTTAATTTAGTAAGTAATTTATTCTAATATGAGTCTATAAATTATAACTTGTGATTAATGTGAATATTGAAAATATATAATATTGGTTACCTAATCAATATTTAAGTGGTAAATATATTTTCAATATTAATAATAAATTATTGTTCGGAATGACTATGAAACCGTTGATTTGTGTTTTAATTGTAAGATATATTTCTTGGAAAATAAAAATCAGATTGAGTTTTGAAATTGTGTTTGAAATAGCTGTAAAAATTTAAAACGTGATATTACTTTAATTTAGACCTAAACTCTTCCTTAATTACCCAATTATAGCTTAATTAGGCTCTTAGTCTATTTCGTAAGAAAAGGTATGTTGGGAACTACGTTTCTTTCTATAAGGAAACATTTTTCCTCCTTCCTCTTTCATAGTAAAAAGGAATTTAACTATGGCTTTTTCAAATATTCAAAAGCCAAACATCTCTTGTAAATCTAAATGATGAAGAATCTTGTGCTCTCCATCTCTCCAAAGCTATTTATTTCAGCAAGAAGATTCATCTTCAGTTTGGAGAATCAGAAGGTATGGTTGTTGTCTAATCTTTCTCAGGCCATGCATGTCGGAATTTTTCAGAGCTGCAATTTACAAGATGTCTAATCCATACTCTGGTGAGTTTGTGACACTCACACAATCTAGTTTACATTATTTCTTTGTTATTTGTGCGGATTTGTTGGGATTAGATCATTGAAAACTGAACCTAGGCTTCAGTTCTTTTATAGTGGAATGATTTTCTCTACACTGATTTTTAAGCTTGTAGATCTCCTCTAATTCAATTATCGTGCATGGATCCTTCCCTGTAGCGCAATATGCATGGCACTAAACTTACTTGCCTTCGAATGAATTCTTTGTTGATGTTTGTTTTAGTGTCGTTTGTTGGTTGTCCCGTTTATGTGTTGGTGTACACATGTCGGTGCTGCCATCTTCCACTGTGCATGCATGCATTGCTTTGTTGCTGGCTCATTTTTTCTTGTCACTTGAACTTCTCGTGTGTGTTCAAGTTCACCTTTCATGCCCTTTTGACTGTTTGTAAGTGCAGACGGTGCTAATTCCATAAAGTGTATTATGCACGGGTTAATGTCCTTCCTTATGCAGTGATGTTTGAGCATTTCCTTGCTCCTTATTGTACCGTCTTGATTCCATTGGGTGTTGGCTTCTTGACCTTGGCCTAGTTTTGTTGCTGCCATATGGTTTCTTGCATATCTTGCCTTGAATCTTGAGAGATGCACTTTCTTTTTGGCTTCACTTGTTATTGTCCAGCTTTATCAATTCGTTGTTAGACGTGGTTTTTCCCTGTTGTTGCATGCACCTGTTTATCTTATACAATAATGCCATGATTATGTATATCGCACCTAGCTCATGCAGTGTTATGTTTGTTGTATTGTATACTTGCTTCCATGTTGCCAATGCTAATGGTTGTTGTTGGTCTAATCATTTGACTGGCAGCGTTTGTTGATCCCATCCTAGCTGATGCGTTTCATTTTGTAACCATACCAGGTTGTTGCACAGGTTATTGTTTGTTGCATCGTCCTGTCTTTGTTTTTCCAACCACCATTTGGTCTGATCAATTGATTTGCACCGTTGATCATTGTGTCTTGCTGGTACCACCAATTTCCATCGAATATTATTCTCTGGCCATTGTGTTTCATGCTTCATTGTTACGTATTGTCCCATTGCCTAATGTAACTTTGTTTTATTGTGCATATGACTTGTATACCCAGACTTATCCAGGCTTGTCTCATTTCCTTTAAAATATGCTTTTTATTACATATTGAAACATTGTGATGATACACACTGGCTCATGATCTTAACCATGTTGGCTTATAGCACTTGGCCTTGTCTTATACACATTGTAGTGGTGCTGCCCAACCTGAGATATATGTGCTATGTACTTTGTTGTGTGCCTATTAATTTTGGTTTTGTCTTGATCATTGGCCTTGTCTCTTCTTCTTTATGGTCATGTTGATTTTGGTCATTGTTGGTTCATATTTTTGGCTTTCCTATATCCTATAGCTTTTCGATTGTTGGCTTTCCATGAGCCTGCGTTGTAATTGAACTTTTGCAGTATGTTTCAACTGAATTTACCGGGCCTTAATTTACCTTACTTTTTGAATTTGACTTGGACCACATGACTGCGTCACTGCCATATTTTTGTTAATCTTGTATAGATAGCTAGATCACTTGATGTGTGCCATTGTCATAATACTCTCGCCTGCACGGTGTAATAGAAGTATCAATCCTGGGCACGGTATTTTACGCATAAATGTTGCCCGCATTTGGTGGTGTTTTGTTTAAATTTGATCTCTTTTTTCCCAGTCTACTAGACGAATTTCATATACACTTCAAATTTGTAGCTTCAACAATTATTGGGCAAGCCTATATTAGACTCGAAACGTATTCCAGATTCATGGGTTCGATGATTTATATGTCGTAGATTATGATACTTCATACACGTGCACGGTTTTAACCAAGTTTCCATGTATATATATTATTTATGAATTGTCTCAAAGCACTAGTATAAATCTATTTTTGAAATAAAAGGGGGTTTTAAGAACAAATATAGTTGGTTTTCCGAAAGGGTTTTACAAACTTGATGTTGTAAAGTATTTACTATATAACTCCACCCTTCTCTACACCCTACGAGAAGGCGTAATGGAGATTAAACGGTATCGTAAACCCCATGGTACGGGATGCGACGGTATACGAAATCGGTCAATCCCATTCTTGCTTAACTGAAGCCGATAATTGGTGTTTTGATGATTTTTGTGTCGATGTTTTCCAGTGTGGTATAGACGGGCAAATAGTAAAATAGTAATGAGAACGTGTGGTATGGGATGCATAGTTAGCACCGCTGTATTACTAGTCGTAAGTTTATGATACATCCCATGTTATTGCAAACACCAGACCTTCAAGCCGATTATTTTGTGTAATCTGGGTAGAACCCACAGCTTTAGTTCTAGGTAAATTCAATACTGTATTATACTTCTGGGTAGATCCAACACAATGTTGTAAATATGGATAAATCCAATATAGGTTTTTGACTCTGGGTAGATTCAACATCTCTAATTTTGGGAAGATCCATATATGGCCATTCCTGGATAAGTCCAAATGATATTCTAAATAGATCCAAGTGTTGTAGTTCTGGGTAATTCCAAATGTAGTAACTCTGGTAGAATTGAAAACAATAGTACTTGTCAATTAAATTTCTCTTTGTGATACTTATTAAATTTGTAATTTGGATCTATCTTACGTTGTAACGACCTGCCTTTTTGACTGCTCTAAATCGGTATTTAAACCAACTCAAAATGTTCAAAACGAAGGGTAGTTATTTTAACTTACAGGGCTTAAACAGAAATTAACACACAGAATCACAAACAGAAATAAACATCAATATTTATATCACAGCGGATTTTATGTACAAAATCAGAGTTATACAAAATATAAGTTTTCAGCGGAAGAATAAATAAAATATATGCATAAATTTTATCTGAATAAAAGTTTACAGTTTCATCGAGCGCGTGCATATGCGTTTTGAGTCTTCACGTTCCACTCCAGTTTGCGAGCTGAAACTTCAAAAAAAAAAAATCTGCAATGCTCGTATCTGACCCGAGCGTTCCATGCAAAACATAAAACACTCGAGTCAGGATTAATCATAGTTCAAGTAAATTAATTTCAATAAGAACTGTAATACTAATTAATTTAACAACACTAAAGTTAATTGACAAAGATGACGCATACATTTCAGCCAAGCGTGTTTCATGCGCAGGCTTGGAATTTCACGGCAATCAATCCAAGCCCGTTTCAAATACACACACATTAATTAATTGGGGAGAAGTGCGCAACAGGTTGCAAAATAACAGGGACCAAGTCTAAAATGCTGTAGCATAATGGAATATTTTGAATAATTGCACCTTATAATAACAAATCTTTGGTCTGTCACATTTTGTATCGAACGCAATATTTTTTTTCTATATTTGACTACTGCAATTTTATTGAATGTAGTATTGGTTGTCTCAATAATCTACGATGTGTTCAATTGGACAAAATCATACAGTACAACAAGGGTATCAACACAATAAAAAAAATATGCATGCAATATACATATGAATCAAGATAGGACAGTGAGCATGTAGGTTTAGCAGTTGACTTTCGAACCGTATGAAACCGGGTCTGTGCAATCAAGTTTAAATTTCAAGTGGTACGGACTCGCATGGTTATTACGCAGCATAAATGTGGCATGCAAATAAAAGAAGCTCATTCATAGATCACGTAAATGACCCAGAATAAAGGAGTTAAGCTCAAGGTAAAGGCCTTAAGGGGTCCAAGTGTAAGTCATGGCAAAAGCAATCAAAGCAGGTCAAGTTATTGCTGTAGCATGAATATACCAAGTTTCAACGTGTCAAAGTGAATGTGCAAGTTTTCCAGGTGTAAGATAAGGACATATCTTCCAAGTTTACAAAATAAGGCAACCCCAGTGATAAAGCTAAAATAAATGCCTTAACTTGTTGATCAACTGGTTATAGAAACACCTATTTTTCTTTTATCATAACAACATAAGGTATGCAAATTTTTCGAGTGGATCAATCTTGAGAATACTACACAACAACTTTGAGTGAAATCTAAGCATGCAAGAATAGTGACTGGGCAGCCTATATATATTTTTGTTTTCACAATAGTCCAGCTATTTTGGTGAACTCACGAAGCAAAACAATTGTATGCTCAAATTTTATATGCAGCAATTTACAATTGTTAAAACAACTAGTTTAAAAAAAATATCAATAATGTTTCCTTAAACACAATTAAAACAGACTAAATTTAAATTCGACCAAATATAAATTTCCTAAATATAAATTTAAATAAATTCCATATATTAAAACGTTGAAAAATCCTCATTCGTTACAATCTCCCCCTTTAAAGCTTTTCGTCCTCGAAAAGGAGAAGTAGTTAAAACCAAATAACAATATAATTTTAAAATTTGGAAATCAAAACATGGTATAATTTCTTCGAGTTATCATCCCGGTTTATTTTCGAATGATTTGAAATCCTATATTTCTTTTTCATATGGAATTGTAACACCCCGTGTTTTCAATAAACCTTATAGTAATGAATTAAAGAATAGTTAATTTTAAATGTGAGGACTAAGGGAAACGGGATACGCCATTGCGTTCTTTTCGGAATTCTGGTTGAGATAGAGTCCGAGTTTGCATGAATTGGACTTCGTATGAAGAAGTTATGCCCTTCGGAAGTTTCAAAAATTCAAAATTCAGATTTAAACTAAGAAGAGGGCAGGGCAGGGAAAATTCCCACCCAGGCCAGATCAACCTAGTGTCGACCTACCCTAAAGGTCGAAATGGGGGTCAACCTACCCCCCTCTAGGCAGATCTGAAAGGATGACGATTTCTGACTTCTTGCTGAGTCATTAAGACTGAGGTGTTATCCTATCTTGACTGGATGGTCTAGATTATTTCTAGGGTTAATCTGACGGCTCTAAATTAATTAAAAATCTATAAAAGCAACCTAACTCTCAACCGTAAATCACAAATATTCATACCAAGAGCCGCCATGCCATTAATGGTGAATCTAGGATAGCCGTCATCTCTTTCAACTCAAAGGCAAGATTGAAGCTATGTCAAAATTAAATCTAATCTAATTCAACTAAGAAAATTCAACGATCTACATCAAAGGCAAGCAATTCAATTTCAGAATATAGATCCCAGAACTCAAGAATTCTTTTTTGTTTGTAAGTGTAGTTATCTTTCAGATGCGAATGAATTAAAGACATGGCTTGTAATGAATTGTAAAATAGAATTGTATCAAGTTGTATGCGATGCTGATTTATGTTTACTCATGTCTGTTCTATCATATATGCCTATGAACTATTGTAGTCTATCATGTTTTGTGGAAATTAGTGAATAAACCTATGACGTTATGAAATTATCATATGTAAGTTTGGTGATATTATACAAGTTTTAAGCTAAGTCATATAGTTTATGCCTAATTGTTCAGATCCATCATGCATACATGTTTAGATCTACGACCGTGTGATTACATCTATATGTTGTATGTTAATTTAGAAATCATGCCATGTTTATGCAAGTTAAGTGATGCTATCATGTTATGAATACATGCAAGTTTATAGGTTAAAAACATGACTATGTAAACCAATATGTTTAGATCTATAACTTTACATGTTAGGACCATATGCCTTTATCCTTATTATCATGATTCAACCTATGCAAGTTCACCACTATACATCTAATTAGATTTTAGTAGTTCTACGTAATACTATTATTTTATGATTCATGTTGCATAGATCTAGTTTGCAAGTTCATAATTAAAAGTATATTATGCCAAGTTCATGTGACACATCTGTAGTAAGATCCATATTTTTGTATGATGTTGGAATGTTGCAAGTTCCCATTTTTCCCCTTATAATTTATTAGTTAGGCTAAAATTTCGAGCCTAACATCTTATGTAATTTTGCGAATGTACAATGAGGGTAACATTGGGGAAAACATGAGAATTATACATAATTAACATATTTGGCTCATAACTATGTAAATGGTATGGCATTGAAATGGTATAATTTACTTACCAAAATTATGAATTTGATTTAAAAGGAAAGTGGGCCATAACAATAAATTGTTGACAAATTTACATATAAGCATAAAAAGATAAATATATAAATTTTAGAAAAGACGAATATGCCTAACCCGAGGTTATAGTGAGTTGCGGTGTAAAACTGCCCGGAACCGACTGGTACATCCAGTGACCACAACAATACCTGTCTAATGTGGGTGGTTAGTGCATTGAGCCCAAAAGGACCAGAGGTTAGACTAAGTTGTGGTGTAAAACTGCCTGGAACCGACCGACACATCCAGTGACCACAACAATACCTGTCTAATGTGAGTGGTTGGTGCTCTAATAAAGCTAAGTCAAGAGTGGTAGGGTTAAGTCAATTTAGGAAACACTTAACAAATTCAACATTTTAGCTAAAATGATGGGTGGGGTTAGGTAAATTTGGACACTCAACCAATATAACATGTTGAATGGAAAACCCTAACAACAGTGACCCATTTCAGTAGCAACCCATGTAGATGTATCATGGGACCCTGAACTAGGCAGGGTGGGGCACGATTACTGGGCCGATTATAAGCGGTCAAAAACATCGGTAGTGGTGGATCAGTGTAGGTTCCAGCGGAGTATCGGGCGTGTACGTACTCCGAAGTGGAAAAAGCAAGCACTGGGCATTAGTAGTCATACACTGTGCATCATGAATCGTGTCGGTTTGCCACCATAGGATTTGATACACCCCTTGGTAGGACCAGCACAGGTATCTACAGTCAAGCGGGGGTCGAAGGACACGCGTGATAAATGTATGCGAGTAGGAGCTGATCGATCTAAGGGAATCATTTCACCATGAACACGTGGTGCTAGTTGGACATGTATAAGTAGGTGCGGAGAATTAAACATGGGTGCTCAGCTTAATTTGGACCGTTCATCTTTCCAAGCTTGAAGACTCTGTGATATACGGCTTGGAATCTCTTATCTTTGGCTATGGCTTTGGACACACTAGACTTGGGGATTTATGCAGTTTTATTTATGTTATATACTTCTTTATGTTTTAAGCAAGACAGAGATTATGATGTAATGTTTTGGAAGTTATGTTGAGACAATCTACTGAAATGGTTTTTGTATTGAACCACGTATGAAATAAAGTTGGTTTTGTTTTCCGTTGCTTATATATACATCTGTCTTGTAAATTTTCTATGTCTTTTACCTATAATGCTCTATCGAAGTTAAGTCATTCCCTTTGTTAGTGACCTTAACGGAGGTGGGGTGTTTCACTTGGTATCAGAGCAAAGGTTTACTAGATCAGATAGAAGTTTTTGAAAACTATTTTCAAAAAGAAGCATTTTTCAAGAAAAAGTGTTATTTTATTTTAAAAGGCATAATCCCCCAAAGCCATATGCACTATCTTTCTATTCTTTGTCTTGAATCTTTCCTTTTTCGTTTCAGCATGTCTGGGAATCTTAACCTTCCGGAGGGTGTACCGATACCCAGCTGGTTCAGGAGGTACTTAGAGGCTAGGGCCAACGACGCAGGCCCAGCAGACATTCCTTCTCCGCCTGCTGCAGCGGTTCCTCCTCCTTCTCCCCCTGCTGCAGCAGTTCCTCCTCCTCCTCCTCCTCGCGGAAAAGCTTTCTCATAAATATATAGGGACTTTCGAGTCATGGGTGGAAAGAACTTCAATGGAAATGAATAGCTCGTGGAAGCAAGAAACTGGCTCAAAGAAACTGAGGATTTGTTCGAGATCTTTGAAGTGGATGATAGGCAGAAGATACAGTTGGCGGTATAGTTGCTCAAAGACGAAGCTTCCTATTGGTGGGAAGTCATTAACGCTGAAAGACTAATTGAAACTTGGATGGATTTTAGGATGAGGTTTGAAATGAAATTCCTCTCACAAGCTGAACGAAGCCTACAGATGGGGAAGTTCTTAGCTCTCAGACAGGGAAGTATGTCGGTCAAGGAATACGTTAACGAATTTAATCAGCTGGCTAGGTCCGGATTGGAGTTAGTGAACACTCCACATAAGAAGGCTCTCCGCTTTGTTAAAGGATTGAATGAGCCACTGCACATCGTAGCTATGTCCCATATACATATAGGTGCGACTTATGAAAGACTGGTGGACATGGCACTGTTATAAGAAGAAGATAAGGCTGGCAAGAAGGAGACAAAGGTGGAAGCATCTCAGGATAAGAAAGGGGAAGGATCACAGAGCAAGAAGACAAACTCCAAGAAGGGCGAGAAAAAATACAAAACCCGTGACAAGAGGAAGTGTAATATTTGTGGCATTCCTAGACATCTGGTTAAGGACTGCAGGAAGAAGAAAAGGAAGATGGGTGGCTGTTTCCATTGCCGTGAGGCAGGACACATGGGTAGGGACTGCCCAAGAAAGCAAGGGCAAGGGCAGAGAGCTGGATCTACTTCTGGAGGGCAGGTTCACGCTCTCATGGAACCTCCGCAAGAATAAGGTAGAAATGTTTCCATTGAGAGTTTAGTTTATCTTTTTGATCATCCTGTTCGTACACTCTTTGATTCTGGTGCATCGCACTCTTTTATATCTACTGCTTTAGTAGAATCTCTGCACCCAAACACCAGTTTACTAGAGGATCCCTTGGTTGTTTCAAATCCAATTGGAGGCTCAACTTATTTGTTAATGATTTGTTTGAATTTGGAAATTTCTATATTGAGTGTGGGGTTTAGATGCAATGCCTATGTTTTGGGCTTCACAGGCTATGGGTTAATTCTAGGCATGGATTGGCTATCCAGTAATGGTGCCATCCTTGACTGTGAATAGTGAGTGGTTAGACTCATGACTCGCCTTGGTAACACTCTCGAAATTTATTGTAATCCCATGAACTCTGTTATTCTTAGCTATCTAGAATCTCTTGATGCGTCTATTGAGGATTTGCAGTCTGTTAGAGTAGTCCATGAATACCCGGATGTCTTTGAAGATGTTAAAGGGTTACCTCCGAAACTGGAGATAGACTTCCGCATATACCTCGTTGATAACGCAAAACCCGTCGCTCTACCCATTAGACACATGGCTCCAAGGGAGATGAAAGAACTCAGCAAGCAAGTTAAAGAGCTGCTTGAGAAAGGGTTTATAAGTCGGAGTATTTCTGAATGGGGTGCTCCAATAGTGTTCGCAACTAAAGCGGATGGTTCACTTCGCCTATGTGTTGATTATAGGGAGCTAAACAAGCTAACCAAGAAGAATTGGCACCTACTCCCAAGAATAGACGACTTGTTCGATCAGCTTGTAGGTGCATCGGTTTTCTCTCAACTAGATTTAGCTACTGGGTTTCATCAGCTGAGAGTGGCTAAAGACAGCATTGACAAGACCGCGTTCAGAACTCCGAATGGTTTCTTCGAGTGGCTTATCATGCCTTTTGGCCGGACAAACGCACCCTCTTACTTTGTGGATTTGATGAGCAGGGAGTTCCTCAATAAGTTTGTGGTGGTCCTCGTAGACGACATTCTGATTTTCTCGAAGAGTGAGGAAGAGCATGCTCAGCATCTAAAGGAAGTCATGGACACTATTTGTGCACACCAGTTAAAAGCCAAATTCTCCAAATGCCACTTCTGGAGGGAAGAAGTAAGGTTTCTTGGACACGTGGTGTCCAAAGAGAGATTAGCTGTGGACCCCGCAAAAGTAGTGGCAGTGCAAGATTGGAAGGTCCCACGGAACGCAATCGAAGTCCAAAGATTCCTTGGGCTAACCGGCTTTTACCGAAAGTTCATAAAAGATTTTGCAAAAATCTCAGCTCCGCTTACAAAGTTGACAAAGAAGAACTTAACTTTCACTTGGGATTTGGATTACGATATTGCTTTCCAACGCTTAGAAAGAGCTCTAACGACAGCCCAGTTCTGACATTGCCAGATGCGAGCAAGATGTTTACCGTATACACGGATGCATGTGGTACGGGATTAGGAGCTGTCTTGATGCAAGAAGAGAAGGTAGTAGCTTATGGAGGCCGACAGCTGAAAATACATGAGAAAAACTACCCAACCCATGATCTAGAGCTGGCTGTCATTGTCTTTGCACTTAAGTCTTGGTGCCATTATCTCCTAGGTGAAAATTTTGAATTATATATTGACCATAAATCATTGAAGTACCTTTTCTCGTAGAAAGATCTTAACTTGAGGCAACAAAGGTGGATGGAATTCTTGGCATCCTACGATTTCGAGATTTCCTATACCCCTGGTAAGGGCAATGTAGTAGCAGACGCCTTGAGTAGAAAGAACCTGACCTTAAGCCCTCTCTTTGTTGAAAGGCAGAGCTTGGAGTATATAGCCAACTTTGATTTTAGACCCTCTGTCGATCATGTGACTGGTTTATTAGCATCGCTAGAGGCATGACCTACTTTTTTGGACTCAATAGGGACCACACAACGTGAAGACCCTCAGCTAGCTGATATGATAGGTAAGTTGAGCATGGGTGAGACTTCTAGTCACCTCAATAGATACTCCATCGATGATAAGGGTTGGTTGAGACAGGATGGGAGGCTATGCGTCCCACGAGCAAGGGATATGGTGAAAAAGGATCTCGAAGAGGCACACCATTCCAAGTTGACCATACACCCCGGTGGAGACAAAATGTACAAACACATCAAAAGGGTTTTCTTTTGGGATGGCATAAAGAGGGATGTAGCTGAATTCGTCTTGAAGTGCTTAGTATACCAGCAAGTCAAGGCGGAACAAAGGAAGCCTGGTGGTTTGATTCATCCTGTAGAGGTCCCACAGTGGAAGTGGGATAACATCTCGATGGACTTTATTGATGGGCTGCCTAGGTCAAAAAGAGGCAATACCAGTATTTGGGTAATAGTGGACAGGCTCAAAAAAGCGCTCACTTCATACCCGTTAAGAGTAGAAGGATTGCCTCATCTTTAGGATCCATATATCTTAAAGAGATATTCCGACTCCATGGGATACCCTCCAGCATTGTTAGCGACCATGATCCTATCTTTACGGGCGAGTTTTGGAAGAGCTTACAAGAGGCTGTAGGCACACAGTTATGCTTAAGCACGGCCTATCACCCTCAAACCGATGGCCAGACGGAAAGAGTGAACAGAGTGTTGGAAGACCTCTTGAGATTATGCATTCTTGACTTCGGAGGAACATGGGAAGACCACCTTCCTTTGGTGGAGTTTGCCTACAACAATAGCTACCAAGCAACCATAGGCATGACACCCTTCGAAGCTTTATATGGAAGACCGTGCCGATCACCAACTTGTTGGTGGGAGTCTACAGATAAGCTCATACTTGGACCAGATATGATTAGAGAAACTTCAGAGAAAGTGGACTTGATACGGAAAAGAATGAAGACTGCCCAAGATAGACAAAAGTCCTATGTAGATAAGAGAAGGACCGACCTTGGGATTGAGGTTTGGGACAGGGTTTTCCTTAAAATATCTCCTTTGAGGAACGTTGTTCACTTCGGATCCACAGGAAAGTTGGCAATAAGATTTGTAGGGCCGTTTCCTATCATTGAAAGAATTGGGAAGATGGCTTATAGAGTAGAGCTTCCCGAAAGATTGATTGGAGTTCATAATGTATTTCACGTTTCTCACTTACGAATGTGCTTACATGAGTCTGCGGAAGTGGTGGAACCAAGCATATTAGAGGACGTAGAAATAGAACGAGAGGCGACTGTAAGAAGAGTCCCAACTCATATCTTGGGTACATAAGTCAAAAAGCTATGCAACTGCAAAGTCAAACTTGTAAAAGTTCAATGGAGTGACGCTGAGGAAGAGGCGACTTGGGAGACTGAGGCCAGAATACGTGCAGCCTACCCATTTCTTTTTTAGGGTACATCTTTGATCTCTTTCTCCTTAAGTATGTTCGTACTCGTATCTATCTTTTTTTAGTATTTTCCTCAGTGTCGTTCTCGATCCTTAGGTAGAAACCAATGGATGTAAACATGTATTTGAAACATGTTATGGTTGACGGTTGCAAGTGGTTGCTAGTGATTGCTCGTGGATGCATATACACACACTTTAGGTATTAGATTGGCTCAGTCACTTTCATATTGCATATGCATATATGTACTTATATGTGATTGAAACTTGATGTGTTATCATATGGATGTTGCATTTGTATGAATGATTGTGCACTCATGTAGAATGCATGATTAGGGAAGATTGCATACATTATGGACGCATGACACCGACATGACTTGCATTAAGGTGTCAACTAAATCAGTAGACCACCTGATTTTACATTAGATAAGAACATGTACACACACTATGCATATGATCATGAAGCATTAGAAGTCTTTTAAGGACAATGGACGCCTGTGTTTGATGGTTGAGTATATGGACGATTGGATGATTGGATATACGTTCTTCTTGACTTGAAGATTTCGGGGACGAAATCCTTTAAGGAGGGGAAAATGTAACAACCCGTATTTTTATAACATGTTAAAACCTTAAATTAAGGAAGAATTAAATTTTAAAACAAGAATTAGGGGAAACGGGTTGGCTATTGAGTTCATCTCGAAATTCTGCTTGGAAACGAGTCTGAAATTTCGAGAAACGGAGTCCGTATGAGGGAGATATGACCCTCCGAAGTTTCAGGAATTTTCAGAATCGAAAACAGCTCGAAATTCGAATTCGAAATTCAAATTCAAACTCCAGCGCAGACTGGGCGAGAATTTTTCCGCCCAGGACCAGATCGACCTGGGGGTCGACACTATGGTCGACCTCCCAGGGACCAGGTCGACCCTATGTTCGACCTGGGGGTCGACCTGGTGCTAGAACCCAGTTTTGAGCCTGGGTTCATTCTGATGTTTCTGGTTTCGTTTTCAGTCTAGGTTCGTTCGTCTAGTCCTATATAAATAGCCCCCTAGCCTCATTCTCTTTGCACCATTCTTCTATAACCTTATGCTGCACAAATTCTTGATGGACATGGCTTCTTTTAAATTAAATTAAAATAAAATAAAACACGAAGACTATTTCTTGAAGACTACGGTTAGGAATTGCATATTGGGGATTTGCTTCTATAATCAAATCAAGATTCAACGATTCAAAATTCAACGACTAGTTTATAGATTCAACTTCTGCATCTTAGTTTCTTAGACCACGATCTGTAAGTTCTAGTTACTTTGAGATTTAAACTTGTTAATTGTAATTTGGACATGAGATAAAGTGAAATTGGACTTAAGTATGATAGTCGATTCATATCTATTCTAGTTTCCATCTTGGATCTTGACATTTGGGAATATTGCAATGAAATCAGTTTGGACCTATTCATGTTGTAAATCAAACTCTTTCATGTCCATAACTTTATCATGCCTGTGATGTTGGACCAGTCTATTATATACAAGTTTGGGACTATTACCTTATGCCATGACTATCACCTTATCATGCTAGATTAGAAATCCTATTATTTTCTATATGCCAGTGATGTTGTAACCAATTATCTCAAGTTATGTCATGTTAGCCTTGTAATCACTTTTATCACCTTATGCTCATCCTTTTTGCCTATCATAGTTTTGATGTTATTCCCTTTATTTCTGGATTTGGATTTACTTGTAATTTAGATCAATTCATGTTTACATCCGATGGGCATACGATTTGGGTAGATTAGGCAAAACATGAATTGGTTATGAACATGACTCATGAACTTGATAATAGGCATAAGTTGAAACTTGACATGAAACTTGCCATGAAACTTGACACGAACTTGACATGAAATTTGAACATGGACATGACACTAGAATGAACTTGAAAATGGCCAACTCGAGGTTGGGTTGAGTTTGTAGTGTAATTCTGCCCGGAACCGCCCGGCAAATCCAGTTACTGCAAACAATAGGACCTAATGTGGGTAGTTGGTCATATTGCGCTTGAAAACCCGAGGTCAGACTGAGTTGTGGTGTAAATCTGCCCGGAACAGCCCGGCATATCCAGTGACCACAACAACAGGTCTGATGTGAGAGGTTGGGGTGCATTAATGAATTAATGCCACATAGGGTTAAGTCATGAACATGAAAGACAACACTTAACCAACTTGACATGCTAGACTGATAATGGTTAAGTCACGAATTTAAATGACAATACTTAACCTGCTGCACGAAACCCTAGTTACGCGGTCCATTTCAGTAGTAACCCACTTAGATGTATCATGGTACCCTAAAACTAAGCAGGGTGGGGCACGATTACTAGGCTGAATTGTAAGCGACCAAAATGACGGCTGAGTTGGTGCGCCAGTGTAGGTTCAGGTGGACTATGGTCGTGCACGTAGTCCGGAGTTGAAAAAGTAGGCATTGGGCATCGATAGGTTTACACAGTGCATGCTTGATTCGTGTCGATGGTTGTCACCCTAGGGCTTAATACACCCTATGGTGACCTAGCACAGGTAACTACATTCGTGATAGGGCTGTATGACACAGACACATGACGAGTTAGAACTTGCAGGGAGCCGATCAATTAGTGGATCGTTCCGTTGGACCTAATATTGGGCCATTTCATGATATTGGGCCAAGGGATCATTTCATAGTTAATATATGACATGGGTTTGGGATACTAGTATAGTTGGTGCAGCGAGTCTTGAACGTGCGATGCTATACTTGATTTATACTTGAATTATAATGCCATATTAGTCTATCTTGCCTATCTTGACAGCATCCTTATGTTTACTTTCTGTTTATACATGTCATGTTACCTTTACCTGTTTTTATGCTGAAAGTCACTAGGACTTACCAGTGTTTATGACTGACCCGTTTTCTTTCGCCTCTTTTTCTTTCGTTTCCCCCCAGGTTCTCAGGGAGGAAACTCAAGCACTTAGCTTGGATTTCACTTGCTTTCGGTTCAGCTCATGTACGGTTTGATCTTGAGATATGCTATGGCTGCATTTCTGCTACCTTTGGGGAATTAAGCTACTTTTGTTGTTTTAAATTTATGCTTCTTTATTTATGCAAGACATAATTTGTTGCAATGAAAAATAATGACTTTGGCTATTTGGTACTTTGGATGTAAAAGGCTTTGACTATTTTGAAAGTAATGAGATTTATCTTTTGACTCTTCCGCTGTTTTATTTATGTCTGTCTTGTAATATTTCTGTGATTGCTTACCTCGATAACGCTCCTCCAAAACTAGTGCATTCCTTTTGTGAGTGACCCTAGCGGAGGTGGGGTGTTACACTTGGTATCAGAGCAGAAGGTTACCAGACTGGGCAAAAGTTTTTAAAAACCTTCTAAAACTATTTTCAAAACCGTTTACAAAGAAGCATTTTTCAAGAAAAGTCTTGTTTCATTTAAAGGCTATTACCCAAAAGCCATTAGCACTGTCCTTTGTTTCCTCGTTTGAATCTCTTCTTTTTCATTTCAGCATGTCTGGGAATCTTAACCTTCCAGAGGGCGTGCCAATACCGGGCTGGTTCAGGAGGTACTTAGAGGCTAGGGCCAACGATGCAGGCCCAGCAGATATTCCTCCTCCAGCCGTAGCGGCTCCTCCTCCTCCTCCTCGTGTAAATGCTTTCTCACAGATCTGTAGAGATTTTAGGGCCATGGGTGGAAAGTATTTCAAGGGAACTGAATCGTTCATAGAAGCGAGGAACTAGCTCAAAAAAACTGAGGATCTGTTCGTTATCTTCGAGGTGGACGATAGACAGAAGGTACAGTTGGCAGTATGGTTGCTCAAGAACGAAGCTGCTTATTGGTGAGAAGTTACTAACGCTGAGAGGCCGGTTGAAACATGGATGGATTTCAGGATAAGGTTTGAGATGAAATTCCTCTCACAAGCTGAACGAAGTTTGCAGCTGGAAAAGTTCTTATCTCTTAAGCAAGGAAGTATGACGGTCAAGGAGTACGTCAATCAATTCAATCAGCTGGCCTGGTTTGGACTGGACTTAGTGAATACTCCTCATAAGAAGGCTCTCCGTTTTGTCAAGGGATAGAATGAGCCACTTCACAGCTTGGCTATGACCCACATACCTATCGGGGTTACTTACGAAAGGTTGGTAGACATAGCGCTCTTAAATGAGGAAGACAAGGGCAAGAATGAAGCAAAAGAACATGGGCCACAAGATAAGAAGGGTGAAGGGTCACAGAACAAGAAGGCTAATCCAAAGAAAAGCGGAAGGAACAACAAACCTCGTGAAAATAGAAAGTGTAACTTCTGTAGCATTCTCGGACATCTGGTCAAAGACTACAGGAAGAAGAAAAGGAAGATGGGTGGATGTTTCCACTGTGGTGAGACATGACACATGGCTAAGGCATGCCCAAGGAAGCAAGGGCAGGGAGCTGGACCTTCTTCTGGAGGACAAGTCCATGCTCTCACTATACCTCCATTAGAACGAGGTAGAAATATTTCTGTCGAAAGTTTAGTCTATCTTTTTGATCATCCTGTTCGAACCTTGTTTGATTCCGGCGCATCGCATACTTTTATTTCTTCTGATATTGTTGAAACTTTGCACCTAAGTACTAGTCTAGTTGAGGATCCCGTTATTGTTTCAAATCCAATTGGTGGCTCTGCTATTTATCTATGATTTGTGTGGATTTGAGGATTTCTATCTTAAGCGTAGAATTCATGTGTAATGCTTATGTTCTCGGATTTATGGGATACGGTTTGATTCTAGGCATGGATTGGCTGTCCAATAATGGAGCCATTCTCGATTGTGAACGAAGGGTAGTTAGACTCGTGACTCACCTTGGTAATACCCTTGAAATTTCTTGTAACCCTATGGGTCCTATCATGTTATATTATCTAGAATCTCTTGATTCGTCTATCGATGATTTGCAATCAGTAAGGGTAGTCCGAGAATATCCCGATGTCTTTGATGAGGTTAAGGGGTTACCCCCTAAATGTGAGATATATTTCCATATATATCTTGTTGATAATGCTAAGTAGGGCTGCACAAAGTATGGGTTGGGTCGGGTTGGACCAAATACTACATCCGACCCGCATAAGTATGGGTTTAAGGTAGTTCAACTCGTATCCGACCCTATATGAGGTTGGATATGGGTCGGGTTAAAGTATGGGTTGGGTCGGGTTTAGTAGAGTTAGGTTACTTGAATATAATAAAAAAATGAGAGTAGAGAGTTTTTTTTTAAAAGTAGTATTAAAATATTCAGCATAATATATTAGATTTTTTTTAGCATAATGCATTTAAAAATAACCGATTCATTATAAGATAAATTTTATTAAAATTTCATTGTAAAACACATCATATAAAATTAATTTACTACATAGTAGAACAAGTGTTTCATTTTAAGATATATTGAAATGCACTTTAAAATATATTTGCCAAATTCTTTCTAGTTTGGATTGAAATGAAATATGTTTTTTTGGTAGATTTACTATAGAATACATAAATATTATTCTAGGATTATACTATTCTAATTTTAAGTAGGTTGGTATTAAATTAGTTTTTTAATATGGGGTTGGGTTGTGTTAAAATAAGGTTGGGTTGAACAAAATATCAAACCCGACTCGTATGTAGTATGGGTAACATATTATAACCCATATCCGACCCAAACTAGGATGGGTTGGGTTGGGTTTATGTGGGTTGGGTCGGGTTAGTGGGTTGGGTCGGGTTGGATATGGGTTGTGTGCAGCCCTAATGCTAAGCCAGTTGCATTGCCCATTAGACACATGGCCCCACGATAGAGAAAAGAGCTTAGTAAGCAAGTTAAGGAGTTGCTTGAGAAAAATTTCATTCTGTGAAGCATTTCTGAATGGGGTGCTCCGGTGGTGTTCGCTATTAAGGCGGATGGTTCACTTCGTCTATGCGTAGATTATCGTGAGTTAAACAAGCTGACTAAGAAGAATAGGCACCCATTACCGAGAATCGACGACTTATTCGACTAGCTTGTAGGAGCGTCTCTTTTCTCTCAACTCGATCTAGCTACAGGATTCCTTCAGCTCAGTGTGGCCGAGGATAGCATTGAAAAGACTGCGTTTAGGACTCTGGATGGTTTCTTCGAATGCTCGTCATGCCGTTTGGTTTGACAAATGCACCCGCGTACTTCGTTGACTTAATGAGTAGGGTGTTTAGGGAGTTCCTTAACAAATTTGTGGTGGTCTTCGTGGACGATATTTTGATCTTCTCAAAGGATGAGGAAGAACATGCTAGACATCTCAAGGAAGTCATGGATACGCTTAGAGCACACGAGTTAAAGGCTAAGTTCTCCAAGTGTCATTTTTGGAGAAAAGAAGTTCGGTTTCTTGGACATGTAGTTTCTAAGCAAGGTATAGCTGTGGACCCCTTAAAGGTTATTGCGGTGCAAGACTGGAAAGTTCCTAAGAACGCAACGGAAGTGAGAAGCTTTCTCGGTTTAGCGGGCTACTATAGGAAGTTCGTTAAGGACTTCGCTAAGATTCCAGCCCCTCTTAATAGGTTAACGAATAAGAACCTAACTTTTGCAAGGGCATAGAGTGTGACGTTACTTTTCAAAGGCTTAAGAGAGTCCTTACCACAGCTCCAGTTTTGGCATTACCCGACGGAGGTAAGATGTTTACGGTGTACACAGATGCGTGCGACACGGGATTAGGCGCTGTCCTAATGCAAGAAGGGAAAGTGATATGCTACGGTGGTAGACAACTTAAAGTTCATGAGAAAAACTATCCCACACATGACTTTGAATTAGCCGCGATTGTTTTTGCGCTTAAGTCTTGGTGCCACTATCTTCTAGGTGAGAAGTTCGAGTTGTATACCGATCACAAATCGCTTAAGTACCTCTTTTCACAAAAAGATTTGAATCTAAGGCAACAGAGGTGGATGGAATTCTTGGCATCGTATGACTTCGATATAGCTTATACTCCTGGCAAGGGTAACGTGGTGGCGGATGCGCTAAGTAGGAAAAGGTTGACTTTGAGTCCTTTGTTTGTTGAAAGGAAAAGTCTAGAATTTATAGCAATCTTTGATTTCACACCTGTTGTTGAGTCGTTGGCTAGCACGTTAGCATCTCTTGAGTTAAGGCCTACGTTTCTAGACTAAGTAGGGACTTCACAGAAGGAAGACCCACAGATAGTCGAAATCATGGACAAGTTGATTAGAGGTGAGATGTCAAGTCACCTCAGTAGGTATGCCATAGATGACAAGGGATGGCTAAGGCGTGATGGGAGACTATGTGTTCCAAAGGAGAGAGACTTAGTAAAGAGAGTCCTCGAAGAGGCGCATCACTCGAAGATGACTATACATCCTGGAGGGGATAAAATGCACAAGGATATGAAGTGCATTTTCTTTTGTAATGGGATTTTCTTTTGGAATGGGATGAAAAAGGACGTGGCAGAATTCGTTTCTAAGTGCATGGCATGCCAACAAGTAAAGGCCAAGTCGAAAAAGCCCGGTGGGCCATTGCATCCTTTGGAGGTTCCGATGTGGAAATAGGAGAGTGTCTCGATGGATTTCGTGGATGGATTGCCTAGGTCAAGGAAGGCCAATACTAGCATATGGGTTATAGTAGATAGACTCACGAAGAACGCTCACTTCATTCCTGTGAAGAGCAAGGAGACCGCATCATGGCTAACGTCTATATACCTTCGAGAAATAGTATGATTGCACAGAGTTCCTTCTAGTATAGTTAGCGATCATGACCTGATTTTCTCTAGCGAATTTTGGAATAGTTTACAAGAAGCAATGTGTAAACGACTAAGTTTAAGCACGACCTATCACCCACAGACGGATGGACAAACCAAAAGGGTAAATAGGGTACTAGAGGATCTTTTGAGACTATGCATTCTTTACTTTGGTGGTACTTGGGAAGATAACCTACCTCTCGTTGAGTTCGCATATAATAATAGTTACCAAGCTAGCATAGGAATGGCACCATTCGAAGATTTATACGGAAGACCGTGCAAGTCACCAATTTGTTAGTGGAAGTCGACAGACAAGCTCATACTTGGACCCGACATGATAAGGGACACTTCCGAGAAGGTTGAGTTGATACGAAGATGGATGAAAAAGGCCCAAGATAGACAGAAATCCAACGTGGACAAGAGAAGGACCGACCTAAAGTTCGAAGTCGTAGATATGGTCTTTATAAAAGTTTCTCCTTTACGCAATGTGGTTCGCTTTGGAGTGGTTGGAAAGTTAGCACCGAGGTTCACAGGACCATTCCCTATCATCAAGAGGATTGGACATATGGCTTATAAGGTAGAATTAGCCGAGAGGCTGGCCGGAGTACACAATGTCTTTCATGTTTCGCATCTTCGCAAGTGCTTACATGAGTCTGCCGAAGTGGTTGAGCCAAGCATCCTTGAAGGCGTAGAAGTAGAAAAGGAAGCAACATTGAGGCGAGTTCCGATTCGTATCTTAGGAACGGAGATCAAGAAGCTAAAGAAACGAGAAGTCAAACTAGTTAAAGTACAGTGGAGTGAAGCCCAAGAAGACACAACTTGGGAAACCGAAGAGAAGATACGCTCGCTATACCTATTTCTCTTTTAGGGTACTTTCTCGATCTCTTTTTCCTATAAGTTTACATACCTTCGTATCATGTACATGCTTTTGCTATCCATGTCTGTCTTGTTATCTTCTCGATCCCATCTTGAGAACCTTAGGTAGAACCCTTTTGGATGTAAACATGTGATTGAAACATGTTATGGTTGATGATTGCAAGTGGTTGCAGGTGGTTGCAAGTGGCTTCTCGTCGTTGCATAACACACATTAGGCACTAGATCAGCTCAGTCACATATTTCATATTGCATATGCATGAGTGCTTATACTTGTATATGGATGGAAACTTGATATGCTATCATTTGGATGTTGCATATGAATGAATGTTTCTGCACTCATGTAGAGATTATAAAGTATGTTAGGAATTTGCATACATGTTGGACTCATTACACTAACATATTTTTCATTAAGGAGGTCTACTGAATCAGTAACCGTCTGATCTTTTGCAGTAGATAAGTACATATACACACACTCTTGCATAAGTTCATACAGCATTAGAATTCTTTTAAGGACAATGGTTGCTTGTGGATGATGGTTGAGTAGATGGATTATTGGATGATAGAATGCATTCTTCTTAACTTGAAGATTTCGGGAACGAAATTCTTTAAGGAGGGGAGAATGTAACAACTCGTATTTTTATACCGTGTTAAAACCTTAAATCAAGGCAGAACTAAATTTTATTATAAGAATCAGCGGAAACGGATTGTGTCATTGCGTTCGTCTCGAAATTCTGCTTGGAAACGAGTTCGAGTTTTCGAGAAACGGAGTCCGTATGAGGGAGATATGACCCTCCGAAGTTTCAGGAATTTTCAGAATCGAAAACAGCTCGAAATTCGAATTCAAACCCCAACGCAGACTGGGCGGGAATTTTCCCACCCAAGACCAGGTCGACCTGGGGGTCGACACTATGGTTGACCTCCCAGGGACCAAGTCGACCCTATGGTTGACCTGAGGGTCGACCTGGTGCCAGAACCCAATTTTGAGCCTGGGTTCATTCTGATGTTTCTGGTCTCGTTTTCAGTCTAGGTTCGTTTGTCTAATCCTATATAAACAGCTTCATTCTCTTTACACCATTCTTCTCTAACCTTATGCTGCACAAATTCTTGATGGACATGTCTTCTTTTAAATTAAAATAAAATAAAATAAAACACGAAGACTATTTCTTGAAGACTACGGCTTGGAATTGCATATTGGGGATTTGCTTCTACAATCAAATCAAGATTCAACAATCCGACGGCTAGTTTATAGATTCAACTTCTGCATCTCAATTTCTTAGACCAGATCTGTAAGTTCTGGTTACTTTGAGATTTAAACTTGTTAATTGTAATTTGGACTTGAGATAAAGTGAAATTGGACTTAAGTATGATAGTCGATTCACATATATTCTAGTTTCCATCTTGGATCTTGACATTTGGGAATATTGCTATGAAATCAGTTTGGACCTATTCATGTTGTAAATCAAACTCTTTCACGTCCGTAACATTATCATGCCTGTGATGTTGGATCAGTCTATTATTTACAAGTTTGGGACTATCACCTTATGCCATGACAATCACCTTATTATGCTAGATTAGAAATCCTATTATTTTCTATATGCCAGTGATGTTGTAACCAATTATCTCAAGTTATGTCATGCTAGCCTTGTAATCCCTTTATCACCTTATACTCATCCTTTTTGCCTATCATAGTTTTGATGTTATTCCCTTTATTTCTGGATTTGGATTTACTTGTAATTTAGATCGATTCATGTTTACATGCGATCGGAATACAATTTGGGTAGATTAGGCAAAACATGAATTGTTTATGAACATGAATCATGAACTTGATAATAGGCATAAGTTGAAACTTGACATGAAACTTTCCATGAAACTTGACACGAACTTGACATGAAATTTGAACATGGACATGACACTAGAATGAACTTGAAAATGGCCAACTCGAGGTTGGGTTGAGTTTGTAATGTAATTCTGCCGGAACCGCTCGACAAATCCAGTTACTATAAAAAAAATAGGACCCAATGTGGGTAGTTGGTCATATCGCGCTTGAAAACCCGAGGTCAGACTGAGTTGTGGTGTAAATCTTCCCGGAACCGCCCGACATATCCAATGACCACAACAATAGGTCTGATGTTAGAGGTTGGGGTGCATTAATGAATTAATGTCACATGATAGGGTTAAGTCATGAACATGAAAGACAACACTTGACCAACTTGACATGTTAGACTGATAAGGGTTAAGTCACGAATTTAAATGACAACACTTAACATGCTGAACAAAACCCTAGTTACACGGTCCATTTCAGCAGTAACCCACTTAGATGTATCATGGTACCCTGAAACTAGGCAGGGTGGGGCATGATTACTCGGCTTAATTGTAAGCGACCAAAACGACGACTGAGTTGGTGCACCAGTGTAGGTTCAGGCGGACCATGGTCATGCACGTTGTCCGGAGTTTAAAAAGTAGGCATTGGGCATCAGTAGGTTTACACTGTGCATGCTTGATTCATGTCGATGGTTAGCACCATAGGGCTTGATACACGCTATGGTGACCTAGCACAGTTAACTACATTCGTGATAGGGCTGTATGACACAGACACATGATGAGTTAGAACTTGTAGGGAGCCGATCGATTAGTGGATCGTTCCATTGGACCTAGTAATGGGCCATTTCATGATATTGGGCCAAAGGATCATTTCATGGTTAATATATGACATGGGTTTGGGATACTAGTACAGTTGGTGCAGTGAGTCTTGAACGTGCGATGCTATACTTGATTTATACTTGAATTATCATGCTATCTTAGTCTATCTTGCCCATCTTGACAACATCCTTATGTTTACTTTCAGTTTATACATGTCATGTTATCTTTACCTGTTTTTATGCTGAAAGTCACTAGGACTTACCAGTGTTTATGACTGACCCGTTTTCTTTCGCCTCTTTTTCTTTCGTTTCCCCCCAGGTTCTCAGGGAGGAAACTCTAGCACTTAGCTTGGATTTCGCTTGCTTTCGGTTCAACTCATGTACGGTTTGATCTTAAGCTATGCTATGGCTGCATTTCTTCTACCTTTGGGGAAATAAGTTACTTTTGTTGTTTTAAGTTTATGCTTCTTTATTTATGCAAGACATAATTTGTTGTAATGAAAAATAATGACTTCGGCTATTTGGTACTTTGGATGTAAAAGGCTTTGACTATTTTGAAAGTAATGAGATTTATCTTTTGACTCTTCCGCTATTTTATTTATGTCTGTCTTGTAATACTTCTATGATTGCTTACCTCGATAACGCTCCTCCAAAACTAGTGCATTCCCTTTGTGAGTGACCCTAGCGGAGGTGGGGTGTTACAGAGAATGTAACACCCTGTGTTTTCAATAAAACTTATAGTAACGAATTAAAGAATAATTAATTTTAAATGTGAGAATTAAGGGAAACACGCCATTGCGTTCGTCTCGGAATTCTGGTTGAGATAGAGTCTGAGTTTGCGTGAATTGGACTTCATATGAAGAAGTTATGGCCTTCGGAAGTTTCAAAAATTCAAAATTCAGATTTAAACTAAGAAGATGGCAGGGCAGGGAAAATTCCCACCCAGGCTAGTTCAAGCAGGAGGTCAACCCTAGTGTCGACCTACCCCCCCCCCCCCGGGCAGATCTGAAAGGATGACGATTTCCGACTCCTTGCTAAGTCATTAGGCTGAGGTGCTATCCTATCTTGACTGGAAGGTCTAGATTATTTCTATGGTTAATCTGACGGCTCTAAATTAATTAAAACTCTATAAAAGCAACCTAACTCTCAACCCTAAATCACAAATATTCATACCAAGTGTCGCCATGTCGTCAATGGTGAACCTAGGATAGCCGTCATCTCTTTCAACTCAAAGGCAAGATTGAAGCTATGTCAAAATTAAATCTAATCTAATTCAACTAAGAAAATTCAATGATCTACATCAAAGGCGAGCAATTCAATTTCGGAATACAGATCCCAGAACTCAAGAATTCCTTTTTGTTTGTAAGTGTAGTTATCTTTCAGATGCGAATGAATTAAAGACATGATTTGTAATGAATTGTAAAATAGAATTGTATCAAGTTGTATGTGATGCTGATTTATGTTTATTCATGTCTGTTCTATCGTATATGCCTATGAGTTATTGTGGTCTACCATGTTTTGTGAAAATTGGTGAATAAACCTTTGACGTTATGAAATTATCATATGTAAGTTTGGGGATATTATACAAGTTTTAAGCTAAGTCATATTGCTTATGCCTAATTGTTTCAGATCCATCATGCATACATGTTTAGATCTACGACCTTGTGATGACATCAATATGTTGTATGTTAATTTAGAAATTATGCCATGTTTATGCAAGTTAAGTGATGCTATCATGTTATGTATACATTCAAGTTTATAGGTTAAAAACATGACTATGTAAACCTATATGTTTAGATCTATAACTTTACATGTTAGAACCACATGCCTTTATCCATATTAACATGAATCAACCTATGCAAGTTCACCACTACATGTCTAATTAGATTTTAGTAGTTCTATGTAATACTATTATTTTATGATTCATGTTGCACAGATCTAGTTTGCATGTTCATAATTAAAAGTTTATTATGTCAAGTTCATGTGACACATCTGTAGTTAGATCCATATTTTTGTATGATGTTGGAATGTTTCAAGTTCCCCTTTTTCCCCTTTTAGTTTATTAGTTAGGCTAAAATGTCGAGTCTAACATCTTATGTAATTTTGCGAACGTACAACGAGGGTAATGCTGGGGAAAACATGAGAATTATACATAATTAACATATTTGGCTCATAACCATATAAATGGTAGGGCATTGAAATGGTATAATTTACTTACCAAAAATTATGAATTTGATTTAAAAGGAAAGTGGGCCATAACAATAAATTGTTGACAAATTTACATATAAGCATAAAAAGATAAATATATAAATTTTAGAAAAGATGAATATGCCTAACCCGAGGTTAGACTAAGTTATGGTGTAAAACTGCCTGGAACCGATCGGCACATCCAGTAACAACAACAATACCTGTCTACTGTGGGTGGTTAGTGCATTGAGCCCAAAAGGACCCGAGGTTATACTGAGTTGTGGTGTAAAATTGCCCGGAACCGACCAGCACATCCAGTGACCATAACAATACCTGTCAAATGTGAGTGGTTGGTGCTCTAATAAAGCTAAGTCAAGAGTGGTAGGGTTAAGTCAATTTAGGAAACACTTAACCAATTCAACATGTTAGCTAAACTGATGGGTGGGGTTAGGTAAATTTGGACACTTAACCAATATAACATGTTGACTGGAAAACCCTAGCAACAGGGACCCATTTCAGCAATAACCCACGTAGATGTATCATGGGACCCTGAACTAGGCAGGGAGTGGCACGATTATTGGGCTGAGTATAAGTGGTCAAAAACATCGATGGTGGTGGATCAGTGTAGGTTCCGGCGGAGTATCGGGCGTGCACGTACTCCGGAGTGGAAAAAGCAGGCATTATGCATCAATAGTCATACACTGTGCATCTTGAATCGTGTCGGATTGCCACCATAGGATTTGATACACCCCTTGGTGGGACCAGCACAGGTATCTACAATCAAGCGGGGGCCGAAGGACACACGTGATTAATGTATGCGAGTAGGAGCTGATCGATATAAGGGAATCATTTCACCATGAACACGTGGTGCTAGTTGGACACGTATAAGTAGGTGCAGAGAATTAAATATGGGTGTGATTTACATTCGGTTTATCCTGTCTTATATAGTTTTATGTTAGTTTACTATTCTGGTACCGTCCTATTTTCAGTTTATTCCTATCATGACCTTTTCCTTATTCACACACTGAAAAGTCATTAGCCTTACTCAGACTTATGTCTGACCCATTTTTCTTTCGTCTTCTTTTCTTTCGTTTCCCCCCCTCAGGTAGCCAGGGAGGGGATAACTCAGCTTAATTTGGACCGTTCATCTTTCCAAGCTTGAAGACTCTGTGATGTACTGCTTGGAAATCTCTTATCTTTGGCTATGGGTTTGGACACACTAGACTTAGGGATTTATGCAGTTTTATTTATGTTACATGCTTCTTTATGTTTTAAGCAAGACAGAGATTATGATGAAATGTTTTGGAAGTTATGTTCAGACAATTTACTGAAATGGTTTTTGTATTGAACCACGTATGAAATAAATTTAGTTTTGTTTTCCGCTGCTTATTTATACATCTGTCTTGTAAATTTTCTGTGTCTTTTACCTATAATGCTCCATCGAAGTTAAGGCATTCCCTTTGTGAATGACCTTAACGGAGGTGGGGTGTTTCAGGAATCATATTTGCTTTAGGATTTCAAAACTAAAATCATTTCGAAATTTCAAATATTTTATGATAGACGACATAAAACATTTATGTCCCAAGTGGAGAGGTTTCTCTCAGTGACAAGGCCACGAGGCACGACCTACGCATGTACCAATTTCGAATAATGATATCTCTCCGGACCCCAGAGCAGACCATCACCAATCAAGGGCTTTCACCCACGTTGTACCATTCTTTAGTCACGGGTTACTCGAATCTTAGTATGAATCATTCCATTTCATATCCCGAAGTTGAAAGCATTTCAAAATCCTAATTTGCAAATACTTTCAGATCATACTATTGTCGTTTTCCAATTATTTTAAAATATCAGGATTTCAAGTCGTCGAATTTCTATGTTTACAAAACACTTTACAAACCATTTCAATAAATAAGCCGTATCGAGTGTCATACCAATAAATTCAAATCATTTTCGAAACATTCTTGAAATAATATTTCTCACAAGTACACAAAATATAAAATTTTCCAATTCCAAATATCTAGCTTTCGTTTGAAAATGTTTCACTATCCAAAATATTCGCAAAATCTTTTGAAATAGTTTATTTGGAAATAATTTCAGAATTTCGACGTGCTTAGAGCATATACATATTTCAAACTAGTTTTTCCAAAATAATCATTTAGAACAATAGAAATCAATTTCAAGATTCTGAAGACCACT
The DNA here is from genome assembly GCA_030737875.1 of Allium sativum. Classification (NCBI taxonomy): domain Eukaryota; kingdom Viridiplantae; phylum Streptophyta; class Magnoliopsida; order Asparagales; family Amaryllidaceae; genus Allium; species Allium sativum. The sequence goes on from CM060924.1 coordinate 836,926,588, forward strand.
TTTTCAAACAAAAAATTTCTTTTCAAAATCTAGCTTGTCCCCGGATTCATCAAAGCGAGGCAAAGAACTGGGATAAGATTTGGACAGTTTCAGATATTCAAGCACGAACAGTTCGAATCGGTAAACGATGGATGACGACAAGTCAAGGCAACAAACACGACAACTAGCGGAATGACCAACATTACATTTTTTTAACATTCATTACTATTCAAATTTTATTCAATTTATTTCAAACTCTATCGTAATTTTTTTGCAATTAAATTTTATTCCAATTTTTCCTAACTTTATCTTAAATCATATTGCATTTTCCGCTTATATTCTACAACAATCACTTTATTCAATACCGCTAATTTATTCAAGTTTGCATTACCTTATCAAAACATTTTATTAGCATTATTCAAACAATCTCAATCACTCATCTAAATGGTTTCAAGTATTTTCGACGTTTAGATCGGAACCATACAGGCATCCCACTTTCAAAACTCGAAAATAAACTCGAAAACAGGTTGCAAAATAACAGGGACCAAGTCCAAATGCCTTAGCATAATGGAATATTTTGAATAATTGCACCTTATAATATCAAATCTTTGGTCTGTCACATTTTGTATCGAACGCAATTTTTTTTCTATATTTGACTACTGCAATTTCATTGAATGTAGTATTGGTTGTCTCAATAAACTCCGGTGTGCTCAACTGGACAAAATCATAAAATACATCAAGGGTAACAACATAATAATAAAAAATACGCATGCAATATACATATGAATCAAGACAGGACAGTGAGCATGAAGGTTTAGCAGCTGACTTTCGAACCGTATGAAACCGGGTCTGTGCAACCAAGTTTAAATTTCAAGTGGTATGGACTCACATGGTTATTACATAACATATATGAGGCATGCAAATAAAAGAAGCTCATGCTTAGATCACATAAATGACCTAGAATAAAGGAATTAAGCTCAAGGTAAAGGCCTCAATGGGTCCAAGTATAAGTCATGGAAAAAGCAATCAAAGCAGGTCAACTTATTGTTGTAGCATGAATACTCCGAGTTTTAACGTGTCAAAGTGAATGTACAAGTTTTCCAGGTGTAAGACAAGGATATATCTTCCAAGTTTACAAAATAAGGCAACCCCAGTGATAAGGCTAAAATAACTGCCTTAACTTGTTGATCAATTGGTTATAGAAACACTTGCTTTTATTTTTTTATAACAACATAAGGTATGCAAATTTTTCGAGTGGATCAATCTTGAGAATACTACACAACAACTTTGAATGAAATCTAAGCATGCAAGAATAGTGACTGGGCAACCTATACATATTTTTGGTTTCACAATAGTCCAGCTATTTTGGTGAACTCACGAAGCAAAACAATTGTATGCTCAAATTTTTTTTGCAACAATTTACATTAAATACCGGCCCGCTCAAATACAGGCCTCGAACATGTGCAACAATTATTTATCTACAGGGTAATCAAAACAAAGATCATCTAACTAATTTATAAACGTAGATGCATGCAGTTCCATATGTGTGCAAGATCCATTTCCAGCCTTATAGCATTGTTGTTCTAGTCGATCAATACTACACTATTTGATAAGCTAACGAATGGGTATGTTTTCATTATTAATTGGTAATGAGCAGTTGCCAAAGGGAAAAGAAACCGGACATAGCAAATACCAAATAAACAAAGCATACTTTTTGTATTTACCCAAATTTTCTATTTATGAGTTATATTTATTTCAGAAATTAATAAACTTGAATCCATCATCAATCGTGATTGAAATCTCACCTGTAACAACGAAGGAAGGGTGCGAGTCGATTGATAATTCTTCGATGATCGGAACCAGGATCGACAACATCTAAGACCTTGACAAAGAACCTATTCCTTTTTTGCCGAGCGAGGTGAGAGGCGCGCTCTGAATGGAGCACGAGATCGGTTAATCGGAGAAGGGGTTTTGACAGGGGCGGTGCGATGGATAGTCGGGGTTCTTCGATGGTGATGCGACAAACTGATGAGGTAGGGGTGGAATAGTAAGCGGAGAGAGGACACCGAACGGTGAAGGAGCTATGCAAGGAGCGGACTCCGGTAGAGGAAGTTGTGGAAAAGGCTCGGTTAGAGATGAAACGAGTGGCCATGAATTTTGATTTCAAGGATTTGGGAAAAATGATTTGGCAGCTAACAATATAAGAAAAGAGGAACGGTCAAAGTAATAATGGGGAACGGTGAGATTAAATGGAAGGACACAGTTTTACAAAAGGGGAAGGATGCGTGTAAACACTCTAGAAAGAAGTTACACATGTAAAACCAATGAAACAAATATATTTTAAGTGCATACCTATTTAATGGATACAAAGTAATATATCCAATACTATTGTATTAGTACATTTCAAATCCACATTTACATTTTATATTTTTAAGCCAAACTAAACAAATTCATTCGAATAAAATCAAAATCCTCAATTTTGAATGAATAAATAAATAAAAGAAGCAAATCAACTTATGATCACTCGAAAATATTTCAATAAATTTTAAAATATAGCTATCGTTAAAATTTAACAAAACTTTATATACAAAATAACTAAATAAAATAAAATTCAAAATTTAAAACAAATAAAATAAATTAGTTTATGACTTATCAAATAAAATAGCGTCAAGGTTTACAATTGTTAAAACAACTAGTTTAAAAAAATATCAATAACGTTTCCTTAAACACAATTAAAACAGATAAAATTTAAATTTCGACCAAATATAAATTTCCTAAATATCAATTTAAATAAATTCCATATATTAAAACGTTGAAAAATCCTGATTCGTTACATACGTTGTCTTGTGGATTTGATTACTGATGTGGTTTCAGGACCTATCTTTTGGATATTGAGTTAATTCTCATAGCCCTTGTGTTATATTGCAGTAATTTAAAATAGGGATTTCTTTTGTGTTAATTAAGCTCTTTTACAAGTTTAAGTGTTGCTTCTGAAGTTTTCTTGTCGTTGTTATATCTTGGTGCTTAGCTTATGGCATAATATCTTATTGTGAGAAATAAACCCCTTTTGTGGTTGTTATGTCTTTTTTCAGATTTAGAAGCTTCTTTGCCTTAACTCTCGTGAGACGATTAATGTTTTGGGTTATATAATTCCTTTCATGTTGAAAGAAATTTCCTAATTTTACTTTTTCACGTACGTTGTTGATTATAAACAGATTTGTAAACTAGATTGATTCATGTATGGAATACTGTGGTCAGACCAAGTTGTTTCAGGTTATGTAGCTATTGATTCATGGTTTGCTGTTATAGCTTGAACTATCTTCTGAAGACTTTCTCTCCTCGTTTCTCACTAGTATATTCATACCATTTTATAGTTAATCCATTTGACATTGTGTATTTTTGTTGTATAATCATTTTTGATATAGCACATGTATGAGTTATATTCAATTATTGTATCAGTATGTACATGTTCTGTGAACTGTTATCTGTAATGTGTTGTGTATTGTTTTGAAACAATCCTTAGTCAGTTCTTATTAGGAGCATTGGGTATGTCGATCCACCTGAGATAAGAAAAGGAAATTTTATTCACCCAATCGACGTGTTCAATACTTAACTAATGAGAAATTACGAATGTCGCACCTAACTATTCTCCGCTCTAATAGATGACATTACTTCTTAATGCTCTTATCAAGGTGGGTCTCGGGGTGGGATGCCACAGATTTAAAAAGCGTACTTATCCAAAAATATTGCATTTGTGTTTGTCATTATTAATAATATACTTAGGTTATTAAATTGAAATTGTAAAATTTAATTGAAGTGCATATGAATTAAAATTTGATTTAACAAGAGGTTATGTACTAAATTTGATTAATAGAAGTTGTAACTAAAAGTTATTTCAGTAAAACTAAAGAATTATATTCCGAAATTTTGAAATTGATTTCTAACATTTTGGAGAATGATACTTCAGTTATTTAAAAGCATTTTCAAATATAAATATTTCAAAATAATTTTTTTGAATTCCTTTCAAAACGAATTGAGAGTGGAGAACTCACTTTTGACGTTGTAAAATAATTCTAGTGATGATGGTCACATCATCGAAATTCATTTTAGAGAGTCAAAGTATGGGAGACTACCAAAGTATCATTGCTACTTGTCTAAATGAATTTGATTTAATTCTCTGAATTGTGTTTTGATATATAAAGATATATATATATATATATATATTTCAAATAATTAAAATAAAAAATTCGGAAATTGATTCTTAAATTTGTTTGAATAATATTATTTTATGTATTAGGATAATTTTATTATTTCATCTCAAAGAGATTTTTGATTACTGATTATAAATTATTAAATAGAAATTTGATTTGTTCCACTATTTTGGGTAACATAACCTTTTCAAATGAGTTTCAAAATTTTAAGCTAAATGCAATTTAAAACTAGTCTAATGTTGTTAAATCTCTCAAATGTGGAATGAATGAAAAAAATATAGAAGAATAAAATTGGTTTTGAAATGTTTAAATGAAGTTTTATTTTAAGAAATATTCTGAACAAAATAACGGTTTAGAAGAAATATTGATTTTGTGTAGGCATGACTTTATAGGTAAATTCCTAAACCGTTGATTTGAAACTTCGAAAGACTTGGATTTAAATAATATCCAATTTAAGTAAATGAAGTCATATATGAATTTGAAACTCAACTGACGTTTGAAATGGATAATTTTCAGAACCTTTGATTCTATAAATATTTTGATAATAAATTCAAAAACATATAAATGATATGTATAAGATTGAAGTTAATTCAAAAAATATTGACTTGAAAAGTAATCATTATAAAATGATAATTTTATACATAATGAAATTTATAAAAGAATGACATATATTGAAATATGATTTGAGAAATCTTATATAAATGAAATTTTATATAAATACAACTTATGTGGAGTGAAATGAAATACTATGTACAATACTATATGGTTTCAAATTGAAGATATGGGAAGTACCTTCCATTGAAAATTACAAACCTACTCGGTAGGGCTTCGTTGGAGTTCCACCTGACGGGAGTGTCCATTGGAAGTCGGGGTCCAACTTAGCAGGAACACGTACTGGAATCCCACTCAGCCGGATCACTTTGATTAATTGTAATTATTTGAAATGTTCTATACGATAATTCAAGGGGCGAGATGCATACGGTTACAAGCGATTCCACTGAGATAATGGCGTAACCGCTGCGTAACTACGATCTATAACCATAACATAATTTGAGGGGCGCGATGTCTACGGTTTTAGGCGATTCCACTCGGATAGTGGCATAGCAATTGAGTAACTACGATTTATGTAGCAACCACGGTGTAATTTGAGGGGCGTGACGTCTATAGTTACAAGTGATTTCACTGGGATAGTAAAAGTTTAAAAATAAAATAGTGTTTATCAAAAATTTGTAAAATACATATATATGTAGTAAATATAAAATAGTTGTAAAATAGATAATTGTTTATTGAAATAGTTTATTTAAATAGCAAATATATGTGTAACGACCCGGGGAAAAACTCGAAGCTTGAATTTTCGACAATAATATATAAACCCATATTACTTGCCAAAAACCCAAGTATCGAACCCCAGATTGTCATGAGAAAGAATTTAGAGGGTGAGAAAAGAAAGAAAGAAATATTAGAATAGAATAAAGAAGAAGAACACATCAGAATCTCACAGTGGAACGAATAAAATATAATATCAAATCTCTTTATACAAAAGAACTATATATACATACCAATCATCAGAGTACAACATACATCAGACATAGCGGAAAATACTTTATATAACTAGCGGTGAAGCCTCCTGCTTCTAGCTCCTGAAACTCCAAGTGAATATAACCTGGAAATACACTCGGTCTGACCCGAGCACATTTGAAGTAAAGAAAAATACACTGGGTCAGTCTGGAATACTATCAGTGATAAATTCACAGCACACCCACAACTTGTTTAACTTTGGAAAATCCTTTCTGAAGTCAAAGGATAATAGTAAGACCAGCCCACACATAAACACAGATGGTTTTTACCTTACTATAACCCAAAACATTTTTGAAATCATACTTTGTTCTGATATTATCATAGTGTCTAAATACAAGTAAATAACAATCTAGAGGAACACTTGCATCTCACGCTCCACATATATAGTATACAGACCAAAACCGCGGGCGCTCACTGGATATTGGATTCCAACTTGACACGGTATAGGACCACCTTCCGAATGTGTATCTCTAGAGGCAAATACACTGGATTCAACAAGAACGTATTGCAACCCGGCCCATACATGACCGACCACTCATATCGCTTGAGTGTATCGAATGTATATCACCGACGGTTGGGATCAGCAACCGCCCCCCGAAACGGGACAACATCGAAATATAGATTAAAGAAGAAAATGGATTTTCTCTAGATAGGTGATTATACACCCTAATGGGAGCGACCCACACAGCAATACTGCCTGCCCGATTTTTGTCATTTCCCGGTTGATGAGGCTTGAGGCTAGAATTCCTCTTCGAACATCTAGACACCAGTCACTTTGAATGCCACATCGTCATATCTGGATATCACTAATTAACGTCCACTAAAATACTCTAGTTGGGAGCTAACCAACTATAATACGTTTGAAGAAATCAACGTACGTGGTCTTTTGGAAATACTCTGTCAAACATTCGTCAATACAGGTCATTCAGTGTAACACCCCGAATTTTCTGTTAACAGTAAATTAGCAAATTAAAGTATAATTAATTCTAAATGAAAGAATTAAGGGAAACAGGTTATGCTATTGCGTTCGCCTCAGAATTCTGCTTGAGATAGAGTCCGAGTTTGCGTAAATTGGACTCCATATGAAGGAGTTATGACCTCCGGAAGTTTCAGAATTCGATTTAAAATTCAAACAGCCCGAAAACATGTTCAAAATTCAAAACTGGACCAGAACTGGGCTGGGCAGGAATTTTCCCGCCCAGGACCCAGGTCGACCAGGGGGTCGACCTGGAAGTTGACCTGGGTACCCAGGTCGACCATGTAGTCGACCTGGGGGTCGACCTACAGGTCGACCTGCTTTGTTGTATGTGATTATACAAGTTATTTGGTTCATATCTACACCTATATGTTTATGTGATTATACAGGTTGTATGTGATTAAGATCTCATGTATATACTTTATGCTAAACCTCTATGCCTAACTAATTAAGTTCATATACATGCTCATATGTTTATACAAAAGTTGCAAGTTCATAATTGGATCCATGCCAAGATCCACTTTAATACATGTTTCATGTTATAATTGGACATATGATTGGAACTAGTTCACACATGTGATTAAATTATACATACTTTATGGACATGCCATATTCTTGTCATATGCTAGTGATGTTCAATGTTATGCCTAGATCTAAACATGTTTAGGCTTATGTTGTCTAAATCATATGCTAATTCATGTGACATCTATTTAGTTAGATCCCTATTTCAATGCAAGTTCACATATATGTAAGTTGATTTAGCCTATGTAGAAAATTCACAAATACATAAGTTGATTTAGCCTATGTTGCAAATCCACATATATGTAAGTTGATTTAGCCTATGTTGCAAATTCACATATATGTAAGTTGATTTAGTCTATGTTGCAAATTCACATATATGTATGTTGATTTAGCCTATGTTGCAAGTTCACACCTATGATGTTCATATTGACTATGCCAATAATGCCAAGTTTACACCTATATCATGTTTATGTTAATGAATTTCTTTATGCCAATTTTGTGTACGCTAAATTAGGCTAAATTTTTAGCCTAATTTTATATGTTAAAAATCATGCGGACGGAAAATTAGGCTAAGATTGTTAGCCTATTATATAGACGGGGTAACGTTGGGAAAAATTGGTAATTATAGGAAACTTGACTTAAATTGGTGAAAATATATGTATTGGCATGTTCGGCACATTCTAATAATTGGTGGCACTTAAATGGTATAAAATTCTTATGCCAAAAATGATGAACTTGGAAATAGGCCACAATATTTAATTATTAACAAATTTACATATAATAAGTAATAGAGACAAATGTGTAAATTTATAAAATATGAGTATGCTTAACCCGAGGTTGGATTGAGTTGTGATGTAAACCTGCCCGGACCCGCCCGGCTGCCCATTAATCACAACAATACCTATCCAATGTGAGAGGTTAAGCATTGAGCCCAATAAGGACCCGAGGTTAGACTTTGTTACGGTGTAAACCTACCCGGAACCGACTGGCACATCCAGTAACAGTAATAATACCAGTCTAATGTGAGTGGTCGGTGCTTTAAAAAGCTAAGGACAGACAAGTCAGGATGGTAGGGTTAAGTTAACTAAAACACTTAAGCAATTCAACATGTTAATTAAACTGATGGGTGGGGTTAGGTAAATACAGACACATAACCGCTTAACATGTTTGACTAGAAAACCCTAGTAACGGGGACCCATTTCAGCAATAACCCAATTAGGTATCATGGTACCCTGAAACTAGGCAAGGTGGGGCACGATTACTGGGCTGATTGTAAGCGGTCAAAAGCGACGGAGGTTGATGTAGCAGTGTGGGTTCTAACGGAGTGCGGGCGTGCATACACTTTGGAGCAGACAAACAGGGCACTGGGCACCAGTAGTATAACCTATGCATTCTAGGATTGTGTTGGGCCACCACCATGGGACTTGATACACCCCATGGTGGGACCAGCATAGGTATTTACAATCATTGGGGGCCGTATGACACATATGATTTTGCGAGTAGGACCCGATCTTTAGAAAGGGGATCACTTCACCCCGATCATGGGGTGCCAGTTAAGACAATACAAGTAGGTGCAGAGATACAGTGTGGGGGTGCGATAGTATATTCTGTTCAAAACTGCTTTATCTTAGTTTATGATACTTTCCTATTTCCAGTTTATACCTATCATGCCCTTTTTCTTATTCTCATACTGAAGAGTCACTAGATTTACCAGGCTTTATGTCTGACTCTATTTTTCTTTTGTCTTATTTCTTCTGTTCCCCCCCAGGTCCACAGGGAGGAAACAACCCAGCTTAGTCAGACTCTTTGCAAGCTTCAAGATAGTAGATGTATGGTTTGGACTCTCTTTCGTTGGCTATGGCTTTTGGACACATTCTATGGGGATTTATGTAGCTTTTATTATGTTTTATGCTTCTTTATTTAATAATCAAGACAGAAATGATGATGTAATGTTTTGGAAGTTATTATGAGACAATTATGAAAATGTTTTGTATGAACACGTATTTATGAAAATGAAAGTCTGTTTGTTTTTCGCTGCTTATATATATATATATATATATATATATATATATATATATATATATATATATGGTTATACCTGCCTTGTGTTTTATCTGTGACTTTTACTTATAAACCTCCACTGAAGTTAAGGCATTCCCTTTGTGAGTGACCTTAATGGAGGTGGGGTATTTCACTTGGTATCAGAGCACAGATTTACCAGATTAGATAAAGGTTTTTGAAACTATATTCAAAAAAGAAGTTTAAAGAAGCATTTTTTTAAGAAAAAGCATTGTTTTTAAAAGGCATAATTCCCCAAAGCCATATGCACTATCTCTCTATCCTTTTGTTTTGAATCTTTCTTTCCTTTTTCGTTTCAAGCATGTCTGGGGACCTTACTCCCCAGCAACAGACGTTTTTACTCCTCCTCCTCCTCTACGTGAAACAGCAAGCGGAAGAATCGCAGAATAAGAAGACGGGTAATAGTCAAGGAGGAAAGGACCACAACAATAATAACAAGGCACGTAAGAAAAGGAAATGTTATTTCTGTGGCATTGTTGGGCATATAGTCCAGGATTGTAGAAAGAAGAAGATGAAGATGGGAGCATGCTTTCAGTGTGGTGATACTGGACATATCAGCAAGAACTGCCCTAAGAAGCAAGGGCAAGGCCCGCAATCAGGACCTTCTGGGGGTACCTCTTTAACTTCTTCTCCTAGATGCTGTAACACCCCGCATTTTTATGATTTAAAAATATAAGAAATTCAAATATATATATATATATATATTCCGAGACGGTATAATATAATGGTGATACGCGAAAACAAGTTAACTAAGAACAATGGAAAATAAAAGATACTCAAGTAAATATTCAGACACTAGTTAAACAGATTTCACCATTACATTCGTCTCGGAATTCTGCCCGAAAACGAGTCCGAATTTTCGTAAATCGGACTCCGTATGAAAAAGTTATGACCGTACGAAGTTTCATAAATTTTAAAACAGTCTAAAATCAAAACGGATTCGAGATTCAAGCCCAAATAGGAAAGGAGGAAAAATTTCCGCCAACCCAGCAAGTCGACAGGGGGGTCGACCCATGTGTCGACCCACCCTGGCCGGGTCGACACCAGGGTCGACATGGGTGTCGACCCCCCAAGCAGGGTCGACATTAGTGTCGTCCCAGGGGTTGACCCTACCCATGTTTACCAGAATTTCTTCTGGAGCGTTCTAATGCTATTGGCTGGTTTCTTGGACGAGAATCACAACTTTGTGGCTATAAATACACCCCTAGACCCCTTGAAATGATCACCATACTTCACGGCGAAGCCATGCCGGTTTCTAGACTTACCTCCCTCTCCTCCAAATGGATTTTAGGCCCACTTCTTCACTCTTGTCTCCACAAAAGCTCTCTTCTTGTAACTAAGAAGGTTTAGGCCAAGAAAGTGACGACTTTGGATGAAGAGCTTGGAGCCAAGGGGACTACGCAAGGGAAAAGAGAGGAGTTCGGATTCAAATAGCACAAGGAGGTTGAAAGATCAATTCTTGGCATGAAATTAACATAAAGCGAGATCTAATCGTTGCATAGAAGGCATCAACCTAGGTGAGTGGTGTTATAACAACCTTTTGTGTAAAATGCTATGATCGTTCAAACATATGACTCATGGATTGGAACTAGCATGAACATATAGCAAGTTAAAATAGGATTTGTGTAACGCTTGAGGACCTAATGTTTACCTATCATGAACCTAGTAACGTTCATGTTGACTTTTAGGTAGAAAGCCATGAGCTTTATGTGGTGATTTTGCACAATGCAACCTATAACACTTCATGAACCTTATGATAACTTGCCTATGATGCTAAAACTTAATGCTAGTTACATGTATGTTCACTTTTGCCATGCTATCCTCCCATGTTGCTAAGTTGGTGTCATACATGTTTAGAAACAAATCACCACATATGCAAGTTGTGTAGGATACCCTTAGCCTCACCATGTTTAACTTGTGACTACTTTGCCATTTTATGCCCACTTTGTCATGGTTATATATTCCCTCTTGATCTATTCGTGTTGATGCAAATATACGTGCGATGGGGAAAACGTTATGGGTAGTTAGGCAAAGTTTAAATGACATGAGACATGATTTGAAAACATAGCATGAAAGTTGGCATATGATTATGCTTGAAAAACATGATTATGGACATGACACTTAGAAAACATGAAATGGCCAAATCGAGGTTGGGTTGAGTTTGTAGCGTAAATCTGCCCGGAACCGACCGGCATACCGGTAGCTACAAACAATAGGACCCAATGTGAGTAGTTGGTCATGTTGCACTATAAGACCCGAGGTTAGACTAAGTTGTGGTGTAATTCTGACCGGAACCAACCGCCATATCCAGTGTCCACAACGAAGCCTAATGTGAGAGGTTGGGTGCATTAATTAATTAAGTTAATGCCACATGGATAGGTTAAGTCATGTACCCTTGAAAATACTTAACCAACGTTGACATGTTGATTGGATGAGGTTAATTAACCAATCTAAGCTCGGAAATGTGATGGGATTAAGCTTAATCAATACCTAGTCAATCTAACATGATAACTCGATAAGGCTAAGTCACGAGACCGTTTGAATATACTTAACCATTATAACACGATTAGTGGATGGGGTTCTAACCTATACTTAACCAATCCGACTCGATAATCCGATGAGGTGAAGATAATCTATGCTTAACCAATCTAACACGATAACCTGATAGGGTTAAGATAAACAAATACTTAACCAAATTGACTTGATGATTGAATAGGGTTAAGTCATGAGCTTTTTGGTATACTTAACCAACTTGTAGGGCTAGGACTTGGACTTGAATACTTAGCCAAATCATGACATGATTCGTAGGGAGGTTAAGTCATGAACTTAAATGACAATACTTAACCCATTAGACAAAACCCTAGTTCAGGGGACTAGGTGGAAGACAGGGGTCCACAAGGATAACGGGAAAGGAGACTAAGTGGTAAGCCGTAGTTTGGGAAACTAAGTAATAATTCTTAGTCAAGGGATTTGGACCAGTTCACAGATAGATGAGTAACCCGATACGGTGGGTCATCGCTTAAAACACAAGGAGGAGCCAATTATCTGACTTAGATAAAGGCTCCAACGAACCGGGTGACGAAGCGGTAGCTTCGGGGGAGGTGAGGGTACTCTTGGTATCCCTCTGTGAGGTGGCAGATGGTACATGAAACCCGGCCTCACAGGGGTTAAGGACTGCGGTAGAAGAGCCAAGAGTATGCCTTGGTTGCTATGCGAGCGACCTAAAGGCCGAGATGGATTAGCGTGGAGTCGACGATACTTGATTTTGCCCTGGATAGCACGTCGCCGACTACCTACCATCTTGAGTCAATCGTGTACGAACGGAAAGGCAGAGAACTCCCAACAGACCATGCACTTGCTATCGAGTCATGGGTGAGGTTGGACAATAGGAAAGTGGGGCATAGTTGAGGCCGTGAGTACAGTTCTCATACATGATCTTTCTTGGATTGCCTTTCAGTAGTTGAGGGAGGGGTCCCGTGGGACCACGGTTACAAAAACAGACCTTGACATCTGCATCGACAGACAATCTAAAGCTCCCGACCGAGTCCCGTATTTCTTGTTTTGCCCGGTCACGGGACTCGGGTGGCACGTTGAGACACATGTGCGACTAGACATGGAAAAACGATTCACGATGTATACGTGGGAGAAAAGGGGCGTTGTCCGTGGGTAGCATAATCCATAGTGGTCCTAGGTGGCTTGGACCCAGACCGAGTTGCGAGAACGTTTAGTAAGTTGCATAATCCCTAGTGGTCCTAGGTGGCACGAATTCCAACCGAACATTCGAAAATTTAGAGCTAGAACAAAGGTAGTAGTCCGAACGAGTTTTCTAGGATGATGGAACTACGGTAAGGTAGTACGGAAAACAGGCTTAGGACCCGTAGTAATTACGGTAAGGGACTGTACACATACATGAAAGGACTGTGCGAGTTGGGTTATTATGCTAGTGAGTGGGTGGGAATGACACGGGTTGGGTCAAAAAGGCCAATTTGGTAAATAACCTAACGAGACCAGAAACCGTAAATGAACGGTACATGTAGAGTATACATGAGTTTATTATAACTATACTCACACAGAACTTATGTTCTGATCCCCCCTCCTCAAAACATGTGCAGGTTAGGTACAAGACAGAGATGATATAGCTTAAATACTGACATAGCAGTATTATGAATGAGGTATAGTTACGTTCGGAAAAACTATATTTAATTACTTCTGCTGCGAGTTGCTTTATCAAGTTCTGACATGTTTTCTTTCTCTGTCTTCTCTGCAGGATACCAGGACACTCAGCTCGGGGTCCGATGGACTGGATTTTGAGAAAAGTTCGGTCTGTCGAAACCCGGGTTGTTACATCTGGTATCAGAGCCAGGTTTAGCTTTCCTTGAAATATATATATATATATATATATATATATATATATATATATATATATACAGGGGTAGTCGACACAGGTGTCGACCCCCCTTGGGTGGGTCGACACCCGTGTCGACCCCCCCCCCCCCCCGCGCTGGCAGAAAAAATAAAAAAATAAAAGGGCTGAAGGCCGTAGCCTTCAGCCAAACAGCACGCCCCCCCTCTCTTTTTCTTCCAGCAGGCTCCTCAAAAGAAAACCCAACCCCTTTTCTCCACTTCCACCACCTCTTGCTCCTCCAATTCTCAACTATTCTCCACAAAATTGGTCTTAATTGAAAGCTAGCGGCATTCTCTACCCGGATCTACCCATCTCCCCTTCCAATTTGGCCCCAAATCGCCATGGCGAACGTTTATGAGCTTTACCCCCAATTGTCACCACAAGAAGTAGAGTGGTGCAATGAAGACGAAGAGATAGTCAAGAAGTATATCGAGACCGCGGGGTTGAAGTTATTGTTGGGGCGTCCAGTAAAGTTTGCCGATTTCGTTGCAACACCCGTGGAAAGTTTGTTTGTGGAAGCGGGCTTGTCTACTATTTCGGATGTGAACACCGCCGAGCGGAGAGGCTGCAAGCGGTTGGTAAGGCTTTTTGATGCTAATTTACAAATTGGCAATGATGAAGAGGGGCTAGTAACTTTTACTTCTATGGTTAAGGGAACCCCTATATTTTTCAATGAGGTTCAGTTTGGGGAAATGTTGAATATTAGGGGTACGGGGATGGATACACCTGTTATAGAGATGAATGACATGCTTGTGTGGCGCAGAATTTTTAAAGATGAATTTGTAAGAAATTGGGATAGTGAACACTTGCGCCCGCTAGCTAGGTTGGTTATTAGGATTTTACAATACAATCTTGGGGGACAGAGTGCGGGTTTTGATAAAGTTGCGACGATGGTAAAGCGTGCCACATATGCTATCTTTGGGGGTTTACACATGAATTGGGCACGCATTATTTTACAAAATTACAGCCTTACTAAAGAAGGAAGACAGGCGAATATCCGTTATGCGAATTTATGGACTACAGTCTTTGCACGGAGCGGCGTTAACCTGCAGATAGAGAGGTGTATCACATCTCCTTCTCATCCCTTCCATGTTTTTGATTTGGCCGCATTATCAAGAATGGGTATCTCCCTACACGATTTATTTGAGCCATTACCCGTCTAAGCCATGGAGCATGATTTGTTTGGGGAGGAAGGAGAAGAGGAAGGTGAGCCTCACGAGGCGCATGATTCTCAGCATGAGCAGCCCGAGGAGCCCCAGTATGCACAGCCCGAGGAATTCAGTCCAGCACAGACAGAGCCGACTTGGGGAGCTGCTTGGACTACCCCAGCTCCGGATTGGGGGACTTCCCAGGCTACAGGTTGGGGGACTTCCCAGGCTACAGGTTGGGGGACTTCTGACACTTCTGCATGGGATCCCTGGGAGTCCCGAGACACAGACTGAAGGGTTGAATTGAGGGTCGTCTTTGACCGACAGGCCCACTTGGTTAGGGATCAGCAGGACATCCTCAGGGCCCAGCAGGAGATGTTCCAGACCCAGGTTGAGTTTGGACAGACTCAACAGCAGATGTTGCAGGAGATGAGCACTTCGTATGACCAGCTGGGATCAGGGTTACAGGACCTTCAGTTAGAGGTTAGGTCAGGGATGCATGACCTGCAGCAGGAGATGAGGCAAGGTAACCAACAGTAGGGGGAGAAGCTTGATAGCTTGGAGAGTCTCATCCGTAGTTTCTTCCACTAGGATTGACTTAGGATATTGTACCCGTAGAGTAGCATTTTGTTTCCACGATGTCTAGTTGTTTCCTTGTTTGTCTGGTTGTAACAATGTACTGAAACTTTATCTAGAAGTAATGCTCAAATTTATGTTCTAAAAATTGTTGTGATTATTATTATTATGCCATAATAAGAATTGCAATGAATAGACAAAGAAAATACGATAAACGGGAAAAATATAGGTTTTTCCGTTATATGAAATTTAGAAAAATTAGATTTTTTCTAAATTTAAAAACGGATGATAGGTTCTGGATGCGACAATTGGCTGAACTGCACCCTTATTTTATAAGGGTATGGGAAAAATTTGGTTGAAAAACGTTTTCAAAATTTCTACATTCATTTAGAATTGCAAGTATATTAAGGGTGCGGGCATCATATTTTGAAAAAGAAATTTTCAAAAAAAAAAAATTGCATCCATCTAGGTGGTACCAAAAGTTAGGCATACATATTTTACTACAATGTACTTCACTTTGCACATGCGCACATGGTTGCAACAGTTGGTTGAACACTTTTTGGATGGTTACGGAGGGTTACTAATCCTACTCTGGTTGAATTTCGGGGACGAAATTCTTTAAGGGTGGGAGAATGTAACACCCCGCATTTTTATGATTTAAAAATATAAGAAATTCAAATATATATATATATTCCGAGACGGTATAATATAATGGTGATACGCGAAAACAAGTTAACTAAGAACAATGGAAAATAAAAGATACTCAAGTAAATATTCAGACACTAGTTAAACGGATTTCACCATTACGTTCGTCTCGGAATTCTGCCCGAAAACGAGTCCGAATTTTCGTAAATCGGACTACGTATGAAGAAGTTATGACCGTACGAAGTTTCAGAAATTTTAAAACAGTCTAAAATCAAAACGGATTCGAGATTCAAGCCCAAATAGGAAAGGCGGAAAAATTCCCGCCAACCCAGCAAGTCGACAGGGGGGTCGACCCATGTTTCGACCCACCCTGGCCGGGTCGACACCAGGGTCGACATGGGTGTCGACCCCCCCAAGCAGGGTCGACATTAGTGTCGACCCAGGGGTCGACCCTACCCACGTTTTCCAGAATTTCTTCTGGAGCGTTCTAATGCTATTGGCTGGTTTCTTGGACGAGAATCACGACTTTGTGGCTATTAATACACCCCTAGACCCCTTGAAATGATCACCATACTTCACGGCGAAGCCATGCCGGTTTCTAGACTTACCTCCCTCTCCTCCAAATGGATTTTAGGCCCACTTCTTCACTCTTGTCTCCACAAAAGCTCTCTTCTTGTAACTAAGGAGGTTTAGGCCAAGAAAGGTGACGACTTTGGATGAAGAGCTTGGAGCCAAGGGGACTACGCAAGGGAAAAGAGAGGAGTTCGGATTCAAATAGCACAAGGAGGTTGAAAGATCAATTCTTGGCATGAAATCAACATAAAGAGAGATTTAATCGTTGCATAGAAGGCATCAACCTAGGTGAGTGGTGTTATAACAACCTTTTGTGTAAAATGCTATGATCGTTCAAACATATGACTCATGGATTGGAATTAGCATGAACATATAGCAAGTTAAAATAGGATTTGTGTAATGCTTGAGGACCTAATGTTTACCTATCATGAACCTAGTAATGTTCATGTTGACTTTTAGGTAGAAAGCCATGAGCTTTATGTGGTGATTTTGCACAATGCAACCTATAACACTTCATGAACCTTATGATAACTTGCCTATGATGCTAAAACTTAATGCTAGTTACATGTATGTTCACTTCTGCCATGCTATCCTCCCATGTTGCTAAGTTGGTGTCATACATGTTTAGAAACAAATCACCACATATGCAAGTTGTGTAGGATACCCTTAGCCTCACCATGTTTAACTTGTGACTACTTTGCCATTTTATGCCCACTTTGTCATGGTTATATGTTCCCTCTTGATCTATTCGTGTTGATGCAAATATACGTGCGATGGGGAAAATGTTATGGGTAGTTAGGAAAAGTTTAAATGACATGAGACATGATTTGAAAACATAGCATGACAGTTGGCATATGATTATGCTTGAAAAACATGATTATGGACATGACACTTAGAAAACATGAAATGGCCAACTCGAGGTTGGGTTGAGTTTGTAGCGTAAATCTGCCCGGAACCGACCGGCATACCGGTAGCTACAAACAATAGGACCCAATGTAAGTAGTTGGTCATGTTGCACTATAAGACCCGAGGTTAGACTAAGTTGTGGTGTAATTCTGACCGGAACCAACCGCCATATCCAGTGACCACAACGAAGCCTAATGTGAGAGGTTGGGTGCATTAATTAATTAAGTTAATGCCACATGGATAGGTTAAGTCATGTACCCTTGAAAATACTTAACCAACGTTGACATGTTGATTGGATGAGGTTAATTAACCAATCTAAGCTCGGAAATGTGATGGGATTAAGCTTAATCAATACCTAGTCAATCTAACATGATAACTCGATAAGGCTAAGTCACGGGACCATTTGAATATACTTAACCATTATAACACGATTAGTGGATGGGTTTCTAACCTATACTTAACCAATCCGACTCGATAATCCGATGAGGTGAAGATAATCTATGCTTAACCAATCTAACACAATAACCTAATAGGGTTAAGATAAACAAATACTTAACCAAATTGACTTGATGATTGAATAGGGTTAAGTCATGAGCTTTTTGGTATACTTAACCAACTTGTAGGGCTAGGACTTGGACTTGAATACTTAGCCAAATCTTGACATGATTCGTAGGGAGGTTAAGTCATGAACTTAAATGACAATACTTAACCCATTAGACAAAACCCTAGTTCAGGGGACTAGGTGGAAGACAGGGGTCCACAAGGATAACGGGAAAGGAGACTAAGTGGTAAGCCTTAGTTTTGGAAACTAAGTAATAATTCTTAGTCAAGGGATTTGGACCAGTTCACAGATAGATGATTAACCCGATACGGTAGGTCATCGCTTAAAACACGAGGAGGAGCCAATTATCTGACTTAGATAAAGGCTCCAACGAACCGGGTGACGAAGTGGTAGCTTCGGGGGACGTGAGGGTACTCCTGGTATCCCTCTGTGAGGTGGCAGATGGTCCATGAAACCCGGCCTCACAGGGGTTAAGGTCTGCAGTAGAAGAGCGATGAGTATGCCTTGGTTGCTATGCGAGCGACCTAAAGGCTGGGATGGATTAGCGTGGAGTCGACGATACTTGATTTTGCCCTGGATAGCACGTCGCCGACTACCTACCATCTTGAGTCAATCGTGTACGAACGGAAAGGAAGAGAACTCCCAACAGACCATGCACTTGCTATCGAGTCATGGGTGAGGTTGGCCAATAGGAAAGTGGGGCATAGTTGAGGCCGTGAGTACAGTTCTCATACATGATCTTTCTTGGATTGCCTTTCAGTAGTTGAGGGAGGGGTCCCGTGGGACCATAGCCAAAGTTACAAAAACAGACCTTGACATCTGCATCGGCAGACAATCTAAAGCTCCCGACCGAGTCCCGTATTTCTTGTTTTTCCCGGTCACGGGACTCGGGTGGCACGTTGAGACACATGTGCGACTAGACATGGAAAAACGATTCACGATGTATACGTGGGAGAAAAGGGGCGTTGTCGATGGGTAGCATAATCCCTAGTGGTCCTAGGTGGCTTGGACCCAGACCGAGTTGCGAGAACGTTTAGTAAGTTGCATAATCCCTAGTGGTCCTAGGTGGCACGAATTCCAACCGAACATTCGAAAATTTAGAGCTAGAACAAAGGTAGTAGTCCGAACGAGTTTTCTAGGATGATGGAACTACGGTAAGGTAGTACGGAAAACAGGCTTAGGACCCGTAGTAATTACGGTAAGGGATTGTACACATACATGAAAGGACTGTGCGAGTTGGGTTATTATGCTAGTGAGTGGGTGGGAATGACACAGGTTGGGTCAAAAAGGCCAATTTGGTAAATAACCTAACGAGACCAGAAACCGTAACTGAACGGTACATGTAGAGTATACAGGAGTTTATTATAACTACACTCACACAGAACTTATGTTCTGACCCCCCTCCGCAAAACATGTGCAGGTTAGGTACAAGACAGAGATGATATAGCTTAAATACTGACATAGCAGTATTATGAATGAGGTATAGTTACATTTGGAAAAACTATATTTAATTACTTCTGCTGCGAGTTGCTTTATCAAGTTCTGACATGTTTTCTTTCTCTGTCTTCTCTGCAGGATACCAGGACACTCAGCTCGGGGTCCGATGCACTGGATTTTGAGAAAAGTTCGGTCTCTCAAAACTCGGGTTGTTACAGATGCTTTGTTTTATCTTGCTTATCTTCTCAATCCTATCTTGAGAACCTTAGAAATATTTCTGTAGAAAGCTTAGTTTATCTCTATGATCATCCATTTCACACTCTCTTTGATTCCAGTGCATCACACTCCTTTATTTCATCTGCTTTAGTAGAATCTCTGCATCTAGACACTAGTATGATAGAAGATCCCTTAGTTGTTTCAAATCCAATTGGGAGCTTAGCTTATTTGTCAATGGTTTGTTTGGATTTGAAAATCTCTATTCTAAGTGTTGAGTTTAGATGTATGCCTTTGTTTTGGGCTTCCCGGGATATGGACTGATCTTAGGCATGGACTGGTTATCTAGTAATGGTGCCATTCTTGATTGTGATAAAAAAGTGGTTAGACTCTTGACTCGGCTCGGTAACACTCTAGAAATTTCTTGTAATCCCTTGAATGCTGTTATGCTTAGTTATCTAGAGTCTCTTGATGCTTCTGTTGAGAATTTGCAGTCGGTTAGAGTGGTCCGTGAATATCCGGATGTCTTTGAAGAGGTAAAGGGCTTACCTCCGAGGCGGGAAATAGACTTCCGCATATATCTTGTTGATAATGCAAAGCCCGTAGCTTTACCTGTTAGACTATGGCTCTAAAGGAGAGAAAGGAGCTCAGTAAGCAGGATAAGGAGCTTCTCGAGAAGGGGTTTATAAGGCGGAGTATCTCGTAATGGGGTGCTTCAATGGTGTTCGCCACCAAAGCAGATGGCTCACTATGTCTTTGTGTGGACTATAAGGAGCTAAACAAGCTGACTAAGAAGAATAGACACCCGCTTCCCAGAATAGACGATTTGTTTGATCAGCTTGTATGTGCGTCGGTCTTCTTCCAACATGATCTGGCTACTGGGTTCCATCAGCTAAGGGTAGCTGAAGATAGCATTGATAAAACGGCGTTCAGAACCCCATACGGTTTCTTCGAGTGGCTTGTCATGCCTTTCGGCTTAACAAACGCACCCGCTTATTTCGTAGACCTAATGAGCAGGGTGTTCAGAGAATTCCTCAATAAGTTCGTGGTGGTCTTCGTAGACGATATTTTGATCTTCTCAAAGAATGAGGAAGAACATGCTCAGCATCTGAAGGAAATCATGGATACTCTCCGTGCACATCATCTAAAAGAAAAATTCTCCAAGTGCCACTTCTGGAGAGAAGAGGTAAGGTTTCTTGGACATGTAGTGTCCAAAGAGGGGTTAGCTGTGGACCCCACGAAAGTGGTGGCAGTGCAAGATTGGAAGACACCACGAAATGCAACCGAAGTCTGAAGCTTTCTTGGGCTAGCCGGTTTTTACCGAAAGTTCATTAGAGATTTCGCGTAAATCTTAGCTCCACTCACAAGGCTAACAAAGAAGAATCTAGTGTTCGCTTGGGATTTGGATTGTGATATTGCTTTCCAACGCTTAAAAAGGGCTCTTACAACAGCCCCAGTTATGACTTTGCCTGATGGAAGCAATATGTTCACAGTATACACGAATGCTTGTGGTACGTGACTAGGCGATGTTCTGATGCATGAAGGGAAGGTAGTAGCTTATGGTGGAAGACAATTGAAAGTTCATGAAAAGAACTACCCAACCCACGGTCTTGAGTTGGCTGCCATCGTCTTTGCGCTTAAGTCTTGGCGCCATTATCTCCTAGGTGAGAAGTTCGAATTGTATACTGACCATAAATCGTTGAAGTATCTTTTCTCACAGAAAGATCTTAACTTGAGGCAGCAAAGGTGGATGGAGTTCCTTGCCTCGTATGATTTTGAGATTTCTTATACTCCTGGCAAGGGCAACGTAGTAGCAGACGCCTTGAGTTGAAAGAAGCTGACCTTAAGCCCTCTCTTTATACAAAGGCAAAGCTTGGAGTATATAGACTGTTTTGACTTTAGGCCCTCCTCTGATTTTGTACTTGGTTTGTTGGCATCACTAGAAGTACGGTCCACTCTTTTAGACTTAATAGGGGCCGCACAACGTGAAGACCCTCAGCTTGTGGATGTGATTGATAAACTAATTAGGGGCGAAAATTCTAGTCATCTCAATAGGTACTCCATCGATGATAAGGGTTGGCTAAGGCGGGATGGAAGACCATGCGTCCCACAAGTAAGGGATTTAGTAAAGATGGTTCTCGAGGAAGTACATCATTCCAAGATGACAATACACCCAAGTCGAGACAAGATGTACAAGTACGTAAAGAGAGTTTTCTTTTGGAGTGGCATGAAAAAGGATGTGGCAGATTTCGTTTCTAAGTGCGTGATATGCCAACAGGTCAAGGCGGAACAAAAGAAGCCTGGAGGACTGCTTCATTCTCTAGAAGTCCCGCAATGGAAGTGGGATAGCATTTCAATGGACTTCATTGATGGGTTACCTAGGTCAAAAAGGGGCAATACTTTTGGGTAATAGTGGACAGGCTCACAAAAAGCGCCCACTTTATACCTATCAAGAGTAGAAGGACTGCCTCGTCTCTAGCTTCTCTTTATCTCAAGGAAATAATTCGACTCCATGGAATACCCTCAAGCAGAGTGAGTGACCGAGATCCTATATTTACAAGGCACAAAGTTATGCTTGAGCATGACCTATCACCCCCAAACTGATGGTCAGACAGAAATGGTGAACATAGTATTAGAAGATCTTCTGAGACTGTGCGTTCTTGACTTTGGAGGAACATGGGAGGATTATCTTCCTTTAGTGGAATTCACCTACGACAACAGCTACCAAGCCACCGTCGGCATGGCGCCCTTCGAAGCTTTGTATGGAAGACCGTGCCGATCACCAACTTGTTGGTGGGAGTCTACAAACAAGCTTATACTTGGGCCAGACATGATTTGAGAGACTTCAGAAAAAGTGGACTTGATACGAAGGAGAATGAAGACTGCCCAAGATAGACAGAAATCCTACATAGACAAAAGAAGGACCGACCTTGAGTTTGAGGTTGGGGACATGATTTTCCTTAAGGTATCTCCCTTAAGGAACATCGTTCGCTTTGGATCTGCAGGAAAGCTAGCACCAAGATTTGTAGGACTGTTCCCTATCATCGAGAAGATTGGGAAGATGGCTTATAGAGTAGAGCTGCCCGAAAGGTTGGCTGGAATTCACAATGTCTTTCACATTTCTCATCTCCGGAAATGTCTACATGAATCTGCGAAAGTAGTGGAGCTAAGCATTCTAGAAGAAGCCGAAGTGGAATGCGAAGCAATTATGAGGAGAGTTCCAACCAGCATCTTAGGAACTGAAGTGAAAAAGCTACGCAACCGCGAAGTCA
Organism: Allium sativum; assembly: GCA_030737875.1. Lineage (NCBI taxonomy): Eukaryota > Viridiplantae > Streptophyta > Magnoliopsida > Asparagales > Amaryllidaceae > Allium > Allium sativum. Next base: position 836,949,670 of record CM060924.1, read on the forward strand.
AGCTTGTCAAAGTTCAGTGGAGCGACGCCGAGGAAGATGCGACTTGGGAAAATGAGGACAGAATACATGCGACCTACCCTTTTCTTTTTGAGGGTACATCTTTGGTTTCTCTTTTTCCTTAAGTTGTGCTTATATCTATCTTTTTAGGTATATCTCCTCGATATTATCCTTTATCCTTAGGTAGAAACCCCTTTGGATGTAAACATGTAATTGAAACATGTTATGATTGATGGCTGCAAGTGGTTGCTAGTGGTTACTCGTGGATGCATATACACACAACCTATGTTTTAGATCGGCTCAATCACTTCATATTGCATATGCATATATGTATTTATATTTGTATGTGGTTGAAACTTGATATGTTGTCATATGGATGTCGCATTTGTATGAATGATTACGCACTCATGTAGAATTATGAGTAGGGAAAATTTGCATACATAATGGATTCATGACACTTACATGATTCGCATTAAGGAGGTCAATTGAATCAGTAGACCGCCTAATTTCCGCATTAGATAAGGACATATACACACATTATGCATATGATCATGAAGCATTAGAAGTCTTTTAAGGACAATGGATTCCTGTGTTTGTTGGTTGAGTAGATGGACGATTGGATGTTAGGATATACGTTCTTTCAAACTTGAAGATTTCGGGGACGAAATCCTTTAAGGAGGGGAGAATGTAACACCCCGAATTTTCTGTTAATAGTAATTTAACAAATTAAAGTATAATTAATTCTAAATGAAAGAATTAAGGGAAACCGGTTATGCCATTACGTTCGTCTCGAAATTCTTCTTGAGATAGAGTCCGAGTTTGCGTAAATCGGACTCCGTATGAAGGAGTTATGACCTCTGGAAGTTTCAGAATTCAATTTAAAATTCAAACAGCCCGAAAACAAGTTCAAAATTCAAAACTGGACCAGAACTAGGCTAGGCGGGAATTTTCCGGCCCAGGACCCAGGTCGACCAGGGGGTTGACCTGGGAGTCGACCTGGGTACCTAGGTCGACTATGTAGTCGACCTAGGGGTCGACCTGCTTGGTCGACCTGACTTGCTTGGTCTGGTCCTGGCTCAGTTTCTGGGGCTTGGCTGTGTCACTAAGGCTGATTTGTCACTTTCTAATTGGCTTCTCTTGAGATGGATGGCCTTGATTAACTCTAGCTTCATCGACGGCTCTAATTAGTTTGAAATTCTATATAAACAACCTTAGTCATCAACCTAAATTCACACAAATAAAATAGAGCTAGAGCCGTCATGCTGCTGGAAGGAAGCCAAGAGTAGCCTCCACTTAAAGAAAGATTAGAGACGAGCAAAACTAAAGTAAAAACAAGAATCAAACAACGTTTATCTACCCAAAGGAAAGCATTGCAAATTCAGAACTCAAAATCCAGAATTCAAGTTCGTCGTTATTGTAAGTATAGTGATTTTTCCAATGGGAATAAAATTAAGATTTGATTCGATGTAAAATGGAAATGGAATTGTGCTATTGTATAACGACGATGTTAATTCATATCTATGTGTTGCAATGATTGTGTTGTGAATGGTATTGGATGTTTGTGGTATAATTGACTTGATGTTGGATCCATTAGAATGTTTGTGGATTAATCTAGTTGATGTTGGATCTATTCAAATTCACATACAAGTTATTTGGTTCATATCTACACCTATATGTTTATGTGATTATATAGGTTGTATGTGATTAAGATCTCATGTATATACTTCATGCTAAACCTCTATGCCTAAATGATTAAGTTCATATACATGCTCATATGTTTATACAAAAGTTGCAAGTTCATAATTGGATCCATGCCAAGATCCACTTTAATACATGTTTCATATTATAATTTTACATATGATTGGATCTAATTCACACATGTGATAAAATTATACATACTTTATGGACATGTCATATTCTTGTCATATGCTAGTGATGTTCGATCTTATGCCTAGATCTAAACATGTTTAGGCTTATGTTGTCTAAATCATATGCTAATTCATGTGACACCTATTTAGTTAGATCCCTATTTCGTTGTAAGTTCACATATATGTAATTTGATTTAGCCTATGTTGAAAATTCACATATATGTAAGTTGATTTAGCCTATGTTGCAAATTCACATATATGTAAGTTGATTTAGCCTATGTTGCAAATTCACATATATGTAAGTTGATTTAGTCTATGTTGCAAATTCACATATATGTATGTTGATTTAGCATATGTTGCAAGTTCACACCTATGATGTTCGTATTGACTATGCCGATAATGCCAAGTTTACACCTATGTCATGTTTATGTTAACGAATTTCTTTATGCCAATTTTGTGTACGCTAAATTAGGCTAAGTTTTTAGCCTAATATTATATGTTAAAAATCATGCGGATGGAAAATTAGGCTAAGATTGTTAGCCTAATATTTAGATGGGGTAACGTTGGAAAAAATTGGTAATTATAGGAAACTTGACATAAATTGGTGAAAATATATGTATACGCATGTTTGGCACATGCTAATAATTGGTGGCACTTAAATGGTATAAAATTCTTATACCAAAAATGATGAACTTGGAAAGTGGGCCACAATATTTAATTGTTAACAAATTTACATATAACAAGCAATAGAGACAAATATGTAAATTTAGAAAATACGAGTATGCTTAACTCGAGGTTGGATTGAGTTGTGATGTAAACCTTCCCGGACCTGCCCGGCTGTCCAGTAATCACAACAATACCTATCCAATGTGACAGGTTAAGAATTGGGCCCAATAAGGACCCGAGGTCAGACTGAGTTATGGTGTAAACCTACCCAGAACCGATCGGCACATCCAGTAACCGTAACAATACCTATCTAATGTGAGTGGTCGGTACTTTAAAAAGCTAAGGACAGACAAGTCAGGATGGTAGGGTTAAGTTAACTAAAACACTTAACCAATTCAACATGTTAATTAAATTGATGGGTGGGGTTAGGTAAATATAGACACTTAACCACTTAGCATGTTTGACTAGAAAACCCTAGTAACGGGGACCATTTCAGCAATAACCAAATTAGGTATCATGGTACCCTGAAAATAGGCAGGGTGGGGCACGATTATTGGGATGATTGTAAGTGGTCAAAAGCGACGATGGTTGGTGCAGCAGTGTGGGTTCTAACAGAGTGTGGGCGTGCACACACTTCGGAGCAGACAAACCGGGCACCGGGCACTGGGCACCAGTAGTATAACCTATGCATTCCAGGATTGTGTCGGGCCGCCACCATGGGACTTAATACACCCCATGGTGGGACCAGCATAGGTATCTATAATCATTAGGGGCCGTATGACACATATCATTTTGCGAGTAGGAGCCGATCTTTAGAAGGGGGATCACTTCACCCCGATCATGGGGTGCCAGTTGAGACAATACAAGTAGGTGCAGAGATATAGTGTGGGGTGCGATAGTATATTCTGTTCAAAACTGCTTTATCTTAGTTTATGATACTTTCCTATTTCCAGTTTATACATATCATGCCTTTTTTCAAATTCTCATACTAAAGAGCCACTAGAATTACCAGGCTTTATGTCTGACTCTATTTTTTCTTTCGTCTTTTCTTCCGTTCCCTCCCAGGTCCATAGGGAGGAAACAACCCAGCTTAGTCAGACTCTTTGCAAGCTTCAAGATAGTAGATGTATGGTTTGGACTCTCTTTCCTTGGCTATGGCTTTTGGACACGTTCTATGGGGATTTATGCAGCTTTTATTATGTTTTATGCTTCTTTATTCAATAATCAAGACAGAAATGATGATGTAATGTTTTCAAAGTTATTATGGGACAATTATGGAAATGTTTTGTATGAACACGTATTTATTAAAATGAAAGTCTGTTTGTTTTCCGCTGCTTATATATATATATATGTGTTTGTGTGTTTTTATCTGTCTTATGTTTTGTCTGTGACTTTTACTTATAAACCTCCATCGAAGTTAAGGCATTCCCTTTGTGAGTGACCTTAATGGAGTTGGGGTGTTTCATCCAGGAACAGGATGAACCGAAGGTACTCTCCTACTGCATCTCATATAGGAATCACCCCATGGATCAGCAGCGAGAAGTCCTTGCAACCCGTAGATTCCAACCACGACAGAATCACAGTTTATCTCTACTTGCAAGGCAGAGAATCTTAGTGGTTCTTCCTCTTATGAAGATCTACGGTCTTCAACGCTCCGTCTCGATCATCTTCTAATATTTTCAGGTATTTGTTGGTCGGAATGGTTTTTGAATATAAATTCGATCCTGGTCTTTCCGTACCAGCAATCGTATTTGGTCAGGTTTTGATAGTCGGTGATTTAACTATCAAATAACAAATGTGTCAATGATTTCACTGATTCTGCATTTGGCATTACTTGGCCTACTTAAAATATATTTAACCAATTGGTTAATCAACCTCTAAATCTTCCAATGTATTGAAAACATTATATTTATTCTTATTTATAACAAAACTATTTTAATTACTTCCGAGTGTATATACATACCCAGCTTTCCACTTCTTTTGAACATCGATATATTTTCTTTAAAACCCCATTTTCATTTCCTTTATATTCGAGTATGTCGATATATATATATATATATATATATATATATATATATATATATATATTGTACTTAATGGTATTAACCGTTTCCAATTCTAATAGGGTTAGAGCAAAGGTCGACTTATAATTCAAAATCAATTATTCTTATTTTCATTGAAAATACATTGTAGTATCATTTAAATTTCAAAATCCCACACCAACATTCAATACCTCTCATATGTGATATCACACCAATCACAACACCTTTAACTTGTTTCAACTAACACCATTCGTCGATAATTGCGAAGCCATTCAAGTTGGGGAATTTAATTACCTCTCAGACCTTGATCGACCCCGTTCTTATCTCAGAATAAATATCAGTTGTTACTTCACACCTCACTACAATCTCCTTTACCATCTCGATTTCAAACTGGTTTCGTAAACCGTTTCCTACATTTGAAAAACCCTTGCCAATAAAATCTATTTACTTAATTTGTTTGATTAAGTAAATATCAAATAAACACCACTTTTAACTTGGAATGTAGTTCCAAGTATCCCTTTACCAGTATTCTACTACCATACTATTTCATGGATTTCCTTTTTGTTTGAAATCCTTTAGTTTAGTTACAATATTTGCTAAATTCAATTTCTTAACATTTAACTCATCACTTTTGATTTAAAACCCTTTTTAAACCTTTTCGTATTTGTTTCCAAATCGCTTACACTAATCTGCTTAACAACTCATAATACTTAGCTTAGAACTTAATCTATTACCATATTTCGACTTATTATCAATTTATAATCATTTCCCTTAAATAGCTCATTCCAATTGAATCCCTTTACCTAATTTCACAGTTAAGTAAAATTCTTATTTGAATACTCTGCATCCACTTACAAATATCATTTCCCAATCTACTTTGAAAACTTAAAATTTTAAATCTCTTTATAAACACTTATCGCCCCTTTGATCCAACCTGGTCGCCGCTTGAATCCCAATTAAAAATCTTTTCTTTATGTTATTATTAATTTAAAACAATAACTAACTTTAACATTAACTATATTAGAAATAGTTAACTTCGCTATTTACTAAAAATAGAGTCATTATCATATTTGAAAATCTTATTAAACAGTAGTTAACTTCATTTAGACTAGACAACTCGATAACTTCTTTAATTATAGTCAATCGGAGATTATCTAGTGTTTACACTATCCGTTAAACTTAACGAATATCGATTTATTCCGTTATTTATTGTAATTACAACGGTTGATTTTCCCATCCGTACTTATCAGTTAGCAGTCAAATGATTTCCATTTGTCAATTTCCCTTTTAAATTAATTAAATAACTTAATTAATTTAAAATCATTATACCTGTTTTAAAAACAATTATTCTGTTTTACCAACCTGTATGTAAATTCTTGGCTTCTGCTTTTAAAACTGGTCTTAACCTTTTAAATGATTTCTTTCATAACCTTGATCAAAGATATATTTATAATTTTTTATTTTAATTACTTTTACAAAATAACTAAAACTCTAGTTCGGTTATAAAATAATTTATATCTTAAAACTATGTCGATCCACCTGATAGTAGGACGACATTTAAAACAATATATTTTAGGCCATTTTCTGCCAATTACCCAATTAGCACTGTCGATTAATCTTAATCACAACGATGATGAATATATATTTAACCATCAACATTCAAACAGGTTGTGGTGTCAGTCAGGGTGAACAATTCATATATATGCACAACAAACAAAAATACAGTTAATTTGAGGAATCCGGTTGGATCCCTCCAACCTGTTCTTCTCTGCATCACAGATACGGTTTGCAATAATATAAGAATAAAATAATTAACGAGATATAAATAACTGCAACCAATCAAACAATAAAACAAACAATGTGCATCCATCGCATCCAATCAACCAATTTATACTGTTAATAGTAAATTTTATTTTTCTATGAATTTAACACATCGCAGGATTCCAGAAGGTGTGAGAATTAACTCACCAGATTATATTCTGGCTGACGGTTGACACGTTTGTTGCATCTAATTTGAGATGAATGTTCAAAATTTGCTGAAATTTCAATTGCGTCAGATCAGTGCCTAGTCAGTGCCATTGTTATTCTCGTCCCTGCGATCCCAACGGATCCAGTTTCGTCAGATTTCATTATCGTATGCGAAAGTTACGCTAATTTAAATTTCGATATATATACAATAAATTAACAAGCTAATTAATAATTTTAATTAAATTATTAATACTAATTACCTTTATTAAGGTGCCAATCATCATCGTATGTTGGAAAACACGGTTTACTTCTTCCTAATTTCTGAAGCCCATAACTCTCCATTCCTTATCGTGCTCGACATCTTCTGGACCTCGCCGGCGCCGCCTCTGATGATCTGAGAGCCCTCACGACCCATCGCCGGAACCGCCGTGTCGAGACCCTCCTCAGCTCTGATCGCCGCCCCTCTAGACGGACCCAGCTCGCCAGAAAATCCCCGTGACTAACCTCCGTTCATGCTTTGATTTCATCGCCACCAGACCCCCAGGCGCCACCGCACCACTGTGGAATTGACCGCCTCACTCCCTGCTTCGACCAACCTTCAGAACCCGACACCCACGACCACCAGATCCGTCGGAAATCCACCAATTCCGACCGCCACTTTCAAAAACTGCACCCAATAACCAGTATCCGTTCACCTACCTCTCACGGCCACCACACACCATTTCAGACCCTTCGACCAGTGCCAAACGAAAGCCTTACCTTTCCTCTACAAAACCCCCAAGGTCCCGGCCTCTCAAATCGATCAAATCTCCTCAATTTCGGCCAAAAACGAAAAATGGTTTTCCATGGTTTAACACCGATTCTGGCCACCTCTGACCACCATTCCACCCCAATTTTTATAGTAGCTAGACAACACATCGATCTACCACTTTTGCTTTGGAACCTCCCTCGAATTCATCACGGATTGGAAGATATAAATTGTTTTGTAAACAAGGACTTTTTCAAATTTGATGAAGAGAATTTAATTTGGCTGGAAATTTCTGTTTGCGGGGGTATATATAGTCGGGTTTTATTATATTTTAAGTTGACGTGACACGTGATGACGACTAACGATATTTTATTTCGTGTCTATCGCAATTTTAAAAGTTGTTTATTCGATGCTGCGCTCACATACAAGCCCCATTCGAGACGCGAGCGGATGACGTAGTATAATTCGACGATACGGTCCTAACGAAACTTGTTTCATCGAATTCCATGTCCGTTTGCTCAAATGGTGCTCGTACACGTCCAAATTGATTGTTTTATTTTGCATTTTATTTTGCCACACTCACAGAATAAACCCGACTTGTGTGCAACTTGAAAATCTAGCAATAATTTACTGTTACGGTCCCAATAAAATTTGTTTCATCGAAAATTGAGCTCGTTTGAATAAAGGCCCTTTTATAACTGCCCAATTCAAATAAAATAAACCAATTTTAAAATACCTCAATATAATAATATTAAAATATTGAAATTGGCCATACATGACCAGAATATCGTATACTACCAAGATAAAATAACACGAGTTGAGTTTGAAGCCAAATCGATATTATAAATATTTAAAAACCTTTTATTTTATATAAATAACGATATAATATATAAAGGAAATTCCACAGCGACCTTTTCAAAATTTAATTTGGACATAAAACAAAATCTACAACACGAAAACTCGAATTTTCTCTTTCATTAGAAAGATATCATCCAACAGATTCGGACGTTCCTTGTTTCGAGAAAATCCGACTTATATTGGATCCTGTACAGCCGTTTAAAGTTCAAAACGCCAAATTACGAATTGCCGCACCGCTACAGCTCGGTTTATAATTAGATTATAAATTAAACGTTATAACATCATTTTCCAAATGAAATCGCTAATATAATTCAATATAAATCACATTTTAAACCACTTTAAATCGCTTGATCACGTTATACGGCAAAATCAACATTTTCCCAAATTTCCCAGAAATAAATATTATTATATTATTCAAAATAAATAAATATTTAAATTAAAATGGTTAAAATCGAATATTTAAATTCAAATAATATTTTAAATAAATAAAATATTTCAAATAAATGGTCAGAAAATACGGGACGTTACAATATATAAGAAAAATAGTTTATAAAAATAGTACAACATAAATATAAGTCAAATAGTAAAGTTTGTAAAATAAAATAAATATTTAGTAAAATAGCTTATAAAATGGTTTAAAATATTATAATTGGAATTGGTATTGTTCCTTCTGAATAACTTGAAGTCAAGTTTCAATTTCAAATTATTGCAGCTTAATTTCAGTATTTCAATTCGATTAAACCCTTTTTTCTACAATTCAATTTAGAAAATCTAATGCAAATTTTTAAAGTTTTAATATAGGATTTTTTCGGAATCATTTCATTTTATAGCAAATCAAGATTTCACAAATAAAATATTACTTTAAATAAGGTTAATTTAAAGTAAATTTTAAATATGGACAATTGTTTATATTTTAAACAATTCAATTTCAGTAGGTTCAATTCATGCTAAATTCAAATATTTAGCTTCGATTTACAACAAAATAATAGTAATTATAATAATCACCTAACTTTAAATTCAAAAAATTTAAAGTTCAATTTCGAAGGAAATCAATTCATGAAATCTCATTTATACTGCTTTTAAAACAATATTTCAAATTTCAAAGTTTAAACAAAATCGTTTAACTAATCGGTATCCATATATGATTTTCTATCTATGGCCAAATAATACTTAAAATTTAATTTTAGTATTTTGGGAAAGGATATATATCATTTCAATCCAAATCAGGGTCATAGGTATTTATCATTTTAACCTACGTTCTTAATTTATTTCAAAGATTAATCCCGGGTTTATTTCATGTCTGTAACATCAAGGTTAATGGTTGGGATTAATCAACGCAACCGATGGTCATATAAAAATCAGGGTGAATAACAAGTAACTTTACACAAAAAAAATTCAATATATTAAACATATCAAATCCAAGCTACTCATCACATCAACATATACGAACATTTTAGTACTGAAAAAATTTACTTGTTATCAAATGATGGGTTTTAAACTAGAAATAGAATGTCAAATTTTAACATAATTGTAAAGTTCAAACTAACGGTCAAATTAAATTACACTATCGATGCTAGTTAACAGAAATATGTAATTTGAACTACCAAACAACAATCAGTACAATCATACCATAACATAATTTTAATTTAACTAATTATCAAATACTTTAGTTAGGTGTGAGTGGGTTAATCACTCACCTTTGGTTCTGAATGCATTTGAGATCCAAAATAAGCCCCAAAATTTTCTCAGAATCTGTCCAAACTTGCGGCTTCGCGAAGAGCTCGTCGATACGATTCCAATGCAGTTTATTTCACCCAAAATCGACGTCGTAGCAGAAAGTTATAACCGTTTAAATATTCAATTACTTAAATTAGAATAAAATAAATAAACAAAATACCCCATCCCTAGTATATTCCACGTCACCTTCTTCTTCTCCCACCTACTTGTGCATGCTATAGGTAAGGAAAATAAATCGCACCAACTTCACGTCCAAACCATCTACTTCTTTCCTCCTAATCTCGATAAAAACTCAATGATTCTCCAAATCGACAAATCCAACGATTATCTCTTTGCATCCTCTACCTCTCGATCAACACCACGCAGAACTCGGCCTCACCATGGAAATAGCGTTCTAGTCCCATCACACGTACAACATGGACAGGTGCGACATTTTTTGTTGCGGAACTCCACCAGAATTTTCCACGCGCTGCTCCTTTCCTTTACGATCATGAATACGATCTCCAAATCTCATCTTAATCCCTAAACCGATCGTGAGTCCCAACACTAATAGATGAAACACATTTTCTTTTTAGTGTAAAGCATCACCCTCCACCTCCACAACTCTGAACCTATCCAACTCATTTCAGATGAAGAACTCATCAATCCAAGCATAAGGATTCATACCTTAATTTTTACTTGATTTTATTTCAATTAATTTTGAATTTTTAAATCCAACGTTTACCACTTCTTTTTTACATAAGAGAAGTGCAGCTCTTCCATGATACATGAGAAAGAAAGAATCGATTAGTCTTAAGAGAAAGATTAGGTAAGAATTTATGACTGTTCATATGTTAAATTTCTAATACCTTTCCATGTCCATCTCACTAATTGTATGTTACCTAAAATTTAACATTCACGTTAGAAACAAGCCCCCAATTGATTATAATTAACTTTCCAATGAATTTTTCTTTCCATGTCCATCTCACTAATTGTATGTTACCTAAAATTTAACATTCACGTTAGAAACAAGCCCCAATTGATTATAATTAAATTTCCAGTGAATTATTATACTTTGGTTTTACCACACTACAAATATCATATGACCAATCAGCATTGGTTTACACGTGTTACATTCTTATTTTGCAGTCATCGTCTTAACCATACAAATATATTTCAATTGATTTATGCTAGGTTTCATATATATATATATATATATATATATATATATATATATATATATATATATATCACTTTGATTACTTAAACGCTTGCAAAACATTTACTAAATTTTTAAAATAAATTCATATATCAAATTCCAAGCTGGTTATTACATTGATTTACAATAATTTGATTTCAACTATAATTATATCTCATTAAGTATATATATTTAATTCCACTAAATTGGTTTAATTTAATTTCAGTTCTTTTTATTCAACCAATCTTTAACTTCCATTTATCGTTTAATGTACAGCAACAAAATACTCTAATTATAAGTAATAGGAATCAATTTATTTGTTATAAATGAGAAATGCTAAGCCCATTCTCCCTTAGGGAGAGTGAGCTTGTACTTGCCACCTGATTGGTGGAAATGAGTTGGCATCAATCATTAGCTATGTATGATATAATAAATGCAAACTTATTTCCATCAATTAGGTGGCATGTACAAGCTCACTCTCCCTAAGGGGGAGTGTGCTTAGCATTTCTCTAACTTAAATTTGACTAAGTCTCGTACATTCGATATTTACTTTATTATTCCATAAATTGTTACATTTTGCTCATACCTAATACTTGTTTTAAAATCTATTATGTCAGTCTTCTACTATTACAAATTTTATTCACCTTAACTGCATTAATTGTGTGCATTAGTTGCCGTTTACTTCCAATTTATCATCAATGTATTAAATAATAAATCTAAAATTTAAGAACTATTATAAATTATCAATTCATATGAGTTTGTATATCTGTTGTTTATAACAAAGGCAAATGATTTCACATATTAATATATTATTAATATATTGTAATCGTTATTTTTAACAATTAGTTACACATTCAGTTTATTCCTTCAATTACCGTTATTAATTTCCATAAATCACACAATTCAATTATCTTTATTTCCATTTGTTTCCACTTTACTTCAGTGCATTAATATTAGGTTTTGCAATATATGACTAGTTACAAATCCTAATTAAAATATTATAAGCCTATTGTTGTAAACAAATAAACAAATGCATTCACATATCTGTTAATTATCCTTACTTAATACATTTCAATATGATCACGTGAAATCTTACTATTTATTTACAACATTTGGTTTAATTTCTTTTATTTCAATTAATAACCAAATCCTATATCTACAATCATATACAAGTTATTATATTAATAACCTATTGAATTCACCGTTTAATAAGCTTATTCAAGTTTATATCAATTAAATTCACTTAATAATTTTTATTAACCTTGCATTTATCAATTGTTATCCAAAATTAACATTAAATTTAATAATATAAATTATAGCAAAATCTCGGGATGTTACATTAACGTAATAAACTAAGAAAGTGGTTTTAAACATTTTGCAGGTTGACAACTTTGAAATATATCAAAACACTAGTTTTCCTCCCCGGAAAGGAAATGAACTAATGGAATAAATACGCAGTTTAATCTAAACCATTATATTCGCATAAAAGTCCCGATTCAGTTTTGAAGATTCATTTTTGATTCTAAAGAGAATTGTTTGCTCAATTCTCGACGACGTACACTGATAAGAATTTTTTATATGAATCTGAAATTCGCTATCATAGTTTATTGCTATTCTAGAAGAATAGAAGCTTCTATTCAAGAAGTCGAATATAAAATCCAAATTAGAGTGGTCGGGTTATCAATGCTAATTGGAAGCATAATTTTGTGTTTGAATAAGCAATCAAACTAGTTGTGCCTATGAATTGTATATCATTTAAGGCAAATTCTATTCACGCACCTCAAATTGCTTTGCTCGCACCATGTGATTTTAAATAAAATTTCAGACCAAATTGACCTTATTACAAAAGAATCAATATCAAAGAATGAAAATATACACAATTCTCCATTGTTTGCATTATGCATACTCAATATAATTTCTCTTGTAAAGTTTGCAAATTAATTTATATCACTAGTTAAATCAAATTTATATTTATTTTGAGGACTAAAGTATATTCATATCGTTACAAGCAACGTTTATATACAACCAATTTTAACAGTTTTCACTTTAATTAAATATATAAATTAAAATGTAAAACTAACTACTAAAATTAATGTTATCCATAGTACTAAATTCTTCAATCTTTCATTCAAATCTAATCATGTTTAAATTTAACACAAAATTTTTACTAGTTTAACTTTCAAATATTTAAAAAAACAAGTTCAAATTTCTATGAATAGAACAATGTTTTAATAAGAAAAACTATAACTATATTATCCATGCACTTAATTGCATTTTTTGCCATTTTCTCATAATAAATCAAATTAAAACTTCAAAATCAATAATATTTGATTAAATCTACATAAATTTATGAAGTTAATAAATTCTAAAATATCAATTAAGGCAACTTTTATAAGTAAATACTCTAATACAAGTGTGTTCAATCATCTAAAATTAAAAGTGAACTAAAAATAAAACAATCAAATAATTTAAAATAACAGTGTTAAAAATTAATTTTTTTTATTTTATGCAAATATATTGCAACGAATTCCCTATTTTATGCAACTTGGTTTTAAAATTTAAGAGGAAAGATGATGAAAATATAAAAGGGTAATTTTGTGAAAGACGCGGTATATGAAAAGAAATACTTGGTGTATGCTATTTTATTTCATTTCATTTTACAGTGTATGTTAAGGAATTATAGGTGTATGAATGGAATTAGCCATCATTTAATTGATAATTTCTTATTTTGGTCTTCGAGGACGAAAAGTTTTTAATGAGGAAGATTGTTACATCCCGTACATTTTGACGATTTAAATATAGAATTTAATTTAATTATTGAATTAAAAATGGTATTGAATCAAATGTACGATGTCATCAAACCGACCGTTAGGGAGGTTTCCCTACTTTAAGAGCCAAAATCAAATTGTCTGTACCAATTATTTTCGCCTAAATTATCGGACTTTCCTGTGATGTCGTCCAATGTCGATTCTCCCTCCTTTACTTAAATCAATATGAGATTTTCGTGAAAACCGAATCCGTTTCCCATTCCATTCATTACTCCGTCTTCTTGTCTATTTCTGCCACCGTAAGGTATCGTCTCAGGTATGAGGCTTGGGGAAAATCAATTTCCAAAATAGGCGACTTCAGGTATGAGGCTTTTTCTCAAGATTTAGGGAAAATCAATTCACTACTTCAAGCAAGAAACATTTGTTTTAATTATTATTTATTTGAATCAATTCTTTTTTTCCTATTCATGCTATTTGCAGCTTGTAAAATTTCCTTTTATTTGGCTTAATAAATTCATTGATCCATATGCATGAGCTGTTAATCAAAATCATTAAGGAAAAAAAAGAATTTTGTTTTGTGCATGAAATTTTGATTACTGTTTTTTGGTATTACAATAATAGTATTGGATAGTATTTTTCTAATGTCGAGTTACCTGGATTTTTTATATCATGTTGGCAATGTCAGCTGTTAAATTTGATTCAAATTAAATTTGATTATCATGATATATTAGCTGGACATTAGAGTTTATTATATGCTTATTGTTTAAACTAGACTATGATAGAAAAAGTTCTTGCAACCGAGTGCAAAACTAAATGTAATTGGTATTAGTCTTTGATTTAATTTATTACTACTATTTTGGAGCTTTTCGTTTCATCATAGTTGATGTATTATGCTCAATACTATCTGTTGTTTTGTGTTTTGAGTTTAATTGTGTTTAGGAATGAGGTGGGGCAACAAGTATTTCCCTTCCCTTAAAGAGAAGTTAAGCATTGTTGTGAACTTTAAATAACAAAAATAACAATTTATGACGTTGTAAAGAAATGTGTCAATTTTTACTTTATAAGCCTATGGCACACTAAATGAAAATTGAAGGACAACATTTACACTCTGAATTGGGGAATAAGGAAGAGCTTAATAAGAAACCATCAACTGATTAAACTAAACAAATTTCCATGCAACGTTTTTCTAATTATGATTTCGCTATTATTTTGGTGAATATTTCGTTTTGAAAATATATTTTTCTGTTGTTTTCTTAAACCATTTATGAATATATTTATTGTGATAAAAACCTAAATTTGGTTGGGCTGCCTTGATAACTTGTTGTTTAATTGACTTTTTTAGTGCAATCTGGGTTGCACCTATGTTTTCTCGCTGCAACTCGGGTTGAAATAGCTTTTCTGATGCATCCCCAACTTTTCCAGTGCAACTTGAGCTGCGATGTCTTTTCAATTTGCAACTGCATTAATCGACTTGGGTTGCATTGTCTTTCAGTTTTCAGTATTTTTAATTACATTGTTTTCCCAAGACAATCTGTATTGCATTGACTTTCTTTTTATTTCTGTTAATACAAGTTGGTTTCACTTCCTTTTTATTGTATTTGCGCATTTTTTCTTTGTGATAGGATGCGTGCCTTTTTTAAATGTTTGTTTGGGTTGAAAGTAAATGTGTGTTTGAAGTAGTGTCTTGTTTGTATGTCTATTAAATCTGTTCCTTTATAGAGTATGTATGTATCAAGGTTGTAATGGTTGTTATGCTACGTGTATGCATCCTTAAGTTCCATAATAATGTTTTGCTTTATAATCCTTCCATTTTCTACTTGATAGTTGTTGCTACTATTTGAATTGAAGGTATGGTTTCAGCGCAGTTGTCGTCTACTGGAGATGTCTCTTGTTTTTAAAGTTGATAATGCAGATGGCAAAAATGGACTTGAATGAAGATGAGGAGATTTTTTTTATGGAAATCGTCTTCAGCTTAGCTTTTAAAGATGAACTGAAGGCCCGACAAATGGGTTCTTCGATTACTGGGACATACCATTTCTGAAGATGCTGTGTAGTTGATGGGAACGATTGCATGCGAGATCAGTTCTGCAGATGACACAACCTTAACAGAGCTCATGCTTGGTGGAGTGCTAAAAGATGTAAATATTAAAGAACTGGTTGCACTTCTTTCTTGTTTTGTATGACAAGTGAGGTTGAATGATGCTCCAAAACCAAGGGAAGAACTTGATCTTTTGTTTACACAGTTACAAGATACAGCAAGGAGAGCTGCCAATGTTCAGCTTGAATGCAAGATCCAGATTGACTTCGAGAATTTTGTGCACTCTGTTTGCCCTGAAACGGAAGCTGTATATTTGGTGGCTAAATGCTCCAAGTTCTTTGAAATAATGGAAATGCCGCAAGTACTGAAAGGCTAATTTTAGCAGTAAAGTCTGTAGGTGAAACTCAATTAGAATCAAAATTTGAAGCAGCAGTCTCAAATATTAAAAGCGATATTGTGTTTGCTGCATCATTATTTGTAATTTGATGCTTTTTTTTTACTTTTTATTTAAATTTCAGCAAAGGTTTGTACGTATAGGTCTTGAGACGACCCAAAATCCCGTTCAGACGGAAACAGGGTTATCTTTGGAATATAACACAGAAACAGATAATAGCAGAACAGAATTAAATAAATACACCAGATAATGAACAACAAAATATACTGGATAAAAGTAATCATCAGAGTTACACAGTATACAGGATCTTACTTAGTACAAATACAGTTCAGCTATACATAAATGTCTACAGCGGAAATAAACAAAATATGTACAATAGGAGCTGAACAACATAAAAAGAGATAAATGATAGAATCCATCTTCAGCTCCAGCTATCCAGAAGAACCAGCTAAACCTGGATACAAGGCTGCCCGTGTAGAAAAAGGGGCACCCGAGTTTGAGAGTGAACAAACTACGAGTCAGTCATGGGACTGGTATGAGAAATCTACTCAACACATATATATGATTTGGCTAATCACAGGACCACGCCACTTTCGTGGAACGGGTTTACTCCATTGGATTGCCAGTGCTTTAAAACAAATCTTTCTTTTAAACATCGCTATGCTTTTTATAAAAATGAAACCATTATAAGACTCAGTTCCCATCACACAATGCAACGCAAACCGGAGGATATGGTTTTACCTTATAATGGCCAAAATATGATTGATACGAATAAAACCAAGGCATTTGATATTATTGCTAGTGTTTATATGTTTTGAAAACAATTTCAAATCATAACTATCAATCATAGACGGCATTAATGCCCTATACCACTATGTCGCCATATATATAGGTGTACAATCAAAACCGCACGGTGTCGTATTTGGAAATTGGATTTCCGTCATGAACCAAGGCAAAAGATAGTCCTTACCGAATTCGAGACGCTCTAGCCCGTGTCTCAGGAACAGCCGCAACTGCCTCTTGGAGCGACAGGGTCGGTCCACCGATGTGGATTATTATACCTGAACACTACGTCTCCCCGCCCTTTGGGGCGTAAACGAGCCAACGAATGACTCCATCGGACCCGGATCGTCCGATCAAACCGAGGCGCCTCGCAACAGCAACAACCACATAGGTGAAAAGTATATAAATGTCAGGGCTGGTAGGTCACTGACACCACCCTAGCTAGAAAGAAACGCATGCCCTCCCTGAGGTCCTTCTCCCGTTTTAGGTTCATACCGGGGTGTGAGGCTCGCGAATTCACGTTATACACAAAGCTACGCCACACAGGCGGTGCTTTGATCATCACCACAAGACTTTGCTTTTCAACAGAAGCCCTGATCACTGCATCTTAGCATGCCACACAGGCAATTCATGCCATGCGACTGATGTCCGTCGATATACAACCTCTGAGCTCGTGCGTCTCAGAGAAGTGCGTTAAGCAAAAGAATAAATTCTCCGCCGCCAAACAGATGTATATTTAACAGAAATCAATCAACATAGAATAAACTCCAATGTCAGACACACATTCCATTTACAAGTCCGTTCTGGGTCTGAACGAAACCGGAGGCACTAAATACCTCGCAAACCCTTCGATCACCACGTACGTCTGGACGATCACCACTCATTATCCATATTTCGGGATGCCTCCCAATCAGGACCTCGGTTACCATCCAAACGAGGTGAAGATCTCCGGTCTTCGACCATCGTCTTTATCTTCGACTTTCAATCGTCGGTCAATTATTTGAAATGAGAATTAACTCGGCCTTTTCAAATAATTCTCGTATATTTAGAATTTCAAATCAATTTATTTCAATGGTTAAATTATTCGACAACATCAATATTGTTCTTTAATGTAATTTTCACACCAAACACATTCAACCATCAAATTCAACATAAATCGAGCAAATTCAGTTTATTTCCACTCCATATTGTTTATGGTACTTTATAATGATTTATCGCTATTTTTATTTATTTTAAAATAGCTAATTTATTTAAAATGACGTTTCGGGCCAATAACGTGGCCGTGGCGCTGTTTTTCTTCAGATTTGATTTACACATATCTGAAAATCTAACCGTTGGATCTTCACAAAATTTACATCATTAGAAAGGTCTTTTCAAAACGAATCCAACGGTTCCAGTTTCGGGAAAATCCGACGGTCGGATCTCCCGGTACAATCGTTTGAAGTTTCTATTTCAAAATACGAACTGCAGCGTCGTTATTCGATTAAATATAATTATATTTATATAAAAATATAAATATAATCGTTTCTGGCACTGTTTTTCTTCAGATTTGAATTAAACATTCCAGACAATCCAACCGTTGGATTTTTACAAGGTTGGTGCCGTTGGAAAGATTATTCCAAGGCGAACCCGACGGTTGAGGTTTCGGGAAAATCCAATGGTCGGATTTCCCGCACTAGTTGTTTGAAATCACGGTTTCAAAATACGAACTGCACGGCTTCGTTTCGTTTTAATTTTATTTATATTTATATATTTATATAAATATAGTTCATTCAATGATTTCCATATCGTTTTCACTTCAAATATTTTTCTAACACCTTAAAATTTTGGAAAATTTCGCCATAACTTCCCCTGCACCGGGAGCATCGGGAAATTGCAAATAGCTTTCCCGGTCCTTCTAATCTCAAAAAGAAAAAGAAAAAGCCAAGCGGCTAGCCAACAGGCTCATAAAATCATCACCCAAACAAAACAGTAAATGTGTACCTATTTGTCGGGCACAAAATTTTATTCCTCTTCTCTAGCCCCTTTGCTATAACCTGTTCAATGAATATGCATGTACATATATATACAGTTCTTATCATTTATCCTTTTCTATTCAACTTCATATTTGATTTCTATTTGGTTTAAAAACACCATTCATTCTAATGTTACATAAATAGGTGCAAATCATTTCATTAGCTAATTAATGAATATTTCAACTCATATATGTTTATTTTGAACAAGTGGCTATTTTTAACACTTCACATTTCAACGATTTATGCATACAATAAAAATGTGATTTTTATTGTAAAACAATTCATTTCAAAACATTATTTTTCTATATAGTTCATGTTGGTGACAAAAATAGGATTTTATATAGATAGATAAAAGGTGATTTTTATTATCAAACAATTTATTTCAAAATATGAATACCATTCAACACATGAATTTCTAATCAACGAATGAATATCAATTCAACACATGAATGTTTTCTATAGTTTCTATATATAGATAGAAATGTGATTTTTATTATCAAACAATTTATTTCAAAATATGAATACCATTCAACACATGAATTTCTAATCAACGAATGAATATCAATTCAACACATGAATGTTTTCTATACAATGAATAAATATAGTTTAAGCATATGAAAATAATTCAAACACACGAATATTATTCAAAATTTCGGCAGCATAACGGCAGGGTAGTTAAAACCGGGACCGTCCCTAGTACGGCTCCTCGCTCTACCTTAAAACCTCGCGGTTTTTGACAATGGGGATCATGCATCTAGTTCGCACGCAGGCGGCATGTATATATTTATTTCATTTCCACAAACTAATCCTATGTGGTTTCAACCAAATATTTCTCAACCACAAATGGGTATTTTTCAACCACAATCAACCAATATCAATCACAAACAATCCCAAACAATCATTCGCTATCAATCAATTTTCACAACAATTTCAACCAATAAATATCGTCCATGGTTTGTGGACGAGGGGCGTATATATATATATATATATATATATATATATATTTATATATAGCAATTCACTTTCATTTCACACACATATATATATTTTTAAATCAGAAATCTCACCAATAGCTATCCAACTGCACGACACTTCCTTTATAGAAATCTTCGCCAATCTCGCCTTTCGTCGCTTTCGTTGCCCGTATTCTCTACATATGTAAAAATCGAATTTTTACTATGTTATTCAATATATAAAAACTGCATTTCAAAAATATATATTCCGCCTTTTCAAAAATAAAGATTATATTTTTAATATTCCTATGATGTAAAGATTATATTTTTATTAGTTTAAAGGTATAAAAATCATATTTTACTTCTTCTATTTAATAAAAATTCCGTCTTTTCTATTTTAAAAATATGATCTTTTCTATTCTAAAAAATCTGATCTTTTTCTATCTAAAGTTTAAACCTTTTTCCTTTTAAAGTTTAAACCTTTTTTTCTTTTTAAAGTTTAAATCAAAAATCAGTTTTTAAATCTGTTAAAAATCAGTTTTTAACTTCTTTTAAAAAATCAGTTTTTATAACCTGTTTAAAATCAGTTTTAACTTTTTAAAAAAAATCAGTTTTAAATTCTGTTAAAAATCAGTTTTAACTTTTTACAAAAATCAGTTTTAATCTTCACAAAAAAAACAGTTTTTTTTTACAGAATAAAAATAAAAATAAATAACCTAAAATACTCACCGTAGTCTGCGAAGGGGGGGGGGAACTGCTGCTGCTCTTGGCGGCGTCGGGGAGGTCGCGGTTGGAGGAGGGACAGGCAGAGGCGGGTGGCTCGACGTCGGAGGTCCTAGGTTAGGGCGTCGATGCTTCGGGGGGGAGGGGAGGGGGGGCTGCTCGATTTGATTCGACGGGGGGGGGGGGGGGTTGGGCTCGTCACTGGTTCGACGAACGAGGGGAGCGGGTGCGGTGATGGGTGGCGGTGGCGTCGCTGCTGCTCCGTCCTTCTTTTTTTTTTTTTACTGATTAATGAAATCGGGGGGGGGGGGGGGGGCAGAAGGAAGAAAAGGGAGGGAGATTATATTATTTTATTTTTTTATTTATATTTTTGCAAAAAGGTTGACTTTTACATACGACCTCGAAACGAGGCCCACCGCCTGTCGCCCATAGCGTTTTACCCCCATTCCGAACACAATGGGATATGTATCGCAAGCTGATTTGATCGTTACAATCAGTTTCCGTTGCATTTACATTTAAATCACTATATTGAATTTTAAACGTACATTTCAAATTACCGGGACCACATACTAACTAGAAAAATTCCAAAAAAATATTTTCTAGCTTCGTATTGACGATACGGTCCTAACAAAACTAGTTTCGTCGAATTCTGAGACCGTTTGAAAAATGGCCAATTTCCAGTCGATTAAAATCAACGGAAACTGGTCAAACGCGTTTTCTTTTGCCACGCTCACATATTGATTCGAAAAATTATGAAATTTGAAACCTAGCAATAACTTGACATCACGGATCCAACAAAAGTGGTTTCGTCGAAATCCGAGGTCGTTTGCAAAATGTCCATTTTTAAGGGCCTGAATTCCATAGCGACTATTCAGAATTTTCAACTGGACATATCTTTTGATTCCCGCTATCAAATTTCGATTGGTAGGATTCGTTAGAAAGATATTCACTAACAGATTTAAATATTTTTGGTTTCACTAAAATCCGGATTGTTTTGCACCCGGTACAGTCCGACAAAGTTTGAATTCAATTTTTGAAACTGCCACGCCATTTCAGGCCTTGTTTATAATTATAATTAATTATATTCGTTTTCAATTGTCGATTCAAACTTAGTTTTCATCGCCATTAGCTAAAATATTTATTTTAAATATTTAAAATCCATTATTTTAGCCAATTTAAAAATTTTAAATTGGTTCAGATTTTCTGGGTCGTTACAATCTCCCCCACTTAAAACTTTTCGTCCCCGAAAAGGAATAAAGTCGAAAGTGGTTTGATAAATCTACAATCACACAACACAACAACCAATCCAATTGTTTTTAACCTTTAAAAATATACTAATCAAATTTTATACCCCTTTAAAAATCCTTCAGATCCTATAATTAAAAGTGCACATCTATGAAAAGAAAATAACAATAGAGTAGAGAATTGAATGGTAATGCAAAGTAGGGCAAATGTACCTTGCACCGGAGTCAATCAGAGATATCTACTCGGCATCTAGGATAAGCTTTCTGAATGCTCTCCTCAGTTTCCCAAGTACAATCTCGCGGATCTCCACTCCATTGAACTTTGACTAAGTGAACCTTCTTGTTCCTCAGCTCTTTGGTTTCTTTGCCGATAATCTTTAGCGGCTCTCGCCTCACAGCTAATTCTGGAGTAATTTCAATATCCTGCTGAGCTGCTTCTTCCACGATCAAGTCTGGATCATGAACGTGCTTTCGAAGTTGAGATATGTGAAATACATCATGCACTCCAGGCAACAAGTCAGGCAGTTTGACCCTATAAGCGAGAGTTCCAATCCGTCCCAGAATAGGAAACGGACCAATGAATTTGGGTGCCAACTTTCCAGTTTTACCGAACCTGATAACTCCTCTCATCGGCAATACTTTCAAATATACATAGTCGCCAACTTCGAAGGATATATCTCTTCTTCGTCTATCGGCATAGCTCTTTTGTCGGCTTTGAGCGGCGAGTAATCGCTTCTTAATAAAATCGACTTTGTCGGCAGCTTCTCGAATCATATCGGGACCCAACACAAGTCTATTTCCAGGCTCGACCCAACAAGCAGGAGATCGGCACGGTCTACCGTACAATGCTTCGAATGGCGACATTGTCAGACTCACCTGGTAGCTGTTGTTATAAGAGAATTCAGCCAAATGCAGATGGTCTTCCCATGATCCACCGAAATCTAGAACACAAGCCCGCAATAGATCTTCTAAAATGCGATTCACCCTCTCAGTCTGACCGTCTGTCTGAGGATGATAAGCGGTGCTCAAGTTCAACTTCGTTCCCAGCTCGACTTGGAATGCTTCCCAGAATTTGCTAGTGAAGATTGTATCTCTATCACTTACTATACTGAGCGGCACTCCATGCAGTCTAACTATTTCCCTGAAGTAAATCTGCGCCAGACTCTAAGCGGTTCTATTTGATTTGACAAGTATGAAATGGGCGGTCTTCGTGAAACGATCTACGATTACCCAAATACTGTCATTTCCTTTTCTGGTTCTGGGCAGACCATCGATGAAATCCATCGAAATATGTTCCCACTTCCAACCAGGAACCTCTAGTGGTTGTAATAATCCAGCCAATTTCTGTTGGTCGCTTTTAACTAGCTGGCAAGTAGGGCATCGGCTAACGTATATTGAAACGTCTCTCTTCATAGCCTTCCACCAGAACGTTCTTTTGAGATCGTTATACATTTTGGCCACGCCAGGATGGATACTCAGCTTGGACTTGTGACACTCGTCTAACACTTCCCTTTTTAACTCTGGGATGTCAGGAACACAAATCCTTCCTTTTAACCTCAAGGTCTCGTCGTTTTCTATTTGAAAACACGAGGGTTCGCCTTTCTGAATCCTTTTAATCATATCCTTAATAAAGTTATCCTCCTTCTGAAGAATAGATATTTTGTCCATCAAGGAAGTCGTGATAATAAAGCTGGCGATCATTACATTCTTTCGGCTTAATGCATCAGCCACGACATTGGCTTTTCCTGGAGTGTATATTATTTCAAAGTCATATGCTGCAAGAAACTCCAGCCAACGTTGCTGCCTCAAATTCAAGTCCTTTTGGGTGAATAGATACTTTAATGACTGATGATCTCTAAATAGTTCAAATCTCTCTCCCAGGAGATAGTGTCTCCAGATCTTCAAAGAGAATATGATAGCCAATAACTCAAGATCATGAGTTACATAGTTTTTCTCATGCGGTTTCAGTTGACGGCTAGCATAAGCAATCACTTGACCCCTTTGCATTAACACTGCGCCAAGGCCTTCTCTAGAAGCATCAGTCCAGACTTTTAGATCCTGGTTGCCATCGATGATGGTTAACACTGGAGCAGTTGTTAATCTCAACTTTAGCTCTTCGAAAGCTTCCTCACTCTCTTGAGTCCATTTGAACTTAGAATGCTTCTTTGTAAGCTTCGTTAAGTGACCAGATATCTTCGAAAAGTTTTTAACGAACTTCCGGTAATAGCTAGCCAATCCGAGAAAACTACGGACTTCAGTGGGGGTGCTGGGCTGTTTCCAATTCTGAATAGCTGTGATTTTACTTGGATCCACAGCGATTCCTTCTTTCGATACGACGTGGCCCAGAAATTTTACTTCATCTTGCCAGAAGATACATTTGGAAAATTTGGCTTTTAATACATTCCTTCTGAGGATTTCTAGAACCTGTTCCAGATGCTTCTCATGTTCGGCCTTTGATTTAGAGAAGATTAGAATATCATCAATAAAAACCAGAACAAATATATTCAAAACCCCTCCGAATACTCTGTTCATCAGATCGACGAAATAAGCTGGAGCGTTACATAAGCCGAACGGCATTACTAACCACTCGTAGAATAAGTCGGGGCCTCTGAACGCTGTCATTGGAACACACTCTTCGGCAATTCGAAGTTGATGGAAGCCTGTAGCTAGGTCCATTCGTGAGAATACTTGTGCTCCATTTAATCGATCCAACAAATCATCTATTCGCGGCAATGGATATTTGTTCTTTATTGTCTATTTGTTCAGATCACGATAATCCACACATAGTCGTAGAGTACCGTCAGATTTTGGGACAAATACCACGGCTGCACCCCAATCAGAGAAACTAGGCCTGATCAGACCTTTCCATACTAGCTGTCGTTTTTGATTGTCTAATTCCTCCTTCTCTTTCAAGGACATTCTTCGAATAGCGTGAACTACTGGCCTTGCATTGGGAATTAAAGCAATCTTGAAATCTATTTCTCTCTGCGGAGGTAAGCGAACAACTTCCTCGAACACATCCGCATAGTTCTTGACGACAGGAATGTCTTTGATGAGGTCAGGAATATTCTCTGTGATTTCAGGGATATCTTCTATTTGGGCTGGAGAAACATCCAAAGCTGCCCAGAAGTCTTTTCTATTTGAAGTTGGGCCTTCACATGGTATGGTTATATAATTTCCCAATTGTGCTTTTGCCTTTACAACTCTCTCGGCGCATTTAACTTCCGCTTCATATTTGGTTAGCCAATCCAATCCCAGAATGATATCGAATTCATCAAAATTCATGACGATAGAGATAATAGGGAATTTATAGCAAGAAAAGGAGACAGGTACTGCACAAATCCAACTGAGATTGATAGAACCCCCGACCAGATTCTGGACAGTCATTGGTTCCTTGAGCTTCCTCAAATTCAAATCTAGTTTCTTAGCGGCACTCTTTGAAATAAAGCTTCGTGACGCGCCTGTGTCAAACAGTACTTTGACTGGAATGTTTTTGACAGTAAGCGTTCCTTCTAAAACATCAGATCTTCCTTAACTTCCTGAGGGATCAGAAGTTTCTGCTACTTCATTCACTTGAACTATTTCAGTCTTTTTCAACTGCCAGCAATCTTGCTTTACGTGACCAGCCTGATGGCAAAGATTGCATTTTCTATTCGATTGAAGTCCTTCTTGGGATTGAAGTGCACCTTTTAATCTCTTCCTTAAGGGTCCGCAGTTTATCGACAAATGCCCCTTCAGATGGCAGTTAGAGCAAGTGGCGGTCTTTACTGGTTCCTTTTCAGATTTAGCCCTTTTTCTCTTAGCACTGGGATTCTTACTGGCATCCGACTTTGTACTAGCCTCAGGACGATCAGTTTCAGACTCATTTCTATTACTAGAGCTGACTTCTTCTTCGTACTGTAGCATACCTTTCCTGTCGAGATCTTCATACTGATAAGCCATATAAATCATTTCTGAGAAAGGAAGCTTCACATGCCCCAATACCTTATTCTGGTATTTCCTTTGAAGTCCGTGAATAAATCTCATATTTTTCCTCTTCGAATTTTGAATTAGATGAGGGGCAAAGTGAGAAAGTTCATTGAATTTCTTATGATATTCGGGAATGGTCATGTCTCCTTGTATCAGATAAGAAAATTCATCGCATAATCGCTCAGTTGCTTCGGGAGGAGTAAATCTTTCTAAGAAAATCACTTTGAATCTGTCCCAGGTGATATCACCTTCTGGATTATCTTTAATAACTGAATCCCACCAAAACAAAGCTTCTTCTTTGAGTGCCCAAGACGCCAGTAATCTTTTCTGATCGTCTCTCATCTTTAAACCCTCAAATATTTTCTCTGCAGAACGAATCCAAGCTTGTGTTTCCATAATGGACTCCTTGCCTAAGAATGGCGATCCACCAAGATTTCGAAATCTCTTGAATAGAACTTCTATATCGGATTCTGGCTGCGGGAGCACAACTGGCTCATTAGCTGGTCGAGCCATACGATTACTTCTTCTGTTCCTGTCACTCATTTTCTAGTACCTCTGCAAATGGCAGAACAAGTGTCAGGTCACAGAAAAGATATTTTAAAAATATAGAAACACATACTTTAATGTAAATGTGTCTACTGGGGTGTAATTTCATTCTGCTTTACTCATACTAGGATATTACTGATCCTATCTATATAGAGTTACTCGTCCTAGAACACTACTGGTTCTATTTCTGACGAGTTCGTTCAAATGTTATATTCCAGAACTAAGCTTAACCAAAGCTCTGATACCACGTTGAGACGACCCAAAATCCCGTTCAGACGGAAACAGGGTTATCTTTGGAATATAACACAGAAACAGATAATAGCAGAACAGAATTAAATAAATACACCAGATAATGAACAACAAAATATACTGGATAAAAGTAATCATCAGAGTTACACAGTATACAGGATCTTACTTAGTACAAATACAGTTCAGCTATACATAAATGTCTACAGCGGAAATAAACAAAATATGTACAATATTAGCTGAACAGCATAAAAAGAGATAAATGATAGAATCCATCTTCAGCTCCAGCTATCCAGAAGAACCAGCTAAACCTGGATACAAGGCTGCCCGTGTAGAAAAAGGGGCACTCGAGTTTGAGAGTGAACAAACTACGAGTCAGTCATGGGACTGGTATGAGAAATCTACTCAACACATATATATGATTTAGCTAATCACAGGACCACGCCACTTTCGTGGAACGGGTTTACTCCATTGGATTGCCAGTGCTTTAAAACAAATCTTTCTTTTAAACATCGCTATGCTTTTTATAAAAATGAAACCATTATAAGACTCAGTTCCCATCACACAATGCAACGCAAACCGGAGGATAGAGTTTTACCTTATAATGGCCAAAATATGATTGATACGAATAAAACCAAGGCATTTGATATTATTGCTAGTGTTTATATGTTTTGAAAACAATTTCAAATCATAACTATCAATCATAGACGGCATTAATGCCCCATACCACTATGTCGCCATATATATAGGTGTACAATCAAAACCGCACGGTGTCGTATTTGGAAATTGGATTTCCGTCATGAACCAAGGCAAAAGATAGTCCTTACCGAATTCGAGACGCTCTAGCCCGTGTCTCAGGAACAGCCGCAACTGCCCCTTGGAGCGACAGGGTCGGTCCACCGATGTGGATTATTATACCTGAACAGTACGTTTCCCCGCCCTTTGGGGCGTAAACGAGCCAACGAATGACTCCATCGGACCCGGATCGTCCGATCAAACCGAGGCGCCTCGCAACAGCAACAACCACATAGGTGAAAAGTATATAAATGTCAGGGCTGGTAGGTCACTGACACCACCCTAGCTAGAAAGAAACGCATGCCCTCCCTGAGGTCCTTCTCCCGTTTTAGGTTCATACCGGGGTGTGAGGCTCGCGAATTCACGTTATACACAAAGCTACGCCACACAGGCGGTGCTTTGATCATCACCACAAGACTTTGCTTTTCAACAGAAGCCCTGATCACTGCATCTTAGCATGCCACACAGGCAATTCATGCCATGCGACTGATGTCCGTCGATATACAACCTCTGAGCTCGTGCGTCTCAGAGAAGGGCGTTAAGCAAAAGAATAAATTCTCCGCCGCCAAACAGATGTATATTTAACAGAAATCAATCAACATAGAATAAACTCCAATGTCAGACACACAGTCCATTTACAAGTCCGTTCTGGGTCTAAACGAAACCGGAGGCACTAAATACCTCGCAAACCCTTCGATCACCACGTACGTCTGGACGATCACCACTCATTATCCATATTTCGGGATGCCTCCCATTCAGGACCTCGGTTACCATCCAAACGAGGTGAAGATCTCCGGTCTTCGACCATCGTCTTTATCTTCGACTTTCAATCGTCGGTCAATTATTTGAAATGAGAATTAACTCGGCCTTTTCAAATAATTCTCGTATATTTAGAATTTCAAATCAATTTATTTCAATGGTTAAATTATTCGACAACATCAATATTGTTCTTTAATGTAATTTTCACACCAAACACATTCAACCATCAAATTCAACATAAATCGAGCAAATTCAGTTTATTTCCACTCCATATTGTTTATGGTACTTTATAATGATTTATCGCTATTTTTATTTATTTTAAAATAGCTAATATATTCAAAACGACGTTTCAGGCCATAACGTGGCCGTGGCGCTGTTTTTCTTCAGATTTGATTTACACATATCTGAAAATCTACCATTGGATCTTCACAAAATTTACATCATTAGAAAGGTCTTTTCAAAACGAATCCAACGGTTCCAGTTTCGGGAAAATCTGACGGTCGGATCTCCCGGTACAATCGTTTGAAGTTTCTATTTCAAAATACGAACTACAGCGTCGTTATTCGATTAAATATAATTATATATATATATATATATATATATATATATATATATATATATATATATAAATATAAATATAATCGTTTCTGGCGCTGTTTTTCTTCAGATTTGAATTAAACATTCCAGACAATCCAACCGTTGGATTTTTGCAAGGTTGGTGCCGTTGGAAAGATTATTCCAAGGCGAACCCGACGGTTGAGGTTTCGGGAAAATCCAATGGTCGGATTTCCCGCACTAGTTGTTTGAAATCACGGTTTCAAAATACGAACTGCACGGCTTCGTTTCGTTTTAATTTTATTTATATTTATATATTTATATAAATATAGTTCATTCAATGATTTCCATATCGTTTTCACTTCAAATATTTTTCTAACACCTTAAAATTTTGGAAAATTTCGCCATAACTTCCCCTGCACCGGGAGCATCGGGAAATTGCAAATAGCTTTCCCGGTCCTTCTAATCTCAAAAAGAAAAAGAAAAAGCCAAGCGGCTAGCCAACAGGCTCATAAAATCATCACCCAAACAAAACAGTAAATGTGTACCTATTTGTCGGGCACAAAATTTTATTCCTCTTCTCTAGCCCCTTTGCTATAACCTGTTCAATGAATATGCATGTACATATATATACAGTTCTTATCATTTATCCTTTTCTATTCAACTTCATATTTGATTTCTATTTGGTTTAAAAACACCATTCATTCTAATGTTACATAAATAGGTGCAAATCATTTCATTAGCTAATTAATGAATATTTCAACTCATATATGTTTATTTTGAACAAGTGGCTATTTTTAACACTTCACATTTCAACGATTTATGCATACAATAAAAATGTGATTTTTATTGTAAAACAATTCATTTCAAAACATTATTTTTCTATATAGTTCATGTTGGTGACAAAAATAGGATTTTATATAGATAGATAAAAGGTGATTTTTATTATCAAACAATTTATTTCAAAATATGAATACCATTCAACACATGAATTTCTAATCAACGAATGAATATCAATTCAACACATGAATGTTTTCTATAGTTTCTATATATAGATAGAAATGTGATTTTTATTATCAAACAATTTATTTCAAAATATGAATACCATTCAACACATGAATTTCTAATCAACGAATGAATATCAATTCAACACATGAATGTTTTCTATACAATGAATAAATATAGTTTAAGCATATGAAAATAATTCAAACACACGAATATTATTCAAAATTTCGGCAGCATAACGGCAGGGTAGTTAAAACCGGGACCGTCCCTAGTACGGCTCCTCGCTCTACCTTAAAACCTCGCGGTTTTTGACAATGGGGATCATGCATCTAGTTCGCACGCAGGCGGCATGTATATATTTATTTCATTTCCACAAACTAATCCTATGTGGTTTCAACCAAATATTTCTCAACCACAAATGGGTATTTTTCAACCACAATCAACCAATATCAATCACAAACAATCCCAAACAATCCCAAACAATCATTCGCTATCAATCAATTTTCACAACAATTTCAACCAATAAATATCGTCCATGGTTTGTGGACGAGGGGCGTATATATATATATATATATATATATATATATATATATATATATATATATATATATATATATAGCAATTCACTTTCATTTCACACATATATATATATATATATATATATATATATATATATTTTTATATCAGAAATCTCACCAATAGATATCCAACTGCACGACACTTCCTTTATAGAAATCTTCGCCAATCTCGCCTTTCGTCGCTTTCGTTGCCCGTATTCTCTACATATGTAAAAATCGAATTTTTACTATGTTATTCAATATATAAAAACTGCATTTCAAAAAAATATATTCCGCCTTTTCAAAAATAAAGATTATATTTTTAATATTCCTATGATGTAAAGATTATATTTTTATTACTTTAAAGGTATAAAAATCATATTTTACTTCTTCTATTTAATAAAAATTCCGTCTTTTCTATTTTAAAAATATGATCTTTTCTATTCTAAAAAATCTGATCTTTTTCTATCTAAAGTTTAAACCTTTTTCCTTTTAAAGTTTAAACCTTTTTTTCTTTTTAAAGTTTAAATTAAAAATCAGTTTTTAAATCTGTTAAAAATCAGTTTTTAACTTCTTTTAAAAAATCAGTTTTTATAACCTGTTTAAAATCAGTTTTAACTTTTTAAAAAAAATCAGTTTTAAATTCTGTTAAAAATCAGTTTTAACTTTTTACAAAAATCAGTTTTAATCTTCACAAAAAAAACAGTTTTTTTTTACAGAATAAAAATAAAAATAAATAACCTAAAATACTCACCGTAGTCTGCGAAGGGGGGGGGGGGGGGGGGGAACTGCTGCTGCTCTTGGCGGCGTCGGGGAGGTCGCGGTTGGAGGAGGGACAGGCGGAGGTGGGTGGCTCGACGTCGGAGGTCCTAGGTTAGGGCGTCGATGCTTCGGGGGGGGGGCTGCTCGATTTGATTCGACGGGGGGGGGGGGGGGGGTTGGGCTCGTCATTGGTTCGACGAACGAGGGGAGCGGGTGCGGTGATGGGCGGCGGTGGCGTCGCTGCTGCTCCGTCCTTCTTCTTTTTTTTTGTTTACTGATTAATGAAATCGGGGGGGGGGGGGGCAGAAGGAAGAAAAGGGAGGGAGATTATATTATTTTATTATTTTATTATTTTATTTAATTTTTTATATTTTTGCAAAAAGGTTGACTTTTACATACGACCTCGAAACGAGGCCCACCGCCTGTCGCCCATAGCGTTTTACCCCCATTCCGAACACAATGGGATATGTATCGCAAGCTGATTTGATCGTTACAATCAGTTTCCGTTGCATTTACATTTAAATCACTATATTGAATTTTAAACGTACATTTCAAATTACCGGGGCCACATACTGACTAGAAAAATTCCAAAAAAAATATTTTCTAGCTTCGTATTGACGATACGGTCCTAACAAAACTAGTTTCGTCGAATTCTGAGACCGTTTGAAAAATGGCCAATTTCCAGTCGATTAAAATCAACGGAAACTGGTCAAACGCGTTTTCTTTTGCCACGCTCACATATTGATTCGAAAAATTATGAAATTTGAAACCTAGCAATAACTTGACATCATGGATCCAACAAAAGTGGTTTCGTCGAAATCCGAGGTCGTTTGCAAAATGTCCATTTATAAGGGCCTGAATTCCATAGCGACTATTCAGAATTTTCAACTGGACATATCTTTTGATTCCCGCTATCAAATTTCGATTGGTCGGATTCGTTAGAAAGATATTCACTAACAGATTTAAATATTTTTGGTTTCAGTAAAATCCGGATTGTTTTGCACCCGGTACAGTCCGACAAAGTTTGAATTCAATTTTTGAAACTGCCACGCCATTTCAGGCCTTGTTTATAATTATAATTAATTATATTCGTTTTCAATTGTCGATTCAAACTTAGTTTTCATCGCCATTAGCTAAAATATTTATTTTAAATATTTAAAATCCATTATTTTAGCCAATTTAAAAATTTTAAATTGGTTCAGATTTTCTGGGTCGTTACAGGTCTTTAGGTGGAGAGCCATCAAAGATGCTATTAACTAATTGCAATCATTTTTTTCTTTGTAACAAACAGTAAAAAGTAGTCATGTTTTTTCAGTAAATTATACACTGGAATGTTAAGCAACAATTTTGCAGTTTAAAGTATATGAATATGTTTTTTGCCTTGTTGGAAAAAAGAAAAAAAACCATCCAATTATATTAAAGTTACAGAAATTTTCGTAAAATTTTGCGTTTTTTTCAATTCTCAATTACTTTTATTTTCTTTTAAACTATATTATAATTTTTTAACTAAAATCTATCTTAAAATAAATTTTATTAAATAATTTCATATTTTAAATTAGGGAAAGTCAATAGAACACAAAATTTTGACACAAATGGTGATACAACTGGTTTGCACCATTGGATCACCCATGAATTACAACTCTCCGTATAAAGACAAAAAATCCAACGGTTGAGGCTCTGTGTCTCTCTCTTTGTATCTAATTTTGTGTTCAAATAGCCGCACCCTTTAAATTAAACTCTTTTTTGTAACGACCCGTATTTTTGGTTGATTAATTTTAAATATTCTATATCGTTTTAAATATTGTGTTGATAATATAAATAAATTTTTATTTATTAGTTTATTGCAACACGAAATAAAATTAGAATTGAAGTTGAAAACTGAATCAAATCAATTCAGATGACCGATATAAATTATATTTGAATATAGACGACGATAATAATAATTTATTATCAATGATTTTATTTGTGTTGAATTTAAATTATTTTATATTTATTTAATATGCTTATTTTATATATGTTCAAAATTTAATTGTATAATCTATTTTGTTGAATTTAGAATAGCGTTATAACATATAACGTGTAACGACCCGGAAAATCTAAACCAATTTAAATTTTTTAAATTGGCTATCTTAGTGGATTTTAAATATTTAAAATAAATATTTTAAATAATATCGATGAAAAGTGAGTTTGAATCGACATTGAGAATAAATATAATTACTTTGAAATATAAACAAGGCCTGAAATGGCACGGTAGTTTCAAAATTTGAATTCAAACTTTGACTGACTGGACCGTGCGCAAAATTAAACGGATTTTAGTGAAACCAAAAATATTTAAATTTGTTAGTGAATATCTTTCTAACGAATCTGAAAAATTGAAGTTTCATAGCGGGAGTCAAAAGTTATGGCCAAATGAATTTTCAGAAAGGTCGCTGTAGAATTTATATAGCCCGTGAAAATAGACTTTTTGCAAACGACCTCGGAATTCGCCGAAACCACTTTTGTTGGATCCGGGATATGAAGTTATTGCTGGGTTTCAAATTTCATAATTTTTGAAGCTAGTATGTGAGCGTGGCAACGAAAAATGTGTTTTGGTCAATTATAGTTAAATTGGATCGACCAGAAAATGGCCATTTTTCAAACGGTCTCAGAATTCGACCAAACCAGTTTTGTTGGGACCATATCATCAAAACATAGCTGGATTTATTATTTCGGGAATTTTTAGAATCAGTTTGTGGCCTTGGAAAATTGAAATGTACGTTCAAAATTGAATATAAAGTGTTTTATACTTTGATTTGAAAAATAACTGACTTTAACAATCGAATTGGCCTACGGAACATATCCCATTGTGTCCGAGATGGGAGTATTTAGCTAGGGGCGACAGTCGTTGGGTTTGAAAAGGAGGTCGTTTAAGAAAATCCTATTTTAAAATTAAATAAAGTGATGAACAATAGGATTTTTATAAAAAATTAAATTATTTTCCAAATCATTCTCTCTCTCCCCTATCCGCTCCAGGTGAACGGCGGAAGTGTGCTCAAAACTTCCAAGTTGTTTTCCGATCAACTCCCATCGCATTAGCCCCCGCCACCACCAAATCTTGGAAGGCCTCTCCATCCTCTTCTAATCCATACCCATCTCGACCTCCATCGTGAAGTGTGCCTCAAGAATCAGGCCTGGAAACCCGCGCCGCGTTGCACCCCTTTTCTCCCCAGATCCTCCACCGAACTGAGCAAGGCTGGTGGCACCGGAAAGCTCCTTCGACCCTCTTCGAAGCTGCAGCGTCTGATCGTCTTATAGCATCGCGGATTTTGTGCAAATCCCTGACCTAGTTTCAAGCTGATAAGAGGAACGACGGCCTGTTAATCAGAGGAAAAGGTAGGGTTTTTTAAGCGCTATAAATTTAATTAACTACGTTTTTAAATTGTTTGATATTTAAAATTACATATCTTTTTGCTATGTTGACGAAATCCAGTGAAACAAGAGACAGTGGACTCGTGTGGACGTCTTCTACATTATAGAAGAGACCACATATTTTTTCTGAGCCTTCTGCTATTTTTGGTGGAGTGGAAGCCAAAGTGAGATTTCTAATTTATAAACGATATGGAAAACAAAGATGTATAAATTATATAGTCGATGTATGAGTTATATAAGCATTGTACACCTTATGTATAAGCATTGTATAAGTTGTATGTTCGATGTATAAGTTATATACGCGTTGTAAAAATTGTATGTGCGTTGAAATGAATTGAAGTGAATCGAAATATATTTATATATGGATATATATATATACACACACTCCCCTCGTCCACAGACCATGGACGATATTATTGTTTGTGATTGGTGCGAAAATTGGTTGATAGCGAATGGTTGAATAGAATTGTTTGTGGTTGAAATTGATTGGTTGTGGTTGAAAAATACCCATTGGTGATTGAAACAAAACTAGAATAGATTGTGGAAATGAAAATAAAACATGCCGCCTACGTGCGAACTGGATGCATGAATCCCCATTGTCAAAAGTTGCGAGGCTTTAAGGTAGAGCGAGGAGCCGTACTAGGGACGACCCCGGTTTTAACTACCTTGCCGTTATGCTACCAAAATTTTCAATAAAATTCATGTGTTAGAATTATTTTCATGTGTTGAAACTATATTCATGTGTTGAATAGAAATTCATGTGTTGAATGATATCCGTGTTTTGAAATAAATTGTTTTATAATAAAAATCATATTTTTGTCATCTATATGAACTATATAAAATAGTCGTGTTTTGAAATAAATTATTTTATAATAAAAATCATATTTTTATCATCTATATGAACTATATAAAATAGTCGTGTTTTGAAATAAATTGTTTTATAATAAAAATCACATTTTTATTATATAAATGAATTGTTGAAAATAGTGAAGTGTTGAAATAAAGGACTGTTAGATAAAATTATCATTTTTATCAAATCTATAAAAGGGTATATGGTTTTGAAATCGATGAAAGGATTATATTTATATATATTATATAAATATAATCAAAATATAGTGAATAACGAGGCTGTAGTTCGTGTTTTGTAACCGTGATTTCAAACGATTAGTGCGGGAGATCCGACCGTCGGATTTTCCCAAAACTGAAACCATTGGGTTCGCCTTGGAAATATCTTTCAAACGACACCAACTTTGTAAAGATCCAATGGTTGGATTGTCGGGAATGTTTAATTCAAATCTGAAGAAAAACAGTGCCAGAATCGATTATATATATATATATATATAATTATAATTAAATGAAATCGAATAACGACGTTGTAGTTCGTATTTTGAAATCGTAACTTCAAACGATTAGTGCGGGAGATCCGACCATCGGATTTTCCCAAAACTAAAACCATTGGATTCATTTTGAAAAGATCTTTCTAATGATATAAATTTGGTGAAGATCCAATAGTTAGATTTTCAGATATGTGTAAATCAAATCTGGAGAAAAACAGCGCCACGGTCGCGTTATGACCTGAAGCGTCATTTGAATGAATTGGCTATTGTTAAGTAAATTAAAATAGAGATAAATCATGATAAAATATTATAAACGATATGGAATGGAAATAAACTGAATTTGCTCGATTTATGTGATATTTGATGGTTGAATGTGTTTGGTGTGAAAATTACATTAAAGAACAAAATTGGTGCTGTCGAATAATTTAACCATTGAAATGAATTGATTTGAAATTCTAGATATACCTGAATTATTTGAAAAGGCTGAGTTAATTCTCATTTCAAATAATTGATCAACGAGTGAAAGTCGTAGATATGAAGACGGTGCAAGACCGATGATCTTCACATCGAAAGTAGGGGTGCTACTGATGCTCATGATAGGAGTAGCTACCTTGACGGGGTTGAAGTAGTAGCCACCTGGACGTACTTGTTGATTGTACGGATATGTGAGGCATTGAGTGCCTCCGGTTTCGTTCAGACCCAGGAAGAACGTGTAAATGGACTGTGTGTCTGACATTGGATTTTGTTCTGTGTTGATTGATCTCTATTAAATATATATCTGTTTGGCGAAGGAGAATTTATTCTCTTGCTTAACGCCCTTCTCTGAGACGTACGAGCTCAGAGGTTATATATCGATAGAAATCAGTCACACGGGGTGAATTGCCTATGTGGTATGCCTAAGTGATAGATGATCAAGGCTTCTGTTGAAAAGCAAAGTCTTGTGGTTGATGATCAAAGCACAGCCTGTGTGGCATAGCTTTGTGTATAACGTGAATTCGTGAGCCTTACACCCCGGGATGGAACAGAAACGGGAGAAGGATCCAGGGAGGACATGCATTTCTTTCTAGTTAGGGTGGTGTCAGTGACCTACCAACCCTGACATTTACATACTTTTCACCTATGTGGTTGTTGCTGTTGCGAGGCGCCTCGGATATATCGGTCGATCCGGGACCGATGGAGTCATTGGGCTCATTTACGCCCCAAAGGGCGGGGAAATGCAGTGTTCAGGCATTTTAATCCACATCGGTGGACCGACCCCGTGGCTCCTAAGGCTTGACTGAATACTTGCCTGAGGCTCGGGCTAGAGAGTCTCAAATTCGGTAAGGACTATCTTTTTCCTTGGTTCATGACGGAAATCCAATTTCCAAATACGACATCGTGAGGTTTTGATTGTATATATATATGGCGACATGATATATGGTACCCATGCCGTCTGTGATTGATAGTTATGATGGAAATTGTTTTTGAAACATATATACACTAGCAATAATATCAAATGCTTTTATTTTATTCGTATCAAGCATATTTTGGCCATTATAAGGTAAAACTCTATCCTCCGGTTTGTGTTGCATTGTGTGATGGGAACTGAGTCTTATAATGGCTTCATTTTTATAAAAAGCATTAAGATGTTTAAAAGAATTATTTGTTTTAAAGCACTGGAAATCCAATGGAGTAAACCCGTTCCGCGAAAGTGGCGTGGTCCTGTGATTAGCCATATTGTAAAATGTGTTAAGTAGATTTCTCATACCAGTCCCATGACTGACTCATAGTTTGTTTCACTTGCAAACTCGGGTGCCCCTTTTTCTACACGGGCAACCTTGTATTCAGGTTTTAGCAGGCTCTTTCTGGATAGTTGGAGCTGAAGATGGATTCTATCATTTATCTCTTTCTATGCTGTTCAGCTCCTGTTGTACATCCTATGTTTTCTTTTCTATAGTAGACATTTCTGTATAGCTGAACTGTATTTTGTACTAAGTATGATCC
Source organism: Allium sativum (assembly GCA_030737875.1). Lineage (NCBI taxonomy): Eukaryota > Viridiplantae > Streptophyta > Magnoliopsida > Asparagales > Amaryllidaceae > Allium > Allium sativum. Next base: position 836,987,571 of record CM060924.1, read on the forward strand.
TATATACTGTGTAACTCTGATGATTATATTTATCCAGTGTATTCTATTGTACATTATCTGGTGTATTTATTTATTTTTGTTCTGCTGTTATCTGTTTATGTGTTATATTCCAAAGATTTCCCTTGCCACCGTCTTATCGGGAATGGGGTTATCACAAACGTGGTATCAGAGCTTTGGTTAAGCTTCGTTCTGGGATATAACATATTAACGAACTCGTCAGAAATAGAACCAGTAGTGTTCTAGGATGAGTAACTCATTACAGATAGGATCAGTAATATCCTAGTATGAGTATAGCAGAATGAAATGCACCTCGATAGACACATTTACATTCAAGTATATGTTTCTATGCTTTAAAATTACCTTTTTCTTTTAGCCTAACACTTTGTCTGCTATTTGCAGACATAGAAAATGAGTGGAAGAAGCAGAAGAAATAATCCTATGGTTCAACAAATTAATGAGCCAGTTGTACTCCCTCAGCCAGGATCGGATATAGAAGCTCTATTGAAAAGATATCAAAATCTGGGTGGAGTACCATTCTCAGGCAATGAATCTATTATTCAAACTCAGGCTCGGATGAGTTCTGCTGAAAGAATTTTTGAAAGTTTCCAGCTGAGAGATGACCAGAAAAGATTAGTGGCATCTTGGGCACTGAAAGAAGGAGCTTTAATGTGGTGGGAAACAATCATTAAAGATAATCCAGAAGGTGATATCACCTGGGATACGTTCAAACAACTTTTCAATGAAAAAATTATTCCTCCAGAAGCAACTGAGCGGTTATGTGATGAATTCTACTATTTGATAGAAGGAGATATGAATATCCCAGAATATCATAAGAAATTCAATGAACTTTCTCATTTCACCCCTCATCTAATACAAGATCCAAAGAGGAAGAATCCGAGATTTATTAATGGTCTTCAAAGGAAATACCAGAATAGTGTTATGGGCCATGTGAAGCTTTCTTTTTCTAAAATGATATACATGGCTTATCAGTATGAAGATCTTGATAGCGAGGCCTTTTTGTCGACATAGAGGAAGTCAGCACTAGCAGTAAAAGGAAATCTGAAGCTGATAGCCCAGAGACAAGTACCAGTCTGAGGCCAGTACGACGTCTGGGACCCGAAAGAAACCTAAAGTCAATCGAAAGAAGGTTAAATCGGAGAAAGTGCCAGTAACAACTGCCATATGCTCTAACTGCAAGAAGCAAGGACATCTGTTGATAAGTTGCAAATCTCTGAAGAAACGAATAAAGGGGTGGTATCCCAATGAGAAGCAAGAGAAGTCTCATGGTTCAAGGGTATGCCATAAGTGTAACCAGACAGGTCATCTTGCTAGAAATTGCTTGCTATCCGGAAAATCTAAAGTAGTTCAGGTAAGTGAAGTGGCAGAAGTTCCTGCATCCTCGTCTAGTCAGGAAAGGTCAGATGTTTTGGAAGGCACGCTTACTGTCAAAAACATTTCGGTTAAAGTACTGTTTGACACAGGCACGTCGAGAAGCTTTATTGCAAAGAATGCGGTTAAGAAATTGGATTTGAAATTGAAAAAGCTCAAAGAACCCATCACTGTCCATAGTCCGGTTGGGGGTTCCCTCGATCTTAGTTGGGTTTGTGGGGTACCTGTTTCCTTTTCTCATTATCGGTTTCCTTGTATCTCGAACGTCATGAATTTTACCGAATTCGATCTTATTTTAGGATTGGATTGGTTAACCAAATATGAAGCTGAGGATAAATGTTCAGAAAGGGTTGTCAAGGTTAAAACGAAGCTTGCCAATATAGTAATTCCCTGTGAAGGCCCGAATTCTGATAGAAAAGACTTCTGGGCAGCATTAGATGTTTCTCCTGCCCTAATAGAACCTGTTCCTGTCGTTATAGAGAATATCCCAGTCGACATAGGAAATATCCCAGTTGTCAAGAACTATGCGGATGTGTTCGAAGAAGTTGTTAGCTTACATCCACAGAGAGAAATCGATTTTAAAATCTCTTTGGTTCCGAATGCAAGGCCCGTAGTTCACGCTATTCGAAGGATGACCTTGAAGGAAAAAGAAGAGTTATATAATCAAACTAGACAACTGGTACGGAAAGGTATGATCAGGCCTAGTTTCTCTGATTGGGGAGCAACAGTGGTATTTGTCCCGAAGTCAGACGGTACTCTCAGATTATGTGTAGATTATCGTGACTTGAATAAGCAGACGCTGAAAAACAAATATCCATTACCGCGGATTGATGATTTGTTGGATCGATTGAATGGCGCACAAGTGTTTTCACGAATGGACCTAGCTACAGGTTTCCATCAGCTTCGTATTGCCGAAGAGTTTGTTCCTTTGATAGCATTCAGAGGCCCAGACTTATTCTATGAGTGGTTAGTAATGCCGTTCGGCTTATGTAACGCTCCAGCCTATTTCGTCGATCTAATGAATCGAGTATTCAGAGGAGTATTGAATAAATTCGTTCTTGTCTTCATTGATGATATTCTAATCTTCTCTAAATCAGAAAGAGAACACGAAAAACATTTGGAACAAGTGTTAGAAATTCTCAGAAAGAATGTTTTGAAAGAAATTTTTTCCAAATGTATATTCTGGTAAGAAGAAGTCAAATTTCTTGGCCACGTCGTGTCAAAAGAAGGAATTTCAGTGGATCCCAGTAAAATCATTGCTATTCAGAATTGGAAACAGCCTCGTACACCTACAGAAGTCAGAAGTTTTCTCGGGTTAGCCAGTTATTATGGGAAATTTATTAAGGATTTCACGTAGACATCTAGTTCTTTAACAAAACTAACGAAGAAACATTCGAGATTCAATTAGACTTCAGAATGTGAGGAAGCTTTCCAGAAGCTGAAATTAAAAATGACGACTGCTTTAGTGTTAGCAATAATAGATGGCAATGAGGACTTGAAAGTCCGGACTGACGCTTCTAGAGAAGGCCTTGGCGCCATGTTAATGCAAAGAGGTCAAGTGATTGCTTGTGCTAGCCGTCAGTTAAAACCGCATGAGAAGAATTACGTTACTCATGATCTTGAGTTGTTAGCCATCGTATTCGCTTTGAAAATTTGGAGGCACTACCTTTTGGGTGAGAAATTCGAATTGTATACTGACCATCAGTCATTAAAATATCTGTTCACCCAAAAAGACTTGAATCTGAGGCAGCACGTTGGCTAGAATTTTTTGCGGCGTACGATTTTGAGATTTTGTACACTCCAGGGAAAGCAAATGTTGTGGCTGATGCGCTGAGTAGAAAGAATGTAATAATCGCCAGTTTTATCATTACGACGTCTTTGATTGATAAAATATCTGCGCTTCAGAAGGATGATCACTTCATTCAAAGAATCAAAGAAAGAATATAAAAAGGCGAGACCTTGAGTTTTCAGATAGATGACGAGGGAATCCTAAGGTTGAAAGGTCGAATATGTGTGCCAAACATTGCTGAACTTCGAAGAGAAGTATTGGATGAATGTCACAAAGCCAAGCTTAGTATCCATCCAGGAGTGAGCAAGATGTATAATGATATCAAACGCACTTTCTGGTGGAGATCTATGAAACGAGACATCTCCTTATATGTTAGCCGATGTACCACTTGTCAGCAAGTCAAAAGCAATCAGCAGAACCTCGCTGGATTGTTGCAACCTTTGGAAATTACCGGTGGGAAGTGGGAACAGATTTCTATGGATTTCATAGACGGTTTGCCCAGGACCAGGAAAGGAAATGACAGTATTTGGTTGATCGTGGATCGATTTACGAAGACCGCTCATTTCATTCCTGTCAAATCGAATAGAACTGCTCAAAGTTTGGCGCATATTTATTTCAAAGAAATTGTTAGACTGCACGGAGTTCCCATGAGCATCGTTAGTGATCATGACCCGATTTTTGCCAGTAAGTTCTGGGAAGCATTTCAAGCAGAATTGGGAACGAAACTGAACTTGAGCACCGCATATCATCCTCAAACAGATGGCCAAACTGAGAGGGTGAATCGTATTCTAGAAGATCTATTGCGGGCTTTTATTCTTGATTTTGGTGGATCGTGGGAAGACCATTTACATTTGGCTAAATTCTCATATAATAACATCTACCAGGCGAGCCTGAAAATGTCTCCATTCGAAATATTGTATGGTAGACCGTGCCGATCCCTTGCTTGTTGGGTTGAACCTGGTAACAGACTTGTATTGGGGCCAAATATGATTCGCGATGCTGCAGATAAAGTCGATTTCATTAAGAAACAATTACTAGCCGCCCAAAGCCGACAAAAGAGCTATGCAGATAAGAGAAGAAGGGATATATCATTTGCTGTTGGCGACTATGTTTATTTGAAGGTATCTCCGATGAGAGGAGTTATCCGGTTTGGTAAAATAGGGAAATTGGCGCATAAATTCATTGGTCCGTTTCCTATTCTTGAACGGATTGGAACTCTCGCATATAAGGTTCAGTTGCCGAATTGGTTGCCTAGAGTGCATGACGTATTTCATGTATCTCAACTACGAAAGCATGTGCATGATCCAGACCTTGCTGTAGAAGAAGCCGCACAACAGGATTTGGAAATCACTCCAGAATTGGCAGTTAGAAGAGAGCCGCTAAAGATAATTAGCAAAGAAACCAAAGAGCTGAGGAACAAAAAGGTTCACTTAGTCAAAGTGCAATGGAGTGGAGATCCGTGAGATTGTACTTGGGAAACAGAGGAGAGCATTGAGAAAGCCTATCCTAAGTGCAGGGTAGATATCTTTGATTGACTCTGGTGCAAGGTACATCTACCATATTTTGCATTTCCATTCTGTTCTTTACTTTGCTGTTGTCTTCTTTGCATTAATGTAAACTTTTTAATTATGTAGTCTGAATGATTGAAAAGAGTATATGAATTAATTGATACATTTTTGAAAAGTTAAAAATAAATTGATTGATGTTTGTGTTGTGTGATCGTGGATTTGATTAATTAAATTATTAGAGCGATAGTTAATTTAATCAATAAGGGAATGCATGGTAGAATTTATTCGATTAAATCACACATTGAACTGATTAGAGGGTAGATAAAAATATATACATGTGCAATATATATGTTTCAACAGGTAAATGGATTAACTGTTGAGTAAATATTTTATTTGCGTGCCCGACAAATAGGTAAACCTTAATGAGTTGGATGCACAATTTTATTATTATATTAACTAATGTGAATGCCATTGGACGCAGAGTGCTGGTTATTCTATGTGTAATTAATAAATGTCTCCATAGGATAGTAACAATTAATTTTGAACTATACTACATGGCATACTTCTTAAAGATAGGCATACTTCATCATATACCACATAAGCATTTGGAGCTTGTGTGACGAGGTTAAAGATTTACCGTACGAGCGATAGGCTTGTATGGCGATGACTATATTTTACAGGTTGAACTGATGACTGATATGGACCATATAAAATATAATGGTAATCTGCCAGATTAATAAAAACCCCACACGGGTCTGGAGTTGACAATAATCACGTCTCTCTAGTTATTAGATACGGCACATGGACTATTTATCTCCCACACGGGACGAGGTGACGAGGATTTATCCTCTGGAGCAATTAAAAATACACACTCCCTCAGGCTTTGACAGGGTGACGAGAATTTATTCTCTGGAGTTATTATCTATACACGCTCCCCTGTAAATACCAGAATATATCACGATAAATATGTGTATGCTTTATAGGATTTATTGGGTAACTAATACGGCCCAATAAATTTCCAAACCCCTCCCCGTACAAAGGAGGTTATGGCGAAATTTTTCGAAAATTCCAGGTGTTAGCCAAATTTTTAAAGAATATGAAAATTCTCAGAAACTGAAAAGTTGGAGAATGGAAGCCAGATTGAAAGTAGAGTTGATTAATCAAACCACTTTCGACTTTGTTCCTTTTCGGGGACGAAAAGTTATAAGTGGGGGAGATTGTAACGACCCGGAAAATTTGAACCAATTTAAAATTTTTAATTTGGCCATTTTAGTGGATTTTAAATATTTAAAATAAATATTTTAAATAATATCGATGAAAAGTGAGTTTGAATCTACATTGAGAATAAATATAATTACTTTGAAATATAAACAAGGCCTGAAATGGCACGATAGTTTCAAAATTTGAATTCAAACTTTGACTGACTGTACTGGGCGCAAAATAAAACGGATTTGAGTGAAACCAAAATTTTTTAAATATGTTAATGAATATCTTTCTAATGAATATGAAAAATCGAAGTTTCATAGCGGAAGTCAAAAGTCATGGCCAAATGAATTTTCAGAAAGGTCGCTATAGAATTTATATAGCCTGTTAAAATAGACATTTTGCAAACGACCTCGGAATTCGACGAAACCACTTTTGTTGGATCCGGGATATGAAGTTATTGCTGGGTTTCAAATTTCATAATTTTTGAAGCTAGTATGTGAGCATGGCAACGAAAAATGTGTTTTGGTTAATTACAGTTAACTTGGATCGACCAGAAAATGGCCATTTTTCAAATGGTCTCAGAATTCGACGAAACCAGTTTTGTTGGGACTGTATCATCAAAACATAGCTGGATTTATTTTTTCGGGAATTTTTAGAATTAGTTTGTGGCCCTGGCAAATTGAAATGTACATTCAAAATTGAATATAAAGTGTTTTATACTTTGATTTAAAAAATAACTGACTGTAACAATCGAATTGGCCTACGAAACATATCCCGTTGTGTCCGGGATGGGAGTATTTAGCTAGGGGCGACAGTCGTTGGGTTTGAAAAGGAGTTCGTTTAAGAAAATCCTATTTTAAAATTAAATAAAGTGAGGACCAATAGGATTTTTTATAAAAAAATAAATTATTTTCCAAATCATTCTCTCTTCCCCCCATCCTCTCCAGGTGAACGGCGGAAGTGTGCCCAAAACTTCCAGGCCGTTTTCCGATCAACTCCCGTCGCATTAGCCCCCACCACCACCAAATCTTGGAAGCCCTCTCTATCCTCTTCTAATCCATACCTATATCGACCTCCATCGTGAAGTGTGCCTCGAGAATCGGGCTTGGAAACCCGCGCCGCATCGCACCCCTTTTCTCCCCAGATCCTCCACCTAACTGAGCAAGGCTGGTGGCGCCGGAAAGCTCCTTCGACCCTCTTCGAAGCTGCAGCGTCTGATCGTCTTATAGCATCGCGGATTTTGTGCAAATGCCTGACCTAGTTTCGAGCTGATAAGAGGAACGACTGCCTGGGTTAATCAGAGGAAAAGGTAGGGTTTTTTAAGCGCTATAAATTTAATTAACTATGTTTTTAAATTGTTTAATATTTAAAATTACATATCTTTTTGCTATGTTGACGAAATCTAATGAAACAAGAGACAAGGAACTCGTGTGGATGTCTTCTACATTATAGAAGAGACCGCATATTTTTCTGAGCCTTCTGTTATTTTTGGTGGAGTGGTACCCAAAGTGAGATTTCTAATTTATAAACGATATGGAAAAAAATGATGTTTAAATTATATAGTCGATGTATGAGTTATATAAGCGTTGTACACCTTATGTATAAGCGTTGTATAAGTTGTATGTTCGATGTATAAGGTATATACGCGTTGTAAAAATTGTATGTGCGTTGAAATGAATTGAAGTGAATCGAAATATATTTATATACGAATATATATATATATATATATATATATATATATGTATATATATATACTCCCCTCGTCCGCAGACCATGGACGATATTTATTGTTTGTGATTGGTGCGAAAATTGGTTGATAGCGAATGGTTGAATAGAATTGTTTGTGGTTGAAATTGATTGGTTGTGGTTGAAAAATACCCATTGGTGATTGAAACAAAATTAGAATAGATTGTGGAAATGAAAATAAAACATGCCACCTGCGTGCGAACTAGATGCATGAATCCCCATTGTCAAAAGCTGCGAGGCTTTAAGGTAGAGCGAGGAGCCGTACTAGGGATGGCCTCGGTTTTAACTACCCGGCCGTTATGCTGCCGAAATTTTCAATAAAATTCATGTGTTAGAATTATTTTCATGTGTTGAAACTATATTCATGTATTGAATCAAAATTCATGTGTTGAACGATATTCAGGTTTTGAAATAAATTGTTTTATAATAAAAATCATATTTTTATCATCTATATGAACTATATAAAATAGTCATGTTTTGAAATAAATTGTTTTATAATAAAAATCATATTTTTATCATCTATATGAACTATATAAAATAGTCGTGTTTTGAAATAAATTGTTTTATAATAAAAATCACATTTTTATTATATACATGAATTATTGGAAATAGTGAAGTGTTGAAATAAAGGACTGTTAGATAAGATTATCATTTTTATCAAATCTATAAAAGGGGATATGGTTTTGAAATCGATGAAAGGATTATATTTATATACATTATATAAATATAATAAAAATATAGTGAATAACGAGGCTGTAGTTTGTGTTTTGAAACCGTGATTTCAAACGATTAGTGCGGGAGATCCGATCGTCGGATTTTCCCAAAAATGAAACCGTTGGGTTCGCCTTGGAAATATCTTTCCAACAACACCAACTTTGTAAAGATCCAACAGTTGGATTGTCTGGAATGTTTAATTCAAATCTGAAGAAAAACAGCGCCAGAATCTATATTATATATATATAAATATAATTAAATTAAATCGAATAATGACGCTGCAGTTCGTATTTTGAAATCGTAACTTCAAACGATTAATGCGGGAGATCCGACCGTCGGATTTTTCCAAAACTGAAACCATTGGATTCGTTTTGAAAAGATCTTTCTAATGATATAAATTTGGTGAAGATCCAACGGTTAGATTTTTAGATATGTGTAAATCAAATCTAGAGAAAAACAGCGCCACGGTCGCGTTATGGCCTGAAGCGTCGTTTGAATGAATTGGCTATTTTTAAGTAAATAAAAATAGCGATAAATCGTGATAAAATATTATAAACGATATGAAATGGAAATAAACTGAATTTGCTCGATTTATGTGATATTTGATGGTTGAATGTGTTTGGTGTGAAAATTACATTAAAGAACAAAATTGGTGTTGTCGAATAATTTAACCATTGAAATGAATTGATTTGAAATTCTAGATATACGTGAATTATTTGAAAAGGCCGAGTTAATTCTCATTTCAAATAATTGATCGACGAGTGAAATTCGAAGATATGAAGACGGTGCAAGTCCGATGATCTTCACGTCGAAAGGAGGGTTGCTACTGATGCTCATGATAGGAGTAGCTACCTTGGCGGGGTTGAAGTAGTAGCCACCCGGACGTACTTGTTGATTGTACAGATATGCGAGGTATTGAGTGAAACGACCCGTACTTCCCAGTAAAGGAAAGCCCAGATTGCCTTGAGAACAATACACATCAAAACACAACTGAAGAACATTTTATTGCTGATTACAACAATTACATCAGAGTACAAGAAAATCATAGAGTATGAATATTTATTACATAAATAGAAATACAACAATATTAGAGATTTAAATTACATTTAAATAGCAGTGGAAAAATAATACAAATATACAACTGAAAGGAATACGCGGATACAGAGCTTTCCGAATACTGCTTCAGCTGTAAACCAGGATCATGTAAATATATATGTAAAAACTACTCGACTGCCCGTGTGGAAAATAAGGGCACTCGAGTTTGCCAGTGAAACAAACTACAAGTCAGTCATGGGACTGGTATGAGAAATCTTAACTTAATATCTAATAATAAGGCTAATCACAGGACCACGCCGCTAACGCGGAACGGGTTTACTCCAATGGATTGCCAGTGCATAAAATAAAGTAAATCGTTAGACAATGCAGTGCTTTTTTAGAAAAATGAAACCATTATAAGACCCAAGTCCCATCACATAATGCAACGCAAACCGGAGGATATGGTCTTACCTTATAATGGTCAAAAGATGCTTGATACGATAAAACGGATTTAGTATTAGTGTGTACATCTATGAGTATATATATTACAAAAACAATTTCAATCATAATGTATTAATCATAGACGGCATAGTACCCCATCCTACTATGTCACCATACTAGTTCTACAATCAAAACCGCAAGGTCATATTGGAAATTGGATTCCATCATGAGTCAAGGCAAGGGAGGAGCTCCTTACCGATTCGAGACACTCTAGCAAATGCCCCAGGATCACACCTATGGGCAACCCTTGGATAGCTGCAGGGTCGGTCCACTCCGAAGGGTCGTGGATTAGTTATACCTGAACACACGTTTCCCGGTCCTTTTGGACCTATAATATGGCCACTAACAACCTATAAAAAAAACACGAGATACCTCATAATCCATCATCCACATAAGTAAAATGTCAGCGCTGGTAGGTCCCTGACATTACTCTAGCTAGAAAGATAACGTGTGCACTCCGTGCGTTCCCTTCTCCCGTTTTTGACTCATACCTGGGTGTGAGGCTCGCGAAGTCATTCTATTATACAAAGCTACGCCTAAACATGTCGTGCTTTGATCTTCTACCACAAGGCCTGCTTTTCAACAAAAGCCTTGATCATTTGCATCTTGGCATGCCACACTGAAAATTCATGCCATATGTCTAATATCTATCAATATATACCCTCTAAGGTGTTAAGCAAGATAATAAATTCTCTGCCACCAAGGAATATATATTTAATAGAAATCAGCTCACACAGAACGAAATCCAATGTCAGGCACACATCCATTTACAAGTCCGCTCTGGGTCTGAACGAAACCGGAGTCCGGACAATCCACAAGTACGTCCGGGCGTTTACCACTGTAGCCCCTTCAAGGTAGCTACTCCAATCATGGGCATCAGTAGCAACATCCATTCGATGTGAAGATCGTCGGTCTTCAACCACCGTCTTCCTCTTCGACTCTTCATAGTCGTAGTGATCATTCGGAATGGGTTAACCCGGTCTTTCCGAATAACCCGCGTATTTTTATAATTACAAATCAAGTGCTAGAAAACACGTCCAATGCCTCATTCCAATTCAGAATTATTCTTCTAATAAAATATTCTTATTATTCTATCAAAGATAAATCCTTTAAATTTATTCTTAAATCTTTCTTTTAAAGATTTATTAAAAACCCAATTTGGTTTTAAATATCAAAAATCATTATTCAATGATTATTTGAATTTAAGAAATAAATCTTATCTTTAACTGGGTTAAAGAACTAGTGTCATTTAAAACATAGTTCACAGTAAACCCAAAATCATTTTCCATAAAATATGGAATCTTCACTGAAATCTAATCAATATATAATCGTTGTAAATTTTTGTATCCGACCAATAATATAAATGGAATAATGGCAAAGCCTCTTAAATTCCATATGTAGTATCGATCTTCTTTTACAGAAACTTATCTTGGTTATTATTAATTCGAATTCCATTCAATTCCAATTTAATATATTAAATTGGAAACTTTACTTTTGGAAAATTTCCCTTTTAAATCTTCATAAAAGATTTACAAATTCCAAATTATATTGTTAATGTAAATTGAGTTAAAGAACAAATGTTGCTAAAAACACCGTTAACGATAAACCCAATTCACATTTCTTTTTATTTCAATGGTTAAATAAAATTGAAAACTCAAATAATCTTAATTAAAAGATTTATTCTTTTCTCAACTGGGTTTAAGGAAGGTGTTATTGAAGACACCATTCACGACAAACCCAAAATCCAATTTATTTAATTTAATTTCAATTAAATATTCACTAATGGAAAACTTCATTAAATCTTAATTTAATAATTTATTCTAGTTAATAACAAGTTCATTTGATAAAAATATATTTTTATCTCTTCAAATATGAATTTTTTTTATCCAAAAATCTTTCCAAATCATTAATTTTGAATTTACATAATTTTACCCTATTTTTAATAATTTTATTAAGGCCAGTACAATCGGTTCCCAATAACGGCTAGCGAACTGCATCCATACCGACCTTTTTCAAATTTGATTTGGACATAATTCTAAATACAACCATTAGATTTCAAAACTGTTATATTCATTGAATAGCTCTTTTCGATACGAACCTAACGGTTCCGGTTTTAGGAGGATCCGATGGTCGAATCTCCCGTTACATCGATTTGAAGTTAATGGTTAAAATTCGCGAACGGTCGCTGCGCGGCGCGTTCTATTCAGGCCATTATATATACATGATATATATTTCGTCGATTTCTATTTAAAACGTATTTATAAAATATTTATAAATTCATCTTAAAATGATTTTAACTTCATTTTTTAATTTTAATGCAAAGTTGAATATTCTATATTTTTATCATATTAAAATATTATATTTTCAAAATATAAGATTTTGAAATCACTTCATTTTATATTCATTTTAAAATGAAATAAATTTATCGATAAACCCGTTTGGGTTAAAATAACGTTTGCTACTTAATTCGGCCTCACAATTTTATAGTTTTATATCCATCCCAAAGGGGACATTAAAAATCATAGTTTTAATTTTTCACTGAATATTATTTTAAAATATTTATTCCTTTAAAATATTTTATATTTCAAATGATTCTTTGTTTTAAAATATTCTTTATTTTAAGATACGGTTTTATTAAAAACATTCTGAACCGGAATACAACTCAATCAATTACCATATAAATTCGGTAATATGGATTTCATACATTGCATACGTATATAACAGTAATGATAAATAACCACTAAACAATCCATTCACATCCAAAGTGAAATTTTATAACTGTGCGAGCATTAAAATAAATAAATAACGCTCATCATAGACTGTCAATCCATCGATTGACATATAGCAAAATATTGGGACTAGTGTATGACAAGTATCATCCCAACACCCATGTGGGGTTTTCACACAACAACAATTTACATACACAAATCATTGGTTAATAAATTTAACCAATTATAATTTGGTTCGAATTATCTCTACATGACTAACATGTAAATGACCTTATTTCTTAGTCTAACCAAGCGTATTAACAATTGGTCGTTTTTATATTATCATTGATCAAATGTAAATATCATGATTTTAATGAATCGATACCTACTTAACAAATGAGCATTTAACAAATGAGCATTTTTCTAATTCACTATATAAATGATAAAGTTTTGAATAAACAAAACATATAATGGTTACTTTTCTACTACATGTAAATGGTAATGTTTTGAATAAACAAAACATATAATGACAAAGGATTATTTTTCTACTAACAATTAAATGATAATGTTTTGATTAAACAAAACATAAAATGATTCTTTTCCTAAGTTCCTAATATTAACATTAGAAATGTGTTTTTAATGTGAAACATATTTCGTATTGAAATATGTAAATTTTTTTACTCTTTATAATATTAACATTAAAAATGGGTTTTTAATGTGAAACATATTTCATAATGAAATATGTATATTTTTCATTACATAATTTATTTTAAACAAGGGAATACAAATAAAAATATAACTTTTTATTTCATGCTTTATTTGCAACAAGGAATGCAGATAAAGATTTAACTTTTTATTTCTAGTTTTATTTACATCAAGGAATGTAAATAAAAGAAAAAATGTAACTTTTTAATTTCAATGTATATTTGAGTGAATGTAAAAAGGAACAAACTTATTTTCAATGAATATTTACATAAGTTAATACAAATAAAAGAATAAAACTTATTTTCAATGAATATTTACCTTAGTGAATACAAATAAAAGAATAAAACTTACTTTCAATGAATATTCACATTTAAGAATACAAATAAAAGAATAAAACTTACTTTCAATGAATATTTACATTTATGAATACAAATAAAAGAACAAATTTATTTCCAATGTATATTTGCATTTATGAATGCAAATAAAAGAACAAACTTTATTTTGAATATATATATATTTGCACCTCTAATCAAGTTTGACCAAAAATGTATATTTATTTCACTAATTCAAGTTTTGATAAAAATGTGAATTTTCTATTCACTAATCAAGTTTTGATAAAAGTGGTATTTCAATTCAATAATCAAGTTTTGATAAAAGTGATATTTTCAATTCAATAATCAAGTTTTGATAAAAGTAATATTTTCAATGTTAACACTTTCTATGCATTTTATAAATAATATTTTTCTATGTTAACATATTCTGTGAATTCTAGTATTATATAAAATAATATTTTATATGTAAACATTTTCTAAGATCTCTAATATCATATAGAAGCATATTTTATATGTTAACATTATTTCTAAGTTTTCTAATATCCTATGAAGGCATATTTTAAATGTGAACATTATTTCTAAGTTCTAACATCGCTAACATAAAATAAAATGATCACTTGGTTTTGTTGAAAACTCTGTTCAACAAAATAATATACAAATTGCTACTTGGTTTTGTTGAAAGTTTTATTCAACAAAATGAATAAAATAACTCTTTATTTACAACTATTTCCTTTCAACAAAAATAATGTTATAATTTGTTTTGATCATTTTATTTCATCGCAATTGTCCATCCAATCAAACAGATCAACATATTAAAATTCATCATCACAAATTCAATCATGAATAACAACACATATCAATTAACAATAGAGGGCAAATATCACTATCATAATTATTTTAATTTAATTATTAAAAGTAACAGAATTCTCACTTTGATTTGTTTTCAGAAATCGCTCGTGTTCAGATTTGGCTGAATTTCCAAGGTGCCCTGTTTCAGATCTGGTATGTGTCATCGTGTAGATCTTGTTCTTCTGATTCCAACGCATTGAAAATCGGGCGATTTCGTTGCTGTACGAAGAAGTTACGTTGTTTTAAAGATTTAACATTTAAATGATTAATTAAATTAAAACAAAACAATCCCCCTCCTACCAGAATTAGCCACATCACCCCCTCCAAATCCCCTTTCTTCTTCTTTCTTCTGTTAATACCCAGTTCGAAAAACCCAACTTTTCACTTCCATTCCTCCCTTGCGCACGCCGTACGAGGCCCTGACCCATGATCAGACTACACCACAACGTCGCCCCCACCTTGCTCCGCCCTCGCGGTGAACGGCGCCTGCCTCGGTCCCCCCTCAGCCTTGAAATCCAACCCCAAAAGATCCGGCTTCACGCCCTAAATTCGAGCGGACGGCTTCACTAAAGTTGATCTTATCCATTGATATCATGGAACTCGCTATGCTCTTCATTTTGCTGAAGGCGGTTTTCGAAAACATTATGTGGTTTTGGAGATCAAAGGGATTAAGTTTCGGTTGATTTCGGCCATTAAAGTGAAACATGCGGCTGTAGTGTATTTCGAATTAGGGTTTAGTATTGGCCCGTATTTATACTATATTTTCTTTTATTTATTAATTCCTTTAATTCAAAAATTATTGTTTAATGCCACATACTGCAAATCAAACCCAGCGAGTGTCGCCCCTAGCTAATAACCCCCATCCTGGACACAATGGAACATGTTTCATAAACCAATTCGCTTGTTACGATATGTTTTCTTTAAATTTAATTATAAATCATTTAATTATTTAATTTCAACGTACATTTTAAATTACCAGGGCCACATACGAACTCTAAAAATTACAGAAAAATTATTTCTAATTTTGTTTTGACGATACGGTTCTAACAAGACTAATTTCATTGAATTCTGAGACTGTTTGAAAAATGGCCATTTTCAAGTCGATTAATTTTGACTGAAACAGACAAAACACATTTTCCTCTGCCACGCTCACATATTAATTCGAAAAATTATGAAAATTGAAACTTAGCAATAATTTGACATTCCGGTTTCAACAAAGTTGTTTCATTGAAAACCGAGGTCATTTGAAAAAGGGCTATTTTTAAGGCCAATATATTATATTAAAATATACTTAAATTCTACAGCGAATTTTCTAAATTTTAAACTGGACATAACTTTTGATTTATAAAACAAAATTTCAATTTTTCAGATTCATTAGAAAGATATGATCAAACAGATTTAATTATTTTTGGTTTCATTCAATTCTGATTTAAAATGAATCCTATACAGTCAGTCAAAGTTCAAATTCAAATTTTCAAACTGCAGCGCTGTTTCAAACTCCTTTTATAATTAAATTTATTCATTTTAAAACAAAATTTTAGTCATTATTATTTAAAGTAAATTATTTTATATATAAAAATTCCTTTAAAATTTCTAAAATAAAAATTTTAAATTGGCCCCAAAATTCCGGGTTGTTACATTGAGTGCCTCTGGTTTCGTTCAGACCTAGGACGAACGTGTAAATGGACTGTGTGTCTGACATTGGATTTTGTTCTGTGCTGATTGATCTCTATTAAATATATATCTGTTTGGCGGCGGAGAATTTATTCTCTTGCTTAACGCCCTTCTCTGAGACGTACGAGCTCAGCGGTTATATATCGATAGAAATCAGTCGCACGGGGTGAATTGCCTGTGTGGCACGCCTAAGTGATAGATGATCAAGGCTTCTGTTGAAAAGCAAAGTCTTGTGGTTGATGATCAAAGCACAGCCTGTGTGGCATAGCTTTGTGTATAACATGAATTCGTAAGCCTCACACCCCGGGATGGACCAGAAACGGGAGAAGGATCCAGGGGGGACATGCGTTTCTTTCTAGCTAGGGTGGTGTCAGTGATCCACCAGCCCTAACATTTATATACTTTTCACCTGTGTGGTTGTTCCTGTTGCGAGGCATCTCGGATATATCGGTCGATCCGGGACCGATGGAGTCATTGGGCTCATTTACGCCCCAAAGGGCGGGGAAACGCAATATTCAGGCATTTTAATCCACATCGGTGGACCGGCCCCGTGGCTCCTAAGGCTTGACTGAGTACTTTCCTGAGGCTCGGGCTAGAGAGTCTCGAATTCGGTAAGGACTATATTTTGCCTTGGTTCATGACGGAAATCCAATTTCCAAATACGACATCGTGCGGTTTTGATTGTATATATATATGGCGACATGATATATGGTACCCATGCCGTCTATGATTGATAGTTATGATGGAAATTGTTTTTGAAACATATATACACTAGCAATAATATCAAATGCTTTTGTTTTATTCGTATCAAGCATATTTTGGCCATTATAAGGTAAAATTCTATCCTCCGGTTTGTGTTGCATTGTGTGATGGGAACTGGGTCTTATAATGGCTTCATTTTTATAAAAAACATTGCGATGTTTAAAAGAATTATTTGACTTAAAGCACTGGCGATCAAATGGAGTTAACCCGTTCCGCGAAAATGGCGTGGTCCTGTGATTAGCCATATTGTAAAATGTGTTAAGTAGATTTCTCATACCAGTCCCATGACTGACTCGTAGTTTGTTTCACTTGCAAACTCAGGTGCCCCTTTTTCTACACGGGCAGCCTTGTATTCAGGTTTTAGCAGGCTCTTTCTGGATAGCTGGAGCTGAAGATGGAATCTATCATTTATCTCATTTTATGCTGTTCAGCACCTGTTGTACATCTTATGTTTTCTTTTCCGCAGTAGACATTTATGTGTAGCTGAACTGTATTTTGTACTAAGTATGATCCTATATACTGTGTAACTCTGATGATTATATTTATCCAGTGTATTCTATTGTACGTTATCTGGTGTATTTATTTATTTCTGTTCTGTTGTTATCTGTTTATGTGTTATATTCCAAAGATTTCCCTTGCCACCGTCTTATCGGGAATGGGGTTGTCACATAACGCCAGTCGATATGCAAAAATAAGGGTTCTTAATTTCAAGAAATGAACCCAGATATTATTTTAGTGGATAAGCATGAGATCAAATCAATATTTGTTCAAAATAAAGTGAAAATCTCTTTAAATCAAATCAAATCAAATTAAATTATATTTAAAATCAAACTCAAAATCTTTTTCAATTCTTTAAAAGATATTGCTCTGTACTTGGCCGACTAGGAATTTTAATGGAGCGTACGGATGTTCCTTCATTCTCCCCTATATAAATAGTTTGAAGCCTTCGTATTCTTCCCATTCTCGTTTTTATTCTCTCATTCCTCAGCTAGAAACCGAAGTCGTCCTCATCCAAATCTTCAGAAAATCACTTAGATTAAATTACTCAACGGAATTAAACAAAAATGGATTCAATGATCCTCTCTTCATGAGTACTTCACCCTCGTACCATCCAGGCTAGATGCAACGCAACACTTGGGTGTGATTTGGGAAAATCATGGATTAGGGTTGACGACCGCTCGCGATCTGGGAGGTTAATAGCTGGACGACGCAACATATTTGAGGGCATCGAGCTTTGATCCATTGTGTGAGGTGGGATTTTGAAGGTGCGGAGACCTTTTTGTGTGAGGATTTGGGGAGTCTGATGATGAACTAGGGTTTGAGGGGGTGCAACAGTAGCGGATTTCGAGCTTCTAACAGTAGTGCAATGCGGTTTAGCTGCGATAACCAGAGGGTGGCAGTTGAAGAGGAGAAGTCGATCAGTGAATTTCGAAGCTGATGGGTTTTCTGGCAGTCCGACAACGGTGAAGAAGGAGTACAGTTTGGGAATGGAGATTGTATGCGAACTGTTCGATGAGTTTTCTGAGTGGGCAATTTTTGGGTTGTTTTCGGTAGGAGTGATCGTTGGTTGTGGAGTCGTTTCATGTTGGCTTCGTAGTTGTCCGGGCAATATGGTATACGCCTTCTCAAAATTTTTTTTACATAAAAGGATTTATTTATGTTATTAATAAATTTAATGTAGGTAAATGTTTAATCGTTAAAATTAAAATGAACAATCGTAGGTTCAAGATAAAAGATTTGAATAGATTTGAAACCGAGAAGATGCAGCATTTTACCGGATATTCAATAAAGGAAAAACGAGGTGAGTAAATCTCACTCAAAAGTTATTTAATTTATTTTTATCGTTAAAAATAAATGGTTGACTTTTTGAATGCGTGCATGGATTATTTAATCATTGTGGTTATTATAAATAATAGTTATTTAGGTTTGGTGGTTGTCGCTATTATATATATTGGATTTCCCACAATACCATTAGCGGATGTCGGCTGTATCATTAGTGGATGCCCCTAGCGCCCACGTATATAAGTGGATCCCCTTTTATACCGCGATATCCTGCCTTGGAGCAGGATTGGTATTATTTTTGTTGACTAACAATTGTGGATGTAAGTAAAACAGGTTGGAGGGATCCAACTGGATTTCTCAAATTTATTTATTACTGTTTACATATTTATATGTGTGTGGTGTGTTGAATTGGATTGATGGTTTGCTTATTTGGGTATTTAAATACCACTGGCCCTAGAGTTTGATATTTAAAAAAATATCATAAAAGAGATTTTTAGATTTAAAAAGGGAAAATACATTTTTTTTTCGAATAGAAATTGAATTTCTGATTTGGCTAGGAAAATATTAACTTGTTTTTAGAAATGAAAACAAGTAGTAAAATTTATAAATGATGTTTATAAATAGAAAGAAATATTATCATTTGATAATATTAAACTTTAATTTCAAGTAAGGGATTTAAATAACGAAATTTATCTTTCGAAGTGGAAATTTGAATTTCAAATGGAATATGAAATATAAGCTTGTTTTAAATATTTAAAACAAGAAGTAAAATTTATAACGATGTTTATACATAGAAGGGGATAATTATCATGAGATGATTGGGTATTTAAATTCAAATATGAATTTAAAAAGATCTATAACTTGGAAACATTTTAAGAATAAATGACGGAATTTATTTCGATATTCGGAATGTAAATTGAATTTAAATATATCCACATGGATTTATGATTTGAATTTAGCGATGTCGAATTCATAGAAATAAAATTTTTCTTTTCAGAAAAGTTATTGAAATTGTATAAAATTAAATTTAATATGAAATGGATTATAGGTTTATATGCATATATATATATATATATATATATATATATATATATATATGATAATAATAAATATAATGAGAATCGAATTCAAGTGGGAGTTGTTTTAATAAATAAAATAAGGGGGTTAAGTTATAAACAAAGTTTATAAATGTGATGAAGAAATTTTCATTAGAGAATTAAAAAAAATGAATTTTCCAAAGTGGATATGGCTTATGAAACCATATTTGAATAGACTAGAAGCTGAGATTTTGTCGAGTGTTGGTATTACAAGCTGTTATCTATCTCAAGATAAGAACATTGTCGGTCAAGGTCTGAGAGGTAAATAAAATACCCCAACTAGAACGACTTCACTATTATCAAGGGATGATATTAGATTGTAATGGTACAGAATGTTGAAAAAATTGATTATTCGCATAAAAGAAATTTATAATTGAAATTCGATTATATCGAATTTTATAGATAATCCAATTCCATGTAAGTTGGAATTGAAATTAGAAATTTGGAGTTGAATTAATTCATAACCGAGTTCTGAATATAGAATAAAATAATCAACGATTTTGAGAAATCGGGATTGTTAAGTTGGATTTGGATAACGGGTTTATATAAAAAGTGAAATTGAAATTTATTTACTAAATAAGGTTTTTAAGTGTTTATATTTAAATTATAATTAAAACGAACTCGCCGCAGGGCGATAGTTCGTAAATTGGCGATTCGAACTTCAATTGAGCATATAGAACTCAATATAACTCGTAATCTGGATTTATTTTTATAGAATTTGAGTTATATCAAAATCAAATTTTAGAAAAGTCGCTGTAAAATCGTTTATAAACCATAATGGTTTATTAAATAAAATGAAGGGATTTTTGTGAATAAAAATCCATATTTCCAATAGTAAAAATCCAAATTTGAGTTATAAATTAAATATGCACTCAAATGGAACATATGAAGTGGTTTTTGGTACAAAAATCAAATTTTTATTTATTGAAGGAGATTTCAATAGGGATTAGTTAATAGATTTTTTGATTCGAAATTAACTTAGTTTAAATGAATTGAATTTGTAAAGCAAGATTGGAAATTCGAATATAAAACTTGGATTAGAAATTAGAAGTGAGCAAGGAGATTGAGTTTAAATTACGTATAAGAGATTACAAACATACTTGAATGTGATATATTCAAATTAAAAGAACGTTAGGCAAAAAGAGAAAATGAAGGAAGGGGTTTGCGAATTTTGGTAAAAAGGGTTGAATTGATCGAAATGAACTGGAAATGGGCGTATATATGTCAAAAGGGTATGGAATGGAGAATATGAAGAGAATGAAGAATATATTTAAGTGCCTGAAAAAACGGTACATGTTTAAATTTCCATATGAGGTTTTATGCACCGAATCGGCAAGCCGCTTGGTTTTTTGATTTTCTTTTTGAATGGAAAGGGCCTAGAGAGGCGAGTTGAGGTTTGAGCTATTGGCCGGTACAAAGGAGGTTATAGCAAAATTTTCCGAAAATTTAAGGAGTTAGAATATTTTTAAGAAATTTTGATAATAGAAATCGATATAACTATATATATATAGAATTCGCTAAGAAAATGAATTAAAAATGAAATATTAGAAAGGGCCAGTTATTGTGAAATTGTTTGATGGATGTTATTTTTCCTTTGATAGTTAAAAACGCCGGCTATCAAAGATTTTTACCATCGTTGTCGATACGGAGAGACTGGTTGGATTTAATATCCGAAACCACTCCGTATAGGCATAGGCGTTGCGAATTAGATTATGCTGAAGATAATCGAAGATGGAGTGAAGTTCAAGAGCTGTTTTGTTTGCCTAGTCCCAAGACAACTTGTATGGACGAATGTCTGACAGAGTATTCCTAACGGTCACATAAGGCGAACTTTTCAAGGTATTACGTTTGGTGGCAGAGAAATTTGTTTCTTTGAGCTTGTATACCCGTAACATTTTTGGGAAAATCAACTAGTGATTTGACGGGTTTGACGATGGGGCATTCAAAGTGTATTGTGGCCAGATGTTCTAAAAGATAGACGTAGCCTCAAGCTTCACAACCGGGAAATGAAAAAAATCGGGCAGGCAGCATGGCTATGTGGGTCGCTCCCATTAGGGTGTATAATCACCTATCTAGAGAAATTCCTTTTACTTCTTTAATCTATTTCGATGTTGTTCCTTTTTGGGAAACGGTGGTTTGAGCCCAACCGTTGGGATATACATTCGATACACTCAAGCAAAATGAGTGGTGGGTCATGTGTAGGCCCGGTTGCAAGACGTTCTTGTTGAACCCAGTGTTTTCCTCTCTAGAGTACACTATCGGCAGGTGGTCCCATACCTTGTCATAGTTGGAATCCCTGCGGGTTTTTGATTTATGCTATATATGTAGAACGTGAGATGCAAGCATTCTACTATTTGGTTATTTACTTGATTAGACATTATTATAATATCACTGGATTTTGATATAAAAAATGGTTTGGGTTAGAGTAAGGTAAAAACCGTCTGTGTTTATGTGTGGGCTGGTCTTACTATTATCCTTTTCTTTCAAAAGATTTTTTTTGAAGTTAAACCATATGGTTGGAGTTTACTCACACCAGTCCCATGACTGACCCAGAGTTTATTTTGTTTTGTTTTTTCCTAAACTCTTGGGTACCCAAAATTTGTATGGGCAGTCAAGTGTTTCAGGCTCTACAGGTACTCTTGGAGGAGGTTGAAGCAGGAGGCTTCACCGCCGGTTATTTTAGAGTTATTTCCGTTGTGTCAAATATTGTATTGTGCTCTGATGATGGTATGTATATATGGTACAAAAGTGTGTATTTATAGTTATGTTATATATTTTATTTTATTTGTTCTGATGTGAGGTTCTGTATTGTTATTTCTGTTCTTCTTCTATCTTTTCTATTCTCTTTAACCCTGGTGACTCGTATTTATGTATTTTCTAAGCTGGACGTGTGTTGTATTAGTCAGCTCAGATAGTATGGATTTTCGGGTCGTTATAGTTGGTATCAGAGCTTAGCTTAAGCGAACACCTAGGCTTTTGTGGGGGTTTACTCATTAGAGATAGGGTCAGTAGTACCCTAGAATGAGTAGAGTGTATATATATGAGAGAGCGTATTTGTAAGTTGATATAAAAATTGTTTTATATTGTATTGGCTTGTCTATTGAGTGGTTTATGAATTCTGGTCTGTTGTATATAACGGTGTTTATACACAATTATATGATTTTTGTTTGATGATATCAACCAAATAAATATTATTATAAATGTGTTTGTAATCGTACTGTTATATCACATCACAGATTGGAATATAATATTTATATTTAAACAGAATACTACTGTACATGAATTTAAATATTCACACAGTATTTTATTTAAATATAATATTTTATTTCAATATTTAAAACAGTACATATTTATAACTCCGCTATTTATATATTCTTCACATGATATTGTACTAGTAAATAAACTGAATATGATAGACAAGTTTGTTTGACAACAATAAAATAATATTTTATTCCAAACAAATTTTCTTAATACAAACATCAATACAATTCTGTTGTTACACAGCTCCTCACTATAACACTGTCTATACATCTCATATTTATATGCAATCAGTGATTTTACATTTTCATATCCATATACAGTCACAGATACTTTTACATTCACTGACACTGTCTCTTAGTCTTCTGTCTTCAGTCTTCAGACTTCCCGGCTTTCAGTCAGTCCAGTCTTCTTACCTGTCACATATAGAAACACCCACATAGTACACTGCAATAGAAATATAACTGAATACTTACAAATATAAATTTTAAATTTAAATTTTTATTTGCCTCAGATTTCTGGTGTGTTTCTCATCATTTTTTCATGACTTGATCTGATTAATCTGTGTCTAGGCAGACAGTTTGTATATGTACAGGGACAGGAGATTTTGCTGATGGCTGCAAACACGCACGTGTATAAATACACATGTGCACTGCCTCGCCAATCAGTGTATACAGATGTGGAGCAGTCACATGGACCAAGCTCGACATAGCACAAATGTCAAGTACAAACAATCGTGAGTTCAACCAAAAAGAGGCAGACAATGTTTCAGCAACCAAATGGCCGAGGCAACACAAAATCAGCAAGTTTATTTCTCAAGACATGTCTGCATAATTCAAGCACAAACATGAAAGAATTCAAGCTAGGATTCAACTCAAATCAGTTTAAGTGTGTAAATGGTGGAGCAACAGCAAAGTCAAAATGTACAGCAGTAAACATGGAGCAAATGTGTACATAGTGCAGCATTTTTACAGTGAACCAAGTGTGTACATGTTCAGCTACATGAAGCAAGAAATGTTTCATGTGCATATGGAAGTAGACAAGTGCAAGCAGGATGAACAAAGTAGTTCAAAACATGTCTCAAACATTTCAGAGGACAACACGGCTTAATTACATGCAAAAATGGTGCTCATATTTTTGGCAAATTCTATATATGTTTCCAGTTTATTGCAATAGTGTAATTATTTTTTGGAGAATCATGCATTTCATTCAAGCCAAGGCAACAAATGTTTTTACAAAGAAAAATCTCATCAACAAATTGCCAGAATTCAGAAGATCATTTTTGGCAACTAGTTAAAGTACAAGGATTTGATTTCCAGAAATTCAAATGTGCGTGTGATATGCATGTGAATGCAAGTGTGGATGGTGCAACATGGTACAACTCTGTTCCAAGTTAGAGTGAAGCACAAATGAAAATTTTCATAAATATTCAAACGTGAATAGTACAAAGCAATACACAGGCAAATCAGCATTCTTAAATAAAGAATGGTCGAGAAGTTACATGAAAATGCAAGTGCCAAAGTGCCATCAATACAACATGAACTAGGTGCAAACATTATCAAAGAATTTGGTCATGATCTCAAGCATTCATAGTGAAAGAGCATGCAACTGCAAGTTTCAGAATCACTAAACTTTGGCTCCAATTATATGCACAGCAGTTTGTACATACATGATGATCAAACAAGTGGACTTATACATGTCTAAATGTCTAAGCATATCTACATGGCCACAGCACAACAAACAAACAGTTTATGTTTTTCTAGAAATAAGAAAACAATTTTTTTGGCATGAACAATGTATACATGCAGCAATTCAGGTGAATAGTGCATGAACTAAAATAAGCCAAACACAAAATCACAGGGCATTGCAAATCAAGTATGAAAACCTTTCCTGAAATCAAACTTTGATTCAAGTAATTACTGATGGTTTTAAACATGCAAGATTTCTTTTTGGCAAGAGTGTTATTTGCAGAAAATCATATATGGCAAGAAGATTTATGCTTTCCAGAAAATACACAAAGCAATTTTTGGCATGTTTCTTCTTTTAAATGCTCAGTGAAATCAGAGAAAGAATCAGGGCTAAATGAATTCGAGCATGGCAACAAATAATTTCCAGAAATAGGCAGATAAATTTCTCGTTTTTATATATCTAGAAATCACACAGGTTCGAGCAACGTATATGGCAAGTTGGGAATCAAAATCATCGGTGAACAAAGGATCAATACATGCAAGAAATTCATTTTAAATCAGGCCAACCAAAAGAGGAAAATTGCACAAAATCAGTCAAGCCATAATCGAAGAAATCAGAGCATTTAGAGGATTCTATAATCCTATTTTATACACCATTCTCATAACTGGCATTTCATTATTGAAACCACAAACAATTCAATCAAAAATTGAAACCAAGCATCACAAATTCAAGCAAAGAATCAAATCCGAATTACTCACAATTTTTTAGGGTTTCGTTCAAGTGAGAACTCCAGCAAATCGACATCAAAAAGAAATCTACAAAGACAAGAGCCTTCAGAGATCAATATTCCAGAAGCAATCGATTTTGAATTGTGTTTTTGTGAAAACCTTAGTCAAGAAGTGTCGGACGCCATTTTCAAGAAAAGAGGAACAGGGAATCGGGTTCAAACAAATGAAGTAAAAGGTGGAACCACTTTTGAGTTGGCCGGCCTATTCAACTGATATAAAGGGAGATTATTCTTCTTTTTTAATACTAGGGTTTTAGTTTTTTTTTTTTTTTTGTATATTTTAATTTGTTTTGTAAACAATTTCGAACAGTTTCTAGTGTCTGTAAAATACTAGGGTATCCAGTCAGGGTGTTGACTGATAGTTCCTAGAGTCTGTAAAATCTAGGTTACTGGTTACGGGGCTATAATCAGGGCAAATATGATCTATGGGTTTAGATCAGTCTAGGGTTTTGAGCGTAGGGTTAGGACAGGAGCAGGCGCTGCGAGTGTACATGGTCTTGTATGCGGGATCTGTTTATAACACCTAGTGGAAACCTTAGGAATGCAGCAGTAGGCAGGGTTTTGCCGAAGCTGGGTATATCTGTGTTTGATTTATTTTCTGCACTTTCATTTTTGCTGCATTCTGTGATCTGTTTATTATTTTAATATCCTGTCAGTTTTTCAATTCAGTTAAAAACTGTAATAAACCCTATTCACCTCCATCTAGGGTTAATCTAGATCCAACAATTGGTATCAGAGCAGGTATTTTGTTTAACTCTAGAGTAATGGGTTATCCTAGTTGTCAGTCCTCTAAGAGTCAGTCCAGTCACATTCCAAACATTTTTTATGGTACATATTTTTTGAATTGGAAATCAAAAATGAAATTCTATCTGAAATCTGTTAATATAGAATATTGGGATGTTGTTAACAATGGAGGTGATATAATAGATAGGAATATTAATGCTCGTGCTATCCATATTCTTTATTCCTATCTTGGTAATGATCAATTAAAATTTATCTCCCATTGTTTGACAGCGCAGGATATCTGGAAAACTCTCAACATGCTGTATGGAAAAATTGACGAATGCTCAATACCCAGGAATGTCAACTCAAGTTCAGATCTATGCTTAACAGGTTTTACAAATGATAATTCAGATGGATCTGTCAATGGAGACTCAACAAATGATGAAGCTGAAGATATTCCTTATGAAGATTTGGTTTATATCTGTACTGAATTAACAAATGCTATTGACAATCTTAAATCAAAAAATAAAATTCTAAAGTCTGAAAAACTTGAGTTGATTTTGGAATTGAAACTGGAAAATATCTTGAAAGGTTCAAACTCTGATTGCAAGGATTATTTCAACTCGAAAAACAATTTAGCTCTTCTCAATGAAAATATTCAAACACTTGAAAAACAAATTATGGATTTAAAAGAAAAAGAAGGTGAGCTAATTTGTATAAACAATTCCTTGTGAAAAGAATCGAAATCTTTTTCAAAAAATTCCCAATGTGAAGTTACTGAGAAACAAAAAAATTTTGAAAATGAGATTTCTGAGTCCAAGGCTAAAATTGAAAAGCTTGAAAACGAACTCTTGGTTTTGAAACAAAATGGTGCTGAAAAGAGTAAGATCGCTATAAATCGTTGTTCAAATTTAATAAAAGAAAATAGTGATCTTAAATCCCAAATTCAACAACTTGAAACAATTTTGGATAAATTTTCTAATGTGGAAAAGTCGTTAAATATTTTGTTGCAAAACCAATTTTCTGTTAGAAATAAAAGTGGCCTTGGCTTTGGAAAACTTGACAAATTTTCTCGAAAGCTAAAATCAAATGTTTTTAAAAATCCTTCAAACTGTGTTGGGAAAGATCTTTTTGAAAAACAAAACTTTGAAAATTATAAAGGATTTTTGAATTATGATCGAAGTGGAAATTTGTTTGATAACAAACCATTTATACAATCTTGGATCCCAGATAAAAATAAAACGACTTTGACTAAATTCAAGCAAATTTGGATACCGAAGGGTACAAAGATAAATTCAGATGGTTTGTTATATATATACAGGTTTGGGTACCGAAAGTTCGATACACAACTATGAGTGGTAAAATAATCTTTGTTAGACCACTTAACCCTCTCAACTGCTAGGTACCAGTGATGGCTGAGGAACTGCTTTGGAAAAGAAAATTTGAATTCAAGCTATTCCAAATCTTTGATTTATTTAGAGTTCCTTAGCCAAGTCTGTTGAGTTAGAGATTTTGTTTTACATTGGATTCTGGTATGATCTCTAAACTCACCTTTGTATATTCTTTCTGTTTTTTTCTGTGGTTATTCCTTCCTCTACCCCTTCTATTTTTCTTTAGTTTTTTTTGTTGATTTATCACTGCCATATTTTTTTCTTTATGGGCTTCATTAACTTCCAATTGCAGAAGTCATGCTTTTTCTGGAAATTTGCTTCTCTTGAATAAAACTCTAATGTTTTTTAATCTTTTCCAGATCTTGAATTTATTTTGTAAATATCTGCAATTGATTTGAAGTTTGTTTTCTGATTCTCTGAATTCATATGTGACGGCCCACCCCGCACCAACCGACATTTACTCCAAAAGTGCGTTGTACACATGTCCAATTAGCACGGGACGGATCGTCAGAAGAAAAGGGAAGAAGGAAATGAACTAACAAGGAACCTATAAAATGTCTCACAGCGCATGGAACAAAATATAATAACAACATACTTGACATAAAACAGGTGAGACAGTGCATAAGCTGAAAATAAACTAACATAGCAGCGGAAAATCCAAGTACAGCTTATGATCCAAAGTTAACATTATTACAACTTTTCAAACTGTCTCAATAAGCAAAAGCAAGATAAAGGAGGTACACTACTAATGCCCATGTAGCGACCACCAACGACACCGAGAGAATATCTATATATCATACGTGGAAGCCTCGTGCTCGTCCCCAGATCAGCTACTCGCGCACCACCAGCTAACCTGTCTCTAGTATGCTCGTGTGAGCACCCAGAGTAATAAGAGGAGACATAAAACTCTGGGTCAGACATAAAGCCTGGTATGAGCGATAAGCATCTAAACAGAATAATAACAAGTATAATCCAATCATACCTGAACCTGGACCTGCAACCAAAGAGTTAGCACTACATACCGTACAATACTTTAAGGTGCCACTAACATACTGTGTAAGAGATACGGGGGTGGGGGTGTGCATGTCATAGTGGTGTCAAACAATCAAGCATAGCAATCATCCTCACATCTGTGACGACCCCAAACCTCGTACTGACGGAGACAAGGGTAATCTTTGGAATATAACATAGAACAGATAACAGTAGAACAGAATTAAATAAATACACCAGATAATGAACAATAGAATATACTGGATAAAAGTAATCATCAGATTTACACAGTATATAGGATCATACTTAGTACAAATATAGTTCAGCTATACATAAATGTCTACAGCGGAAACAAACAAAATATGTACAAAAGGAGCTGAACAGCATAAAAAGAGATAAATGATAGAATCCATCTTCAGCTCTAGCTATCCAGAAAGAACAAGCTAAACCTGAATACAAGGCTGCCCGTGTAGAAAAAGGGGCACCCAAGTTTGAAAGTGAAACAAACTACGAGTCATTCATGGGACTGGTATGAGAAATCTACTCAACACATTTATAATATGGCCAATCACAGGACCACGCCACTTTCGTGGAATGGGTTTACTCCATTGGATTGCCAGTGCTTTAAAACAAATCATTCCTTTAAACATCGCAATGCTTTTTATCAAAATGAAGCCATTATAAGACTCAGTTCCCATCACACAATGCATCGCAAACCGGAGGATAGAGTTTTACCTTATAATGGCCAAAATATACTTGATACGAATAAAACAAAAGCATTTGATATTATCACTAGTGTTTATATGTTTCAAAAAAAAATTCAATCATAACTATCAATCATAGACGGCATGAGTACCATATATCATGTCGCCATATATATATATATACAATCAAAACCGCACAGTCACGTATTTGGAAAATTGGATTTCCGTCATGAACCAAGGAAAAAGATAGTCCTTACCGAATTCAAGACTGCCTAGCCCGAGCCTCAGGACCTAGACTCAGGTGGGCCCTTGGATCGTCAGGGCCGGTCCACCGATGTGGAATAAAACTCCTAAACACTGCGTTTCCCCACCCTTTGGGGTGTAAATGAGCCAACGAATGACTCCATCGGACCCGGATCGTCCGATCAAACCGAGGCGCCTCGTAACAGCAACAACCACATAAGTCAAACTCGTCAGGCCGTGTAAAACCACTGACGCCACTTCTAGCTAGAAATGCAGGCCCTCCCTGATGTCCTCTCCCGTTTCTAGTTCATACCGGGTGTGAGGTTCGCGAATTCACGTTATACACAAAGCTACGCCACACTGGCGGTGCTTTGATCATCACCACAAGACTTTGCTTTTCAACAGAAGCCCTGATCATTTTCCACTTAGGCATGCCACACTAGCAATTCATGCCATGCGACTGATGTCCATTGATATACAACCTCTGAGATCGTGCGTTTCAGAGAAGGGCGTTAAGCAAAAGAATAAACTCTCTGCCGCCAAACAGATGTATATTTAACAGAGGTCAATCAACATAGAATAAAATCCAATGTCAGACACACAGTCCATTTACAAGTTCGTTTTGGGTCTGA
The DNA here is from genome assembly GCA_030737875.1 of Allium sativum. Lineage (NCBI taxonomy): Eukaryota > Viridiplantae > Streptophyta > Magnoliopsida > Asparagales > Amaryllidaceae > Allium > Allium sativum. Next base: position 837,017,785 of record CM060924.1, read on the forward strand.
ACGAAACCGGAGGCACTATATACCTTGCAAACCCATCGATCACCACGTACGTCTGGACGATCACCACTCATTATCCATATTTCGGGATGCCTCCCAATCAGGACCTCGGTTACCACCCGAACGAGGTGAAGATCCCCGGTCTTCGACCACCATCTTCATCTTCGACTTTCAATCATCGGTCAATTATTTGAAATGAGAATTAACTCGGCCTTTTCAAATAATTCACGTATATTTAGAATTTCAAATCAATTTATTTCAATGGTTAAATCATTCGACAACACCAATTTGTTCTTTAATGTACTTTCAACACTAAACTCATTCAACCATCAAAAACCACATAAATCGAGCAAATTCAGTTTATTTCCATTCCATATCATTTATGATATTTTATACCAATTTATCGCTATTTTTATTTATTTTAAAATAGCCAATTTATTCAAAACGACGCTTTGGGCCATAACGCGGCCGTGGCGCTGTTTTTCTTTAGATTTGATTTACACATATCTGAAAATCTAACTGTTGGATCTTCACAAAATTTACATCATTAGAAAGATCTTTTCAAAACGAATCCAACAGTTCCAGTTTCGGGAAAATCCGACGGTCGGATCTCCCGGTATAATCGTTTGAAGTTTCGATTTCGAAATACGAACTGCAGCGTCGTTATTCGATTAAATATAATTATATATATATATATATAAATACAATTGATTCTGGCACTGTTTTTCTTTAGATTTGAGTTAAACATTCCAGACAATCCAACCGGTTGATTTTTACAAAGTTGGTGCCGTTGGAAAGATATTTCCAAAGCGAACCCAACGGTTGCAGCTTCGGGAAAATCCGATTGTCGGATCTCCCGCACTAATCGTTTGAAATCACGATTTCAAAATACGAACTACAGCGTCGTTTTTCAATATATTTCAATTCTATTTAAATATATATATATATCAATTCTTGGATTTCAAAATCATATGAATTTCATACTTTTGATAAAAATGATATTTTTATCCAACTGTCTTCTATTTCAACACTTCACTATATTTGACAACTCATGTATATAATAAAAATGTGATTTTTATTGTAAAACAATTCATTTCAAAACCAGATTATTTTATATAGTCCATATTGGTGATAAAAATGGGATTTTTTATTGTAAAACAATTTATTTCAAAACTTGACTATTTTATATAGTCAATATAGATGATAAAAAGGTGATTTTTATATTTAAAACACGAACACCATTCAACACATGAATTTCTAATCAACGAATGAATATAGTTTCAGCAAATGAAAATAATTCAAACACATGAATATTATTCAAAATTTCGGCAGCATAACAGCAGGGTAGTTAAAACCGGGACCGTCCCTAGTACGGCTCCTCGCTCTACCTTAAAACCTCGCGGTTTTTGACAATAGGGATCATGCATCTAGTTCGCACGCAGACGGCATGTATATATTTATTTCATTTCCACAAACTAATCCTATGTGGTTTCAACCAAATATTTCTCAACCACAAATGGGTATTTTTCAACCACAATAATTCAATATCAACCACAAACAATCCCAATCAACCATTCGTTATCAATCAATTTTCACACCAATCACAACCAATAAATATCGTCCATGGTTTGTGGACGAGGGGCGTGTGTGTGTATATATATATATATATAGCAATTCAGTTCTATTTCAACACATATTTAATTTTTACAACGCATATACAACTTATACATCGAACGTATGACTTATACAATGCTTATACAAGAGGTGTACAACGCTTGTATAACTCATACATCGACTATATAATTTATACATCGTCATTTTCCATATCGTTTATAAATTAGAAATCTCACATTGGGTTCCACTCCACCAAAAATAACAGAAGGCTCAGAAAAATACGCGGTCTCTTCCAGAATGTAGAGAGCTGCCTTGCGGTCACGATGTTTCCTGTTTCATCGAATTTCGTTAATGAACGAAAAAGATATGATTTTTCAAAGTTTGCAACACTTAAAAGCGTCAAAACATTTGAAATTTAACTCAGCCGTTACCTCTCAACGCTCATTCAAAACTAGGGATCCACTTTTCGCACAAACCGGTGGACGATAGGAGGATCGGGTGGTGCAGCGTGGAGGGGGGAGGAGGCGCGCGCCTGCGCGTGGTGGTCTAGCCAGGTGCGATGGTCGGAGTTGGCCTGGGCGGCGCTGGGAAGTTTCGAACTTCCTGGAGGTGCTGCGTTCGATTGGGGCGACGATGGAGGGTGGGGTTTGTTTTGATTTGAAGGGGAGGAGAGGGGCTGCCGAACGTGGGTGGTGGCGATGGCTGCAGATGGCGGAGGCGGCCGGAATCGGGTCGGAAAGCTTCGAATGGTTTTCGCCGTTTGTTCGGGGAGAGAGAAAGTTTTTTTTTTTAAAAAAAAATTATGATTGGTCGGGGGAGTTTTAAAGGGGTTTTCTGACACGACCACCAATCTAAACCCAACAACTATCGTCCCTAGCGTTTAACCCCCATTCCGAACACAATGGGATATGTTTCGTAGGCCCATTCGACCGTTTCAGTCAGTTTCCATTCAATTTAAAATATATAACATTTAATATTCGATTTAAACGTACCTTTCAATTTGCCAGGGCCACAAACTGATTCGAAAATTCCAGAAAAATAAATCTGGCTATGTTTTGATGATACGGTCCCAACAAAACTAGTTTCGTCGAATTCTGAGACCGTTTGCAAAAAGGCCCATTTCTGGTTGATCCAATTTAACTACAATTGACCAAAACACGTTTTCTTTTGCCACGCTCACATACTAGCTTCAAAAATTGTGAAATTTGAAACCTAGCAATAACTTCACATCCCGGATCCAACAAAAGTGGTTTCGTCGAATTCTGAGGTCGTATGTAAAACGACCAATTTCACGGGCTATATGAATTCCATAGCGACCTTTCTGAAAATTCATTTGGCCATAACTTTTGCTTTCCGCTATGAAAATTCAATTTTTCAATTTAGTTAGAAAGGTATTCACTAACAGATTTAAATATTTTTGGTTTCACTAAAATCCATTTTGTTTTGCCCCCGGTACAGTCCGACAAAGTTTGAATTCAATTTTTGAAACTTCTGCGCCATTTCAGGCCTTGTTTATAATTAGAATTAATTATATTCGTTTTCAATTGTTGATTCAAACTCAGTTTTCATCGCTATTATTTAAAATATTTATTTTAAATATTTAAAATCCATTATTTTAGCCAATTTAAAAAATTTAAATTGGTTCAGATTTTCTGGGTCATTACAATCTCCCTCACTTAAAACTTTTCATCCCCGAAAAGGAACAAAGTCGAAAGTGGTTTGATTAATCAACTCTACGTTCGATCTGGCTTCCATTCTCCAACTTTTCGGTTTCTGAGAATTTTCAAATTCTTCAAAAATTTGGCTAACACCCGGAATTTTCGAAAAATTTCGCCATAACCTCCTTTGTACGGGGAGAGGTTTGGAAATTTATTGGGCCGTATTAGGTACCCAATAAATCCTAATAAGCATACACATATTTATAGTGATATATTCTGGTGTTTATAGGGGAGCGTGTATTGATAATAACTCCAGAGAATAAATTCTCGTCACCCTGTCGAAGCCTGAGGGAATGTGTATTTTAAATGCTCCAGAGGATAAATCCGCGTCACCTCGTCCCATGTGGGAAATAAATAGTCCATGTGCCGTATCTAATAACTAGAGAGACTTGATTATTGTCAACTCCAGACCCGTGTGGGTTTTTTATTAATCTGGCAATTTAATCGTTACAATTTAAATAGTCCATATCAGTCATCAGTTCAACCTGTAAAATATAGTCATCGCCATACAAGCCTCTCGCTCGTATGGTAAATCTTCCACCTCGTCACACAAGCTCTAAATGCTTATGTGGAATATGATGAAGTATGCATATCTTCCAGAAGTATGCCATGTAGTGTAGTTCAAAATTAATTGTTACTATCCTATGGCGATGTTTATTATTTCACATAGAAAAACCAGCACTCCACATCCAATGGCATTCACAGGAGTTGATATAATAATATTTCGCATCCAACTCATTAAGGTTTACCTATTTGTCGGGCACGCAAATAAATTTTTTACTCAACAACTAATCCATTTACCTGTTCAAACATATATAATGCATAAGTATATATATTTCTATCTATTTTCTAATCAGTTCAATGTGTGATATAATCGAATAAATTCTACCATTGTTCTCTTATTAATTAAATTAACTATCGTTTAAATAATTTAATTAATCAAATCTATCATCACACAACTCAAACAACAATCACATTGTTTTTAACTTTTCAAAATCCTACAAATCATTTCCTATATTCTTTAAAAATCATTCAGACTATAGAATTAAAAGTGCACATCCATGGAAAGAAAATGACAACAGAGTAGAGAACTAATTGGTAATGCAAAGTATGGTAAATGTACCTTGCACCGGAATCAATCAGAGATATCCACTCGGCATCTAGGATAGGCTTTCTGAATGCTCTCCTCCATTTCCCAAGTACAATCTCGCGGATCTCCACTCCATTGCACTTTGACTAAGTGAACCTTCTTGTTCCTCAACTCTTTGGTTTCTTTGCCGATAATCTTTAGTGGCTCTCTTCTCACAGCTAATTCTGGGGTAATTTCAATGTCCTGTTGAGCTGTTTCTTCCACGATCAAGTCTGGATCATGAACGTGCTTTCAAAGTTGAGATACGTGAAATACATCATGCACCCCAGGCAACCAATCAGGCAGTTTAACCTTGTAAGCGAGAGTTCCGATCCATTCCAGAATAGGAAACGGACCAATGAATTTGGGCGCTAACTTTCCAGTTTTACCGAACCGGATAACTCCTCTCATCGGCGATACTTTCAAATATACGTAGTCGCTAACAGCAAATGATATATCTCTTCTTCTCCTATCGTCATAGCTCTTTTGTCTGCTTTGAGCGGCCAGTAATCGTTTCTTAATAAAATCGACTTTGTCGGCAGCTTCTCGGATCATATCAGGCCCTAACACAAGTCTATTTCCGGGTTCGACCCAACAAGAAGGAGATCGGCACGGTCTACCATACAACGCTTCGAATGGCGACATTGTCAGGCTTGCCTGGTAGCTGTTATTGTATGAGAATTCAGCCAAATGTTGGTGGTCTTCCCACGATCCACCGAAATCTAGAACACAAGCCCGCAATAGATCTTCTAAAATGCTATTCACCCTCTCAGTCTGACCGTCTGTCTGAGGATGATAAGCGGTGCTCAAGTTCAACTTTGTTCCCAGCTCGACTTGAAACGCCTCCCAGAATTTGCTAGTGAATATTGTATCTCTATCACTGACTATACTGAACGGCACTCCATGTAGTCTAACTATTTCCTTGAAGTATATCTACGCCAGACTCTAAGCAGTTCTGTTTGATCTGACAGGTATGAAATGGGCGGTCTTCGTGAAGCGATCTACGATCACCCAAATACTGTCATTCCCTTTTTTAGTTCTGGGCAGACCATCAATGAAATCCATAGAAATATGTTCCCACTTCCAACTAGGAACGTCTAGCGGTTGTAATAATCCAGCTAGTTTCTGTTGGTCACTTTTGACTAGCTAGCAAGTAGGGCATCGACTAACATATAAAGAAATGTCCCTCTTCATCGACCTCCACCAGAAAGTGCGTTTGATGTCATTATACATTTTGCTTACTCCCGGATGGATACTAAGTTTTGACTTGTGGCATTCATCCAGAACTTCCTTTTGGAGCTCAGCAATGTTAGGAACACAGATTCGACCCTTCAGCCTTAGAATCCCCTCATTATCAACCTGAAAACTCGAGGGATCGCCCTTCTAAATTATCTCTTTGATCTTCTGAATGAAGTGATCATCCTTCTAAAGAGAAGATATTTTATCGATCAGTGAAGTCGTGATAATAAAACTGGCGGTCATTTCATTCTTTCGGCTTAATGCATCAACCACGACATTGGCTTTCCCTGGAGTGTATAGAATTTCAAAGTCATATGCTGCAAGAAACTCCAGCCAACATTGATGCCTCAGATTCAAGTCCTTCTGGGTGAATAGATACTTTAGCGACTGGTGATCTGTAAACAGTTCAAATCTCTCACCCAGAAGATAGTGCCTCCAGATTTTCAAGGCGAATACTATAGCCAACGACTCAAGATCATGAGTGACATAGTTTTTCTCGTGGGCTTCAGCTGACGGCTAGCATAAGCAATCACTTGGCCCCATTGCATTAACACTGCGCCAAGGCCTTCTCTAGAAGCATCAGTCCAGACTTTCAAATCCTGATTGCTATCAATGATGGTTAACACTGGAGCTGTTGTTAATCTTAACTTTAGCTCTTCAAAAGCCTCCTCACTTTCTGGAGTCCATTTGAATTTAGCGTGCTTCTTTGTAAGCTTCATTAAGTGGCCAGATATCTTCGAAAACTTTTTGACGAACTCCCGGTAATAACTAGCCAATCCGAGAAAACTACGGACTTCTGTAGGAGTACTAGGCTGTTTCCAGTTTTGAATAGCCGTGATTTTACTTGGATCCACAGAAATTCCTTCTTTCGATACGACATGGCCTAGAAATTTCACTTCATCCTGCCAGAATATGCATTTGGATAGTTTGGCTTTTAATACATTCCTTCTGAGGATTTCCAGAACCTGTTCCAAATGCTTTTAATGTTCGGCCTTTGATTTAGAGAAGATTAGAATATCATCAATAAAAACCAGAACAAATTTATTCAAAACTCCTCTGAATACTCTGTTCATTAGATCGACGAAATAGGCTGGAGCGTTACATAAGCTGAACGGCATTACTAACCACTCGTAGAATAAAGCTGGACCTCTGAATGCTATCAAAGGAACACACTCCTCGGCGATACGAAGTTGATGGAAACCTGTAGCTAGGTCCATTTGTGAAAATACTTGTGCGCCATTTAATCGATCCAACGAATCATCAATCCACGGCAATGGATATTTATTCTTTATGGTCTGTTTGTTTAAATCACGATAATCCACACATAGACGTAGAGTACCTTCAGATTTTGGGACAAACACCACTACTGCACCCCAATCAGAGAAACTGGGCCTGATCAGATCCTTCCATACTAGCTGTCGTGTTTGGTTGTCTAATTCCTCTTTCTCTTTCAAGGACATTCTTCGAATAGCGTGAACTACCGGCCTTGCATTCGGAATCAAAAAAATATTGAAATCTATTTCCCTCTGCATAGGTAAGCGAACAACTTCCTCGAACACATCCGCATAGTTCTTGACGACAGGAATATCTTTCACTATGTCGGGAATATTCTCTGTGACTTCAGGGATATTTTCTATTTGAACAGGAGAAACATCGAGAGCTGCCCAGAAGTCTTTTCTGTTAGATTTCTGACCTTCACACAGTATGGTTATATAATTCCCTGATTTAATATTAGCTCTAACAACTCTCTCGGCGCATCTAACCTCTGCTTCATATTTGGTTAGCCAATCCAATCCCAGAATAAGATCGAATTCATTAAAATTCATGACGACAGAGATAGTAGGGAATTTATACTAGGAAAAAGAGACAGGCATCCCACAAACCCAACTGAGACCGATGGAACCCCCAACTGGATTTTGGACAGTCATTGGTTCTTTGAGCTTATTCAACTTAAAATCCAATTTCTTGACTGCACTCTTTGCAATAAAGCTTCGTGACATGCCAGTATCAAGCAGTACTTTAACATGAATGTTCTTGACATTGAGCATGCCCTCTAAAACATCAGACCTTTCCTGAGCAGACGAAGATGCAGGCACTTCTGCAACTTCATTCACTTGTACTGCTTCAGATTTCTGAGATAGCGGGCAGTTTTTCGCAATATGCCCAGCCTGATGGCACTTATGGCATCCTCTGCCCTCATGAACCTTCTTACTGGGTCCAAATCCACTCTTCCCTCGTTTTTTTACAGATTTACATTTTCTGGACAAATGCCCCTTCTGATTGCAGTTCTTGCATATGACAGTCGTGGCAGGTTCTTTTTCAGATCTAGCCCTTTTTCGATTGACTTTAGGCTCTTTACTGACCTCAGACCTCGTACTGGCTTCAGGAATATCAGTTTCCGACTCTTCTTTGTTGCTAGAACAGACTACCTCTTCGTCGTGCAACATACCTTTCTTATGGAGATCTTCATATTGATAAGCCATATAAATCATTTCTGAAAAAGGGAGCTTCACACTCCTCATTACACTATTCTGATATCTCCTTTGCAGGCCATGAATAAATCTCAGATTTTTTATCTTTGGATCTTGAATCATATGAGGAGCAAAGTGAGAAAGTTCATTGAATTTCTTATGATATTCTGGGATGGTCATATCACCTTGTATCAGATAAGAGAATTCATCACATGATCGCTTAGTCACTTCAGGAGGAGTAAATCTTCCTAGGAAAATCTCTTTGAATCTATCCCAGGTGATATCACCTTCTGGATTATCTTTGATGATGGTTTCCCACCAGATTAAAGCTTCTCCATTGAGCGCCCAAGATGCTACTAATCTTTTCTGGTCGTCTCTCAACTGGAAAGGCTCAAATATTCTTTCTGCAGAGCTCACCCAAGCTTGAGTTTGAATAATAGATTCATTTCCCGAGAATTGTGCTCCACCCAGATTTCGATATCTCTTAAATAGAACCTCTAGATCGGGTTCTGCATTTCTCCTGTTTCTGACACTCATTTTTCTAGCACTTCTGCAATTAGCAGATCAAGTGTCAGGTCATAGAAAAGATAATTTAAATTATAGAAACACATACTTCAAATGTAAATGTGTCTATCGAGGTGTAATTTCATTCTGCTTTACTCATACTAGGATATTACTGATCCTATCTGTAATGAGTTACTCGTCCTAGAACACTACTGGTTCTATTTCTGACGAGTTCGTTAATATGTTATATTCCAGACTAAGCTTAACCAAAGCTCTGATAACATGATGTGACGACCCCAAACCCCGTACTGACGGAGACAAGGGTAATCTTTGGAATATAACACAGAAACAGATAACAGCAGAACAGAATTAAATAAATACACCAGATAATGAACAACAGAATATACTGGATAAAAGTAATCATCAAAGTTACACAGTATACAGGATCATACTTAGTACAAATACAGTTCAGCTATACATAAATGTCTACAACGGAAACAAACAAAATATGTACAAAAGGAGCTGAACAAAATAAAAGGAGATAAATGATAGAACCCATCTTCAGCTCCAGCTATCCAGAAAGAACCAGCTAAACCTGAATACAAGGCTGCCCATGTAGAAAAAGGGGCACCCGAGTTTGAAAGTGAAACAAACTACGAGTCAGTCATGGGACTGGTATGAGAAATCTACTCAACACATTTATAATATGGCCAATCACAGGACCACGCCACTTTCGTGGAACGGGTTTACTCCATTGGATTGCCAGTGCTTTTAAACAAATCATTCCTTTAAACATCGCAATGCTTTTTTATCAAAATGAAGCCATTACAAGACTCAGTTCCCATCACACAATGCATCGCAAACCGGAGGATAGAGTTTTACCTTATAATGGCCAAAATATACTTGATACGAATAAAACAAAAGCATTTGATATTATCACTAGTGTTTATATGTTTCAAAAAAAAAATTCAATCATAACTATCAATCATAGACGGCATGAGTACCATATATCATGTCGCCATATATATATACAATCAAAACCGCACAGTCACGTATTTGGAAAATTGGATTTCCGTCATGAACCAAGGAAAAAGATAGTCCTTACCGAATTCAAGACTGCCTAGCCCGAGCCTCAGGACCCAGACTCAGGTGGGCCCTTGGATCGTCAGGGCCGGTCCACCGATGTGGATTAAAACTACATACCGTACAATACTCTAAGGTGCCACTAACATACTGTGTAAGAGATACGGGGGTGGGGGTGTGCATGTCATAGTGGTGTCAAACAATCAAGCATAGCAATTATCCTCACATCTGTGACGACCCCAAACCCCGTACTGACGGAGACAAGGGTAATCTTTGGAATATAACACAGAAGCAGATAGCAGCAGAACAGAATTAAATAAATACACCAGATAATGAACAATAGAATATACTGGATAAAAGTAATCATCAGATTTACACAGTATACAGGATCATACTTAGTACAAATATAGTTCAGCTATACATAAATGTCTACAGCGGAAACAAACAAAATATGTACAAAAGGAGCTGAATAGCATAAAAAGAGATAAATGATAGAATGCATCTTCAGCTCTAGCTATCCAGAAAGAACAAGCTAAACCTGAATACAAGGCTGCCCGTGTAGAAAAAGGGGCACCCAAGTTTGAAAGTGAAACAAACTACGAGTCTTTCATGGGACTGGTATGAGAAATCTACTCAACACATTTATAATATGGCCAATCACAGGACCACACCACTTTCGTGGAACGGGTTTACTCCATTGGATTGCCAGTGCTTTAAAACAAATCATTCCTTTAAACATCGCAATGCTTTTTATCAAAATGAAGCCATTATAAGACCCAGTTCCTATCACACAATGCAACGCAAACCGGAGGATAGAGTTTTACCTTATAATGGCCAAAATATGCTTGATATGAATAAAACAAAAGCATTTGATATTATCACTAGTGTTTATATGTTTCAAAAACAATTTCAATCATAACTATCAATCATAGACGGCATGGGTACCATATATCATGTCGCCATATATATATATATATATATATATATGTATATATATATATATATATATATACAATCAAAACCGCACAGTCACGTATTTGGAAAATTGGATTTCCGTCATGAACCAAGGCAAAAGATAGTCCTTACCGAATTCGAGACTGCCTAGCCCGAGCCTCAGGGCCCAGACTCAGGTGGGCCCTTGGATCGTCAGGGTCGGTCCACCGATGTGGATTAAAACTCCTGAACACTGTGTTTCCCCACCCTTTGGGGTGTAAATGAGGCAACGAATGACTCCATCGGACCCAGATCGTCCGATCAAACCGAGGCGCCTCGCAACAGCAACAACCACATAAGTCAAACTCGTCAGGGCGTGTAAAACCATTGACGCCACTTCTAGCTAGGAAGAAATGCATGCCCTCCCTGGTGTCCTCTCCCATTTCTGGTTCATACCGGGTGTGAGGTTCGCGAATTCACGTTATACACAAAGCTACGCCACAGCGGCAGTGCTTTGATCATCACCACAAGACTTTGCTTTTCAACAGAAGCCCTGATCATTTGCCACTTAGGCATGCCACACTAGCAATTCATGCCATGCGACTGATGTCCATCGATATACAACCTCTGAGCTCGTGCGTTTCAGAGAAGGGCGTTAAGCAAAATAATAAACTCTCTGCCACGAAACAGATGTATATTTAACAGAGGTCAATCAACACAGAATAAAATCCAATGTCAGACACACAGTCCATTTACAAGTCCGTTCTGGGTCTGAACGAAACCGGAGGCACTATATACCTCACAAACCCATCGATCACCACATACGTCTGGACAATCACCACTCATTATCCATATTTCGGGATGCCTCCCAATCAGGACCTCGGTTACCACCCAAACGAGGTGAAGATCCCCGGTCTTCGACCACCGTCTTTATCTTCGACTTTCAATCGTCGATCAATTATTTGAAATGAGAATTAACTAGGCCTTTTCAAATAATTCACATATATTTAGAATTTCAAATCAATTTATTTCAATGGTTAAATCATTCGACAACACCAATTTGTTCTTTAATGTACTTTTCACACCAAACACATTCAACCATCAAAAACCACATAAATCGGGCAAATTCAGTTTATTTCCATTCCATATCATTTATGATATTTTATACCAATTTATCGCTATTTTTATTTATTTTAAAATAGCCAATTTATTCAAAACGGCGCTTCGGGCCATAACGCGGCCGTGGCGCTGGTTTTCTTCAGATTTGATTTACACATATCTGAAAATCTAACCATTGGATCTTCACAAAATTTACATCTTTAGAAAGATCTTTTCAAAATGAATCCAACGGTTCCATTTTCGGGAAAATCTGACGGTCGGATCTCCCGTATAATCGTTTGAAGTTTCGATTTCAAAATACGAACTGCAGCGTTGTTATTCGATTAAATATAATTATATATATATATATATATATATATATATATATAATCGATTCTGGCGCTGTTTTTCTTTAGATTTGAATTAAACAATCCGGACAATCCAACCGTTGGAATTTTACAAAGTTGGTGCCGATGGAAAGATATTTCCAAAGCCAACCCAATGGTTGCGGTTTCGGGAAAATCCGATGGTCGGATCTCCCGCACTAATCGTTTGAAATCACGATTTCAAAATACGAACTGCAGCGTCGTTTTTCAATATATTTCAATTCTATTTAAATATATATATCGATTCTTGGATTTCAAAACCATATGAATTTCATACTTTTGATAAAAATGATATTTTTTTCCAACTGTCTTCTATTTCAACACTTCACTATATTTGACAACTCATGTATATAATAAAAATGTGATTTTTATTGTAAAACAATTCATTTCAAAACCAGATTATTTTATATAGTCCATATTGGTGATAAAAATGGGATTTTTATTGTAAAACAATTTATTTCAAAACTTGACTATTTTATATAGTCAATATACATGATAAAAAGGTGATTTTTATATTTAAAACATGAACACCATTCAAACACATGAATTTTATTCAAAATTTCGGCAGCATAACGGCAGGTTAGTTAAAACCGGGACCGTCCCTAGTACGGCTCCTCGCTCTACCTTAAAACCTCGCGGTTTTTGACAATGGGGATCATGCATCTAGTTCGCACGCAGGTGGCATGTATATATTTATTTCATTTCCACAAACTAATCCTATGTGGTTTCAACCAAATATTTCTCAACCACAAATGGGTATTTTTCAACCACAATCAATCAATATCAACCACAAACAATCCTAATCAACCATTCGTTATCAATCAATTTTCACACCAATCACAACCAATAAATATCGTCCATGGTTTGTGGACGAGGGGCGTGTATATATATATATATATATTTATATTTATATATAGCAATTCACTTCTATTTCCACACATATATAATTTTTACAATGCATATACAATTTATACATCGAACGTACGACTTATACAACGCTTATACAAGAGGTGTACAACGCTTATATAACTCATACATCGACTATATAATTTATACATCGTCATTTTCCATATCGTTTATAAATTAGAAATCTCACATTGGGTTCCACTCCACCAAAAATAACAGAAGGCTCAGAAAAATACGCGGTCTCTTCCAGAATGTAGAGAGCTGCCTTGCGGTCACGATGTTTCCTGTTTCATCGAATTTCGTTAACGAACGAAAAAGATATGATTATTCAAAGTTTGCAACGCTTAAAAGCATCAAAACAGTTGGAATTTAACTCATCTGTTACCTCTCAACGCTCATTCAAAACTAGGGATCCACTTTTCGCACAAACCGGCGGACGATAGGAGGATCGGGTGGTGCAGCGTGGAGAGGGAGGAGGCGCGCGCCTGCGCGTGGTGGTCCGGCCAGGTGCGACGGTCGGAGTTGGCCTGGGCGGCGCTGGGAAGTTTCGAACTTCCTGGAGGTGCTGCGTTCGATTGGGGCGACGATGGAGGGTGGGGTTTGTTTTGATTTGAAGGGGAGGAGAGGGGCTCTCGAACGTGGGTGGTGGCGATGGATGTAGGTGGCGGCCAGAATCGGGTTGGAAAGCTTCGAATGGTTTTCGCCGTTCGTTCGGGGAGAGAGAAAGTTTTTTTTTTAAATTATGATTAGTCGTGGGAGTTTTAAAGGGGTTTTCTGACACGACCACCAATCTAAACTCAACGACTGTCGTCCCTAGTGTTTTACACCCATTCCGAACACAATGGGATATGTTTCGCAGGCCCATTCGACTGTTTCAGTCAGTTCCCATTCAATTTAAAATATATAACATTCAATATTCGATTTGAACGTACCTTTCAATTTGCCAGGGCCACAAACTGATTCGAAAAATTCCATAAAAATAAATCTGGCTATGTTTTGACGATACGGTCCCAACAAAACTAGTTTCGTCGAATTCTGAGACCGTTTGCAAAAGGGCCCATTTCTGGTCGATCCAATTTAACTACAATTGACCAAAACACGTTTTCTTTTGCCACGCTCACATACTAGCTTCAAAAATTATGAAATTTGAAACCTAGAAATAACTTCACATCCTGGATCCAACAAAAGTAGTTTCGTCAAATTCCGAGGTCGTATGCAAAACGGCCAATTTCACGGGCTATATGAATTCCATAGTGACCTTTCTGAAAATTCATTTGGCCATAACTTTTGCTTTCTGCTATGAAAATTCGATTTTTCAGATTAGTTAGAAAGATATTCACTAACAGATTTAAATATTTTTGGTTTCACTAAAATCTGTTTTGTTTTTCCCCCGGTACAGTCCGACAAAGTTTGAATTCAATTTTTGAAACTGCAGCGCCATTTCAGGCCTTGTTTATAATTAGAATTAATTATATTCGTTTTCAATTGTCGATTCAAACTCAGTTTTCATCGCTATTATTTAAAATATTTATTTTAGATATTTAAAATCCATTATTTTAGCCAATTTAAAATTTTTAAATTGGTTCAGATTTTCTGGGTCATTACAACATCCCTCACTCAGTGCGTAAAGCATACGATAACCACTACTTTGGTCACCTAATACTTTGGGCCATGACGGAATCCAATCCCATGTAACTATCACTACAAGCCCACCATCCATCTCTCAGTGGTGAACCAAAGTTATGAATACCGACAACCCCTTTGCACACGTCCCGCAGCAAAGCCCAACCATGAAGTGAACTCATTGGTTCCCAACTGGATCCTGAGCTCTAACTTCCATTTGGACTACCTTTGCATCCCAGGTTATTGGTCAATAATGGGTCGTTACACTCCCCCCCCCCCCCCCCCCGCCCCTTAAGAAATCCCGCCCCCGAAATTCCCTAACCAAAACACACAAAGGGTTCTGCATGCCTATCAACCATAAAACAACAATCACCATGCAAAACAAGTCTATCCTAGCATGCGGTTTACTAACAAGGGAAGAAACTATCACTACCAAAACCTTACTAGGCAAAGAGTTCTGGATACTTCTTCCTTATATCCTCCTCTGTTTCCCAAGTACAGTCTTTTTCATTCTCACCCCACTGGACTTTGACTAGTTTCACCGCCTTCATTCGAAGCTGCTTCGTATCATTCCCAACAATACACATAGACTTGCGATTCCCAACCGCCTCAAGTTCAACTTCGATGTTATCCAACTGATCAGGTGAAATAGCCACACTAGGGTCGTGCACGAATTTCCTTAACTGGGAAACATGAAATACGTTGTGAACTCCCGCCATCTTGTCAGGTAGCTCTAATTCATACGCCAAATTCCCAACTTGCTCGAAGACTGGGAATGGGCCAACAAATCTTAGTGCTAACTTACCTCTCCAACCAATCCGAATCACATTCTCTATGGAGAGATCTCGACGAACACCAAGTCGTTAACGAAGAATTCCAAATCTCTTCGTTTCTTATCAAGATAAGCCTTCTGCCTATCTTGGGTAGCCTTCATTCTCTAATATACAATTCACTCAAATACCATCATGACCTGACCTAGTCCTTGGTAAACCATCAATGAAATCCATTAAGACTTGTTTCCAACGGTTGTGACAAACCACTAGGCTTCTTGTAACACCCCGCCTCCGCTAGGGTCACTCGCAAAGGAATGCACTAACTTTAGAGGGGCATTATTGGTAAACATGCACAGAAATATCACAAGACAGAACATATAAAATAGCGGAAGTAAAATCAAACTTTCATAACATGAATAAATAAGGTCTAAAGCCTTTTACATCAGAGTACATCAAAACCTGTCTTGCAATAGTAAAGAAGCATAAAGACATTTTCATAAATTATTCCCCAAGTAAAAACAGTAAAGTAGCCATTAGCCAAGAAAAGTCCAAGCCATCCATGATGACCTTCAAGCAGAAGATGTCCGAACTAAACAACAGTATTTCCTCCCTGTAACCTGGGGGGGGAAACGGAAGAAAAGAGGCGAAACAAAACGGGTCAGTCAAAAAGACTGAGTAAGCCCTATCTACTATTAGCATAAAAACTAGTAAAGTTAACTGACATGAGAAACTGAGATGAACATAAGCATGATAACAAGATAGATAAGCTAAATCAAAATAACATGATGAACTACTGAACTCAGATAAACTAAGGTGTCATGATAAATTATGATGTCAAGATAAAACAAGGTATCACATCGTCAGGTTTCTATCAAGTATAATATCCCCAAGATATCTGTCACGTATAACGCCCCGTGATATCTATCCTGTATTTTAGCTCTGCACCTACCGTACTAGTATCCCCACCGTGTCATGTGTTAACCAAGAATGACCCTCACTCAAAAGTCGTGTAATGGTCCATGTCAACCTAATATATCGCATATATAGGTTACTCAACTTGTATGTTTTATTCCATGTAAATGTTCAGTCCCTTGCCATAGACCATACGGGCTTTCCCATGAGATTCTATATTACATTAACATAGTTCCATGATCCTTAAGATCGGTTTGGACTGTTACCCTAAACCTAGCTAGGGTCTTCCAACATGAATTATTGTTTGTACAACTAGGACTTATGCTACCTAGGGCTGCTAGGGATTATGCTTACCTATTGCACGTTTTCGTATCTTGGTTTGGGTTCAACCACCTAGGGCCACTAGGGATTACGCTAACCGCCAACCGCGCCCTTTTTCCCACGCATTCATCGTGAATCGCTTTTCCATGACTGTATGCACATGTATCACATCGTGCCATCCGAGTCCTGTCACAGGGCAAATCAAGAAATACAGGACTCGGTCGGGAGCTTTCTATTTATCTGCCGATGCAGATGCTAAGGTCTGTTTTTCTTATACGTGGCTATGGTCCCACGAGACCACTCCCTCAACTAGTGAAAGACAAGACAGGATAAATCCTGTATGAGAACACAACACTGGCCAACCCACATCCAAGCCTTACCGCAACCATAATTAGATAGCAATTATGGTCTTTTGGGTGTTCTCTGCCTTTCCGTACGTACACGCTTGACCAAAGATGGTAGGTAGCCTGACGAAATGCTATCTAGGGCACGACCGTGTATCGTCGACTATCCCCTATCCATCCCCGTCTTTAGGTCGCTCGTATAGCAACCAAGGCATACTCTTGGTTCTTCTAACGCAGACCTTAACCTCTCATGAGCCTAGTATAATCACCTAGCAGCTCATAGAGGGATACCAAGAATATCCTCACGTTCCCCGAAGCCGCTGCTTCGTTACCCAGTTCGCTGGAGCCTTTATCTAAATCAGATACTTGCTCCTACTCGTATACTTAAACGATGAACTACCGTATCAGGTTACTCATCTATCTATGAACTGGTCTAAATTTCCTTGACTAAGAATCATTACTTAGTTATTCTTCAACTAAGGTTTACCACTTAGCATTGTTCCCGTTATCCTTGTTAACTACGGTTATCCACCTAATCCTCAGAACTAGGGTTTACATAATGGATTAAGTGTCACTTAAGTTCATGACTTAACCCGTCTACAAATCCTGTCAAAATTGGCTAAGTATCCAAGTTCAAGGCTTAACCCTACAAACCATGCTCAAGTTGGTTAAGTATATTAAGCAATTCACGACTTAACCTCGTCCAATTATCATTCTAGATTGGTTAAGTATATATTAACTTGACCCTATCAATTTACTTAGTCAAATCGGCCAAGTGTATTCAAGCGATTCGTGACTTAGCCTTATCATGTTTTCACGTTATATTGGTTAAGTTAACCACAATAAATTAACGAGTTAGATTGGATAAGTATAGGTCACTTAACCACATCAATTCATCATGTTTAGATTAGTTAAGTGTTTAACTTAACCCCATTAAACTACCAAGTGGGATTAATTAAGTCTAGGCTAACTTAACCCCATCCAATTTCCATGTTTAGACTAGTTGAGTCTAATCTTAACCCCATTCGTTAACCGTATTTTTCGGTTAAGCGTCATTAAGAAAACTTACTTAACCTTACCAAGTTATCGCGTTGGGTTGATTAAGTGTTGGTTAACTTAACCCCATCCACTAGTCATATAAAAATGGTTAAGTGTCATTAGGCAAGTCAAGTTACTTAACCTACCCAACCTTGTCATGTTTTGTTAAGTATCATTAGCCTAATCAAATTACTTAACCCATTTGTCCATGTCATATTTGGTTAAGAGTCATTAATCAAATTAACTTAACCCTATCATGTGGCATTAATTACTTAATGCACCTTCACCTCTCACATTAGACTTTGTTGTGGTTACTAGTTAAGTCGGTCGGTTCCAGGTAGCTTTACACCACAACTTGGTCTAACCTCGGGTTCAAGCACAACATGACCAACTTCTCACATTGGGTCCTATTGTTTGCAACTACTAGTTAGGCCGGTCGGTTCCGGGTAGTTTTACGTTGCAAACTCAACCCAACCTCGAGTTGGCCACACTTATATTATCTAAGTGTCATGTCCATCATGTTTCCCAAAACATGTTACAAGTTTTCAAGCATTTGGGTAGACCTAACTTAATAGGTAAATTCCCAAAGAGTAGACCTAACTTAATAGGTAAATTCCCAAGCTTATGTTTTTATGCATACTTACATGTCAACTTCCATGTTATATTTCAAGTCAAGTTTTCAAGTTGTATTTTCATGTCATTAGAAATTACCCATAACATAACCCAACGCTTTTAAACTCGCATATACCTTCGCGACAACGTAATGGATTAAAAGAAGAGACTTGGCAAAGGCATGACAAAAATGGATATTAAGCCACAAGTTAATCATGGTGGCAAATGAGGCACAAATGTGTTCATTAACTTGCATGTTACATTCTTAAGCCTCAAAACATGCATAAACCCAAACTTGGCACATAAGCGAATCATGGTGACAAAAGATATGGAATGATGACTAGTAACTCGCATATATCATCATATAAGGGTTATGACTTCATATGCAAGTTGACATAAAGGTTATGAGGGTTCTCATGTTGCCTAATGCAACATTTCAACATAAAGGTTGTAGCTTTTAGCTCACAAGATCAAGATAATGACTTCATAAACTTGCATGACATGATAGCATGTATCATACTCAATGATCAAACCCAAACTTGTAACATGAACATTTAACTTCATAGTTAATATCTAAGAGTAGGGAAAGGGCTTACATTGCTATGAAGGCACAAAAGATATGACAAAGCCCTTATGCAATCAAATAGACCCAAAATGCAAGCTCTAACATAAAAACCCTTGAGCCAAAATGATCAAAACCCTTGCTTTATGATGCAAAGATAGAAACTTGACTTGAATGCAAGCTAATGACACTCATACAAGCTTGAAAACACTTGTATGCATGGAAAATCTCTCATAGAAACCATTTAGAAATTTTATGAAGAGAGTGGAGGCCATGAGAGGTAAAATTTTGCCATAGTTTAGTTGCATGAATGAATAATGAGGATTTAGGATAGGTTAGGGTCTTATTTATAGATTAGGCAAGTGTTTTAGGCCATAGGATTAAACCTAGATTCAATCCAAGCCATCAAAGCATGTCTTGGGGAAGAAGTCAAGTGTAGGAACCATCTAGGGCCTTTAGATTAAAGATGAACCATGATAACCATCCAAATGCAAAATCTGCATTTGAGCGAATCGGCCCACGGGTTGACAGCCAAACACCCTGGATTAACCCCTAGTCGACCCAGCGAGCTCGGGTCGACCTCAAAAATCGGCCGGTTCGGTTATTCCCCTCTCCCTATTCGCTGTTTTGAACATTTTTGCATATTTATTTATTTAATTTTCAATTTTATATATATATATTTATATCAATATATATATTTCTCTGCGCAACCCATTTCACTTAATTAAGTATACTTTAATTTGGGAATTTTTCGTGAAACTTCGCGAGGCCATATCTTGGTCATACGGACTCCGATTTTCGAAAACTCGGACTCTATTTCGCGTATTTTTCCGAGACGAACGCAATGGCATAGCCCGTTTCCCTTAATTCAGATTTTACAGTTTAATTCTGCCTCCATTTATGTTATAACAGGTTATTGAAAATACGGGTTGTTACATTCTCCCCACCTTTTAGGATTTCGTCCCCGAAATCTCCAAGTTAGGAAGAACATATCCTACCATCCATCATCCATCTACTCAAAACATCATCCACAAGCAACCATTGTCCTTAGATGATTTCTAATGCTGTATGAATATATGCAAAACGTGTGTGTACATGTTCCTTAGCTAATGCTAATGATCAGGCCTGAATAATCTTTTTAATGCAAAATATGTATAGTGCCATGAATCCAACATGTATGCAAATAGTCCTAGTCATATAGATACTATATGCGTGCACAATCATTCATTCATATGCAACAACCGCATGATAATACATTCGATTTCATCCATAAACAAGTATAAATACTCGTGCATATGCAATATGAAATGTGACCGAGTCGAGCTAGTATCTAATGTGTATTCGCGCATCCACGAGCAATCACTTGCAACCACTTGCAACCATATCAATCATAACATGTTTCAAATACATGTTTACATCCATAGGGTTCTACCTAGAATTCCCTGAAACAGGGTCGAGAAGATAAACAGGACAAACTCCTTACAGGGTTTGTAACGGAGAATAGGACCGAGAGGATGTCCACAAAAGATAGCCTACAAGTAAGCTCTACAGAAAACAGGGATCAAGGATATACTCCCAAAAAGAGATATCATGCGCGTATCTAGTCTTTTACCATCAAAGTCGTCTTTTAACTTCGCGATTTTGTAGCTTCTTATTCCTGTTTCCATTACATGAGCTGGAACTCATTTCTTCGTCGCCTCTCGTTCCACTTGCACTTATCCTTTTCCTAGAATACTTGACGCAAACATGACTGCGTACTCATGATCTCATGCAAGCTTTCCAAAATTCACTAGTGAATCTTGGATCTCATTTATATACTATAAGGCATTCCATGTAGAAGAACTTTCTCTTGAAAGTAAACAGATGTCAATCAGGTTATCATGCGCACTTACTAGGGTGATCTCTATAACCCATGCATAAATGAAGTAAACCATCCGTCTTATTGGCGAACACCACTCGATCGGGCTTCAAATTTCCAATAAAGGCATCAAGGGATTCTAAGTAACTAGTCATGACAGAACCTCAAAAAGGTTACCCGATACTTCGAGGGCATTACCAAGGCTAGTCAAAAGGTCTAACTACCCTCCTATCAAAACCGAGAGTGGCACCTCCTACTGGATAATCACTTCATCCCTAGAATCCATCCATAGCTTATAAACATAAGCATTATTTCCAAACTCAACACTTGGCATAGACATTCCCAAATCCAAACAAGTCATGTATAAATGGACTGATTCTCCAATAGGACTTTGAGACAAAAATGGGATTCTCTATTACGCTAGTACTTAAGGTGCAGAGACTCAACTATCGAAGCAGACTTAAATGATACGAACAACGAAGTCCTAACGGGATGATAGAGAAGAAAAGCTAAACCTTTAACAAGATCGTTACCCTCCTTCCGAGGTACTATAGAAATGAGAGCATACTACTGCCCTCCCGATGATCTTGTCCTTGTCCCATAATACTTAACTATCCGCCCCGTTTTACCATGCCAAAGGTACTCTCTCGTCATGGGTTTCATTGTTCATCTTTCTCCCTCCTTTGAGGACTAAGCCATACCAACAAGTTGCTCATCCTTAAGCTCGTATCCTTTATCCTTCTTTCTCACGATCCTTTCTTATAACGCGGCCACTGGTCTCTCGAGAACCACCTCCATCATATGGAAAGCACTTTCGTAGGTAGAAAAGACTAGTCGCAGTTAAAACTACTGTGACTACAGATGGAGGAAAGAAAGGAAAAGAGACTCAATTAAGGAAACAAGGATAGTGCTAATGGCCTTTGGGGAATAGCCTTTTTCTTTTAAAAGAAAATTTTCTTGAAAAATGCTTCTTTGTAAACGGTTTTTTTTTTCAAATAGTTTTCAGAAGGTCTTTAAAAACTTTTGCCCAGTCTGGTAACCTTCTGCTCTGATACCACGTGTAACACCCCGCCTCCGCTAGGGTCACTCGCAAAGGAATGCACTAGCTTTAGAGGGGCATTATTGGTAAACATGCACAGAAATATCATAAGACAGAACATATAAAATAGCGGAAGTAAAATCAAACTTTCATAACATGAATAAATAAGGTCTAAAGCCTTTTACATCAGAGTACATCAAAACCTGTCTTGCAATAGTAAAGAAGCATAAAGACATTTTCATAAATTATTCCCCAAGTAAAAACAGTAAAGTAGCCATTAGCCAAGAAAAGTCCAAGCCATCCATGATGACCTTCAAGCAGAAGAAGTCCGAACTAAACAACAGTATTTCCTCCCTGTAACCTGGGGGGGAGGGGGGAAACAGAAGAAAAGAGGCGAAACAAAACGGGTCAGTCAAAAAGACTGAGTAAGCCCTATCTACCATTAGCATAAAAACTAGTAAAGTTAACTGACATGAGAAACTGAGATGAACATAAGCATGATAACAAGATAGATAAGCTAAATCAAAATAACAGGATAACTACTGAACTCAGATAAACTAAGGTGTCATGATAAGTTACGATGTTAAGATAAAACAAGGTATCACATCGTCAGGTTTCTATCAAGTATAATATCCCCAAGATATCTATCACGTATAACGCCCCGTGATATCTATCCTGTATTTTAGCTCTGCACCTACCGTACTAGTATCCCCACCGTGTCATGTGTTAACCAAGAATGACCCTCACTCAAAAGTCATGTAATGGTCCATGTCAACCTAATATATCGCATATATAGGTTACTCAACTTGTATGTTTTATTCCATGTAAATGTTCATTCCCTTGCCATAGACCATACGGGCTTTCCCATGAGATTCTATATTACTTTAACATAGTTCCATGATCCTTAAGATCGGTTTGGACTGTTACCCTAAACCTAGCTAGGGTCTTCCAACATGAATTATTGTTTGTAAAACTAGGACTTATGCTACCTAGGGCTGCTAGGGATTATGCTTACCTATTGCACGTTTTCGTATCTCGGTTTGGGTTCAACCACCTAGGGCCACTAGGGATTACGCTAACCGCCAACCACACCCTTTTTCCCATGCATTCATCGTGAATCGCTTTTCCATGACTGTATGCACATGTATCACATCGTGCCATCCGAGTCCTGTCACAGGGCAAATCAAGAAATACAGGACTCGGTCGGGAGCTTTCGATTTATCTGCCGATGCAGATGCTAAGGTCTGATTTTCTTATACGTGGCTATGGTCCCACGAGACCACTCCCTCAACTAGTGAAAGACAAGACAGGATAAATCCTGTATGAGAACACAACACTGGCCAACCCACATCCAAGCCTTACCGCAACCATAATTAGATAGCAATTATGGTCTTTTGGGTGTTCTCTGCCTTTCCGTACGTACACGCTTGACCAAAGATGGTAGGTAGCCTGACGAAATGCTATCTAGGGTACGACCGTGTATCGTCAACTATCCCCCATCCATCCCCGTCTTTAGGTCGCTCGTATAGCAACCAAGGCATACTCTTGGTTCTTCTAACGCAGACCTTAACCTCTCATGAGCCTAGTATAATCACCTGGCAGCTCATAGAGGGATACCAAGAATATCCTCACGTTCCCCGAAGCCGCTGCTTCGTTACCCAGTTCGCTGGAGCCTTTATCTAAATCAGATACTTGCTCCTACTCGTATACTTAAACGATGACCTACCGTATCAGGTTACTCATCTATCTATGAACTGGTCTAAATTTCCTTGACTAAGAATCATTACTTAGTTATTCTTCAACTAAGGTTTACCACTTAGCATTGTTCCCGTTATCCTTGTTAACTACGATTATCTACCTAATCCTCAGAACTACGGTTTACATAATGGATTAAGTGTCACTTAAGTTCATGACTTAACCCGTCTACAAATCCTATCAAAATTGGCTAAGTATCCAAGTTCAAGGCTTAACCCTACAAACCATGCTCAAGTTGGTTAAGTATATTAAGCAATTCACGACTTAACCTCGTCCAATTATCATTCTAGATTGGTTAAGTATATATTAACTTGACCCTATCAATTTACTTAGTCAAATCGGTCAAGTGTATTCAAGCGATTCGTGACTTAGCCTTATCATGTTTTCACGTTATATTGGTTAAGTATTGGTTAACTTAACCACAATAAATTAACGAGTTAGATTGGATAAGTATAGGTCACTTAACCACATCAATTCATCATGTTTAGATTAGTTAAGTGTTTAACTTAACCCCATTAAACTACCAAGTGGGATTAATTAAGTCTAGGCTAACTTAACCCCATCCGATTTCCATGTTTAGACTAGTTGAGTCTAATCTTAACCCCATTCGTTAACCGTATTTTTCAGTTAAGCGTCATTAAGAAAACTTACTTAACCTTACCAAGTTATCGCGTTGGATTGATTAAGTGTTGGTTAACTTAACCCCATCTACTAGTCATATAAAAATGGTTAAGTGTCATTAGGCAAATCAAGTTACTTAACCTACCCAATCTTGTCATGTTTTGTTAAGTATCATTAGCCTAATCAAATTACTTAACCCATTTGTCCAAGTCATATTTGGTTAAGAGTGATTAATCAAATTAACTTAACCCTATCATGTGGCATTAATTACTTAATGCACCTTCACCTCTCACATTAGACTTTGTTGTGGTTACTAGTTAAGCCGGTCGGTTTCGGGTAGCTTTACACCACAACTTGGTCTAACCTCGGGTTCAAGCACAACATGACCAACTTATCACATTGGGTCTTATTGTTTGCAACTACTAGTTAGGCCGGTCGGTTCCGGGTAGTTTTACGTTGCAAACTCAACCCAACCTCGAGTTGGCCACACTTATATTATCTAAGTGTCATGTCCATCATGTTTCCCAAAACATGTTACAAGTTTTCAAGCATTTGGGTAGACCTAACTTAATAGGTAAATTCCCAAAGGGTAGACCTAACTTAATAGGTAAATTCCCAAGCTTATGTTTTTATGCATACTTACATGTCAACTTCCATGTTATATTTCAAGTCATGTTTTCAAGTTGTATTTTCATGTCATTAGAAATTACCCATAACATAACCCAACGCTTTTAAACTCGCATATACGTTCGCGACAACGTAATGGATTAAAAGAAGAGACTTGGCAAAGGCATGACAAAAATGGATATTAAGCCACAAGTTAATCATGGTGGCAAATGAGGCACAAATGTGTTCATTAACTTGCATGTTACGTTCTTAATCCTCAAAACATGCATAAACCCAAACTTGGCACATAAGCGAATCATGGTGACAAAAGATATGGAATGATGACTAGTAACTCGCATATATCATCATATAAGGGTTATGACTTCATATGCAAGTTGACATAAAGGTTATGAGGGTTCTCATGTTGCCTAATGCAACATTTCAACATAAAGGTTGTAGCTTTTAGCTCACAAGATCAAGATAATGACTTCATAAACTTGCATGACATGATAGCATGTATCATACTCAATGATCAAACCCAAACTTGCAACATGAACATTTAACTTCATAGTTAATATCTAAGAGTAGGGAAAGGGCTTACATTGCTATGAAGGCACAAAAGATATGACAAAGCCCTTATGCAATCAAATAGACCCAAAATGCAAGCTCTAACATAAAAACCCTTGAGCCAAAATGATCAAAACCCTTGCTTTATGATGCAAAGATAGAAACTTGACTTGAATGCAAGCTAATGACACTCATACAAGCTTGAAAACACTTGTATGCATGGAAAATCTCTCATAGAAACCATTTAGAAATTTTATGAAGAGAGTGGAGGCCATGAGAGGTAAAATTTTGCCATAGTTTAGTTGCATGAATGAATAATGAGGATTTAGGATAGGTTAGGGTCTTATTTATAGATTAGGCAAGTGTTTTAGGCCATAGGATTAAACCTAGATTCAATCCAAGCCATCAAAGCATGTCTTGGGGAAGAAGTCAAGTGTAGGAACCATCTAGGGCCTTTAGATTAAAGATGAACCATGAGAACCATCCAAATGCAAAATCTGCATTTGAGCGAATCGGCCCACGGGTTGACAGCCAAACACCCTGGATTAACCCCTAGTCGACCCAGCGAGCTCGGGTCGACCTCAAAAATCGGCCGGTTCGGTTATTCCCCTCTCCCAATTCGCTGTTTTGAACATTTTTGCATATTTATTTATTTAATTTTCAATTATATATATATATATATATCAATATATATATTTCTCTGCGCAACCCATTTCACTTAATTAAGTATACTTTAATTTGGGAATTTTTCGTGAAACTTCGCGAGGCCATATCTTGGTCATACGGACTCCGATTTTCGAAAACTCGGACTCTATTTCGCGTATTTTTCCGAGACGAACGCAATGGCATAGCCCGTTTCCCTTGATTCAGATTTTACAGTTTAATTCTTCCTCCATTTATGTTATAACAGGTTATTGAAAATACGGGTTGTTACACTTCTTTTTGCTCAGCTTTAACTAACTAGCAATTTATGCATTTGGACATAAACTTCCCAACGTCTTTCTTTATCCTTTCCCAGTAGTTGGTTTAATCCATATCTCAATACATTTTGTTACCACCGGGATTCATAGTCAATTTCGAGCGATGATATGCTCTAAGCATTTCATCTCTCAGTCCATCTACGTTGGGTACAACTAGTCCCTTATTCTTTCGAAGCCACCCTTCTCGATCAAATCCTTACTTGTCATTCTCTTTCCATCGATACCCATCTCTACCCTGGAGATGGTTTCCAATAGATTGGGATCGTCCTTCTAACTGGAAACAATCCACTCAATCAAAATTGATCTAATCGTCAAGCTTACTAGTGTTTCTGAATCCAATTCACTCTTGGGCCCGAAATCATATCCTGTGATATACTTTAGTTGCTTCCATCCTAGAGACAAAAACCCCTAAACTGGCATGTCTCCTACTCAATGCAACTATTACCGCGCCCAAATCCTTTACTATGATCACTCTGCCCCATGGACTCATGGCGGCTCCACTGCACTGATCCATTGCCACTAGTCCTTTGCTATGTCCACTCTGCTCCATGAAGTCATAACAACTCCACTGCACTGGCTCATAGCCTTACTAATCATTTACTATGTCCACTTTTCCCCTCAAGTCATGACAACTCTACTGCACTGGCTCATAGTTCTACTACAATCACTTTGTTCCCCATCGCTGGAACCCTACAGGTGATAGTCTACTCAAGGGAAGAAAAATAGGAACAACATAGTAACCATAACATCCATAAAACAAGTCCTACCTATCACCTGCTAAATCCATAGGCACATCGACACCTACATGACTGGTCTAACCAACATCAATAACTAATGGAAGCCCAGCCTCCATACATATACCGGTGCCTACTTGACTGGCCCAACCAATCCCAGGCCAATGGAAGCCCCGCCTCCTTACGGACTACCGTACGTCCAACGTACGTGTTAGCCTACTTTGTGAACTAGGCAACACAAAGTCTAGATATCAGACATTGAAGAGCATTTTTAATTAGAAGACTTCGGTTCGGATCGGAGAAGACACTATAACCTAGATCGGACAGCTGCAATCGTTCGGGTCGGGTCAGAGCAACGTATCGGTTCGGGTAAAATCTTCTGTTCGGATCGGTGGACTGTTGCTGAGGAAATTGGTAAGGCATAGCTATTCGGATCGGAGGACAATATAATCTCAATCGGATCGGAAAGCCACCTGGTTGCCACAGAAATAGATCGGAGCGCAGCAGATTAAACAAGAGAGAGCGTTGCTTCCAAGCCAATCCGGGTCGGATCGGGTATCCCGATCCGAACCCCTTATATGTGTGTCTCCGACCCAAGCCCATTTTCCATATCATTCTCCAGCAAAAGCGCCTGGATATCCGGATCGGCTATGACCAGTTCCTACCCATAACGTTCATTACTCTGATGCGTTGTCAACACAATAATTCATCCGAACCCGAAGCTAATGGGATGGACGACACGTGGCTCCGATCCGGATCGGGTTTTGAGCAAATTCACACCTATAAATACCCCGTCTGGAGACAAAGGAAAGGATCTTTTTTTGGGCATTTCGAGAATTCAACCACCTCCAGAGTCCGAACTCCAATACTCCCGGAGAATCCAAATCATCTTTCATTATTTGTTTTAGTCAATTGAGTGAATATAAGTGAGTTGTGAGTGGAATCAAGTGAATCTTACATTGTATTTGCAACTGAATCATTGAATATAGTAAAAGATAAGTGGACGTAGGCATTTCTTCGCCGAACCACTATAAATTCTGTGTGTTCATTTTTATTTTTATCTCATTTCATTTTTCTTTTAATCAATTTGGGTGTTAGAACCACTTTTGGGTCTAACATTTTGGTGCTTTCACTGAGAATCCTCATCTAAATTCTTTATTTTCCGGGATTTCTTTCTACTTTTTGGACCGTTGAGTTCAAAGAAGTTAATCCTTAAGTTTCTCCGCTCTTTTATATTTGTTGAAGTGATTGTCAAAGAGTCATGGCCAAAGGAAAAGGCAAAGAAGTTCAGTCTGTTCGAGGAAATGGAGCTGGCGAAGATCAGCAAAATGCGGTTGTAACAAGGTCTCGGGGGCAGAGTTCAGCAGCAGGAAGAACCAATGCGGGAAATCCGAGCCGCCAACAGGGGGAAAGCTACGATCCGATCCGGGTAGGAGATTCTGAAGCAGTGCATTCCCCCAATCTGAACCGACCCGAGTAGCTTGCCACGTACCGATCCGACCAGGCCCCTCAGCTCCGAACCGACCCGACCTCCTACCTCCGATCCGACCCGATGCTTGGTGAAGCTGGAACCTCTACTCGAGTCACTACGAATGCTCCGATCCCAACCACCAGGGTTAGTGATCAGGTCAATCCATCTGCGCCCATCACTCAAGGAGATTTCTCGCGCTTACTTGACATGCTTGAGAGCACAAGGGAGGCTATGAAAGTTCACGAGCGCACTAATCTCATGATGCAGGAAAATATGAGGCTCATGAGTCGGGAGATTAGTGAACTCTGTCGACAGAGAACTCCATCACCGGTTCGTCATACACCAGTGGAACAATCTTCATCTTCCGAGGAAGAGCGGCCCCGTGAACGAAGGCCGCTCGAACGACCTCAGAACGTGGAGCAGCTGACATTTGGATCTTTGGGATCTCGTGAGGATATTGCACGAGCGCTAGGAAACAATGACCCCACTCGGGGGAAAAGACTCCAGTCCCCTGCTCCCGAGATCGACCGGGAGCGCAGGGAACGGAATCGAGCAGAGGCAGCCCGAAGAAGAAGGGCATCTCCTGAACAAGAGCCGAGAAGGAACTCGGATACTAGGGCCAGGGAACCTGAGCGGCCCCTAACTAATGCTGATGTGCAGGCAATGGTTCGCTAGATCATGTCCGAGAGTCAGAATTATACAAATGAAGATTATGGCATTGAGCGAAGCCATACTCCCTTCACCGACGATATCCTCGACTTCCAATTTCCCCGACGCTTTAACTTGCCACAGATGGACAAGTACAACGGAAGGACTGATCCGGGACAGCACTTGATGCGATACTCGTGGCTCATGAATGCTGCTGCTACCCCTGATGAAGTGAAGTGCAAAGCATTCCCAATCTACTTAGAAGATGTGGCGCTGTTCTGGTTTACCCGACTTCCTCCTCATTCGATTTCGAATTACAAGGAACTAAGCGAGCGTTTCATGAACCAGTTCCGACTCCATGCCCGAAAGTCCAAAAGTGTTATTGAATTATCGGGAATCAAGCAGGCACCAGGAGAATCTTTGAGGGCATATCTTGACCGTTTTAACCAAGCTGTGACTGAGGTCAGTGACCCTCATGAGCCCACTATTCTGATGGCATTGAAGGAAGGAGTCGATCCTGAATCTGAGTTTGGAGATTACCTTTCTGGGAAAAAACCCTCCACAAGGGAGATATTCTACGAAAAAGCCGATATTTATCTAAGGCGAGAGGAGGCCAGGGCAAACCGAAAGAGAAAGTCTGAGACGACTTCAAAGGAGAATGTGCAGAGTAATATCGCCGTGAAGCAGTCTGGGGAAAGTTCTGGCAAGGTTGAAGTAAATGTAGGAAACAAGGGTGGAAACAGCAATGCTGGAAGCGGGGGTAACAACAACAATAACTGTAATCCGAACGGTAACAGAAGAAACAGAAATAGGGGAAGTGATCCTAACAAAAGACCCCAATTCCAAAACTACGAGAACACCATTGAACGACACCCTGGAAAATATTTACCTGGATACGTACAATGTGTTACAGTACAAAAGACCGCCACCTCGTGATTCGACCGAGAAAGAAATGGCGACAGGGAAATTTTGTTTGTTTCATGGAACTCATGGGCATTCAACCAATGAATGTCGGCATTTGAGGGATGTGATTGAGAAGCTGCTGCGTGAAGGGAAGTTGGATGAATACAAGGTTGCCCCGAGGGACAGGGGGCAAGGAGAGCAGGCTCCAAAACAGATTCTACCTGCTCCCAAGCCTACAGCGCAGCAGAAAGGTAAAGGAATTGTTATCAACTCCATAGTAGGCGGACCTCACCCAGCAATCCGAAGTTTCAGATCAATGGATCAATATGTAAATGCTGCCAAGCATCTAGACGTGAATGAAGGTGATGATTTGGAAGATATCACCCCCATAAAACAACAGAAGACCATGTTTGACGACGTGGTATTTCGCAGCCGAGACAATACTGGGATCCAGTCACCCACCGATGATCCGTTGGTTATTACTACCACCATTGGGCCGGCCTTGGTCCATAAGGTATTAGTAGACAACGGAAGTTCCGTTAATATTTTGTTCAAGAAGTCATTCGATCAGATGAAGCTTGAATCTGAAGATTTGAAGCCATGTGAAGGATGGATCAGAGGCTTCAACGGGGCGTCGACAGCTCCCATGGGATACATAGAGTTGCCCGTGACCCTGGGGCAAGGAGAACGTAGAAGAGTGCGGATGCTTCAGTTCGTAGTATTGGACGTAGATTCGCCTTATAATGCATTTTTGGGGAGGCCTGCCCTTGCTGAATTCAGAGTTTGTATCGCCCCTTGGTGCTTGTTACTTAAGTTCCCAACCGAAGCCGGAACTGGAGTAATGAGAGGGGATCAAGTTTCCCGACGGGCCTGCTACGTGGCCGAATTAAAGATGTTGATGAAAGGACTTAACGTTGAGAGTAAAGATGCCTCGTCTCCCTCAAAGGGGGGCTCGGCATAGCAATTAGAGAGATTGACCCCAAAGGAGTTGCCCAAAGGAACGCCCGAAGACCTGGATCCCAGAAAAGACGAGGAACCAGAGGCTAGGAATGCAACTCCTAACGAAGCAACAGTGGAAATTCCCATTGATAAAGCTGATCCGACAAAAGTTTTGAAGATTGGTTCTCAATTGGATCCACGTCGAGCTAAAGAACTAACGGACTTCTTGAAGGCAAACTTAGACGTGTTTGCCTGGACCCATGCTGACATGTGTGGGATATCGCCATCCATTATAAGTCACAAATTGAATGTAAATCCGAAGCATCCGCCTGTGAAGCAAAAGAGACGCATGCTGGGCCCAGAGAGGTCGGCTGCTCTCAAAGAGGAAGTAGAGAAGTTGAAGCAGAATGGATTTATTCGAGATTCGACATATCCCGACTGGATATCGAATCCCGTCTTAGTAAAGAAGCCAAATGGAAAGTGGCGGACTTGCATTGACTTTTCAGATTTAAACATAGCTTGCCCGAAAGATAGTTTCCCACTTCCCAGGATTGACCAGCTTGTAGACTCGACAGCAGGTCATGAACTTCTCTCTTTCATGGACGCATATTCTGGATACAACCAAATTCCTATGCACGTACCAGACCAAGAACATACGAGCTTCATTACGAATTTGGGATTATATTGTTATGTTGTAATGCCATTCGGATTGAAAAACGCTAGAGCTACTTATCAGCGCTTGGTGAACAGAATGTTTTATAATCAAATAGGAAAAACTATGGAAGTTTATGTGGATGATATGCTTGTCAAATCGAAGCAGTCCTCCAGCCATACGCAAGACTTGGCGGAAATGTTTGGTATCCTGCGAAAGTACCGGATGAAATTGAATCCTCTGAAATGCTCATTTGGAGTGGCATCGGGAAAGTTCCTTGGCTTCATTGTGAGTTCCCGAGGAATTGAAATCAACCCTAGCCAGACAGCAGCGATTAGAAATATCGAAGAGCCGAGGAGAATTAAAGACGTCCAAAGTCTTGTAGGGAAAGTAGCGGCGCTGAGTAGATTCATCTCCAAAGCCACAGATAAATGTGTTCCGTTTTTTGATTTGATTAAAAGAGGAAAGAAGAACTTCGAGTGGACTCCGGACTGTGTTGAAGCCTTTCGAAATTTATTGGAACTGCTAGAGAAACCGCCGATTTTATCAAAGCCCGTAGATCACGAAGAATTGTTTGTTTACTTGGCAGTCTCGGCTCACGCCGTCAGCACAGCCCTGGTTCGAGAAGAAGACAAAATACAAAGGCCAGTGTATTATGTAAGCAAGAAATTAGCAGCGGCAGAGCGCAACTACCCAAAAATTGAGAAGCTCGCTTACAGCCTCTTGATCGCATCCCGAAAACTTCGTCACTATTTCCAAGCTCATCCAATAACCATATACACCGACCAGCCCTTAAGGCAGGTGTTGCAGAGACCCGAAGCATCGGGAAGGTTGATCAAATGGAACATAGAACTAAGTCAGTTTGATTTGAATTTTCAACCACGAAAGTCAATCAGGGGGCAAGCTCTAGCAGACTTTATTGCGGAGTTCACCATTCCAGAGGAGGAGGTAGTCGATGATAGAGTGGTTAAGTCCGAGGATGAGTTAAAAATAGATCCGTGGAAACTATATACAGATGGAGCCAAGAACGACCGAAGGTCCGAAGCTGGAATCGTCTTAGTCACTCCTGAAGGACGGTCGTTATATTACGCCCTGCGATTAGAATTTTCAGCGACTAACAATGACTCTGAATATGAAGCCCTGATTGCCGGGCTGAAGCTTGCTAAAGACCTCGGAGTAAAAATGTTAGATATATTCTGTGATTCTAAAATTGTTGTTTGCCAAGTGCGAGAGGAATTTGTGGCTCGAGGACCTCGACTTATCGCCTACCTCAAGAAAGTGAAAGAGCTATTGAATAGCTTAGAGCGGTACAACATAACACACATTCCCAGAGTTGAAAACCAGAAAGCGGATAAGCTGGAAAAGCTGGCTAGTTCTGACAATCCAGAAGAGACTGAAATAATTCCAATTGAAACGTTGGAATCGCCAAGCTTTGAGTCAATGGAAATTGAATTCGCTTTTGAAGCGGAACCAGAGAAGGAGTCGTGGATGACTCCAATTAAGAATTTCCTTAAGAATGGGACACTCCCATCAAAGAAGAGTGAGAAAAGAGATGTAGTTCGCAAAGCTACCAGATATGTCATACAAGATGATACTCTTTATAGGCAAGGATTTTCTATGCCCCTGTTACGATGTATAGCACACAACGACATCAAGCGTGTACTAAGAGAAGTACACGAAGGTGAGTGTGGAGATCATACAGGAGGTCAAACTTTAGCAAAGAAGATATTGCGGTACGGATACTTCTGGCCTACGATCAATAAAGATGCAGCTGATTATTCACGACGCTGCGATAAGTGCCAGAGATTCGCCAGAATCCCCAGGGCACCGTCGACCCAACTTAAATCAATGGTGAATCCTTGGCCATTTGCCACGTGGGGAATTGATATCATTGGAGTTCTACCAATTGCTAAAGGAGGAGCTAAGTATGCAATAGTGGCCGTGGACTATTTTACGAAGTGGGTGGAAGCTGAGCCCTTGACCAAGATCACAACAAGAAAGGTGATAAGTTTTGTGGTCAGAAATATTATATGCCGGTTCGGGATCCCAAGGACGATTATAACTGACAACGGAACCCAATTTGATAGTACTGAATTCAGAAATTTCTGCCAGAAGTATAAGATAGACAAACGATATACTGCAGTTGCCTATCCGCAATCGAATGGGCAAGTAGAGGCAATAAACAAAGTAATAAAATCCATCCTCAAGAAATGATTAGAGCGTGCAAAGGAAAAGTGGGTTGATGAATTGCCCCTAGCTTTGTGGGCATATCGAACAACATTTAAAACGGCCACCGGTCATACCCCTTTCTCTCTCCTTTGGCTCAGAAGCTGTAATTCCAGTTGAACTAGAAGTTCCTTCCCACAGGGTGACATATTATGACCCGATGACAAATCGGGCACTTTTACTTGAGTCTCTTGATGAAGTCGAAGAGAAAAGGGACGAAGCAGATTTGCGTGCGGCAAGACATCGGCGTCAGATGGCACGCTATTATGACAAAAAAGTTCGCCTCAGGACTTTTGAACCAGGAGATTTGGTGCTAAAGACAGTCTTTCCATCCCTTCCTCACCTTGGTCCAAAATGGGAAGGACCCTTTGTCATTCAACGGAAACTTGAAAAAGGAATCTTCAAGTTAACGACCGTGGATGGCGAAGAAGTCCCCAGAGCATGGAATGCCCAGCACTTAATGCGATATTTGGATTAGAAATGCTGTACTTTGTGTTATTTTTCTTATGAACTTTGTAATAAGGCACGACTTGCCTTGGGAAAATCTGACGATATGAATGAAGAACTATAAAGTGGATGTAGGCTACGACTTAGCCGAACCACTATAAAAATACTGTGTGTTGTTTACTTTTATGCATTACATATATACATTTATCAGTTATTCTGTTGTGATTATAAGATACAGGATAACTCACAGCCTAAAAAGATTGAAAACAGTTTAGACATAAAAAGAAGCACAACGACTACTTGTGCGATAAGACATAAAAGAATGAGAAAACGACATTCTTAACTCTAACTCTCCAGAGAGAGAGAGAGTATAAAAGCCTCTCCGACTGAGCGCTGAAAAAGAAATTCTCCTCCTAACTCTAACTTTCCAGAGAGAAAGAGAGTATAAAAGCATCTCCGACTGAGCGCTGAAAAAGAAATTCTCCTCCTAACTCTAACTTTCCAGAGAGAAAGAGAGTATAAAGGCGTCTCCGACTGAGCGCTGAGAAAGAAATCTTTCCCCGTTGAAAGACCGGGGAATAAATCAATGACTGAGCTCGAACTCTAACTCTCAAGAGAAAGAGAGAGAGTATAAAAGAAATGCCAGAAAAAACGACAGGTACTGACGACACAGGAAGTGCTATCCCGTCAGAGAATCGGGAGCATTCAGACTGCTTGATTAAGCATTAAATAATGTGTGGGAATTGACTGGGGACACGTATGTATACGCCTATTTCCCCCCTCCACAACTTCGTTTCATAACTATAGACATGCATTTTTACATAAGTGCAAAACTACTAACAAACAAACATTGCAAAAAATGAGTTATTTTTATTTACAAATGAATGAATTTGTACAGGAGAATAGCTAAAAAAGAAAGTGCAGGAGCTACTTTTGTAGCAGCAATTATTGGTTCACTAAATGCTAAAACGATACAAGGCAATCCACTACTTAGATTTTGAATGAGCCTTGGATTTCTTGGCGGCTTTCTCCGCGTCCTTTGCTTCTTTCTCAGCCTCCGTCAAGATTCGCTTTGACTTCTTTTTTCCTGAAGATGCGGTGCTGGAGCCAGTAGACTTCTTCCCGGAAGGCGGGGCGCTGGAATCAAGAGAAGATTTTTTAGCGAGTTCCTCTGTAATAGATCTAGTTGAGAGCTTAACAACTAACCTTGATCCCGCATCCACGACTGCGAGGGGTTTGAGGACTTCGGGGTCTAGCTCTTCAGCTTTTAATTGCAAGCGTTTGTCTTGATCGGCTTTCATTGCAGCCAAGGTAACATCATCGGCATTTTTTGACTCCCCGACTATTGCAACTTCTGGTTCCTCTTCATGCCCCCCGTCTCCGCCATCGTCCTTTAAAGCTGCTATCATTTCTTCATCCTGGGGAGTGGCGACCTTAGTCGGCTCACTTCCTTCTTCCAAGTCTATAGAAGCAGCCTTGTATTCCCCTTTTTTGGCCTTATCTGCGGGCTTTGTCCCAGCGGTGGCTCCCTGAGTCACATCTGTCTTTACGGATGATTCAACACCTACAGAATGAGAAGCAACAGTTATCAACTCAGGCGAAAACAATGGGTCTTTCATCGATTGTTCAATCACATGGCGAAAGGTAGACATAGCCTTGGCAAATTGAGGAGAAAAGGTAGGGATACCTTCCGAAGACTTTTCTGCGGGGGTGGCTACTACCTCTGGTGTTGTTTCAGGAATAGGGGATAGCAGAGTTGTTCGGGGAATTCCCGGATTTTCAGGATCATACCCCTCTACTTCAGAAGTGGCAGGGGCAGAAGAAGAGGAACCAGCTTCGAGAACAGTTTTTTGTTTAGACTTCCGTCTCTCTTCTTCCATGGCCTCAGCAATAAGGCGGCGCCCTTCAGCTAGGCGTTCCGGTTCATCATCCCTCAAGTATTTCTCCATTAGTTTATCTTCATCGAGGGAATCGACCTTAAGTTCCTCTTTTTCCCACTCGACGATCTGATTCCATACTTGAACTAGAGGGGATGGATAGTCCTCGATCCAAGAAATGTTTCGGCGACGAATAATATGTGCGAAGAATTCAATCATTAGTTCGCCGAAACCCTGAATATCAGCCTCCGCCTCTGATGGTTGTTTGCGGGCTTCCTCCGTAGATTTAATAGCACACTCCACATTGCCCTCGGCCAGGGCAGCCCTGTTCTCTGCCTCCAGTAGCTTCGAAGCCAAGTCGGCATTTTTCTTTTCTAATTCAGCACTCCTCTTTGCTAACTCGGCGTTTTTCCGTTCAAGCTCAGCATAAGCAAGGCGTGTCTTAGCAGCTTCTGACTTGGCCTCGTCAGCTTGCTTTTTTAATTCAGAGCGCTCCTGAGTGTGAGATTCAAGCAAGTCATGATAACGCTTTTGCATGTCCTCGAATTGTTGTTTGAAATTGGAAGCGTCCCTTTGGGCGACAGCTAGCTGAGCTTGAGTGTCTTCCAAATCTTTTCCTAGAGCTTTTAAGGCCTTAGCATCCTCCTCCGCGGTCTTTTGCATTGAATCAGTATTTGTGATTAGAGTGCGGATGATTCTAGAAAGATTGCGTGAATATTTGAACATCTCAGTATATTGTTTTTCCACCGCATCAATCTTTGCTTTGGCCTCATCTGCCCACTTAGAAGAAATAGGTTCAAGAGCAGGTAAAAAAGTCAAAGTCTCGAAGTAGTGCTCGGGAAATTGCTCCACCAAATATGCCCGCTTTACTGCAGTTTCCGCATCTAGTGGGGGAGGAGCAAGGATCGATAATTCGGTGTCCCTGTGTGAAGAGGATTCGGTAGTCTCTTTGTTTGTCCTAGGTCGTTTGGTAGCAGGGACCTTGTGCTTGCTTCGAGACCCAGTTTCTTTTGGAGGAGTTCTCTCTCTGCTACGCTTTTCATGGGAAGAAGTTGAGTCTTTAGATGGTGGTCTGTCCTCCTCCCTGCGGCTTTGATAGCCCTTATATTTCTCTTGTTCCGGTCGAACTGGTGAGCGGGAACGTGAGGGTCGAGAACGATAGGGATCATAAGGTCTTCTCTCCTCCCTACCACGATCATCCCGGCGATCATACTCGACATCCTGAGGAGGATTGGACATGCTGCGACGAAGCTTTCTTATATCGTAGTAGGATCGAGACATCGTACCTGCACGATAAAACGAACGAAATTTAGAATTAATGGATTCACAAGGAAAGAGGTGCAATGAATGCTAATGCCATTATAAAGTGTATCCTAAGTGGTGTGTTTCCCCCCAACCAACCCGAGTCTGAAGCTAGACTAGTACGGGCAGGCTCTTTGGCCTTAGCGGGAGTGGTCTCTTCAGAAGAGGTGAAAACTAAAGGATCCTTCCTGAAATCCTCTGAAGTGTATATAGTCTCAGGTAAGGGGAGATCCCCCAAACCCTGAAATATTTGCTCATCAGTACTAGGGACATCCCCCTCGGAAGCATGAAGTGGCGACTCTTGGGAGGATTTTGACTTTTCTAGAGAAGTAGTTTCCTCGGGGGCAATATATCCTTCACGATGCTTTTCGGCCAGATTAGCCAATTCATCATCTTGTGTAGAAGATGGAGAAGGTGAAGTTTGAAGAGGCGCTGTAGGAACTCCTGAGCCTTCTCCTGTCTCTGGGACTACCTCCACTGGAGGAATGTATGCGTATGGAACCGTCCCATGACCAATGCTACGAAAAACAGATAACAGCCCATGAAAGTGAAGGTATTCGTCTTTAAGGGCTTCGTCGATAGTCAAGAATTTCTGATCGCCATTAAGAAGTCGGTGCATCCGATCGAAGAACACCTGGTCTGATATCTGTTTGGGATTATCCACTGCAAACAAAAAGGAAAACAAGTAAAGGTGATGATTCAAGTGTATAGAGCCCGGATTTAGAAAATCAGTGCTTTACTTGATTTTGTCCAACTCCTGGCGCATCCAGGCTGTCGCTTCACGTAGAACCATTCTAATCTGGAATCTCCAGCTTTACTGCTAAATGGTGCAGAGATTATCTTCCTTTTCGGAACTGATTCAAAGTAGCAGAAAGATGGAGTCTCTCGAGTTCGATGCTTGAAATTATAGAAGAAGTGAACGTCATCCAACGTAAGCTCTATGCCTAAGATTTCATGATATGCTATGTACAAGGTGTGCAAATAGGCATATGAATTGGGATGCAACTGCATGGGGGCAATCCGCATCTGTCTTAAAAAGTCAACGATGAAGGGAGAGAATGGAGGAATGGCGCCGACCATGCACATTAATCGAGTGACC
The DNA here is from genome assembly GCA_030737875.1 of Allium sativum. Lineage (NCBI taxonomy): Eukaryota > Viridiplantae > Streptophyta > Magnoliopsida > Asparagales > Amaryllidaceae > Allium > Allium sativum. The sequence goes on from CM060924.1 coordinate 837,056,772, forward strand.
GCCATATATCCTTCTGGAGGGTTGTGGGGACGGTCAGAGCGTGAAGGCACTAGAGTGTCCCTTTTCATAATCCCGTACTTTAAGCAAATTCGGATAAGTCGATCGTTGTCGATTGTTGATTCAACAGAGTCTGGAGGTGATTCCAATATAATGGCCGATTCAAATTCGTCAGGGGCTCGATCGTCACCAATCCCTCCTTCCTCCTCGAAACCTAGAGAAACTTCATTCTCTGAAGACACCTCGTTGCTTTCTCGACTTCCAACCCCGTAGTCTGGACCCTCGCTTTCCCATTCTGGATCCGAAGGAGAAGATATATCCTTAAGAGTGATTTTGTTAGATGTTTCTGGGGCTTCTTTCCTCTCAGCTAGTCTGGAAGAGCGTCTGGATCTCATTGTCATAGAACTATTGAAGAAGCAATAGCATGAATTAGAGTAAATTAGCCCGTACCCCCCTGTGCGTGTGTGTGAACTAAAATGCGTGCAGCAAATGTGAGAAATGCAAAGTAAAAGTGCAACAATGTAAGAAGAAACTTCGAAGAGAAAGTGATAGTCAGAGTAGTTCTTAATGTTCATTTATGTCCACAAGGCACTATCCTAACTGTTCATGAAGTTAGAAGTAATATCTTTTAAATAGTTGGACGAAAGTTTGTGTTTTGGATTGAGTAGTTTTCGGTTCGGATGCAGACACCAGGATCGGATCGGATCGGATAAGCAAAGGCTCACACTCAGAGAGATATATCCGGATCGGTTCGGGGATCGACTTTCGGGGAGGGTCGGATTAACCTGGATAACCATACTACTATTCTCTCTTTTGTTTCACAACCCGGTCCGATCCGAGCGCATAAGTCTTGACCTCCATTTTATTCATAGGTCCGATCCGACCCGGTCAAGCAAGATAAGTCCCATTTCTTTGCCTTATGGCTCCGACCCGATCTGATTTTGTGAATTTCTCTCTTTTCCTTTTTCTCCTGCTGTTCTCCCACCCGAACCGATCTCCTTCAATTTCCTTCCTCTTCCTTCTCTTAAGTAGCGAACCCAACTCAATATTCCAAGCCTTAATTAAAACCAAGTGCCTAAGCACTCAAGTATTCAACAACGAGTCTCAGTACCCTCCTCCAACGCCTCGAAATGGCGTCGATGCCATTAACGACGAAGGCGGAGGATGAAGGAAGCTGTGGCGATGGAATTAGTCAATTACCTTGCTAGAATCGTTTATCTTAACTGCGGATATAAATTAAAAGCAATTATGGCAACGAGATTCAAGATTACAAGGCTACCTATGTATTTGATTCGAAGATTGAAGCGAGAATTTTGGAGTTTCTTGGAAAGAATAAAGTTTCGATGTGGAATCGGTTCGGATGAGCAGAAATAGTGAATGAAAGAAAGGAAGAAAAGTGAAGTAAATTTATATAAAAAACAAGTTGACTATTCATATTCCCGATCGGACCGGCTTGAAAAGCCCAATGACGCAGCTTGGCCCACTACTCCATTGCAGAGTATAGGAAGAAGGAGATCCCTTCGGGTCGGAACCCAAAGCAGAAATCCGTTCGGGTCGGAATCCGAACGGAACAGGATGAAGAACGACTGCTTGGCATGTGAATTCAAAAGGAAGGATGAAGATATTGTGTCATGGCAGTCAAAGCATGCTCCGTTGCCAACAGAAGCATCCTTTGAGGGGGCAAAGTGTTAGCCTACTTTGTGAACTAGGCAACACAAAGTCTAGATATCAGACATTGAAGAGCATTTTTAATTAGAAGACTTCGGTTTGGATCGGAGAAGACACTACAACCTAGATCGGACAGCTGCAATCGTTCGGGTCGGGTCAGAGCAACGTATCGGTTCGGGTCGGATAAAATCTTCTGTTCGGATCGGTGGACTGTTGCTGAGGAAATTGGTAAGGCATAGCTATTCGGATCGGAGGACAATATAATCTCAATCGGATCGGAAAGCCACCTGGTTGCCACGGAAATAGATCGGAGCGGAGCAGATTAAAGAAGAGAGAGCGTTGCTTCCAAGCCAATCCGGGTCGGATCGGGTATCCCGATCCGAACCCCTTATATGTGTGTCTCCGACCCAAGCCCATTTTCCATATCATTCTCCAGCAAAAGCGCCTGGATATCCGGATCGGCTATGACCAGTTCCTACCCATAACGTTCATTACTCTGATGCGTTGTCAACACAATAATTCATCCGAACCCGAAGCTAATGGGATGGACGACACGTGGCTCCGATCCGGATCGGGTTTTGAGCAAATTCACACCTATAAATACCCCGTCTGGAGACAAAGGAAAGGATCTTTTTTTGGGCATTTCGAGAATTCAACCACCTCCATAGTCCGAACTCCAATACTCCCGGAGAATCCAAATCATCTTTCATTATTTGTTTTAGTCAATTGAGTGAATATAAGTGAGTTGTGAGTGGAATCAAGTGAATCTTACATTGTATTTGCAACTGAATCATTGAATATAGTAAAAGATAAGTGGACGTAAGCATTTCTTCGCCGAACCACTATAAATTCTGTGTGTTCATTTTTATTTTTATCTCATTTCATTTTGCTTTTAATCAATTTGGGTGTTAGAACCACTTTTGGGTCTAACAGTACGTTTATCCTCCAAGGATAATTAAACTAATGGAAGCCAAGCCTCCAATCGGACTGCCGTACATCCAACGTACGTTTATCCTCCAAGGATAACTAGATCACGTCCAACGGATCCAAGGTAACGGGCGTCCCCAGATACCCCTGCTTTTAGTCCTCCTAAAATACTTGAGTCCAACCCAAGTCTATCATTTGTCTTGCTACCCTCTCGAGTCCAACCCGAGCCGAATCCAATTCCTTGCAGCCTTCTCAAGTCCAACTCGAGTCAATCTATAACACAGACCCAGTCTTGAGTATCCATTAGTGACAAACTCTAGTCCAACGTGAGTCGTCTCCCTATTCGTTACATCTCCAAGATCAACGAACACCCATTTTCTTTTATGAGTTCAAGCCCAACTTGAATCGCCCTAATCTTCGTTGTATCCTCCTTGATCAACGAACACATCCTATTTCTTCAAAGTTCTACTATCCAATAGAGAACATCAACATAGGGTCCTAAACAATCCATTACTTTGCATCTTTCCCGAGTCCCACTCGAGCAATCTCATAACCCTATCGAGTCTAACTCTGGGCAGTCTGTACCATTGAACAGTCTCATCATGTTCCGTCTGCCCATCACTCCTCGAGTAAACCAAGATACCATCCAATGAAAAATCACAACAACTATTTACCCCTCACGCAAACCATCCTAGTCGAAATCGACATTCCCCAAGCACAAGCCCCCAAGGCCCAAACCAATATCAGACAAGCACCCAAGGAAAATCTCCTCCGAGTTCGGACAACCCACGTGAGGTGATACTAGCAAAACAATCTAGCACTGGAGTACTCATTTGCCTCCCAGAGACAACTAGAACTTATTACAACGATAACCTCTTAGCTTCCTTATTACTATCGCCATCACTAGGTAGGTACCTAATACCACCCTATTCCTTTGGAGTAGATCGACTCACCAAAATAATGCTAAACCCTGTAAAGCCCAAAACAAAGCAATCACAAGGAAACATACATCCATGACTCGATAAGATCACATTAACAAATCATGCCAAAACTAGTCGAACCACCAATCGGGTTCGTCACTACTAAAGGCCTATCGACTAACTCAGGTTTGTCAAACAAAACCCGATCAAAACATCTTAAATAGAAAGCATACCTCGAATAACGACACCTTTTTCCTTCTGCGCCACAGTTGGGGCATTTGACGAAGAAGGAACAGCGTTGATAGCATACGCTTTCACAATCTGCTTCTCCCTAGGAGGTTGTGGGCAATCATCCTTGTGATGTCCCGCCCGGCCGCAGTTAAAGCACTTCCTTTCCCCAGGCTTTTCTCGACAATCTCTGGCATAGTGGCCCTTCTTGCCACAACTAAAGCATTCGCCATCTTTCTTATTCTTCCTATTCTAGCCATCCTTGGTCGGGTTCTGCTTCCTCTTGCTCTGAGGATTCTTTTTGCCTTCACCGCCTGCTTGCGGCTTTGGCTCCTTTGTAGATGCAATAGCAACTTCGGTCTTCGACTTAGGGAAAAGGCTCTCTGACCTTAATGCCTTTCCTACAATAGACTCGAACGTCTCATCCATGTGGTTTATAAGTCCTTCCCCCAAGTACCCATCCAAGCCAGTTATGAACTTCTCGTTCTTCTTTTCGACTGTATCGATAAGGGACCATCCATATTGCGATAGAGTGTCGTATTCAGCGATATACTCCGAGACTGCTCTACCGTTCTGCTTAAGCTCCAAGAACTTCCGGAACAGTTCTGATTTATAAGCAACTGGAATAAACTTATCACAAAAGCGAGTCTTAAACTGATTCCAAGTAACTTGATCTTCTGGAGTGGCTGTTCTAATGGCATTCCACCAATTCATCGCTCGCCCTTGCAGCTGACAAGACGCTAGCCTTCTCTTCATCGCATCCTCAAGACCCAAGTCGTCGAAGATACGATCACAGCTATCCAACCAATCCTGAACATCTGTGGCCAACTCCGTTCCGTGGAACGGATTTCCACCAAGGTAAGTGTAATCCTTGCACAACTTGGCGAAATCGACCCTAGGCGCCTACACTACTGGACCACCACCATTTCCGGGATTGGGAAATGCCCCTTGAACATCCCTAAGCATCTCCCTCATGAAGTTGGTGAACATTGTCCTCATGTCAGGAGCATTCCCATGGTTGGTCCCCCTACCAGCACCCCTGGTGTCTCTACTCATCGTTCAATCTGTAAAGAGAAAACGATTAACGACCCCATAGTGGTGCTAGTGCAGTACGACTTCATCCTTATACTACTAATAGTATATATATATATAGCTTTTGAAAACCAAAGTAATCACAAATACGCGCTCTCATATACGTACTATCTCTCCCTAGTGTCTTTCCTTAGGTTAACTACGCAACCTAGAGCTCTGATACCAAGTGTGACGACCCGCCCCGCACCAACCGACATTTACTCCAAAAGTGCGTTGTACACATGTCCAGTTAGCACGGGACGGATCGTCAGAAGAAAAGGGAAGAAGGAAACAAACTAACAAGGAACCTGTAAAATGTCTCACAGCGCATGGAACAAAATATAATAACAACATACTTGACATAAAACAGGTGAGACAGTGCATAAGCTGAAAATAAACTAACATAGCAGCGAAAATTCCAAGTACAGCTTATGATCCAAAGTTAACATTATTACAACTTTTCAAACTGTCTCAAAAAGCAAAAGCAAGATAAAGGAGGTACACTACTAATGCCCAAGTAGCGACCACCAACGACACAGAGAGAATATCTATATATCATACGTGGAAGCCTCTTGCTCGTCTCCAGATCAGCTACTCGCGCACCACTAGCTAACCTGTCTCTAGTATGCTCGTGTGAGCACCCAGAGTAATAAGAGGAGACATAAAACTCTGGGTCGGACATAAAGCCTGGTATGAGCGATAAGCATCTAAACAGAATAATAACAGGTATAATCCAATCATACCTAAACCTGGACCTGCAACCAAAGAGTTAGCACTACATACCGTACAATACTCTAAGGTGCCACTAACATACTGTGTAAGAGATACGGGGGTGGGGGTGTGCATGTCATAGTGGTGTCAAACAATCAAGCATAGCTATCATCCTCACATCCCTCACTCAGTGCGTAAAGTACACGATATCCACTACTTTGGTCACCTAATACTTTGGGCCATGACGGAATCCAATCCCGTGTAACTATCACTACAAGCCCACCATCCATCTCTCAGTGGTGAACCAAAGTTATGAATACCGACAACCCCTTTGCACATGTCCTACAGCAAAGCCCAACCATGAAGTGAACTCATTGGTTCCAAACTGGATCCTGAGCTCTAACTTCCATTTGGACTACCTTTGCATCTCAGGTTATTGGTCAATACTGGGTCGTTACATGTAATGACCCGCATTTTCCAACCGTATAATAATTAAATTATTTAATTATTTAAATAGTGAATTAAAGGATTTCATGGTCGTGGAATTAAATAATGGTGAATATTTAATTAAAATAATAAATTAAATAATATATTTAATTCAAAAATAATCAGGAATATTGGAAATCACAATATTATGTGAACAGGGTCATCCCTAAGATTTAATTCAGCTTAGAGTTGAATTATATTGACGAATATATTCAAACGACGTCAGTTTGAATGTATAATTATATTATAATTAAAATCGAGCTCGATATGGCGTTGCAGTTCGTAAATTGGCGATTCGAACTTCAACTGAGTGTATAGGATTCATTTTAAGCCGGATTTCTGTGAAACAAGAAACGTGTGGAGCTGGTGGAGTATATCTTTCTAGTGGAAGAGAAAAATCGGCATTTCATTGTGTAGATTTTGGGATATGTCCAAATCAAATTTCAGAAAAGTCACTGTGGAATTCCTTTATAATTTATAAAGGAATTATTTATATTTTATAAAGGGAATTTCAATATAAATCGAATACGATATAATAGGGATTTGAGATATCAAGTTATAAATGCCAGTAGAGCTGTAGGTATGCCACTGTGAATATAGACGATAATATTTAATTTTAATATTTAATGTAATTATATTAAAATATATTTATATATTTAAATAGGCTATTTGGAGCTTTAAAAATAGCCACTTTTGCAAACGAAGTCGGAATTCGACGAAACTAATTTTGTTGGATCCGCAATGTCAAATAATTGTTAGATTCCAAGTTTGGTGATTTTTAGAGTCACTATGTGGACGTACGGATTTTTAGAGCGAGAAAAAGTTAGTATTTTGACCTTTAAAAATACGCCGTGTGAGCATACGGAGTCGGAATTCGACGAAACCAGTTTCGTTGGGTCCGCAATGTCGAACTCTAGCCACATGTCCAGTTTCGTGATTTTTGGATACCATGCGTGACCACACGAATTTTTAGAAGTCAGAATAAATAAAAGAAAATATCTAAAATAAAATATCTAAGTATGAGTGAGTATAAACAAGGCCACCCGCACACTTTTCTCACCACACAAAATCTCGTTCTCCCTTATATAATCAAATGTTAAGCCGCTGTCACTTTGTTTTTCCTCCACAGCAAAAATCATGTGTTCAAAATTCCAAAACAAATCCATGGAAATTCCTAAAATCAAATGAGTTGTGTATATGGATCCGACGATGGAAGAGCTTCGTTTCTATGCTTGTTTTTCCCAGTTCGACTTCGTTTTGTGCACTGTCGTTCTCAGCAAAATCCTAGGGTTCCCAAATTGTTTTCGATTTTGGGCAAAGTAGCTGTTTTTGATTACGTAGTTGCGTTCGTAACATCGATTGGAACTCGCGCTAATGGTTTTGTGAAAATTCAAAGTGAAAATGGCACGCGATTTCTGTAGGTGCCTGCTCGACGCAAATCAGCAGATGAAACCGAGTTCTGCGATTTTGGGATAAAATGGAAGAGGAGATCACAACGAGATTTGTGGTATTTTTGGTGAGATTTTAAAATGAGTATTGGTGGAGTTTTGGGAGCAAGAAGTAGGCGCAATGGCCAGGACAAGGAGGAGCAACGAGATGTTTTGTATCGAGGAAGAAGGACGCGTACTGTAGAAAACGGGAGCAGGCCAAGTAAGGAAGTGGGCCAGTGGTAAGAAGGGTAAGGCCCAATTAAGAAAAGTGATTTAAATTTAGTTTAATTTAAATATTTTATAAACTTGTAAAAGCAGTATCTTATCCATACGTGATCGAAATTCAGCAAAACAAGATCCGTTGGGATCGTATGGACGGGAGCAACACAATGGAACCGACTGGGAGTGAAATAAGGCTCGTTACAATTTATAGCAAAATAAATTGTCCGCCTAAATCAAGCGACAATTATCGTTATTTAACAATGATCGTCCAATGTGAGTAAATCTCACTAGCTCTAAACAGTTTATAATTTCATGTTGTATTTTTAGAACTGTTAGAAATTGTCTGATTTACTGTGTGTTGACTATTTGATTGAACTGCTAGTTAGTTAGTTGAATTTCTATATTGATTCTGTTTAACAGAATATATCATATGGAACTGAAAGTGATGTTATCTATATTGTCTAACATCTGTGATGCAGGGAAACAGGTTGGAGGAATCCAGCTGGATTCCTCAACAGTTATTTTACTGTGATTTATATATTGTGATATATAATGTGATATATAATCTGTTGGCGATTATATGTGTTTGGACGATATTGAACATCGTGATTTGATATGACTGAATACCATAACATACCGGAATGTTGGTAAGGAATAATTTCAAAGTGATATTGAAATAAAAATATTGATAAATGGAATATTTATAAATAAGGAATATTTATAAATTTGGAATATTTATAAATAGGAGATATTCAAAAAGGAAATAATTTCAAACCATTTTCTTTTGGAATGAAAGGCCTGTGTGGCGGGTTTGGGGATTTTCCCGATGCTTCCGATACAAAGGAGGTTATGGCGAATTTTCCCAGAAATTTAAGGAGTTAGAATAATTTAAAGAATAAATGGGAAAACCAAATAAAAGGGGGATATTTGTGGAAAACCAAATATAAAGGAAATGCTTGTGAAAATAAATAAAGTTATAAAGGAAATATTTATAGGAAATAAATATAGACAAATTGAAGAGGAAAATCATTTTTAAAGTGAAGAACCGTTACTAAAAGTAAATCTTTAAAAATGAATAAACGTTGTTAAAAGGAAATCTTTTATAAAGCGAATATTAGTTATTTGAGTTAGAGTTAACCAGTTAGAGTTAACCACCAGTTAGAGTTAATCAGTTAGAGTTAATCAAATAAGTGTTAATCCAAATGAGTTGTCATCTCGTACGACTACTAGCGTAATTCGCAGGGCTGTAAATAGCCTACGTCGGTCGGATGTTTCCCGAGGGAGTCAGGCGTAACCATTGTGATCGCTGCGATCTAGAGTCAAGCGAATGGAGTTAAATCGAATATTAGTTATTCGATAGGAGTTAAGTTCTTGAGTTATATTATCGAGACAAGTAAATCGAGTTAAGTTCTTGAGTTAGATTATCGAGATAAGTTAATCGAGTTAAGTTCTTGAGTTAGATTATCGAGATAAGTTAATCGAGTTAAGTTCTTGAGTTAGATTATCGAGATAAGTTAATCGAGTTAAGTTCTTGAGTTAGATTATCGAGATAAGTGAGTCGAGTTAAATTAATCGATGTTAGTTTCATCGAAAGGAGTTAATCGATGTTAGTTCATCGAAAGGAGTTAATCGATGTTAGTTCATCGGAAGGAGTTATCGATTAGTTAAATCGAAAGGAGTTATCGATTAGTTAAATCGAAAGGAGTTTTCAAATTTAGTTATTCGAAAAGGAGTTATCGATTTGTTAAATCGAAAGGGAAGATTTTCGAATATCGTTTATTCGAGAGGAGATTATCGAATATAATTATTTGAAGGAGTTATCGATTATTAGTTAACCGAAGTGAGTTATAGAATATTTGTTAAATCGAAAGGGAAGATTTTCGAATATCGTTTAATCGAGAGGAGATTATCGAATATAATTATTCGAAGGAGTTGTTAATCGAAGTGAGTTATAGAATATTTGTTAAATCGAAAGGGAAGATTTTCAAATATCATTTATTCGAAAGGAGATTATCGAATATAGTTATTCGAAGGAGTTATCGATTATTAGTTAATCGAAGTGAGTTATAGAATATTAGTTAAATCGAAGGAGTTATCGAATATAGTTTATTCGATGGAGTTAATAGTTAAATCAAAGGAGTTAATCAAATATAGTTTATTCGAATATAGTAAAGGAGTTAATCGAATATAGTTTATTCGAATAGAGTTGGAGGAGTTAATCGAATAAAGTTTATTCGAATAAAGTTGGAGGAGTTAATCGAATATATTCATTTGACAGGAGTTAAGTGAATAGTTAGATTAATCAAAGTGAATTAGTTAAGTTAAACTAAGTGAATTAGTTAAGTGAATTGGTTAAGTTAACCAAAGTGAATTTGTCGAGTTAATCAAAGTGATTAGTTCAGTTAATCGAGTTGAATTTGTCAGTCGAGTTAAAAAATGGAGTTAGTCAAACCAAGTAAGACCAGTTAGAGTTGATCGGTTAGAATTAACCAGTTAGAGTTAATCAATCAGAGTTAATCAAATATAGTTAAGTAAAATTAGAACTGACTAGAGATTAGTAAATTGAATGGTTTTCTAAGTGTCTATCTGATGTTGGTTTCGGCCTTCGGGATTTATACTTAGGGAATTGTTCTCATACTAGTTCACAATCAGGGACTGATAGTTGGGGAAGAGTAGTGATTTGTATATAAGCAGATGGAAACGTTTTCCCATGTTAATAACATATATTTTCTAAACATAGAAAATAAGGCAATGCGAATATATATATAGATATATGTTGATGATTTACCGATATAATTTCCATCTGGAAATAATATCGTTGTTTACACACTTGTTTTTCTTCAATAGTTAACTCACAAACTATCGAAGTTTTTGAACATTTTAACGTTGTTAATATGGAGAGACCGGTTGGATTATTATCCAAAGAACTACTCTGTATTGGCATAAGCGTTGCGAATCATATATGCCAAAGATAATTGAAGACGGAGTAAAAATGCAAGGGCTGTTGTATAAGTCTTAGATAACAGTGACTAAGATGGATATACTGAATAGTACCTTCGGTTTGTCCAGTCCCAGGACAACTTGTATGGACGAAGGTCTGACAGAGTATATCCTATGGATCACGTAAGTTGATATGTTCAAACGTATTCACGTTTGGTGGCGGAGGAATTCATTTCTCTAAGCTGTATACCCGTGTTACTTTTGGATAAATCAATTTGTGATTTGGCGGGTATGACGATGTGACATTCTAAGTGAATGAGGATGACTTGTGTGGATGAATGTCTGACAGAGTATTTCCAGAAAGGTCACGCACAATGATTTCTTCAACCGTACCAAGAGTGGAAGCGGAGAAGGAAACTTCTTTAGCTAACACGTAATGTACTGTTGTAGACGTCAATCGGTGATTTGATGGATTTGACGATGTGACATTCGAAGGGAATCTGATGTAATGATAAAGCATAGCTTCTAGCCTCATCAACCGGTAAATGACAGAAATCGGGCAGGCAACATAGCTAAGTCGGTCGCACCGAAGTAGGGTGTATAATCACCTATCTAGAGAATATTCATTTGTTTCTTAATTCTATCAATGCTGTCCCGTAAATATATATATATATATATATATATATATATATATACACGGGAACGGTTGCTGATCCCAACCGTTGTTGATATACATTCGATACACTCAAGCAAAATGAGTGGTCGGTCATGGGTGGTTGAGTTACAGGATGTTCTTGTTGAACTCCAGTGTATTGTTCCTAGAGTACACTGATCGGAAGGTGGTTCCATAACTTGTCATAATTGGAAATCCATTATCCAATACGTGCTTGCGATTTTGATTGTATACTATATATGTAGAACGTGAGATGAAAGCGTTTCTGCTAGTCAATATCTATTTGTACATAGACATTATTATAATATCAAAAGGTTTTTGATATAAAGATATTTTGGATTCTCATAAGGGAAAACCCTATTCCGTTCTGCGGCGTGGTCTTATGAGATATCGTTTACTTGTTCATATACCTGTTTAAAACTGTTTTACTCACACCAGTCCCATGACTGACTCGGAGTTTACTTTGTTGTTTCCTCTAAACTCTTGGGTGCCTAAATTTGTACGGGTAGTCAAGTAGTCGGGATTTACAGATATACTTGAAGAGCTGGAGCAGGAGGCTTCTGGATCATATAGCTATAGTTTATTTCCGCTGTGTTGTAAGTGCTGTACTCTGATAAGTGCTATTTTATGCATACTGTTATATTTCAAAGTTATGTTATATATTATATGTTATTCGTTCCGCTGTGAGGTTCGTGTTACTCTGATGTTGTGTTCTTCTTCTTCTTCTTCTTCTATTCTAAGATTCTATCTTATCTATCCTCACCCTCTAATTTCTTTCATTAATTACCAGGATTTTTCGATGTTTTGGTTATCGACATCGAGCTTATGTCGATAACCAAAGTCGCTCAAAATCCGGGTCGTTACAGTTGGTATCAGAGCTTAAGTTAAGAATTACCTTGGCTCTGTTGTGTGACTCGGTAGAGATAGGGTTAGTAGTACCCTAGATTGATTTTGAGTGTATATATACGAGTGCTTATTTGTATTTTATATAAAATCGTTTTATATTGTGGGGATTCATTGGCTAAGTTGTTTATGAGTTTTGGTCGATCAGTTTGATCCACTGTATCGGTAGGAGTAAATAAACACTTGAATATGATGGACTGACACGGTATGGATATGTGATATATTATCATATATAGGATGTGTTGGTAGTGATTATAATCAGATAAGATTATAAAATGTGAAATGAGTATATATAACCAACCAGAATTCATATAAGTGAAATACGTGAAATCAGATGAATTAAATCAGAATTTAAATCAAAATTGAAATTAAAACCTTGGAGATTTGGAAAGGTGTTTGTAAATGAATCTGGATTTAATATATGTGAATTTTAAGACCTTGGGAGATTTTAAATGTGTTTAAAGCATTGCATATGATATTTTGAACTAATTTCAAAATAAAAGTGTTTAGAAATGGTTTTGAAAGTAATATAGTATTGAACTCACTTGATAACTGGGAAATAACCCTGATGATGAATTGCGACATCATCAGTGCTCATTTTCAAGTTGCTAAGTGACGGATTGCTACCAAAGAAATTGTTTTTAAAATTGTTTTGGGAAAAAACAAGTTTTTTGAATTTCAAAAAGGAAAATTTGATTTTTGAAAGAGGTACACTGTTTAAAAGCTTCCAGGAAGAAAAGGTTGTTTGAATTTAAAACAAATTAAAGTAAAACTTGTAAAATCCAATATAATTGAGATGGAATTAGAAACCAGTTAAGTGGAAACTGAGTTGAAATAGAAATATCAAACAAATTGGATTTATAAGATAAGAATTTGAAATGATACTAGGTTGGTTAAGAATTTGGGAATTGAGAATGAACTCGAATTTGAAATTGAATTCGACTTAGGTATAAGCGAATGGTTGGATTTGTGGGAAAAAACTGATTGGAGTTTGATTGAAATGACATTGGTATATGTTGGATTGATAACAGGTTGAAAGTAACAGAGTTGATATGCCCGACAAAAAGGTACAAGTTTATATTTGATATAAGCATGAGATTTATGAGCCGAATTGGCAAGCCGCTTGGCTGTTTGGTTTTCTTTTGGGTTGAAGAAGGCCCAGAGAGGCGAGTTGGAGTTTGAGATATTGACCGGTACAAAGGAGGTGCTGGCGAAATTTTTCGAAAAGTTAAGGCGTTAGAAAATGTTCAGGATTTTTGAAAATTTTCGTTGATAAGAATTAATTAATATTTAATTGAATTTAAATTGGTTCAGTTGAAACTGAAGTTAAGAGGTGAGCAAATATGTTCTAACCAGTCGATAGGGTCGTCCTCTACCTTAGCAATTTCGAGAACGAAATTATTTTAAGTGGGAAGAATGTAATGACCCGCATTTTCCAGCGGTATAATAATTAAATTATTTAATTATTTAAATAGTGAATTAAAGGATTTCATGGTCGTGGAATTAAATAATGGTGAATATTAAATTAAAATAATAAATTAAATAATATATTTAATTCAAAAATAATCAGGAATATTGGAAATCACAATATTCTATGAACATGGTCATCCCTAAGATTTAATTCAGCTTAGAGTTGAAGTTTATTGACGAATATATTCAATCGACGTCAGTTTGAACGTATAATTATATTATAATTAAAATCGAGCTCGAAATGGCGCTGCAGTTCGTAAATTGGCGATTTGAACTTCAACTGAGTGTACAGGATTCGTTTTAAGCCGGATTTCTGTGAAACAAGAAACGTGTGGAGCCGGTGGAGTATATCTTTCTAGTGGAAGAGAAAAATCGGGATTTCATTGTGTAGATTTTGAGATATGTCCAAATCAAATTTTAGAAAAGTCACTGTGGAATTCCTTTATAATTTATAAAGGAATTATTTATATTTTATAAAGGGAATTTCAATATAAATCGAATATCGATTTAATAGGGATTTGAGATATCAAGTTATAAATGCCAGTAGAGCTGTATGGTATGCCACTGTGAATATAGACGATAATATTTAATTTTAATATTTAATGTAATTATATTTAAATATATTTATATATTTAAATAGGCTATTTAGAGCTTTAAAAATAGCCACTTTTGCAAACGAAGTCGGAATTCGACGAAACTAATTTTTTTGGATCCGCAATGTCAAATAATTGTTAGATTCCAAGTTTGGTGATTTTTAGAGTCACTGTGCGGACGTACGGATTTTTAGAGTGAGAAACAGTCAGTATTTTGACCTTTAAAAATATGTTGTGTGAGCATACAGAGTCGGAATTCGACGAAACCAGTTTAGTTGGGTCCGCAATGTCAAACTCTAGCTACATGTCCAGTTTCGTGATTTTTGGGTACCTGCGTGACCACACAAATTTTTAGAAGTCATAATAAATAAAAGAAAATATCTAAAATAAAATATCTAAGTATGTGTAACACCCCACCTCCACCAGGGTGGCTCTTGCAAGCACTCTGACTTTGGAGGGGCGTTTGAATCAGGTAAACATGCATAATGATATATCAAGGCAGAACAAGAACATATGTATATATGTAAACAGAGTAAATAACATAGATAAAACAGCGGAAGATTTCAAAACATTTCAAAACAAGTCTGGTACAACATAGCTTTCCAAATAAACAAGTCTAGATAAAACAACATCAACTGAAAAACTAAAATAAATAAGTGCTATCCCCAATTAAGTGGTAACCATAGCTAGCTTCATGTCGAAACCGTACATGAGCTGAAATCCCACAAGCAAGCAATCCGAAATCCAAGCTAAGCTCCAGTATTCCCTCCCTGAGAACCTGGGGGGGGGGGGAACGGAAGAAAAGAGGCGAAAGAAAATAGGTCAGTCAAAAAGACTGAGTAAGCCCTACTACAATCAATGTAAACTGATAAAGTTAACTGGCATGAGCAGCAGGGATGAACATAAGGATAACAATATACTAGCATGATGATTAACTAACAAGGTAGATAAAGGTGTCATCGCATAATCAGGATTAAGGTTTTGCACCACAGGTGTACTAGCAAACTAACATGACTTGAATAAACAAGTATTGATCCCTTGGCCCAAGCTTTGGCCCAATAACATGAAATGACCCTAATACAAGGTCCAACCAAACGGTCTAGTCGATCGGCTCCCTAAGCCTAACTCGTCATGTGTTGGTGTCAATACGGCCCAATCATAATTGTAGTCGAACTGTGCCGGGTCCACCCTTCGGGTGTATCAAGCCCTAGGGTGTCAACCCCTGGACACCATGAACATGAGTGCACAGTCCCGATCTACTGGTACCCGTGCATGTTTTCTCCGGCTACGGACTATGTGCACGACCAGAGTCCGCCCAGAACTACACCGGCGTACCCTCTGCCGTCGCTTTTGGTCACTTACCTCCAGTCCAGTAATCGTGCCCCCACCCTAGCCTAGTCCCTAGGGTCATGATGATACTAACTTGGGATTACTGCTGGAGTGGGCCCCCATTGCTAGGATTTTTCTAGTGGGTTAAGTACGGTTTAACCCTCTTGCTAATCCTGGATTAACTTGGTTAAGTGTAACGATGAGTTCACGACTTAACCCCGATTAATCTACCAAGCCCAAATTGGTTAAGTATTAAGTGGACCATGACTTAACCCTAATCACGAGGCATTAATTAATTTAATGCGCCTTAACCTCTCACATTAGACCTTGTTGTGGTTGCTAGTTAAGCCGGGCGGGTCCGGGTAGCTTTACACCACAACTTGGTCTAACCTCGGGTTCAAGGTACAACATGACCAACTTCTCACATTGGGTCCTATTGTTTGTAGCAACTAGTTAAGCCGGTCGGTTCCGGGTAGGTTTACGCTACAAACTCAACCCAACCTCGAGTTGGCCACACTTATCTTTTCTAAGTGTCATGTCCATCATGTTTCCAAAACATGTTACAAGTTTTCAAGCAATTGGGTAGACCTAACTTAATAGGTAAATTCCCAATGGGTAGACCTAACTTAATAGGTAAATTCCCAAGCTTATGTTTTTATGTCTTTTAAGTTTACCCAACCCCAAACGCAATCCCATCGCTTACATATCGCAATAGCGCATAAAGGATAGAAAGAGGGAACTTGGCATAAATCATGACATAAGGGTATTGAAGCCACAAGCTTAACATGGTGGCATATGAAATGTTCATATGTTCATACACTTGCATATTACATTTTTAGGCCTCAAAAGCATGCATAAAACCAAACTTAGCATATTGGTGATACATGGTGCTAAATGACATGTAGAGATGGTCATAAGTTCGCATTTAGCCTCACATGCAAGTTATCATAAGAGATATGATAACTTACATGTTGCTAAAATGCAACCTTTGGCATAAAGCTTAAAGCTTTATGTTCATAAACCCAAAATAAGCTTGCATAACATGATAGCATGAACAAAATGTTCAGCCCAAACTTGCATAACATAACTTGGCATACTTGCATATAAACTTGCATATCACAATATGATAAACTTGCATATAAACTTGCATATCACAACATGATAAATTGCATATCACAACATGATAAACTTGCATATAAACTTGCATATCATACATTTAACTTTAGAGTTTAAGTATGAAAGTAGAATAGGGCTTACAATGCTTAAGAAGTCACAAAAATATGACAAAGCCCTTATGAAATCAATTAAACCCAAAATGCAAGCAAAACCCTTGAGCCAAAATGATCAAGACTCTTTCTTTATGATGCAAATATATAAACTTGACTTGAATGCAAGCTAATGATGCTCATACAAGTTTGAAAACACTTGTATGCATGGAAAATCACTTAGGAATTTATTTAGGAATTTTATGAAGAGAGTGGAGGCCATGAGAGGATTGATTTTGCCATAGTTTAGTTGTATGAATGAATAATGATGATTTAGGGTAGGTTAGGGTCTTATTTATAGATTAGGCAAGTGTTTTAGGCCATAGGATTAAACCTAGATTCAATCCAAGCCATCAAAGCATGTCTTGGGGAAGAAGTCAAGTGTAGGAACCATCTAGGGCCTTTAGATTAAAGATGAACCATGAGAACCATTCAAATGCAAAATCTGCATTTGAGCGAATCGGCCCACGGGTTGACAGCCAAACACCCTGGATTAACCTCTAGTCGACCCAGCGGGCTCGGGTCGACCTCAAAAATCGGCCGGTTCGGTTATTCCCCTCTCCCAATTCGCTGTTTTGAACATTTTTGCATATTTATTTATTTAATTTTCAATTATATATATATATATCAATATATATATATTTCTCTGCGCTACCCATTTCACTTAATTAAGTATACTTTAATTTGGGAATTTTTCGTGAAACTTCGCGAGGCCATATCTTGGTCATACGGACTCCGATTTTCGAAAACTCGGACTCTATTTCGCGTATTTTTCCGAGAAGAACGCAATGGCATAGCCCGTTTCCCTTGATTCAGATTTTACAGTTTAATTCTGCCTCCATTTATGTTATAACATGTTATTCAAAAATACGGGTTGTTACATTCTTCCCTCCTTAAAGGATTTCGTCCTCGAAATCTCCAAGTTAGGAAGAATGTATCCTACCATCCATCATCCATCTACTCAAAACATCATCCACGAGCAATCATTGTCCTTAAAAGGTTCTAAATGCTGTATGATCATATGCAAAGGTGTGTGTATATGTACTTATCTAATGCGAAAATCAGGAGGTTACTGATTCAGTAAACCCCCTTAATGCAAAATATGTTAGTGAAATGAGTCCATATGTATGCAAATTCCTAACATAATTTATAATCTCTACATGAGTACACATAACATTCATCCATATGCAACATCCACGTGATAGCATAACAAGTTTTCATCCATGAATAAGCATAAACACTCATGCATATGCGGTATGAAAGTGTGTGAGCCGATCTTAGTGCCTAACGTGTATTATGCATCCACGAGTATCCACTTGCAAACACTTGCAACCACTTGCAACCATCAAGCATAACATGTTTCAAACACATGTTTCATCCAAAGGGTTTCTACCTAAGGTTCTCATGACAAGATTAACACGATAAACTAGATAAACATGGATAGCAAAGAGAAAGATATGCTAACAAAGAAAAGAGATTGAGAGTGTACCCTCAAAAAGGAATGGATAAAGCCCACGCATCTTCTCCTCGGTTTCCCAAGTTGCGTCTTCTTCGGCTTCACCCCATTGAACCTTCACCAATTTGACCTCTCGATTCCTTAGCTTCTTGGTCTCCGTCCCCAAGATACGAATCGGAGCTCTCCTCAAGGTAGCCTCTTTCACCACTTCTACATCTTTTAGAACACTTGGCTCAACAACCTCTGCTGATTCATGTAAACACTTCCGGAGATGCGAGACATGAAAAACATCGTGTACTCCAGCAAGCTTCTCGGGCAACTTCACTTTATAAGCCATCTGCCCGATCCTCTCTATAATAGGGAATGGTCCAACAAACCTCGGTGCCAACTTCCCAACAGCTCCAAATCGGACCACATTCCGCAAAGGAGAAACCTTCACGAAAACCATATCCCCAACATCAAACTCCAAATCCGTTCTTCGCTTATCAGCATAGGATTTCTGTCGGTCTTGGGCCGCTTTCATCCATCTCCGAATCAACTCGATCTTCTCGGATGTATCTCTGATCATATCAGGCCCAAGTATAAGCTCATCTGTAGTCTCCCACCAACATGTAGGCGACTTGCATGGCCTCCCATATAAAGCTTCAAATGGTGCCATCCCTATGCTTGCCTGATAACTGTTATTATATGCAAACTCAACAAGAGGAAGATGGTCTTCCCAAGTACCACCAAAATCCAGAATACAAAGCCTCAACAGATCCTCGAGTACCCTATTCACCCTTTCGGTTTGACCGTCCGTCTGTGGGTGATAAGCCGTACTTAGATTCAACCTTGTGCCCACAGCTTCTTGCAAGCTATTCCAGAATTGACTTGTAAAGATTGGGTCACGGTCACTGACTATACTAGAAGGGACTCCATGTAGTCTTACAATCTCACGAAGATATACAGACGCTAGCCAAGATGCGGTCCTCTTGCTCTTCACCGGAATGAAATGAGCACTCCTCGTAAGTCTATCCACAATAACCCAAATGCTCGTATTCCCTTTCCTTGACCTTGGTAGCCCATCGATAAAATCCATGGAAATACTCTCCCACTTCCATAGTGGAACGTCTAGAGGATGCAATAGCCCACCGGGCTTCTTCGACTCGGCCTTAACTTGCTGGCAAATGATACATCTAGAGACAAATTCTGCCACATTCTTCTTCATCCCAGGCCAAAAGAAAATGCGCTTCATATCTTTATACATCTTATCTCCGCCCGGATGTATAGTCAACTTAGAGCGATGCGCTTCCTCAAGAACTCTTCTTACTAGCTCTTCTACCATTGGAACACATAACCTTCCGTCTCGCCTCAGCCAACCCTTGTCATCAATAGAATATCGAGGGAGATGACTAGACGTCTCTCCTCGAATTAGCTTATCCATAGTCTCCACTATCTGAGGGTCTTCTCTCTGCGAAGCCCCAACTTGATCAAGAAGGGTAGGTCTGAGTTCCATAGATGCTAAAGAACCGGTCATTGACTCAACCGCCAAAGAGAAATCAAAGGTTGCCACATACTCTAAATTCTTCATCTCAACGAATAGAGGACTTAGGGTCAACCTTCTTCTACTCAATGCATCTACTACCACATTCCCCTTGCCAGGGGTATAAGCTATCTCAAAATCGTAGGACGCCAAGAATTCCATCCATCTTTGTTGCCTCAGATTTAGATCCTTCTGAGAAAAGAGATACTTCAATGACTTGTGATCGGTATAAAGCTCAAATCTTTCTCCCAGAAGATAATGGCGCCAAGCCTTGAGTGCATATACTATTGCTGCCAACTCTAAGTCATGAGTGGGATAATTCTTCTCATGCACTTTGAGTTGTCTACCGCCAAAGCATATCACTCTTCCTTCTTGCATAAGAACAGCTCCTAACCCCGTGCCACATGCATCGGTGTATACGGTAAATAACTTCCCTCCATCGGGCAAAGCTAGAACAGGTGCTGATGTGAGGGCTCTCTTGAGCTTCTGAAAAGCAAGCTCGCATTCTATGCTCCAAGCAAAAACTAAATTCTTCTTCGTCAATTTAGTGAGAGGAGCGGATATCTTTGCGAAGTCCTTGATGAACTTCCGGTAGAAACCCGCAAGACCTAGAAAACTTCTCACTTCGGTTGCATTCCTTGGAGTCTTCCAATCCTGAACTGCCACTACCTTAGCGGGATCCACCGCTAAGCCTTGCTTAGATACTATGTGCCCAAGGGATCTAACTTCCCTTCTCCAAAAGTGACACTTGGAGAACTTGGCCTTCAACTGATGCGCTCTAAGCGTATCCATCACCTCCATGAGATGCCTTGCGTGCTCTTCCTCATCCTTAGAGAAGATCAGAATATCATCTACGAAGACCACGACAAACTTGTTCAAGAACTCCCTGAACACCCTACTCATCAAGTCCACGAAATATGCGGGTGCATTAGTCAAGCCGAACGGCATGACAAGCCATTCGAAGAATCCATCTCGAGTTCTGAACGCAGTCTTGTTTATACTATCTTCAGCTACCCTGAGCTGATGGAACCCCGTAGCAAGATCAAGCTGAGAGAAAACAGAAGCACCGACAAGCTGGTCAAAGAGATCATCAATCCTCGGTAACGGGTGTCTGTTCTTCTTAGTCAGCTTATTCAACTCTCGATAGTCAACGCAAAGTCGGAGAGAACCATCCGCCTTGGTAGCAAATACCACAGGTGCTCCCCATTCAGATATACTTCGTCTAATGAAGTTCTTCTCAAGCAACTCTTTCACTTGCTTACTTAGCTCCCGCCTTTCACGCGGAGCCATGTGCCGAACAGGCAAAGAAACAGGCTTTGCATTATCCACCAGATAAATGCGGAAATCAATCTCTCGCTTAGGGGGCAACCCCCTAACTTCATCGAAAACATCCGGATACTCTCGAACCACTCTCACAGACTGAAGAGTTTCCATTGACGAGTCGAGTGATTCCAGATAGCACAACATGACGGGACCTCTCGGATCACAAGAAATCTCTAGGGTGTTTCCGAGGCGAGTCACGAGCCTCACAACCCTATGCTCACAATCAAGAATGGCTCCATATCTGGACAACCAATCCATGCCCAATATCAATCCGTATCCCCTAAAACCAAGAACATAAGCACTGCACAAGAACTCTACACTCAGTATAGAGATCCTCAAATCCCCACATATCATAGACAAATGGGCGGAACCCCCAATAGGATTTGAGACACAGACGGGATCATCTACCAAGCTAGTACTAAGGTGCAAACTATCAACAAGATCAGATGAGATAAAGCTATGCGATGCACCAGAATCAAACAAGGTACGAACTGGAAAATCAGAAATATATACAAGGCTCTCAACAGAAATACTACCTCGATCGGGAACTGGAGCGACATTGAGAGCATGAACTTTCCCTCCTGAAGGTCCAGCACGCTGAGTCTGACCCTGGCCTTGCCCTTGCTTCCTCGGGCAATCCTTACTGAAATGTCCAGTCTCACCGCAGAAAAAGCATTCACCATTCTTCCTTTTCCTCTTCTTACAATCCTTAATAAGATGCCCAACTGAACCGCAATAATGGCACTTCCCCTTGTTGTTCTTGCCCTTGTTGTCATTGCCCTTGTTGTTGTTCCCCTTGTTGCCTTGACTCTTGTTCTTGTTCTGATTGCCTTGACCGCTCTGACCACTTGGATTACCCTGATTTCCTTTTCCCTGGGAATCAGTCTTCTTGGCTTGAGTATCATTCATCTTGGTTTCTTTCTTGACATCTCCCTGAAGTAACGCCATATTAACCAAACTCTCAAACGTGGCCCCATGGGGAATATGTGACATAGCCAATCCCTGCAACAGCTCATTCAATCCTCTAGCAAAACAAAGAGCCTTCTTCTGAGGAGTATTCACCATATCCAAGCCAAAACGAGCTAACTGATTGAACTTGTTCACATATTCTTTGACAGACATATCTCCTTGTTTCAAAGTTATGAACCTCTCCATTTGCAGTTTCTCCTCAGCAGAAGATAGAAACTTAAGCATGAACCTTGCCCTTAAATCGGCCCAAGTCTCAACAGGCCTAGTACCATTGGTGACTTCCCACCAATAAGCGGCTTCATCCTTCATAAGCCAAACCGCCAACAAGAGCTTCCTCTGATCGTCTAACCCAAAGATAGCAAACAAATCCTCGGTCTCTTTCAACCAATTTATGGCCTCTACAAAAGTCTCAGTGCCTTGAAAGTTCTTGCCACCCATTGCTTTGAAATCTTTGCAAGTCTTTGCGAAGTCCACTTGAGGATGCTGAGGGGGAGGAGGAAGAGGAACCTCAGCGACAGGAGGAGGAGGAACATTAACCAATGGAGGAGGAGGAGGAGGAACATTAACTACCGGAGGAGGAGGAGGAGGAACATCTGCGGGGCCGGCTTCGGTCGCCCTAGCCTCCAAAAGTCTCCTATACCAAACAGGTACGTGTACTCCCTCCGTAATAGCAAAGTTATCGGCCATACTGAAAACGAAGAAAAAGACAGATTCAGAATGGAGAAAAACGAAGGAATTTTGCTAATGGCTTTTTGGGGAATAGCCTTTAAAATAAACTAGACTTTCCTTTGGAAAATACTTTATACTTGGTTATGAAAATAGTTTTCCAAAAGTTTTCTAAAAGCCTTTTTGTTCCTTCTCGTACCATATGCTCTGATACCAAATGTAACACCCCGCCTCCGCCAGGGTGACTCTTGCAAGCACTCTGACTTTGGAGGGGCGTTTGAATCAGGTAAACATGCATAATGATATATCAAGGCAGAACAAGAACATATGTATATATGTAAACAGAGTAAATAACATAGATAAAACAGCGGAAGATTTCAAAACATTTCAAAACAAGTCTGGTACAACATAGCTTTCCAAATAAACAAGTCTAGATAAAACAACATCAACTGAAAAACTAAAATAAATAAGTGCTATCCCCAATTAAGTGGTAACCATAGCTAGCTTCATGTCGAAACCGTACATGAGCTGAAATCCCACAAGCAAGCAATCCGAAATCCAAGCTAAGCTCCAGTATTCCCTCCCTGAGAACCTGGGGGGGGGGGGGAACGGAAGAAAAGAGGCGAAAGAAAACAGGTCAGTCAAAAAGACTGAGTAAGCCCTACTACAATCAATGTAAACTGATAAAGTTAACTGGCATGAGCAGCAGGGATGAACATAAGGATAACAATATACTAGCATGATGATTAACTAACAAGGTAGATAAAGGTGTCATCGCATAATCAGGATTAAGGTTTTGCACCACAGGTGTACTAGCAAACTAACATGACTTGAATAAACAAGTATTGATCCCTTGGCCCAAGCTTTGGCCCAATAACATGAAATGACCCTAATACAAGGTCCAACCAAACGGTCTAGTCGATCGGCTCCCTAAGCCTAACTCGTCATGTGTTGGTGTCAATACGGCCCAATCATAATTGTAGTCGAACTGTGCCGGGTCCACCCTTCGGGTGTATCAAGCCCTAGGGTGTCAACCCCTGGACACCATGAACATGAGTGCACAGTCCCGATCTACTGGTACCCGTGCATGTTTTCTCCGGCTACGGACTATGTGCATGACCAGAGTCCGCCCAGAACTACACCGGCGTACCCTCTGCCGTCGCTTTTGGTCACTTACCTCCAGTCCAGTAATCGTGCCCCCACCCTAGCCTAGTCCCTAGGGTCATGATGATACTAACTTGGGATTACTGCTGGAGTGGACCCCCATTGCTAGGATTTTTCTAGTGGGTTAAGTACGGTTTAACCCTCTTGCTAATCCTGGATTAACTTGATTAAGTGTAACGATGAGTTCACGACTTAACCCCGATTAATCTACCAAGCCCAAATTGGTTAAGTATTAAGTGGACCATGACTTAACCCTAATCACGAGGCATTAATTAATTTAATGCGCCTTAACCTCTCACATTAGACCTTGTTGTGGTTACTAGTTAAGCCAGGCGGGTCCGGGTAGCTTTACACCACAACTTGGTCTAACCTCGGGTTCAAGGTACAACATGACCAACTTCTCACATTGGGTCCTATTGTTTGTAGCAACTAGTTAAGCCGGTCGGTTCCGGGTAGGTTTACGCTACAAACTCAACCCAACCTCGAGTTGGTCACACTTATCTTTTTAAGTGTCATGTCCATCATATTTCCAAAACATGTTACAAGTTTTCAAGCAATTGGGTAGACCTAACTTAATAGGTAAATTCCCAATGGGTAGACCTAACTTAATAGGTAAATTCCCAAGCTTATGTTTTTATGTCTTTTAAGTTTACCCAACCCCAAACGCAATCCCATCGCTTACATATCGCAATAGCGCATAAAGGATAGAAAGAGGGAACTTGGCATAAATCATGACATAAGGGTATTGAAGCCACAAGCTTAACATGGTGGCATATGAAATGTTCATATGTTCATACACTTGCATATTACATTTTTAGGCCTCAAAAGCATGCATAAAACCAAACTTAGCATATTGGTGATACATGGTGCTAAATGACATGTAGAGATGGCCATAAGTTCGCATTTAGCCTCACATGCAAGTTATCATAAGAGATATGATAACTTACATGTTGCTAAAATGCAACCTTTGGCATAAAGCTTAAAGCTTTATGTTCATAAACCCAAAATAAGCTTGCATAACATGATAGCATGAACAAAATGTTCAACCCAAACTTGCATAACATAACTTGGCATACTTGCATATAAACTTGCATATCACAACATGATAAACTTGCATATAAACTTGCATATCACAACATGATAAACTTGCATATAAACTTGCATATCATAGATTTAACTTTAGAGTTTAAGTATGAAAGTGGAATAGGGCTTACAATGCTTAAGAAGTCACAAAAATATGACAAAGCCCTTATGAAATCAATTAAACCCAAAATGCAAGCAAAACCCTTGAGCCAAAATGATCAAGACTCTTTCTTTATGATGCAAATATATAAACTTGACTTGAATGCAAGCTAATGATGCTCATACAAGTTTGAAAACACTTGTATGCATGGAAAATCACTTAGGAATTTATTTAGGAATTTTATGAAGAGAGTGGAGGCCATGAGAGGATTGATTTTGCCATAGTTTAGTTGTATGAATGAATAATGATGATTTAGGGTAGGTTAGGGTCTTATTTATAGATTAGGCAAGTGTTTTAGGCCATAGGATTAAACCTAGATTCAATCCAAGCCATCAAAGCATGTCTTGGGGAAGAAGTCAAGTGTAGGAACCATCTAGGGCCTTTAGATTAAAGATGAACCATGAGAACCATTCAAATGCAAAATCTGCATTTGAGCGAATCGGCCCACGGGTTGACAGCCAAACACCCTGGATTAACCTCTAGTCGACCCAGCGAGCTCGGGTCGACCTCAAAAATCGGCCGGTTCGGTTATTCGTCTCTCCCAATTCGCTGTTTTGAACATTTTTGCATATTTATTTATTTAATTTTCAATTATATATATATATATATATATATCAATATATATGTATTTCTCTGCGCTACCCATTTCACTTAATTAAGTTTACTTTAATTTGGGAATTTTTCGTGAAACTTCGCGAGGCCATATCTTGGTCATACGGACTCCGATTTTCGAAAACTCGGACTCTATTTCGCGTATTTTTCCGAGACGAACGCAATGGCATAGCCCGTTTCCCTTGATTCAGATATTACAGTTTAATTCTTCCTCCATTTATGTTATAACATGTTATTCAAAAATACGGGTTGTTACAGTATGAGTGAGTATAAAGAAGGCCACCCACACACTTTTCTCACCACACAAAATCTCGTTCTCCCTTATATAATCAAATGTTAATCCTCCGTCAATTTTTTTTCCTCCACAGCAAAAATCATGTGTTCAAAATTCCAAAACAAATCCATGGAAATTCCTAAAATCAAATGAGTTGTGTATATGGATCCGACGATGGAAGAGCTTCGTTTCTATGCTTGTTTTTCCAAGTTCGACTTCGTTCTATGCACTGCCGTTCTCAACAAAATCCTAGGGTTCCCAAATTGCATTCGATTTTGGCAAAGTAGCTGTTTTCGATTATGTAGTTGCGTTCGTAACATCGATTGGAACTCGCGCTCATGGTTTTGTGAAAATTCAAAGTTAAAAGGGCACGCGATTTCTGTAGGTGCCTGCTCGACGCAAATCAGCAGATGAAACCGAGCTCTGCGGTTTTGGGATAAAATGGAAGAGGAGATCACAACGAGATTTGTGGTATTTTTTGTGAGATTTTAAAATGAGTATTGGTGGAGTTTTGGGTGAAAGAAGTAGGCGCAATGGCCAGGACAAGGAGCAGCAACGGGATGTTTTGTATCGAGGAAGAAGGACGCGTACTGTAGAAAACAGGAGCGGGCCAAGTAAGGAAGTGGGCTAGTGGTAAGAAGGGTAAGGCCCAAGTAAGATAAGTTAATCGAGTTAAGTTCTTGAGTTAGATTATCGAGACAAGTTAATCGAGTTAAGTTCTAGAGTTAGATTATCGAGATAAGTTAATCGAGTTAAGTTCTTGAGTTAGATTATCGAGATAAGTTAATCGAGTTAAGTTCTTGAGTTAGATTATCGAGATAAGTTAATCGAGTTAAGTTCTTGAGTTAGATTATCGAGATAAGTGAGTCGAGTTAAGTTCGTCGAGTCAAATTAATCGATGTTAGTTTCATCGAAAGGAGTTAATCGATGTTAGTTCATCGAAAGGAGTTAATCGATGTTAGTTTATCGAAAGGAGTTATCGATTAGTTAAATCGAAAGGAGTTATCGATTAGTTAAATCGAAAGGAGTTATCGATTAGTTAAATCGAAAGGAGTTTTCAAATTTAGTTATTCGAAAAGGAGTTATCGATTTGTTAAATCGAAAGGGAAGATTTTCGAATATCGTTTATTCGAGAGGAGATTATCGAATATAATTATTTGAAGGAGTTATCGATTATTAGTTAACCGAAGTGGGTTATAGAATATTTGTTAAATCGAAAGGGAAGATTTTCGAATATCGTTTATTCGAGAGGAGATTATCGAATATAATTATTCGAAGGAGTTATTAATCGAATCGAGTTATAGAATATTTGTTAAATCGAAAGGGAAGATTTTCGAATATCATTTATTCGAAAGGAGATTATCGAATATAGTTATTCAAAGGAGTTATCGATTATTAGTTAATCGAAGTGAGTTATAGAATATTAGTTAAATCGAAGGAGTTATCGAATATAGTTTATTCGATGGAGTTAATCGATTAGAGTTAAATCAAAGGAGTTAATCGAATATAGTTTATTCCAATATAGTAAAGGAGTTAATCGAATATAGTTTATTCGAATAGAGTTGGAGGAGTTAATCAAATATAGTTTATTCGAATAAAGTTGGAGGAGTTAATCGAATATAGTCATTTGACAGGAGTTAAGTGAATAGTTAGATTAATGAAAGTGAATTAGTTAAGTTAAACTAAGTGAATTAGTTAAGTGAATTGGTTAAGTTAACCAAAGTGAATTTGTCGAGTTAATCAAAGTGATTAGTTCAGTTAATCGAGTTGAATTTGTCAGTCGAGTTAAAAAATGGAGTTAGTCAAACCAAGTAAGACCAGTTAGAGTTGATCGGTTAGAATTAACCAGTTAGAGTTAATCAATCAGAGTTAATCAAATATAGTTAAGTAAAATTAGAACTGACTAGAGATTAGTAAATTGAATGGTTTTCTAAGTGTCTATCTGATGTTGGTTTCGGCCTTCGGGATTTATACTTAGGGAATTGTTCTCATACTAGTTCATAATCAGGGACTGATAGTTGGGGAAGAGTAGTGATTTGTAAATAAGCAGATGGAAACGTTTTCCAATGTTAATAATATATATTTTCTAAACATAGAAAATAAGGCAATGCGAATATATATATAGATATATGTTGATGATTTACCGATATAATTTCCATCTGGAAATAATATCGTTGTTTACACACTTGTTTTTCTTCGATAGTTAACTCACAAACTATCGAAGGTTTTGAACATTTTAACGTTGTTAATATGGAGAGACCGGTTGGATTATTATCCAAAGAACCACTCTGTATTGGCATAAGCGTTGCGAATCATATATGCCAAAGATAATTGAAGACGGAGTAAAAATGCAAGGGCTGTTGTATAAGTCTTAGATAACGGTGACTAAGATGGATATTCTGAATAGTACCTTCGGTTTGTCCAGTCCCAGGACAACTTGTATGGACGAAGGTCTGACAGAGTATATCCTATGGATCGCGTAAGTTGATATGTTCAAACGTATTCACATTTGGTGGCGGAGGAATTCATTTCTCTAAGCTGTATACCCGTGTTACTTTTGGATAAATCAATTTGTGATTTGGCGGGTATGACGATGTGACATTCTAAGTGAATGAGGATGACTTCTGTGGATGAATGTCTGACAGAGTATTTCCAGAAAGGTCACGCACAATGATTTCTTCAACCGTACCAAGAGTGGAAGCGGAGAAGGAAACTTCTTTAGCTAACACGTAATGTACTGTTGTAGACGTCAATCGGTGATTTGATGGATTTGACGATGTGACATTCGAAGGGAATCTGATGTAATGATAAAGCATAACTTCTAGCCTCATCAACCGGTAAATGACAGAAATCGGGCAGGCAGCATGGCTAAGTCGGTCGCACCGAAGTAGGGTGTATAATCACCTATATAGAGAATATTCATTTGTTTCTTAATTCTATCAATGCTGTCCCGTGTATATATATATATATATATATATATATATATATATATATATATATGGGAACGTTTGCTGATCCCAACCGTTGTTGATATACATTCGATACACTCAAGCAAAATGAGTGGTCGGTCATGGGTGGTTGAGTTACAGGATGTTCTTGTTGAACTCCAGTGTATTGTTCCTAGAGTACACAGATCAGAAGGTGGTTCCATAACTTGTCATAGTTGGAAATCCATTATCCAATACGTGCTTGCGATTTTGATTGTATACTATATATGTAGAACGTGAGATGAAAGCGTTTCTGCTAGTCGATATCTATTTGTACATAGACATTATTATAATATCAAAAGGTTTTTGATATAAAGATATTTTGGATTCTCATAAGGGAAAACCCCGTTCCGTTTTGCGGCGTGGTCTTATGAGATATCGTTTACTTGTTCATATACCTGTTTAAAACTGTTTTACTCACACCAGTCCCATGACTGACCCGGAGTTTACTTTGTTGTTTCCTCTAAACTCTTGGGTGCCTAAATTTGTACGGGCAGTCAAGTAGTCGGGATTTACAGATATACTTGAAGAGCTGGAGCAGGAGGCTTCTGGATCATATAGCTATAGTTTATTTCCGCTGTGTTGTAAGTGCTGTACTCTGATAAGTGCTATTTTATACATACTTTTATATTTCAAAGTTATGTTATATATTATATGTTATTCGTTCCGCTGTGAGGTTCGTGTTACTTTGATGTTGTGTTCTTCTTCTTCTTCTATTCTAAGTTTCTATCTTATCTATCCTCACCCTCTAATTTCTTTCATTAATTACCAGGATTTTTCTATGTTTTGGTTATCGACATCGAGCTTATGTCGATAACCAAAGTCGCTCAAAATCCGGGTCGTTACAGTTGGTATCAGAGCTTAAGTTAAGAATTACCTTGGCTCTGTTGTGTGACTCGGTAGAGATAGGGTTAGTAATACCCTAGATTGAGTTTGTGTGTATATATACGAGTGCTTATTTGTATTTTATATAAAATCGTTTTATATTGTGGGGATTCATTGGCTGAGTTGTTTATGAGTTCTGGTCGATCAGTTTGATCCACTGTATCGGTAGGAGTAAATAAACACTTGAATACGATGGACTGACACGGTATGGATATGTGATATATTATCATATATAGGATGTGTTGGTAGTGATTATAATCAGATAAGATTATAAAATGTGAAATGAGTATATATAACCAACCAGAATTCATATAAGTGAAATACGTGAAATCAGATGAATTAAATCAGAATTTAAATCAAAATTGAAATTAAAACCTTGGAGATTTGGAAAGGTGTTTGTAAATGAATCTGGATTTAATATATGTGAATTTTAAGACCTTGGGAGATTTTAAATGTGTTTAAAGCATTGCATATGATATTTTGAACTAATTTCAAAATAGAAGTGTTTAGAAATGGTTTTGAAAGTAATATAGTATTGAACTCACTTGATAACTGGGAAATAACCCTGATGATGAATTGCGACATCATCAGTGCTCATTTTCAAGTTGCTAAGTGACAGATTGCTACCAAAGAAATTGTTTTTAAAATTGTTTTGGGAAAAAACAAGTTTTTTGAATTTCAAAAAGGAAAATTTGATTTTTGAAAGAGGTAAACTGTTTAAAAGCTTCCAGAAAGAAAAGGTTGTTTGAATTTAAAACAAATTAAAGTAAAACTTGTAAAATCCAATATAATTGAGATGGAATTAGAAACCAGTTAAGTGGAAACTGAGTTGAAATAGAAATATCAAACAAATTGGATTTATAAGATAAGAATTTGAAATGATACTAGGTTGGTTAAGAATTTGGGAATCGAGAATGAACTCGAATTTGAAATTGAATTCGACTTAGGTATAAGCGAATGGTTGGATTTGTGGGAAAAAACTGATTGGAGTTTGATTGAAATGACATTGGTATATGTTGGATTGATAACAAGTTGAAAGTAACAGAGTTGATATGCCCGACAAAAAGGTACAAGTTTATATTTGATATAAGCATGAGATTTATGAGCCGAATTGGCAAGCCGCTTGGCTGTTTGGTTTTCTTTTAGGTTGAAGAAGGCCCAGAGAGGCGAGTTGGAGCTTGAGATATTGACCGGTACAAAGGAGGTGCTGGCGAAATTTTTCGAAAAGTTAAGGCATTAGAAAATGTTCAGGATTTTTGAAAATTTTCGTTGATAAGAATTAATTAGTATTTAATTGAATTTAAATTGGTTCAGTTGAAACTGAAGTTAAGAGGTGAGCAAATATGTTCTAACCAGTCGGTAGGGTCGTCCTCTACCTTAACAATTTCGAGAACGAAATTATTTTAAGTGGGAAGAATGTAATGACCCGCATTTTCCAGCGGTATAATAATTAAATTATTTAATTATTTAAATAGTGAATTAAAGGATTTCATGGTCGTGGAATTAAATAATGGTGAATATAAATTAAAATAATAAATTAAATAATATATTTAATTCAAAAATAATCAGGAATATTGGAAATCAAAATATTCTATGAACATGGTCATCCCTAAGATTTAATTCAGCTTAGAGTTGAATTTTATTGACGAATATATTCAATCGACGTCAGTTTGAACGTATAATTATATTATAATTAAAATCGAGCTCGAAATGGCGCTGCAGTTCGTAAATTGGCGATTCGAACTTCAACTGAGTGTACAGGATTCGTTTTAAGCCGGATTTCTGTGAAACAAGAAACGTGTGGAGCCGGTGGAGTATATCTTTCTAGTGGAAGAGAGAAATCGTGATTTCATTGTGTAAATTTTGAGATATGTCCAAATCAAATTTCAGAAAAGTCGCTGTGGAATTCCTTTATAATTTATAAAGGAATTAATTATATTTTATAAAGGGAATTTCAATATAAATCGAATATCGATTTAATATGGATTTGAGATATCAAGTTATAAATGCCAATGGAGCTGTATGGTATGCCACTGTGAATATAGACGATAATATTTAATTTTAATATTTAATGTAATTATATTTAAATATATTTATATATCTAAATAGGCTATTTAGAGCTTTAAAAATAGCCACTTTTGCAAACGAAGTCGGAATTCGACAAAACTAATTTTTTTGGATCCGCAATGTCAAATAATTGTTAGATTCCAAGTTTGGTGATTTTTAGAGTCACTGTGCGGACGTACGGATTTTTAGAGTGAGAAACAGTCAGTATTTTGACCTTTAAAAATATGTTGTGTGAGCATACAGAGTCGGAATTCGATGAAACCAGTTTAGTTGGGTCCGCAATGTTAAACTCTAGCTACATGTCCAGTTTCGTGATTTTTGGGTACCATGCGTGACCACACGAATTTTTAGAAGTCATAATAAATAAAAGAAAATATCTAAAATAAAATATCTGAGTATGAGTGAGTATAAACAAGGCCACCCACACACTTTTCTCACCACACAAAATCTCGTTCTCCCTTATATAATCAAATGTTAATCCTCCGTCAATTTGTTTTTCCTCCACAGCAAAAATCATGTGTTTAAAATTCCAAAACAAATCCATGGAAATTCCTAAAATCAAATGAGTTGTGTATATGGATTCGACGATGGAAGAGCTTCGTTTCTATGCTTGTTTTTCCCAGTTCGACTTCGTTCTATGCACTGCCGTTCTCATCAAAATCCTAGGGTTCCCAAATTGCATTCGATTTTGGGCAAAGTAGCTGTTTTCGATTATGTAGTTGCATTCGTAACATCGATTGGAACTCGTGCTCATGGTTTTGTGAAAATTCGAAGTGAAAAGGGCACGCGATTTCTGTAGGTGCCTGCTCGACGCAAATCAGCAGATGAAACCGAGTTCTGCGATTTTGGGATAAAATGGAAGAGGAGATCACAACGATATTTGTGGTATTTTTGGTGAGATTTTAAAATGAGTATTGGTGGAGTTTTGGGAGAAAGAAGTAGGCGCAATGGCCAGGACAAGGAGCAACAACGGGATGTTTTGTATCGAGGAAGAAGGACGCGTACTGTAGAAAACAGGAGCGGGCCAAGTAAGGAAGTGGGCCAGTGGTAAGAAGGGTAAGGCCCAAGTAAGAAAAGTGATTTAAATTTAGTTTAATTTAAATATTTTATAAACTTGTAAAAGCAGTATCTTATCCATATGTGATCGAAATTCAGCAAAACAAGATCCGTTGGGATCGTATGGACGGGAGCAACACAATGGAACCGACTGGGAGTGAAATAAGGCTCGTTATAATTTATAGCAAAATAAATTGTCCGTCTAAATCAAGTGACAATTATCGTTATTTAACGATGATCGTCCAATGTGAGTAAATCTCACTAACTCTAAACAGTTTATAATTTCATGTTGTATTTTTAGAACTGTTAGAAATTGTCTGATTTACTGTGTGTTGACTGTTTGATTGAACTGCTAGTCAGTTAGTTGAATTTCTATATTGATTCTGTTTAACAGAATATATCATATGGAACTGAAAGTGATGTTATCTATATTGTCTAACATCTGTGATGCAGGGAAACGGGTTGGAGGAATCCAACTGGATTCCTCAACAGTTATTTTACTGTGATTTATATATTGTGATATATAATGTGATATATAATCTGTTGGCGATTATATGTGTTTGGACGATATTGAACATCGTGATTTGATATGATTGAATACCATAACATACCGGAATGTTGGTAAGGAATAATTTCAAAGTGATATTGAAATAAAAATATTTATAAATGGAATATTTATAAATAAGGAATATTTATAAATTTGGAATATTTATAAATAGGAGATATTCAAAAAGGAAATAATTTCAAACCATTTTCTTTTTGAATGGAAAGGCCTATGTGGCGGGTTTGGGGATTTTCCCGATGCTTCCGATACAAAGGAGGTTATGGCGAATTTTCCCGGAAATTTAAGGAGTTAGAATAATTTAAAGAATAAATGGGAAAACCAAATAAAAGGGGGATATTTGTGGAAAACCAAATATAAAGGAAATGCTTGTGAAAATAAATAAAGTTAAAAAGGAAATATTTATAGGAAATAAATATAGACAAATTGAAGAGGAAAATCTTTTTTAAAGTGAAGAACCGTTACTAAAAGTAAATCTTTAAAAATGAATAAACATTGTTAAAAGTAAATCTTTTATAAAGCGAATATTAGTTATTTGAGTTAGAGTTAACCAGTTAGAGTTAACCACCAGTTATAGTTAACCAGTTAGAGTTAATCAAATAAGTGTTAATCCAAACAAGTTGCCATCTCGTACGACTGCTAGCGTAATTCGCAGGGTTGTAAATAGCCTACAGCGGTCAGATATTTCCTGAGGGAGTCAGGCGTAACCATTGTGATCGCTGCGATTTAGATTCAAGCGAATGGAGTTAAATCGAATATTAGTTATTCGATAGGAGTTAAGTTCTAGAGTTAGATTATCGAGATAAGTTAATCGAGTTAAGTTCTTGAGTTAGATTATCGAGATAAGTTAATCGAGTTAAGTTCTTGAGTTAGATTATCGAGATAAGTTAATCGAGTTAAGTTCTTGAGTTAGATTATCGAGATAAGTTAATCGAGTTAAGTTCTTGAGTTAGATTATCGAGATAAGTGAGTCGAGTTAAGTTCGTCGAGTTAAATTAATCGATGTTAGTTTCATCGAAAGGAGTTAATCGATGTTAGTTCATCGAAAGTAGTTATCGATTAGTTAAATCGAAAGGAGTTGTCGATTAGTTAAATCGAAAGGAGTTTTCAAATTCAGTTATTCAAAAAGGAGTTATCGATTTGTTAAATCGAAAGCTAAGATTTTTGAATATCGTTTATTCGAGAGGAGATTATCGAATATAATTATTCGAAGGAGTTATCGATTATTAGTTAATCGAAGTGAGTTATAGAATATTTGTTAAATCGAAAGGGAAGATTTTCGAATATCATTTATTCGAGAGGAGATTATCGAATATAATTATTCGAAGGAGTTATCGATTATTAGTTAATCGAAGTGAGTTATAGAATATTTGTTAAATCGAAAGGGAAGAATTTCGAATATCGTTTATTCGAGAGGAGATTATCGAATATAGTTATTCGAAGGAGTTATCGATTATTAGTTAATCGGAGTGAGTTATAGAATATTAGTTAAATCGAAGGAGTTATCGAATATAGTTTATTCGATGGAGAGATCGGTATTGGCATAAGCGTTGCGAATCATATATGCCAAAGATAATTGAAGACGGAGTAAAAATGCAAGGGCTGTTGTATAAGTCTTAGATAACAGTGACTAAGATGGATATACTGAATAGTGCCTTCGGTTTGTCCAATCCCAGGACAACTTGTATGGACGAAGGTCTGACAGAGTATATCCAATGGATCGCGTAAGTTGATCTGTTCAAACGTATTCACGTTTGGTGGCGGAGGAATTCGTTTCTCTAAGCTGTATACCCGTGTTACTTTTGGATAAATCAATTTGTGATTTGGCGGGTATGACGATGTGACATTCTAGTGAATGAGGATGACTTGTGTGGATGAATGTCTGACAGAGTATTTCCAGAAAGGTCACGCACATTGATTTCTTCAACCTTACCAAGAGTGGAAGCGGAGAAGGAAACTTCTTTAGCTAACACGTAATGTACTGTTGCAGACGTCAATCGGTGATTTGATGGATTTGACGATGTGACATTCGAAGGGAATCTGATGTAATGATAAAGCGTAGCTTCTAGCCTCATCAACCGGTAAATGCAAAAATCGGGCAGGCAGCATGGCTACGTCGGTCGCACCAAAGTAGGGTGTATAATCACCTATCTAGAGAATATTCATTTGTTTCTTAAATCTATCAATGCTGTCCCATATATATATATATACGGGAACGGTTGCTGATCCCAACCGTTGGTGATATACATTCGATACACTCAAGCAAAATGAGTGGTCGGTCATGTGTGGCTGAGTTACAAGATGTTCTTGTTGAACTCCAGTGTATCGTTCCTAGAGTACACTGATCGGAAGGTGGTTCCATACCTTGTCATAGTTGGAAATTCATTATCCAATACGTGCTTGCGATTTTGATTGTATACTATATATGTAGAACGTGAGATGAAAGCGTTTCTGCTAGTCGATATCTATTTGTACATAGACATTATTATAATATCAAAAGGTTTTTGATATAAAGATATTTTGGATTCTCATAAGGGAAAAACCCATTCCGTTCTGCGGCGTGGTCTTATGAGATATCGTTTACTTGTTCATATACCTGTTTAAAACTGTTTTACTCACACCAGTCCCATGAATGACCCAGAGTTTACTTTGTTGTTTCCCCTAAACTCTTGGGTGCCTAAATTTGTACGGGCAGTCAAGTAGTCGGGATTTACAGATATACTTGAAGAGCTGGAGCAGGAGGCTTCTGGGTCATATAGCTATAGTTTATTTCCGCTGTGTTGTAAGTGTTGTACTCTGATAAGTGATATTGTATACATACTGTTATATTTCAAAGTTATGTTATATATTATATGTTATTCGTTCCGCTGTGAGGTTCGTGTTACTCTGATGTTGTGTTCTTCTTCTTCTATTCTAAGTTTCTATCTTATCTATCCTTACCCTCTAATTTCTTTCATTAATTACCAGGATTTTTTGATGTTTTGGTTATCGACATCGAGCTTATGTCGATAACCCAAGTCGCTCAAAATATGGGTCGTTACATTACACTATAACAATGTTGATGTATTCTTGTCATATCTTAAACACTGTTGATTAGAATTCTAAATTTTTTGAAGATCTGAAAGTTTTGTGGAATTTCACACACCTTTGCTGTTTTGAGTCTTTTCTAATTCATTTTTGGAAAGTCTTGAAAATTTATACTCATTACAGCACTCTGTTATTTATCAGTTGTGATAATTTCAAGAATTTTCAGATTGTCTTGAATATTTTAATTTGTCTTGATTTACAGTGCTACATCCTGAAATTCATTTTTTATTCATGATCAGTGCTGTTGAAATTTGTTTGTTCGAAATCATCTGAAATTCCTGATATTTTGAATCTCACATACTTCTTAAATTTGAAATTATAAATCTTGTGTGGCTGATTCATTATATCTTGAAACTTGAATCGATTCAAGTGATTTCAAATAAATTATTTCGATCATGAATATTTCTCTAACTTGATGTAAAGGATCTGAAATTTCTCTCATAACTGTCAGAGACATTTTTCAAAATTCTTTGGAAATCTGGTCTTAAATTTCACTATCAATTCATGGTTATTTGATTTGAATATTTGTTTGTTTGAAATCATTTGAAATTATTGATTTCTTGAATCTCACACACATCTCAAATCTATTTTTTTTAAATTTGGTGTGATTGATTCATTAAATCCAAATATTCTCATATTTCTTCAAATGATTTAAAATAAACTATATTTTTAATCTTGAATCATGAATCATCTGTTATGACCTTCTGAAATAAATTTGCGGAACATCTTCTCATGACAAGTCCATTTTTGAAACAGATTTTTGTTGTGTTCTGATTTTTTTTTTTTTTGAAAAATGCTTTTGAAACAGTCTGTATTGGTCAAATCTTCATGCTGCTCTGATAAAAGGAACCATCTCTGATACTGTTTTGAAAATGCTCTCTTGAACTGCTTATTTTGAGTCAAAAATTTTTATTTCTCCGATAAATGAAATTTGTGTGCTTATTTTTGTCTGACTTGTTTTGTGTTTAAAATTTTTTGTTCTGAGGTATCTATGCTGGGGTGTGATTAAATTTCTCAGTAAAGGAGACTACAATTGGTATCAGCCCTTCATTCTTTTTTCCCATCTGTTTTGGATCTTCACATTGTATAAATTCCACACATTTTTTTTGTCATGTATAAATCATTTTAAATTCCTCTTGTAATTGTTTTTCAATTTTAAAATTATTTATTTATTATTCATTCAGAAATTGAAACCAATACCCAAATTGAACTGTATTTATAATTCATTATCAGATTTTGAAATTGAGATGAATAATGACTGCAGTATATTTCACAACAAGAGGAGATTTTATTTAAATTTTTCATGATGGTTGAATATTTATTATAATATCTTTGAACAGGCAATTATTTAACAACCATCTTCTTTATCTATCATCTTTCTTCCATCCATGATATTTTTATATTAATGTGGAGAGTTAATATATTTTAAAATTCTTCTGAATAAATAGTGAAAATATTTGTGATAGAAATTGGACTATGTTATTATTCAGAATTAGAGATAATTGAAGATTTTTAATGATCCCGATACAGTCGAGCATATTTGATAATATAATTAATTTAGAAATTTATTTCACAGTCCATTTCTGTACCTACCCCATTTTCTATCATCCATATATTGGTTTTATACCGAGGAGTTTTTTTTTCTTTTAAAAGCTGAAATGATAAACATATATAACAAATATATAAGTGTGTCTCTAACATCATTTAAAAATCCAAGCTCCGGTCATGCATGGTTAAGAGACAACTTATAATTTAAGCTGCGACTAACCTCATTTAAAAATCCAAGCTCTGGTTATGTGTGGTCAGTGTGCTCTTAAATAAAAGATAAAAGAAAAGGAAATAATATGCTAAATTGAAATTAAACTGAAATCCTCCTTGGTGTTTATAAAAACAAGCCTATAAATCCATGTTCTAATCTGTGAAATGTGTTAATATCTTATGATGTATTATGATTTGTTGATTGATAGATACTGGGATTTGAGACTATCTGATTTTATCATTTAAGTTGAATTTATAATTATAGTCCAAATCCATCACTGTTTTTGAGCTCAATTTTATAAAAATTCTTTTGAAAATAATTGAAATTCATATTTTGTAACTCTCTCCATTTTATATAAAATTCATCATAAATCCGTCATTCTCTACAATGTGAAATATTCCACCTGTTCTCAGAATATTATGATTTTTGTTTGACTGATTAAGATTTATAATTGTTCTTCTTCTTAAGCTGATATTATATTTGTTAGTCATTTTTCATCTGTATTTTAAACTCTGTATCCTTTTGATGATAACAAAAGGGGAAAAGTGGGTTGAGATTTTGATTTATGAGTGAATATTTTATAAATATTATTAATTTTGAAAATTAATTATTATAGGGGGAGTTGTCTGTTGTAGGGGGAGCTGATAATTAGGGGGAGTTCTTTTTTCACTGTCAAACACATTTATTATGCTCAAAATCTTTTATTTGTTTGTCATCATCAAAAGGGGGAGATTGTTGTATATAACGGTGTTTATACACAATTATATGATTTTTTTTTTGATGATAACAACCAAATAAATATTATTATAAATGTGTTTGTAATCGTACTGTTATATCACATCATAGACAGGAATATAATATTTATATTTAAACAGAATACTACTGTACATGAATTTATATATTCACACAGTATTTTATTTAAATATAATATTTTATTTCAGTATTTAAAACAGTACATATTTATAACTCCGCTATTTATATATTCTACACATGATATTGTACTAGTAAATAAACTGAATACGATAGATAGGTTTGTTTGACAACAATAAAATAATATTTTATTTCAAACAAATTTGCTTAATACAAACATCAGTACAATTCTGTTGTTACACAGCTCCTCACTATAACACTGTCTATACATCTCATATTTATATGCAATCACTGATTTTACATTTTCATATCCATATACAGTCACTGATACTTTTACTTTCACTGACACTGTCTCTTAGTCTTCTATCTTCAGTCTTCCCAGCTTTCAGTCAGCCCAGTCTTCTTACCTGTCACATACAGAAACACGCACACAGTACACTGCAATAGAAATATAACTGAATACTTGCAAATATAAATTTTAATTTTAAAATTTTATTTGCCTCAGATTTTTGGTGTGTTTCTCGTCAATTTTTCATGACTTGATCTGATTAATCTGTGTCTAGGCAGACAGTTTGTATATGTATAGGGACAGGAAATCTTTCTGATGGTTGCAAATACACATGTGTATAAATAAACATGTGCACTGCCTCGCCAATCAGTGTATACAGCTGTGGAGCA
Organism: Allium sativum; assembly: GCA_030737875.1. Classification (NCBI taxonomy): domain Eukaryota; kingdom Viridiplantae; phylum Streptophyta; class Magnoliopsida; order Asparagales; family Amaryllidaceae; genus Allium; species Allium sativum. The sequence goes on from CM060924.1 coordinate 837,096,785, forward strand.
GTCACATGGACCAAGCTCGACACAACACAAATGTCAAGTACAAACAATCGTGAGTTCAACCAAAAAGAGGCAGACAATGTTTCAACAAACAAATGGCCGAGGCAACACAAAATTACCAAGTTTATTTCTCAAGACATGTCTGCATAATTCAAGCACAAAAAGGAAAGAGTTCAAGCCAGGATTCAACTCAAATCAGTTTAAGTGTGTAAATGGTGGAGCAACAGCAAAGTCAAAATGTACACAGTAAACATGGAGCAAATGTGTACATAGTGCAGCATTTTTACAGTAAAAAAAGTGTGTACATGTTCAGCTACATGAAGCAAGAAATGTTTCATGTGCATATGGAAGCAGACAAGTGCAAGCAGGATGAACAAAGTAGTTCAAAACATGACTCAAACATTTCAGACGACAACACGGCTTAATTACATGAAAAAATGGTGCTCATATTTTTGGCAAATTCTATATATGTTTCCAGTTTATTACAAATCTATGTAGTGTAATTATTTTTTGGAGAATCATGCATTTCATTCAAGCCGAGGCAACAAATGTTTTTACAAAGAAAAAGCTCATCAACAAATTGCCAAAATTCAGAAGATCAATTTTGGCAACTAGTTAAAGTACAAGGATTTGATTTCCAGAAATTCAAATGTGCATGTGATATGCATGTGAATGCAAGTGTGGATGGTGCATTATGGTACAACTCTGTTCCAAGTCAGAGTGAAGCACAAATGACAAATTTCATAAATATGCAAACATGAATGGTACAAAGCAATACACAGGCAAATCAGCATGGTTAGATAAAGAATGGTCGAGAAGTTACATGAAAATGCAAGTGCCAGAGTGCCATCAATACAGCATGAACTACGTGCAAACATTGTCAAAGAATTTGGTCATGATCTCAAGCATTCATAGTGAAAGAGCATGCAACTGCAAGTTTCAGAATAACTAAACTTTGGCTCCAGTTGTATGCACAGCAGTTTGTACATACATGATGATCAAACAAGTGGACTTATACATGTCTAAATGTCTAAGCATATCTACATGGCCACAGCACAACAAACAAACAGTTTATGTTTTTCTAGAAATAAGAAAACAATTTTTTTGGCATGAACAACGTATACATGCAGCAATCCAGGTGAATAGTGCGTGAACTAAAATAAGCCAAACACAAAATCACAGGGCACTGCAAATCAAGTAAGAAAACCATTCCTGAAATCAAGCTTTGATTCAAGTAATTACTGATGGTTTTAGACATGCAAGATTTCTTTTTGGCAAGAGTGTTATTTGCAGAAAATCATATATGGCAAGAAGATTTATGCTTTCCAGAAAAATACACAAAGCAATTTTTGGCATGTTTCTTCTTTTAAATGCTCAGTGAAATCAGAGAAAGAATCAGGGCTAAATGAATTCGAGCATGGCAAAACAAATAATTTCCAGAAATAGGTAGATAAATTTCTCGTTTTTATATATCTAGAAATCATGCAGGTTCGAGCAACATATATGTCAAGTTGGGAACCAAAATCATCAGTGAACAAAGGATCAATACACGCAAGCAATTCATTGTAAATCAAGCCAACCAAAAGAGGAAAATTGCACAGAATCAGTCAAGCTATAATCGAAGAAATCAGAGCAATTAGAGGATTCTATAATCCTATTTTATACACCGTTCTCACCACTGGCATTTCATTATTGAAACCATAAACAATTCAATCAAAAATTGAAACCAAGCATCACAAATTCAAGCAAAGAATCAAATACAAATTACTCACAATTTTTTAGGGTTTCGTTCGAGTGAGAACTCCGTCAAATCGACATCAGAAAGCAAGCTACAAAGACAAGATCCTTCAGAGATCAATATTCCAGAAGCAATCGATTTTGAATTGGGGTTTTGAGAAAACCCTAGTCCAGAAGTGTCGGCCGCCATTTTCAAGAAAAGAGGAACAGGGAATCGGGTTCAAATAAATGAATTAAAGGGTGGAACCACTTTTGAGTTGGCCGGCCAATTCAAGTGATTTAAAGAGAGATTATTCTTCTTTTTTAATATAGGGTTTTAGTTTATTTTTGTTGTATTTTTTAATTTGTTTGTAAACCATTTCGAATAGTTTCTAGTGTCTATAAAATACTAGGGTATCCAGTCAGGGTGTTGACTGACAGTTCCTAGAGTCTGTAAAATCTAGGTTACTGGTTACGGGGCTGTAATCAGGGCAAATCTGATCTAGGGGTTTAGATCAGTCTAAGGTTTTGAGCGAAGGGTTAGGACAGGAGCAGGCGCTGCAAGTGTACATGGTCTTGTATGCGGGATCTGTTTATAACACCTATTAGAAACCTTCGGAATGCAGCAGTAGGCAGGGTTTTACCGAAGCTGGGTATACCTGTGTGTGATTTATTTCCTGCACTTTCATATCTGCTGCATTCTGTGATTTGTTTATTATTTTAATATCCTGTCAGTTTTTCAATTCAGTTAAAACTGTGATAAACCCTATTCACCCCCCTCTTGGGTTAATCTACATCCAACAATTGGTATCAGAGCAGGTATTTTGTTTAACTCTAGAGTAACGGGTTATCCTAGTTGTTAGTCCTCTGAGAGTCAGTCCAGTCACATTCCAAACATTTTTGATGGTACAGATTTTTTGAATTGGAAATCAGAAATGAAATTCTATCTGAAATCTGTTAATATAGAATATTGGGATGTTGTTAACAATGGAGGTGATATAATAGATAGGAATATTAATGTGCATGCTATCCATATTCTTTATTCCTATCTTGGTAATGATTAATTAAAATTTATCTCCCATTGTTTGACAGCGCAGGATATCTGGAAAACTCTCAACATGCTGTATGGAAAAATTGACGAATGCTCAATACCCAGGAATGTCAACTCAAGTTCAGATCTCAACATGGGTTAGTAGCATTTTTCCTACCTTAGTAATTTCGGGGACGAAATTCTTTTAAGGGGGGAAGAATGTAACGACCCGTATTTTTGGTTGATTAATTTTAAAGATTTTATATCGTTTTAAATATTGTGTTGATAATATAAACAAATTTTTATTTATTAATTTATCGTAATACGAAATAAAATTAGAATCGAAGTTGAAAACCAAATCAAATCAATTCAGATGATGATATAAATTCTATTTGAATATAGACGACGATAATAATAATTTATTATCAAAGAATTTATTTTTGTTGAATTTAAATTATTTTATATTCATTTAATATGGTTATTTTATATATGTTCAAAATTTAGTTGTATAATTTATTTCGTTGAATTTAGAATAGCGTTATAACATATAACGCAAATCGATATGCAAAAATAAGGTTTCTTAATTTCAAGAAATGAACACCGATATTATTTTAGTGGATAAGCATGAGATCAAATCAATATCTGTTTACAATAAATTGAAAATCTCTTTAAATCAAATCAAAATCTTTTTAAATTCTTTAAGAGATATTGCTCTATACTTGGCCGACAAGGAATTTTAATGGAGCGTACGGATGTTCCTTCGTTCTCCCCTATATAAACAGTTCGAAGCCTTCGTATTCTTCCCATTCTCGTTTTTATTCTCTCGTTCCTCAGCTAGAAACCGAAGTTGTCCTCTTCCAAATCTTCAGAAAATCACCTAGATTAAATTACTCAGCAGAATTAAACAAAAATGGATTCAATGATCCTCTCTTCATGAGTGCTTCACCCTCGTACCATCCAGGCTAGATGCGATGCAACACTTGGGTGTGATTTGCGAAAATCATGGATTAGGGTTAGCGACCGCTCGCGATCTTGGAGGTTAATTGCTAGACGACACAACATATTTGAGGGCATCGAGCTTTGATCCATTGTGTGAGTTGGGATTGTGAAGGTGCGGTGACCTTTTTGGGTGAGGATTTGGGGAGTTCGATGATGAACTGGGGTTATAGGGGGATGCGACAGTAGCGGATTTCGAGCTTCTAACAGTAATGCGATGGGGTTTAGCTGCGATAACCAGACGGCGATTGTTGAAGAGGAGAAGTCGATCAGTGAATTTCGAAGTTGATGGGTTTTCTGGCGGTCTAAGAATGGTGAAGAAGGAGTACGGTTTGGGAATGGAGATTGTATGTGAACGGTTCGATGAATTGTCTGAGTGTGAATGAGGCAATTTTTGGGCTGTTTTCGGTAGGAGTGATCGTTGGTTGTGGAGTCATTTCATGTTGGCTTCGTAGTTGTCCGGGAAATAAGTATACACCTTCTCGAAATATTTTTTACATAAAAGGATTTGTTTATGTTATTAATAAATTCAATATAGGTAAATGTTTAATTGTTAAAATTAAAATGAATAATCGTAGGTTCAAGATAAATGATTTGAATAGATTCGAAACCGAGAAGACGCAGCATTTTACCGGATATTCAGTAAAGGAAAAACGAGATGAGTAAATCTCACTCAAAAGTTATTTAATTTATTTTTATTGTTAAAAATAAATGGTTGACTATTTGAATACGTGCATGGGTTATTTAATCATTGTGGTTATTATATATAATAGTTATTTAGGTTTGGTGGTTGTCGCTATTATATATATATATATACATATATATATATATATATTGGATTTTCCCGCAATACCATTAGCGGATGCCCCTAGCGCCCACGTATATAAATGGATCCCCTTTTATACTGCGATATCCTGCCTTGAAGCAGGATTGGTATTATTTTGTTGACTAACAATTGTGGATGTAGGGAAAACAGGCTGGTGGGATCCAACTGGATTCCTCAAATTTATTTATTATTGTTTACATATTTATATTTGTGTGGTGCGTTGAATTGGATTGATGGTTTGCTTATTTGGGTATTTAAATACCACTGGCCCTGGAGATTGATATTTAAAAAATATCATAAAAGTGATTTTTAGATTTAAAAAGGGAAATAAATTTTTTTCGAATAGAAATTGAATTTCAGTTTTGGCTAGGAAAATATTAACTTGTTTTTAGAAATGAAAACAAGTAGTAAAATTTATAAACGATGTTTATAAATAGAAAGAAATATTATCATTTGATAATATTAAACTTTAATTTCAAGTAAGGGATTTAAAGAACGAAATTTATCTTTCGAAGTGGAAATTTGAATTTCAAATGGAATATGAAATATAAGCTTGTTTTAAATTTTTAAAACAAGAAATAAAATTTATAAACGATGTTTATAAACAGAAGGGGATAATTATCATGAGATGATTTAGGTATTTAAATTCAAATATGAATTTAAAAAGATCTATAACTTGAAATCGTTTCAAGAAGAAACGATGGAATTTATTCCGATATTCAGAATGTAAACTGAATTTAAATATATCCACATCGAATTATGATTTGAATTCAGCGATGTCGAATTCATAGAAATAAAACTTTTCTTTTCAGAAAATTTATTGAAATTGTATAAAATTAAATTTAATATGAAATGGATTATAGGTTTATATGCATACGCGTATATATGTATATATACATACATATATATATATATATGATAATAGATATAATGAGAATCGAATTCAAGTGGAAGTTGTTTTAATAAATAAAATAAGGGGGTTAAGTTATAAACAAAGTTTATAAATGTGATGAAGAAATTTTCATTAGAGAATTAAAAAAATGAATTTTCCAAAGTGGATATGGCTTATGAAACCATATTTGAATAGATTAGAAGATGAGATTTTATCGAGTGTTGGTATTACAAGCTGTTATCTATCTCAAGATAAGAACGTTGTCGGTCAAGGTCTGAGAGGTAAATAAATTACCCCAACTTGAACGACTTCACTATTATCAAGGGATGATATTAGTTTGTAATGGTACAGAATGTTGAATAAATTGATTATTCGCATAAAAGAAATTTATAATTGAAATTCGATTATATCGAATTTTATAGATAATCCAATTCCATGCAAGTTGGAATTGAATATAGAAAATTGGAGTTGAATTAATTCATAACTGAGTTCTGAATATAGAATAAAATAATCGACGAGTTTGAGAAATCGGGATTGTTAAGTTGGATTGGGATAACGGGTTTATATGAGAAGTGAAATTGAAATTTATTTACTGAATAAGGTTTTTAAACGTTTATATTTAAATTATAATTTAAACGAACTCGCTGCAGCGCGGTAGTTCATAAATTGGCGATTCGAACTTCATTTGAGCATATAGAACTCAATATAACTCGGAATTCAATGAAACAAGAAACGCTCGGGCCTATTAAATGAAAGTTTTCAAATGAAAGAGAAAATTCTGGATTTCGTTTTATAGATTTTGAGTTATATCAAAATCAAATTTTAGAAAAGTCGCTGTAAAATCGTTTATAAACCATAACGGTTTATTAGATAAAATGAAGGGATTTTTGTGAATAAAAATCCATATTTCCAATAGTAAAAATCCAGATTTGAGTTATAAATTAAATATGAACTCAAATGGAACATATGAAGTGGTTTTTGGTACAAAAATCAAAATTTTATTTATTGAAGGAGATTTCAACAGGGATTAGTTAATTGATTTTTGATTCGAAATTAACTTAGTTTAAATGAATTGAATTTGTAAAGCAAGATTGGAAATTCGAATATAAAACTTGGATTAGAAATTAGAAGTGAGCAAGGAGATTAAGTTTAAATTGCGTGTAAGAGAATACAAACATACTTGAATGTGATATATTCAAATTAAAAGAACGTTAGGCAAAAAGCGAAAATTAAGGAAGGGGTTAGCAAATTTTGGTAAAAAAGGGTTGAATTGATTGAAATGAATTGGAAATTGGCGTATATATGTCAAACGGGTATGGAATGGAGAATATGAAGAGAATGAAGAATATATTTAAGTGCCTGACTATAACAACCCGTATTTTTATAACATATTAAAACAAGAAATCAAGGTAGAATTAAATTTTAAAATCATAATCAGGGGAAACGGGTTATTCCATTGCGTTCGTCTCGAAATTTTACATGAGATAGAGTCCGAGTTTTCGAAAATCAGAGTCTGCATGAGGGAGATATGACCCTCCGAAGTTTCAGGAATTTTTAGAATAAAAAACAGCTCGAAATTCGAATTCGAAATTCCAATTCAAACCCTAGAACTGGCTGGGCGGGAAAATTCCCGCCCATGGACCAAGTCAACCTGGGGGTCGACTATAGTGTCGACCTACCAGGGACCAGGTCGACCATAGTGTCGACCTGGGGGTCGACCTGCCTCCCGAACCACTTTTCAGAACCTGATGCATTCTGATGTATTTAGACTTGTTTCGTGGCCAGATTCGTCTGCCTAACCCTATATAAACAGCCTCCTAGCCTCATTCTCTCTACAACATTTCATTCTATCCTTATGCTACCTCTGTGAAAATCAAAATGATAATATTTAAATTAAAAAGAGGCTACTTCTTCTTCGTCAAGACAACATCTTGGAATTGCAGATTGGGGGTTTTCAACTAGAACATGGCTAAACAAATAGAGATTCAACAACTACAACAACCGTTTCCAGAATCAAATCTCTGCACTCTAATTCTCGATCCACACTCTATTAGATCTAGTTACTTTGAGATTGAAACTTGTTAAATTTGATATGGACATGGAATAAAATGAAATTGGACCTAAGCTTGATTATCTATTTGGATCTGTTCTTGTCTCTTCTTGAATCTATGATTTTGGGTTATTTCTTATCGACTGAATCATGCCCATTCATGTTGTTGGACCCAGTTTATTATTCAAATGCTAGATTGTAACATAAATTCTTGGATCCTGACTTGTGGGAATATTTCTATTTGGGGCCTATTCATGCTGTAAATCAAATCGTTTCAGGACTATAACCTTAATATGCTTATGACTGTGGACATAAGACTATACCTATGCCTATGACTATGACGATGAACATAAGACTATACCTGTGCCTATGACAGAACATAAGACCGTGCCTATGACTGTAAACATAAGACTGTTGTCTATGACTATGACAAGGACAATTGTGGCTAATCAACTATGACTCTTGACTATGAGAATTATTCGCTATGATTGTGAACATAAGGCCATTATCTATGACCATGACTTTGAAACTATTACTGTTAGTTGCCTATGACTATTGCCTAGAACTATTTTGGATAATTAACCATGACTATTGTAATTAATCGCTTAGGGTTCTTAATTATGAGATTTCTACCTATGACCATGACTATGACTATTAAGGTTAATTACCTAGGACTATTATAGTTTATTGAAACCCATGTTATATACCGAATTTGCAGTTTGTTGGATCTTATACCAAGGGTGTGACTTGCTTAGTTTATTCGCTATTATGTACACCAAAACCATTGGATCCATTATCCTTGTATTTGGCTTGCTTTCGCATGCTTATTCTTTTATGTCAGTGTTTACCATGACTATCGCCTTATCTTGCTAGATTCGAAATCCTTTATGTCAGTGATGTTGTAACCAATTATCTCAAGTTTTGTAATGCTAGTCTTTTATCGCTTTATGCCCTATCCCTTTTGCCTATCATAGTTTTTATGTTATTCCCTTTATTATAATGTTTGGATTTATTTGTAATATGGATCGATTCACGTTTACATGCGATGGGAATACGATTTGGGTAGAATAGGCAAAACATGAATTGGTTATGAACAAGAATTATGAACCTGATAAAAGGAAAAACTTGAAACATGAACGCTGTTGTAACTTGAACCTGGATATGGACACGAACTTGACATCGACTTGACATGAAACTTATCCTTGAAACTTGACACAAACTCGACATGAAATGTGAACATGGACATGACATTAGAATAAACATGAAAATGGCCAACTCGAGGTTTGGTTGAGTTTGTAGTGTAAATCTGCCCGGAACCTCCCGGCAAATCCAGTGGCTGCAAACAATAGGATCCAATGTGAGTAGTTGGTCATATCGCGCTTGAAACCCGAGGTTAGACTGAGTTGTGGTGTAAATCTGTCCGGAACCGCCCGGCATATCCAGTGACCACAACAACAGGTCTAATGTGAGAGGTTAAGTTGCATTAATGAATTAATGCCACATGATAGGGTTAAGTCATGAACATGAAAGACAACACTTAAACAAATTGAGACATGATTTGATAGGGTTAAGTAATGAACTGCTTGAATATACTTAACCAATATGACACGAAGACTTGATAGGGTTAAGCCATGAACCGCTTGAATATACTTAAACAACTTGACAGATGATTCGTAGGGCTAAGTCATGAACTTGAATGAAAACACTTAGCCAATTTGACACGTAAGGGGGTTAAGTCACGAACTTGAATGACAACACTTAACCAACTTGACAAGCTAGACTGATGGGGTTAAGTCTCGAATTTAAATGACAACACTTAACCTACTAGACGAAAACCCTAGTTACGCGGTCCTTTTCAGGAGTAACCCACTAGATGTATCATGGTACCCTGGAACTAGGTAGGGTGGGGCACGATTACTGGGCTGATTGTAAGCGACCAGAACGACCGATGTATGGGTGTGCCAGTGTAGGTTCTAACGGAGTGCGGGCGTGCACACACTCCGGAGCAGAAAGAGCAGGCATTGGGCATCAGTAGGTTTATCTGTGCGTGATTGATTCGTGTCGATGTTTGGCACCATAGGGCTTGATACACCCTATGGTGGACCTAGCACAGGTGACTACAATTCGTGATTGGGCTGTATGACACAGACACGTGAACGAGCTAGGACTTGTAGGGAGCCGATCGATTAATAGATCGTTACGTGGAATTCGTTAGGTAGCATAATCCCTAATGGTCCTAGGTGGCATAAACCCTAATCGAATCTAAGAACGTTCAATAGGTAGCATAATCCCTAGTGGTCCTAGGTGGCATAAATCCTAGTTGAACATGCGATAGTTCATGATAAGGAAACCTAGCCAGAACAAGGGTGGCAGTCCAAATGATTTCAAGAATGGTGGCACTACGTTGTAGTAGTTTAGAAATACGTGATGAAACCCATACGATATACGGCAAGGGACTATACATATACATGGAAAGGATGATACGGGTTGGAGTGCTAGTACAGTTGGTGCAGAGAATGTTAGTCATGCGATGCTATACGTAGTTTATCTGGTTTGCATAATTTATCTTGTTACCGTAGTCTATCTTGTTACCATAGTTTATCTTGTTATCTTAGTTTAACTTGCCTATCTTGTCATCATCCTTATGTTTACTTTCAATTTATACATGTCATGTTACCTTTACTTGTTTCTAGGCTGAAAGTCACTAGGACTTAGTATTTATGACTAACCCGTTTTTGTTTCGTCTCTTTTTCTTACGTTTCTCCCCCTCAGGTTCGCAGGGTGGGAATACAGCTTAGTTCGGATCTTACTGAGCTCCAAGGCTCTTTCATGTACTTCTTGGATTTCTCTTGGCTATGGCTTGCTTTGCTGCTATGGGAATGATTTATGACTATGGTTTTATGCTTCTTTACTAATTCTAGACAGATTTCGATGTAATGGATTTAATGGCATTTTGATGTAAAAAGGCTTTAGACCTTTCTAGATTTTAAAGAAATAAAATTTGGTTTTTCTTCCGCTGTTTTATATATTTTATGTCTTGTAATATTTCTGTGTATGTTTACCTAGATAATGCTCCACCAAAACTAGTGCATTCCCTTTGTGAGTGACCCTAGCGGAGGTGGGGTGTTACATTTGGTATCAGAGCAGAAGGTTAGCAGACTGGGCAAAAGTTTTTAAAACCTTTTGAAATTATTTTCAAAACCATTTAGAAATACGCATTTTTCAAGAAAAGTTTTTTTTTACGAAAGGCATATTCCCCAAATCCATATGCACTATCTTTTGATTCTCTCCTTGAGTCTCTTCTCTCTTTCTTTTTCACCATAGTTTGTAGGCATGCGACACATGTCGGAGGGAAAAGGAGTGTCCAACCTCCATCTGTAGCCGCAGTAGTTTTACTTGCGACTAATCTTATTTCAAGATTTGTAAGGTTGCCGTGCGATGGAAGTAGCTTTCAAGAAACTTTTCAATAAGCTATACAAGGATAGTAAGAACGAGGACAAAGAACACAAGCCTAAGGATGAGAAACTTGTTGACAAGGCGTAATCCACGAAGGAGGAAAAGGTGAAAGGGAAGAGGTCAAAGTAAAATAAAACCCATGATAAGAAAGAGCATCGTTCGTATGGTAAAAAGGGACATGTAGTTAAGTATCATAGGACAAGGACAAGGGCAAAGAACAAGATCGTTTAGAGGGCAACTATATGCTCTCACTACTAGCATACCTAAGAGAGGTGGTAACGTTTCTGTTAAAAGATTAGCTTTTCTTTTCTATCATACCGTGGGAACTTTGTTTTTGGTACATCGCATCCTTTTAATTCTGCCTCGATAGTTGAGTCTCTGCACCTTAGTACTAGCGTAGTAGAGGATCCCATTTTTGTCTCAAATCCTGTTGGGGAATCGACTCATTTATTCATGACTTGTTTGGATTTGAGAATGTCTATGCTAAGTGTTGAGTTTAGAAGTAAGGCTTATGTTTTTGGGCAATGGGTTGATTCTAGGGATGGAGTGGTTGTCCAGTAATGGTGCCATTCTCGAGTATGAAAAGAGGGTAGTTAGACGCTTGACTTGCCTTGGTAATGCCCTCGAAGTCTAGTGTAGCCCTTAGGGTTCTGCCATGTATAGTTACCTAGAATCTCTTGATACATTTATCGATCCACTTGAGTAGTGTTCGCCACTAAGGCGGATGGTTCATTTCGCTTATGCATGAGTTATAGAAAATCACCTTAGTAAGTACACTTAGCAACATGGTTGGCATTTGTTTATTTTCAAGAGATAATTCATTTATGTGGAATACCTTATAGTAAGTTAATGAGATCCAAGATTCACTAGTGAATTTTGGAGAGCTTGCACGAAACCATGAGTACGCAGTTATGTTTGATTCGGGTATACTAGAAAGAGAATAAGCGAAAGTGGAACGAGAGGCGATAGTGGAATGGGTTCCAACTCATATTCTGGGAACATGAATTAAGGAATTACGAAATTTTGAAGTCAAAGACTGTCAAAGCACAATGGAGTTAAGCTCAAGGAAATACGACTTAGAAGATTGAAGACTAGATATACGCATCATAACTCTTTTTAAGAGTATATCCTTGATCCCTTTTTTCCTGTAGAGCTTACATGTATGCTATCTTGTAAGTATAACCTCTCAATCCTATTTTCAATCCTATTTCTGTTGCAAACCCCATAGGGAGTATGACTTATCTGTTAGTAATACATGTTGGGGCTTGAGGGTGTCTGTTGGGTTGACTAAACTTTTTGGGTTTTATAGGATATGGGCCGATGCTTAGGGAGTCCTTCTCCTATTCAGTATATATGTGACGTAGATTTCCAGCTTTGACATTGCCTAATGGGCACAAAGTTTTTACTTGCTTCTATCATTCGGCTATATCTTTAGGTAGGAACAATTGGGCAAAACATGTGTTTGAGACATGTTATGATTGATGGTTGCAAGTGGTTGCAAGTGGTCGCAAGTGGTTGCTCGTGGTTGCATAACACACATTAGGCACTAGATCGGCTCAGACACATTTTCATATTGCATATGCATGAGTGTTTATGCTTGTTTATAGATGAAATTAAATGTGTTATCATGTGGATGTTGCATATGGATGGATGTTTGTGCACACATATAGTGTCTATGTGAGTAGGACTATTTGCATACATGTTGGACTCATGGCACTAAACATATTTTTGCATTAAGAAGATCAATCAGGCCTGATCATTTGCATTAGACAAGGAACATATACACACACTTTCTGCATATGTTCATACAACATTAGAAACCTCTTAAGGACAATGGATGCCTGTGATTGATGATTGAGTATATGGATGAATGGATGGTAGGACACATTCTTCTTAACTTGAAGATTTCGGGGACGAAATCCTTTAAGGAGGGGAGAATGTAACAACCCGTATTTTTATAACATATTAAAACAAGAAATCAAGGCAGAATTAAATTTTAAATTCAGAATCAGGGGAAACGGGTTAAGACATTGCGTTCGTCTCGAAATTTTACATGAAATAGAGTCTGAGTTTTCGAAAATCGGAGTCCGTATGAGGGAGATATGACCCTCCAAAGTTTCAGGAATTTTCAAAATAAAAAAACAGCTCGAAATTCGAATTCGAATTCGAAATTCGAATTCAAACCCCAGAACAGGCTGGGCGGGAAAATTCCCGCCCATGGACCAGGTCGACCTAGGGGTCGACTATAGTGTCGACCTCCCAAGGACCAGGTCGACCATAGTGTCGACCTGGGGGTCGACCTGCCTCCCGAATCACTTTTCTGAACCTGATGCATTCTGATGTATTTAGACTTGTTTCATGACCAGATTCGTCTGCCTAACCCTATATAAACAGTCCCCTAGCCTCATTCTCTCTACACCATTTCGTTCTGTCCTTATGCTATCTCTGTGAAAATTAAAATGATAATATTTAAATTAAAAAGTGGCTACTTCTTCTTCGTCAAGACAACTTCTAGGAATTGCGGATTGGGGGTTTTCAACAAGAACAAGGCTAAACAAATAGAGATTCAACAACTGCAACAACTGTTTCCAGAATCAAATCTCTGCACTCTAATTCTCGATCCACGCTCTGTAAGTTCTAGTTACTTTGAGATTGAAACTTGTTAAATTTGACATGGACATGGAATAAAATGAAATTGGACCTAAGCTTGATTATCTATTTGGATCTGTTCTTGTCTCTTCTTGAATCTATGATTTTAGGTTATTTCTTATCAACTGAATCATGCCCATTCATGTTGTTGGACCCAGTTTATTATTCAAATGCTAGATTGTAACATAAATTCTTGGATCCTGACTTGTGAGAATATTTCTATTTGGGGCCTATTCATGATGTAAATCAAATCCTTTCAGGACTATAACCTTAATATGCCTATGACTGTGGACATAAGACTATACCTATGCCTATGACTATGATGATGAACATAAGACTATACCTATGCCTATGATAGAACATAAGACCGTGCCTATGACTGTAAACATAAGACTGTTGTCTATGACCATGACAAGGACAATTGTGGCTAATCAACTATGACTCTTGACTATGAGAATTATTCCCTATGATTGTGAACATAAGGCCATTATCTATGACCATGACTTTGAAACTATTATTGTTAGTTGCCTATGACTATTGCCTAGAACTATTTTGGATAATTAACCATGACTATTGTTATTAATCGCCTAGGGTTCTTAATTATGAGATTTCTACCTATGACCATGACTATGATTATTAGGGTTAATTACCTAGGACTATTATAGTTTATTGAAACCCATGTTGTATACCGAATTTGGAGTTTGTTGGTTCTCATACCGAGGGTGTGACTTTCTTAGTTTATTCGCTATTACGTACACCAAAACTATTGGATCCATTATCCTTGTATTTGGCTTGCTTTCGCATGCCTATTCTTTTATGTCAGCGTTTACCATGACTATCGCCTTATCTTGCTAGATTTGAAATCCTTTATGCCAGTGATGTTGTAACCAATTATCTCAAGTTATGTAATGCTATTCTTTTATCGCTTTATGCTAGTCCCTTTTTCCTATCATAGTTTTGATGTTATTCCCTTTATTATGAGGTTTGGATTTATTTGTAGTATGGATCGATTCACGTTTACGTGCGATGGGAATACGATTTGGGTAGAATAGGCAAAACATGAATTGGTTATGAACATGAATTATGAACCTAATAAAAGGTAAATCTTGAAACATGAACGCTGTTGTAACTTGAACCTGGATATGGACATGAACTTGACATCGACTTGACATGAAACTTATCCTTGAAACTTGACACGAACTTGACATGAAATGTGAACATGGACATGACATTAGAATAAAAATGAAAATGGTCAACTCGAGGTTGGGTCTAGTTTGCAGTGTAAATCTGCCCGGAACCGCTCGGCAAATCCAGTGGCTGCAAACAATAGGATCCAATGTGAGTAGTCGGTCATATCGCGCTTGAAACCCGAGGTTAGGCTGAGTTGTGTTGTAAATCTGCCCGGAACCGCTTGGCATATCCAGTGACCACAACAACAGGTCTACTGTGAGAGGTTAAGGTGCATTAATGAATTAATGCCACATGATAGGGTTAAGTCATGAACATGAAAGACAACACTTAACCAACTTGAGACATGATTTGATAGGGTTAAGTCATGAACCGCTTGAATATACTTAACCAATTTGACACGATGACTTGATAGGGTTAAGCCATGAACCGCTTGAATATACTTAACCAACTTGACAGATGATTCGTAGGGCTAAGTCATGAACTTGAACGACAACACTTAGCCAATTTGACACGTAAGGGGGTTAAGTCACGAACTTGAATGACAACACTTAACCAACTTGACATGTTAGACTGATGGGGTTAAGTCTCGAATTTAAATGACAACACTTAACCTACTAGACAGAAACCCTAGTTACGCGGTCCTTTTCAACAGTAACCCACTAGATGTATCATGGTACCCTGGAACTAGGTAGGGTGGGGCACGATTACTGGGATGATTGTAAGTGACCAGAACGACGACTGTGTGGGTGTGCCAGTGTAGGTTCTAACGGAGTGCGGGCGTGCACACACTCCGGAGTAGAAAAGGCAGGCATTGGGCATTAGTAGGTTTATCTGTGCGTGCTTGATTCGTGTCGATGGTTGGCACCATAGGGCTTGATACACCCTATGGTGGACCTAGCATAGGTGACTACATTTCATGATTGGGTCGTATGACACAGACATATGAACGAGCCAGGACTTGTAGGGAGCCGATCGATTAATAGATCGTTACGTGGAATTCGTTAGGTAGCATAATCCTAGTGGTCCTAGGTGGCATAAACCCTAATCGAATCTAGAAAACGTTCAATTGGTAGCAAACTCCCTAGTGGTCCTAGGTGGCATAAATCCTAGTTGAACACGCGATAGTTCATCATAAGGAAACCTGGCCAGAATAAGGGTGGCAGTCCAAACGATTTCAAGAATGGTGGCACTACGTTGTAGTATTTTAGAAATGCGTGATGAAACCTGTACGATATACGACAAGTGACTGTACATATACATGGAAAGGATGATATGTGTAACACCCCACATCTGTTAAGGTCACTCACAAAGGGAATGCCTTAACTTCAATGGAGTATTATGGGTACTGGGACAGAAATATTACAAGACAGACATATATAAAACAGCGGAAAGTAAAGTGGAAGTAGTTCAAATCATTTATTAAATAGAATTGCTTACAGTAAAAAGCCCATCAACTTCCAATACCCAAATACATAGCTAAAATATCTATCTTGCTCAAAAACAAAGGAGCATGAAAATAAGTTATAGTATTCCCCAATAAAGCAAAGCAAGCCATAGCCAAGAGAAATCCAAGCCATACATGAAAGAGCCTTGGAGCTTGGTAAGATCCGAACTAAGCTGTATTCCCACCCTGTGAACCTGGGGAGGGGGGGAACGGAAGAAAAAGAGGCGAAACAAAATGGGTCAGTCATAAAGACTGAGTAAGTCCTAGTGACTTTCAGCATAAAAATGAGTAAAGATAACATGGCATGAATAAACTGGAAGTAAACATAAGCATGATGACAAGGTAGGCAGGATAAACTAAGATAACAAGATAAACTATGGTAACAAGATATACTAAGGTAACAAGATAAACTTCGGGCACGATGAAACAAGTATAACATCCCATAATTCCTATCAAGTATCCCACCGCATGGTTTCTATCAAGAGTAACATCGCAAGGTTTCTAAGCTTTACCATTAAAATGATATCTATTTGCTCTGCACCACCTAACTAGCATCCTCATAAGTGTCTTACATTGAATGATCCGTATTCCTACTAGTGTCCCAACTAGTGTCCTGTGTAACAAGGATCCGTACCCCCTACTAGTGTCCCAACTAGTAGCCCGTGTTATATAATAATTACAACGTGATCCCAATCCCCGCAATTATGGTAGCCTTCAGGTGTACATCGATTATGAGGATTCCACCTCGATCACCCCAATGGCCATGTATATATTCGATGCACCCTTACTACCTTATCGATTGGCTCCCTACTTGACCTAGTTCTCGTTTGTGTCACGCGGCCCCCTACTTGTAGATACCTGTGCTGGTCCCACCATGGGGTGTATCAAGTCCAATGGTGGCAACCCTGACACAATCAAGATGCACAGCTTTATACCTACTGATGCCCAGTGGCTAAATTTTCTACGCCGAAGTGTGTGCACGCCCGCACTCCGTTAGAACCTGCACTGTTGCACCAACCGCCGCTAATTTGACCTCTTATAATCAGCCCAGTAATCGTGCCCCACCCTGCCTAGCTCAGGGTTCCGTTGATACCTAATGTGGGTTACTGCTGAAATGGGTCCCCGTTACTAGGTTTTTCTAATGGTTAATTCTGTGGGCCTATATTCTCTGATATTACCCACCAACCCTGATGTGTACTTAACCCCGCTACTGATTCAAGCATGTGTATTTAATGGTTAAGTGTATGTGGGCCTATATTTATTAATATTACCCACCAACCCGATATGTACTTAACCCTTCTACTCGTTACGTTACCATGGTTAAGTGTTTACCTTAGTTAACTTAACCTTTCTCGCTTATTATGTTTGATTGGTTAAGTGTGGTTTATTAACTTAACCCCGTTCGTCTATCTGGTTACATTGGTTAAGAATTTTCTTGTTAACTTAACCCCACCCACTAGTCATATTATAATGGTTAAGTGTTATCAACTTATTCAAGTTAACTTAACCCACCCGTTTGTCTGTTATGTTGGTTAAGTGTTACTACTTAACCGCAACCACTTGTCTAATTAACCCATTGTATTGGTTAAGTGTTCTCATTAACTTGACCTCACTCTCTAGTCCAGTTTAATCATGTTATAATGGTTAAACATTTGCTTAACCTTACCCACCACCGTAGTCAACATATTAAATTGGTTAAGTGTCCTGATTAACCTAACCTTACCTACCAATTTAGTTAACATGTTGAAATTGGTTAAGTGTTCTAGTTAACTTAACCCTACCAATCCTAGCTCAGCTCTAATTGTCTTATTAGAGCCCCAACCTCTCACATTAGACAGATACTGTTGTGGCTGCCTGTGTGCCGGTCGGGTCCGGGCAGTCTTACGCCCCAACTCAGTCTAACCTCGGGTCTTTATTGGGCCCAATGCTTAGCCTCCCACATTGGATATGTATTGTTGTGATTACTGGACAGCCGGGCGGGTCCGGGCAGGTTTACATCACAACTCAATCCAACCTCGTGCTAAGCATATTCGTATTTTCTATTTTACATTAATTATGTAAATTATTCAAATTCAAATTACTGCCCAATTTGTTTCCAATCAATCTCATTAATTTAGGTATATAATTAATACCATTTTATGCCATAAAACACTTATGTGATTAATGACTAATTTATGGCAAGTTTCCTAAAAATTACCAATTATCTTTATGTCCATAATTTACATTAATCAACATTTACTATTATGGCTCACCTTCCCTTTAAATCATGTTTACAATTTTTGGTATGTAAATCATACCAAATTAAATGTCACTAACCATGATTATGCTAAACACGACAATTACATGTTAATTAACATACGCCCACATTCCAAATTACATGCCCATTAATATATGTACCCCATTCTAGTTGGTTTACATATGTCTAATTCTTGCATGTTTACATGTATGCCAAGTTTATGCCAATTTACACATATCAAGTTCTAGCCAAATTACACATATATCAAGATCCATGCCAAATTTCATATGCCAATTTATATATGCCTAATCCTAGACAATTTACATATATACCAAGTTTCATGCCTTTTTACATATGTCAAGATTCAGAGTTTACATGTTTACAAAGCTATGCCCAATTTACATAGGTCAAATTTTATCCAAGTTATACATATCAATATTCTTGCCATATTTTTCATAGGTCAAGTTTCATACCAAACTACATGTATTCCATGTTTACCCCAATTTGCCCAAGCTAGCGAACTTTAATTATAACGATAATACCCAATTTCATGTTAATGGAAATAATACCCAAATATCCAGTTTTCATATTATGCCTTCAATTCTATCAAACACATATATCCAACAAGACAATATCCCAATATTTCCCCCGTATTCAATTGCACGCAAATCGCAGTTTAAGCCTAGGTCCGAAATTGACCTAGGTTCATCAAAAGAAAATAAATAGGGGAAAGGTAGAATTTTGCATCAAAACAAGATCGGAGAGAAAAACATCATCACAGGCATATTAAAATTACAACTGGATAATAATATCAACATGAATCAAGAAAATTGATTTACAACAGGCTGAATAGATCATGAACTTAGCATGAGAGTAAAGATAGAAAAGTCCAAAGATCAAGATTCAAGAAGAAACAGAAATAGATCTGAATCGATACACATACTTAAATCCAAATCCTCTTTATTTCATGGCCACATTATAATTAAATATTTAAACCTGAAAATAACTAGAACTTACAGAGAATGGCTAATGAATTAAGAAGTGAATTGGTCTTTGAAAGTTGCAGTGTCATTGATCTATCCCCTTGAATTTGTTGCAGAAGCATTGATCTTTGATTTGATTTGAGTTTGGATGCTTAAGCTTTAATTTGGAGACGGCGGCCATGGCTCAAGAGAGATCCCAACAGCATTTAGGTGTCATATGAATTTGTGTGAGTTAGGCTAGGTCTAGGTGTTATTTTATAGGTGTAGCACTTCATTTCAGCCATCGGATTAACCCTAAAACCCATCCGGACCATCAAAACTCGTCCTGGGCCTCAAAAATGGGTTCTGGACCACCCCAGGCCGACCTGGTCGACCTGTACAGGGGGGGAGTCGAAACTATTGTCGACACAGGGGGGGCAGGTCGACTTGGGTGTCGACATTACAGTCGACACGGGTAGTCTGCCAAAAAGTCTGCTGAAATCTTGTTTTGGCCATATCTTGGTCATACGGACTCCGATTTTCGAAAACTCGGACTCGATTTCGCGTATTTTTTCAAGAGGAATGCAATGGTGATGTCCATTTTACCTAGTTCCTAATTCTTGAATTAGTTATCCTTATTTTACTATCTTTTCCGTTACATACGCCGTTATCGAACTAATTTTTCTTCTCTTCCGTGTATTAATTAATTCTCCTTATGCATCACCATTATTTACCTATCATAAGAATATTTTCATATATTTTATTTCATTTTTAATTATATTAAAAAAAATACAGGGTGTTACAATACAGGTTGGAGTGCTAGTACAGTTGGTGCAGAGAATGTTAGACATGTAATGCTATACATAGTTTATCTAGTTTGCATAATTTATATTGTTACCGTAGTTTATCTTGTTACCATAGTTTATCTTGTTATCGTAGTTTAACTTGCCTATCTTGTCATCATCCTTATGTTTACTTTCAGTTTATACATGTCATGTTACCTTTACTTGTTTCTATGCTGAAAGCCACTAGGACTTACTCAGTCTTTATGACTGACCCGTTTTGTTTCGCCTATTTTTCTTCCATATCTCCCCCCTAGGTTCGCAGGGTAGGAATACAGCTTAGTTCGGATCTTAGTAAGCTCCAAGGCTCTTTCATGTATTTCTTGGATTTCTCTTGGCTATGGCTTGCTTTGCTGCTTTATTGGGGAATGATTTATGACTATGGTTTTATGCTTCTTTACTATTGCAAGACATATTTCGATGTAATGGATTTAATGGCATTTTAATGTAAAAAGTCTTTAGACCTTTCTAGATTTTAAAGAAATAAAATTTGATTTTTCTTCCACTGTTTTATATATGTTCTATCTTGTAATATTTCTGTGTATGTTTACCTAGATAATGCTCCACCAAAACTAGTGTATTCCCTTTGTGAGTGACCCTAGCGGAGGTGGGGTGTTACACCGACAAAAAGTACATGTTTAAATTTTCATATGAGGTTTTATGCGCCGAATCTGCAAGCCGCTTGGCTTTTTGATTTTCTTTTTGAATGGAAAGGGCCTAGAGAGGCGAGTTGAGGTTTGAACTATTGGCCGGTACAAAGGAGGTTATGGCGAAATTTTCCGGAAATTTAAGGAGTTAGAATATTTTAAGAAAATTTGATAATAGAAATCGATATAATGATATATATAGAATTTGCTAAGAAAATGAATTAAAAATGAAATATTAGAAAGAGCAAGTGATTGTGAAATTGTTTGATGGATGTTATTTGTGACAACCCCATTCCCGATAAGACGGTGGCAAGGGTAATCTTTGGAATATAACTCATAAACAGATAACAGCAGAACAGAAATAGATGAATACACCAGATAATGTACAATAGAATACACTGGATAAATATAATCATCAGAGTTAAACAGTATATAGGATCATACTTAGTACAAAATACAGTTCAGCTATACATAAATGTCTATTGCGGAAAAGAAATCAAAATATGTACAACAAGAGTTGAACAACATAAAAAGAGGTAAATGATAGAATCCATCTTCAGCTCTAGCTATCCAGAAAGAGCCTGCTAAAACCTGAATACAAGGCTGCCCGTGTAGAAATAGGGGCACCTGAGTTTGCAAGTGAAACAAACTACGAGTCAGTCATGGGACTGGTATGAGAAATCTACTTAACACACTTTCAAATATGGCCAATCACAAGACCACGCCACTTTCGCGGAACGGGTTTACTCCATTGGATTGCCAGTGCTTTAAAACAAATAATTCTTTTAAACATCGCAATGCTTTTTATAAAAATGAAACCATTATAAGACTCAGTTCTCATCACACAATGCAACACAAACCGGAGGATAGAGTTTTACCTTATAACGGCCAAAATATGCTTGATACGAATAAAACAAAAGCATTGGGTATTATTACTAGTGTTTATAAGTTTCAAAAACCAATTCAAATCATAAGTATCAATCATAACGGTATTAATGTCCCATACCACTTTGTCGCCATATATAGGTATACAATCAAAACCGCACGATGTCGTATTTGGAAATTGGATTTCCTTCATGAACCGAGGCCAAGGATCTTCCTCACCGCTTCGAGACAATCTAGCCTACCATGTCTCAGGAACAGCCGCAACTGCACCTAGGAGCCACAGGGCCGGTCCACCGATGTTGATTAAAATGCCTGAACACTGCGTTTCCCTGCCCTTAGGGGCGTAAATGAGCCCAATGACTCCATCAATCCCGGATCGACCGATATATCCGAGGCGCCTCGCAACAGCAATAACAGGACATGTGAAAAGTATATAAATGTCAGGACTGGTAGGTCACTGACACCACCCTAGCTAGAAAGAAACGCATGTCCTCCCTGGATCCTTCTCCCATTTCTAGTCCATCCCGGGGTGTGAGGCTCGCGAATTCACGTTATACACAAAGCTATGCCACATAGGCTGTGCTTTGATCGTCAGCCACAAGACTTTGCTTTTCAACAGAAGCCTTGATCATCTGCCACATAGGCATGCCACACAGGCAATTCACTCAATGCGACTGGTTTCCATCGATATATAACCTCTGAGCTCGTATGTCTCAGAGAAGAGCGTTAAGCAAGAGAATAAATTCTCTGCCGCCAAATATATATATATTTAATAGAGATCAATCAGCACAGAACAAAGTCCAATGTCAGACACACAGTCCATTTACACATTCGTTCTGGGTCTGAACGAAACGACCCAGAACGAAACCGGAGGCACTCAATACCTTGTATATCCGTACAATCAACAAGTACGTACGGGTGGCTACTACTTCAACCCCTTCTAGGTAGCTACTCCTATCATGAGCATCAGTAGCACCCCTCCATTCGATGTGAAGATCATCAGTCTTGCATCGTCTTCATATCTTCGACTTTCAATCGTTGATCAATTATTTGAAATGAGAATTAACTCGGCCTTTTCAAATAATTCACGTATATTTATAATTTCAAATCAATTCACTTCAATGGTTAAATTATTCGATATCACTAATTCTATTCTTTAGTGTAATTTTCACGCCAAACACATTCAACCATCAAATATGACATAAACCGAGCAAATTCAGTTTATTTTCATTCCATATCGTTTATAATATTTTGTCATGATTTATCGCTATTTTTATTTATTTAAAATAGCCAATTTATTCAAAACAACGCTTCAGGCCATAACGCAGCCGTGGCACTGTTTTTCTTTAGAATTGATTTACACATATCTGAAAATCTACCTGTTGGATCTTCAAAAATTTATATCATTAGAAAGATCTTTTCAAAACGAATCCAACGGTTTCAGTTTCGGGAAAATCCGACGGTCGGATCTCCCGCACTAATCGTTTGAAGTTACAATTCCAAAATACGAACTGCAGCGTCGTTATTCGACTTAATTTAATTATATTTTTAAATATATATATATATATATATAATCAATTCTGGTGCTGTTTTTCTTTAGATTTGAATTAAACATTCCAGACAATCCAACCGTTGGATCTTTACAAAGTTGATGTCGTGGGAAAGATATTTCCAAGGCAAACCCAACGGTTGTGGTTTCAAGAAAATCCAATGGTCCGATCTCCCACACTAATCGTTTGAAATCACGGTTTCAAAACACAAACTGCAGCTTCGTTATTCACTATACTTTAATTATATTTATATAAATATATATAAATATAATTCTTTCGTCGATTTCAAAACCATCTCCACTTTATATATTTGATAAAATGATATTTTTATCCAATAGACATTTATTTCAACACTTCACTATTTTTAACAATTCATGTATATAATAAAAATGTGATTTTTATTGTAAAACAATTTATTTCAAAACACGACTATTTTATATAGTTCATATAGATGATAAAAATTTGATTTTTATTATAAAGCAATTTATTTCAAAACATGACTATTTTTGAGTACATGAATTTCTATCCAACACAGGAATATAGTTTCAACACATGAAAATAATTCTAACACATGAATATTATTGAAAATTTCGGCAGCATAACGACAGGGTAGTTAAAACCGGGACCGTCCCTGGTACGGCTCCTCGCTCTACCTTAAAACCACATGGTTTTTGACAATGGGGATTCATGCATCTAGTTCGCACGCAGGCGGTGTTGATGAGCCTTTTTGGACTGCCCATCAAGGCATGATAGTGTCGAAGATTCGCCTTCGAAGCCTCGAAGTAAATCGATTAAAGAAGCCCATCCTCCTATTCCACGATTATCCATCAGAAGCGGTCCCAAAGGAGTATGATGAGGCCCGGTCCAGCCAGCTACATAGCACTCGTCTAAGGGTCAGTCTAAAGAACAGTTCATCCCAGATTTTTTCCATTCAAATTGCCCATGGCGGGTAGATCAAGCATCGAATCCGCACTGGATTTTTGGAAGAAAGACCGATTCTTCAGCAGATACCGATTCATTCAGCCGCAGCTATTTTGTTGGATCCGATGGCACATGTAGATAACGGCCAAGCATTGTAGCATCTATAAATAACTGTGTTTCAATTCAGAAAAGGATATATTGTAATCATTCTAGCAAATCAAAAAGAGAAGTAACATATAAAGTGGACGTAGGCACCATCTTCGCCGAACCACTATAAAAACTCTGTGTGTGATCTTTATTAAATTTTCTGTGCATCGTTTGTTGCTATTAATCTTCATTTATTCTCTACAAATCTCTTTGCTTTGGGTGTTGAACCAGTTTTCGGTATCAACATTTTTGTGCTTTCACTGAGAGCTTGACTTTCTCAGATCATTTCGGATTTTTTGTTCTACTTTTGGATCAACAAGTCCAAGACAAAAATCCCATTTCTTATTGTTGTATTGGTTTAGCAATGGCAGGGAAAATGGCACGCAATACAGGAAAAGATCCGCAGGTGGATCCTCAACGGGAGCGGTTGGTGGGTCGACCGCCCTTGAAACTACTTCGGATCAGCCTGTATTACCCGTTGGAGGGGATTTAGCTCCATCCTCTATCTTTGCAACTCGAGACGAATTCATGGCTATAGTAGATCGACTTAGGGAAACTACTGATGCCCTAAGGGTCCACTCTCAGGAGAATGCCGCTATGCGTGAAGACATGACTCGCATGGCAAGGCGATGGGAAGAATTCAGAAATCAAGCTCAGGAGCTCCGGGGTTATCGACTCTCTTCTCCGCCGCTGGGCCGAGTATCAGGAAGCTCGTCTTCATCGGAAGAAGACAGGGACCCATGCCGACCCCGACGCTCGTTAGAGAGAATTGAAATTGCCCGACTACCACAGACGGAAGAACATCAGAATCCGCCCGATGAACGTGCTCAAGGGCGTGCTGAACAGGTCGAGTTAGAAGTAGCCGACCCTGTAGCCCCACACAACCGGGAGCCTTCTCCTCCAGTAAACCGAAACGCTGTTCGAAGAAATCGGTCTCCTAAACGCCCTCCCCAGAATCTTGTGAGGGACCAAGAAAACCAAAGAAGAAGAAATGCCCAGACGGTATTTCCTGATAGATAGGGTAGAAGGAGTCCGTCGGTAGAAGAAGTCGATCTAGATACACTGGTTCCACCAAACCTAGCCGCGATGGTACGACAAATTATGAACGATAGTCGCTGGCATAGAAATGAGGATTGGGGAATCGACCGAAGCCATACGCCGTTCACTGATGACATTTTGCAAGCGGAATTTCCCAGGAGATTCAATATGCCCCAAATGGACCAGTACGATGGGACTTCAGACCCACAGCAGCATCTAATGAGATATTCTTGGCACATGGAAGCAGCGGTTGCACCTGACACCATCAAATGCAAGGCTTTTCCAATCTTCCTAAGTGGTATAGCTCTTATGTGCATTTTTCGTTTACCCGCGAAATCTGTATCTAGCTTTAAAGACCTGAGCGAAAAGTTCCTAACTCAGTTCCATCTTCATGCCACCAAATCAAAACATGTCATGTCCCTGTCAGCAATTAAACAGGGGAGAGGCGAATCCCTAACAAATTATCTTAACCGGTTTAATCGGGAGGCAACCGAAGTTAGCAACCCCAACCACGAGACCGTTTTGATGGCCATGGTCGATGGCATCGACAAACGAACCGAGTTCAGGAAATATTTGATTGGAAAACCGTCGACCACGATTGAAGCATTCAATGGAAAAGCCAACGTCCGATTAAGGCAAGAAGATCCGCAGCTGGAAGAAGACGGACTGCAACAACCTGGATTTTTACAACATGCTAAGACAAGAATCAAGGCAGAATTTAATTATAGATTCTGAATCAGGAGAAACGGGTTGCGCCATGGCGTTCGTCTCGGAAAAATACGCGAAATAGAGTCCGAGTTTTTGAAAATCGGAGTCCGTATGACCCAGTTATGGCCCGTTAAAGTTTTCAGAAAAATTCAAACTCAAAAACAGTTCGAAATTCAAATCTGGAGCCAAACGAACTGGGCGGGAAAATTCCCGCCCAAGCCCCAGGTCGACTGGGGAGTCGACACGCCCAGGGGGCAGGTCGACTGCCCAGTCGACACGGGTGTCGACCTGGGTGGTCCGACCACTTTGGCCTGGGTACACCTGCTTGGCCTTGTGCTCTGTTCTGATGGCCTGTGACGGGTTTTGAGGGCTCAGATCTATCCTAGGGTTTATCCTACGGCCTAAACTACTCCTAATCTCTATAAAAGCACCCTAGGACCTAACATAAATCAGTCAAAATCAATCTAACAACGAAGTGCTGCCCAAATCCCTCTTGATCGTGGCCTCCATCTCCAACTCCAAGAGCTTATGCATTCAAATCAGATCCGAATCAAAAGTGCTAGCTTGCTACATCAAATCAAGGGAGTGGATCAACGTTGCTACGCAAATTTCATGACGATTCTTCAACAAAGGAGCCACCTTTCTTCGTCAAGACGATGCATGATCCTTCCCTAAGCCTCGCTATGTAAGTTCTAGCTACTTGTAGATTCTAACGGTGGTTCTAATGTGACATGGAATAAAATGCGATGAAACATAAGTATGCTAGCCTATGTGAACTTAACTTTGCCCCTTTTCTATGATCTATGACCTTGGGCTAAGTTTTTGCGACTTAATCATGCCACTCATGTTATGTTTAACCTAGTTTATGTTGCAAGTTTGAATCTTTATCTATGGAATGTTAGCATGAACCTTTGGGAACCATTTGACTTGTGAAACATTGGCAAAGACTTGACTTTGGGGCTTATGCATGTAAATGAACCCAAACCCCTTATGTTATCATGCATTTTGTGGCCAAATTCCCTTATGATACTATGCATGTTTGTGGCCAAATTCCCTTATGATAATATGCATGCTTGAGGCCAAATCCTTTAGGATAATATTCACGTTTGCGGCCAATCCCTTTATGATATCTCGCCTGTTTGAGGCCAATACGTTGGCATAATACCCCTACTATGTGACTCGCTTCCACTTGGGTTGGAAATACGTTTGGGTAGCTTAGGAAAAACGTGAATGTGACACGAAAACTTGACATGGGGTTTACATGAGAACATGACATTCATGATACATTTAAATGTGGTCATGACACGTAGAAAACATGGAACTTGACCTGACATGTGTGGGTTGTAAGTGTAATAAGACACCAGACTAAACATGAAAGTGGCCAACTCGAGGTTGGGTTGAGTTTGTAGCATAAATCTACTCGGACCCGCCCGGCTTAACCAGTGGCTACAAACAATTAGACCCAATGTGAGTAGTTGGTCATATAACACTTAAAACCCGAGGTTAGACTAGGTTGTGGTGTAAAACTACCCGGACCCGCCCGGCTTAACTAGTAACCACAACAAAGTCTAATGTGAGAGGTTGGGGTGCATTAATCTAATTAATGCCACATGAAAAGGTTAAGTAATTTTGACTAATAACACTTAACCGATATGACACGAATGGGTAGGTTAAGTTAAACCGGACTTGATTTCTTAATGACACTTAACCATATAGGACAATTAGGGGATGGGGTTAAGTAATTTACACTTAACTAATCCGACTTGGTAATTAGATGGGGTTAAGTAACTTAGACTTAACTAATCTAAACATGGTAATTAGATGAGGTTAAGTAACCTACACTTAACTAATCCAAACACGGTAATTCGATGGGGTTAAGTTAAACACTTAACCAATCTAAACTTGGTAATTCAATGAGGTTAAGTTACCAATACTTAACCAGCTTAACATGATAATTTAATGGGGTTAAGTAACTTATAATTAACCAATTATATATGACGATTTGATGAGGTTAAGTAACCTATACTTAACCAATCTAATATGCGGACCTGATAGGGTTAAGTCACAAGACCTTTTAAATATACTTAACCATGGTAATACGATTAGTGGATGGGGTTAAGCTAACCCATACTTAACCAATCCGACTCGATAATCTGATGGGATTAAGATAATCTATGCTTAATCAATCTAACACGATAATCTGATAGGGTTAAGACAAACAAATACTTAACCAATTTGACTTGATAGGGTTAAGTCATGAGCTTCTTGGTATACTTAACCAACTTGTAGGGCTAAGCCTTGAACTTAAATACTTAGCCAATCTTGACATGATTCGTAGGCGGGTTAAGTCATGAACTTGAATGACAACACTTAAACCATTAGACAAAACCCTAGCTCAGGGGACAAGGTTGAAAATCGTAGTTAACAAGGATAGCGGGAAGAGAAGCTAAGTGGTAAACCTTAGTTACAGATAACTAAGTGATAATTCTTAGTCAAGGAAATTGGACCAGTTCACAGATAGATGAGTAACCCGATACGGTAGGTCATCGCTTGAATTCACGTGGAGGAGCGAATTATCTGACTTAGATAAAGGCTCCAACGAACTGGGTGATGAAGCGGTAGCTTCGGGGGACGTGAGGATACTCTTGGTATCCCTCTGTGAGGTTGTAGACGATCCGCCTGGGCTCACAAGAGGTTAAGGTCTGCGGTAGAAGAACCAAAAGTATGCCTTGGTTGCTATGCGAGCGACCTAAAGACTGGGATGGATTAGCGTGGAGTCGACGATACATGTTTTTGCCCTGGATAGCACGTCGCAGACTACCTACCATCTTTAGTCAATCGTGCACGTACGGAAAATCAGAGAACTCCCAATAGACCATATACTTGCTATCGAGTTATGGGTGAGGTTGGCCAATAGGTAAGTGGGGCATAGTGGGGCCGAGATGTAGTTCTCATACATGATTTTTCTTGGATTGCCTTTCAGTAGTTGAGGGAGGGGTCACGTGGGACCATAGCCACGGATACAAAAACAGACCTTGATATTTGCATCGGCAGATGACTTAAAGCTCCCGACCGAGTTCCGTATTTCTTGATTTGCCCTGGCACGGAACTCGGATGGCACATTGAGATACATGTGCGTCTAGAAATGGAAAACGATTCACGATACATACGTGGGATAAAGGTCGTGGTTGACGGGTGGCATAATCCCTAGTGGCCCTAGGTGGCTTGAACCCAAACCGAGACACGGAAACGTTCATTAGGTAGCATAATCCCTAGTGGTCCTAGGTGGCATAAATCCTAAGTGAACACGCGATAGTTCATGGTAAGAAAACATAACCAGATCAAGGGTAGCAGTCCCAAAACAACTTCAAGGATAAAATGGTACTACGTTGAGGTGGTATAGATTTACATGGGAAAGCCCATACAGCCTACGGCAAAGGACTGAACTTATACATGGAAAGAAACATACGAGTTGGGAAAACCTACATATGCTGTATATTAGGTTGACATGGACCATTTCATGACATTGGGCAAGGGACATTCATAGTTAACACATGACGCGGGTTGGGATACTAGTACGAGAGGCGCAGAGCAAATATACATGATAAATACCTTGGGATGTTATACATGATAGATACCGTGGGATGTTATACATGTTAGATACCTTGGGATAGTATACTTGATAGAACCCTGACGATGTGATACCTTGATTTATCTTGGCACCGTAGTTTATCATGATACCATAGTTTATCTTGCTACAGTAGTTCATCTGGTTATCTTGGTTTAGCTTATCTATCTTGTCGTCATCCTTATGTTTACTTTCAGTTTATGCATATCATGTTACCTTTACCTGTTTTTTACTGGAAGTAGATAGGACTTACCAGTCTTTATGACTGACCCCGTTTTGTTTCACCTCTTTGTCTTCTGTTCCCCCCCCCCCAGGTTTTCAGGGAGGAAATGATGTTGTTTAGTTCGGACCTCTTATGCTTGAAGGTCATCATGTATAGCTTGGTCTTATCTTGGCTAATGCTGCTTCACCGCTTTATTTTGGGGAATAATTTATGAAAAGGTTTATGCTTCTTTACTATTACAAGACAGGTTTTGATGTATTCTGATGTAAAAGGCTTTAGACCCTATTTTATAAGGTAATGAAATTTGTTTTACTTCCGCTATTTTCTATATGCTCTGTCTTGTAATATTTCTGTGCATGTTTACCTCGATAATGCTTCACCAAACCTAGTGCATTCCCTTTGTGAGTGACCCTAGCGGAGGTGGGGTGTTACATTTGGTATCAGAGCAGAAGGTTACCAGACTGGGCAAAAGTTTTTAAAACCTTCTGAAAACTATTTGAGAAACCATTTACAATGAAGAATATTTTCAAGAAAAGTTTTTTTAAAGGCTATTCCCCAAAAGCCATTAGCACTATCCTTTGTTTCCATAATTGAACCTCTTTTCCTTTCTTTCCTCCATCTGTAGTCACAGTAGTTTTAACTGCGACTAATCCTTGTCTAGCTACGTAAGTGTTTTCCCGTGCGATGGAGGAAGTTCTCGAGAGACCTGTTATCGAAGTTATAAGAAGGGATAATAAGAGCAAGGATAAAGGACACGAGCTTAGGAATAAGCAACTTGTTGGTATGGCTTGATCCATAATGGAAGATAAGGACAAGATCAACGAGAGGGCAATTGTATGCTCTCATTTCTAGCGTACCTAAGAGGAATTGTACTGTTTCTGTTAAAGGCTTAGCCTTTCTTTTCTATCGTCCCATCTAGACTTTGTTTTGATCATCGCATCATTTAAGTCTGCCTCAATAGTTAAATCTCTGCACCTTAGTAATAGCATGGTAGAAGATCCCACTTTAGTCCCAAAATCTGGTTGGAGAGTCGGTCCATTTATTCATGACTTGTTTGGATTTGAGAACGTCTATGCCAAGTGTTGAGATTAGAAGCAATGCTTCTATTGTTGAGCTATGGATGGATTCTAGGGATGAAGTGATGATCCAGTAATGGATGCCATTCTCGGTTTTGAAAGGAGGGTAGTTAAACTCTTAACTTGCCTTGGTAATACCCTCGAAGTCTCATGTAACCTTATGAGTTCTATCATGGTTAGTTACCTAGAATCTCTTGATGCATTTATCGGAAATCTCTGATCCGATCGAGTAATGTTCGCCAATAAGGCGGATGGTTCATTCTGCTTAAGCATGGGTTGTAGGAATCACCCTAGTAAGTAGACTGGGC
Organism: Allium sativum; assembly: GCA_030737875.1. Classification (NCBI taxonomy): domain Eukaryota; kingdom Viridiplantae; phylum Streptophyta; class Magnoliopsida; order Asparagales; family Amaryllidaceae; genus Allium; species Allium sativum. The sequence continues at coordinate 837,128,203 of CM060924.1, forward strand.
AACATGGCTGGCATCGGTTGTTTTCAAGGGAAAGTTCTTCTGCGTGGAATACCTCTTAGTAGGTAAACAAGATCCAAGATTCGCTAGTGAATTGTTGGAAAGCTTGCATGAAACCATGAGTACGCAGTTATGGTTGAGCCAAGGATTCTAGAAAAGAATAAGTGAAAAGGGAACGAGAGGCGATAGTGAAATGAGTTCTGACTCATACCTTGGAAATAGGAATCAAGGAGCTACGAAATCATGAAGTCAAAGGCGGTCAAGGCACAATGGAATTAAGCTCATGGAAATGCGGCTTAGACGCGCGCATCATGTCTCTTTAAGAGTATATCTTTGATCCCTGGTTCTCCTGTAGAGCTTGCTTGCATGCTATCGCTTGGTGGATATCCTCTTGGTCATGTTTCTGTTGCAAACCCCGTAAGGGGTTTGTCTTGTTTATCTTCTCGATCCTATCTTGGGAACCTTAGGTAGAACTCTATGGATGTAAACATGTATTTGAAACATGTCATGATTGAAATGGTTGCAAGTGGTTGCTCGTGGATGCGCGAATACACATAGATACTAGATTGACGCGGTCACGTTCATGTTACATATGCACGAGTATTTATACTTGTTTATGGATGAAATTGAATGTGTTGTCATGCGGATGTTGCATATGAATGAATATTTTTGCACACATATAGTGTTTATATGACTAGGACTATTTGAATACATGTTGGACTCATGGTACTAAACATATTTTGCATTAGAAAGATCATTCAGGCCTGATCATTAGCATTAGCTAAGGAGCATATACACATACGTTCTGCATATGTTCATATGGCATTAGAAATCGTCTAAGGACAATGGTTACCTATGAATGATGTTTTGAGTAGATGGATGATGGATGGTAGGATACGTTCTTCCTAACTTGGAGATTTCGGGGACGAAATCCTTTAAGTTGGGGAGAATGTGACAACCCGGATTTTCACAACATGCTAAGACAAGAATCAAGGCAGAATTTAATTATAAAATCTGAACCAGGAGAAACGGGATGCGCCATTGAGTTCGTCTCAGAAAAATACGTGAAATAGAGTCCGAGTTTTCGAAAATCGGAGTCCGTATGACCCAGTAATGGCCCGTTAAAGTTTTCAGAAAAATTCAAACTCAAAAACAGTTCGAAATTCAAATCTAGAGCCAAACGAATTAGGCGGGAAAATTCCCGCCCAAGCCCCAGGTCGACTGGGGTGTCGACTGGGGAGTCGACACGCCCAGGGGGCAGGTCGACTGCCCAGTCGACACGGGCGTCGACCTGGGTGGTCCGACCACTTTGGCCTGGGTGCACCTGCTTGGCCTTGTGCTCTGTTCTGATGGCCTGTGATGGGTTTTGAGGGCTCAGATCTATCCTAGGGTTTATCCTATGGCTTAAAATACTCTAATCTCTATAAAAACACCCTAGGACCTAACCTAAATCACTCAAAATCAATCTAATAATGAAGTGTTTCCCAAATCCCTCTTGATCATGGCCTCCATCTCCAACTCCAATAGCTTATGCATTCAAATCGGATCTGAATCAAAGGTGCTAGCTTGCTACATCAAATCAAGGGAGTGGATCAACGTTGCTACGCAAATTTCATGACAATTCTTCAACAAAGGAGCCACCTTTCTTCGTCAAGACGATGCATGATCCTTCCCTAAGCCTCGCTATGTAAGTTCTAGCTACTTGTAGATTCTAACGGTGGTTCTAATGTGACATGGAATAAAATGCGATGAAACATAAGTATGCTAGCCTATGTGATCCTAACTTTGCCCCTTTTCTATGATCTATGACCTTGGACTAAGTTTTAGCGACTTAATCATGCCACTCATGTTATGTTTAACCTAGTTTATCTTGCAAGTTTGAATCTTTATCTATGGAATGTTAGCATGAACCTTTGGGAACCATTTGACTTGTGAAACATTGGCAAAGACTTGACTTTGGGGCTTATGCATGTAAATGAACCCAAACCCCTTATGTTATCATGCATGTTTGTGGCCAAATTCCCTTATGATATTATGCATGTTTGTGGCCAAATTCCCTTATGATACTATGCATGCTTGAGGCCAAATCCTTTACGATAATATTCACGTTTGCAGCCAATCCCTTTATGATATCTCGCCTGTTAGAGGCCAGTATGTTGGCATAATACCCCTACTATGTGACTCGCTTCCACTTGGGTTGGAAATACGTTTGGGTAGCTTAGGAAAAACGTGAATGTGGCACGAAAAATTGACATGGGGTTTACATGAGAACATGACATTCATGATACATTTAAACGTGGTCATGACACGTAGGAAAACATGGAACTTGAACTAGACATGTGTGGGTTGTAAGTGTAATAAGACACTAGACTAAACATGAAAGTGGCCAACTCGAGGTTGGGTTGAATTTGTAGCATAAATCTACCCGGACCCGCCCGGCATAACTAGTGGCTACAAACAATAAGACCCAACGTGAGTAGTTGGTCATATGGCACTTAAAACCCGAGGTTCGACTAGGTTGTGGTGTAAAACTACCCGGACCCGCCCGGCTTAACTAGTAACCACAACAAAGTCTAATGTGAGAGGTTGGGGTGCATTAATCTAATTAATGCCACATGAGAAGGTTAAGTAATTTTGACTAATGACACTTAACCGATATGACACGAATGGGTAGGTTAAGTTAAACCGGACTTGATTTCTTAATGACACTTAACCATATAGGACAATTAGGGGATGGGGTTAAGTAATTTACACTTAACTAATCCGACTTGGTAATTAGATGGGGTTAAGGAACTTAGACTTAACTAATCTAAACACGGTAATTAGATGAGGATAAGTAACCTACACTTAACTAATCCAAACACGGTAATTCGATGGGGTTAAGTTAAACACTTAACCAATCTAAACTTGGTAATTCAATGAGGTTAAGTAACCAATACTTAACCAACTTAACATGATAATTTAATGGGGTTAAGTAACTTATAATTAACCAATTATACATGATGATTTGATGAGGTTAAGTAACCTATACTTAACCAATCTAATATGCGGACCTGATAGGGTTAAGTCACAAGACCTTTTAAATATACTTAACCATGGTAATACGATTAGTGGATGGGGTTAAGCTAACCTATACTTAACCAATCTGACTCGATAATCTGATGGGATTAAGATAATCTATGCTTAATCAATCTAACACGATAATCTGATAGGATTAAGACAAACAAATACTTAACCAATTTGACTTGATAGGGTTAAGTCATGAGCTTCTTGGTATATTTAACCAACTTGTAGGGCTAAGCCTTGAACTTAAATACTTAGCCAATCATGACATGATTCGTAGGCGGGTTAAGTCATGAACTTGAATGACAACATTTAACCCATTAGACAAAACCCTAGCTCAGGGGACTAGGTTGAAAATCGTAGTTAACAAGGATAGCGAGAAGAGAAGTTAAGTGGTAAACCTTAGTTACGGATAACTAAGTGATAATTCTTAGTCAAGGAAATTGGACCAGTTCACAGATAGATGAGTAACCCGATACGGTAGGTCATCGCTTGAACACACGTGGAGGAGCGAACTATCTGACTTAGATAAAGGCTCCAACGAACTGGGCGACGAAGCGGTAGCTTCGGGGGACATGAGGATACTCTTGGTATCCCTCTGTGAGGTTGCAGATGATCCGTCTGGGCTCACAAGAGGTTAAGGTCTGCAGTAGAAGAACCAAGAGTATGCCTTGGTTGCTATGCGAGCGACCTAAAGACTGGGATGGATTAGCGTGGAGTCGACGATACGTGTTTTTGCCTTGGATAGCACGTCGCCGACTACCTACCATCTTTAGTCAATCGTGCACGTACGGAAAGGCAGAGAACTCCCAACAGACCATATACTTGCTATCGAGTTATGGGTGAGGTTGGCCAATAGGTAAGTGGGGGCATAGTGGGGCCGAGATGTAGTTCTCATACATGATTTTTCTTGGATTGCCTTTCAGTAGTTGAGGGAGGGGTCACGTTGTACCATAGCCACGGATACAAAAACAGACCTTGATATCTGCATCGGCAGATGACTTAAAGCTCCCGACCGAGTTCCGTATTTCTTGATTTGCCCTGGCACGGAACTCGGATGGCACATTGAGATACATGTGCGTCTAGACATGGAAAACGATTCACGATACATATGTGGGATAAAGGGCATGTTTGACGGGTGGCATAATCCCTAGTGGCCCTAGGTGGCTTGAACCCAAACCGAGACACGGAAACGTTCATTAGGTAGCATAATCCCTAGTGGTCCTAGGTGGCATAAATCCTAAGTGAACACGCGACAGTTCATGGTAAGAAAACATAACCATATCAAGGGTCGCAGTCCCAAAACAACTTCAAGGATAAAATGGTACTACGTTGAGGTGGTATAGATTTACATGGGAAAGCCCGTACGGCCTACGGCAAAGGACTGAACTTATACATGGAAAGAAACATACGAGTTGGGAAAACCTACATATGCTATATATTAGGTTGGCATAGACCATTTCATGACATTGGGCAAGGGACATTCATAGTTAACACATGACGCGGGTTGGGATACTAGTACGAGAGGCGCAGAGCAAATATACATGATAAATACCTTGGGATGTTATACATGATAGATACCGTGGGATGTTATACATGATAGATACCTTGGGATAGTAACTTGATAGAACCTTGACGATGTGATACCTTGATTTATCTTGACACCGTAGTTTATCATGATACCTTAGTTTATCTTGCTACAGTAGTTCATCCGGTTATCTTGGTTTAGCTTATCTATCTTGTCGTCATCCTTATGTTTACTTTCAGTTTATGCATGTCATGTTACCTTTACCTGTTTTTTACTGGAAGTAGATAGGACTTACCATTCTTTATGACTGACCCCGTTTTGTTTCGCCTCTTTGTCTTCCATCCCCCCCTCCCCCCCAGGTTTTCAGGGAGGAAATGCTGTTGTCTAGTTCAGACCTCTTATGCTTGAAGGTCATCATGTATAGCTTGGTCTTCTCTTGGCTATGGCTGCTTCACCGCTTTATTTTGGGGAATAATTTATGAAAAGGTTTATGCTTCTTTACTATTACAAGGCAGGTTTTGATGTATTCTGATGTAAAAGGCTTTAGATCTTATTTTATAAGGTAAAGAAATTTGATTTACTTCCGCTATTTTATATATGCTCTGTCTTGTAATATTTCTGTGCATGTTTACCTCGATAATGCTTCACCAAACCTAGTGCATTCCCTTTGTGAGTGACCCTAGCGGAGGTGGGGTGTTACACGGTCAGAGGGATGCCTTCAATCCGTCAACTCGAAACAATGCCGCGGCTAAACAATCCGGGGATAACTCGGGGAAAATCGAAGTAAATGTAGAAAATTGTGGCAAGCGAAATGGTGAAGGATCGAACAGCGGTAGTTCGAAGCAAGGTAATTCCCGGAAGCGCCCCCGCTTCCAGATATTTGAAACATATACGGCGTTAAACGACACATTAGAGAACATATACCTCGATACCTGTAATATGATGCAATATAAGAAGCCTCCCCCACGAGAGCCTACAGAGAAGGAATGTGCAACCGGGAAGTATGGTTTATTCGATGACATTTATGGGTATACAACCAATGAGTGTCGACATCTTAGGGACATCATGGAAAAGCTGATTCGAGAAGGAAAACTGGACGAATATAAAATAGCTCCAAGGGACAGGGGGTAAGGAACTTGGATGCCTAAGCAAAACCAAGCCACGGCTCGTGCTACCCCTCAAGAAAAAGGAAAGGGGATTGTTATTAATACCATCGTGGGAAGACCACATCCCGCAGTTCATAGCATTAGAGCCATGGAACGATACGTCAACTCCACAGAACATCTTTTATTGCAGAAGTAGATCCCCATGAAGCCGTGAGTCCTATCAAACAAAGAAGAACGATGGGCGAGGATAACATCTTCCGCGAGCGATAATCATATGGTATAGAAATTCCTACAGTCGATCCATTGGTAATAACAGCTGTTATTGGCCCAGTTACTGTCCGAAAGGTTTTTATTGACAACGGGAGCTCAGTAAACATCCTATTTAAGCAGACCTACGACCAAATGAAATTAGATGTAAAGGACTTGGAGCTGTATGAAGGTCTGATACGTGGTTTCAATGGGTCGACCACCGAACCCATCAACTAGGTCAAGCTATCAGTGGAATTAGGAGATGGGGATCGACGAACAGTTAGGATTCTGCCATTTGTTGTAAATGAATATCAACTCGCATTATAACGCTTTCTTGGGGTGGCCTGCCCTGCCTGTGTTTCGAGCGTGTATCGCCCCTTGGTGTTTACTTCTGAAGTTCCCCATGGATAGCGGAATCAGAACTATGCAAGGAGACCAGGTAACATATTGAGCATGCTATATGGCAGAATGGAAGGAGCTACGGAACGGCGGTAACCAGGAGTCTGAGAAATCTTCCCATCGGGGGAGAATAAGGAAGCATAGCAATTACAGAAAACACCCCGACCAGGACCGTCAGCCTGTGAGGTCGAAGACATCGACCCACGAGATGACGATGAGTCGGGGTGCAGAAAGGCGGCCCCAAATGAGGCCACCATAGAAATACCCATCGATGATAATGATCCCACCAAGGTCCTAAAAATTGGATCTCACCTTGATCCCCTCAGGACGAGGGAGTTAAGTGAATTCCTTCGGGCAAATTTGGATGTGTTCACCTGGACCCATGCTGACATGTGCGGGATATCTCCGTTTATTATAACCCACTCCCTCAGCATCAACCCAAAATATACTCCAGTAAAGCAAAAAAGGCGAATCCTAGGCCTCGAAAGGTCGAGAGCTTTGAAGGAGGAAATCGGGAAATTACAGGCCAATGGGTTCATCCGGGATTCAACTTATCCCGACTGGATAGCTAACTCGGTACTTGTGAAGAAGGCTAATGGGAAATGGAGAACTTGTATCGATTTCTCTGACCTAAACAAAGTGTGCCCCAAGGACAACTTCCCATTACCAAGGATCGATCAGCTAGTCGACTCGACAGCCGGGCATGAGCTACTCTCATTCATGGGTGTGTATTCCGGATATAATCAAATTGCCATGCGTGTCCCTGACCAAGAACACACCAGCTTCATTACCGATCCCGGACTATACTATTATGTGGTGATGCCTTTTGCTCTAAAGAACGCAGGAGCTACCTATCAAAGTTAGTCAATCGAATGTTTCATGATCAAATTTGGAAAACAATGGAAGTATATGTAGATGACATGTTGGTAAAATCAAAACAATCGTCTGAGCATGTGGACGACCTGTCAAGGATGTTTAACATCCTTCGAATATATGGAATGAAGCTAAATCCGCTGAAGTGTTCTTTTGTAGTGGCATCGAGAAAATTCCTCGGTTTCATTGTGAGTTCCCGTGTAATCGAGATCAATCCTGATCAGATTGCAGCCCTTAAAGGGATCTAGGAACCTCGTCGGATAAAGGATGTTCAGAGTTTAGTGGGAAAGGTAGCAGCTATGGGACGGTTCATCTCGAAAGCCACTGATAAATGCCTGTCGTTCTTTGAATTAATAAAAAGAGGAAAGAGAAACTTTGCTTGGACACCTGACTGTGTCGAAGCTTTTCGCAGTCCACTCGACCATCTTGAAAAGCCTCATATTCTCTCCAAACCTGTCGATCATGAGGACTTGTTCGTTTACTTAGCAGTATCAGCACATGCACTCAGCTTAGTTCTAGTCCGAGAAGAAGATCGAGTACAGCGAACAGTTTACTATGTGAGTAAAAAATTAACCGGGGCCGAACGCAATTATCCTAAAATTGAAAAATTGGCCTATAGTTTGTTAATCACGTCGAGGAAGCCTCGACACTATTTCCAGGCCCATCCAATTAAGATATTCTCTGATCAGCCTCTTCGACAAATCTTACAAAGGCCAGAAGCGAGTGGGAGACTACTAAAATGGAAAGTTGAATTAAGCCAATTTGACTTAACATTTATTCCTCGGAAATTGATCTGAGGACAAGCTTTGGCTGATTTCATAGCAGAGTTCACGACCCCGGAGGAAGAATGTCAATACGAGAACCCTGAGCCCATGAGGATCAAGCAGAAGCGAGTCAGTTGGAAGCTCTACATGGATGGGGCCCGAAATAGACAACGTTCAGGAGCCGGCATTATACTTTTGTTCCCTAAGGGGCACTCGGTCTATTATGCTCTGAGATTAGAATTCTTAGCCACCAGTAACGACCTAGAGTACGACGCCCTGATTGCTAGACTCAAACTGGCGAAAGACCTGAAGATAACATCGCTCGACATCTATTGTGACTCACAACTTGTAGTTTGCCAAGTCAGAAAAGAATTCTTAACCCAAGGACAGCGACTGACCTCTTACCTCAAAGAAGTCGAGAAGCTGTTACGGAGCTTCGACCGATACAACATTTCCCATGTTCCTCGAATAGTAAACCAGAAAGTGGATAGGCTAGCTAAAATGGCTAGTTCGGACCATCCGAGCGAAACAGAGTTAGTTCCCGTAGAAATCTTAAAGATGCCAAGCATCGACCAAATGGATGTCGACCAGACAGATGTCGAACCCGAAGAAGAATCATGGATGACTCCCACTAAAAATTTCCTTCTCCACGGGCAATTACACGAAAAGAAAAACGAAAAACGAGCCTTGGTACGACGAGCCTTTAGGTACCTTATTCAGCAAGGCCAACTGTATAGAAGAGGATTTTTTGTTCCTATGTTCCGGTGTATAGCCAACAGCGACATTAAAAGGATTCTGAAGGAAGTACATGAGGGGGATTGCGGAGCACACACCGGGGGGCAAGCCCTTGCCGAAAAAATACCGCGCTATCGGTATTTCTGGCCGACCATCAATAGGGATGCATCCAACTATGCCAAAAAATGTGATAAGTGCTAGAGATTCGCGCACATCCCACGGGCACCACCGACAAATTTTACCCCGATGACTAGTCCTTGGCTGTTTGCTGTGTGGGGAATTGACATCATAGGAACATTGCCTATTTCGAAATGGGGTGCAAGGTATGCAATTGTGGAGGTAGACTACTTCACAAAATGGGCAGAAGCTGAGCAGATGACTACAATCACAACGAAAAAAGTTATCAACATCATCGTCAGGAATATCATATGCCGATATGGAGTGCCTCGAACTATTGTCACAGATAACGGAACTCAGTTCGACAGTTTAGAATTTCGAGATTTTTGTGAGAAATATCATTTTGAAAAGAAGTTCACTGCAGTCGCACACCCCCGATCCAATGGTCAAGTCGAAGCGGTCAATAAGATCGTCAAGACCATTTTGAAGAAACGACTGGAACACGCTAAAGGAAAATGGGTTGACGAGTTACCCTTGGCACTATGGGCATATCGTACTACCCATAAGACCGCTACGGGCCATACCCCCTTTGCTTTGTTGTATGGATCCGAAGCAGTCCTTCCGATCGAACTTGAAGTCCTGACTCATCGGACAACATACTATGATCCCCTGACTAACAAGGCACTTCTCTTGACGTCTTTGGACATGATCGACGAAAAAAGAGAAGAAGCAAATCTTCGTGCTCAGGTTCACAGGCAAAGGGTCGCTCGATATTATAACAAGAAGGTCCAACCAAAAACCTTCGAAGTAGGCGACCTGGTCTTGAAATGAATCTTTCCAGTTCCTGTGCATATGGGCCCGAAATGGGAAGGGCCTTACGTCATTTAAAGAAAGCTCGATAACAGAAGTTTCAGATTAGTAACTATGGATGGCGAGCTATTTCAAAGAGCATGGAACGCGGAGCATTTATGGCATTATATTTCTTAGAATTTGTACTTAAATGTTTTTACCTTCTTTTTGCATTTAGATTATAGATTTATTTGTTTCTAGCTTTGTAATAAGCGACCATCATCGGTCGCATTATCGTATTAATAAGCGTCTCCGTTCCTACTCTAATTTGTCATAATTATAGAAGGGTCAGTTATTGTGATTGAACGACTGACCTTATAACCTTTACCTTAGATGAATCAAGGATAAGACTGACGCCTATCTAGGCATATTGATCGACCATCAGACCTCGACTCTCGACCTCATTGACTTGAGGAAGAGCATAAATGACACCCGAGCGGGAATGGTGCACCTTGACAAAAGACCGCTCAAACAATAGAACTTTACCCTTTACTAACCAAAGGATAAGTATAAAAGCCTCAGGGTGCCCCTGTTTAGTTACATCCAGGTTTTGATTAAGGATGAGACAACTTAAACTCGAGTGGGGGAATTCGCCACTCAAAGGTCTACCCGACATTGGGGCCAAAAGATGTAGCCATCACCCCCAATTAGGATGAAGGGCGACTTACCCTTAATGTTTTTTTAAAAAAAACATAGCCATGAAATCCATACGACATTTATATACACGTTATCATCATAAGTTGATTTTCATTTAAAGTATCCTGATATCATTACAAAATATTACTGCCTGACAGGCTACATCATCAAAAAAAAAAACTACACAGAAATGCAAAGTTTAAACGGGAGGCAGCATCAATCCTTGTTCTACCATCTCAGCCAACTCCTTCTGTCTGATCATCTCTAACATCTCCTCAGTGGTCATCACGCGTCTTGACCCTCCAAGCGTGCTACCAAAGGAGCGAGGAGTCGGGGTAGAAGCCTGTGGATTCGCCAAAATAGAAGGGAATGGAGTTGCAGATATAATGGTGGCGGGAATGAATTAAGGAAGTCCAGTGATTCCAGGATCTTCAATGGGCTCGGGGTTCAAAGCGGAAATTTCCTTGTCTACCTGATCCTTGGTCTCGGCCATAGACGGGCGACCCTCTTTTTTAGATTCCTCAATAATCTCAACATCAGGAGATACTAATTCGAATGTTTCTACTTTTGCAGCCTTGATCACCTCCTCAGTAACGCCCTTTTTCTCGGCGACAGGTCCTTCGTTCGCCGTTTCAGAAGCAATGGAAATCCCTGAAAAAGAGAAAAGATACATGTAAGTTGGAGGAGGATAAGGGTTTTAAAAAAAGGAGAGAGGGGAAGCTCACCTTCCGTATTCGAACCGTCCACCTGTCCTTCCACGGCCTTGACTTTATCGAATGGAAAGGTAGAAGATGAACCCCTCTCAGTAACCCTGTGCGAAGAAGGCGCGGGAGCATAAGGATGAATATCACTAGCTTTAGTCTGAAGGACCGATTTTCCCTTCACCTTACGGCGCTCTGCCTCTGCCATTTTCCTTTCTTGTTTTCATGCCTCCACCACAATGGCACGCTCTCTGTCATTCAAGATATGGGTCATCAGTGACGTCTCATTCACTGGACGACCCTGTGTTGCCTTCTTCTCTTCCTCCTATAAGAGTAACTTCCATACATCAACTAACGACTTGGGATACCCAGGCATCCAGGACAAATCCCTGCGGCGAAGAACATCTGCGAAAAATAGAAGAACCTAGTGAGCATGCCCCTTCTTCATCTCAATCTTCTCCCGGGCATGCTCGGCCTTAAGAGTCTCGACTTCAATATCATGCTGAAGCTTCAGATTACTAGCGGACTCGACCGCTGCAGCAGCATTCTTTTCGGCCTGATCCTTAGCTAGCTCTGACGAATGAAGGGCACCCTTTAAATTCTGAATTTCAAGGTCAAGCTGCGCTCTATCCCTCTTCAAAGATGCAATTTCCTCCCTCATAGAGGCGCATTCTTGGCCTTTCTGTTGGGCCTGAATCTCCAACTCTTCGATATCTTTCCGGTGCTTTTCTCTGTCCGCCGCTGCCTGTAACTCTTGGTCTTTAATTCTCTTCTCAAGGAACTTGAAGGTCCTCTTACAACTATCGACATCCCTTTTTAAACTAGCAAGTTCGACTAGTTTTTCCTTTAATGCCCCACTCACCTGCTCGGCATATTCCAGCATAGCGTCGTATTGAGATAAAGCATATTCCAAATTACTGCGCATACGGTGACGAAAACTGTGGGATAATAGTTGTATTTCAGGGAGTGCTCTGATCTCCGAAAAAACAAGACCGGGGAAATTTCGTTCCAATTCTTGGAATCGATCGACGGAAGAAGTGCCAGCCATAGGACTGGAGCAATGGGTCACTACCCGGGAAGACTCGGCTTCCTTTTTCTCCCTGGACTTGGGAAATTTATCCACTTTCCTCTTCTTGGGCGTGTTACTCAACCCGTCCATATTCTTCGGCGATCGATTACGTCTTTTCAAGCATCCCTCTTTCTGCCCATCCTGGTCCATGGGCATTTGATCTCCTCTTTCTTCCCTTGATTCTTCTCTCTCTTCTTCCTTCCTGTCTCTCTTCGCAGCTTCTACTTCCCTCGTCCTGTTATCGTTGTCTTTTTCGCTGACGTCTTTTTCAGTATGGGGCGAAGTAGCTTCCCTTGGCCCGATGTCCCTTGAAATGGACCGAACAAATCTCCATAGAACTCTTCATCAACACCTGTTGGGGAAGCAGAATGTAGTGAGTTGTCTTTGATTTGCATAAATGCATTTGGTGCTTTAACGTGCAATAAAACCTTATAGCTATGACAAAATTATACCTCCAATGCCGCTCTGTTTGTCTGGAAAGGACATTCCCTCATATTGGTGGGCAAAGAATCGATCTGGATTTAAGCTTTGAGGAGAGAGAATAACATCAGGCATTTGAAGATTTTCCAACCCCGGAAGAGGGGCTGCGTCGAGCTCCGCCTGCAAGTCATGAGTTGAGGGAAAATCATCATCAACTCCCGAATTTTTTGGATGGACCTCAATGGATTCTTCTTTGTTTATATTCCTTGGTGCCACTTTGGGAGACCTCTTAGCGGACACCTTCTTTTTTGATCGATGTTCGACCCCATCACAAGCGACTTCCTGAAACTTGACGTTCTGAACCTGCCTTTTGAAGATGGGCTTCTTTAAACCAGATTTCCTTTTCTTCTCAGGCAAAGGACAAACAGAGGACCCTCCAACCTGTGGAATCGCCTATTTACCACCCGACTTTTTTGTAACTGGGGGCATGTCATCTCGAGCCTGTACTTTAGGGTTAGGCCCTTCTTTCGTTGATCCCCTCAACCTATGCTGATCGAGGAGGGCATATCGGTGCAAGTTTTCATCGGTTAGGTAGTCCCAGAACTCCTGCCGCTTCTTATCTATCTCAATCAGCCGTCTGTGGCGTTCTTTAAAGACCTCCCCATCAGGTCTTGCTAGCTCGTCTTCTGTATATTGAAAGAAAGATCAGTTGGGGAGAGGGACTCCAATAGTACAGGAGAACTTACCACATTTTAACCAGTATTGAGCGCACCCCGACTGTTGCTTAATCCAAAACCAGTCTCTCCTGGGATCGCCCGCCTTGCTTGGAACCTCCTCAATAATCTTCCGACCGCGAACAGCTTCAAAGAAAAATAAAGGAGACTTATCATTGTGTCTAAGGTTGAAAAAGAAGGCTATGTCATCAATGGTCGGAAGATGTCCCAGAAATCTCAGAAATAGGTAATAGGTCGACAACAGGTTGCCATAAGCTATCAGATGAAACTGCATTGGAGCCAAGTTTATTCGACATAAAAAATCAATGATGAAAGGAGGAAAAGGGGGAATGGCTCCCACGTTGCACATCGGAAGAGAAATTGCCATGTAACCATCCGGGGGGTTATGAGGTCTGTCGGTCTCCATGGGGACTAGAACGTCATCAAAAGGAATGTTATGCTTCGCTGTTAAATGTTTTAATCGCTTGAGAGTAATATTGGATTTTTCTGCTTCTGAAGGGCTCCTTAGGATTTTCGCACCAGGAAGCATATCGGGCGCCAAAGGGATAGGTGTCGCCTCGGATAGCTCGACCGATATCGGGGGGATGGGTTGAGGATCCATCGACCGACTTTGAGGATCGTTGCTAGGAGCGGATTCTGATTGGCTTGTAGATTCCGAGGAACTGTCCATTCTAATGGAAAAAGGTGTCTCTCCACTAGATTCGATTTAGCCATTTACCTATTAAAAAGAGGAAAAAACGAGTAACTAGTGATCTAGTTTGGGATAAATAAAAAAATCTTTTGCCATCAAGATTAGAAATTTGATATCGACAGGTTTAGTACGGAGATACCCCGTCGATGTATTCAAATTAAACCTTAGGTGACAGTAACAAAAAAAGGGGGAACAATTGTGCAAAAATGATATTTCGAAATGGAGAGCAATTCATACCTGAAAAAGATGATTTTTGGAGAAGATGATGATCACTGACTGTTTTTTCTTTCGAAGCAGTAGACTAACCCCCACAATGATGAAAAAGTAAAAAGAAAAGGGTAAATGAAATTTTACTTTTATAGCAGTAAAGAAATGTGGCTATTCAGATTCGACCAATCTGATTGGACCAGGCGGACGCGTAACAAAGTTGGAAAATCAAAAGTCAGTTGATAAGACAGGGAGATAGAAAGGCGCCATCATTATTTGAATTCATTTACAATCTCGAAGCAATTAATGGGACTTGACACAGTATGCGGTACCCATTGAATGAAAATCGGGGTAACCAGTGGAGTAAGCGATGCATAGACTTTGGTTCAAAAAATGTAGCAGCAAAGCATGCTTCCCACTAAGAGAATCATACTTTGGGGGGCAATGTGTTGATGAGCCTTTTTGGACTGCCCATCAAGGCATGATAGTGTCGAAGGTTCGCCTTCGAAGCCCTCGAAGTAAATCGATTAAAGAAGCCCATCCTCCTATTCCACGATTATCCATCAGAAGCAGTCCCAAAGGAGTATGATGACGCCCGGTCCAGCCAGCTACAAAGCGCTCGTCTAAGGGTCAGTCTAAAGAACAGTGCATCCTAGATTTTTTCCATTCAAATTGACCACGGCGGGTAGATCCAGCATCGAATCCGCACTGGATTTTTGGATGAAAGACTGATTCTTCAGCAGATACCGATTCATTCAGCTGCAGCTATTCTGTTAGATCCGATGGCACGTGTAGATAATGGCCAAGCATTGTACCATCTATAAATAACTCTGTTTCAATTCATAAAAGGATATATTGTAATCATTCTAGCAAATCAAAAAGAGAAATAACATATAAAGTGGACGTAGACACCATCTTCGCCCAACCACTATAAAAACTCTGTGTGTGATCTTTTTTAAATTTTTTGTGCATCGTTTATTGCTATTAATCTTCATTTATTCTCTACAAATCTCTTTCCTTTGGGAGTTGAACCAGTTTTCGGTATCAACAGGCGGCATGTTTTATTTTCATTTCCACAATCCTATTCTAATTTGTTTCAACTACAAATGGGTATTTTTCAACCACAATCAATCAATTTCAACCACAAACAATTCTAATCAACCATTCTCTATCAACCAATTTTCACACCAATCACAACCAATAAATATCGTCCATGGTCTGTGGACGAGGGGAGTATATATATATATATATTCATATATAAATATATTTCGATTCACTTCAATTCATTTCCACGCACATATAATTTTTACAATGCATATATAGCTTATACATCGAACATACAACTTATACAACGCTTATATATGAGGTGTACAATGCTTATATAACTCATACATCGACTATATAATTTATACATCTTTGTTTTTCCATATCGTTTATAAAATAGAAATCTCACATTGGGTTCCACTCCACCAAAAATAGCAGAAGGCTTAGAAAAATATGCGGTCTCTTCTAGAATGTAGAAGACGTCCACATGAGTCCACTTCTCTTGTTTCACTGAATTTTGTCTACAAACGAAAAAGATATGATTTTTACAGTGAAATCGAAAACCGTAGCGCTTTAAAGTGCTATAATATAGTTAAATTATAAATAGCCGTATACCTTCACAGTTTATTCAAAACTAGGTTTGATCTTTTCACCAAAACGAAGATGTTGTAGCTCGATCAGACCATGCCACGTGAAGCATCTATGAGAGCCGCTTCTCCTCCCTAAATTCTGGTGAACTCGACGCAGTGGTGGCGGAGCAATCGGGGTGCGAGCGGCAG
Source organism: Allium sativum (assembly GCA_030737875.1). Classification (NCBI taxonomy): domain Eukaryota; kingdom Viridiplantae; phylum Streptophyta; class Magnoliopsida; order Asparagales; family Amaryllidaceae; genus Allium; species Allium sativum. Next base: position 837,144,164 of record CM060924.1, read on the forward strand.
CACTTTACTGAAACGACCCGAACTTCCCCGGTCTCCGAAGAGAGAGAGAAAGAACGAATTGTTTTGAGAACACGACAAAACAGAACGCAGACGGAAGAACATTTCATTGTATATTACAACAATGCATCAGAATACAAGAATATACAGAGTATAAATGAATATTACACAGAAATATCAGAGATTTAAATTACATTTAAATACATAGCAGCGGAAAATAATACAATGCACAACTAGAATGAGATATACGGATACAAAGCTTTCCGGATATCGTTCCAGCTGTAAACCAGGATTCTGTGAATATAAATCTGCAAAACCAAAACTACTAGCTGCCCGTGTCAAAATAGGGGCACCCAGAGTTTAGGTTAAAACAATAAACTCCAGGTCAGTCATGGGACTGGTGTGAGAACTAAGACAGTTGTAAATCTTTGTTTTCTAAAGTTAGGTAAATCAAGGGACCACGCCGCATAACATGGAACGGGTTTCCTCCCAAGAACACCAGTGCATAAAACAACAGCGCAATGCTAAATAAAGAAAAATGAAGCTATTATAAGACCCAGGTCCTATCACACAATGCAACGCAAGCCGGGGGATAGGGTTTTCCCTTATAATAGCCAAACATGCTTAGTATGTTTAAAACAAATCATTTGATACTATTATAAGTGTATAGTGTCAAAACAACTTCAAATCATAAGTATCAATCATAGACGGCATGGGTACCATATATCATGTCGCCATACTAGTTCTACAATTTAAAACCGCAAAATCACGTATTTGGAAATTGGATTTCCGTCATGAACCAAGGCAAAAGATAGTCCTTACCGAATTCGAGACTGCCTAGCCCGAGTCTCAGGATCAGAACGCATCGACCCTTGGATTGTCAGGGCCGGTCCACCGATGTGGATTAAAATGCCTGAGCATTGCGTTTCGCCGCCCTTTGGGGCGTAAGCGAGCCAACGAATGACTCCATCGGACCCGGATCGTGCGATCTAACCGAGGCGCCTCGCAACAACAACAACCACATAAGTCAAACTCGTCAGGGCGTGTAAAACCACTGACGCCACTTCTAGCTAGGAGGAAACGCAGGCCCTCCCTGAGGTCCTTTCTCCCGTTTCTGGTTCATACCGGGGTGTGAGACTCGCGAAGTAAACGTTACACAAAGCTACGCCACAAAGGCCGTGCTTCGATCATCAACCACAAGACTTTGCTTTTCAACAGAAGCCTTGATCATTTGTATCTTAGCATGCCACACAGGCAATTCACTCCATGCGATTGATATCCATCAATATATAACCCCTGAGCTCGTACGTCTCAGAGAAGGGCGTTAAGCAAGAGAATAAATTCTCCACCGCCAAACAGATATATATTTAATAGAGATCAATCACACAGACTAAAATCCAATGTCAGACACACAGTCGATTTACAAGTCCGTCCTGGGTCTGAACGAAACCGGAGGCACCTAGTACCCCGCATATCCATCGATCTCCAAGCACGTCTGGACGATCACCAACTGTTTCCATCTTCTTGGGTGTACAGCCCAATCAAGATCATCAGTAATCACCCAAACGACGTGAAGACTTCCGGTCTTCGACCATCGTCTTCATCTTCGACTTATCGTCGTATCAGTTATTCAGAATGGGATAAACCCGGTCTTTCCGAATAACTCGCGTATATTTTAAATAAGTGTTACACAAACACAACATACGCCTCATTCCAATTCATCAGTCACTAACCGTAAATTAATCAAGAGAATAATTCCCCAAATATTAACCCCGAAGGCCGAAACCAACATCAGATCAATATCCAGAAAACCATTCTGCTTGGCTAACCGACAGTTAGTTTCTAAATTTCACATTCATAGGGAAAAGTTCCCATTAATTTTATCCAAGATAAATTCCTTGAGTTTATTCTTTAATCTTATTTTGAATTTTGATTCAACTAGTCGGGATTAACGAACCTTACCGAAGTAATCATTTGTTTTAATTTCCCAATCCCAACCTATTCATCCCATGAAGTAGAACTGGTAATACTTCATATCTAACACCACGGTGTTATCGGTAAATTCAATTACCATTTCACGTTCAAATCTAATTAAAGATTTAACTATCGCCTGGAGTAAAACTGGTGCTACTCCATTCTCGATCTTTTCAATCTAATTAAAGATTCATTAAAACTCCACTTAGTTTTAATCTTTAACGGGGTTAAAGAATCAGTGTCATTTAAAAACACTGTTCACGATAAACCCCAAGATCTCATTCCATTAATTATCGGGTTAAAGAACGAGTGTTATTTAAAACACTATCCATAATAAACCCAAAAATCAATATCAATTCAAGTCCAATTAAATATTATTTAATTGGTACACTTCATTAAATCTAAATAAAAAGATTTAATCTTTTCTCAACTGGGTTCAAGAACAGTGTTAGTGAAGACACCATTCACGACAAACCCATATCACATTTGATATTCAATACAAGGCTCTGGATAGAAAATATATCGGCTTATATTCAATATCAAATTCTACGATTAACAAATGTCGTATAGGAAATAACGATATAAATGTATCTTTCAAATTCCCATAACAACATCCGTATAATCACGAATTCCAACATCGAAATATTCCGAAGACAATTTCGATTCAAATCCACTCCAATGCAATCATTGGAAATTCTGGTTATTTTTAAAACCCTTTTTCAAATTCAATTTATTTATTTAAAAATAAATAGAATTATAATTCTAGTTCAAAACTAGTTCATTTCGATAAAAATCTATTTTTATCTTTTCAAATATGGAGTTTTTCATCCCAATTCTTTCGAAATCATTTCTAAATCATTTCTTATGATTTTACACAAATTATTACTATTTTTAATAATTTTATCAAGGCCCGTACAGTCGATTTCCATCAATGGCCATCAAAATGCACTTACAGCGACCTTTTTCAAATTTGATTTGGACGTATCTCCAAATCCAACCGTTAGATTTCAAATTTCTAATATTCGTTAGAAATCTCTTTTCGATACGAACCCAACGGTTCCGGTTTTAAGAGAATCCGACGGTCGGATCTCCCGTAATGTCCGTTTGAAATAAATGGTCGAAATTCACGAACTGCCGCGGCGCGGCGCGTTCTATTCAGGCCATTATATTACATATATAATATATATTTCGTCGATTTCTATTTAAAACGAATTATATAGATAGTTTTAAATTCATTTCAAAAACAATTTCAACTTCCATTTCAATCCAAAGCACAAATGAATTCTTCTTTATAAATTCGTTTTAAAATTCATTTCTATTCAATTCAAATTTCAATTCAATTTGAATTCATTTCAATTCGCTTTCAATTCAATTTGAATTCGTTTTCAATTCCATTTAATTTCAAAGTCATTTTCTATTCGATTCAATTCAAATTGGTTTTCTATTCGATTCAAATTCGTTATATATTCAATTGAAATAAAATTCGTTTTCTATTCAAACCAAATTCGTTTCCTATTCAATTCATTTCGAAATCATTATCAATTCAATTCATTTCGAAATCGTTTTCTATTCGATTCATTTCAAAATGAATAAAATCGATATAAATATCGTTCACGTCAAAATGGCGTCAATCTAATCAATACGGCTTCATATATTCCTTTATTCTATTCAACAAATGAATGTTTATTTTTGTCAACACACGACTAATCTCAACGAATGAGTATTGTCCACGTGTGATTATTTTTGTTAAATTATTTCGTTCAACACATGACTAATCTCAACGGATGAGTACAGTCAACACATGAACCTTTATTTTATATTGATAAAGATGTAAATTTTATTATTAAAATATTTCGTTCAACACATGACTAATCTCAATGGATGTAACGACCCAGAAAATCTGAACCAATTTAAATTTTTTAAATTGGCTAAAATAATGGATTTTAAATATTTAAAATAAATATTTTAAATAATGGCGATGAAAACTGAGTTTGAATCGACAATTGAAAACGAATATAATTAATTATAATTATAAACAAGGCCTGAAATGGCGTGGCAGGTTTCAAAAATTGAGTTCAAACCTCGTCGGACTATACCGGGTGCAAAACAATCCGGATTTTAGTGAAACCAAAAATATTTAAATCTGTTAGTGAATATCTTTCTAACGAATCCGACCAATCGAAATTTGATAGCGGGAATCAAAGGATATGTCCAGTTGAAAATTCTGAATAGTCGCTATGGAATTCAGGCCCTTTAAAATGGACATTTTGCAAACGACCTCGGATTTCGATGAAACCACTTTTGTTAGATCCGCAGTGTCAAGTTATTGCTAGGTTTCAAATTTCATAATTTTTCGAATCAATATGTGAGCGTGGCAAAAGAAAACGCGTTTGACCAGTTTCAGTTGATTTTAATCGACTGGAAAATGGCCATTTTTCTAACGGTCTCAGAATTCGATGAAACTAGTTTTGTTAGGACTGTATCGTCAATACGAAGCTAGAAAATATTATTCGAGAATTTTTCTAGTTAGTATGTGACCTCGGTAAATTGAAAAGTACGTTTAAAATTCAACATAATGATTTAAATGTAAATTCAACGGAAACTATTCGAAACAATCGAATCAGCTTACGATACATATCCCATTATGTTCGGAATGGGGGTAAAACGCTATGGACGACAGGCGGTGGGCCTCGTTTCGAGGTCGTATGTAAAAGTCAACTTTTTTGAAAAATTAAATAATAAAAATAATTTTAATCCCCTCCTATACCTTGGCCCCCCCCCCCCCCTGTAATTCATTACCGAAATCGAATAACCAGAAAAGAAAAAAAAAACCTCGTCGAAGACGGAGACCGACCGCCATCGCCTCGTCGAAGAGACCCCCGCCTCCGCCTGTTCCCCCTCCATAGATCGAAGTCCCGAACCTAGAACCTCCGATGCCCTAACCTAGAACCTCCGACGTCGAGCCACCCCGCCTCCGCCTGTCCCTCCTCCAACCGCGACCTCCCCGACGCCGCCAAGAGCAGCAGCAGTTCCCCCCATTCTTCGCAGGAATGTAAGTTGTTTTTATTTTATTTTATTTTTATTTTTAATTCTAAAAAAAAACCGATTTTCGTAAAAGGAAAAACTGATTTTTAAAAGGTTATAAAACTGATTTTTTATTAAAAGGAGAATTCTGATTTTAATTAGAAAAAAAAACTGATTTTATTTTAAGATATAAAAAGAAAAGATTTAAACTTTAAAAAGAAAAGATTTAAACTTTAAAAAGAAAAGATTTAAACTTTAAAAAGAAAAGATTTGAACTTTAAAAAGAAAAAGATCAGATTTTTTAGAATAGAAAAGATCATATTTTTAAAATAGAAAAGACGGAATTTTTATTAAGTAGAAGAAGTAAGATATGATTCTTATATTTTTAAAGCAATAAAAATATAATTTTTACATCATAGGAATATTAAAAATATAATCTTTATTTTTAAAATATGATCTTTATATATTGAATAGCGAAGTCAAAATTCGATTTTTATATATTGAATAACATAGTAAAAATTCGATTTTTACATATGTAGAGAATACGGGCAACGAAGCGACAAAAGGCGAGATTGGCGAAGATTTCTATAAAGGAAGAGTCGTGGTATTGGATAGCTATTGGTGAGAATTTCTCACTCTTCAATTTCTTTTACTATATATATATATATATATGTGTGTTGAGATAAAAGTGAATTGCTATATATAAATATATATATATATATACGCCCCTCGTCCACAAACCATGGACGATATTTATTGGTTGAAATTGTTGTGAAAATTGATTGATAGCGAATGATTGTTTGGGATTGTTTGTGATTGATATTGGTTGATTGTGGTTGAAAAATACCCATTTGTGGTTGAGAAATATTTGGTTGAAACCACATAGGATTAGTTTGTGGAATGAAATAAATATATACATGCCGCCTGCATGCGAACTAGATGCATGATCCCCATTGTCAAAAACCGCGAGGTTTTAAGGTAGAGCGAGGAGCCGTACTAGGGACGGTCCCGGTTTTAACTACCTTGCCGTTATGCTGCCGAAATTTTGAATAATATTCGTGTGTTTGAATTATTTTCATATGCTTAAACTATATTTATTCATTGAATAGAAAACATTCATGTATTGAATTGATATTCATTCGTTGATTAGAAATTCATGTGTTGAATGGTATTCATATTTTGAAATAAATTGTTTGATAATAAAAATCACATTTTTATCTATATATAGAAACTATAGAAAACATTCATGTGTTGAATTGATATTCATTCGTTGATTAGAAATTCATGTGTTGAATGGTATTCATATTTTGAAATAAATTGTTTGATAATAAAAATCACATTTTATCTATATATAGAAACTATAGAAAACATTCATGTGTTGAATTGATATTCATTCGTTGATTAGAAATTCATGTGTTGAATGGTATTCATATTTTGAAATAAATTGTTTGATAATAAAAATCACATTTTTATCTATATATAAAATCCTATTTTGTCACCTATATGAACTATATAGAAAAATAGTGTTTTGAAATGAATTGTTTTACAATAAAAATCACATTTTTATTGTATGCAAAAATCATTGAAATGTGAAGTGTTAAAAATAGCCACTTGTTCAAAATAAACATATATGAGTTGAAATATTCATTGATTAGCTAATGAAATGATTTGCACCTATGTATGTAACATTAGGATAAATGGTGTTTTTAAACCAAATAGAAATCAAATATGAAGTTGAATAGGAAATGATAAATGATAAGAACTGTATATATATGTACATGCATACTCATTGAACAGGTTATAGCAAAGGGACTAGAGAAGAGGAATAAAATTTTGTGCCCGACAAATAGGTACACATTTACTGCTTTGTTTGGGTGATAATTTTATGAGCCTGTTGGCTAGCCGCTTGGCTTTTTCTTTTTCTTTTTGAGATTAGAAGGACCGGGAAAGCTATTTGCGATTTCCCGATGCTCCTGGTGCAGGGGAGGTTATGGCGAAATTTTCCAAAATTTTAAGGCGTTAGTGAAATATTTGAAGTGAAAACGATATTGAAATCATTGAATGAACTATATTTATATAAATATATAAATATAAATAAAATTAAAACGAAACGAGGCCGTGCAGTTCGTATTTTGAAACCGTGATTTCAAACGACTAGTGCGGAAAATCCGACCATTGGATTTTCCCGAAACCTCAACCGTCGGGTTCGCCTTGGAAATATCTTTCCAACGGCACCAACCTTGTAAAAATCCAACGGTTGGATTGTCTGGAATGTTTTATTCAAATCTGAAGAAAAACAGCGCCAGAAGCGATTATATTTATATATATATATATATAAATATAATTATATATTTAATCGAATAACGACGTTGCAGTTCGTGTTTTGAAATCGAAATTTCAAACGATTGTACCGGGAGATCCGACTGTCGGATTTTCCCGAAACTGGAACCGTTGGATTCGTTTTGAAAAGACCTTTCTAATGATGTAAATTTTGCGAAGATCCAACGGTTAGATTTTTGGATATGTGTAAATCAAATCTGAAGAAAAACAGCGCCATGGCCGCTTTATGGCCCGAAGCGTCGTTTTGAATAAATTAGCTATTTTAAAATAAATAAAAATAGCGATAAATAGTTATAAAATATCATAAGCGATATGGAATGGAAATAAACTGAATTTGCTCGATTTATGTGGCTTTTGATGGTTAAATGTGTTTGGTGTGAAAATCACATTAAAGAACAAAATTGATGTTGTCAAATAATTTAACCATTGAAATAAATTGATTTGAAATTCTAAATATACGTGAATTATTTGAAAAGGCCGAGTTAATTCTCATTTCAAATAATTGACGGACGATTGAAAGTCGAAGATGAAGACGATGGTCGAAGACCGGAGATCTTCACCTCGTTTGGATGGTAACCGAGGTCCTGATTGGGAGGCATCCCGAAATATGGATAATGAGTGGTGATCGTCCAGACGTACGTGGTGATCGATGGGTTTGCGAGGTATTTAGTGCCTCCGGTTTCGTTCGGACCCATAACGGACTTGTAAATGGACTGTGTGTCTGACATTGGAGTTTATTCTGTGTTGATTGATTTCTGTTAAATATACATCTGTTTGGCGGCGGAGAATTTATTCTTTTGCTTAACGCCCTTCTCTGAAACGCACGAGCTCAGAGGTTGTATATCGATGGACATCAGTCGCATGGCATGAATTTCCTGTGTGACATGCTAAGATGCAGTGATCAGGACTTCTGTTGAAAAGCAAAGTCTTGTGGTGATGATCAAAGCACCGCCTGTATGGCGTAGCTTTGTGTATAACGTGAATTCGCGAGCCTCACACCCCGGTATGAACCTAAAACGGGAGAAGGACCTCAGGGAGGGCATGCGTTTCTTTCTAGCTAGGGTGGTGTCAGTGACCTACCAGCCCTGACATTTATATACTTTTCACCTATGTGGTTGTTGCTGTTGCGAGGCGCCTCGGTTTGATCGGACGATCCGGGTCCGATGGAGTCATTCGTTGGCTCATTTACACCCCAAAGGGTGGGGAAACGCAGTGTTCAGGAATTTTAATCCACATCGGTGGACCGGCCCTGACGATCCAAGGGCCCACCTGAGTCTGGGTCCTGAGGGGCGGGCTAGAGCGTCTCGAATTCGGTAAGGACTATCTTTTGCCTTGGTTCATGACGGAAATCCAATTTCCAAATACGACATCGTGCGGTTTTGATTGTATATATATATGGCGACATGATATATGGTACCCATGCCGCCTATGATTGATAGTTATGATTTGAAATTGTTTTCAAAACATATAAACACTAGTAATAATATCAAATGCCTTTGTTTTATTCGTATCAAGCATATTTTGGCCATTATAAGGTAAAACTCTATCCTCCGGTTTGCGTTGCATTGTGTGATGGGAACTGAGTCTTATAATGGCTTCATTTTTATAAAAAGCATAGCGATGTTTAAAAGAAAGATTTGTTTTAAAGCACTGGCAATCCAACGGAGTAAACCCGTTCCACGAAAGTGGCATGGTCCTGTGATTAGCCAATTATATATGTGTTGAGTGGATTTCTCATACCAGTCCCATGACTGACTCGTAGTTTGTTTCACTTTCAAACTCGGGTGCCCCTTTTTCTACACGGGCAGCCTTGTATTCAGATTTAGCTGGTTCTTTTTCTGGATAGCTGGAGCTGAAGATGGATTCTATCATTTATTTCTTTTTATGCTGTTCAGCTCCTATTGTACATATTTTGTTTATTTCCGCTGTAGACATTTATGTATAGCTGAACTGTAATTGTACTAAGTAAGATCCTGTATACTGTGTAACTCTGATGATTACTTTTATCCAGTATATTCCATTGTTCATTATCTGGTGTATTTATTTAATTCTGCTCTGCTATTATCTGTTTCTGTGTTATATTCCAAAGATAACCCTTGTTTCCGTCTGAACGGGATTTCGGGTCGTCTCAACGGATGAGTACAGTCAACACATGAACCTTTATTTTATATTGATAAAGATGTAAATTTTATTATTAAAATATTTCGTTCAACACATGACTAATCTCAACGGATGAGTACAGTCAACACATGAACCTTTATTTTATAATATTCTTTATTCTCTAAATTGGAATGAGGCCCAATCAATCACCATATAAAATTAATTATATGGATTTTCATACAACACATGTATATAATAGCATTGAAAAATAATCAACCATCACCCAAAGTGCACTACACTGTATAAGCATCAAATATAGATATCTAACGCTTATACATCCTGTCAATCAATCGATCGACATATTTAATCAATCAGGATGAGTGAACTTCATATTTCATCCCAACACCCGTGTGGGGTTTCAAACAATCAAACACAGATTTTAGTTGTGTAGTTGGGCGATGTGTAAAATTTATCGACCCAATCAATGTCCTTCAAATAGTTGTACATAAACAAACCGTCCGGTTTGTATATGAATAATTTATTTTATTCACTTCACGTTAAAAATTATATTTTTAATGATAAAACATTTTATTTTAACATATGAATTTCTATTCAGTTCATTCTTTAGATAAAATGATATTTTTATTTTCTAACTTATTTTTAGAAAATTTCGGCGGCATATTGGCACAATTCTAGAAACGGGACAAGGCTTAGCCTTATCCCCGGTCTAGTGAAGGCCCACGCCATTCACATATCAATCAAATTTACCGAACAACCAAATTCAAATCAAATCATCTAACTAATTTATGCAACCAAACAAACAAGTCCATGGTCTATGGACGATTGTGTCGGGTGCTACTAAGCACCATCTGCATCCTAGTATATATATATAACTAGAAAAAGAAATTGAAAGGTGAGAAATTCTCACCTTTAGCTATCCCAACTCCACGACTCTTCTTTTAGAGAAATCTTCATCGTTATCGCATTTTTGTCATTTTCGTTGCTGTAGCCACTACATATGTAAAAATTGAATTTTTACTTCGCTATTCAATATATAAAAATCGAATTTTTACTATGCTATTCAATATATAAAAATCGAATTTTTACTATGCTATTCAATATATAAAAATCGAATTTTAACTATGCTATATAGATAAAAATTCTATTTTTACTTTATAGATTTCGCCTTTTTAAAAATAAAGATTTCGCCTTTATAAAAATAAAGATTTCGCCTTTATAAAAATAAAGATTTCGCCTTTATAAAAATATCCTTATAAAAATCACATTTTTAATTCAACGTATATATAATAAAAATCGAATTTTTACTTCACTATTCAATATATAAAAAATCATATTTTTACTTCACTATTCAATATATAAAAATCATATTTTCCTAACATTAGAAATCAAGTCTTTTTCTATGAACAAAAACATTATCTTTTCATATATAAAAATTTAATCAACATTTCCAATTAAAAATCAAAGCATTTCTATGAATTAGAAATCAAATTTTTCTATAAGTTTTTATTAGCAAATCATATATTTTTATGACATAAAAATCTAATCTTTTCATGTGTTCAAAAATCCAATCTTTCTCAGTTTTAAACTAAACAAAAATCAGTTTTTAATATAAACAAAAATCAGTTTTTAATATAAACAAAAATCAGTTTTTTAATATAAACAGAAGTAAAGATCTTACTGTCTTTCGAAGGAGGGAGGCCGGGGGAGTCACGGTCGGAGACAGAGGGGTTTCGCCGGAGCTGGCGATGGCGTGAGGAGGTGGCTGCGCTGGAGGAGGGTGCGGCGCGTTGTGGCGTCTGTTGCGATAGGCGTTGGGGCAGTAGGGTTTTTGGAGAGAGAACGGGGAGGCCGGAGGATAGAGGATCGACGAGGGGGGGTTTGCGCCGCCGCTTGGGGGGTGCGATGACGGCCGGAGCCATCTGCGATGGAGGAAAGCTTGAGCGATTTTTTTTCTTTTTTTTTCTGTTTTGATTTTAACGGGTGGGGGGGGGGGGGGGGGGGGGCTGACTTTGGAGAGGGAAGGATTGGGGGTTATGTATAATTATATATTTATTTTATTTTATTTTCCAATAAAAAAAGTTGACTTTTCATATGGACTCTAAACGAGGCACAACGACTGTCGTCCCTAGGGGAATACCCCCATTCCGAACACAATGAGATATGTTTCGTAGGCCCATTTGGCTGTTTCAGTCCGTTTCCGTTAGAATTAACATTTAAATTCTTATATTGAATTTTAAACGTACATTTCAATTTACCGGGGCTACATATTAACTCTAAAAATTCCCGAAAAAATATTTCTAGCTTCGTATTGATGATACAGTCCTAACAAAACTAATTTCGTCGAATTCTGAGACCGTTTGGAAAATGGCCATTTTCCAGTCGATTAAAATCAACTAAAAATGGTCAAATGCGTTTTCCTTTGCCACGCTCACATATTGATTCGAAAAATTATGAAATTTGAAACCTAACAACAATTTGACATCACGGACCCAACAAAAGTGGTTTCGTCGAAATCCGAGGTCGTTTGCAAAATTTCCATTTTGAAGGGCCCGAATTCCATAGCGACTATTCAGAATTTTCAACTGGACATATCTTTTGATTCCTGCTATGAAATTTTGATTTGTTGGATTCGTTGGAAAGATATTATCAAACAGATCCTAATGTTTTCAGTTTCGCTAAAATCCGGATTGTTTTGCACCCGGCACATTCAATTGAAGTTTGAAATCGAATTATCGAACTACCGCGCCATTTTCAATTCTATTTATAAATATATATAATTATTTATATTCTAACGACGACGCGTATATAATATATACGTTCGAATTATATTCATTTTAAATTTCTCGTCGATATTATTTTAAAATAATTCATTTAAAATAATCAAAATTCGCTAAAATTGCCAAAATAAAAAATTTAAACTGGCCCAGATTTTCGGGTTGTTACAATCTCCCCCACTTAAAACTTTTCGTCCCCGAAAAGGAACAAATTCGAAAGTGGTTTGATTAATCCACACTACGTTCGGTCTGACTTCCATTCTCCAACTTTTCAGTTTCTGAGAATTTTCAAAAATTTCAAAAATTTGGCTAACACCCTAAATTTTCGAAAAATTTCGCCATAACCTCCCCTGCACCGGGAGCCACGGGTAAATCCCGAAATTGCCATATAGGCCTTCTGATCTCAAAAAGAAAAAGAAAAAGCCAAGCGGCTAGCCAATAGGCTCATAAAATCATCATCACCCAAACAAAATAGTAAACATGTACCTATTTGTCGGGCAACAATTTTATTCCTCTGCTCTAGCCTCCTTGCTATGACCTGTCCAAAAGATATATACATATATGCACATGTATGCAAATTCAAGCAACTTTCAATTCAGTTCAATATAACTTTTGATTCAGTTTGGCTAAATTTACCATTCATGTACATATGGTTTTAAATGAAGAATCACACAACACAAGCATCAATCAATTAGTTGATTAGCTTATCAAACATATAACTTTGATACAAGTAGAGAAAATCATGTTTTTGGTGCCCAATCACAACAATAAGCCCTATTCTAGTTTTGGTTCTCACACCAGTCTAATGGAGATATATAAATATCACATCTTCAAAACACGAACATAAATTCTGATGATGATCGATCAATCATCAGAACCATCTCCAGGTGACTAGAGTGTGATGCTATATCTATCCAATATATTAAAATTTTGAATATACGTTTGCAAGGCGTATATGCAAATTTCTTTATATACTGAATTGTCCAAAATCAATATAAATAAATTATTCAAATACATGTAAAACGATTTAAATTTTAAAACAGAATTGTTTTCATTTGAAAAAATATACCCTTCACACTCGTTCTAGGATACTACCGATCCCATCTCTAACGAGTCATTCCATTGGATATTACTAATCCAATATCTGATGAATCCTTTCGTATGGTTCTAATGTGCCTTGTTCTCTGAGCTTTGTAAACCAAAGCTCTGATACCACGATGAAACGACCCGAAGTTCCCCGGTCTCCGAAGAGAGAGAGAAAGAACGAATTGTTTTGAGAACACGACAAAACAGAACGCAGACGGAAGAACATTTCATTGTATATTACAACAATGCATCAGAATACAAGAATATACAGAGTATAAATGAATATTACACAGAAATATCAGAGATTTAAATTACATTTAAATACATAGCAGCGGAAAATAATACAATGCACAACTAGAATGAGATATACGGATACAAAGCTTTCCGGATATCGTTCCAGCTGTAAACCATGATCCTGTGAATATAAATCTGCAAAACCAAAACTACTAGCTGCCCGTGTCAAACTAGGGGCACCCAGAGTTTAGGTTAAAACAATAAACTCCAGGTCAGTCATGGGACTGGTGTGAGAACTAAGACAGTTGTAAATCTTTGTTTTCTAAAGTTAGGTAAATCAAGGGACCACGCTGCATAACACGGAACGGGTTTCCTCCCAAGAACACCAGTGCATAAAACAACAGCGCAATGCTAAATAAAGAAAAATGAAGCTATTATAAGACCTATGTCCTATCACACAATGCAACGCAAGCCGGGGGATAGGGTTTTCCCTTATAATAGCCAAACATGCTTAGTACATTTAAAACAAATCATTTGATACTATTATAAGTGTATAGTGTCAAAACAACTTCAAATCATAAGTATCAATCATAGACGGCATGGGTACCATATATCATGTCGCCATACTAGTTCTACAATTTAAAACCGCAAAATCACGTATTTGGAAATTGGATTTCCGTCATGAACCAAGTTAAAAGATAGTCCTTACCGAATTCGAGACTGCCTAGCCCGAGTCTCAGGATCAGAACGCATCGACCCTTGGATCGTCAGGGCCGGTCCACCGATGTGGATTAAAATGCCTGAGCACTGTGTTTCGCCGCCCTTTGGGGCGTAAGCGAGCCAACGAATGACTCCATCGGACCCGGATCGTCCGATCTAACCGAGGCGCCTCGCAATAGCAACAACCACATAAGTCAAACTCGTCAGGGCGTGTAAAACCACTGACGCCACTTCTAGCTAGGAGGAAACGCAGGCCCTCCCTGAGGTCCTTTCTCCCGTTTCTGGTTCATACCGGGGTGTGAGACTCGCGAAGTAAACGTTACACAAAGCTACGCCACAAAGGCCGTGCTACGATCATCAACCACAAGACTTTGCTTTTCAACAGAAGCCTTGATCATTTGCATCTTAGCATGCCACACAGGCAATTCACTCCATGCGATTGATATCTATCAATATATAACCCCTGAGCTCGTACGTCTCAGAGAAGGGCGTTAAGCAAGAGAATAAATTCTCCGCCGCCAAACAGATATATATTTAATAGAGATCAATCACACGGACTAAAATCCAATGTCAGACACATAGTCCATTTACAAGTCCGTCCTGGGTCTGAACGAAACCGGAGGCACCTAGTACCCCGCATATCCATCGATCTCCAAGCACGTCTGGACGATCACCAACTGTTTCCATCTTCTTGGGTGTACAGCCCAATCAAGATCATCAGTAATCACCCAAACGACGTGAAGACTTCCGGTCTTCGACCATCGTCTTCATCTTCGACTTATCGTCGTATCAGTTATTCAGAATGGGATAAACCCGGTCTTTCCGAATAACTCGCGTATATTTTAAATAAGTGTTACCCAAACACAACATACGCCTCATTCCAATTCATCAGTCACTAACCGTAAATTAATCAAGAGAATAATTCCCCAAATATTAACCCCGAAGGCCGAAACCAACATCAGATCAATATCCAGAAAACCATTCTGCTTGGCTAACCGACAGTTAGTTTCTAAATTTCACATTCATAGGGAAAAGTTCCCATTAATTTTATCCAAGATAAATTCCTTGAGTTTATTCTTTAGTCTTATTTTGAATTTTGATTCAACTAGTCGGGATTAACGAACCTTTCCGAAGTAATCATTTGTTTTAATTTCCCAATCCCAACCTATTCATCCCATGAAGTAGAACTGGTAATACTTCATATCTAACACCACGGTGTTATCGGTAAATTCAATTACCATTTCACGTTCAAATCTAATTAAAGATTTAACTATCGCCTAGAGTAAAACTGGTGCTACTCCATTCTCGATCTTTTCAATCTAATTAAAGATTCATTAAAACTCCACTTAGTTTTAATCTTTAACGGGGTTAAAGAATTAGTGTCATTTAAAAACACTGTTCACGATAAACCCCAAGATCTCATTCCATTAATTATCGGGTTAAAGAACGAGTGTTATATAAAACACTCTCCCCGATAAACCCAAAAATCAATATCAATTCAAGTCCAATTAAATATTATTTAATTGGTACACTTCATTAAATCTAAATAAAAAGATTTAATCTTTTCTCAACTGGGTTCAAGAACAGTGTTAGTGAAAACACCATTCACGACAAACCCAAATCACATTTGATATTCAATACAAGGCTCTGGATAGAAAATATATCGGCTTATATTCAATATCAAATTCTACGATTAACAAATGTCGTATTGGAAATAACGATATAAATGTATCTTTCAAATTCCCATAACAACATCCGTATAATCACGAATTCCAACATCGAAATATTCCGAAGACAATTTCGATTCAAATCCACTCCAATGCAATCATTGGAAATTCTAGTTATTTTTAAAACCCTTTTTCAAATTCAATTTATTTATTTAAAAATAAATAGAATTATAATTCTAGTTCAAAACTAGTTCATTTCGATAAAAATCTATTTTTATCTTTTCAAATATGGAGTTTTTCATCCCAATTCTTTCGAAATCATTTCTAAATCATTTTTTATGATTTTACACAAATTATTACTATTTTTAATAATTTTATCAAGGCCCGTACAGTCGATTTCCATCAATGGCCATCGAACTGTACTTACATCGACCTTTTTCAAATTTGATTTGGACGTATCTCCAAATCCAACCGTTAGATTTCAAATTTCTAATATTCGTTAGAAAACACTTTTCGATACGAACCCAACGGTTCCGGTTTTAGGAGAATCAGACGGTCGGATCTCCCGTAATGTCCGTTTGAAATAAATGGTCGAAATTCACGAACTGCCACGGCGCGGCGCGTTCTATTCAGGCCATTATGTTATATATATAATATATATTTCGTCGATTTCTATTTAAAACGAATTATATAGATAGTTTTAAATTCGTTTCAAAAACAATTTCAATTTCCATTCCAATCCAAAGCACAAATCAATTCTTCTTTATAAATTCGTTTTAAAATTCATTTCTATTCAATTCAAATTTCAATTCAATTTGAATTCATTTCAATTCGCTTTCAATTCAATTTGAATTCGTTTTCAATTCCATTTAATTTCAAAGTCGTTTTCTATTAGATTCAATTCAAATTGGTTTTCTATTCGATTCAAATTCGTTATATATTCAATTGAAATAAAATTCGTTTTCTATTCAAACCAAATTCGTTTCCTATTCAATTCATTTTGAAATCATTTTCAATTCAATTCATTTCGAAATTGTTTTCTATTCGATTCATTTCAAAATGAATAAAATCGATATAAATATCGTTCACATCAAAATGGCGTCAATCTAATCAACACGGCTTCATATATTCCTTTATTTTATTCAACAAATGAATGTTTATTTTTGTCAACACACGACTAATCTCAACGAATGAGTACTGTCCACGTGTGACTATTTTTGTTAAATTATTTCGTTCAACACATGACTAATCTCAACGGATGAGTACAGTCAACACATGAACCTTTATTTTATATTGATAAAGATGTAAATTTTATTATTAAAATATTTCGTTCAACACATGACTAATCTCAACGGATGAGTACAGTCAACACATGAACCTTTATTTTATATTGATAAAGATGTAAATTTTATTATTAAAATATTTCGTTCAACACATGACTAATCTCAACGGATGAGTACAGTCAACACATGAACCTTTATTTTATATTAATAAAGATGTAAATTTTATTATTAAAATATTTCGTTCAACACATGACTAATCTCAACGGATGAGTACAGTCAAAACATGAACCTTTATTTTATAATATTCTTTATTCTCTAAATTGGAATGAGGCCCAATCAATCACCATATAAAATTAATTATATGGATTTTCATACAACACATGTATATAATAGCATTGAAAAATAATCAACCATCACCCAAAGTGCACTACACTGTATAAGCATCAAATATAGATATCCAACGCTTATACAGCCTGTCAATCAATCGATCGACATATTTAATCAATCAGGATGAGTGAACTTCATATTTCATCCCAACACCCGTGTGGGGTTTCAAACAATCAAACACAGATTTTAGTTGTGTAGTTGGGCGATGTGTAAAATTTATCGACCCAATCAATGTCCTTCAAATAGGTGTACATAAACAAACCGTCCGGTTTGTAAATGAATAGTTTATTTTATTCACTTCACGTTAAAAATTATATTTTTAACGATAAAACATTTTATTTTAAAATATGAATTTCTATTCAGTTCATTCTTTAAATAAAATGATATTTTTATTTTCTAACTTATTTTTAGAAAATTTCGGCGGCATAACGGCACGATACTAGAAACGGGACAAGGCCTTGCCTTATCCCCGGTCTAGTGAAGGCCCACGCCATTCACATATCAATCAAATTTACCAAACAACCAAATTCAAATCAAATCATCTAACTAATTTATGCAACCAAACAAACAAGTCCATGGTCTGTGGACGATTGTGTCGGGTGCTACTAAGCACCGCCTGCATCTTAGTATATATATATAACTAGAAAAAGAAATTGAAAGGTGAGAAATTCTCACCTTTAGCTATCCCAACACCACGACTCTTCTTTTAGAGAAATCTTCATCGTTGTCGCATTTTTGTCATCTTCGTTGCTGTAGCCACTACATATGTAAAAATTGAATTTTTACTTCGCTATTCAATATATAAAAATCGAATTTTTACTATGCTATTCAATATATAAAAATCGAATTTTTACTATGCTATTCAATATATAAAAATCGAATTTTTACTATGCTATATAGATAAAAATTCTATTTTTACTTTATAGATTTCGCCTTTATAAAAATAAAGATTTCGCCTTTATAAAAATAAAGATTTCGCCTTTATAAAAATAAAGATTTCGCATTTATAAAAATATCCTTATAAAAATCACATTTTAAATTCAACATATATATAATAAAAATCGAATTTTTACTTCACTATTCAACATATAAAAAGTCATATTTTTACTTCACTATTCAATATATAAAAATCATATTTTCCTAACATTAGAAATCAAGTCTTTTTCTATGAACAAAAACATTATCTTTTCATATATAAAAATTTAATCAACATTTCCAATTAAAAATCAAAGCATTTCAATGAATTAGAAATCAAATTTTTCTATAAGTTTTTATTAGCAAGTCATATATTTTTATGACATAAAAATCTAATCTTTTCATGTGTTCAAAAATCCAATCTTTCTCAGTTTTAAACTAAACAAAAATCAGTTTTAATATAAACAAAAATCAGTTTTTAATATAAACAAAAATCAGTTTTTTAATATAAACAGAAGTAAAGATCTTACTGTCTTTCGAAGGAGGGAGGCCGGGGGAGTCACGGTCGGAGACAGAGGGGTTTCGCCGGAGCTGGCGATGGCGTGAGGAGGTGGCTGCGCTGGAGGAGGGTGCGGCGCGTTGTGGCGTCTGTTGCGATAGGCGTTGGGGCAGTAGGGTTTTTGGAGAGAGGAGAACGGGGAGGCCGGAGGATAGAGGATCGGCGAGGGGGGGTTTGCACCGCCGCTTGGGGGGTTGGGTGACGGCCGGAGCCATCTGCGACGGAGGAAAGCTTGTGCGATTTTTTTTTCTTTTTTTTCTGTTTTGATTTTAACGGGGGGGGGGGGGGGGGGCTGACTTTGGAGAGGGAAGGATAGGGGGTTATGTATAATTATATATTTATTTTATTTTATTTTCCAATAAAAAAAGTTGACTTTTCATATGGACTCTAAACGAGACACAACGACTGTCGTCCCAAGGGGAATACCCCCATTCCGAACACAATGAGATATGTTTCGTAGGCCCATTCGGCTGTTTCAGTCCGTTTCCGTTAGAATTAACATTTAAATTCTTATATTGAATTTTAAACGTGCATTTCAATTTACCGGGGCTACATATTAACTCTAAAAATTCCCGAAAAATTATTTCTAGCTTCGTATTGACGATACGGTCCTAACAAAACTAATTTCGTCGAATTCTGAGACCGTTTGGAAAATGGCCATTTTCCAGTCGATTAAAATCAACTGAAAATGGTCAAACGCGTTTTCCTTTGCCACGCTCACATATTGATTCGAAAAATTATGAAATTTGAAACCTAACAACAATTTGACATCACGGACCCAACAAAAGTGGTTTCGTCGAAATCCGAGGTCGTTTGCAAAATTTCCATTTTTAAGGGCCCGAATTCCATAGCGACTATTCAGAATTTTCAACTGGACATATCTTTTGATTCCTGCTATGAAATTTTGATTTGTTGGATTCGTTGGAAAGATATTATCAAATAGATCCTAATGTTTTCAGTTTCGCTAAAATCCGGATTGTTTTGCACCCGGCACATTCAATTGAAGTTTGAAATCGAATTATCGAACTACCGCGCCATTTTCAATTCTATTTATAAATATATATAATTATTTATATTCTAACGACGACGCGTATATAATATATACGTTCGAATTATATTCATTTTAAATTTCTCGTCAATATTATTTTAAAATAATTCATTTAAAATAATCAAAATTCGCTAAAATTGCCAAAATAAAAATTTTAAATTGGCCCAGATTTTCGGGTTGTTACATTTACGGAGGTGAATCGAGGCGAATACTGAACGATGAACTCCCAAACTTGTATGGACCTGTAGAGGGGGAAATTCTCTCCAAAATCCCCTAAAGAATCGATCGATTTTACAGTATGGATTGGAAGAAAAGTGGATTTGAAATCCTGACCTATTTCCGCCACTCGACAGTGAGGAGGAGCGGGTTTCAGAGGTCAACGCGGGGAGAGAGGGAATGATTTGGCTGAACGTGATTGGCCAGGGTTTTATTTAAATATTTAATTTATTTAAATTCAAAAATATCCTCTTGACCAAAACGAACACCAATTCAATCCCAACGACTATCGTCCCTAGCTAAATACCCCCATTCCAAACACAATGGGATATGTTTCGTGGGCCAATTCGACTGTTACAGTCGGTTATTTTTCAAATCAAAGTATAAAACATTGAATATTTGATTTGAACGCACATTTCAATTTGCCAGGGCCACAAAGTAATTCAAAAATTCCAAAAAAATAGATCTAGCTATGTTTTGACAATACTGTCCCAACAAAAATAGTTTCATCAAATTCTGAGACCGTTTGAAAAAGGGTCATTTTCTGGTCGATCCAATTTAACTGTAATTGACCAAAACACATTTTCCTTTGCCACGCTCACATACTGGCTTCAAAATTTATGAAAATTGAAACCTATCAATAGATTCACGTCCCGGATCCAACAAAAGTGGTTTCGTCGAATTCCGAGGTCGGTTGCAAAATGTCTATTTCCACGGGCGATATAATTCCTATAGCGACCTTCCTGAAAATTCATTTGGCCATAACTTTTGACTCCCGCTACGAAACTTCGATTTTTCAGATTCATTAGAAAGGTATTCACTAACTGATTTAAGTATTTTTGGTTTCACTCAAATCCGTTTTGTTTTGCACCCAGTACAGTCAGTCAAAGTTTGAATTCAAAATTTGAAACTACCACGCCATTTCAGGCCTTGTTTATAATTCAAATTAATTCTATTCATTTTCAACATCGATTCAAACATACATTTTGTCGTTATTATTTAAAATATTTATTTTAAATATTCAAAATTCACTAAAATAGCCAATTTAAAATTTTTAAATAGGTTCAGATTTTACGGGTTGTTACAATCTCCCCCACTTAAAACTTTTCGTCCCCGAAAAGGAATAAAGTCGAAAGTGGTTTGATTAATCAACTCTACTTTCATTCTCCAACTTTTTAGTTTCTGAGAATTTTCTAATTCTTCAAAATTAGGCTAACACTCGGAATTTTCGAAAAATTTCGCCATAACCTCGTTTGTACGAGGCGGGGTTTGGAAATTTATTGGGCCATATTAGGTACCCAATAAATCCTAATAAGCAAAAACATATTTATAGTGATATATTTTGGTGTTTACAAGGAAGCGTGTATAGATAATAACTCCGGAGAATAAATCCTCGTCACCCTGTCAAAGCCTAAGTGAGTGTGTATTTTTAATTGCTCCAAAGAATAAATTTTCGTCTCCTCGTCCCGTGTGGGAAATAAATAATCCATGTGCCGTATCTAATAACTAGAGAGACATGATTATTGTCAACTCCAGACCCGTGTGGGGTTTTTATTAATCTGGCAATTTATCGTTATATTTTATATGGCCCATATCAGTCATCAATTCAACCTGTAAAATATAGTCATCGCCATACAAGCCTCTCGCTTGTACGGTAAATCTTCAACCTCGTCACACAAGCTCCAAATGCTTATGTGGTATATGAGGAAGTATGCCTATCTTCTAGAAGTATGCCATGTAGCGTAGTTCAAAATTAATTGTTACTATCCTATGGCGATGTTTATTATTACACACAGAATAACCAGCACTCCGCATCCAATGGCATTCAGAGGAGTTGATATAATAAGATTTTGCATCCAACTCATTAAGGTTTACCTATTTGTCGGGCACGAAAATAATTTCTTTACTCAACAGCCAATCCAGTTACTTGTTCAAACATGGATAATGCACATGTATATATTTCTATCTATTTTTAAATCAGATCAATGTGTGATTTAATCGAATAAATTCTACCATTCATCCTCTTATTGATTAAATTAACTATCGTTCTAATAATTTAATTAATCAAATCCACTATCACACAACACAAACAACAATCAATTTGTTTTTAACTTTTCAAAATCATACAAATTAATTCATACACTCTTTTTAAATTAATCATACTATAGAATTAAAAGTTCACATCTATGAAAAGAAAATAACAACAAAGTAGAGAACAAAATGGTAATGCAAAGTATGGTAAATGTACCTTGCACCGGAGTCAATCAGAGATATCCACTCGACACTTAGGATAGGCTCTCTGAATGCTCTCCTCAGTTTCCCAAGTACAATCTCGCGGATCTCCACTCCATTGCACTTTGACTAAGTGAACCTTCTTGTTCCTTAGTTCTTTGGTTTCTTTGTCGATAATCTTTAGCGGCTCTCTTCTCACAGCTAATTCTGGAGTAATTTCAATATCCTGTTGTGCTGCTTCTTCCACGATCATGTCTGGATCATGAACGTGCTTTCGAAGTTGAGATACGTGAAATACATCATGCACTCCAGGCAACAAATTAGGCAATTGAACCTTATATGCGAGAGTTCCAATCCGTTCAAGAATAGAAAACGGACCAATGAATTTGGGCGCCAATTTCCCTGTTTTACCGAACTGGATAACTCCTATCATCGGAGATACCTTCAAATTAACATAGTCGCCAACAGTAAATGATGTGTCTCTTCTTCTCTTATCTGCATAGCTTTTCTGTCGGCTTTGGGCGGCTAGTAATCGTTTCTTAACGAAATCGACTTTATTTGTAGCATCGCGAATCATATGAGGCCCCAATACAAGTCTATTACCAGGTTCAACCCAACAAGCAGGGGATTGGCACGGCCTACCATACAATACTTCGAATGGAGACATTTTCAAGCTCGCCTGGTAGCTGTTATTATATGAGAATTCAGCCAAATGTAAATGGTTTTCCCACGATCCGCCAAAATCAAGAATACAAGCCCGCAACAGATCTTCTAGAATAAGATTCACCCTCTCAGTTTGGCCATCTGTTCGAGGATGATATGCGGTGCTCAAGTTCAGTTTCGTTCCCAATTCTGTTTGGAATGCTTCCCAGAATTTTAAAAATCGGGTCACGATCACTAACGATGCTCATTGGAACTCCGTGTAGTCTAACAATTTCTTTGAAATAAATCTATGCCAGACTTTGAGCAGTTCTATTCGGTTTGACAGGTATGAAATGGGCGGTCTTCGTGAAACGATCGACGATTACCCAAATACTGTCATTTCCTTTCTTGGTCCTGGGCAAACCATCTATGAAATCCATAGAAATCTATTCCCACTTTCCACCTGGAATTTCTAAAGGTTGCAACAATCCAGGGAACTTCTAATGATCGCTTTTGACTTGCTGACAGGTGGAACACCGGCTAACATATATAGAGATATCTCTTTTCATTGCCTTCCACCAGAAAGTTCGCTTGAGGTCATTGTACATTTTACTAACCCCTGGGTGGATACACAACTTGGACTTGTGACGCTCGTCCAATACTTTTCTTTTGAGCTCAGCGTTGTCAGGAACACAAATTCTACCTTTCAATCTCAGAACTCCTTCGCTATCCACTTAGAAACTGGAGACTTCACCCTTTTGAATTCTTCTGATCATCTCCTTAATAAAACTATCGTCTTTGCAGAATAGCTATTTTATCAATCAACGATGGTGTAATGATAATACTGGCGATGATCACATTCTTTCTGCTAAGCGCATCGGCTACAACATTGGCTTTTCCCGGAGTATATAAAATATCTAAATCATAAGCTACGAGAAATTCTAACCAACGCTGCTGTCTCATATTCAGATCGTTCTGGGTGAATAAATACTTAAATGATTGATGATCAGTGAATAATTCAAACTTCTCACCCAATAGATAATGTCTCCATATTTTCATAGCAAACACGATAGCTAGAAATTCAAGATCGTGCATTACATAGTTATTTTTATGGGGTTTCAATTGATGGCTAGCATAAGCGACTACATGGCCTCTTTGCATTAACACTGCGCCAAGGCCTTCTTTAGAAGCGTCGGTCCAGACTTTCAAGTCCTCATTGTCATCTATTATTGTTAACTATGGAGCAATCATCATTTTTAATTTCAGCTTCTGGAAAGCTTCCTCACATTCTGAAGTCCAATTGAATCTCGAATGTTTCTTCATCAGTTTCGTTAAAGAACTAGATATCTTCGCGAAACCCTTAATGAATTTTCGATAATAACTAGCTAACTCGAGAAAACTTCTTACTTCTGTGGGCGTACGAGGCTGTTTCCAATTCTGAATAACAGTGATTTTACTTGGATCCACAGAAATTCCTTGCTTTGACACGACGTGGCCAAGAAATTTTACCTCCTCTTGCCGGAATATACATTTGGAAATTTTGCTTTTAAAACATTCTTTCTGAGAATTTATAACACTTGTTCGAAATGTTTTTCGTATTCGCTTTCTGATTTAGAGAAGATCAGTATATCAACAGTGAAAACCAGAACAAATTTATTCAATACTCCTCTGAATACTCTGTTCATTAGACCGACAAAATAGGCTGCAGTGTTACATAAGCCGAACGGCATTACTAACCACTCGTAAAATAAGTCTGGACCTCTGAATGCTGTCAAAGGAACACACTCTTCGGCAATACGAAGCTGATGGAAACCTGTAGCTAGGTCCATTCTAGAAAATACTTGTGCACCATTTAATCGATCCAACATATCATCAATCTGCGGCAATGGATATTTGTTTTTCAGCGTCAGCTTATTCCAGTCACGATAATCTACGCATAATCTGAGAGTACCATCGGACTTCGGGACAAATACCACTGCTGCTCCCCAATCAGAGAAACTAGGCCTGATCAGACCTTTCCATACTAGCCGTCTAGTTTGATTATCTAACACTTCTTTTTTCCTTCAAGGTCATCCATCGAATAGCGTGAACTACTTGCCTTGCATTCGGAACCAAAGAGATTTTAAAATCTATGTCTCTCTACGGAGGTAAGCTAACAACTTCTTCGAACATATCCGCATAGTCCTTGACAACTGGGATATTCTCAATGTCAACCTGAATATTCTCTGTAACAATAGGGACAGGTTCTATTTGAGCAGGAGAAACATCTAATGCTGCCTAGAAGTCTTTCCTATCAGAATTCGGACCTTCACAGGGAATTACGATATTGGCAAGCTTCGTTTTAACCTTGACAACCCTTTCTGCGCATTTAACTTCCGCTTCATATTTGGTTAACCAATCCAATCCTAAAATAAGATCAAATTCGGTAAAATTCATCATGATCGAGATACAAGGGAACTTATAATGAGAAAAAGAAACAGGTACCCCACAAACCCAATTAAGATCGACGGAACCCCCAACCGGATTATGGACAGTGATGGGTTCTTTGAGCTTTTTCAATTTCAAATCCAATTTCTTAACCGCACTCTTTGCAATAAAGCTTCTTGATGTGCCTGTGTCAAACAATACTTTAACTGGAATGTTTTTGATAGTAAGCGTGCCTTCTAAAACATATGGCATTTCCTGACTAGACGAGGACGTAGGAACTTCTGCCACTTCATTTACCTCTTCTACTTCAGATTTCCTTAGGAGCCGGCAATCCTGCTTTACGTGTCCAACTTGCTGGCAAAGATTGCACTTTCTAACTTCTTGAACATTGTTCTGGGATTTAGCTCCCTTATTCTTTCGCTTGTTCGAAGATCTACAATTTCTTATCGAATGCCCTTGTTGATTACACTTTAAACATACGACTGCTTTAACCTTTTTTTGATCGACTCTAGGCTTCTTTCTGAACTCAGACTTCGTACTGGCCTCAGGCTGTGCACTAGTTTCTTGGCTATCATTTTCGAATTTTATTTTGCTGCTAGAATGGACTTCCTCTTCGTTTCGCAACATACCTTTTCTATCGAGATCCTCATACTGGTAGGCCATGTATATCATTTCAGAAAAAGGATGCTTCACATGCCCTATTACTTTATCCTGATATTTTCTTTGAAGACCATTTATAAACCTTAGATTCTTCATCTTTGGGTTTTGAATCAGATGCAGAGCAAAATGAGAAATTTCATTGAATCTCTTATGATATTCTGGGATATCCATATCTCTTGTACCAAATAGTAGAATTCATCATGTAACCTCTCAGTTGCTTCGGGAGGAGTAAATTTTTCATTGAAAAGCTCTTTGAATCTATCCCAGGTGATATCACCTTCTGTATTATCCTTAACAATCGAATCCCACCAGAACAAAGCCTCGTCTTTGAGTGCTCAAGATGCCAGTAATCTTTTCTGGTCATCCCGCAGCCTTAAACCTTCAAATATTTTCTCAGCAGAATGAATCCAAGCTTGAGTTTTAGCAATAGATTCTTCGCCCAAGAATGGTACTCCACCCAGATTTCTATATTTCATGAATAGAGCTTCTATATCTGGGTCAGCATTCCTTCTGTTTCTCTCACTCATTTTCTAGTACTTCTGCAAGTAGCAGACCAAGTGTTAGGTCAACAGAAAAGATATTATAAAGCATAGGGACATATACTTGAATGTAAATGTGTCTATCGAGGTGTATTTCATCCTGTTATACTCATACTAGGATATTACTGATCCTATCTGTAATGAGTTACTCGTCCCAGAACACTACTGGTTCTATTTTTGACAAGTTCATCCATATGTTATATTCCAGAACTAAGCTTAACCAAAGCTTTGATACAACGTTTGTGACGACCCCATTCCTGATAAGATGGTGGCAAGGGTAATCTTTGGAATATAACACATAAACGGATAACAATAGAACAGAAATAGATAAATACACCAGATAATGTACAATAGAATACACTGGATAAATATAATCATCAGAGTTACACAGTATATAGGATCATACTTAGTACAAAATACAGTTCAGCTATACATAAATGTCTACTGCGGAAAAGAAATCATAATATGTACAACAGGAGCTGAACAGCATAAAAAGAGATAAATGATAGAATCCATCTTCAGCTCCAGCTATCCAGAATGAGCCTGCTAAAACCTGAATACAAGTCTACCCGTGTAGAAATAGGGGCACACGAGTTTGCAAGTGAAACAAACTACGAGTGAGTCATGGGACTGGTATGAGAAATCTACTTAACACACTTTCAAATATGGCCAACCACAGGACACCGCCACTTTCGCGGAACGGGTTTACTCCATTAGATTGCCAGTGCTTTAAAACAAATAATTATTTTAAACATCGCAATGCTTTATATAAAAATGAAGCCATTATAAGACTCAGTTCCCATCACACAATGCAACACAAACCGGAGGATAGAGTTTTACCTTATAATAGCCAAAATATGCTTGATACGAATAAAACCAAAGCATTTGGTATTATTACTAGGGTTTATAAGTTTCAAAAACCAATTCAAATCATAAGTATCAATCATAGATGGCATTAATGCCCCATACCACTATGTCACCATATATAAGTATACAATCAAAACCGCACGATGTCATATTTAGAAATTGGATTTCCTTCATGAACCGAGGCCAGGGATCGTCCTCATTGCTTCGAGACAATCTAGCCTACCATGTCTCAGGAACAGCTGCAACTGCACCTAGGAGCCACAGGGTCGGTCCACCGATGTCGATTAAAATGCCTGAACACTGCGTTTCCCCACCCTTTGGGGCGTAAATGAGCCCAATGACTCCATCGGTCCCGGATCGACCGATATATCTGAGGCGCCTCGCAACAGCAACAACCACACAGGTGAAAAGTATATAAATATCAGGGCTGGTAGGTCACTGACACCACCCTAGTTAGAAAGAAATGCATGTCCTCCCTGGATCGTTCTCCCATTTCTGGTCCATCCCGGGGTGTGAGGCTCGCGAATTCACGTTATACACAAAGCTATGCCACACAGGCTGTGCTTTAATCGTCAGCCACAAGACTTTGCTTTTCAACAGAAGCCTTGATCATCTACCACTTAGGCATGCCACACAGGCAATTCACTCAATGCGACAGGTTTCCATCGATATATAACCTCTGAGCTCGTACGTCTCAGAGAAGGGCGTTAAGCAAGAGAATTAATTCTCCGCCGCTAAACATATATATATTTAATAGAGATCAATCAGCACAGAACAAAGTCCAATGTCAGACACACAGTCCATTTACACGTTCATTCTGGCCCTAAACGAAACCGGAGGCACTCAATACCTCGCATATCCGTACAATCAGCAAGTACGTCCGGGTGGCTACTACTTCAACCCCTTCTAGGTAGCTACTCCTATCATGAGCATCTGTAGCACCCCTCCATTCGACGTGAAGATCATCGGTCTTGCATCGTCTTCATATCTTCGACTTCAATCGTCGATCAATTATTTGAAATGAGAATTAACTCGGCCTTTTCAAATAATTCATGTATATTTATAATTTTAAATCAATTCACTTCAATGGTTAAATTATTCGATATCACTAATTCTATTCTTTAGTGTAATTTTCACGCCAAACACATTCAACCATCAAATATCACATAAATCGAGCAAATTCAGTTTATTATCATTCCATATCGCTTATAATATTTTATCACGATTTATCGCTATTTTTATTTATTTAAAAATAGCCAATTTATTCAAAACAATGCTTCAGGCCATAATGCGGCCATGGCGCTGTTTTTCTTCAGATTTGATTTACACATATCTGAAAATCTAACCGTTGGATCTTCACAAATTTTATATCATTAGAAAGATTTTTTCAAAACGAATCCAACGGTTTTAGTGGAAAAATTCGTTGGTCGGATCTCCCGCACTAATCGTTTGAAGTTACGATTCCAAAATGCGAACTGCAGCATCGTTATTCGACTTAATTTAATTATATTTATATGTATATATATAAAAATATAATCGATTCTGGCGCTGTTTTTCTTCAGATTTGAATTAAACATTCCAGACAATCTAACCATTGGATCTTTACAAAGTTGATGTCATTGGAAAGATATTTCCAAGGCGAACCCAACGGTTGTGGTTTCGGGAAAATCCGATGGTCGGATCTCCCGCACTAATCGTTTGAAATCACGGTTTCAAAACACATACCGCAGCTTCATTATTCACTATATTTTAATTATATTTATATAAATATATATAAATATAATTCTTTCGTCGATTTCAAAACCAACTCCACTTTATATATTTGATAAAAATGATATTTTTATCCAACAGACATTTATTTCAACACTTCACTATTTTTAACAATTCATGTATATAATAAAAATGTGATTTTTGTTGTAAAACAATTTATTTCAAAACACGACTATTTTATATAGTTCATATAGATGATAAAAATATGATTTTTATTATAAATCAATTTATTTCAAAACACGACTATTTTTCAACACATGAATTTCTATCCAACACAGGAATATAGTTTCAACACATGAAAATAATTCTAACACATGAATATTATTGAAAATTTCGGCAGCATAACAGCAGGGTAGTTAAAACCTTGACCGTCCCTAGTACGACTCCTCGCTCTACCTTAAAACCTCGCGGTTTTTGACAATGGGGATTCATGCATCTACTTCGCATGCAGGCGGCATGTTTTATTTTCATTTCCACAATCCTATTCTAATTTTTTTTCAACTACAAATGGGTATTTTTCAACCACAATCAATCAATTTCAACCACAAACAATTCTAATCAACCATTTGCTATCAACCAATTTTCACACCAATCACAACCAATAAATATCGTCTATGGTCTGTAGATGAGGGGAGTATATATATATTCATATATAAATATATTTCGATTCACTTCAATTCATTTCCACGCACATATAATTTTTACAATGCATATATAACTCATACATCGAACATACAACTTATACAACGCTTATACATGAGGTGTACAACGCTTATATAACTCATACATCGACTATGTAATTTATACGTCGTTGTTTTTTCATATCGTTTATAAAATAGAAATCTCACATTGGGTTCCACTCCACCAAAAATAGCAGAAGGCTCAGAAAAATATGCGGTCTCTTATAGAATGTAGAAGACGTCCACACGAGTCCACTGTCTCTTGTTTCACTGAATTTCGTCTACAAACGAAAAAATATGATTTTTACAGTGAAATCGGAAACCGTAGCGCTTTAAAGTGCTATAATATAGTTAAATTATAAATAGCCGTATACCGTCACAGTTTATTCAAAACTAGGTTTGATCTTTTCACCACAACGAAGATGTTGTAGCTCGATCGGACCCTGCCACGTGAAGCATCTACGAGAGCCGATCCTCCTCCCTGAATTCTGGTGAACTCAAAGCAGTGGTGGCGGAGCAATCGGGGTGCGAGCGGCAGCACTTTACGGAGGTGAATCGAGGCGAATACTGAACGATGAACTCCTAAAATTGTATGGACCTGTAGAGGGGGAAATTCTCTCCAAAATCCCCTAAAGAATCGATCAATTTTACAGTATGGATTGGAAGAAAAGTGGATTTGAAATCCTTACCTATTTCCGCCGCTCGACAGTGAGGAGGAGCGGGTTTCAGAGGTCAACGCGGGGAGAGAGAGAATGATTTGGCTGAACGTGATTGGCCAGTGTTTTATTTAAATATTTAATTTATTTAAATTCAAAAATATCCTCTTGACAAAACGAACACCAATTCAAACCCAAAGACTATCGCCCCTAGCTAAATACCCCCATTCCGAACACAATGGGATATGTTTCGTGGGCCAATTCGACTATTACAGTCAGTTATTTTTCAAATCAAAGTATAAAACATTGAATATTTGATTTGAACGCACATTTCAATTTGCCAGGGCCACAAACTGATTCAAAAAATTCCAAAAAAATTAATCTAGCTATGTTTTGACAATACGGTCCCAACAAAACTGGTTTCATCGAATTCTGAGACCGTTTGAAAAAGGGCCATTTTCTGGTCGATTCAATTTAACTTTAATTGACCAAAAACACATTTTTCTTTGCCACGCTCACATATTGGCTTCAAAAATTATGAAATTTGAAATCTAGCAATAACTTCACATCCCGGATCCAACAAAAGTGGTTTCGTCGAATTTCCATGTCGTTTGCAAAATGTGTATTTCCACGGGCGATACAATTCCTATAGCAACCTTCCTGAAAATTCATTTGGCCGTAACTTTTGACTCCCGCTACGAAACTTCGATTTTTCAGATTCGTTAGAAAGGTATTCACTAACTGATTTAAATATTTTTGGTTTCACTCAAATCCGTTTTGGTTTGCACCCTGTACAGTTAGTCAAAGTTTGAATTTAAAATTTGAAACTACCGCGCCATTTCAGGCCTTGTTTATAATTCAAATTAATTCTATTCATTTTCAACATCGATTCAAACATACATTTCATTGTTATTTTATTTTAAATATTCAAAATTCACAAAAATAGCCAATTTAAAATTTTTAAATTGGTTCAGATTTTACGGGTTGTTACATTATTTTTCCTTTGATAGTTAAAAACACCGGCTAT
This sequence comes from Allium sativum, assembly GCA_030737875.1. Lineage (NCBI taxonomy): Eukaryota > Viridiplantae > Streptophyta > Magnoliopsida > Asparagales > Amaryllidaceae > Allium > Allium sativum. The sequence goes on from CM060924.1 coordinate 837,176,009, forward strand.
TAATTTTTTTTACCATCGTTGTCGATACGGAGAGACCGGTTGGATTTAATATCTGAAAACCACTCCATATAGGCATAGGCATTGCGGATTAGATTATGCTGAAGATAATCGAAGACGGAGTGAAATTCAAGAGCTGTTATGTTTGTCTAGTCCCAGGACAAATTGTATGGACGAATGTCTGACAAAGTATTCCTAACGGTCACATAAGGCGAACTTTTCAAGGCATTGTGTCTGGTGGCGGAGAAATTCATTTCTCTTAGCTTGTATACCCGTAATGTTTTTGGGAAGATCAACTAGTGATTTGATGGGTTTGATGATGTGGCATTCAAAGTGTATTGTGGCCAGGTGTTCTAAAAGATAGACGTAGCCTCAAGCTTCACAACCGAGAAATGACAAAAATTGGGCAGGCAACATGGCTATGTGGGTCGCTCCCATTAGGGTGTATAATCACCTATCTAGAGAAATTACTTTTACTTCTTTAATCTATTTCGATGTTGTCGCTTTTTGGGAAACGGTGGTTTGTGCCCAACCGTTGGTGATATACATTCGATACACTCAAGCGAAATGAGTGGTCGGTCATGTGTGGGCCGGGTTGCAAGTCGTTTTGGTTGAACCTAGTGTATTCCGTTGTATATAACGTTGTTGTATACACAATTATATGATTTTTGTTTGATGATAACAACTAAATATATATTATTATAAATGTGTTTGTACTGTACTGCTTTATATATACACAACAGACTGGAGTATAATATTACTTTTTAAATAAAATACAACTATACAGAAATTTAAATGTTCACACAGTATTTTGTTTAAATAGAATATTATATTTCAATTTCAAACAGTACATCTTTTATAACTCCTCTATTTGACATTCTTCATTTCATTCATATACAAATATTCTCATTACATCTCTGTCATTCACTCTATACAACTCTATCACTACAAAAAACACTTAGACACTAATTTTTAGTTTCACTGTCACATTCTCTCATTTACATACTCAACACTTTCTTGTTGTCTTCAGTCTTTTGTCTTCAGTCTTTTGTCTTCACAGCTCAGTCCAGTCACCATCTTCATACCTGTCATATACAGAAACGCACACACAGTACATTGCAATAGAAATAAAACAGAATTCATGCGAATATAATTTTTATTTTTATTTTTTTTAAAATTATTTTCCTCAGAATTTCGGTGTGTTTCTCATCCTTTTTCTGACTCAATCTGATTTATCCGACTGTGTCTAGATAGCTTGTGATATTCATAGTAAAACACTGTAAATACCACAAGGCAGCGAGTTTATATATATAATACAGGGACAGGGAAAATTTGTCTAATGGCTGCAAATACACACGTATACATGTGTGCACTGCCTCGCCAATCCAATGTACATTTGAGGAGTAGCCACGTGGACCGTCTCGACTCAGTGCACAATCAACAGAGGAACAATACAAAGTGTAACACAATTCATGGTCAAACATAACAAATGGTAGTGCAGCAACATGTGTCAACATGCAATAGGAGACATCATGAAATAGGATGAATGGTGCACAACACAGCAACAAATTGATGATCAAGTCTAGTGAAGCATGATGCATGTAGACAAGCACAAGAGGCAAAGCAACAACGTATTAATGGTGCAAACAAGCATGTGTGAAAAGTGACGCAGTCAAAGCAAGGCATGAAATGGCAGTAAAAGTCATGAACATGTATACTTGGCAATTTATGCACAAATGGTCAAAGGAATGGTTCAACTACAAACTCATATATGTCAAAGTGTCTTATAGCAAAAAGTTATGTATAATCAACTTAGCAACACATACACAAGAATGGCCGAGCAAATTTGGCACAACAATGGATGGTGCAAGGCTCAACCGTGCAAGTTCAAAAGCAAGTGCCACAACAAGTCAGGGTGATCGTGGCAGTCAAAAGGTTAAGGCAGCATAGTGCAATTGTTCAAGAATAGTAAACACGGGTAAATCAAGCAATAGTGAAAGCATTTCAGTAAGCAAATGCAAGGACCTCAATATACCAAAGTACAATGGAAATGTCAATTAAGATAACAAGAAAAAGGTTCTAAGCAGAGGGTGCACCATTCAAGTTCAAGTGCAAATTCATGTATAGGTTGAAATTGTTAAAATGATTAGAGGCAGTAAACATACAACAAATAAACAAGCTACCGGATTCATGAAGTTCACATGCAAACTAAAGGCGACTCAAACATTGTAGCAAAAGACATTTTTCTTAAGCACCAAGAATTATGGTATTCAAGTGCAGCAGTAAAGAAAATGTGGTATGAAAGCATGATAGCATATAAGATGTGAGCAATCAACAAATTAGTTTTGAGTAAATGAAGCATGTCAAAATTGTTAAGCTAAAGTGCAAGATGGGAAATCATGTCCAATCCTTGTTCCAACAAAATACATGCAGGTGCATGAACTAAAATAAGCCGAACACAAAATCATAGGGCACTGCAAATAAAGTATGAAAACTTTCCTGAAATCAAGCTTTGATTCAAGGAATTACTGATGGTTTTAAACATGCAAGATTTCTTTTTGGGAAGAGTGTTATTTGCAGAAAAGCATATATGGCAAGAAGATTTATGCTTTCCAGAAAATACACAAAGAAATTTTTAGCATGTTTCTCCTTTTAAATGCTCAGTGAAATCAGAGAAAGAATCATGGCTGAATGAATTCGAGCATGGCAACAAATAATTTCCAAAAATAGGTAGATAAATTTCTCGTTTTTGTATGTCCAGAAATCACGTAGATTCAAGCAACATATATGGCATCAATGAGCAAAGGATCAATACACGCAATAAATTCATTTTAAATCAAGCCAACCAAAAGAGAAAAATCACACGCAAATCAAATCAAGCCAATTAAATGAAATCAGAGAAGTTGATTTAGGGTTTCGTAACTCTATATAATACCTCTTCATCACAGGCATTTCAAGTATCAAAGAAAAACACTCAACAATTCAAAAAGAAAACTCAGAGAAAAATCCAGAGAACTCATTATTTTTCGATCGCTATTTCCCAAATCACCAAGCAGAGAAACGAACGTATTCAAGCATCATAGAATCATCTTTTTCATCATTTAAAGCTGTGATTTGGGAATCAAGAAAAACCCTAGTTCGATTTGGGGAAGAAACACTAGCCGCGCCGCCATTTTTAATCTCCAGAGCAAACAAGAAAAGCACGGGGAAAATGAAAAAGAGAGCGGGCCGACCTACTTCAAATTGATTAAGCCAAGTCTAGCTTTAATGTTTAAAGGGGTGTTTAAATTTCATTTTTAAACTAGAGTTTAGCTTTATTTTATTTGTATTGTTTTTATTGTAATTTGAATCGAAACAAAACAGTTTCTAGAGTTTGTAAAATACTAGATAATTCAGTAAGGGTGTTGACTGACAGTTGACAGAGTCTGTAAAATTTGGGTTACTGGTTATGGGGTCTTAATCAGGGGAAATCTGATCGAGGGGATATCGGTCAGTCCAGGGTTTTGAGTGTAGGGTTAGTACATTTGCAGGGAGTGCGAGTTTACGTGGTCTTGTAAGCGGGATCTGTTCTATCACCTAGTAGAAACCTTAATAATACAGCAGTGGGCAAGGTTTTGCCGAAGCTGGGTATCTCTATGTGTTATTTCTTTTCTGCTTTTTATTTCTACTGCATTCTGTGATCTATTTATTATTTTTATATCCTATTAGATTTATTAATTCAGCGATAAACTGTGATAAACCCTATTCACCCCCCTCTAGGGTTAATCTAGATCCAACATATTCCTCTCTAGAGATACACTATCGGCAGGTGGTCCCATACCTTGTCATATTTGGAATCCAATCCCCAATAAGCGCCCTGCGAGTTTCTGATTTTATGCTATATATGTAGAACGTGAGATGCAAGCGTCCTACTATTTGGTTATTTATTTGATTAGACATTATTATAATATCACTGGATTTTGATATCAAAAATGGTTTGGGTTATAGTAAGGTAAAAACCGTCTGTGTTTATGTGTTGGCTGGTCTTACTATTATCCTTTTCTTTCAAATTATTTTTTTTGAAGTTAAACCATATGGTTGGAGTTTACTCATACCAGTCCCATGACTGACCCAAAGTTTATTTTGTTTTATTTTTTTCCAAAACTCTTGGGTGCCCAAAATTTGTATGGGCGGTCAAGTGTTTCAGGCTCAACAGATGCACTTGTAGGAGGTTGAAGCAGGAGGCTTCACCGCCAGTTATTTTAGAGTTATTTCCGCTGTATCAGATATTGTATTGTGCTCTGATGATGGTATGTATATATGGTACAAAAGTTAGTATTTAAAGTTATGTTGTATAATATATTTTATTCGTTCCGCTGTGAGGTTCTGTATTGTTATTTCTATTCTTCTTCTATCTTTTCTATTCTCTTTAACCCTAATGACTCGTATTTCTGTATTATCTAAGTTGGGTGTGTGTTGTATTAGTCAGCTCAGATAGTATGGATTTTTGGGCCGTTACATTTTAATGGTCGGTTTTTCCACATTTATATGGTTATGCTAATTAATTTGTGGTTCCAAAATTTATTATTGATAAAAAATAATTTACATTGAGATGAACCGTGATTGATAATAATGGAAATTATTAAGTTTTTTTTATAAGTTTGGACTAGCTAACTTTGAACTATTGTTAATAAAAAAATTAGCAGTTGAGTCCTTGATTTTGTTTTAAAGGTTCAATATAGGAATTATTGCGATAACTTATAATAAACTAATGAACGTTTCCTGCTTAATTTTGTATAAGAAAAATTGTAATGAAATGAAGTGTCAAAATGTACATTGTAACTATCGTAGTTAATGAAAATTAATTTTATAAATTATACGTATTCATTTTTAATAAGCATAATTTAATAAAAGAATAAATCTAAATCTTGAAACAATATTTTACGGTCATTCGATAATAATTGTAAATGATATAGAAATGATTTTGACATTAAACTTAAGAACTTTAATTTTGAATTTGAATTTGAATTACTTATGTTTTGTTTAGTTTAATTTAAATAAATAAGATTGATCGTTAAATTAAAAATTCAATAATAAAAATTCCATAATGCTGCCATTGAATAAAACACTAAGCATGTATGGTATGTAACAACGTTTAACTAAGTAAATGTGCAATCCTAATGTATGGTATTCATTTATACATCTATTCAAAGATTTATGAGCATATATATCAAAATTATAATGTATTATGCAGTTATATAAAATATATATAAGTATGATGTTTTAGCTTAACATAATTTATTTAGGCACTTGTTTAATGCACATGCTAAATGTACAAAGAGCAAAGAAATTAAAATATTGTCTTAATCAGACACTTAATAGCAAGGGTATTGTTCCTAAATTCCTACAGTCTCTTAACGACATGCCTATGCTTAAGTTACTATAAAATAAATTTTGACAACAAACATGTATATATCTTTGGTTATCCTCTAATACTTTCACATGTTATTCAAAATTTATCGTTTTGGAATTCAGAAACATGAATTACATATTCAATATTTTATTAAATAATTTATTTTGAAATGTGAATAGCCACATCCTTGTCAATGCCCTCACCTTTTCATTATTTCCTTAATACTGCACTATTCAACTTTCTCAAAATATATTCCTTTTATTTATCCTTTTCCAACCATTCTATTAATTTCTTTCTCTTCATTCTATTTTCATGCATCTTACTTTAATTATGTTTTTTCATTCCTTAAATTTTCATCTTCTTATATCTCATTCCCCATTTCCGGTTCCTAACAATATTTTTGTTATGATTGTCTCGCATGTTGTTAAGGTAGGAATGACTGTTTGAATATAAAGTCCCACATCATGGAATAAACTAAAGAAGTAGTGTATAAATATGAGTTGGTACGTAACAACAGAGATTCCTTTTGTTACAAGGATGTGTGTGCCCTATGTAAAAGAAAGTAGAGCTTTGTTCCGACCGTCGTTCCATATAATTGGTACCAGAGCCAGGTTACAGATTGGGCCATGTAGGCAATGCAGTGCTCTCAAAAGATAGTCATAGGATGTAAGTCAAGGGGAAGACTGTTAGGATATTCGTGCATGTTGTTAAGGTAGGATTGACGGTTTGAATATAAAGTCCCACATCACGAAAAATTAAAGGAGTAGTGTATAAATATGAGTTGATAGGCATGTAACAACAGGGATTCCTTTTGTTACAAGGATGTATGTGCCAACTCATTTCCGGGGGCTTTGTTCTGACCGTCATTACATAACAATTTTGCTAAAAAAACAACCATTTCAACATATATATATACATATATATACATATGTATTTCCCTTATCTTTATATCATGTTTTTTACATTCAGAATCAAAAAATCATCAATAAGGAAAAATGTAACATTATCTATGTGTATTTCTAACTATTTTCTCTATTTTATTCTTGCTTGTCCAATTCGTTATGTTTCTTAAATTACGAAATTTTAATACTTTGTATCTTAAATTTTGGAAAGTCACATAACTTTCTAACCGTCAACAACAAACAATAAATTATGCATTCATTTCCTTCCGTTATTCTCTTTTCTTACATGATTTACTTTTGAATTTTGAATAAAAATTAAATGTTGATTAGACTAACACCTCTTGCTTAGTCAGCTAATTTATTTTCTTTACAACCTATCATATGTGAAGAGACACTTTAGGGAGATAAATCACATTCATTGCCTCCCTTCTTCCCCTGTCTTCTCTTATACTCATTCATTTTTTTTAGAAGAAAAAAATTACATAACCATTTCCTCCCTAAATTGAAGGCCACCTCTTCTTCCCTAAATTCATGTTCCCTTCTAACAAATTCACGAAAGTTTACCTTTTACTCTTCTTCTTTTATTTCTTCCTCTCAAAGTATTTCACAATTTCTTTTCTTTACCTTTTCTCCTAAAACCAGTCCTCCCCTCCTCCTCTTCTCTATATACAAAGAGGGAGAAAGAAGAAAAAAAGGGAAAATATTAATTTTGTTTTTCTTTTGTTGCTGTCTTCGATTGGTTATCTTGTGTTTTCTTATATCCATCTTCAAATCCATGCAAGGTGAGTTTCAACTCGCGATTAACATATCTTTTTGCAAATATTGACATCGAATGAAATGATGATATAGTGGTTAAAAATTTGGTTGTTATTTGTTTATTACAAGATATTAAATGAATTATTAAATGTATGGTTATTTTTCATTTACATGGTTTGTTGGTAGTAAAATTGTTAGTTTTATGAAATGATATGTTTATTTACATGGAATAGTAGTTGTAAACTGATTGAAATAATAAGTAATTGATTCATGTTATTACCTATGGTTGTTAATCCCTATGTTTTTTTTGTTTGCATGTGTGTTATTTAGTTTGTCTATTCATTTGACACCATTCCGTTATCACATTACAAGTTCCTGACACAATATGCTGTATATGAAACCATTATGAAATTTAATTTGGATATGCGTTGAAATTGACAACAAGCCATAAAACTCAAACAAGTTGGGGTTGACAAGAGATGTAACCCAAATAAAGAAGGATTAAAAGCTATAATAAAATAAAATAAAGTTTAAAATAATTAAAGATAATAAAAGTAGCTATAATGTAGAAAAAAAAAAGAAGAGAAAACCTGAGGTTCTGGGACATGGATTGCTAACTTCCATTCACCCTATTCGATACGAGCTCTTCGGATATACTCCAATTTCTTAAATATATTTTAAATAAATTGAATTAAATTTTTATTTTAAATTAATTTAAACCAATAAAGTGAATTGGTTTATGAAAACGTTTTAAAATTGGAATTGATTGTATGTTTTGAATTTGAAAATTCTAAGCTTTAAGTTGGTTTGTAATTGAAATTTAAAATCTGAAATAATGTTTAGTTGGATTATGGAAATGTTGGATATTTAGATGAGACTAGATCATGAAAATGTCTTAATTTAGTATTATTTTGTATTTACTATTTCAGTTAATCTAATTTCTCTTTTTCTATCTTTTTTCATACTATTATTTATATTTCGTAACTATTTCACTTGAGTTACATTTATATTAATCTAACTATTTATATTTCATAACTAAAGTTTTATTTTATTTCATCCTAAACTTAACTATTTTAATAAGATCTATTTATTAGACAAATCAAAGAAAATATACACTCCAAAAATTATTCTGAAGGTGTAACAACCCGGAAAATCTTAGCCAATTTAATTTTTTTATTTTGGCAATTTTAATGGATTTTGAATATTTAAAAAGATTTATTTTAAATAATAACAACGAGAAATTTATTTTGAATAGAATTGGAATGTATATTTGTGTTTTAATCGACGTTAGAATATAAATATATATTTTTTAAAAAAAAAAGGAATTGGAAATGGCGCAGTAGTTCGAAAATTCGATTTCGAATTTCAAATGAATGTACAGGATTCAAAATAAACCGGATTTTAGCGAAACCAAAAATATTAGAATCTATTTGAAAATATCTTTCCAACGAATCCGAAAAATTAAAATTTCATAGAGGGAATAAAAAGTTATGCCCAGTTGAAATTTCAGAATAGTCGCTACGGAATTTTGGCCCTTAAAAATGGAAATTTTGCAAATGGCCTTCGTTTTCGACGAAACCACATTTGTTGGATCCGGAATGTAAAGTTATTGCTAGATTCAGAAATTCGTAATTTTTCGAATCGATATGTGAGTGTGGCGAAGGAAAATGTGTTTTGACAACTTTAGTCAATTTGGATCGACCAGAAAGTGGCCATTTTTCAAACGGTCCCTGAATTGATGAAATTAGTTTTATTAGAACCGTATCATCAATACGAAGCTAGAAATATTTTTTTTGGAATTTATAGAGTCAGTATGTGGCCCCGGTAAATTGAAACGTGCGTCCAAATTCAATATATAGATTTATATTTTTGTTTTTGATGGAAACCGATCGAAACAGCCAAACTGGCTTATGATACATAGCCCATTGAGTTCGGAATGGGGTATTTAGCTAGGGGCGACAGTTATTGAATTTGATTTGGATTCCGAATGAAAATTCAACTTTTTGAAATCAAAGGAATAAAATAATAATTAAATTCTATAACATCCCCTCCTTTTCTCTATACCTTTGGTCAAACCCCCCTATACCATTCGTTCAAAACAGAAATAAACAAATAAAAGGGGGAGGGAAGGAGGAGTTGTCGTCGCTCCTCCGTTCAGCGCGCCACCGCACCCTCCGGCGTGCCGCCGCCGGCGCAACCACCAAGCTCCCCTCTCGCGCTTCTCCCTCCTCCTCTAATCCGACCTGCTCTCCCCCTTTCACCCAAATCCGAAGCCCTCCGGCCCTAGGAACACATGCCGCCGCCCGCGCCCTGAGCCCCGCCACCAGACTAGCGCCGCCACTGCTACCCCCAGCGAGCCTTCTCCGGGCACTAGCACCTCACCTCCGACGTGAAACCCCCCTCCCTCCTTGATGAGGCTTCAATCTTTGCCATGAAATGTAAGTTTTTTTAGAAAAAAATAGATTTTTATAGTTAGTAAAAATTAGATCTTTATAGTTAATAAAAAATAGATTTTTCCGTAAAGAAAGTTTAGACTTTTATTTTAAGAAAGATTATATTTTTGACCTTAAAAGATTATATTTTTATATAGAGTAAAGATTATATTTCTATATAATAGAAAAGATTATATTTTTATTAGAGAAAAGGTTTGGTTTTTATATATGTAGTAACGGTAGAAAAATATGATCTTTTACATGTTTGCAACGATATAAAGAAGTGACTTTTGTATACATAACAACGATATAAAAATTCGGTTTTTATATATATAATAGCATATCAAAAATGTGATTTTTATAGTGTATTCATCGAATTAAAAATGGGAATATTATTGTGTAAACATCATGTTAAAGATTTGATTTTTATTATGAAGTTAACGTAATAAAAATAAGATTTTTAATTATAGAAAGGCGATATTTTTTATTATAGAAAGGCGAGATTTTTATATATGTTGTAGCGAAATAAAAATTCGTTCTTTATATAAGTAGTAGAGATATAAAAATATAATTTTTATATAGAAAGAAGAATTGTAAAAATATATGAAGTATAAATAAAAATATGATTTTTATTTATTGGAATGAAGCGATAAAAATATTATTTTTTATATATGAACAACGTGAAAAGGATGCGTTGGAATTTTGGGCAAATCCGAACCATCCAAAAAGAAAGACTGGAGGAGTGGAACCCAAAGGTGAGAACTTCTCACTTTCATTTTATTTTCTAGTTAAAATATATACTAGGATGCAGACAGTGCTTAGCAGCACCCGACACCCATCGTCCACAGACCATGGATGACTTGTTTGTTTGTTTGATTTTGTTGTGAAAATTGATTGTGTGATGTGGAATGGAATAAAATATTCATAAATGGAAATCAATATTTTATAGTTAAAAATATAATTTTTAACTTGAATATGAATTAAATAAATATTTATAAACAAATCAGATGATTTGTTTATGTACACACATTTGAATGATATTGATTGGGACGATAAATTTTACACATCGCCCAACTGCACAAATAAAATTCATTTGTTGTTGTTTGAAACCCCACACGGGTATTGGGATGATATATGGCATACATTAGTCCCAATAGTTAGTTGTATGTCGATCGATTGATTGACAGGCTATATAAGCGTTGAATATTTATATTTAATGCTTATACAGTGTAGAATTCAATTTGGATGATGGTTGATTGTTTATCGTTTTTGTTGGGTACATGCGTGTATGTAATCCATATAAATCACATTATATGGTAATTGACTATGTCTGATACCAGTTCAGAAAGAAAGAATAATTTAACATAATGATTATTTCGAAATAACGAATATTTTAAAAATAATATTCAATAAAAGATCAAAATCTGATTTTGATGCCCGATTTGGAATGGACATAATTATATTTAAATATATAAAGCCGAATTGATTAGATTGACGCCATTTTGACGTGAACGATATTTATATCGATTTAATTCATTTTTATAATGAATATTGAAAAGGAAATGATTTCGAAATATAATGTTTGAAAATATTATCATTTATATATCGATGATATGGAATATTCAATTTTGATTAGAAATTGAATATGAAGTTGAAATCATTCTGAAAATGAATTCAAAACGATTTATAAAATACGTTTTAAAAGGAAATCGATGAAATATAAAATATATATATATATTATATATATATAATGACCTGAATAGAACGCGCCGCGTCGCGGTAGCTCGTGAATTTAGACCATTGACTTGGAACGGACATTATGGGAGATCCGATCGTCGGATTCTCCTAAAACCAGAACCGTTGGGTTCGTATCGAAAAGAGCTTTCTAACGAATATGAGAGATTTGAAGTTCGATGGCTGTTTTTGGAAATCGACTATACGGACCTTGATAAAATTATTAAAAATATAAATAATTTGTTTAAAATCGTAATAAATGATTTGGAAAGAATTGGTATGAAAAATTCTATATTTGAAAAGATAAAAATGTATTTTTATCGAAATGAACTAGTTTTGAAATAAATAATAAATCCAACATTTTTAAAATAAATAAATTGGATTTGAAATGGTTTTAAAAATAACCAGGATTTCCAATATATGAATTGGAATGAATTTGAATTGAAATTATCTTCGAAAAAATTCTATATTGGATTCCGTGATTATACGGATATTGTGGAAGAATTTGGAAGATATATATATATATATATATATATCGTTATTCCAAAACGATATTTATTGATTTCAGAATTTGATATTGAATATAAGCCAATATATTTTCTATTCAGAGCCTTGTATTTAATATCAAATTGGAATTTGGGTTTGTCGTGAATGGTATCTTTAATAATACTGTTCTTAAACCCAATAGAGTTAAGAAAATCCAAAACTAACTGGAGATTGGTTAAGTTAAATGGTTTCCTTGGTATTGATCTGATGTTGATTTCTTCCTTGGCGGTTATTACCTAGGGAATTATTCTCTTACTAATTTACGGTTAGAAATTGATGAGATTTTTGGTTTGTCGTGAATGGTGTCTTCATCAACACTATTCTTGAACCCAGTTGAGAAAAGTTAAATCTTTTTATTTAGATTTAATAAAGTACCAACTAATTAATATTTAATTGGAATTTAATTGAAATTGGTCTTTGGGTTTATCGGGAACGGTGTTTTAAATAACACTTGTTCTTTAACCCGATTGACAATGAAATGAGATTTTGGGTTGTCGTGAATGGTATCTTCAATAATACTATTCTTAGGCCCAATGGAGTTAAGAAAATCAGAAACTTACTGGATAATGGTTAAGTTGAATGGTTTCCTACGTATTGATCGGATGTTGGTTTCGGCCTTCGAGGTAAACATTTAGGGAATTGTTCACTTGCTAATTTACGGTTAGATGCTGATGGAATGGAATGTGATTTTGGGTTTATCTTGAACCGTGTTTTAAATGACATTTGTTCTTTAACCCAGTTAAACACAAGATATGATTTCCCAAGTTAAATAATCACTGATATTGATTTTTTGGAAGATTAAAACCAAGTGGAGTTTTAATGAATCTTTAATTAGATTGAAAGGATCGAGAATGGATTATCGCCAGTTTTTCTTCTAGCAATAGTTGAATCTTAAATGATCGTCGCTTTCCTATGAACCAGAAAAGCGCGACATTTAAATTAAATTCTGCAAGCATACAGGTGTGTAGCATACAGGTCGAACACAAGGAGGTGTAATTAAAATCAAATTATTTATTTAATCTGTTGGGCGAGTTAGACAATTTTCGAGGTTGGTTTCTGAAAACAATAAAAATTGAAACTGTGATCCGATTCAGAACAAATCTAATTGAACCGACGATCAAATCACAACTATCAATTGGAAATTAAAATGCAAAACAGAAATAAAATGCAGAACGTAAAATTGCAGGAAAAGGAGAACAACAAAAATTAAATTAGGGTTGTCGTTGAAACTAATCAAACGACTAATCACTAACAAAAAAATGTAAAATACAATGGGTGTTCTTCCAAAACTAATTGTGAAGACAACACCGATTGCTAAGAAAGAAAAATGCAGAAAATGAAAGAAGAAGAAGAAGAATTTTTATTAGAGTAATGGAATACAGAAATGAGATAGGATCGTCGCTACAATGACATTACAATGGTATTTATAGGATAGATAGCCAAACCCTAACCCTAACCCTAATACAATAATAGATGGGCCTTAGGGAATTCACAAAAGAGTTTACAATGAGAGTTTCAAAGGGGCCTTAGTTAAATCTATTAAATTTTTGGCCTTTCTTCTTTTCCTCTTTTTTCTTTGATAATCCTCCCTTGATTTGAGATGTGCATGGCCTTTTTATCAATCATTTACTAGTCCAACAGCAACTAGATGTGAGATCTTCATCTATAATTATTCAAGATGTAAATGTATAGCAATCTGATCTCCATTTCTCTACTTTTCTGGTTGCATGCGGGCTGGGTTGGAATATCTGTAAAAGCAACAAAACACTACCCAAGTAATAGTTATTTATATACAAAAGATAAGATATAAGAGCATAAAATAAACACATTTCTATGTTAATCAAATACCCCCACACTTATCTTTTACTCGTCCTCGAGTAAAAAGGAATTGAAAAACTAACTAGATAGGTCACACTTTCGTAGGAAACACGATTGCATTGAGCATATGCAACAAGCCGTTAAACCTCTAGGTGTCCCTAGTAGGATGAGTGGTGTCTCATGAGGGTTTTCAACGGATACTACCCACAAAATCCAAATGCATTATGTGTGGATCTAATGTAACTACATGAATGCAAAGGACTTATGCAATTGAAAACAAAATTTGAAAACACGACTTGTTTCCGGAAAGTGGTTCAACAAATTAAGTTAACTATTTTTAATCAGTTGATTTTATTTTAGATACCTCAACTTGTCACAAATTTTCAATATAAATCAAGCTTTCAAATGTTAAATTCTAGTTTGGCCAGTTAGTTCGGTCGATAACATAGTGCAGCCATGAAATAAATTCTTAGTTTACTTGGCACAGTTTGTAAAGTGGTATTCTAATTTTCTCATGTATGGTGAGTCAAATCAATAAGGTCAAGAAATGTTTGGGCATCATCGCTTATTCTTTATTCTATAAAATTTTAAAATTTATGATTAAGTACATACACCTAACTTATAAGACCAAGGTTTACCGCCCATACACTGCCTCGCGGACTAACGGAGAGTAGGTAAAGAGCTTGGTGGATTGTGCAGGCCGACTTTGACTTTGTCAACAACGTGTCGGTAATCCTTAGGTGTCCAATCTCATAAAATGAGACCAAGATATTCCAATGCTGACTTTGTCAACAACGTTTCGGATAGAGCTTGGCGGTTTTGCACACCAACGCTCGATATACAAGCAATGTTGGATACCCTTGGATTACTATTATTATTATTATTGAATTTATAAACACAAAAAGAGAGTTACGCGAATTCAACTTAACACAACTTAGTTTTAAAGATTTGACAAGCCATTATAAGTATTTTAAGTCCTCCACTTATTTAAACAAAGTCTACAATATAGAATAGATTTCATGGTCATCACCTAAGAATCTCCCTATGTACCGGTTACACTATTATCCCTCAAAATTAAACTTTTCATTATATTTCTTATTCGATCTAAGTTGAGAGAGAAAAATACTATCAACTGGCTAAAAATTGTAAACTTATTTTGTTGTATCAATTGAAAATGAGTCGTATTTTCCAAAAAAAAAATTATGGTATGTTCGTACAATCTAGAATGCATGATGGTCCTATTTAAATGCATGAAAAATGAAAAGGAAAAATTAAAAGAAAAAAAATGAATTCAATGCAGACTCCCCCCCACACTAGAACTAAACAGTGTCCACACTGTAAACACGTTTCCTAAATTTGAAAGATCGTACCCAAAGGTGAATAAGATGCAAAATTATTTGAAGAATGAAATGCAGTTTAACTATTTGTAAGAATGGATCATATATACAATGATATATGTGTTTACGATGCATGCGATGCAAAGAATTCCACCAGCTTTTTCCCCCACACTTGGTTCTAGCCTTATGAGTCTCATTCCCACTATGTCTAGGCATGTTTTCTAATAAGCAAAGGTTTTTGAAAACCATCTCATCTTTAAACCTAGATTTATAGTCAAGGAGATAAATATCCAAGGTCGTCCTAACATGAAGTTTTTCAACCAAGCCAGCATTCCAAAGATAATTCATGTGTTCAACAAATTTATCAGTGTAATTGTTCAAAAATTTGTGATCGTATATAAATTCAGTGAAATTTGAAATCTGAGTGTTGTTCAAGATTATGTGATCACATTTCTCATCATTAACTGACAATGTATTTTCGACACTGGCAATTTCAAGTTCGTTTGAAATTTTCTCAAAGTTAAAATTTTTGAACTCGTGATGTGAATCCACTTCTTCCTCATTTTGCAACTCATCCTCGTACAATCCAAAGAATTCATGTTCATTAAAATCCTGCTCCAAATTTGAATTGAAAAATTCAACATTTTTATTCTGTTCAATTCCTAGAATTTCAAGTTTTTCACAGCCTGAAAGAGGAAGACACAAATTTGAGCTTAAATCTATTTCCTGAAAAGAGTTGAAGTCTAAATCATTTGCTGAATTGTAAACAACTTCATTTAGATCGTCATTTTCAATTTCCAAAGTTGTAATTTGAAAATTTTCAATATCAGCAAAGAATGGATTATTTCCTGATTCATTGCTTGTTTGAATTTGATTCTGTTGCTCTCGTTGTTCTTTCAAAGATGTCAATAAACAAAGAAGTTCGTCGGCCTTTTTATTTAGTCTTTCTTCCCTCTCTCTAAGAATGTTAAGACAACCGTTGATTTGAGAGCTCTCGTTTTGGATTTCTTGATTCTCAAAATTATCTGAGTTTTCAGAAAATTGACATTGATATTGGAAATCATTTTGATTTTGAAAATTAGGTTCGTAACCAAAACTGTTGAAATTCGAAGGAAAATTGCAATTTTGGTTAATCTCAAGATGTGGATATGGGTTGTAATTTTCAAAATTATGATCGATTTGAAAATCATTTTCAAAATTATTTTCGAATTGGTTTCCAACCCCATATTGGTGTGGATCAAAGCTATACTGGAATTCAAAACTATTTTGATACGGATATGGCCCATAATCGAAACTATTGAAATTTGAATTGAAATCGTCATTTCGATCATAACATTGAAAATGTTGGTCATTTTGAAAATTTTGAAAATTGTTGACATTTGGCTCGCGAAATTTTGAAAAATCTTGCGTCATGAGTTGTAATTCAAAATCATACTCTTCAAGAGGACGTCTACTCCGATTATTATCCCACATATCTCTCAATGATTTTTTTGAATCAGACATTTTAAAGAAGTCATGGTAAGGCAGAAATTATTCTCGCTTCAAAATCATATAAATTACTAAGCTGTGCTCTATTAATTAAATGACTCAATTAGAAGGGGGAAGAGGGTCTTGTGGCCGTTCACGTATAGTATAAACTAAGGGATACGACCAATGTTTTACGGGTAGTATGCAACCTCTTTTGCTAATAGTTCAATAAATTGAACCACTATATAACCGCGATCCAATTATACGAGACAATCAACTTCACAAAGCACCACTTTTCAATTATATTATTTTGAAATATCTAATCAGATTTTATTGTTGAGAAACGATGAGAGTGATGACAGTAGTTTTGGAAATTTCAACTCACAACAATCAGACAGAATAATTGCAGAAATTAAAAATTGTACATAGCAAGCCACTGCCCCTGCAGAAGATTTTTACAATCAATTTCTATAATTGTCATATATCTAAGCACCTATAGAGTTTATAGAATTTTACAGAGCGAGGTACGACCGTTTGTTGAGAGCAGTTGAGCGACTATAGTAATTGAAATACCAGTGTTTGCAACTTGTTTGATCTCCAATTCCCCGTTTGATTGCCTGGATTTTGCTCTTTGACCCTTGATTTCTTATTTATTTTTTTTGAAAAAAGAACAAAAATAAATAAATAAAAAAGAACTAAGCTAAACAGAAAAGGACTCAACAGACTAACTTAACCCACGTTGTACCAAGTCAAAACAAATGCACCGGGTATCAAAAATAAGCACCCTGATGTGTTCACAACCCTAGAAGTAAGCCAGACTTCAATTACCCAAAAATAAACACACCACTCCAATTATAAAAGCTCACGCCCCTTGTTTTATAAACACTTGGATATCTTTCAGCAACCAAATTATTTTGTAAAGCCAAACAAAAAACAAGGGCCTGCGCCTCTTTGTTTTATTTCAGTAAGTCAAATCGGTCTCGAACAATCCACTTCAATTATTAATTTTCTTTTGAATCGAAGTTGGTTATGAGATTGGGGGTGCTGCGGTTTGTTGAAATTGGGTTTCGGATCAAGATTTTTGAGTTCGAACAGGGGATTTCAACTGGGTTTCGCTTGTTCCAATTGCGATTGTAGTCGTGGATTTTTGAATTGACGATGGAGAGTTTTGATTGTTCGAAGAAGGGTTTTGGCAATTTGATTTGCGATTTGTGATTTTTGGGTGTTCTGCTTTGAGATTTGAGGAGCGATTTTCGATGAAGGAAGGGAGGAGGTTTGCTGTTTGATCGGTGGTGAAAGCAAGGGGGTGCGAAGGTGTTGATTTTGGTGAAAGGAGGACGTTGATAGTGCGAATTGATGGTAGTTCTGAGTAATTTTAGAGGTGACTGAAGAGGCTTGGTGATTGTTTGGAGATGGATATTGTTGAAGATGGGATGATGGCGGTTGCACTCTGATGTGACGAAGTGAGCTTTGATGTGGTGATTCAAGGGTAGGGAGATGGTGAAACTTTTGTCTGAATGGTGGTCGGGAGGTTTGGTTCGTGATGATTTTAATTTGCAGTGTGCGACGGTAGAAGTTAAAGGTTGTTCAGTTGTTGACAGTGAAGTTGTAAGGGATGGTATAGATAGCGATCAACGGGGTTTTTGGCGTCTGAAAATTGCTGGGCTGAAAGTGGTTTTGTCGAAGTGGAAGGCTGCGGTGTGGTATGTGAGTATTTGTGGAGTATGGTCTGATTTTGGAGGAAGGAATATCGGGCAGAAATTGTTTGAGAGGAGGGATCCAAGTTGCTTTTGAGGAAGAAGGGTGGTTTGCAGTGAAAAGGGTTTTGACGCTGTGTTCTGGTGTGGGTGGCGATGGGTGCTGTTTGAACGATGAACATGGGGGATGGACTTTAGGCAGCAAGATGGCTGTTGGGTTTTTTTTTTTTGTGGTAGGAAGGTTCAAAGGGAATATGTATGGATGTGAAATTGTGAAGATAATTGGTGTACGATGGGGTGAATTTGACGGGGAGGAAATATGTTGCTTGGAATGGTGGGAGATGATGGATTTACTGTAAAGATTTAGGGCGGTGGTTGGAGTTTTGGTTTGTGAAGGGACCGGTACAAGCAAGAAGGATGATGTGATGATACGTAGATGGTGATGTAGATATGGGTTAAGACAGAGAAGGGAAAAGGAAACAACAGAAAAAGAAGGAAATTTGTATTTATTTATTTTTTAATTTTTTTTTGGATTTTTGTGAAATTGTAGAGGGGAATAGATTTATATAAAGGGAATGAACTGTAAAAGGGAAGAAATCAGAAAAAAAAAAAATGGCAAAGGAAAATTGTTTTTTTTTTCAAAAAAGAGCTGTAAAAGAGTAGCGGAGAATTTGTAAGAGTAAGAAAATAAATGAAAGGAGAGAGAAGTTGAAAGCAGGAAATAAATAAAAGAAAAATGGAATTTTTTTTTGTTTTTTTGTTTTTGTTTTTAGAGAGACTTGTAAAAGAAGAAAGAGATCTGTACAAAGGAGAAGAAATAAAAGAAAGGAAAGGCAACGAAATCAGTGAAATCAATGAAAAGAGGGAAGAGATTGTGTTGAAAACAGGAAAGTAATCAAAGAATTTTGGCAATTTTTTTTTCTTTTTTCTTGTTTAGTTCATGACCATACCAATGTAAATGATACACCACATTCCTAATCAAGATTTTTTTCTATATATACAAGCAAACAAAAAGGAAATAAAATAAGATAAAAACTAACACGAATCGGATATTAAATAAATAATCAAATTTAATCGTTACCACCTCGGCAACGGCGCCAAAAACTTGATCGTCGCTTTCCTATGAACCAGAAAAGTGTGACATTTAAATTAAATTCTGCAAGCATACAGGTGTGTAGCATACAGGTCGAACACAGGGAGGTATAATTAAAATCAAATTATTTATTTAATCTCTTGGGCGAGTTAGAGGATTTTCGAGGTTGGTTTTTGAAAACAATAAAAATTGAAACTGCGATCCGATTCAGAACAAATCTAATTGAACCGACGATCAAATCACAACTATCAATTGGAAATTAAAATGAAAAACAGAAATAAAATGCAGAAAGTAAAATTGCAGGAAAAGGAGAACAACAAAAAGTAAATTAGGATTGTCGTTGAAACTAATCAAACGACTAATCACTAACAAAAAAATGTAAAATACAATTGGTGTTCTTCCAAAACTAATTGTGAAGACAACACCGATTGCTAAGAAAGAAAAATGCAGAAAATAAAAGAAGAAGAAGAATTTTTATTAGAACAATGGAATACAGAAATGAGATAGGATCGTCGCTACAATGACATTACAAGGGTATTTATAGGATAGATAGCCAAACCCTAACCCTAACCCTAATACAATAATAGATGGGCCTTAGGGAATTCACAAAAGAGTTTACAATGAGAGTTTCAAAGGGGCCTTAGTTAAATCTATTAAATTTTTGGCCTTTATTCTTTTCCTCTTTGTTCTTTGACAATCCTCCCTTGATTTGAGATGTGCATGGCCTTTTTATCAATCATTTACTTGTCCAACAGCAACTAGATGTGAGATCTTCATCTATAATTCTTCAAGATGTAAATGTATAGCAATCTGATCTCCATTTCTCTACTTTTCTGGTTGCATGCGGGATGGGTTGGAATATCTGTAAAAGCTACAAAACACTACCTAAGTAATAGTTATTTATATACAAAAGATAAGATATAAGAGCATAAAATAAACACATTTCTATGTTAATCATTAAATTAGGTTTGAACGGGATATGGTAATTAAATTTACCGATAACGTTGTGGTGTTAGTTATGGAGTAATACCAGTTTTGATTCATGGGATGAATAGGTTGGGGTTGGGAAATTAAATAAATAACTACTTCGGTGTGGTTCGCTAATCCCGACTAGTTTGGAAAACCGTAATATGGTTTGAATTGAAATCCAAAGGAAGATCAAAAATAAATTTTAAAGAGTTTAACTTTGATAAATTTAATAGGAACAAATCCCTAAAGATGTGAATATTTGAATAAAAGAATATTCAAAATTGGAACGAGGCGTATGTTGTGTTTTTATAGCACTTGTTTATTATGTACGCGAGTTATTCGGAAAGACCGGGTTTGTACCCATTCTGAATAACTGATTCGACGATATGTCGAGGATGAAGACGGTGGTTGAAGACCGGAGGTCTTCACATCGTTTGGATGATTACTGATGTCTTGAATGGGTGGTACATCCAAACCGAGGTAATAAGTGGCGATCGTCCATGCATACTTGGAAATCGATGGATATGCGAGGACCTCTCCCCTGTATTGGACATATGCGGGAGGAATAAGGTGCTTCCGGTTTCGTTCAGACCCGGAACGAACTTGTAAATGAATTGTGTGTCTGACATTGGATTTTATTCTATGTTGATTGATTTCTATTAAATATATATCTGTTTGGCGGCAAAGAATTTATTCTCTTGCTTAACGCCCTTCTCTGAGATGTACGAGCTCAGAGGTTATATATCGATAGATATCAGCCGCATGGCATGAATTTCCTGTGTGGCATGCTGAGATGCGGTGATCATGGCTTTTGTTGAAACGCAGAGTCTTGTGGTTGATGATCAAAACACGACTTTAATACAGTGTAGCTTTGTGCATGGCGTTAAATCACGAGCCTCACACCTCGGTATGAGTCAAAAAGGGGATAAGGGAATGCAGTGAGTGCGTGATGTTTCTTTCTAGCTATAGGTGGTGTTAGTGTTTTATCAAGGCTTGACATTTTATATTTTTACCTTTGTGGATGTTTGATTGCAAGGCGCCTCGGTTATATCGGCCTCTTTGAAGCCGATGGATAGGTCTAATAGGACTGAGAAACATGTGTTCAGGAATTGTCAATCCTCAAATGTAAGAGAGGATCGGCACCGCAGGATCCAGGGGTTAGCCATAGTGTGCAGTCCCGAGACATTTGCTAGAGTGTCTCAAAGCAGTTAGGAGTACATCCCTTGCCTAGACTCATGATGGAAATCTAATTTCCAATACATGACCTTCAGTTTTGATTGTAGAGCCTAGTATGGCGACATAGTGCATGGGATACTATGTCGTCTATGATTGATACATTATATTTGAAGTTGTTTTCATAAACTTTACATTATAATAGTATCAAAATGATTTGTTTTAAATGTACCAAGCATGTTTGGCTATTATAAGGTAAAACCCTATCCTCCGGCTTGTGTTGCATTGTCTGATGGGACCTGGGTCTTATAATAGCTCCATTTTTCCAAAAAGCATTGCGCTATTTGTTATATGCACTGATATTCTTTGGAGGAAACCCGTTCCATGTTATATGGCGTAGTCCTTTGAATTACATTCCTTTAAAGTAAAGCTTTAAATAACTGTTTTAGTTCTCATACTAGTCACATGACTGACCTGGAGTTTATTGTTTTAACCTAAACTCTGGGTGCCCTTATTTTCCACACGGGTAGCTAGTAGTTTTGGTTTTGCAGATTCATATTCACAGGATCCTGGTTTACAACTGGAATGATATTAAGAAAGCTCTGTATCCATTTATCTCTTTCAATTGTGTTTTGTATTATTTTCCGCTGCTTTGTAATGTAATTTAAATCGCTGATATTTTTCTGATGTATAATATTGATTCATACTCTGTATATTCTTGTATTCTGATGGAATTGTTGTAATAAGCAATGAAATGTTCTTCTGTTTTCGTTCTGATTTGTCTTGTCCTCAAAGCAATCTGGGCTTTCCTTCACGGGGAAGTTCGGGTCGCCACATTTTGGTATCAGAGCTTTGGTTTACAGAGCTCGAGAACAAGACACACATGAACCGTACGAAAGAATTCATCAGAGATTGGATTAGCAATATCCAACAAGAATGACTCGTTAGAGATAGGATCAGTAGTATCCTAGAACCGGCGTGAAGAGTATATTTTTAAAATGAAAATGAATGTCGTTTTGAAAATTTAAACCTTATTCAACGTATTTGAATATTTTATTTGTATTGAATTTGGGCAATCCAATATATAAAGATTTTGCATATATGCCTTGCAAACGTTTATTCGAAGTTTTAATAAACTAGATAGATATAGAATCACACTCTAGTCGTCTGGAGATGATGCTGATAATGACCATGGCATCATTAGTATTTGTGTTCGAGTTTCGAAAGTGGTATTTCTATATATTTCCAATTGACTGGTGTGAGAACCAAAACCAGATAGGGACATTGTGTGAATTAGCATCAAAAACATGATTTTTTGTATATATATATATATATCAAAGTTATGAATTTGAAAAGCTAATCAACTAATTGATTGATGGTTGTGTTGTATGATCATTCCTTTAAACCATTATGTGAAAGAACGGTGTATATAACCAAATTGTACCAAATATTGAACTGATTTGAAAATTGTTTGAACTTGCATACATATACGTGTGTATCCAGTGAACATGTCATAGCAAAGAGGCTAGAGCGGAAGAATAAAATTGTTTGCCTGACAAATAGGTGCATGTTTATTGTATTTCTTGGGTTTTGGATGATTTTATGAGCCGATTGGCTAGCCGCTTAGCTGTTTCTTTTTCTTTTTGGGTTGGAGAGGCCTGTGTGGCGATTTCGGGATTTTCCCGGTGCTCCCGTACAGGGCAGGTTACGGCGAAATTTTTCGAAAATTTAGAGTGTTAGCCAAATTTTTGAAAATTTTGAAAAGTTCTTAAAAACTGAAAAGTTGAAGAACTTAAGCCATAATGAAAATAATGAAAGTTGAGTTGATTAGTGAAACAAATTTCAGCTCTGTTCCTTTTCGAGGACGAAAAGATTTTAAGTGAGGGAGATTGTAACAACCCGGAAAATCTGAGCCAATTTAAAATTTTATTTTGGCAATTTTAATGAATTTTGAATATTTAAAATGATTTATTTTAAATAACAACAATGAGAAATTTATTTTGAATAGATTTGAATGTATATTTTTATTTGAATCGACGTTAGAATATAAATATTTATTTTTAAAAATAAAAGGAATTGGAAATGGTGCAGTAGTTCGAAAATTCAATTTCGAATTTCAAATGAACGTACAGGATTCAAAATAAACCGGATTTTAAGGAAACCAAAAATATTAGAATCTATTTGAAAATATCTTTCCAACGAATCTGAAAAATTGAAATTTCATAGCGGGAATAAAAAGTTATGCCCAGTTGAAATTTCAGAATAGTCGCTATGGAATTTTGGCACTTAAAAATGGAAATTTTGCAAACGACTTTCGTTTTAGACGAAACCACTTTTGTTGGATCCGGAATGTCAAGTTATTGCTAGATTCAGAAATTCATAAATTTTGAATCAATATGTGAGCGTGGCGAAGGAAAACGTGTTTTGATAGCTTTAGTCAATTTGGATCGACCAGAAAATGGCCATTTTTCAGACGGTCTACGAATTTGACGAAATTAGTTTTGTTAGAACCGTATCGTCAATACAAAGCTAGAAATATATTTTTTGGAATTTTTAGAGTCAGTATGTGGCCCTAGTAAATTGAAATGTGCGTCTAAATTCAATATATTGATTTATATTTTTGATTTTGATGGAAACCGATCGAAACAGCCAAACTGGCTTACGATACATAGCCCATTGTGTTCGGAATGGGGTATTTAGCTAGGGGCGATAGTTATTGAATTTGATTTGGATTCTGAATGAAAATTCAACTTTTTGAAACAAAAGAAATAAAATAATAATTAAATTCTATAATACCCCCTCCTTTTCTCTATCCCTTTGGTCAAACCCCCCTATACCATTCGTTCAAAACAGAAATAAATAAATAAAAGGGGGAGGGAAGGAGGAGCTGTCTTCGCTCCTCCGTTCAGCGCGCCACCACGGCCTCCGGCGTGCTGCCGCCGGCGCAGCCACCAAGCCCCACTCTCGCGCTTCTCCCTCCTCCTCTAATCCGACCCGCTCTCCCCCTTTCACCCAAATCCGAAGCCCTCCAGCCTAGGAACACACGCAGCCGCCCGCGCCCTGAACCCCGCCACCAGACTAGCGCCGCCACTGCTACCTCCAGCGAGCCTTCTCTGGCCACTAGCACCTCACCTCCGACGTGAAACCCCCCTCCCCCCTCGACGAAGCTTCAATCTTTGTCATGAAATGTAAGTTTTTTTGTTAGAAAAAATTAGATTTTTATAGTTAGTAAAAGTTAGATGTTTATAGTTAATAAAAAATAGATTTTTCCATTAAGAAAGTTTAGATTTTTATTTTAAGAAAGATTAGATTTTTGACATTATAAGATTATATTTTTATATAGAGTGAAGATTATATTTTTGTATAATAGAAAAGATTATATTTCATTAGACAAAAGGTTTGGTTTTTATATATGTAGTAACGGTAGAAAAATATGATCTTTTACATGTTTTCAATGATATAAAGAAGTGACTTTTGTATACATAACAACGATATAAAAATTCGGTTTTTATATATATAATAGCATATCAAAAATGTGATTTTTATAGTGTATTCATCGAATTAAAAATGTGAATATTATTGTGTAAACATCATGTTAAAGATTTGATTTTTATTATGAAGTTAAAATAGATTTTTAATTATAGAAAGGCGATATTATTTATTATAGAAAGGCGAGATTTTTATATATGTTGTAGCGAAATTAAAATTCGTTCTTTATATAAGTAGTAGAGATATAAAAAATATAATTTTTATATAGAAAGAAGCATTGTAAAATATATGAAGTATAAATAAAAATATGATTTTTATTTATTGGAATGAAGCAATAAAAATATTATTTTTTATATATGAACAACGTGAAAAGGATGCGTTGGAATTTTGGGCAAATCCGAACCGTTCAAAAAGAAAGACTGGAGGAGTGGAACCCAAAGGTGAGAACTTCTCACTTTTATTTTGTTTTCTAGTTGAAATATATACTAGGATGCAGACGGTGCTTAGCAGCACCCAACACCCATCGTCCACAGACCATGGATGACTGGTTTGTTTGTTTGATTTTGTTGTGAAAACTGATTGTGTGATGTGGAATGGAATAAAATATTCGTAAATGGTAATCAATATTTTATAGTTAAAAATATAATTTTTAACGTGAATATGAATTAAATAAATATTTATAAACAAATCAGATGATTTGTTTATGTACACACATTCGACTGATATTGATTGGGACGATAAATTTTACACATCGCCCAACTGCACAAATAAAATTCATTTTTTGTTGTTTGAAACCCCACACGGGTGTTGGGATGATATATGGCACACACTAGTCCCAATAATTAGTTGTATGACGATCGATTGATTGACAGGCTGTATAAGCATTGAATATTTATATTTAATGCTTATACAGTGTAGAATGCACTTTGGATGATGGTTGATTATTTATCGTTGTTGTTGGGTACATGCATGTATGAAATCCATATAAATCACATTATATGGTAATTGACTATGTATGATTCCAGTTCAGAAAGAAAGAATATTTTAACATAATGATTATTTTAAAATAACGAATATTTTAAAAATAATATTCAATAAAAGATCAAAATCTGATTTTGATGCCCGATTTGGAATGGACAGGATTATATTTAAATATATAAAGCCGAATCGGTTAGATTGATGCCATTTTGACATGAACGATATTTATATCGATTTTATTCATTTTTATAATGAATATCGAAAAGGAAATGATTTTGAAATATAATGTTTGAAAATATTATCATTTATATATCGATGGTATGAAATATTCAATTTTGATTAGAAATTGAATATGAAGTTAAAATTGTTTCGAAAATGAATTTAAAACGATTTATAAAATACGTTTTAAAAGAAAATCGATGAAATATATATATATACATACATACATACATATATATAATGGCCTGAATAGAACACGCCGCGGCGGTTCAGGAATTTCGACCATTGCCTTCGAACAAACATTACGGGAGATCCGACCGTCGGATTCTCCTAAAACCAGAACCGTTGGGTTCGTATCAAAAAAGATTTCTAATGAATATGAGAGATTTGAAATCTAACGGTTGGATTTGGAATTATGTCCGAATCAAATTTGGAAAAGGTCGCTATAAGTGCAGTTCGATGGCCGTTTATGGAAATCGACTGTACGGGCCTTGATAAAATTATTAAAAATATCAATAATTTGTTTAAAATCATAATAAATGATTTGGAAAGAATTAGGATGAAAAATTCTATATTCGAAAAGATAAAAATATATTTTTATTGAAATGAACTAGTTTTGAAATAGAATAATAAATCCAATATTTTTAAAATAAATAAATTGGATTTGAAATGGTTTTAAAAATAACCAGGATTTCCAATATATGAACTGGAATGGATTTGAATCGAAATTATCTTAAGAAAATTTCAATATTGGATCCCGTGATTATACAGATATTGTGGAGGAATTTGGAAGATATATATATATATATTGTTATTCCAATACGATATTTATTGATTTCAAAATTCAATATTGAATATAAGCCAATATATTTTCTATTCAGAGCCTTATATTTAATATCAAATTGGATTTTGGGTTTGTCGTGAATGGTAACTTTAATAATACTGTTCTTAAACCCAATAGAGTTAAGAAAATCCGAAACTAACTGGAGATTGGTTAAGTTGAATAGTTTCATTGGTATTGATCTGATGAGATTTTGGGTTTGTCGTGAATGGTGTCTTCATCAACACTGTTCTTGACCCAGTTGAGAAAAGATTTAATATTTTATTTATATTTAATGAAGTATACCAATTAATTAATATTTAATTGGAATTGAACTGAAATTGGTCTTTGGGTTTATCGGGAACGGTGTTTTAAATAACACTTGTTCTTTAACCCGATTGACAATGAAATGAAATTTTGGGTTGTTGTGAATGGTATCTTTAATAATACTATTCTTAGGCCCAATTGAGTTAAGAAAATCAGAAACTAATTGGAGATTTGTTAAGTTAAATGGTTTACTGTGTATTGATCTGATGTTGGTTTCGGCCTTCGAGGTTAATATTTAGGGAATTGTTCACTTGCTAATTTACGGTTAGATGCTGATGGAATGGAACGTGATTTTGGGTTTATCATGAACTGTGCTTTAAATGACATTTGTTCTTTAACCCAGTTAAAGAAAGGATATGGTTTCCCGAGTTAAATAATCACTGATATTGATTTTTAGGAAGATTAAAACCAAGTGGAGTTTTTGTGAATATTTAATTAAATTGAAAGGATCGAGAATGGAGTATCGACAGTATTGCTCCTGTTAATAGTTGAATCTTTAATTATATTTGAATGGGAAATGGTAATTAAATTTACCGATAACATTATGGTGTTAGTTATGGAGTAATACCAATTTTGATTCATGGGATGAATAGGTTGGGATTGGGAAATTAAATAAATAATAACTTCGGTGTGGTTCGCTAATCCCGACTAGTTTGGAAAACCGTAATATGGTTTGAAATGAAATCCAAAGGGAGATCAAAGAATAAATTTTAAAGAATTTAACTTTGATAAAGTTAATGGGAACAAATCCTAAAGATGTGAATATTTGAATAAAAGAATATTCAGAATTGGAATGAGGGTATGTTGTTTTTTATAGCAGTAGTTTATTATTTACGCGAGTTATTCGGAAAGGTCGGGTTTATATTCATTCTGAATAACTGTTTCGACGATATGCCGACGATGAAGATGGTGGTTGAAGACCGAAGGTCTTCACATCGTTTGAATGATTACTGATGTCTTGATTAGGCTGTACACCCAAGCCAAGGTAATAAGTGGTGATCGTCCAGGCGTACTTGGAGATCGATGGATATGCGAGGACCTCTCCCCTGTATTGGACATATGAGGGAGAAATAAGGTGCCTCCAGTTTCGTTCAGACCCGGAACGAACTTGTAAATGGATTGTGTGTCTGATATTGGATTTTATTCTGCGTTGATTGATTTCTGTTAAATATATATCTGTTTGGCGGTGGAGAATTTATTCTCTTGCTTAACGCCCTTCTCTGTAACGTACGAGCTCAGAGGTTATACATCGATAGATATCAGTCGCATGGCATGAATTGCCTGTGTGGCATGCTGAGATGAAGTGATCAAGGCTTTTGTTGAAAAGAAGAGTCTTGTGGTTGATGATCTAAGCTCGACTTTAATACAATGTAGCTTGGTCTATAGCGTTAATTCGCGAGCCTCACACCTCGGTATGAGTCAAAAATGGGATAAGGGGACATAGTGAGTGCATGACGTTTCTTTCTATCTATTGGTGGTGTTAGTGTTTTATCAAGGCCTGACATTTTATATTTTTACCTTTGTGGATGTTCGATTGCGAAGCGCCTCGGCTATATCGGTCTCTACAGAGCCGATGGATAGGTCCAATAGGACTGGGAAACGTGGTTGAGGAATTGCCAATCCTCAAATGTAAGAGAGGATCGACACCGCAGGATCCAGGGGTTACCCAGAGTGTGTAGTCCCGAGGCATTTGCTAGAGTGTCTCGAAGCGGTTAGGAGTACATCCCTTGCCTGGGCTCATGATGGAAATCCGATTTCCAATACGTAACCTTCAGTTTTGATTGTAGAGCCTAGTATGGCGACATAGTAGCATATGATACTATGCCGTCTATTATTGATACATTTATATTTGAAGTTGTTTTCATAAACTTTACATTATAATATGTAATAACCCGGAAATTCTGGGCCAGTTTAAAATTTTTATTTTGGCTATTTTAGCGAATTTTGATTATTTAAAATGAATTATTTTAAATAATATCGACGAAAATCTATTTTGAATAGAATTCGAACGTATATATTATACACGTCGTCGTTAGAATATAAATATTTATATATAATTATAAATAGAATTGAAAATGGAGCGGTAGTTCGATAATTCGATTTCAAACTTCAATTGAATGTACCGGGTGCAAAATAATCCGGATTTTAGTGAAACCAAAAATAATGGGATCTGATTGTGAATATCTTTCCAACGAATCCGAAAAATCGAAATTTCCTAACGGGAATCAAAAGATATGTCCAGTTGAAATTTCTGAATAGTCGCTATGGAATTCAGGCCCTTAAAAATAGACTTTTTGCAAACGACCTCGGATTTCGACGAAACCACTTTTGTTGGGTCCGTGATGTAAAGTTATTGCTAGGTTTCAAATTTCATAATTTTTCGAATCAATATGTGAGCGTGGCAAAGGAAAACGCGTTTGACCAGTTTCAGTTGATTTTAATCGACTGGAAATTGGTCATTTTTCCAACGGTCTCAGAATTCGACGAAACTAGTTTTGTTAGGACCGTATCGTCAATACGAAGCTAGAAAATATTTTTCAGGAATTTTTAAAGTTCGTATGTGACCCCGGTAATTTGAAATGTACGTTTAAAATTCAATATAGTGATTTAAATGTAAATTAAACAGAAACTGATCGAAACAGTCGAATCAGTTTGCGATACATATCCCATTGTGTTCAGAATGGGGGTAATACGCTAGGGACGACAGTCGGCGGATTCGATTTCGAGTTCGAATGGAAAGGGTACTTTATAAGGTTCAAAATTTAAAAATAAATAAAATAATAATAATAAAAAAAAAGTCAACCTTTCTTCCCTTAAGGCCCCCCCCATGTTGTCTCTCTTACCCAAAACTGATTCAGGGAAAAAAAAAGAAACCGCCGCTCCCGAGACTCGCCGACGCGCCCCTCCCCAGGCGGCGCCACCCACCACCACTACGGCGAGAACCCCCTTCGGTCACCCCACCTCCGATCGCACCCCTCTCCCCTTCGACAGCCCCTCCAGCCTCCCCAAGCCCACAGACCCGCGAACCCTAGCCCCCAGTCACCGAAACCACCACGCTCCCCTCGAAGACCGCCACCGACGAACCGCGCCATCGCCCTCCCACCCACGCAGCACCGCACCGATACCCCCCCTGTAAGTTTATTTTATTTTTTTATTTTTTTATTTTATTTTATTTATATTGTTTTATCCGATTTTAATTAGGAGAAAAAAACCTGATTTAATTTTTTTAGTATAAAGATATAATGTTGAAGAAGATGAAGATTTGTTTTATAACATAGAAAAGATGGAATTTTTACGAAGTAAAAATATGATTTTTATATTTTTAAAGTATTAAAAATATAGTTTTTATATTTTTAAAGAATTAAAAATATGATTTTTATATTTTTAAAGTATTAAAAATATAATCTTTACTATATAGAAGTGGTAGAAATATGATTTTTGTTTAGGTAGAGAATTAAAAATATAATTTTTACATGATAGGAATATTAAAAATATTATCTTTATATGTGTAGAAAAATAAAAATGAGATTTTTATAAAGATGAAATCTTTAAATTTGAAAAGGCGAAATCTATATTTTTGAAATGGAATTTTTATCTATATGGCATCGCAGAATAAAAATGTGATTTTTACATGTTGAACTTCGAAATAAAAATGTAATTTTTATATGTTGAACTTCGAAATAAAAATGTGATTTTTATATATTGAATAGCGAAGTAAAATTCGATTTTTACATATGTAGTGAAAGCGGAGAACAAAAGCGACAAAAGGCAAGATGACGAAGATGCGATAGCGATGAAGATTTCTATCAATGAAGTGCCGTGGAGCTAGGATAGCTATATGTGAGAATTTCTCACCTTTCCATTTCATTTCTATTTATATAAATATACTAGGATGCAGACGGTGCTTAGTAGCACCCGACACAATCGTCCACAGACCATGGACTTGTTTGTTTGGTTGCATAAATTAGTTGATGATTTGATTTGAATTTGATTGTTTGGTGAATTTGATTGATATGTGAATGGCGTGGGCCTTCACTAGACCGGGGATAAGGCTAGGCCTCGTCCCGTTTCTAGTATAGTGCCGTTATGCCGCCGAAATTTTCTAAAATATGTTAGAAAAATAAAAATATCATTTTATTTAAAGAATGAACTGAATAGAAATTCATATGTTGGAATAAAATGTTTTTATCGTTAAAAATATAATTTTTAACGTGAATGTGAATAAATAAATATTCATTTACAAACCAGACGGTTTGTTTATGTACACCTATTTGAAGGACATTGATTGGGTCGATAAATTTTACACATCGCCCAACTGCACAAATAAAATATGCGTTTGATTGTTTGAAACCCCACACGGGTGTTGGGATGAAATTTGAAGTTCACTCATCCTGATTGATTAAATATGTCGATCGATTGATTGACAGGCTGTTATAAGCGTTAGATATCTTTATTTGATGCTTATACAGTGTAGTGTACTTTGGTTGATGGTTGATCATTTTTCAATGCTATTATATACAAGTGTTGTGTGAAAATCCATATAATTAATTTTATATGGTAATTGATTGGGCCTCATTCCAGTTTAGAAATGGAAATATTTGAAATAGAAATAATTGAAATAGAATATTTGAAAATAGAAATTTATGAAGTCGTGTTGATTAGTTTGACGCCATTTTGACGTGAACGATATTTATATCGATTTTAAACGAATTCAAAGTGAATTGAAAACGATTTCGAAATGAATTGAATTGAAAACGAATTCAAAGTGAATTGAAAACGATTTCGAAATGAATTGAATTGAAAACGATTTCAAAGTGAATTGAAAACGATTTCGAAATGAAGTGAATTGAAAACGATTTCGAAATGAAGTGAATTGAAAACGATTTCGAAATGAAGTGAATTGAAAACGATTTCGAAATGAAGTGAATTGAAAACGAATTCAAATTGAATTGAAATTTGAATTGAATAGAAATGAATTTTAAAACGAATCTATAAAGAAGAATTCAATTCTGATTTGAATTGAAAAGGAAGTTGAAAATGTTTTTGAAACGAATTCAAAACTATTTATATAATTCGTTTTAAATAGAAATCGACGAAGTATATATTATATATATTATATATATAATATAATGGCCTGAATAGAACGCGCCGCGCCGCGGCAGTTCGTGAATTTCGATCATTTATTTCAAACGGACATTACGGGAGATCCGACCATCGGATTCTCCTAAAACCGGAACCGTTGGGTTCGTATCGAAAAGAGCTTTCTAACGAATATTAGAAATTTGAAATCTAACGGTTGGATTTGGAATTATGTCCAAATCAAATTTGAAAAAGGTCGCTATAAGTGCAGTTCGATGGCCGTTGATGGAAATCGACTGTACGGGCCTTGATAAAATTATTAAAAATAGTGATAATTTGTGTAAAATCATAAGAAATGATTTGTGAAGATTTGGGATGAAAAACTCCTTATTTGAAAAGATAAAAATAGATTTTTATCGAAATGAACTAGTTTTGAACTAGAATTATAATTCTATTTATTTTTAAATAAATAAATTGAATTTGAAAAGGGTTTTGAAAATAACCAAAATTTCCAATGATTGCATTGGAGTGGATTTGAATCGAAATTGTCTTCGGAATATTTCGATGTTGGAATTCGTGATTATACAGATGTTGTTATGGAAATTTGAAAGATATATATTTATATCGTTATTTCCAATACAACATTTGTTAGTCATAGAATTTGATATTGAATATAAGCCGATATATTTTCTATTCAGAGCCTTGTATTGAATATCAAATGTGATTTGGGTTTGTCGTGAATGGTGTCTTCACTAACACTGTTCTTGAACCCAGTTGAGAAAAGATTAAATCTTTTTGTTTAGATTTAACGAAGTGTACCAATTAAACAACATTTAATTGGAATTGAATTGGTATTGATTTTTGGGTTTATCGTGAACAGTGTTTTAAATAACACTTGTTCTTTAACCCGATAATTAATGAATGTGACTTTGGGTTTATCGTGGACAGTGTTTTAAATGACACTGATTCTTTAACCCAGTTAACGATTAAAACTAAGTGGAGTTTTAATGAATCTTTAATTAGATTGAAAAGATCGAGAATGGAGTATAACCAGTTTTACTCCAGGCGATAGTTAAATCTTTAATTAGATTTGAACGTGAAATGGTAATTGAATTTACCGATAACACCGTGGTGTTAGATATGAAGTATAACCAGTTTTACTTCATGGGATGAATAGGTTGGGATTGGGAAATAAAATAAATGATTACTTCGGTGTGGTTCGCTAATCCCGACTAGTTTGAATTGATATTCAAAGGAGATTAAAGAATAAATTTAAAGAATTTATCTTGGATAAAATTAATGGGAACTTTTCCCAAAGTATAGGAATATTTGAATAAAAGAATATTCTGAATTGGAATGAGGCGTATGTTGTGTTTGTGTAACACTTTTATAATATATACGCGAGTTATTCAGAAAGACCGGGTTTATCCCATTCTGAATAACTGATTCGACGTGGTGTCGAAGATGAAGACGGTGGTCGAAGACCAAAAGTCTTCACGTCGTTTGGGTGATTACTGATGATCTTGATTGGGCTGTACACCCAAGAAGATGGAAACAGTTAGTGATCGTCCAGACGTACTTGGAGATCGATGGATATGCGGGGTACTAGGTGCCTCCGGTTTCGTTCAGACCCAGAACGGACTTGTAAATGGACTGTGTGTCTGACATTGGATTTTAGTCCGTGTGATTGATCTCTATTAAATATATATCTGTTTGGCGGCGGAGAATTTATTCTCTTGCTTAACGCCCTTCTCTGGGACGTACGAGCTCAGGGGTTATATATTGATGGATATCAAACGCATGGAGTGAATTGCCTGTGTGGCATGCCTAAGTGGCAATTGATCGAGGCTTCTGTTGAAAAGCAAAGTCTTGTGGTGATGATCGAAGCACGGCCTTTGTGGCGTAGCTTTGTGTAACGTTTACTTCGCGAGTTTCACACCCGGTATGAACCAAAAACGGGAGAGGACATCAGGGAGGACTTGCGTTTCTTTCTAGCTAGAAGTGGCGTCAGTGGTTTTACACGCCCTGACGAGTTTGACTTATGTGGTTGTTGCTGTTGCGAGGCGCCTCGGATTGATCGGTCGTTCTCGAACCGATGGAGTCATTTAGTTGGCTCATTTACGCCCCAAAGGGCGGAGAGACGTAGTGTTCAGGCATAATAATCCACATCGGTGGACCGGCCCTGACGATCTAAAGGGTTGATGCGTTCTGATCCTGAGACATGGGCTAGATTGTCTCGAATTCGTTGAGGACTATCTTTTGCCTCGGTTCATAGATGGAAACCCAATTTCCAAATACGTGACATTTGCGGTTTTAATTGTAGAACTAGTACGGCGACATGATATATGGTACCCATGCCGCCTATGATTGATACTTATGATTTGAAGTTGTTTTATACACTATGCACTTATAATAGTATCAAATGATTGGTTTTAAACGTATCAAGCATTCTTTGGCTGTTATAAGGGAAAACCCTATCCCCCGGCTTGCGTTGCATTGTGTGATAGGACCTGGGTCTTATAACAGCTTCATCTTTCTTTATTTAGCATTGCGCTGTTGTTTCATGCACTGGTATTCTTGGGAGGAAACCCGTTCCGTGTTATACGGCGTGGTCCCTTGATTTTCCTAACTTTAAAATAAAGATTAACTGTTTTAGTTCTCACACCAGTCACATGACTGACCTAGAGTTTATTGTTTTAACCTAAACTCTGGGTGCCCCTATTTTCGACACGGGCAGCTAGTAGTTTCGGTTTTGCAGATTTATATTCACAGGATCCTGGTTTACAGCTGGAACGATATCCGGAAAGCTTCGTATCTGTATATCTCCTCTAGTTGTGTATTGTATTATTTTCCGCTGCAATGTATTTAAATGTAATTTAAATCTCTGATATTTCTGTGTAATATTCATTTATACTCTGTATATTCTTGTAATCTGATGCATTGTTGTGATATACAGTGAAATGTTCTTTCGTATGCATTCTGTTGTGTCGTGTTCTCAAGGATAGGGCGTTTTCGAACAGTTTGGGTCGGTTTAGCGACTGGTTCGGACCGAGCGAAATTCCTTCTCGTCACAGTTGGTATCAGAGCTTTGGTTTACAAAGCTCAGAGAACAAGGCACATTAGAACCATATGAAAGAATTCATCAGATATTGGGTTAGTAATATCCAATTAGAATGACTCGTTAGAGATAGGATCAGTAGTATCCTAGAACGAGTGTGAAGAGTATATTTTTCAAATGAAAACAAATTTTGTTTTGAAAATCTAAATCAACTATTCGTATTTGGTTACTTATTTATATTGATGTGGACAATCCAGTATATATAGATTTTGCGTATACGTCTGATCCGCGTGTATTCGAAATTTTAATATACTGGATAGATATAGAATTACGCTCTAGTCGCCCGGGAGTGATTCTGATGATTGATATATCATCATCAGAATTTATATTCGAGTGACGAACGTGTAATATCTATATATTTCCATTAGACTGGTGTGAGAACCAAAATTAGATAGGGCTAATTGTTGTGATTTGGCATCAAAAACATGATTTTTGACTATGTATCGAAATTATGAATTTGAAACTCTAATTCACTAATTGATTGATGATTGTGTTGTTTGTTTAATTGTTTGATAATTTTGAACCATTACGCCTAATTGTATCAAATAATGAATTGTATTGAAATTGGTCGCATTTGCTTGCATATACTTGTACTTACATTGAACAGGTCATAGCAAGGAGGCTAGAGAAGAGAATAAAATTTGTTTGCCCGACAAATAGGTACATGTTTACTACATAATTTACTGTTTTGTTTGGGTGATGATGATTTTATGAGCCTGTTGGCTAGCCGCTTGGCTTTTTCTTTTTCTTTTTGAGATCTGAAGGACCGGGGAAGCTATTTGAAATTCCCCGATGCTCCCGGTGTAGGGGAGGTTATGGCGAAATTTTTCGAAAATTTAGGGTGTTAGCCAAATTTTTGAAAATTTGAAAATTCTCAGAAACTGAAAAGTTGGAGAATGGAAGCCGGATCGAACGTAGAGTTGATTAATCAAACCACTTTCGACTTTGTTCCTTTTCGGGGACGAAAAGTTTATAGTGGGGGAGATTGTAATAACCCGGAAATTCTGGGCCAGTTTAAATTTTTTATTTTGGCTATTTTAGCGAATTTTGATTATTTAAAATGAATTATTTTAAATAATATCGACGAAAATCTATTTTGAATAGAATTCGAACGTATATATTATACGCGTCGTCGTTAGAATATAAATATTTATATATAATTATAAATAGAATTGAAAATGGCGCGGTAGTTCGATAATTCGATTTCAAACTTCAATTGAATGTACCGGGTGCAAAATAATCCGGATTTTAGTGAAACCAAAAATAATGGGATCTGATTGTGAATATCTTTCCAACGAATCCGAAAAATCGAAATTTCCTAACGGGAATCAAAAGATATGTCCAGTTGAAATTTCTGAATAGTCGCTATGGAATTCAGGCCCTTAAAAATAGACTTTTTGCAAACGACCTCGGATTTCGACGAAACCACTTTTGTTGGGTCCGTGATGTAAAGTTATTGCTAGGTTTCAAATTTCATAATTTTTCGAATCAATATGTGAGCGTGGCAAAGGAAAACGCGTTTGACCAGTTTCAGTTGATTTTAATCGACTGGAAATTGGTCATTTTTCCAACGGTCTCAGAATTCGACGAAACTAGTTTTGTTAGGACCGTATCGTCAATACGAAGCTAGAAAATATTTTTCAGGAATTTTTAAAGTTCGTATGTGACCCCGGTAATTTGAAATGTACGTTTAAAATTCAATATAGTGATTTAAATGTAAATTAAACAGAAACTGATCGAAACAGTCGAATCAGTTTGCGATACATATCCCATTGTGTTCAGAATGGGGGTAATACGCTAGGGACGACAGTCGGCGGATTCGATTTCGAGTTCGAATGGAAAGGGTACTTTATAAGGTTCAAAATTTAAAAATAAATAAAATAATAATAATAATAATAATAAAAAGTCAACCTTTCTTCCCTTAAGGCCCCCCCACGTTGTCTCTCTTACCAAAAACTGATTCAAGGAAAAAAAAAAAAGAAACCGCCGCTCCCGAGACTCGCCGACGCGCCCCCCGCCAGGCGGCGCCACCCACCACCACTACGGCGAGAACCCCCTTCGGTCACCCCACCTCCGATCGCACCCCTCTCCCCTTCGACAGCCCCTCCAGCCTCCCCAAGCCCACAGACCCGCGAACCCTAGCCCCCAGTCACCGAAACCACCACGCTCCCCTCGAAGACCGCCACCGACGAACCGCGCCATCGCCCTCCCACCCACGCAGCACCACACCGATACCCCCCCTGTAAGTTTATTTTATTTTTTTATTTCTTTATTTTATTTATATTGTTTTATCCGATTTTAATTAGGAGAAAAAAACCTGATTTAATTTTTTTAGTATAAAGATATAATGTTGAAGAAGATGAAGATTTGTTTTATAACATAGAAAAGATGGAATTTTTACGAAGTAAAAATATGATTTTTATATTTTTAAAGTATTAAAAATATAGTTTTTATATTTTTAAAGAATTAAAAATATGATTTTTATATTTTTAAAGTATTAAAAATATAATCTTTACTATATAGAAGTGGTAGAAATATGATTTTTGTTTAGGTAGAGAATTAAAAATATAATTTTTACATGATAGGAATATTAAAAATATCATCTTTATATGTGTAGAAAAATAAAAATGAGATTTTTATAAAGATGAAATCTTTAAATTTGAAAAGGCGAAATCTATATTTTTGAAATGGAATTTTTATCTATATGGCATCGCAGAATAAAAATGTGATTTTTACATGTTGAACTTCGAAATAAAAATGTAATTTTTATATGTTGAACTTCGAAATAAAAATGTGATTTTTATATATTGAATAGCGAAGTAAAATTCGATTTTTACATATGTAGTGAAAGCGGACAACGAAAGCGACAAAAGGCAAGATGACGAAGATGCGATAGCGATGAAGATTTCTATCAATGAAGTGCCGTGGAGCTAGGATAGCTATATGTGAGAATTTCTCACCTTTCCATTTCATTTCTATTTATATAAATATACTAGGATGCAGACGGTGCTTAGTAGCACCCGACACAATCGTCCACAGACCATGGACTTGTTTGTTTGGTTGCATAAATTAGTTGATGATTTGATTTGAATTTGATTGTTTGGTGAATTTGATTGATATGTGAATGGCGTGGGCCTTCACTAGACCGGGGATAAGGCTAGGCCTCGTCCCGTTTCTAGTATAGTGCCGTTATGCCGCCGAAATTTTCTAAAATATGTTAGAAAAATAAAAATATCATTTTATTTAAAGAATGAACTGAATAGAAATTCATATGTTGGAATAAAATGTTTTTATCGTTAAAAATATAATTTTTAACGTGAATGTGAATAAATAAATATTCATTTACAAACCAGACGGTTTGTTTATGTACACCTATTTGAAGGACATTGATTGGGTCGATAAATTTTACACATCGCCCAACTGCACAAATAAAATATGCGTTTGATTGTTTGAAACCCCACACGGGTGTTGGGATGAAATTTGAAGTTCACTCATCCTGATTGATTAAATATGTCGATCGATTGATTGACAGGCTGTTATAAGCGTTAGATATCTTTATTTGATGCTTATACAGTGTAGTGCACTTTGGTTGATGGTTGATCATTTTTCAATGCTATTATATACATGTGTTGTGTGAAAATCCATATAATTAATTTTATATGGTAATTGATTGGGCCTCATTCCAGTTTAGAAATGGAAATATTTGAAATAGAAATATTTGAAATAGAATATTTGAAAATAGAAATTTATGAAGTCGTGTTGATTAGTTTGACGCCATTTTGACGTGAACGATATTTATATCGATTTTAAACGAATTCAAAGTGAATTGAAAACGATTTCGAAATGAATTGAATTGAAAACGAATTCAAAGTGAATTGAAAACGATTTTGAAATGAATTGAATTGAAAACGATTTCAAAGTGAATTGAAAACGATTTCGAAATGAAGTGAATTGAAAACGATTTCGAAATGAAGTGAATTGAAAACGATTTCGAAATGAAGTGAATTGAAAACGATTTCGAAATGAAGTGAATTGAAAACGAATTCAAATTGAATTGAAATTTGAATTGAATAGAAATGAATTTTAAAACGAATCTATAAAGAAGAATTCATTTGTGATTTGAATTGAAAAGGAAGTTGAAAATGTTTTTGAAACGAATTCAAAACTATTTATATAATTCGTTTTAAATAGAAATCGACGAAGTATATATTATATATATTATATATATAATATAATGGCCTGAATAGAACGCGCCGCGCCGCGGCAGTTCGTGAATTTCGATCATTTATTTCAAACGGACATTACGGGAGATCCGACCGTCGGATTCTCCTAAAACCGGAACCGTTGGGTTCGTATCGAAAAGAGCTTTCTAACGAATATTAGAAATTAGAAATCTAACGGTTGGATTTGGAATTATGTCCAAATCAAATTTGAAAAAGGTCGCTATAAGTGCAGTTCGATGGCCATTGATGGAAATCAACTGTACGGGCCTTGATAAAATTATTAAAAATAGTGATAATTTGTGTAAAATCATAAGAAATGATTTGTGAAGATTTGGGATGAAAAACTCCATATTTGAAAAGATAAAAATAGATTTTTATCGAAATGAACTAGTTTTGAACTAGAATTATAATTCTATTTATTTTTAAATAAATAAATTGAATTTGAAAAGGGTTTTGAAAATAACCAAAATTTCCAATGATTGCATTGGAGTGGATTTGAATCGAAATTGTTTTCGGAATATTTCGATGTTGGAATTCGTGATTATACAGATGTTGTTATGGAAATTTGAAAGATATATATTTATATCGTTATTTCCAATACGACATTTGTTAGTCATAGAATTTGATATTGAATATAAGCCGATATATTTTCTATTCAGAGCCTTGTATTGAATATCAAATGTGATTTGGGTTTGTCGTGAATGGTGTCTTCACTAACACTGTTCTTGAACCCAGTTGAGAAAAGATTAAATCTTTTTGTTTAGATTTAACGAAGTGTGCCAATTAAACAATATTTAATTGGAATTGAATTGGTATTGATTTTGGGGTTTATCGTGAACAGTGTTTTAAATAACACTTGTTCTTTAACCCGATAATTAATGAATGTGACTTTGGGTTTATCGTGGACAGTGTTTTAAATGACACTGATTCTTTAACCCAGTTAACGATTAAAACTAAGTGGAGTTTTAATGAATCTTTAATTAGATTGAAAAGATCGAGAATGGAGTATCACCAGTTTTACTCCAGGCGATAGTTAAATCTTTAATTAGATTTGAACGTGAAATGGTAATTGAATTTACCGATAACACCGTGGTGTTAGATATGAAGTATAACCAGTTTTACTTCATGGGATGAATAGGTTGGGATTCGGAAATAAAATAAATGATTACTTCGGTGTGGTTCGCTAATCCCGACTAGTTTGAATTGATATTCAAAGGAGATTAAAGAATAAATTTAAAGAATTTATCTTGGATAAAATTAATGGGAACTTTTCCCAAAGTATAGGAATATTTGAATAAAAGAATATTCTGAATTGGAATGAGGCGTATGTTGTGTTTGTGTAACACTTTTATAATATATACGCGAGTTATTCAGAAAGACCGGGTTTATCCCATTCTGAATAACTGATTCGACGTGGTGTCGAAGATGAAGACGGTGGTCGAAGACCAGAGGTCTTCACGTCGTTTGGGTGATTACTGATGATCTTGATTGGGCTGTACACCCAAGAAGATGGAAACAGTTAGTGATCGTCCAGACGTACTTGGAGATCGATGGATATGCGGGGTACTAGGTGCCTCCGGTTTCGTTCAGACCCAGAACGGACTTGTAAATGGGCTGTGTGTCTGACATTGGATTTTAGTCCGTGTGATTGATCTCTATTAAATATATATCTGTTTGGCGGCGGAGAATTTATTCTCTTGCTTAACGCCCTTCTCTGGGACGTACGAGCTCAGGGGTTATATATTGATGGATATCAAACGCATGGAGTGAATTGCCTGTGTGGCATGCCTAAGTGGCAATTGATCGAGGCTTCTGTTGAAAAGCAAAGTCTTGTGGTGATGATCGAAGCACGGCCTTTGTGGCGTAGCTTTGTGTAACGTTTACTTCGCGAGTTTCACACCCGGTATGAACCAAAAACGGGAGAGGACATCAGGGAGGACTTGCGTTTCTTTCTAGCTAGAAGTGGCGTCAGTGGTTTTACACGCCCTGACGAGTTTGACTTATGTGGTTGTTGCTGTTGCGAGGCGCCTCGGATTGATCGGTCGTTCTCGAACCGATGGAGTCATTTAGTTGGCTCATTTACGCCCCAAAGGGCGGAGAGACGTAGTGTTCAGGCATAATAATCCACATCGGTGGACCGGCCCTGACGATCTAAAGGGTTGATGCGTTCTGATCCTGAGACATGGGCTAGATTGTCTCGAATTCGTTGAGGACTATCTTTTGCCTCGGTTCATAGATGGAAACCCAATTTCCAAATACGTGACATTTGCGGTTTTAATTGTAGAACTAGTACGGCGACATGATATATGGTACCCATGCAACCTATGATTGATACTTATGATTTGAAGTTGTTTTATACACTATGCACTTATAATAGTATCAAATGATTGGTTTTAAACGTATCAAGCATTCTTTGGCTGTTATAAGGGAAAACCCTATCCCCCGGCTTGCGTTGCATTGTGTGATAGGACCTGGGTCTTATAACAGCTTCATCTTTCTTTATTTAGCATTGCGCTGTTGTTTCATGCACTGGTATTCTTGGGAGGAAACCCGTTCCGTGTTATACGGCGTGGTCCCTTGATTTACCTAACTTTAAAATAAAGATTAACTGTTTTAGTTCTCACACCAGTCACATGACTGACCTGGAGTTTATTGTTTTAACCTAAACTCTGGGTGCCCCTATTTTCGACACGGGCAGCTAGTAGTTTCGGTTTTGCAGATTTATATTCACAGGATCCTGGTTTACAGCTGGAACGATATCCAGAAAGCTTCGTATCCGTATATCTCCTCTAGTTGTGTATTGTATTATTTTCCGCTGCAATGTATTTAAATGTAATTTAAATCTCTGATATTTCTGTGTAATATTCATTTATACTCTGTATATTCTTGTAATCTGATGCATTGTTGTGATATACAGTGAAATGTTCTTTCGTATGCATTCTGTTGTGTCGTGTTCTCAAGGATAGGGCGTTTTCGAACGGTTTGGGTCGGTTTAGCGACTGGTTCGGACCGAGCGAAATTCCTTCTCGTCACAGTTGGTATCAGAGCTTTGGTTTACAAAGCTCAGAGAACAAGGCACATTAGAACCATATGAAAGAATTCATCAGATATTGGGTTAGTAATATCCAATTAGAATGACTCGTTAGAGATAGGATCAGTAGTATCCTAGAACGAGTGTGAAGAGTATATTTTTCAAATGAAAACAAATTTTGTTTTGAAAATCTAAATCAACTATTCGTATTTGGTTACTTATTTATATTGATGTGGACAATCCAGTATATATAGATTTTGCGTATACGTCTGATCCGCGTGTATTCGAAATTTTAATATACTGGATAGATATAGATTACGCTCTAGTCGCCCGGGAGTGATTCTGATGATTGATATATCATCATCAGAATTTATATTCGAGTGACGAACGTGTAATATCTATATATTTCCATTAGACTGGTGTGAGAACCAAAATTAGATAGGGCTAATTGTTGTGATTTGGCATCAAAAACATGATTTTTGACTATGTATCGAAATTATGAATTTGAAACTCTAATTCACTAATTGATTGATGATTGTGTTGTTTGTTTAATTGTTTGATAATTTTGAACCATTACGCCTAATTGTATCAAATAATGAATTGTATTGAAATTGGTCGCATTTGCTTGCATATACTTGTACTTACATTGAACAGGTCATAGCAAGGAGGCTAGAGAAGAGAATAAAATTTGTTTGCCCGACAAATAGGTACATGTTTACTACATAATTTACTGTTTTGTTTGGGTGATGATGATTTTATGAGCCTGTTGGCTAGCCGCTTGGCTTTTTTTTCTTTTTGAGATCTGAAGGACCGGGGAAGCTATTTGAAATTCCCCGATGCTCCCAGTGCAGGGGAGGTTATGGAGAAATTTTTCGAAAATTTAGGGTGTTAGCCAAATTTTTGAAAATTTGAAAATTCTCAGAAACTGAAAAGTTGGAGAATGGAAGCCAGATCGAACGTAGAGTTGATTAATCAAACCACTTTCGACTTTGTTCGGGACGAAAAGTTTAAAGTGGGGGAGATTGTAATAACCCGGAAATTCTGGGCCAGTTTAAAATTTTTATTTTGGCTATTTTAGCGAATTTTGATTATTTAAAATGAATTATTTTAAATAATATCGACGAAAATCTATTTTGAATAGAATTCGAACGTATATATTATACGCGTCGTCGTTAGAATATAAATATTTATATATAATTATAAATAGAATTGAAAATGGCGCGGTAGTTCGATAATTCGATTTCAAACTTCAATTGAATGTACCGGGTGCAAAATAATCCGGATTTTAGTGAAACCAAAAATAATGGGATCTGATTGTGAATATCTTTCCAACGAATCCGAAAAATCGAAATTTCCTAACGGGAATCAAAAGATATGTCCAGTTGAAATTTCTGAATAGTCGCTATGGAATTCAGGCCCTTAAAAAT
This sequence comes from Allium sativum, assembly GCA_030737875.1. Lineage (NCBI taxonomy): Eukaryota > Viridiplantae > Streptophyta > Magnoliopsida > Asparagales > Amaryllidaceae > Allium > Allium sativum. The sequence goes on from CM060924.1 coordinate 837,220,033, forward strand.
AGACTTTTTGCAAACGACCTCGGATTTCGACGAAACCACTTTTGTTGGGTCCGTGATGTAAAGTTATTGCTAGGTTTCAAATTTCATAATTTTTCGAATCAATATGTGAGCGTGGCAAAGGAAAACGCGTTTGACCAGTTTTAGTTGATTTTAATCGACTGGAAATTGGTCATTTTTCCAACGGTCTCAGAATTCGACGAAACTAGTTTTGTTAGGACCGTATCGTCAATACGAAGCTAGAAAATATTTTTCAGGAATTTTTAAAGTTCGTATGTGACCCCGGTAATTTGAAATGTACGTTTAAAATTCAATATAGTGATTTAAATGTAAATTAAACAGAAACTGATCGAAACAGTCGAATCAGTTTGCGATACATATCCCATTGTGTTCAGAATGGGGGTAATACGCTAGGGACGACAGTTGGCGGATTCGATTTCGAGTTCGAATGGAAAGGGTACTTTATAAGGTTCAAAATTTAAAAATAAATAAAATAATAATAATAAAAAAAAGTCAACCTTTCTTCCCTTAAGGCCCCCCCCCCACGTTTTCTCTCTTACACAAAACTGATTCAGGGAAAAAAAAAAAAGAAACCGCCGCTCCCGAGACTCGCCGACGCCCCCCCCCCAGGCGGCGCCACCCACCACCACTACGGCGAGAACCCCCCTTCGGTCACCCCACCTCCGATCGCACCCCTCTCCCCTTCGACAGCCCCTCCAGCCTCCCCAAGCCCACAGACCCGCGAACCCTAGCCCCCAGTCACCGAAACCACCACGCTCCCCTCGAAGACCGCCACCGACGAACCGCGCCATCGCCCTCCCACCCACGCAGCACCGCACCGATACCCCCCCTGTAAGTTTATTTTCTTTTTTTATTTCTTTATTTTATTTTATTTATATTGTTTTATCCGATTTTAATTAGGAGAAAAAAACCTAATTTAATTTTTTTAGTATAAAGATATAATGTTGAAGAAGATGAAGATTTGTTTTATAACATAGAAAAGATGGAATTTTTACGAAGTAAAAATATGATTTTTATATTTTTAAAGTATTAAAAATATAGTTTTTATATTTTTAAAGAATTAAAAATATGATTTTTATATTTTTAAAGTATTAAAAATAAAATCTTTACTATATAGAAGTGGTAGAAATATGATTTTTGTTTAGGTAGAGAATTAAAAATATAATTTTTACATGATAGGAATATTAAAAATATCATCTTTATATGTGTAGAAAAATAAAAATGAGATTTTTATAAAGATGAAATCTTTAAATTTGAAAAGGCGAAATCTATATTTTTGAAATGGAATTTTTATCTATATGGCATCGCAGAATAAAAATGTGATTTTTACATGTTGAACTTCGAAATAAAAATGTAATTTTTATATGTTGAACTTCGAAATAAAAATGTGATTTTTATATATTGAATAGCGAAGTAAAATTCGATTTTTACATATGTAGTGAAAGCGGACAACGAAAGCGACAAAAGGCAAGATGACGAAGATGCGATAGCGATGAAGATTTCTATCAATGAAGTGCCGTGGAGCTAGGATAGCTATATGTGAGAATTTCTCACCTTTCCATTTCATTTCTATTTATATAAATATACTAGGATGCAGACGGTGCTTAGTAGCACCCGACACAATCGTCCACAGACCATGGACTTGTTTGTTTGGTTGCATAAATTAGTTGATGATTTGATTTGAATTTGATTGTTTGGTGAATTTGATTGATATGTGAATGGCGTGGGCCTTCACTAGACCGGGGATAAGGCTAGGCCTCGTCCCGTTTCTAGTATAGTGCTGTTATGCCGCCGAAATTTTCTAAAATATGTTAGAAAAATAAAAATATCATTTTATTTAAAGAATGAACTGAATAGAAATTCATATGTTGGAATAAAATGTTTTTATCGTTAAAAATATAATTTTTAACGTGAATGTGAATAAATAAATATTTATTTACAAACCAGACGGTTTGTTTATGTACACCTATTTGAAGGACATTGATTGGGTCGATAAATTTTACACATCGCCCAACTGCACAAATAAAATATGCGTTTGATTGTTTGAAACCCCACACGGGTGTTGGGATGAAATTTGAAGTTCACTCATCCTGATTGATTAAATATGTCGATCGATTGATTGACAGGCTGTTATAAGCGTTAGATATCTTTATTTGATGCTTATACAGTGTAGTGCACTTTGGTTGATGGTTGATCATTTTTCAATGCTATTATATACATGTGTTGTGTGAAAATCCATATAATTAATTTTATATGGTAATTGATTGGGCCTCATTCCAGTTTAGAAATGGAAATATTTGAAATAGAAATATTTGAAATAGAATATTTGAAAATAGAAATTTATGAAGTCGTGTTGATTAGTTTGACGCCATTTTGACGTGAACGATATTTATATCGATTTTAAACGAATTCAAAGTGAATTGAAAACGATTTCGAAATGAATTGAATTGAAAACGAATTCAAAGTGAATTGAAAACGATTTCGAAATGAATTGAATTGAAAACGATTTCAAAGTGAATTGAAAACGATTTCGAAATGAAGTGAATTGAAAACGATTTCGAAATGAAGTGAATTGAAAACGATTTCGAAATGAAGTGAATTGAAAACGAATTCAAATTGAATTGAAATTTGAATTGAATAGAAATGAATTTTAAAACGAATCTATAAAGAAGAATTCAATTGTGATTTGAATTGAAAAGGAAGTTGAAAATGTTTTTGAAACGAATTCAAAACTATTTATATAATTCGTTTTAAATAGAAATCGACGAAGTATATATTATATATATTATATATATAATATAATGGCCTGAATAGAACGCGCCGCGCCGCGGCAGTTCGTGAATTTCGATCATTTATTTCAAACGGACATTACGGGAGATCCGACCGTCGGATTCTCCTAAAACTGGAACCGTTGGGTTCGTATCGAAAAGAGCTTTCTAACGAATATTAGAAATTAGAAATCTAACGGTTGGATTTGGAATTATGTCCAAATCAAATTTGAAAAAGGTCGCTATAAGTGCAGTTCGGTGGCCATTGATGGAAATCGACTGTACGGGCCTTGATAAAATTATTAAAAATAGTGATAATTTGTGTAAAATCATAAGAAATGATTTGTGAAGATTTGGGATGAAAAACTCCATATTTGAAAAGATAAAAATAGATTTTTATCGAAATGAACTAGTTTTGAACTAGAATTATAATTCTATTTATTTTTAAATAAATAAATTGAATTTGAAAAGGGTTTTGAAAATAACCAAAATTTCCAATGATTGCATTGGAGTGGATTTGAATCGAAATTGTCTTCGGAATATTTCGATGTTGGAATTCGTGATTATACAGATGTTGTTATGGAAATTTGAAAGATATATATTTATATCGTTATTTCCAATACGACATTTGTTAGTCGTAGAATTTGATATTGAATATAAGCCGATATATTTTCTATTCAGAGCCTTGTATTGAATATCAAATGTGATTTGGGTTTGTCGTGAATGGTGTCTTCACTAACACTGTTCTTGAACCCAGTTGAGAAAAGATTAAATCTTTTTGTTTAGATTTAACGAAGTGTACCAATTAAACAATATTTAATTGGAATTGAATTGGTATTGATTTTTGGGTTTATCGTGAACAGTGTTTTAAATAACACTTGTTCTTTAACCCGATAATTAATGAATGTGACTTTGGGTTTATCGTGGACAGTGTCTTAAATGACACTGATTCTTTAACCCAGTTAACGATTAAAACTAAGTGGAGTTGTAATGAATCTTTAATTAGATTGAAAAGATCGAGAATGGAGTATCACCAGTTTTACTCCAGGCGATAGTTAAATCTTTAATTAGATTTGAACGTGAAATGGTAATTGAATTTACCGATAACACCGTGGTGTTAGATATGAAGTATAATGTAACACCCCACACCCGCTATGGTCACTCGCTAAGGGAATGCCATAACATCGGTGGAGTATTTTAAGTGAATATAGAACAGAAATATTACAACAAGACAGATATAAGTAATACTTGAAAATCTTAAAACATCATTTCATTGCAGCGGAAAGTAAAACATGTTTGGTTACATCACAAAACCATAATAAGAGTCAAGTACAAAATATCCATCCTGATAAATAAAAGTACATAATCCCAATAAGTACTGGTAGCCATAAAAGAAAGGGTAAGCTGAGCTCTACATCTATGGTCCAAGCTCCAAAAGAGAATAAAGCAGCCTGATCTAAGCCCACTCGTACCGGCCCACTCTGATAACCTGAGGGTTGGGAAAAAGATAAAAACAACGGGGTCAGACATAAGTCTGAGTGAGTCCTATAACCCTAACAATACAACCATTAAAGTAATTAGGGTATGACATAAACAAGGTACGGTACCTCTGGGGATAATGACTACACTAAGTAGCCAACTAAACACCGGATGTACTACGATAACCGAAAGGACGCATTTATCCACCCAAGGATAATTACTAGCTTACACCACCCCAGATCTACCCACCCAAGGGTAATTCCTACACTGCACCACACCAGTTCTACCCACCAAGAGTAAATCCTACTTAAAGGTTGATCCCACTAAGTGTACTTAGTAATTTTTACCCAGTAGTTTCTTGTACCCCTACACAGGTGCCGTCTGCCCCTATCTTTACTAGGTGTACCCACTACTCCCAAGCGATGGGCTCCCTACCGTAGATACCCGTGCTGGTCCCACAAAGGGGGTGTATCATTCCCCAAAGTGGCTACCAGATAATATCAACTGTGCACGGCTTTATATCTACACGATGCAACAACGACTTACCAACCAGTCTGGGTCCACACACGCATATGAAACCCGCTGATCCTGCGTTGCCACCGCTAACCCGTTTTGGCCACTTATAGTCAAGCCCAATATGCGTGTCCTATCACCCGACCAGAGTCGAGCCCACAAAGATACGTTTGGGATATTGGTTGAAATGGGCCCCCACAAGCTACTACTTAAGCTTGCCACTTTTATCTAGTGCATCCCACTTAACCCCTTATATAGTCATGTCCACTTACATGTTAAGATTTGGTTAAGTCATCAATCATATTTTAATTTCCACTCAAAGCACCCACTAGATTTCCACATGCCACCCAAGGCACTTACTTGATTCCCACATGCCACCCAAGGCACTTACTTAACCCTTTAATCATGTTTAATTACATGTTCCACTTTGGTTAAGTATTCTAATCGTATTTTCTATTGCCACCCAAGGCAACCCACTAGTTTCCTCATGCCACCCAAGGCACCCCCACTAGTTACTACATGCCACCCAAGGCACCCACTTAACCCTCATGTCCCACTACATGCTAATTTGGTTAAGTGTTTCTTAATTAACTAAGACCGTGATCCTCATAAAGACCTCTCACATTAGACTATCTTTTATGACCGCTGGTTAAGCCGGTTGGGTCCGGGCAGCCTTACGTCATAACCGAGTCTAACCTCGTGTCTTTACGTTAATCACGTATTTAGTTTGTGCCTAAGACCTCTCACATTGGGCTAACATTTGTAGCAACTGGTTAAGCCGGTTGGGTCCGGGCAGTTTTACACTACAAATGAGTCCAACCTCGTGTCTTAGTCGATTAATTACACCTAATTAATCACCCCCACATTAATTATCCCTAATTAATATCAAGTTTTTCATAACATGGGTAGACCTAACTCAATAGGTAAATTCCCATGGGGTAGACCTAACTCAATAGGTAAATTCCCACTTATGCTTATTCATTTTATGGTATGCTTAATCATAACCATTTCACACCATTTCATTAACATGTCTATTAACCCCATCGTTTCCCCATGCACTTATGCTAACACGACATATTTCCAAGAGAAGATTCTTTCACAATTAACATGGGTTTCACTTAGCATACATTAGCATTAACATGGGTTAAAAGGTGTCCACTTACATCATAATATTAACCCAACTAGCATTGCTAAACAACCCAACTTGCATGAACATACATATGTCATATCTAAAGGCAACTTGCATAAGTGTTCATAGGTTTTACAAAGGTGAACTTGCATGTGTCTTAAAGGTGTGAACTTGCACAACATGTTACATGTTAACTTGCATAACATCATACACATAACTTGCATAATATTATAAACATAACTTGCATATCAACATACACATAACTTGCATAGCATCATGCACATAACTTGCATAACGTCATACACATAACTTGCATATGAACTTGCATAACAACATGCACATAACTTACATAACGTCATACACATAACTTGCATAACATGTTGAGCTTGCATATAAGCATACACATAACTTACATAACATGTTGAACTTGCATATATGACTTGCATCTTAAAGGGGGGGGGGGGGGGGCATGCATACATATATATATACTTAGCATATAAAGGTGTCATCTTGCATATGTATGCATCACATTTAAAAGGGTAAACTTGCATGTCATGATTTATGCATAATACCAAACGCTTAGCATGCATAAAACCAATTACTTAGCATGCACAAAACCACATACTTAGCATGCACAAAACCAAATACTTAGCATGCATAAAACCAAACACTTAGCATGCATAAAACCCCATGTATAACTTGCATATCTTATTACATATAACTTGCATATACTCTCTCATATAGTTTGCATAACATGTTACATATGCATAAATGTTCAACTTAGTATTTTGCATCATAAAACATGGCATTAAACTTGCATATGGCATAAAACTTGCAAATCACATATCATACAAATTTGCATAAACTCATTTATCTACAAACATAGCCATGTCTTATCACATCCTACCATAATCAATTTAACAATTGATTATTAAAGCTATAGGAACTCACCAAAACCAAGATTAGCAAACTTATGAAGTAGGACTAGTTGCTAAATATGAAGAAGATGATGATTAGAGGTTGATTAGCTTGCAACTCTCTTCATTGATTTGTGGAGGCCATGATCAAGTTTCATTTTGCCATAGTTTAGTTACAAGATCTAATTATAAATGAATTAGGGTAGGGTTGGGGTCTTATTTATAGGATTAGGTAGTGTTTTAGGCCCTTAGATTAACCCTAGATTAGATTAGGACCGTCAGATCTAGGAAATCTCTAGAACACAGTCCAAGACTCAACCAAAAACCAGATCTGGTGCACCCGGATCAACAGGGCCGACACCCTGTGTCGACACCCCTGTCGACAGCCCTGTCGACATGACTAGGGCAGGAATTTTTCCTGCCTGGCCCCCGCTGGCTCCAATTTCGAAATCTGATTTTAAATATTAAATTCTGTTTTTATCTTAAATTTTCTGCCAACTTCATTGGACCATAACTGGGCCATACGGACTCCGATTCTCGAAAACTCGGACTCTATTTCGCGTATTTTTCCGAGACGAACGCAATGACGCAGCCCGTTTCCCCCAATTCTCACATCTGAGATTATTAATTCTGTAATTAGTGAATTTTAGCATTAACCGAAATTCGGGGTGTTACATTCTCCCCTTCTTAAAGGATTTCGTCCCCGAAATCTCTAAGCTAAGGAGAATGCATATCCTACCATCCAAACAATCATCTACTCAATCCATCAAACACGGGCATCCATTGTCCTTAGAACAATTTCTAATGATGTATGAGCATATGCGAAAAGTGTGTGTATATGTTCCCTATCTAATGTACGAACATATGCAAACCATGATAGTGCCATGCATCCAACATGTATGCGAGAGAACCCTATCGACACATACAATATCTACATGAGTGCACAATCATTCACCAAAATGCATCATCCATATGATAACACAATCATCATACATCCATAAATATAGCTTCCTACACACAATTTTATGCAATATGCAATATGAAGTGACTGAGCCGATCTAGTGCCTAGAGTGTGTGTATATGCATCCACGAGCAACCACTAGCAAACACTTGCATCCACTTGCATCCATCAACCATAACATGTCTCAAACACATGTTTCAACCATAGGTTTACCCTATCTAAAGGTCAAAGGTACTAATGAGAGGACATACTACAGATAAGATAAGTACTAGTCAAACGATAAAGGAGAAATTAAAAGACATATCCTAAAAAGGAATAGGTATAATGAACGCATCTTCTCTTCCGTCTCTAAGGTAGCGTTGCTCTCATCTTCTCCCCATTGCACTTTGACTAGTTGAACCTCTCGACTCCTCAACTTCCTAGTCTCTGACCCAAGGATGCGAGTAGGAGCTCGTCGAATCGTCTCATCACGCTCTATCTCTACTTCTTTAAGCAAGCTCGGCTCTACCACCTCAGCGGTCTCATGTAGGAACTTCCTCAATGTGATATATGTAATATATCATGTACACCATCAAGTCTGTCGGGCAACTCCACTCTATATGCCATCCGTCCAATTCTTTCCTTAATGGGAAATGGCCCTACGAACCTTGGTGCTCACTTCCCAACAGATCCAAAGTGAACCATATTCCGTAACGGAGATACCTTGATAAAAAAAAACATGTCCTGATATCAAACTCAAGCTCTGTTCTCCTCTTGTCCGCATAAGATTTCTGTTTATCTTGCGCCGCTTTCATCCTTCTTCGAATCAAATCAATCTTTTCCCGAAGTCTTTCTAACCTTATCGGCCCAAGCAAGATCTCATCCGTAGATTCCCACCAACGTGTAGGTGATCGACAAGGCCTTCCATAAAGAGCTTCGAAAGGTGCCATACCAATATTGGACTGAAAGCTGTTATTATATGCGAACTCCACCAATGGAAGATGCTCTTCCCATGTACCTCCAAAATCTAAGATACAAAGCCTCAAAAGGTCTTCTAGAACACGATTCACCCTCTCAGTCTGGCCGTCCGTCTGAGGATGATATGCGGTGCTCAGACACAATTGAGTCCCCACTGCTTCTTGCAAACTTCTCCAGAACTCGCTAGTGAAGATAGGATCTCGATCACTCACTATGCTAGAGGGTACCCCATGTAATCGAACTATCTCTCGAAGATATACTGAAGCTAGCCATGGAGCAGTCCTCTTGCTCTTCACAGGTATGAAATGGGCGCTCTTAGTAAGTCTGTCTACCACCACCCAAATTCCCGTATTACCCTTTCTCGATCTGGGTAACCCGTCAATAAAATCCATCGAGACGCTATCCCACTTCCATTGCGGAACTTCCAATGGGTGAAGCAACCCACCAGGTTTCTTTTTCTCCGTCTTCACTTGTTGGCAGATCAAGCATCGAGCGACATACTCGGCCGCGTCTTTCTTCATACCGGCCCAAAAGAAAACTCGCCTCACGTCTTGGTACATCTTGTCCCCATCGGGATGAATGGTCATCTTCGACCGATGTGCATCATCAAGTATAGCCTTCCTCCAATCCTCGTCTTGCGGTACACAAAGTCTACCGTCTCTACGCAACCACCCCTTACCATCTAGGGTGTACCTACTCAAATGGCTGGACGACTCCCCCCCTCATGAGCTTCTTTACTAACTCAACCAATTGTGGGTCGTCCCGCTGTGCTCCGCCAATATGCCCCAAAAGAGTAGGCCTAACCTCCAAGGAGGCTAGCAAACCGGGTACAAAGTCAAACATAGAAATAAACTCTAAGCTCCGTCGTTCAACGAACAATGAACTCAAGGACAACCTTTTTCTACTTAAGGCGTCCGCTACCATGTTTCCCTTGCCATGGGTATACGCTATCTCAAACTCATAGGATGCTAAGAATCCCATCCAAAATCATCACAACTGTCCATCTCTCACGCAGACCACCCTAGTCGAACTTGGTGTCCCCCAAATGCAAGCCCCAAAGGCCTAAACCAATATCAGACAAACACCCAAGGGATACCTCCTTCGAATTCAGACGACGTACGTGAGATGATACTAGTAAAAACGGCTAAATAATTAAGCCCCTTGTCCAACCCTGGATGTCCTCGCCAGTCTCGCTCCAAAACCACCGTTTTTCTCACAACCGGCTTTGCTCACCCTATTGAGCGCATACGAAAATTTATTTCGCTCCTAGAAAAGACCCAGATGTCATCCACAAAGACCATCACGAATTTATTTAGGTACTCCTTGAACACCCTTCTCATCAAATCAACAAAGTATGCGTGGGCGTTCGTCAAACCCAATGGCATCACCAGCCACTCATAAAAGAAATCATCCGGAGTCCTAAAGGAAGTCTTCTCTATACTATTCTCAGCCACTCTCAACTGATGAAATCCCGTGGCTAAGTCCTACTACAAAAATACTGAGGCGCCAGCCAACTGATCAAAGAGATCATTAATCCTCGGTAATGGGTGTCTATTCTTCTTTGTGAGTTTATTTAGTTCTCTTTAGTCTACACAAAGTCTGAGGGACCCACCCGCCTTCGTGACAAAAACTACTGGAGCACCCCACTCCGATATACTTCGTATTATGAACCCCTTCTCAAGCAAATCGCCTACTTACTTATGGAGTTCCCTCCTCTCACGAGGAGCCTTGTGGCACACTGGCCAAGATACTGGTTTAGCATTATCTACCAGATATGTTCAGAAGTCAATCTCCCGCTTCGGAGGTAAGCCCTTCACCTCCTCACACACATCCGAGTATTCTCGGACCGCTCTAACAGATCGCAATCTCTAGACCAACGTGTCAAGCGATTCTAGATAACTTAGCATAACAGATTCTATGGGATTACAAGAGATCTCGAGAGTGTTGCCCAAGCGGGTCATAAGCCCAACAACTCTCCTTCCACAATAAGAACGGCACCATTACTGGATAACCAGTCCATGCCCAAAACTAACCCATAGCCCGTGAAGCCCAACAAGCATCACACCTAAACTCAACGCTAAGTATAGAAACTTTCAAACCCAAACACATCATGGAGCCCAATTGGGTTTGAAACAACTAAGGGATAATCTACCAAACTGGTGTCTAAGTGCAGTGACTCAATTAATAATGATGAGATAAACGAACTCGATGCGTCAGAATTAAATAAAGTTCGAACCGGATAAAAAAAGAAATCCAAATTCCAACCTAGACGGTCTATCCCCATTTGGTACCCTAGTCGTGAGGGAATACAACTACCCTCCAAAAGATTCCATACCTTGCCCTTGCTTCTTTGGACAATCCTAATAAGGTGTCATATTCCTCCCAAAAGGATAACTACTAGCCTTCTTCTTCCCATTCTCCACTCGTAACCTCCCATCACTGAGGTTTCGTCCTTCATTAACCAAACAACTATTTGAGTCTTCCTTCCATCGTCCATCCAATAAGTACCTACAAGTCCTCCTCCTTCTTGAACCAACTTCTAATCCGACTAATGTCTAAGTTCCTTGAAGTGGTTTTCCTATCCTTATCTATCTTAGAAAGGTCATCTATACACGGAGGGGAAGCTCAAAATCGAGGGAGGAAGAGATTCAAAACGGAGAATTCGAAAGATAAAGATATGGCTATCGGGGATTATGCTTTTCTTTCAAAAACTTTTCTCTTAAAAGACATGTTTTTGAAAATACTCCTTTCCAAAAATATTCTTAGAAAATAGTTTTTCTAAAAATTTTATCTGTTCTGGTAACCTCGCTCTGATACCATGTGTAACACCCCACACCCGCTATGGTCACTCGCTAAGGGAATGCCATAACATCGGTGGAGTATTTTAAGTGAATATAGAACAGAAATATTACAACAAGACAGATATAAGTAATACTTGAAAATCTTAAAACATCATTTCATTGCAGCGGAAAGTAAAACATGTTTGGTTACATCACAAAACCATAATAAGAGTCAAGTACAAAATATCCATCCTGATAAATAAAAGTACATAATCCCAATAAGTACTGGTAGCCATAAAAGAAAGGTTAAGCTGAGCTCTACATCTATGGTCCAAGCTCCAAAAGAGAATAAAGCAGCCTGATCTAAGCCCACTCGTACCGGCCCACTCTGATAACCTGAGGGTTGGGAAAAAGATAAAAACAACGGGGTCAGACATAAGTCTGAGTGAGTCCTATAACCCTAACAATACAACCATTAAAGTAATTAGGGTATGACATAAACAAGGTACGGTACCTCTGGGGATAATGACTACACTAAGTAGCCAACTAAACACCGGATGTACTACGATAACTGAAAGGACGCATTTATCCACCCAAGGATAATTACTAGCTTACACCACCCCAGATCTACCCACCCAAGGGTAATTCCTACACTGCACCACACCAGTTCTACCCACCAAGAGTAATTCCTACTTAAAGGTTGATCCCACTAAGTGTACTTAGTAATTTTTACCCAGTAGTTTCTTGTACCCCTACACAGGTGCCGTCTGCCCCTATCTTTACTAGGTGTACCCACTACTCCCAAGCGATGGGCTCCCTACCGTAGATACCCGTGCTGGTGCCACAAAGGGGGTGTATCATTCCCCAAAGTGGCTACCAGATAATATCAACTGTGCACGACTTTATATCTACACGATGCAACAACGACTTACCAACCAGCCCGGGTCCACACACGCATATGAAACCCGTTGATCCTGCGTTGCCACCGCTAACCCGTTTTGGCCACTTATAGTCAAGCCCAATATGCGTGTCCCGTCACCCGACCAGAGTCGAGCCCACAAAGATACGTTTGGGATATTGGTTGAAATGGGCCCCCACAAGCTACTACTTAAGCTTGCCACTTTTATCTAGTGCATCCCACTTAACCCCTTATATAGTCATGTCCACTTACATGTTAAGATTTGGTTAAGTCATCAATCATATTTTAATTTCCACTCAAAGAACCCACTAGATTTCCACATGCCACCCAAGGCACTTACTTGATTCCCACATGCCACCCAAGGCACTTACTTAACCCTTTAATCATGTTTAATTACATGTTCCACTTTGGTTAAGTATTCTAATCGTATTTTCTATTGCCACCCAAGGCAACCCACTAGTTTCCTCATGCCACCCAAGGCACCCCCACTAGTTACTACATGCCACACAAGGAACCCACTTAACCCTCATGTCCCACTACATGCTAATTTGGTTAAGTGTTTCTTAATTAATTAAGACCGTGATCCTCATAAAGACCTCTCACATTAGACTATCTTTTATGACTGCTGGTTAAGCCGGTTGGGTCCGGGCAGCCTTACGTCATAACTGAGTCTAACCTCGTGTCTTTGCGTTAATCACATATTTAGTTTGTGCCTAAGACCTCTCACATTGGGCTAACATTTGTAGCAACTGGTTAAGCCGGTTGGGTCCAGGCAGTTTTACACTACAAACGAGTCCAACCTCGTGTCTTAGTCGATTAATTACACCTAATTAATCACCCCCACATTAATTATCCCTAATTAATATCAAGTTTTTCATAACATGGGTAGACCTAACTCAATAGGTAAATTCCCATGGGGTAGACCTAACTCAATAGGTAAATTCCCACTTATGCTTATTCATTTTATGGTATGCTTAATCATAACCATTTCACACCATTTCATTAACATGTCTATTAACCCCATCGTTTCCCCACGCACTTATGCTAACACGACATATTTCCAAGAGAAGATTCTTTCACAATTAACATGGGTTTCACTTAGCATACATTAGCATTAACATGGGTTAAAAGGTGTCCACTTACATCATAATATTAACCCAACTAGCATTGCTAAACAACCCAACTTGCATGAACATACATATGTCATATCTAAAGGCAACTTGCATAAGTGTTCATAGGTTTTACAAAGGTGAACTTGCATGTGTCTTAAAGGTGTGAACTTGCACAACATGTTACATGTTAACTTGCATAACATCATACACATAACTTGCATAATATTATAAACATAACTTGCATATCAACATACACATAACTTGCATAGCATCATGCACATAACTTGCATTACGTCATACACATAACTTGCATATGAACTTGCATAACAATATGCACATAACTTACATAACGTCATACACATAACTTGCATAACATGTTGAGCTTGCATATAAGCATACACATAACTTACATAACATGTTGAACTTGCATATATGACTTGCATCTTAAAGGGGGGGGGGGCATGCATACATATATATATATACTTAGCATATAAAGGTGTCATCTTGCATATGTATGCATCACATTTAAAAGGGTAAACTTGCATGTCATGATTTATGCATAATACCAAACACTTAGCATGCATAAAACCAATTACTTAGCATGCACAAAACCACATACTTAGCATGCACAAAACCAAATACTTAGCATGCATAAAACCAAACACTTAGCATGCATAAAACCCCATGTATAACTTGCATATCTTATTACATATAACTTGCGTATACTCTCTCATATAGTTTGCATAACATGTTACATATGCATAAATGTTCAACTTAGTATTTTGCATCATAAAACATGGCATTAAACTTGCATATGGCATAAAACTTGCAAATCACATATCATACAAACTTGCATAAACTCATTTATTCACAAACATAGCCATGTCTTATCACATCCTACCATAATCAATTTAACAATTGATTATTAAAGCTATAGGAACTCACCAAAACCAAGATTAGCAAACTTATGAAGTAGGACTAGTTGCTAAATATGAAGAAGATGATGATTAGAGGTTGATTAGCTTGCAACTCTCTTCATTGATTTGTGGAGGCCATGATCAAGTTTCATTTTGCCATAGTTTAGTTACAAGATCTAATTATAAATGAATTAGGGTAGGGTTGGGGTCTTATTTATAGGATGAGGTAGTGTTTTAGGCCCTTAGATTAACCCTAGATTAGATTAGGACCGTCAGATCTAGGAAATCTCTAGAACACAGCCCAAGACTCAACCAAAAACCAGATCTGGTGCACCCAGATCAACAGGGCCGACACCCTGTGTCGACACCCCTGTCGACAGGCAAGTCGACAGGGCAGTCGACACCCCTGTCGACAGCCCTGTCGACATGACTATGGCGGGAATTTTTCCCGCCTGGCCCCCGCTGGCTCCAATTTCGAAATCTGATTTTAAATATTAAATTTTGTTTTTATCTTAAATTTTCTGCCAACTTCATTGGGCCATAACTGGGCCATACGGACTCCGATTCTCGAAAACTCGGACTCTATTTCGCGTATTTTTCCGAGACGAACGCAATGACGCATCCCGTTTCCCCCAATTCTCACATCTGAGATTATTAATTCTGTAATTAGTGAATTTTAGCATTAACCGAAATTCGGGGTGTTACATATAACCAGTTTTACTTCATGGGATGAATAGGTTGGGATTGGGAAATAAAATAAATGATTACTTCGGTGTGGTTCGCTAATCCCGACTAGTTTGAATTGATATTCAAAGGAGATTAAAGAATAAATTTAAAGAATTTATCTTGGATAAAATTAATGGGAACTTTTCCCAAAGTATAGGAATATTTGAATAAAAGAATATTCTGAATTGGAATGAGGCGTATGTTGTGTTTGTGTAACACTTTTATAATATATACGCGAGTTATTCAGAAAGACCGGGTTTATCCCATTCTGAATAACTGATTCGACGTGGTGTCGAAGATGAAGACGGTGGTCGAAGACCAGAAGTCTTCACGTCGTTTGGGTGATTACTGATGATCTTGATTGGGTTGTACACCCAAGAAGATGGAAACAATTAGTGATCGTCCAGACGTACTTGGAGATCGATGGATATGCGGGGTACTAGGTGCCTCCGGTTTCGTTCAGACCCAGAACAGACTTGTAAATGGACTGTGTGTCTGACATTGGATTTTAGTCCGTGTGATTGATCTCTATTAAATATATATCTGTTTGGCGGCGGAGAATTTATTCTCTTGCTTAACGCCCTTCTCTGGGACGTACGAGCTCAGGGGTTATATATTGATGGATATCAAACGCATGGAGTGAATTGCCTGTGTGGCATGCCTAAGTGGCAATTGATCGAGGCTTCTGTTGAAAAGCAAAGTCTTGTGGTGATGATCGAAGCACGGCCTTTGTGGCGTAGCTTTGTGTAACGTTTACTTTGCGAGTTTCACACCCGGTATGAACCAAAAACGGGAGAGGACATCAGGGAGGACTTGCGTTTCTTTCTAGCTAGAAGTGGCGTCAGTGGTTTTACACGCCCTGACGAGTTTGACTTATGTGGTTGTTGTTGTTGCGAGGCGCCTCGGATTGATCGGTCGTTCTCGAACCGATGGAGTCATTTAGTTGGCTCATTTACGCCCCAAAGGGCGGAGAGACGTAGTGTTCAGGCATAATAATCCACATCGGTGGACCGGCCCTGACGATCTAAAGGGTTGATGCGTTCTGATCCTGAGACATGGGCTAGATTGTCTCGAATTCGTTGAGGACTATCTTTTGCCTCGGTTCATAGATGGAAACCCAATTTCCAAATACGTGACATTTGCGGTTTTAATTGTAGAACTAGTACGGCGGCATGATATATGGTACCCATGCCGCCTATGATTGATACTTCTGATTTGAAGTTGTTTTATACACTATGTACTTATAATAGTATCAAATGATTGGTTTTAAACGTATCAAGCATTCTTTGGCTGTTATAAGGGAAAACCCTATCCCCCGGCTTGCGTTGCATTGTGTGATAGGACCTGGGTCTTATAACAGCTTCATCTTTCTTTATTTAGCATCGCGCTGTTGTTTCATGCACTGGTATTCTTGGGAGGAAACCCGTTCCGTGTTATACGGCGTGGTCCCTTGATTTACCTAACTTTAAAATAAAGATTAACTGTTTTAGTTCTCACACCAGTCACATGACTGACCTGGAGTTTATTGTTTTAACCTAAACTCTGGGTGCCCCTATTTTCGACACGGGCAGCTAGTAGTTTCGGTTTTGCAGATTTATATTCACAGGATCCTGGTTTACAGCTGGAACGATATCCGGAAAGCTTCGTATCCGTATATCTCCTCTAGTTGTGTATTGTATTATTTTCCGCTGCAATGTATTTAAATGTAATGTAAATCTCTGATATTTCTGTGTAATATTCATTTATACTCTGTATATTCTTGTAATCTGATGCATTGTTGTGATATACAGTGAAATGTTCTTTCGTATGCATTCTGTTGTGTCGTGTTCTCAAGGATAGGGCGTTTTCGAACGGTTTGGGTCGGTTTAGCGACTGGTTCGGACCGAGCGAAATTCCTTCTCGTCACATAATAGTATCAAAATGATTTGTTTTAAATGTACCAAGCATGTTTGGCTATTATAAGGTAAAATCCTATCCTCTGGCTTGCGTTGCATTGTGTGATGGGACCTGGGTCTTATAATAGCTTCATTTTTTCAAAAAGCATTGCGCTGTTTGTTATATGCACTGGTATTCTTGGGAGGAAACCCGTTCCGTGTTATATGGCGTGGTCCCTTGAATTACTCTCCTTTAAAGTAAAGATTCAAATAACTGTTTTAGTTCTAACGCCAGTCACATGACTGACCTGGAGTTTATTGTTTTAACCTAAACTCTGGGTGCCCTTATTTTCCACACGAGCAGCTAGCAGTTTTGGTTTTGCAGATTCATATTCACAGGATCCTGGTTTACAGCTGGAATGATGTTTGGAAAGCTCTATATCCGTTTATCTCTTTCAGTTGTATTTTGTGTTATTTTCCGCTGCTTTGTAATGTAATTTATATCTTTGATATTTTTCTGATGTATAATATTGATTCATACTCTGTATATTCTTGTATTCTGATGGAATTGTTGTAACAAGCAATGAAATGTTCTTCTGTTTGTGTTCTGATTTGTCTTGTCCTCAAACAATCCGGGCTTTCCTTCACGGGGAAGTTCAGGTCGCCACAGAAGAGTAGGTACATACTTCTCACTCTGGTATAAAAAATGCCTTTGTAAATTACTTTACAAATCTCTTTGGGAATGTCAGTAACTTTGAACCCTAAATTGATGAAATTAATACTATGTTGTTGCCTAAATTGAACTCTGACTATTATGATTATTTATGCAACATAATCACTCATGCTGAGGTTGAAGAATCTATGTTTTCTCTCAATAAAAATTAATGTGGTGTTCCTGATGGTTTTAATACCAAATTCAATACCCATTGCTGGAATTTTGTGCAAACGGATGTTTGCAATGCCATAAAACAGTTAAAAAAAAAGAGATGATGGGCTCTTTCAATAATACTGTCACCGTCTTGGTTCATAAAGTAAAGAATGCTAATCGTGTTAATGCATTTAGACCCATATCATATTGTAGCACTCTTTATGAATGCATTACTAAGATTATTGCCTGCAGATTAAAGCATGTACTCCCTTTACTCATCTCTCACAATTAATCTACTTTCTTACCTAATAGGAACGTTCTTGATAATGTGCCACTTGCACTTGAATTAATCAAAGGTTACAGCACTTAAAATATATCTCGTAGAGCTATGCTCAAACTTGATATTATGAACTCCTTTGGTATATTACAATGGAAATCTCACAAGAATTTTGAGCTTCATGAATTCCCCTATAACGACCCGCCTTTTTGCCCGGTTCTCGCCGGTAATTAAACCGACTTAAAGCGTTCACAAAGACGAATTTGTTATGGGTACTTACATAAGTTAAACAAAATAACAGAATTTTTCATTGAATAATTCAATAATTACATCAGAGTTACATGAATACCATAGTTACACATACATATATACTTTACAGCGGAAGAAAGAAATTTACTCTCAGCGGAAAAACATATGTTACAGCGGAAACTTTAACTCTAGCATGGACGTCAACTCAGAAATTGCTTCGAACTTTGCTCCAATGAATCATAGCTGCAAAACTAAACTACTAGCTGCCCGTGTGAAAAATTAATGGGCACCCAGAGTTTAGGAAGGAACAATAAACTCCAGGTCAGTCATGGGACTGGTGTGAGAACATAAAACAGTTGTTTTTAGGATTTATTTTAAAGTTGGGAAATTCACCGGACCACGCCGCTAACGCGGAATGGGTTTACTCCATGTGAATGCCCGTGCACATAAATTCACAATGACCTTTGGAAACTGAAGCTATCATAAGCTCGTCCCACATCACACAATGCAAGGGCACACCAGATGGGCGAGTTTTATCTTATGATAACCAAAAATGCCTTCATATGTAAAATCCTCTTTTCAAACTATGTATATATATAGTGTGGAAAAACATTTCGTAAATAAATGTATTAATCATAGACGGCATAATACCCCTTCCTATTATGTTGCCATATATATATATATATATATATATATATATATATAGATATACAAACAAAACCGTGTGGCACGTATTGGAGATTTGGGTTTCCAACTTGATGATTCCTGGCACGAAAGATCAATCGGAACACAAACGAAATGTAATCACGGGTTTTTCATCCAGACGCGGACACCAATACAAGTCGCGAGGCAGATCAATGGTTTTCGACCAGACACGGCCCCCCGAACATACCTTATTCCATCATTCATAAGTGGTTTCCCACTGCTGCAGCGGTCATTGTCAATTCATATATATATATATATATATATATATATATATATATATATACACACACACAACCTAACCGCCAGTTTCTCATCATCCGGGGTGTGAGATTTGTCGATGTCACGTCATACACAAAGCATGCCTAGAAAACCAATGCCTTGATCATCATTAGCTCGTTCATAACTTGGGTATGCCACATTGACAATTTACGACATATCACTGATTTCAATCAATGCATACCCTCTAAGTTCATATGACTTAGAGATGAGGATAAAATATTTGCCACAAATCCGATATATATTAACGGAGATCAGTGCTATGCGGTCAATTTCAATGTCAGAAACACCATCCATACAAGTCCGTCCTGGGTCTGAACGGAACGAAATCCAAAAATTCTCCCCATACGTTCGGACTTCCTGCCACTCGGGAAATATGGGCATCTCTCTACTGTAGCTATCAGTAAAGAAACCAATCGGCAATCGGTCCGTTCGATGTGAACAACCACGGTCTTCACTCGTCGCTTCCAAGTTTTGAATTTGCTTCATGCGTCGTATTATTACTTGGAATGGTTTTCGAACTTAAATACGATCCCGGTCTTTCCAAGTAATAAGCGTATTCATAAAACAGTGGTTATGAACCATACGGGTTTTCAATCCAAATTTCCTTCCCAATCGTTATTAATTCAATTAAGGTTGGATTCATTCCAAGTTCTTTAATCCTGTTAACATCTTAATTTCTTTACAAACTCGATGTTCACTTATCAACCTTAAAACATAACTTATTCCGTTAGTTACACTTTCATACTTCTTTACATCCTTCCAAATTATTTATAAATCTTTTATGGTTTTGTAAACCAGAGTTCACGATTTTATAAACTTCGACATCAACCGTTTCCAACGAAATGTAAAAGCATTTCTTAAAGCGTTATAAGTAATTATAGATTGAAAATCATACAAATTCATTTCTTTCAACTCAAATCATTTAAATATGATTTAACTAATTTTCCAAATTTTTAATAACTTATAATTCATTAAACATATTTCTCATTATGGTTGCCAGCTGTACATATAGCAGCTTCTTCAAATCATAACTTGAAATCCATATGTCTGAATTTGAAAATTTCTTCCCTATTCAAAAGTTATTCTTAATAGAAATCCAACGTTCCTTGTTTCATGTCAATCCAATTTAAAGTATTCAAGTTATGGTCGTTTGAAAATAAAAGTTGATTATAAACGCACCGTCACTACACGACTCGTTCAATTCAAATCATATAATACTTTAATGTAAAACGGCTCATTTATTCCAAAAATAACTCAAAATTTCATAATTAACTATTAAACCATTTTCCAAATAATATTTTAAAGTTACATTGCTTTATTTCAAAAATCATCATTCAAATCCCTAATATTCATTTCAGGTTAAGTTGAAAACTTAAAGTAGTCTTTTCAAATCTCGTTCAATTCCTCAAAATTAATCGTTAATGCAGGAAACATATTACGATCATTATTCGATCTATATTTCAAAAGCGCTTTAATTTCAACTATCTTTTACATGAATATTTGGTTGATTGATTTAGGATTCAAATAATAGAAATCAAATTGTTTTACATAAAACAAATCCATTTAATAAACTCAATGCAATATTTTCAAACTCATTTAATTATTTTGAAGCGTATCATAAAATAATGAAATCGAAATACATATACATCACTTTATGGTTTAAATTTCAAAACTACTGAACAAATGTTTACATAACTTAAAATCACATTTTCCACAAAACTTGTTTACTTCTTCGCGTCCAAAACCCAGTCCAAAACCTTCCAAAAAAAATCCTTTTATCACTTGCAAAACCGTCAATCATTCGTAGCTTAGATTTTTGAATGATTCGAAAATTAACTTTCAAAATATTTTTTTTTGTATATATATATCGTTATCCATATGAGAAGGAAACTTAATTCGACTACCCATATACTCCACAACTTCACTGTGTGACACAACCAAAATCAACCAGATTAACATGAATCTGTCTACCAATATCGCAACACATAAACATACATCAATTGTACACGAGTGTTCAGTGTTTCAACTTCATAAGCACCCAATCAAACATCACCATAATAGCATCCATTCATCAGTAATCAAACCATTAACCAATTATGATCATTAATGTTCCTACTTATGTAAAATAAATTAAAATAACTGTTCTCACCAGACTAGCTTTCCAGATCTTCAACTTCAAAATCCGTGTTTACTACGAACCCGAACTACGACCGAACCCGTTCAAGCTTCACGAACCACTCGCACAACGTTTGCTCCGCAACTAACCAACAATGTACATAAATAAATATACGTACATCACTTCCTTTTTAACCATAAAATATACTTCCAAAGCAAGGACTGAGCTTGCATTGTGACGGACTGAGAGGGACATTAGAGTAAGGCTGGTGTTCGGAAGGGTTGCTGCACGATGTTTTTTTTTGTGGGAAACGGACTGCTCATAGTTTAATTCCCAGCTTCTTTATAGTTTCGAAAGCTGAAAGCAACTTTTTTTTTATTATTATGGAGGCCGAACTTTTTTTTCTTCTTTTCAGGTATGAAATAAGCTTGGCGTGGAGAATGGTGGAAGATTGTTGCATGGATAAGGAGTGATGCTCGCACAAGTAAGGTGGTTAGAACGAATTTGAAAAATAAGTTAGACATCAGGAGAACACAACTAGACATTGAAATGGAATTCAAGCGTTGATTGCATGAAGATATTTTGTACAACAAGTTATACTTCTTAAACGCAGTCAACATTTGGTAATGAATCCAAATGTATGTAGCAATATTCAGATGACTAAAGCCATAAGCAAGGCCACACTAACTTGGACCTGTCGCATATAAGTAGGATAGTAGGATAGCTTTAAGGATCGGCGACAGCTGTTTGGAAGGGGAAACGGCTTTGCATGCAGGTGAGTGGTGGCGGAGCTTGAAGTGAGAGGATGTGGTTGCTTACAGGAGCGGAAAGGTGGCGCAAAACAGACGTAGGGAGCAAACAATGGATAAGGGAGCAAAGCGCGAGTGAGCAGCTGAAGGGGTGCGGACTTTGTACGGAAACTAGTGGTGCAAATGAGTAAAGCGGTGGATGATGATGGGGAAAAGAAGCAGTGGTGAGTAGCTGAGGGAAGATGGGTATATAGCGCAAGCATTAAAGGGAAGCTGATGGATTTTTCAAGAGAAATGGTAATTTGCGAGCTTAAAGGGAAAGCTGAAGGAAATAACTATTCAAGAGAGGAAGGCGGTGGAGAAAACCAACACGTGGTGAGATATTTCCACCTAGTGGACAGCTGTCTCCCATGCAACAATTCCTTCAAGTTGAGCAACTTTGAACGGTGTATACAATTACAATTTTCTATGTATTTGCTTGATACGTGTGAAATAGAGGCAAACCCTTTTTATCTTCTTTAATACTTAGTCAAGACCTTCATATTTGTTTTGAAGCCCAATGTCCGCAACATAGAGGTGATTTCAGGAAACGTGTTACCGATGTTTTAGCTCCAAGCATTAGCAAATGCATGCACAATTTACATTATAGTCTTATATATATATATATATATATATAATTTTTTTTTGAATTGCCGAAGCTTAAGATTTTGGGGAGAACGACGGAAGAATGAATATTGGGGAGGAGAAGCTTGCTGTGGAAGGCCTATGGAAGAGGCAACGTGTGTGTCTCCATGTTCCACAAAACAACAAGTGGCATATCCTTCTTCATGCATTCTACACGTTGGTTTTTTTTAATACATTTCCATATGTGAATACATGGTGTCCCATCTTCATGAATGCCCTTTGGCGAGAACCAACTTTCTTTTACTAAAATTTGTACACCACAAATTTTTTTTGATTTCTTTTATTTTTATTTATCAATAACCATCAACACCGAACTAGCGATATAATCGTGTATAATAATATGTCATGATCCCAGAACAGAAATAAAACAGACCAGTTGACTGATTCTGTGAAGTGTCAAAAGGGACCACGGTTACCCCAAAATACGTTAGAAAAACATATGCTTATTTTCCGAAATAAAAATTACAGTAAAATTTTATAAAATATTTTAAGATGACGTGAACTGAAACTGAACAAAAATTTGTGATGAATATTTAATTATAATTAAATTTCAAATTCTGATCGTTTGCAACAACTCAATCACAACTCGTTTCGATGTTTCAACTTACGACGAACCATTTCTCTAAAATAAACATTGTTATAACTGACTTCATAATACAATTAAAATTTTCAATTATTTAAAATACTATTATCACCCTAAATTTGATTCAACAGTTATTTAAAACCTTCCAAGTAAATTTAAAATTCAAATTAAATTCAAATTAAATTTCAAAAATATTGGATCGTTACATTCTCCCCCAGTTAAGAACTTTTCGGCCTAGAAAAGGAGAGTTCGTAAAATTATACGTAAGTAAAATAAATCTTACTTATAAATTTCAAAATTTGTAATCTCAAGATGATCTCTCGGACTTGGAATCCCATTTCCACTTCAAACCATTGAAATACACTAATTCTTCTCTATAGAAAATCATACTTCCCTTCGGGATTTCCAAAATCAATTTACTTCAAAATTTTCAAATATACTATGATGAAATCAATATATATTATTAGTTCGAGAAGCTCATCCTCATGACAGGGCTACTGAGTATCACCCATCGCACAAAAATCAAATTTCCCATCACAACCCAGTTTTCGTCATGGTTACTCGAACAAAACAAATCATTTTATATCCCGAAGTTGTAAATAAATTTCGAAATCCAAATTTACAAATACTCATTGTTTTCTAAACATTTCTAAATATTGGGATTCTAGTCGTCGAAACTTCTTTTATATTTTAAGTCATATTTCCATAATCGAATAAACCTTTTCTTTCTATATTCGCTTGAAATCCCACGATTTGATGATTTTTTTTCTTTCTCTTTCAAATATTGAAGCCTTTCAGGGAAACTTTCTTTACTCAACTAGTCGGAACCTCATTCTCATTTAAAATAACAGCCCGCTTCCGCTACGCTACTCCGATTCAACATATTTCAACTAGTACCGTTTCAACATTTATTCAAGCATTTAAGGTAAATTTCCATAATCAACTAATATTTATAAAACCAAATTCCTTACATAAGTTAGACTCATTATTTCAAACCTTTCAATAACCACTCAATGTTTATTTATTGAGATAAGATTAGAATAGATCACCATTTCTAATTTGAATTTAAGACTTGGCTTTGTTTGACAAATCAAATTGCATGCGCTCAAGTCGATCTATGGATAAAAGTTCAATATCGGAATGAGGGTTCGAATCAAATCACTTGACTAAGTTCATAGGAAAAAAGGTACGAATGATGCTCTTCAAGAACAATTGGTTCGAAAAAGAACTAGCATAGGTCAAGATAGATAAATCGAGTGCATCTAACGATACGACTAAGGACGATTCAAATTTTTGGTAAAATTTACTTTAATATTTCCTTTTGCGTCTTAAGCAATTTCTTGTTAAGAAATTTCCAGTTGACTTCCTTGTATCGTCTCAATAGGGAAGAGTATTTCTCCCCCACTTAAGACGTTAGTTATATTCTAAAATCAACTTTCTACACAAATTCCTACTTAAGTTAAATTAATCTTTAAATACCTTAAGGGTTTGCTTTGCTAAGATTATACTTCCAAGCAGAATAATTCAACCTGTGATTTATCGTTCACCATTCCTATTAGGTATAGGTTCAATTCTATTATTTAACACTCATCGAGGAGTATGCTATCTTCTTTGATTACAACTTATTAAATTAAAAAATTCTTATTCAAACGTTAGTTATACTTTGATCCGTTATTCTTGTCAATTTGGGATATGGTAAATTATCTTACTTATGTGCATTTTCAACACTTCATCACCCAATTCTTTAAGTGAGATTTACTCCTAAAAAGATATCTTTCTAATTATTCAAGTACTTATTGTTTATCACCTTCGAGGGTTCAAGGGTTCAAAGTCTTGAAGTACTTAAGCTAATCTCAAAAAAAAAAATCCTTTCAAAACCTCTAGTTTGTTTTCCTAAATTAAATTTCTACATTAATTTATCAAACTATTCTATTAAGGTTTATTCATTAAAACACTTAGTTAGATGATTTTAAATATTCCTCGACGCTTAAATCGGAATTATATAGTCATCACACTTTCGAAACTCGAAAATGAATACCGATGATGCTGCAGTCATCAACAGAATCATCCCCGAGCGACTAGAGTGTGATTCTATATCTATCTAGTATATACGGGACTTCGTATATACGTTGATCAGACGTATATTCAAAATCCTTACATACTTGTAAGTCCAATCGTGACGTCGAATAAAACACTCGCAATCCTTATTTCCAATTTATATTTCAAAATAATTTATTTGTTCAAAAATACTTTTTATGGATTTCAAAACACGCTCTCTCGATGTAATATTCAAAAATGAAAATTAGGCTCACATCCCTATTTTCAAACTTAATTAAAGCCACGTCCACCCATACTTTTATTTATAAATCTGGTCCCTAAAATCAGATGCCGCCCAAACTTTTGATCACTTCCGCCTGCTCCTCAAGTCCCCTTCGCCTTTTTCAATTTGTGGCAAAAAAAATGCGCTCATGCATAAAAAAAAAATTCTAAATTCTGGAAATAATCCCAGGAGCCCACGCAAACTGAAAAAGAAAAGTTGCATACATGTATGCAACTATTACTGATAGTTGCATACATGTATGCAACTTTTTAAATACACATGCAAAAAAGATCCGCAAGCCTGCTGAATAATTGCATACAAGTATGATGTTATTCAAAATAGCTGCATACTTGTATGCAGTAATGTGTTGAAAGCCGAAGGCGTGACAATATGTGCATACTTGAATGCGTATTTTCTGCATAACTGCATACTCGTATGCACATATGCAAGCATGCGTGTTTTCCATGCAGAAATCGAATAGATGCATGAAATCATGCATGTATTTCGGAAAATTTGCATACATGTATGCATATATGCTGCTGTATGATGCGGAATTGAAATAGATGCATACATGTATGCAACTTGAAATATGTGCATGTTTTTATGCATTTTACTGCATTTTTCGCTGTTTTGTGTATTTTTTGATTTTGACGTGTTTGTTGATTGATTTTCCACCTGATTTTTTTGGCGTGAACATGTTTTACTTAATTATGAATTTACGTGATTTTTTTATATTTTTTTTATATTTTTTTATATGTTTTTGAAAAATAGGGACCTAATTTACAATAAATTTAGGACCGGATGTGAGCCTAATTTTGAAACTTAATAGGGACCTGTGACAAACGGACCCTATTCAAAAATCTCATTCTGGAGCATTTCTAACCCTATCTCTAATGAGATATTATAACTCTAATGAGTCCTATCTTTTGTTCAAAATATGTCATACCCAAAGCTTTGTATAACCAAAGCTCTGATACCAACTGTAACGACCCGCCTTTTTGCCCTGTTCTCGCCGGTAATTAAACCGACTTAAACCGTTCATAAAGACGAATTTGTTATGGGTACTTACATAAGTTAAACAAAATAACAGAACTTTTCATTGAATAATTCAATAATTACATCAGAGTTACATGAATATCAGAGTTACACATACATATATACTTTACAGCGGAAGAAAGAAATTTACTCTCAGCAGAAGAACATATGTTACAGCGGAAACTTTAACTCTAGCGTGGACGTCAACTCAGAAAGTGCTTCGAACTTTGCTCCAATGAATCATAGCTGCAAAACTAAACTACTAGCTGCCCGTGTGAAAAATTAATGGGCACCCAGAGTTTAGGAAGGAACAATAAACTCCAGGTCAGTCATGGGACTGGTGTGAGAACATAAAACAGTTGTTTTTAGGATTTATTTTAAAGTTGGGAAATTCACCGGACCACGCCGCTAACGCGGAATGGGTTTACTCCATGTGAATGCCCGTGCACATAAATTCGCAATGACCTTTGGAAACTGAAGCTATCATAAGCTCGTCCCACATCACACAATGCAAGCGCACACCAGATGGGCGAGTTTTATCTTATGATATCCAAAAATGCCTTCATACGTAAAATCCTCTTTTCATACTATATATATATATTGTGGAAAAATATTTCGTAAATAAATTTATTAATCCTAGATGGCATAATACCCCATCCTATTATGTCGCCATATATATATATATATAGATATACAAACAAAACCGTGTGGCACGTATTGGAGATTTGGGTTTCTAACTTGATGATTCCTGGCACGAAAGATCAGTCGGAACACAAACGAAATGTAATCACGGGTTTTTCATCCAGACGCGGACACCAATACAAGTCGCGAGGCAGATCAACGGTTTTCGACCAGACACGGCCCCCCGAACATACCTTATTCCATCATTCATAAGTGGTTTCCCACTGCTGCAGCGGTCATCGTCAATTCATATATATATACACAACCTAACCGCCAGTTTCTCATCATCCGGGGTGTAAGATTTGTCGATGTCACGTCATACACAAAGCATGCCTAGAAAACCAATGCCTTGATCATCATTAGCTCGTTCATAACTCGGGTATGCCACATTGACAATTTACGACATATCACTGATTTCAATCAATGCATACCCTCTAAGTTCATATGACTTAGAGATGAGGATAAAATATTTGCCACAAATCCAATATATATTAACGGAGATCAGTGCTATGCGGTCAATTTCAATGTCAGAAACACCATCCATACAAGTCCGTCCTGGGTCTGAACGGAACGAAATCCAAAAATTCTCCCCATACGTTCGGACTTCCTGCCACTCGGGAAATATGGGCATCTCTCTACTGTAGCTATCAATAAAGAAACCAATCGGCTCGGTCCGTTCGATGTGAAGAACCACGGTCTTCACTCGTCGCTTCCAAGTTTTGAATTTGCTTCATGCGTCGTATTATTACTTGGAATGGTTTTCGAACTTAAATCCGATCCCGGTCTTTCCAAGTAATAAGCGTATTCATAAAACAGTTGTTATGAACCATACGGGTTTTCAATCCAAATTTCCTTCCCAATCGTTATTAATTCAATTAAGGTTGGATTCATTCCAAGTTCTTCAATCCTGTTAACATCTTAATTTCTTTACAAACTCGATGTTCACTTATCAACCTTAAAACATAACTTATTCCGTTAGTTACACTTTCATACTTCTTTACATCCTTCCAAATTATTTATAAATCTTTTATGGTTTTGTAAACCAGAGTTCACGATTTTATAAACTTCGACATCAACCGTTTCCAACGAAATGTAAAAGCATTTCTTAAAGCGTTATAAGTAATTATAGATTGAAAATCATGCAAATTCATTTATTTCAAATCAAATCATTTAAATATGATTTAACTAATTTTCCAAATTTTTAATAACTTATAATTCATTAAACATATTTCTCATTATGGTTGCCAGCTGTACATATAGCAGCTTCTTCAAATCATAACTTGAAATCCATATGTCTGAATTTGAAAATTTCTTCCCTATTCAAAAGTTATTCTTAATAGAAATCCAACATTCCTTGTTTCATGTCAATCTGATTTAAAGTATTCAAGTTATGGTCGTTTGAAAATAAAAGTCGATTATAAACGCACCGTCACTACACGACTCGTTCAATTCAAATCATATAATACTTTAATGTAAAACGACTCATTTATTCCCAAAATAACTCAAAATTCCATAATTAACTATTAAACCATTTTCCAAATAATATTTTAAAGTTACATTGCTTTACTTCAAAAATCATCATTCAAATCCCAAATATTCATTTCAGGTTAAGTTGAAAACTTAAAGTAGTCTTTTCAAATCTCGTTTAATTCCTCAAAATTAATCGTTAATGCAGGAAACATATTACGATCATTATTCGATCTATATTTCAAAAGCGCTTTAATTTCAACTATCTTTTACATGAATATTTGGTTGATTGATTTAGGATTCAAATAATAGAAATCAAATTGCTTTACATAAAACAAATCCATTTAATAAACTCAATGCAATATTTTCAAACTCATTTAATTATTCTGAAGCGTATCATAAAATAATGAAATCGAAATACATATACATCACTTTATGGTTTAAATTTCAAAACTACTGAACAAATGTTTACATAACTTAAAATCACATTTTCCTCAAAACTTGTTTACTTCTTCGCGTCCAAAACCCATTCCAAAACCTTCCAAAAAAATCCTTTTATCACTTGCAAAACCGTCAATCATTCGTAGCTTAGATTTTCGAATGATTTGAAAATTAACATTCATATTTTTTTTTTGTATATATATATATATATATCGTTATCCATATAAGAAGGAAACTTAATTCGACTACCCGTATACTCCATAACTTCAGTGTGTGACACAACCAAAATCAACCAGATGAACATGAATCTATCTATCAATATCGCAACACATAAACGTACATCAATTGTACACGAGTGTTCAGTGTTTCAACTTCATAAGCACCCAATCAAACATCACCGTAATAACATCCATTCATTTGTAATCAAACCATTAACCGATTATGATCATTAATGTTCCTACTTATGTAAAATAAATTAAAATAAGTGTTCTCACCAGACTAGCTTTCCAGATCTTCAACTTCAAAATCCGTGTTTACTACGAACCCGAACTACGACCGAACCCGTTCAAGCTTCACGAACCACTCGCACAACGTTTGCCCCGCAACTAACCAACAATGTACAAAAATAAATATATGTACATCACTTCCTTTTTAACCATAAAATATACTTCCAAAGCAAGGACTGAGCTTGCATTGTGACGGACTGAGAGGGACATTAGAGTAAGGCTGGTGTTCGGAAGGGTTGCTGCACGATGTTTTTTTTTTGTGGGAAACAGACTGCTCATAGTTAAATTCCCAGCATCTTTATAGTTTCGAAACCTGAAAGCAACTTTTTATTTATTTATTATGGAGGCCGAACTTTTTTTTTCTTTTCAGGTAGGAAATAAGCTTGGCATGGAGAATGGTGGAAGATTGTTGCATGGATGAGGAGTGATGCTCGCACAAGTAAGGTGGTTAGAACGGATTTGAAAAATAAGTTAGACATCAGGAGAATACAACTAGACATTGAAATGGAATTCAAGCGTTGATTGCATGAAAATATTTTGTACAACAAGTCATACTTCTTAACCGCAGTCAACGTTTGGTAATGAATCCAAATGTATGTAGCAATATTCAGATGACTAAAGCCATAAGCAAGGCCACACTAACTTGGACCTGTCGCATATAAGTAGGATAGCTTTAAGGATCGGTGACAGCTGTTTGGAAGGGGAAACAGCTTTGCATGCAGGTGAGTGGTGGCGGAGCTTGAAGTGAGAGGATGTGGTTGCTTACAGGAGCGGAAAGGTGGCGCAAAACAGACGTGGGGAGCAAACAATGGATATGGGAGCAAAGCGCGAGCAAGCAGCTGAAGGGGTGCGGTCTTTGTATGGAAACTAGTTGTGCAAATGAGTAAAGCGGTGGATGATGATGGGGAAAAGAAGCGGTGGTGAGTAGCTGAGGGAAGATGGGTATATAGCGCAAGCATTAAAGGGAAGCTGATGGATTTTTCAAGAGAAATGGTAATTTGCGAGCTTAAAGGGAAAGTTGAAGGAAATAACTATTCAAGAGAGGAAGGCGGTGGAGAAAACCAACACGTGGTGAGATATTTCCACCTAGTGGACAGCTGTCTCCCATGCAACAATTCCTTCTAGTTGAGCAACTTCGAACGGTGTATACAATTACAATTTTCTATGTATTTGCTTGATACGTGTGAAATAGAGGCAAACCCTTTTTATCTTCTTTAATACTTAGTCAAGACCTTCATATTTGTTTTGAAGCCCAATGTCCGCAACATAGAGGTGATTTTAGGAAACGTGTTACCGATGTTTTAGCTCCAAGCATTAGCAAATGCATGCACAATTTACATTATAGTCTTATATATATATATATATATATATTTTGAATTGCCGAAGCTTAAGATTTTGGGGAGAAGGACGGAAGAATGAATATTGAGGAGAAGCTTGCTGTGGAAGGCCTATGGAAGAGGCAACGTGTGTCTCTCCATGTTCCACAAAACAACAAGTGGCATATCCTTCTTCATGCATTCTACACGTTGGTTTTTTTTTAATACATTTCCATATGTGAATACATGGTGTCCCATCTTCATGAATGCCCTTTGGCGAGAACCAACTTTCTTTTATTAAAATTTGTACACCACAATTTTTTTTTGATTTCTTTTATTTTTATTTATCAATAACAATCAACACCGAACTAGCGATATAATCGTGTATAATAATATGTCACGATCCCAGAACAGAAATAAAACAGACCAGTTGACTGATTCTGTGAAGTGTCAAAAGGGACCACAGTTACCCCAAAATACGTTAGAAAAACATATGCTTATTTTCCGAAATAAAAATTACAGTAAAGTTTTATAAAATATTTTAAGATGACGCGAACTGAAACAGAACAAAAATTTGTGATGAATATTTAATTATAATTAAATTTCAAATTCTGATCGTTTGCAACAACTCAATCACAACTCGTTTCGATGTTTCAACTTACGACGAACCATTTCTCTAAAATAAACATTGTTATAACTGACTTCATAATACAATTAAAATTTTCAATTATTTAAAATACTATTATCACCCTAAATTTGATTCAACAGTTATTTAAAACCTTCCAAGTAAATTTAAAATTCAAATTAAATTCAAATTAAATTTCAAAAATATTGGATCGTTACATCCCCCTTGCTTTAATGCTTAGATATATGCATGTATTAGTACAACACAATTTTCAGTAAATGTTAATGGTTCTTCTGTTTGATTATTTGACAATAAGCAGGGCATAAGACAAGGTGACCTAATTTCTGATTACTTATTTATCATTATTATGGAAATTTTAATAAGAATGTTAGATGATCTTGCTGATAAAAATAAAGTTGAGCTACATCTTAAGTGTAGGAATCCTAACATTACTTCACTTATGTTTGCTGATGACTTGATCATTTTTTGTAAACCTGACAACAATACTTTAACCAACATTATAAACACTCTTGAGAACTTTTATTTAATGACTGGATTGAGGATCAACTACAATAAATTTGATCTTATGTTGGTTGGTGTTATTGAGTCCAGGAGTTAGTTGATTCATGGAATTACTAGCCCAAAAAATTAGTAATACTTCCATTACATATCTTGGATTGCCAATGGCAACTTCAAGAGTTACCACATTGCAATGCTTACCTTTATTTGATAAAATCACAAAAAGAATAGAATGATGGTCCACTAAAATGTTAAGTTAGGCAGGAAGAATTGCACTTATCAAATCTATTGTCACAGTCATGCAAGTTTACTGGGTTTGTACTTATATCCTTCCTCACAAGCTTCATCACATGATCAAATCTACATTTTTGAAATTTTTGTGGAAATGAAATATTTAGTCTAAGTATTTAGCACCCATTGCTCTGCTAAAGTTGAAATGCCCATCAGTAAGGGAGGATTGGGCATTATCAATACTAAGAATTAGAACATTGCTGCATTTGGCAAACATATGAATGATCTCATATGTAAAAGGGAAATCCAGTGGGTTAACTGGTCCTATAAGCATGTCCTTAAAGACAAATGTTGTTGGGATTTGACTCCACTTCAAAGTCATAGCTGGACCTGGAAGTGTATGATCAAACTTAAGAACCGTTGATATGCTTTTTGGTCGAAGCTATCACACATCAAGATTTCGGTTGGGAACACGTTCAAGTGTCAAATCATCGTTAGAAGACGCAAAGCGATTTAGTGGAAATCGCGATGTATTAAGAAAAGGATTGGAAACGACGTCAATTCGTAAAATCATCATCGAAGAACTCGGAAAAACTGGCGTAGTAAAAATACGTGATTGACACTGTCCAACAAGCTCAAAACGTTTGAGCATGTCGGCCCGATAACATGGAAAAACTCGTCGCGCAAAAATATATGGCTTTGGCGAAAACTAGTATCGTGCACTAAAAAACAGCCGATCGACCCACGTCAATCACGAAAAATGGCTTGCGCGACTCACAACATCAAAATATGGTAAATTGGAAAAAATGGTTTGGCACGTTCAAAACTGCCTGATCGGCATGTCAAAATCATGAAAAACCACGAACAAGACCTTAGCTGATCACTTTAGCATAATTGGTGAATCTGGCATGCTCAAAACAGGTGATCGACAAGATGGATCACCCTTTTTTGCGTGCGTGACACAGCAAAATCAGCCTTGGCAAACTTGGCCCTGGCGCTTGGCAAATTTGGTAAGGATCTGGAAAAAATCACATCGCATTAGGGGATGTGATATTTTTTCTGATTAGGCATAATGCGATGCGGATTTTCATTGATGTGGATATGTGAGAAAAGAGATGCGATACGAGACTTAACATGGCAAAAGTGGCAAATATGAATTCTTGGCAAAGGCGCAAGGCGAGTTTATAGATGCCATTTTCCATGATTGGCGTGGAAAAACTTGAGCTTGTCACGGGTTCATATCGCATTCAAGTGATGTGAGAATTCGGCTTAGCTCGGGCCCGACTTTTTGGCATGTGATTTCCCCTGATCGAATTAGTGCAAAGCAATGTTTTCCTGGATTCAGCGCGTTGAAATGTGATGCGATCTGGGGCTTGGATACAAGGATTTGGCAAATGCCAGACATTTTTGGAACGAACAAAAACCTGTGCAGATCAACAATTTTTAAGGGATCCGCACATAATTTCTCACCACTTTTCTGATGTGAGCCGATCCAGGCAATGTGATGTGAATTTTATACTTTGGCTCGACAAAGTAATGCAATTTTTTGGTATGCAATGTGAGGGATGCAAAATTTCATATCCCACCTCCCAAGGATGCGAAATTTCGTATTGTGGTCCCCAAATCTTACCTACTCCTGCCTAACCCACTAACTATAAATACCCCCTACCTCGTTCTTCAAAAAGGTTGGCTTTGACTAGGATATTTAGACTTATTGAAGCTCCAAAGCAACGTTAATGGATTCTGTATCCATCTCATAACTATTGGACATAGTTTGGACCACTAAAACGTTGCATAAACATTTTCTATCAACTCTTGGACATTTCCTTGGACATGTACACTGGTTTTGGACGGTTTTTGATATTTTTGGATTTTAGAGACATTGAAGCTACTTTTGGATGTTGTTGACCAGGTCAACACATTTTTCACTCAACGAAGAAGAAGAGGTCATTTTGGTCAAAGATTAGAATTAACAATCATTTTGTTGTTCTATAGTAATTCTTTGTACCCAAATATTGTCCGAACTTGTACAACCCTTGTAATCAGAAATTATATGATGAATGATTACTATAGAGTGGACATTAGTGCCAAGCAACTATTAAAAGATGTGTTCTCCCTGCATTACGTTATTTTTGTATTTATTACTGTATTTCCGCAACACGTACACTCGAGGGTTGGCGTGCGTTGAATCGACGACAATTCCACTCGTCAACATTTTGGCGCGCCAGGAAGGGGGGAGGTGCACAACTTTAGCTTCAGTCTCAACTGTCAGCTTCAAATTTTAGCTTTAGTTCTCGACCTCAACTCTTGACTTTTTTCTTCATATTTTGGAAATTCAACCTCAACTTTCTTTTGGAAACGAATTTTACTCGCTTCCTGCTACGGTCAAAAGGAAGAAAATAACTGGCCCAGAAGGAGCAGGTGGGGAGGAAGAGCATGAGCTCTACTCGACCAGACAACCATCTATCTTTGTCCCTCGAGACGACATCGACGGAGTCGTCGAGGATTTTAATAGGGGTCTTACTGCTTGCTCTTCAACAAGAAGAGCATTTCCATCGCCAAGAGGCCACTATGACCACTCTTCTCGCCCGACTCAAAGGATTTATAGGTAGTTAGGCCAAGGAAATCTGGTCGGAACAAGCGTCAGTGTTCTGCAAGGATTGACTCGAGACTCGGGAGAAATCCCTGAAGAACCCCGTGTCGACACCAATCCATAGACAGCTATCGGATCAACTAGGCTCGGGGGCAACACCCCCAATCACATTCAAGTCAGGATCGGGCCAGATATTTTGCTTAGCGCTCAACCTTTTGCTAATATTAGAATTGATGTTGGGGGCACTGGCATCAACTTACAGAATTTGAATCAATTTCTTATCATGGGAAGTGAAAGTCAAGTCGCTGATGTCATTCAACCCTACGCCCGTGGCGGGGCACCTCATGCCAGCTTGGACTGTGCCACTCACAGCCCCTTCACTCAAGATATCAGTGGTTCTCAAAACCCACCGGATTTCAAATTGTCGTTGTTAGAAGATTTTGACAGAGGGAAGGATCCAACTGTCCATATCATGCGCCACATGCGCCAAATGGAAGTACATTCAGCCTCAGATGGCGTAATGGCCAAGTGCTTCCCACTTAATCTTATTGATATCGGTGATCTATGGTTTAGACAGTTGAAACCAGAACCTATCAACAGTTGGAGCGTCCTGGTAGAAAGATTTAATGAGGAATTCAGATTTCATATTGATCAACCAAAGAATTCATGACTTTGACGTCCATCAGGCAGAGAACAGGAGAGACTCTGCGCAAATTTCTTGAATGATTCAATGCGGCGGTGGCTTCTATTGAGCGACCAAATCCATCCACGGTTCCAATGGCCTCCATCTCTGGCATTCTTGACAAGATCGACTTCAAAGTCTCTTTGCGATGAGACCCACCTAGAGATCTCTTTGAATTCTACTTCGAGGCCAAAAGATTTCTTAGGGAATAGGACTACCACGACGAAAAGCTTGGGCATTGAACCAACTCCATGACATGCTCAGGGCCATCTACACACGACAAAGGTAAGGGAAAATCTCAGGACAACCAAAACTCACAGCCTCGTTCCAAGCCAAAGTTCCCAGCCTACACCGAGTTTACTCATGGCCTGGAAAGGATTTATCTCGATATACATGAAACCGCGCCTTTCCAAAATCCTCCCAGGAAAGACCCGACTCCACAGTAGGAAATCTCGGACAAGTACTGTTTATTCCACGAACTTCCAGGTCATGACACTGATCGCTACAGGAAGATCCGCAATCTTATTGAAGCACTCATTAGGCGTGGCGAACTACAACCATATGTCATGAACCCAGCAATAGCTGTATCACCCATTCTACCCCCTACGACATCTTAGGACAGTGGCAGGATTAGTCGCCCTAAGGGCATGGTCATCGACTGACCCAGTTCTACAGATCCTCTTTGGCTTTTCCAGACCCTGATCCAAAGGTATGTTGTTTTTGTTGTTGGCCAGTTCTCGCCCTTTTGTTTTTCCTGTATGTAACCAAAATGACAACGTCGGCCCAAACGCATGGAACCAGCTCGTGGTCTCTAGTCATAGTCAGGTTCTGACTAACGACCGTTATATGTATGTGAGATTAATTAAATGCTATTTTGGCTCCACACCGGATCCACCCAGTATAAACATAAGGCTCCTGGATCCATCCAGTATAAACATAGGGCTCCAGCTCCACAATAGATTTTCCCAGTATAAACAGAGGGATCCGGATCCACACTGGATCCGTCCAGTATAAACATAGGGCCCGGCTCCACATTAGTATAAACATAGGGCTCCGTCTCCATACTGGATTCATCCAGTATAAACACAAGACTACATTCTACCCAGCACTAGATCCATCTAGTATAAATATAAGACTCCGGTCTTCCCCGCACTAGATCCATCTAGTATTAATACTGACTCTCGACTCCCCCTCCCTGATTAGTCGGGCATGAACTTTGAACTCCGATCCTCAGCTTCGGACTCCGGTCCATGACTTCCCCTAAAGATTGGTCTTATTGGGCTCTTGTTCACCGCTATAATACATCTCAATCTCATTGAAAGAGAGAATATTTAAAACACAAGAGTACCGCTATAAAATGTTTATTCGATAGCAACTATATGACGCTATTAAATTAACATGTTATATTATTGTCAAATCCTTTTACAGCCATATATAATACATTTTAATTACATCAATCAAAAATGGATTTGCACAACCATTTGAAGAGCAATGTATAAACGAACAAAATATAATAATCAACAAATGTAATGCATATTCATGATAAATAAAGCATCAACTAACAAAAAATAAGCTCAATACATGAGTTACCAAATTCAATACATAAGGGAACCTCTATTTATACATGCATTTCATCTTATCTATAGTTCCATTATGTATAGTAGAAAATAAAAGACCCAAGTTTTAGGTGGTAGTTTCCGTTGTAACCCATTAGAATCATCAAAATTTGAGTTCTTTACCAGAGTTAAGCTCTCACTCACTATTTTTTTCCAGTTATCTCATCTTGTTTGAAATCATCAACAATTCAGCAACTCTCACCTAAGATCGTATTACTCAGACTAACACCAGCATCCATAGATGTTGTTTGACTTTATTCCACACAAAAAACCTGGAGAAGTAAACAATTAAAAATTGTTCTGAAAGCTGTAAAATTAAGGTTGCTGCAAAGTAAAAACAGAAGCATACCTTTGGTTTCATAAACTTAGCAGAATTTTGTTTTGAAGAACTAATCCATCCGCAGATTTAACCTCAAACATTCGTCCCACATGTGTACCACTGTTAATTTTGGACAATATATATTTCGCAAAGACATCAACTGAAGTGGATATTTCGACTGTCGGGATTTCATTAGAAAGGCATAAATTGGAAGTTTAGAAGTACATTAATATGATCACACTAAGCAATTAGTCTATAAAAAGATCTAATATCAAATAACCATCCAACATAATGCATTAAAATATAAATTTTAGCCTTTTTTTGTAGAACTTTATAACCTCAAACTACAATCATATCATTCACCAGTTGATCTACTAACCTTTTACAGTACAAATTTCAAATTTGAAACAGACAAATTACAGATGACCGTTAAAGCAACCAAACAGCAAGTAGATGCTTCTAAAGCTAACCAAACAAAGTGAAGTACATGCTACCTAATAATATAACTGCATGTGTACTCAAAATTCCCAACTTTTTTAAGCCCCCTCCTTGTAATGACCCATATTTTCTGGCCAATTATTTAAATTATTCTATTTTTTAAAATGCTAGTTTGAATTTAAATAATCGAATTTAATTATTTTTAATATTTAATTAATAATATAAATAGAGTAAAATAATATTTTTTTTCAAAATATTTGGAAATGTTGAATTCGCCATATAATGGGTATTGGCAAAATATAAAGGGTTAATATGGTCTGTATTGAAAAAATATCGACGATATCGTTCATTTAACGACCATTGAGCGTATAGTTTATATTTTAATTATATAACGAGTTGCGGCGGCGTGGTAGTTCGTAATGTGGCGTTTTGAACTTTAATGGGCTGTATAGGGCCCAATATAAGTCAGATTTTCTCGAAATAAGAAACATCAGGACCAGTTAGACAATATTTTTCTAGTAAAAGA
This sequence comes from Allium sativum, assembly GCA_030737875.1. Classification (NCBI taxonomy): domain Eukaryota; kingdom Viridiplantae; phylum Streptophyta; class Magnoliopsida; order Asparagales; family Amaryllidaceae; genus Allium; species Allium sativum. Next base: position 837,258,928 of record CM060924.1, read on the forward strand.
GAAAAATCAAGATTTCGTGTTGTAGATTTTATTTTATGTCCAAATCAAATTTTAAAATAGTCGCTGTGGAATTTCCTATATAATTTTATTGTTATTTATATTAAATAAAGGGTTTTTAAAATATTTTGAATATCGATTTGGTTTGAAATCCAACCCGGGATATTTTATCTTGGTAGTGTATACCATTCTGGTCGGGTATGACTAATCGGGATATTTTATTTTGATTATATTGAGGTATTTTAAAATTGGTTTATTTTATTTGAATTGGGCAGTTATAAAAGAGATTTTTTTCAAACGACCTCTGTTTTCGACGAAACAAATTTTATTGAGACCGCAAAAGCAAATTATTGTTAGATTTCAAGTGGCGCGTCAATCGAGGTTAATTTGCGAGCGTGGCAAAATAAAATGCAAATAGAAATGACCATTTGAACGTGAGCGAGCGCTATTCAAGCTAACGAACTCGGAATTCGACGAAACAAGATTCGTTAGGACCGTATCGTCAAATTATACTATGCCGTCCATTCGCATCTCGAACGGGGTTTGTATGTGAGCACAAGAGCCAATAAACAGTATTCAAAATAGCGATAAACACGAATAAAAATAGTTAATCACATCGTTTGTCAACTCAACAATAAAATAACATTTTCCCCGCTTATACTAACCCTTTACCCTCAATGTTTCCAGCCAACCAGAAAATTCTCCCATACATTTTGCGAAACAGCCCCTATTCACAAAAAAAATTATTTTTCTCAATCCGTGATGAAATCGCTAGGGGGACCTGAGGGAAAGTTGTAGATCGGCAGGAGGGGAAACTTCAGTCAAAAGTTGGAGAAGTTTCGTAGCCTGTGGTGGCCGGAAATCGCGAGGAATGGTAAGAAATCATTTTCGTTTTTAGCCCTTTTGGTGGAGTTTGGGATGGTGATCGATGGTGGACTCAAAGGTGATGTTGTAGAGGAGAGAGAGACGGTGGTTTTTGGCTTTGGTAGTAGGTGCTATTATGGCCTGTAGTTGACAGTGGAGGGAGATGAACGGGGTGTACAGTTTTTTTTTTTTAGTGATGATCGGATTTGGCCAATTTGACGGCGGTGGAGGCCTCGTGGTGGTCGGGTGACTGAAGAGAGTGGAAGGTCGAAGAACAAGGGTGAGGTAGGGGGGTCGCGGTGGCTCTGAACCACCTGTGGCGGTGGAGAATGGGCCATGAACGAAATCCGTTCATGTGGGTTTTCATGGCGGTAGGAGCGATTTGGGGGGTCGGGGTTTCAGGTGATGGAGCTGCTCACTGGTGCAGTCACGGTAGCGGGTCGGGGTCGGTCCTAGATCAACGTTGGCGGCGATTCTGGCTTCGTTGATGGCCGGGTCTTCTTTCAGTCGAGAGATTTAGGGGGTAATTGGGTTTCAGGGGAGACAAAGAACAAAACGCGTGGTCAACGTTATAATTGTGCTGACATGGCCCTTTATTAAGGTAATTAACGGTTTTGTTTAATTAAGGCGATTTAATTATTTCATTAATATATTGTTAAATTCTAAAACTTTAAATCGTGATATCTTTCTCATACGTGAATTAAAATCGATGAAACAGGATCCGTTGGGATCGCAGAGACGAGCTCTAGACGATGGCGCTGACCGAGAGTCAATCTGACGCAATTGAAATTTCAGTTAATTTTGAACGTTCGTTCAAAATAAAAAGTAAGAAATGCTTCCACCATCAACTGTAATCACTGGTGAGTTAATTCTCACACTTTTATAGACTTCCATGATGTGATAAATCCATATAAAAATACCAATTGGTTGATTGGCTGCTTTGGTTGCTTATGATTGATCTAATGGTTGTTGTTGATTATATTATCATCATTAATTTATTTATTTAAATTATATACTATCGTGGAATGTTATAATAGTCTGTGATGCAAAGAAGAACAGGTAACAAACCGAATTGCTCAAAATTATTGTATGTTATTTATTGATCATATTTTTCATACATATCAATTGTTAACCCCAAATTGACATCAAAACCTGTTGAATGTTAATGGTTAAATGGTTGTTGATCGTGTTGTGTTTTTAATCAATCGACAGTATTGATTAAGTAATTGGCAGTGATGGGGTAAAATCCATCGGTTAGGGCGTTGTTTTGCCGCTAGGCGGACTGACGAAGGTTTTAGTTATAAATTTTTGTTATAACTAAAATGGAATTTGAAGTTGTTTATATAAGTTAATTAAAATAGAAATTTATAAATATATTTATATTTATAAACATGATTTATCAAAGAATTTGTTTTAAAAGTTTATATAATGAAGAAAATGTAATTAATGATCAGAAAAGCCGAAACTAATATATTGTTTAGTAAAATTGAATAAGTGTTGACAAAACAATTAGAATGATATTTTTAATTAATTAAGTTATTAATTAATTTAAAAGGGGAAACGGTGGGTGAATATCAATTAATGGCTGACTGATGTTGATGGTCGACAAAGGCGACTGTGTTAACCAAAGTTGACATTTAGAATGATTTGATTTAAAATTTATCAAATCAATAGTTCTTGAATATTAATTAAACTAAATGAATATTGTTACAAGTTAGTTAATTGTTGATTAAATATGGTTTAAAAATGATTATCAAATTAATTTGGTTATTAATTATTATTTAATGATCTTTTAAAAAGGATTAATTATTTTATTTCTAGTATAATGGGATTAACTACAATTAAAGTGGTTAATGCGAAAGTAAAGTATCATTTTAAAAATGATAACCAAAATGATTATTCTTAATGGAGAATTAAATTAAAAAGTGGTCAAATGGAAATAAGTTGTTTGAAGTATAGTAAGAGTTTATAAAAGGATTTTCATTTACAAACAAAGTTTGAAAAAGGGTGACTCGTAAGTAAAGGCGAGGATTTCAATAAGAATCTATTTAATGAAGTAATTTGGGTTTGGGTAAGATTATGACCCAAAAAGGGTTTTGGGTTATTTACTTAATAAATTGAGTAAGGAGGTCCAAGGGAAATTTCCAAAGTAAGAAATGGGTTATAATACCATATTGGTATCGAAGGGCAAAGAAGATTTTGTCGAGAAGTTTACTTAATTAAAGAGTGAGCATTAGAATGTAAAGTGGGTTTTCGAATAAATGGAAATGGTTTTTAAAACCATATTGAATGGAAATTGAAATGATATATGGGATATTCGAGCTGTAAACTTTTATTGTCTTGCGATAAGAGCGTTGTCAGTCAAGGTCTAAGAGGTAATTAAAATACCCCAACTTGAACGACTTCATTATTATCAAAAGACAATATTGGTTTGAAAGGGTAGAGGAGGTTGGAAATGTATTGTCGAGGAAATATTAGAAACATTAATTTGTAAGAATTTAGAAATAAAAATTTAAACCCGTTGGGTTTAAAATAAACGATGTATTACTAAGGGTCACATAATGAAATATGATTTTTCTTTTAATGTAATTGAAAGTATAACTCTATTTCAAAATGGTAATAGAAATGTAAAGAAGTTTGTGAATCAATAGCGATATTTTTAAGACAAAAGAATATAGGAAGGGTTAAGAATTGAAATGGTATTTTTTTCCAAGATAAAGAGGATAAAGATGATTTATAAAATATATATATAAATATTTCTGAACAAAGGAAATCAAAAGTGAGGTGTAGTAAATACAAAGTAAGTGTTGAATCATGTTTTCAAAGTAATAAACCAGAAGAGTTTTATCAAGAAAAATTTATGGAATCGATTATAAGAATCGATGAAATGGGTTAGCAAAGTGTTTTTTTATAAACGACCTGAGCTGCCAATGTACTTAACATCACTATATGATTTGATAGTTAAACAACCGACTATCAAATGGAATATTCTATTTACCTTTTGACGAGTTGTTTTCGAAGAGACCGGGATGGGAACTATACCCAAAACCACTTTGAATCAACTGTGCGTTCGCAACTAATTGGCAGGCGATGAAGATGGAGCATTGAAGACCATATATCTTCATAAATGAAAGAACCACTAACAATCTCTGAGTCGATGCAGAGATATACCGGGGTTCTGTCATGGTTGAAATTTACGGGTTGCAAGGACTTCTCACTACTGATCCTTTGGGTGATTCCTATATAGGATGCGGTAGGAGAGTACCTTTGGTTCATCCTGTTCCTGGATGACTTGTATGGACGAGCGTCTGATAGAGTATTTCAGATGGTCACATGTATTGATTTCTTCAACCGTACCAAGAGTGGAAGCGGAGAAGGAAACTTCTTTAGCTAACACGTAATGTATTATTGTAGACGTCAATCAGTGATCTGATGTATCTGACAATGTGGCATTCAAAGTGAATCTGATGTGATGGTAAAGCGTAGCCTCAAGCCTCATCAACCGGGAAATGACAAAAATCGGGCAGGCAGCATGGCTACGTGGGTCACGCCAATTAGGGTGTATAATCACCTATTTAGAGAAATTCCTTTTGCTTCTATAATATATCGATGCTGTCCCTTTTCGGGAAACGGTGGTTTGAGCCCAACCGTTGGTGATATACATTCGATACACTCAAGCGAAATGAGTGGTCGGTCATGTGAGGGCCGGTTTGCAAGATGTTCTTGTTGAATCCTGTGTATTCGCCTCTAGAGATACACTATCGGCAGGTGGTCCCATACCTTGTCATAGTCGGAAATCCAATTTCCAATAAGCGCCCGCGGTTTGTTTTTGATTTTATACTATATATATAGAGCGTGAGATGCAAGCGATCTGCTAGATTATTATTTATTTGTGGTTGATAGACACTATTATAATATCAGAACAAGATATTGGTTTCAAAAAATGGTTTAGGTTATAGTAAGGTAAAAACGATCCGTGTTTTTGTGTGGATTGGTCTTACTATTATCCTTTTATTTGAAAAGGACATTCAAAGTTAAACAAGTTGTTGTGTTGTGAATTTATCACTGATAGTATTCCAGACTGACCCGGCGAATTTTGTTTTAAATTAAATGTGCTCGGGTCAGACCGAGTATATTACAGGTTAGTTTCTATTTGGAGATCCAGGAGCTGGAAGCAGGAGGCTTCACCGCTAGTTATATAAAGTGTATTTCCGCTGTGTCTGATATATGATGTACTCTGATGATTGGTATGTATATACACAGTTTTCTTTTGTAAAGAGGTTTGATATATTATATTTATTCGTTCCGCAGTGAGATTCTAATGTGTTCTTCTTCTTTCTTCTATTCTAACATTTCTTTCTTTCTTTTCTCACCCTTTAACTTCTTTCTATTAATAGTCAGGGGTTCGATACTTGGATTTTTGGAAAGTGATACGGGATTGTGTATCATTGTTGAAAATTCGAGCGTCGAGCTTTTTCCCGGGCCGTTACAGTTGGTATCAGAGCTGTTGGTTTGGTGATAACCTTGGCTCTGTGGCGTGACTCGATAGAGATGGGGTTGGTAATACCCTAGATTGAGTCGAGTGTATATATATGAGAGTGCGTATTTGTAATTGAATATAAGATTATTTTTAAAGATTTTGCAAAGAGGGTAAATGAAATAATTTTGCCCAAACTATATTTCTATATAAAAAAGGAAATTATTTTATTGTATTATTGAAGTATCTGATCGTTGGACTGATTTTGATGGAGTTAAAATGAAATGTGGAAATGCAACTTGACTTGGTTAAGCCGAGTTAAATCAGGAATGGATATAGTGTTGGAACCAAATAAAATACATTGGAATTTGGTAATTGAATTAATAATTGATAAGAAATCGATTTAACATGAATCGATAAGTAAAACCAAAGCGAAACCAAATGAAAAATATTAATGATGAATCAAAATGATTGGTTGAGTTGATATGCCTTGTTTGTTGGTTGGTTTGTTTATGTTAGATGGTTTGTGTAAATTTCACCAATAGTTAAATCTAAAAGTTGAATGAATTGAAAGGGTAAGTGAATGAATTGAAAGGGTAAGTGAATGAATTCCTATATAGCAAGTTTGTATAGAATCGATCATGAATTAAAATCGAAAGATTTAGGCCAGTAATGATGCCATATGTTTGGATTAATTTGTTTATCCATTCAGTTGTTACTTACGCGGTATTTGAGATCAGTACAGGTATGAGACGGCTTTGAAGATAGTTTGATTGCATAGATTGCTATAAATTGAAAAGTAGGCTAAAATAACGCTCGCAAAAAGGTACGTCTAAGCCAAATATTAATTTTTGGGTTTTGATTTGGGTTTTGAGTTTTGATTTTGGATTTTCTGACCATGAGAGTCGATGTATATATATTTTTTGAACCTGCAATATTGCAGATGTCCCTCCGTGCAGAGGAGACTCTGCTGAATTTTTTCCAAAATTTAAGGAGTTAGATTTTTTTTAAGATTTTTAGGAAACTGTGTTATTTGGAATTTATTGGTTTTAAAACTAATTAAATTAATTTTGGAAATAGAACTGGTTTTTAATTAAATATTTTTGTAAAAATAATAGGGCTGTACCATTCTTTCTACCTTGGCAATTTCGAGGACGAAATTATTTTAAGGGGGAAGGAATGTAACGACCCGTATTTTCTGGCCAATTATTTAAATTATTTTACTTTTTAAAATCCAGTTTGAATTTAAATAATTGAATTTAATTATTATGAATATTTAATTAATAATATAAATAGAATAAAATAATATATTTTTTCCAAAATATTTGGAAATGTTGAATTCGCCATATAATGGGTATTGGCAAAATATAAAGGGTTAATATGGTCTGTATTGAAAGTATATCGACAATTTCGTTCATTTAACGACCATTGAGCGCATAGTTTATAATTTAATTATATGCTGCAGCGGCGCGGTAGTTCGTAATATGGCGTTTTGAACTTTAACGGGCTGTATAGGGCCCAATATAAGTCGGATTTTCTCGAAACAAGAAACGTCAGGACCAGTTAGACAATATTTTTCTAGTAAAAGAGAAAAATCGAGATTTCGTGTTGTGGATTTTATTTTATGCCCAAATCAAAATCTAAAATAGTCATTGTGTAATTTCCTTTATAATTTTATCGTTATTTATATTAAATAAAGAGTTTTTTTAAATATTTTGAATATCGATTTGGTTTGAAATCCAACCGGGGATATTTTACATTGGTAGTGTATACCATTCTGGTCGGGTATGACCAATCAGGATATTTTATTTTGATTATATTGAGGTATTTTAAAAATTGTTTTATTTTATTTGAATTGGGCAGTTATAAAAGTGATTTTTTCAAACGACCTCTGTTTTCGACGAAACAAATTTTATTGAGACCGCAAAAGCAAATTATTGTTAGATTTCAAGTGGCTCATCAATCGGGGTTAATTTGCGAGCATGGAAAAATAAAATGCAAATAAAAACGACCATTTGAACGTGAATGAGCGCTATTCGAGCTAACGAACTCGGAATTCGATGAAACAAGACTCGTTAGGACCGTATCGTCAAATTATACTATGTCGTCCATTCGCATCTCGAATGGGGTTTGTATGTGAGCACATGAGCCAATAAACAATATTCAAAATAGCGATAGACACGAATAAAAATCATTAATCGCATCGTTTGTCAACTCAACAATAAAATAACATTTCCCTCCGCTTATATAAACCCTTTCCCCTCAATGTTTCCAGCCAACCAGAAAATTCTTCCATACATTTTGCGAAAAAGCCCCTCTTCACAAAAACAATTATTTCTATTAATCCGTGATGAAATCGCTACGGGCACCTGAGGGAAAGTTGTAGATCGGGAGTAGGGGAAGCTTCAGTCAAAAGTTGGGGAAGTTTCTTGGCATGTGACGGCCGGAAATCGCGAGGAACGGCAAGAAATAATTTTCATTTTTAGCCCTTTTGGTGGAGTTTTGGTTGGCGATCGATGGTGGACTCAAAGGTGATGTTGTAGAAGAGAGAGAGACGGTGGTTTTTGGCTTTGGTAGCATGTGCTATTATGGCCTATGGTGGACGGTGGAGGGAGATGACAGGGTGTACAGTTTTTTTTTTTTAGCGATGATCGGATTTGGCCAATTTGACGGCGGTGGAGGCCTCGTGGGGGTCGGGTGACTGAAGAGAGTGGAAGGTCGAAGCACAGGGGTGAGGTAAGTGGGGTCGCGTGGCTCAGAACCGCCTGTGGCGGCGGAGAATGGGCCATGAACGTAATCCGTTCATGTGGGTTTTCATGGCGGTAGGTGCGATTTGGGGGGACGGGATTTCAGGCGATGGAGCTACTCAATGGTGCGGTCATGGCGGCGGGTCGGGTCGGTCCCAGGTCAATTTTGGTGGCAATTCTGGCTTCGTTGATGGCCTGGTCTTCTTTCAGTCGAGAGATGTAGGGGGTAATCAGGTTTCAGAGGAGATGAAGAACAAAACGCGTGGTCAACGTTTTAACTGTGCTGACGTGGCCCTTTATTAAGGTAATTAACGGTTTTGTTTAATTAAGGTGATTTAATTATTTAATTAATATATCGTTAAATTCTAAAACTTTAAATAATGGTATCTTTCTTAAACGTGAACGAAAATCGATGAAACAGGATCCGTTGGGATCGCAGAGACGAGCTCTAGACGATGGCGCTGACCGGGAGTCGATCTGACGCAACTGAAATTTCAGTTAATTTTGAACGTTCGTTCAAAATAAAAAGGAACAAATGCGTCCACCGTCAACCGTAATCACTGGTGAGTTAATTCTCACACTTTTCTGGACTGCCATGATGTGATAAATCCATCTAAAAATACCAATTGGTTGATTGGCTGCTTTGGTTGCTTATGATTGATCTAATGGTTGTTGTTGATTATATTATCATCATTAATTAATTTATTTATTTAAATTATATACTATCGTGGAGTGTTATAACAGTCTGTGATGAAGAGAAAAACAGGTAGGAGGAATCAAACCGAATTCCTCAAAATTATTGTATGTTATTTATTGATAATATTTTCCATACATATGAATTGTTAACCCCAAATTGACATCAAAACCTGTTGAATGTTAATGGTTAAAATGTTGTTGATCATGTTGCGTTTTTAATCAATCGACAGTATTGATTAAGTAATTGGCAATGACGGGGTAAAACCCATCGGTTATGGCGTCGTTTTGCCGCTAGGCGGACTGACGAAGGTTTTAGTTATAAATTTATTGTTATAACTAAAATGGAACTTAAAGTTGTTTATATAAGTTAATTAAAATAGAAATTTATAAATATATTTATATTTATAATTATGATTTATCAAAGAGTTTGTTTTAAAAGGTTTATATAATGAAGAAAATGTCATTAATGATCAGAAAAACAGAAACAAATAACATTTAGTAAAACTAAATAAGTGTTGACAAAACAATTAGAATGATATTTTTAAATTAATTAAGTTATTAATTAATTTAAAAAGGGGAAACGGTGGGTGAATATCAGTTAATGGCTAACTGATGTTGACGGTCGACAAAGGCGACTGTGTTAACCAAAGATAACAATTAGAATGATTTGATTTAAAATTTATCAAATCAATAGTTCTTGAATATTCATTAAACTAAATGAATATTATTAGATGTTAGTTAATCGTTGATTAAATATGGTTTAAAAATGATTATCAAGTTAATTTGGTTAATAAAGTTAATTATTATATAATGATCTTTTAAAAAGGATTAATTATTTTATTTCTAGTATAATGGGATTAACTACAATTAAAGTGGTTAATGCGAGATAAAGTATTATTTTAAAAATGATAACCAAAATGATTATTCTTAATGGAGAATTAAATTAAAAAGTGGTCAAATGGAAATAAGTTGTTTGAAGTATAGTAAGAGTTTATAAAAGGATTTTCATTTACAAACAAAGTTTGAAAAAGGGTGACTCGTAAGTAAAGGCGAGGATTTCAATAAAAAAATTATTTAATGAAGTAATTTGGGTTTGGGTAAGATTATGACCCAAAAAGGGGTTTGGGTTATTTACTTAATAAATCGAGTAAAGAGGTTCAAGGGAAACTTCCAAAGGAAGAAATGGGTTATAATACCATATTGGAATTGAAGGGCAAAGAAGATTTTGTCGAGAAGTTTACTTAATTAAGGAGTGAGCATTAGAGTGTAAAGTGGGTTTTTGAATAAAAGGAAATGGTTTTTAAAACCATAGTGAATGGAAATGGAAACGGAAATGATATATGGGATATTCGAGCTGTAAACTTTTATTGTCTAGCGATAAGAGCGTTGTCGGTCAAGGTCTGAGAGGTAATTAAAACAACCCAACTTGAACGGCTTCATTATTATCAAGAGACAATATTGGTTTGAAAGGGTAGAGGAGGTTGGAAATGTCTTGTCGAGGAAATATTACAAACAACAATTTGTAAGAATTTAGAAATAAAAATTTAAACCCTTTGGGTTTAAAATAAGCGATGTATTATTTGGGGTCACATAATGAAATATGATTTTTCTTATAATGTAATTAAAAGTATAACTCTATTTCAAAATGGTAATAGAAATGTAAAGAAGTTTGTGAATCGATAGCGATATTTTTAAGACAAAAGAATACAGGAAGGGTTAAGAATTGAAATGGTATTTTTTCTTCAAGATAAAGAGGATAAGGACGTTTTATAAAATATATATAAATATTTCCGAACAAAGGAAATCAAAAGTGAGGTGTAGTAAATAAAAAGTAATTGTTGAATCATGTTTTCAAAGTAATAAACTAGAAGAGTTTTATCAAGATAAATTTATGGAATCGATGAAATGGGATAGCAAAGTGTTTTGTTATAAACGACCTGAGCTCCCAATGTACTTAACATCACTGTATGATTTGATAGTTAAATAACTGACTATCAAATGGAATATTCTATTTACCTTTTGACAAGTTGTTTTCGAAGAGACCGGGATGGGAACTAGACCCAAAACCACTTCGAATCAACTGTACGTTTGCAACTAATTGGCAGGCGATGAAGATGGAGCATTGAAGACTGTATATCTTCATAAATGGAAGAACCACTAACATCTCTGAGTCGACGCAGAGATATACTGGGCTTCTGTCATGGTTAAAATATACGGGTTGCAAGGACTTCTCGCTACTGATCTTTGGGGTGATTCCTATATAGGATGCGGTAGGAGAGTACCTTCGGTTCATCCTGTTCCTGGATGACTTGTATGTACGTGTGTCTGACAGAGTATTTCCAGACGGTCACATATATTGATTTCTACAACCATACCAAGAGTCGAAGAAGAGAAGGAAACTTCTTTAGCTAACACGTAATGTATTGTTGTAGATGTCAATCAGTGATCTGATGGATCTGACAATGTGGCATTCAAAGTGAATCTGATGTGGTGGTAAAGCGTAGCCTCAAGCCTCATCAACCGGGAAATGACACAAATCGGGCAGGTAGCATGGCTATGTGGGTCGCGCCCATTAGGGTGTATAATCACCTATCCAGAGAAATTCCTTTTGCTTCTGTAATCTATCGATGCTGTCCCTTTTCGGGAAACAGTGGTTTGAGCCCAACTATTGGTGATATACATTCAATACACTCAAGCGAAATGAGTGGTCGGTCATGTGAGGGCCTGTTGCAAGATGTTCTTGTTGAACTCAGTGTATTCGCCTCTAGAGATACACTATCGGTAGGTGGTCCCGTACCATGTCATAGTCGGAAATCCAATTTCCAATAAGCGCCCGCGGTTTGTTTTTTATTTTATACTATATTATAATATCAGAACATGATATTGGTTTCAAAAATGGTTTGGGTTATAGTAAGGTAAAAACCGTCCATGTTTATGTGTGGATTGGTCTTACTATTATCCTTTTATTTCAAAAGGACTTCCAAAGTTAAACAAGTTGTTGTGTTGTGAATTTATCACTGATAGTATTCCAGACTGACCCGGTGAATTTTGTTTTAAATCAAATGTGCTCGGGTCAAACCGAGTATATTACAGGTTAGTTTCCATTTGGAGTTCCAGGAGCTAGAAGCAGGAGGCTTCACCGCTAGTTATATAAAGTGTATTTCCGCTGTGTCTGATATATGATGTACTCTGATGATTGGTATGTATATATACAGTTTTCTTTTGTAAAGAGGTTTGATATATTATATTTATTCGTTCCGCTATGAGATTCTGATGTGTTCTTCTTCTTTCTTCTATTCTAACATTTCTTTCTTTTCTCACCCTCTAACTTCTTTCTATTAACAATTAGGTGTTCGGTACTTGGGTTTTTGGCAAGTGATACGGGATTGTGTATCATTGTTGAAAATTCGAGCGTCGAGCTTTTTCCCGGGCCGTTACACTCCTACTTTCAGAACAATGTCCATGCAACTTCTCCCAGAGAAACCATATGAAGCAATTTGCTTCAAGACTAGCATGTTTCACATATGGCATTAAACTATCATTCAATATAAATGGAATACTGTCAAGAAGACAATGCATTATGCATTAATGCAAACAATTTATTCAAGATTATCAACAACGAAAATAATAATTGCTGCTAGTATGAATATGGTAGGTTATATATATATATATATATGTATGTATGTATAGGACTTAATAAAATACTAACAAGATAAAAATTATACTTATTGACACATTTAACAAATAATACATGAAATTGATAAATCAAATAATGCTTGTCAAATATACATAAACTATTTTAAAACATACTTACGACAAAGAGCAAACCCGAACTAAAAGCAACAAAGGTCTTCTAATTTGTGTTGCTCTCTCAACTGATTATTAAAATACAATTTTTGACTAGCAATGTTTGCTCATTGGATCAGACCACCCAACTGTCAAGTTAGCAATACTCCCATACAGTGCTCCACACTGTTTGAGGATGCCTTATTAATGGTCAAAAAAACATGTAAAATGGTATAAATGACAGTGCATCCAAGATGCCAGGTAAATATGATTAAAAAAAACTTTAGCGTGATGGCTAAAAGTAACTTAAAATTTTCTTCCCAAAGGTAAAAATAGAGAGGTTTGATTTGAGATCACGGTCACCAAATTTAATTCTTCTAGAATCATCATTTTGAAAGCACATTGAGAACGAATTATGCACCATTCCAGATCTTGCTAATATGCTTGAAACTGACACATCCCCAAAACCTTATTTAAGAACACCTTCAGGAGCAATTCCCTCTAAAAAATCGCCACGGCTGTATTTTCTAAAGTTAGCAGCATATGTTCAGCATTTTTGTGATTAAGAAAACAGGCTACCAGCTTATTTTTTATTTTGTAAAGTTAGCAGCATAACATAATTCCCTCTAAATGCTTTCAATACAGCATGTTTTTGTGATCATCAAAGTGATGATGGCTGGGTTCATCTGCCCCTTCATCAGGGTTAATCATATTTTTGGAGCATTTGTATTCGGGCTCATCATTCCAAGTAGGCCCCAGGCGATTCAGATTGTCGAGAAGTTCAACAATATCTTGGGTGGGTTTCTTCTTCCCATTTACTACGCTATCAGTGGGCTTAATTTTGATATTTCCATGATCAAAACCCCTGATTTGATTTGGTTTTCAATCCTTCTCAACATTGTCGTTGTTGTCATGAAATTCTTAGCTGTCGTCGTTGTAGGCCTAGCATATCAAATGTCCTACTCGGAAGCTGTGGTGCTCGGCATTCTAATGAATTCCCCAGGCCTCGTGAGGATCGTGATCGTCAACCTAGCGAGGGAAAACTATGCAAGATACCCTACATGATTAAACCATAATATAGTACATAAGCCAACAAAGATAATGATTATCAATATTATGCAGATAGTGATGATGGAGACGGACGAAGGCGACATATGCAATATTACTAATAACGAACATGGTCGTAACAGAAATGTGATAACCCCAAACTCCCGTAGTACGAAAACAAGGATAATCATTGGAATATAACACATAACAATAACAGAAGAACAGAAATAGAGAATTACAGCAGATAATTTTCATCAAATTCCACTGGAAATAATACATCATCAGAGTTACGCAGCATAATAGGATCATACTTAGCATAGAATACAGTTTCATCTTAATGTAAAATGTCTGCAGCGGAATAAAAACATAATATACTAAGTGAAGTCTGAACAGCAAAATAGGAATGATAATATCCATCTTCAGCTCCATAGCTATCCAGAATGAATTTGCTAAACCTGTATACACGGCTGCCCGTTGGAAAATAGGGCACCCGAGTTTGCAAAGTTAAACAAACTACGAGTCAGTCATGGGACTAGTATGAGAAATCTTATTTAACCTATTTGATAATAAGGCTAATCACAGGACCACGCCGCTAACGCGGAACGGGTTTACTCCATTGGATTGCCAATGCATAAATACAATAAATCGTTAAACAACGCAATGTTTTTTTATAAAAATGAAACCATTATAAGACTCAAGTCCCATCACACAATGCAATGCAAACCGGAGGATAGAGTTTTACCTTATAATGGTCAAAAATGCTTGATACGATAAAACGAATTTGATATTATTATTAGTGTATATATGTTTTAAAAACATTTCAATCATAATATCAATCATAGACGGCATAGCTACCATATACTATGTTGTCATACTAGTTATACAATCAAAACAGCATGGGTCGTATTGGAAGTTGGATTTCCATCATGAACCAAGGCAAAAGATAGTCCTTAACGAATTCGAGACAATCTCGCCCATGTCTCAGGCTCAGCCGCAACTGCACCTTGGATCTTCAGGGCCAGTCACAAATAATGTTAGTGGATTAATAATGCTAGAACAATACAGTTTCCCGTCCTATGGGGCATAAATAGAGCCACTATGGCCTCAAATAACTGAGGCGCCTCATTCCGTCATCCACATAAGTAAAAATGTTAGGGCTGGTAAGTTGCTGACACCACTTCTAGCTAGAAAGAAACGTATGTCCTCTCTGCAGTCCTTACTCCTGTTTCTGGTTCGTACCGAGGTGTGACGCTCGCGAAGTAATGCTATACACAAAGCTATGCCTAAAATGGGCTGTGTTTTGATCATCAACCACAAGGCTCTGCTTTTCAACAATAAGCCTTGATCCTTTGCATCTTGGCATGCCACACTGACAATTCACGCCATGTGACTGAGGTCTACCAATATATAACCTCTGAGCTCGTACATCTCAGAGAGGGGTGTTAAGCAAGAGAATAAATTCTCCGCCACCCAACAGATATATATTAAATAGAAATCAATCAGCACAGAATAAAATCCAATGTCAGACATACATCCACTTACATGTCTGTTATGTGTGTGGACGAAACTGGAGACACCGAGTATATCCGGACAGTCAACAAGTACATTCGGACAACTACCACTGTAGCCCCTCTTGGGAGCTAACCGATCCAGGGCATCAGTAGTCATCCATTCGATGTGAAGATCGCCGGTCTTCAATCACCGTCTTCAAATCTTCGACTCCCAATCATCGTATAATTATTTGAAATGAGATTTAACTCGGACTTTTCAAATAATTCTCGGATATATATAATTTATGAAGCGACCCGAATTTCCCCGTGAAGGAAAAGCCCGGATTGAATTGAGAACACGACAAATTAGAACACAAACAGATGAACATTTCATTGTTTACTACAACAATTTCATCAGAATACAAGAATATACAGAGTATGAATAAATATTACACATTTACTAAATATCAGAGATTTACAAGTTACAACGCTTCTTACTATATAAAAATTATATTTTTATTCTCTACTTCTTATATAAAGATCGAATTTTTATTTCGCTTCATATTTTTAAAAATAAATTTTTTACTTCGCTACATATATAAAAATTATATTTTTATATCTCTACTTATATAAAAATTATATTTTTACTTTGCTACATACATAAAAATTATATTTTTATATCTATACTTATATAATTTTTTTTTATAATTCTACATAATAAAAATCATATTTTTATCGCTACTCTATACATAATGATCCAATTTTTGTATTACTATCTACATAATAAAAATCATATTTTTATTTTGCTGTTCAAATAATAAAAATCATATCTTTATAGCGATGTTCTTATTATAAAAACCAAATCTTTAACATGATGTTTACACTGTAAAAATCACATTTTTACAACTCCACTTATATGATAAAAATCAAATTTGTATACTAATAAAAAATCATATTTATATATTTCTATTCAAATAAAAAAATTGATATTTAAATTGATGTTCATATAAAAAACAATTTTTTTGTTGCTATTCATATTAAAAAAATGATTTTTTTATTGCTATTCATATAAAAAAACAGATTTTTATATTGATGTTCATATAAAAAATCGTTTTTTTATTGCTATACATACACAAAAAAATGACTTTTTTTATATTTTTAAAACTAATTACATAGAAGATAAATAAATAAATAAAATAAAAAAAACTCACATGGTCGGGAATGGGTAGCAAATGGCTATTGGAGGGGGCGGCATTGTCGCAGGTGGCGGCGGCGGCGGCGGCTTCCTAGTGGTCGGGGCGGCGTTGAAGGGGGCTAGCACGGCTGTTCTGGGCTAAGGTTTCAAATTGGGGAGGCTTGGGGTTCGAATTAGAAGAGGAGAGAGAGGAGGAAGGAGTAGAGAGGAGGAAGAGGAGGAGGAGAAGGGGAGGAGAAGGAGGGAGAAGTGGCAACGGCGCTGCTTGGAAAGGGCGCGGTGCTGAAGTCGTTCGGTTCCTTTTTTTCCCTCTCTCTTTGTAGATCTGAACGGGAGAGAAACAGGGTTGACTTCGTATAATATAATTTATTTAATTATTTTAATTTCCCAAAAAGTTAATTTTTCATTCTAACTCCAAGTTGAACCCAACGACTATCGCCCTTAGCTAATTACCTCCATTCTGAACACAATGAGATACGTTTCGTAACCCAATTCGGCCGTTACGATCAGTTTCCGCTAAATTTGAAATATAAATCATTATATTTTAAATTCAAACGCATATTTTAATTTTCCCGGGCCACATACTGATTCTAAAAATTCCAAAAAAAATTATTTCTAGCTTCCTATTGACAATACAGTCCTAACAAAACTAATTTCGTCAAATTTGAAGACCGTTTGAAAAATGGCAATTTTTTGGTCGATCCAAATTGACTGAAACTGTCAAAACACGTTTTCTTGTGCCACGCTCACATATTAATCCTAAAAATTATGAATTTTGGAATCTAGCAATAATTTGACATCCCGGATCCAACAGAAGTGGTTTCGTCGAAAACGGAGGTCATTTGCAAAATGGCTATTTTTAAGGGCAATTTTTCCATAGCGACTATTCTGAATTTTCAACTGGGCATAACTTTTTATTCCCGCTATGAAATTTTAATATTTCAAATTTTTGGAGAGATATTCTCAAATAGATTCAAATATTTTTTTTATTTCTCTAAAATCCGTTTTATTTTGAATCCTGTGCATTCATTTGAAATTTGAAATCGAATTTTCAAACTACCGCGCCATTTCCAATTCCTTTTATAATTAAAAATAAATATTTATATTCTAACATCGATTCAAATAAATATATACATTCTAATTCTATTCAAATTAAATTTCTCGTTGTTATTATTTAAAACAATTCATTTTAAATATTCAAAATTCATTAAAATTGCCAAAATAAAAATTTTAAATTGGCTCAGATTTTCCAGGTTGTTACAATCTCCCCCACTTAAAATCTTTTCGTCCTCGAAAAGGAACGAAGCTGAAAGTTGTCCAACTAACCAACTCAACCTTCATTATTTTAATTATGGCTTAAGTTCTTCAAATTTTCAGTTTCTAAGAACTTTTCAAATTTTTCAAAAATTTGCACTGGGAATATTACGAATTCGCCATATAGGCCTCAGCAATCCAAAAAGAAAAAGAAACAGCCAAGCGACTAGCCAATCGGCTCATAAAATCATCAAAAACCCCAAGAAATACAATACACATGTACCAATTTGTCGGGCAAACAATTTTATTCTTCTGCCCTAATGTAATAACTCAGAAATCCGAGCCAATTTATTTATTTATTTTGGCAATTTTAGTGAATTTTTAATATTTAAAATCGTTTTATTTTAAATAATAACGACGAGAATTTTTTTTGAATAGAATTAGAACATATATATTTATATAGATCGTCGTTAGAATATAAATATTTTATTTTAATTATAAAAGGAATTGAAAATGGCGCGATAGTTTGAAAATTCGATTTCAAATTTCAAATGAATGTATAAGATTCAAAATAAACCGGATTCTAGCAAAATGAAAAATATTAGAATCTTTTTGAGAATATCTTTCCAAGGAATCCGAAAAATTGAAATTTCATAGCGGGAATAAAAAGTTATGCCCAGTTGAAAATTCAGAATAGTCGCTATGGAATTCTGACACTTAAAATAGCCATTTGGCAAATGACCTCTATATTCGACGAAACCACTTTTGTTGGAACCGGAATGTCAAATTATTACTAGATTCAAATTTCCATAATTTTTGAAATCAATATGTGAGCATGGCAAAGGAAAACGTGTTTTGACAGTTTTAGTCAATTTGGATCGACCAGAAAATGGCCATTTTTCAAACGGTCTTCAAATTTGACGAAATTAGTTTTGTTAGGATTGTATTGTCAACACGAAGCTAGGAAATATTTTTCGGGAATTTTTGGGGTCTATATGTGAACCCAGTAAATTGAAATTTGCGTTCAAAATCAATATATAGATTTATATTTTGATTTTGATGGAAACTGATCATAACAACCGAATTGGCTTACCAGACATATCCCATTGTGTTCGAAATGGGGGTAATTAGCTAGGGATGACAGTCGATGGGTTCAATTTTGAGTTCGAAATAAAAAATTGCTTTATGGAATAAATTAAATTAAAATAATATATAATCCCCCACCTTTCTCTCTCCCCGTTCATTCTCGTTTTAGCCACGAAATATACTAAAAAAAACTGTCGTGCCCTAACCCTAGTCCGCCACCGCCGCTGTTCGTCGTCACCCCGCCCCTCGCGCGCGCCGCCTACGGTCCCCCTCAAATCCTCCATTTATTCGCACATAAATATTCTTTTATTCAACACATGAATATTTTTTTTATTCAACACATGAATTTTCATTTTATAATATTCTATATTTTCCAAATCGGAATGAGGCCCAATCAATTACCATATAATGTTAATTATATGGATTCCCTACAATACATGTATATAATAGCAACGATAAACAATCAACTAAAGCGACCCGAACTTCCCCGGTAAGGAAAGCCCAGATTGAGTTGAGGACAACACACAAAAGAACACAAACAGAAGAACATTTCATTGCTTATTACAACTATTCCATCATATTACAAGAATATATAGAGTATAAATCAATATTACACATTATAAAATATCAGAGACTACAACACATTACATAACAGCGGAAAATAACACAATACACAACTAGAAGTAATACACGGATATAAAGCTTTCCGAGTATCGTTCCAGCTGTAAATCAGGATCCTGTGAATATAAATCTGCAAAACCAAAACTACTAGCTGCCCATGTCAAAAATTATGGTACCTAGAGTTTAGGTTAAAACAATAAACTCCAGGTCATTCATGGGACTGGTGTGAGAACTAAAGCAGTTATTAATCTTTATTTTAAAGTTAGGTAAATCAAGGGACCACGCCGTATAACATGGAACGGGTTTCCTGCCAAGAATACCAGTACATAAAACAACAACACAATGATAAATAAAGAACAATGAAGCTATTATAAGACCCAGGTCCCATCACACAATGCAACGCAAGCCGGAGGATAGGATTTTTACCTTATAATAGCCAAATAATGCTTGATACGCTAAATTTCATCTTTTAATTCTTAATCAGACTCCAACCGTAAATTAGTAAGAGAACGATTCCCTAAGTATTAACCCCGAAGGACAAAACCAACATCTGACTAATACCCAGGAAACCACCTGTCTTAGCTCGTTTCCAGTTAGTTTTTGATTTTATATACAATCATAAATATCAATCATTGGCGGCATGAATGTCCCATACCACTATGTCGCCATACATAGGTATACAATCAAAACCGCAAAATTTCGTATTGGAAGTTGGGTTGTCATTTATGATATGAACCAAGGCAAAAGACAGTCCTCTCCGAATTCGAGACGCTCTAGTCCGTATCTCAGGTAAGTACTCTATCAAGCCTTTAGATCGTCACGGCCGGTCCACAAGGAGTAGATTCAAATGCCTGAACATGCGTTTCCCTGCCCTATGGGGCGTAAATGAGCCAACGAATGACTCCATCGGTTCGAGAACGATCGATAAATCCAAGGCGCCTCCAATTCCAACAACCACATAAGTCAAACTCGTCAGGGCGTGTAAAAGCACTGACACCACTTCTAACTAGAAGGAAACGCATGTCCTCCCTGAGGTCCTTCTCCCGTTTTTGGTTCATACCGGGTGTGAAACTCGTGAATTAATCGTTACACAAAGCTATGACACAAAGGTCGTGCTTTGATTATCAACCACAAGACTTTGCTTTTCAACGGAAGCCTTGATCATTTGCCACTTTAGCATGCCATACAGGCAACTCCCTCTATGCGTCTGATATCCATCAGTATATAACCCATGAGCTCATACATCTTAGAGAAGGGTATTAAGCAAGAGAATAAATTCTCCGCCGCCAAACAGATATATATTTAATAGAAACCAATCACATAGAATAAAATCCAATGTCAGGCACACAGTCCATTTACAAGTTCATTCTGGGTCTGAACGAAACCGGAGGCACCTCTTACCTCGCTTATCCATCGATCTCCAAGTACGTCTGGATGATCACCAACTGATTCCCTCCTCCTGTGTACGACCCAATCAAGATCATCAGTAATTATCCAAACGACATGAAGACCTCCGGTCTTCTACCACCATCTTCATCTTCGACTCATCGTCGAATCTGTAATTCATAATGGGATAAACCCGGTCTTTCTGAATAACTCGCGTATATAATAAACAAGTGTAACACAAACACAACATACGCATCATTCCAATTCATCAGTCGCTAACCGTAAATTAGTAAGACAACAATTCCCCAAATATTAACCCCAAAGGCCGATACCAACATCAGATCAATACCCAGGAAACCATTCATCTTAGCCAACCTACAGTTAGTTTCTAAATTTCACATTCTTAGGGAAAGGTTCCCATTAATTTTATCAAAGATAAATTCTTTTAAATTTATTCTTTAATCTTCCTTTGAATATCACATCAAACTAGTCGGGATTAGAGAACCACACTGAAGTAATTATTTATTTTATTTCCCAATCCCAACCTATTTATCCTATGAAGTAAAACTGGTGATACTTCATATCTAACACCACGGTGTTATCCGTAAATTCAATTACCATTTCACGTTCAAATCTAATTAAAGATTTAACTACCGTCTGGAGTAAAACTGGTGATACTCCATTCTCTATCTTTTCAATCTAATTAAAGATTCATTAAAACTCCACTTAGTTTTAATCTTTAACTGGGCTAAAGACTCCATCTCATTTAAAACACGGTTCACGATAAACCCAAAATCACATCACATTTCAATCAGTCCCTAACCGTAAATTAGCAAGTGAGCAATTCCCTAAGTATTAACCCCGAAGGCCGAAACCAACATCAGATCAATACCGCAAAAACCATTCAACTTAACTAATCTCCAGTTAGTTTCCGATTTTCTTAACTCGTTTGGGTCTAAGAACAGTATTATTAAAGATACCATTCAAGACATCCCAAAATCACATTCCATTAATTATCGGGTTAAGGAACAAGTGTTATTTAAAACACTGTTCACGATAAACCCAAAAATCAATACCAATTCAATTCCAATTAAATATTATTTAATTGGTACACTTCATTAAATCTAAATAAAAAGATTTAATCTTTTTCTCAACTGGGCTTAAGAACAGTGTTAATGAAGACACCATTCACGACAAACCCAGATCACATTTGGTATTAAATACAAGGCTCTGAATAGAAAATATATCGGCTTATATTCAATATCAAATTCTACGACTAACAAATATCGTATTGGAAATAACTATATATATATATATCTTTCAAATTTCCCTAACAATATATGTATAATTACGAAATCCAACATCGAAATATTCCAAAGACAATTTCGATTCAAATCCATTCCAATTCAATTATTGGAAATTCTGGTTTCTTTTAAAACCATTTCAAATCAAATTTATTTATTTAAAAATAAATAAATTATTATTCTAATTCAAAATTATATCATTTCGATTAAAATCTATTTTTATCGTTTCAAATCCCTAATATTCGTTAGAAAGCTCTTTTCGATACGAACCCAACGGTTCTGGTTTTAGGAGAATCCGACGGTCGGATCTCCCACAATATCCATTCGAAGTCAATGGTCGAAATTCGTGAACTGCCGCAGCGCGGCGCGTTCTATACAGGCCATTATATATGTATAATATATATTTTCTAGCTTCGTATTGACGATACGGTCCTAACAAAACTAATTTCGTCAAATTCCGAGACCGTTTGAAAAATGGCCAATTTCTAGTCGATTAAAATCAACTGAAAACAGTCAAAACACGTTTTCCTTTGCCACACTCACATATTGATTCAGAAAATCATGATTTTTGAAACCTAGCAATAACTAGACATCCCGGATCCAACAAAAGTGGTTTCGTCGAAAATAGAGGTCATTTGCAAAATTTCCATTTTCAAAGGCCTTCATATATTTTACTAATTCAATATCTGAAGAATACTTTCGTATGGTTCTAATATGTCTTGTTCTCTGAGCTTTGTAAACCAAAGCTCTGATACCAACTGAAGCGACCCGAACTTCCCCGGTATGGAAAGCCCGGACTGAGTTGAGGACAACACACAAAAGAACACAGACAGAAGAACATTTCGTTGCTTATTACAACTATTCCATTAGATTACAAGAATATACAGAGTATAAATCAATGTTACACATTATAAAATATCAGTGATTACAAAACATTACATAGCAGCGGAAAATAATACAATACACAACTAGAAGTAATACACGGATACAGAGCTTTCTGAGTATCGTTCTAGCTGTAAATCAGGATCCTGTGAATATAAATCTGCAAAACCAAAACTACTAGCTGCCCATGTCAAAAATTAGGGCACCCAGAGTTTAGGTTAAAACAATAAACTCTAGGTCAGTCATGGGACTGGTGTGAGAACTAAAGCAGTTATTAATCTTTATTTTAAAGTTAGGTAAATCAAGGGACCATGCCGTATAACACGGAACAGGTTTCCTCCCAAGAATACTAGTGCATAAAACAACAACGCAATGCTAAATAAAGAACAATGAAGCTATTATAAGACCCAGGTCCCATCATACAATGCAACGCAAGCCGGAGGATAGGGTTTTTACCTTATAATAGCCAAAGAATGCTTGATACGCTAAATTTCATATTTTTATTCTTAATCAGACTCCAACCGTAAATTAGTAAGAGAACAATTTCCTAAGTATTAACCCCGAAGGCCGAAACCAACATAACACTAATACCTAGGAAACCACCCATCTTAGCTCGTTTCCAGTTAGTTTCTGATTTTATATACAATCATAAATATTAATCATAGGCGGCATGAATGTCCCATACCACTATGTCGCCATATATAGGTATACAATCAAAACCGCAACATGTCGTATTGGAAGTTGGGTTATCATTTATGATATGAACCGAGGCAAAAGATAGTCCTCTCCGGATTCGAGACGCTCTAGTCCGTATCTCAGGTAAGTACTCTATCAAGCCTTTAGATCGTCACGGCCGGTCCACAAGGAGTGGATTAAAATGCCTGAACATGCGTTTCCCTGCCCTATGGGGCGTAAATGAGCCAACGAATGACTCCATCGGTTCGAGAACGACGATAAATCCAAGGCGCCTCCAATTCCAACAACCACATAAGTCAAACTCGTCAGGGCGTGTAAAAGCACTGACACCACTTCTAACTAGAAGGAAACGCATGTCCTCCCTGAGGTCCTTCTCCCGTTTTTGGTTCATACCGGGTGTGAAACTCGCGAATTAAACGTTACACAAAGCTATGCCACAAAGGCCGTGCTTTGATCATCAACCACAAGACCTTGATTTTCAACAGAATCCTTGATCATTTGCCACTTAGGCATGCCACTCAGGCAATTCACTCTATGCGTTTAATATCCATCAGTATATAACCCCTGAGCTCATACGTCTCAAAGAAGGGCATTAAGCAAGAGAATAGATTCTCCGCCGCCAAGCAGATATATATTTAATAGAAATCAATCACATAGAATAAAATCCAATGACAGACACACAGTCCATTTACAAATTCGTTTTGGGTCTGAACGAAACCGGAGGCACCTTGTACCTCACTTATCCATCGATCTCCAAGTACGTCTGGACGATTACCAACTGATTCCCTCTTCTTAGGCGTACGGCCCAATCAAGATCATCGGTAGTTATCCAAACGACGTGAAGACCTCTGGTCTTCTACCACCGTCTTCATCTTCGACTCATCGTCGAATCAGTTATTCAGAATGGGATAAACCCGATCTTTCTGAATAACTCGCATATATAATAAAAAAGTGTTACACAAACACAACACATGCCTCATTCCAATTCATCAGTCGCTAATCGTAAATTAGTAAGAGAACAATTCCCCAAATATTAACCCCGAAGGTCGAAACCAACATCAAATCAATACCCAGGAAACCATTCATCTTAGCCAACCTACAGTTAGTTTCTAAATTTCACATTCTTAGGGAAAGGTTCCCATTAATTTTATCAAAGATAAATTCTTTTAAATTTATTCTTTAATCTTCCTTTGAATATCACTTCAAACTAGTCGGGATTAGCGAACCACACCGAAGTAATTATTTATTTTATTTCCCAATCCCAACCTATTTATCCCATAAAGTAAAACTGGTCATACTTCATATCTAACACCACTGTGTTATTGATAAATTCAATTACCATTTCACGTTCAAATCTAATTAAAGATTTAACTACCATCTGGAGTAAAACTGGTGATACTCCATTCTCTAACTTTTCAATCTAATTAAAGATTCATTAAAATTCCACTTAGTTTTAATTTTTAACTAGGTTAAAGAATCCATGTCATTTAAAACACGGTTCACGATAAACCCAAAATCACATCACATTTCAATCAGTCCCTAACCGTAAATTAGCAAGTGAGCAATTCCCTAAGTATTAACCCCGAAGGCTGAAACCAACATCAGATCAATACCCCAGAAACCATTCAACTTAACTAATCTCCACTTAGTTTCTGATTTTCTTAACTCTTTTGGGTCTAAGAACAGTATTATTGAAGATACCGTTCACGACAATCCAAAATCACGTTCCATTAATTATCGGGTTAAAGAACAAGTGTTATTTAAAACACTGTTCACGATAAACCCAAAAATCAATACCAATTCAATTCCAATTAAATATTATTTAATTGGTACACTTCATTAAATCTAAATAAAAAGATTTAATCTTTTCCTCAACTGGGCTTAATAACAGCGTTAATGAAGACACCATTCACGACAAACCGAAATCACATTTGGTATTAAATACAAGGCTCTGATTAGATAATATATCGGCTTATATTCAATATCAAATTCTATGACCAACAAATATCGCATTGGAAATAACGATATATATATATATATATATCTTTCAAATTTCCCTAACAATATCTGTATAATCACGAAATCCAACATCGAAATATTCCAAAGACAATTTCGATTCATATCCATTCCAATTCAATTATTGGAAATTCTGGTTTCTTTTAAAACCATTTCAAATCAAATTTATTTATTTAAAAATAAATAAATTATTATTCTAATTCAAAATTAGTTCATTTTGATAAAAATCTATTTTTATCCTTTCAAATATGGAGTTTTCACCCCAATTCTTCACAAATCATTTCTTATGATTTTATACAAATTATTACTATTTTTTATAATTTTATCAAGGCCCGTACAGTCGAATTCCATTAACGGCCATCAAACTGCACTTACAATGACCTTTTCCAAATTTTATTTGGACATAATTCCAAATCCAACCGTTAGATTTCAAATCCCTAATATTCGTTAGAAAGCTCTTTTAGATACGAACCCAACGGTTCCGATGTTAGGAGAATCCGATGGTCGGATCTCCCGAATATCCATTCAAAGTCAATGGTCGAAATTCGCGAACTACCGCAGCGCAGCGCGTTCTATTCAGGCCATTATATATAATATATATTATAAATATTTCGTCGGTTTCCTTTTAAAAACGTATTTTTCAAATCGTTTTAAATTCGTTTTCTAAGCGGTTTCAACTTCATATTCAATTTAAAATCAAAATTGAATATTCCATATCATTAACATATAAATGATAATATTTTCAAAACGTTATAGTTTGAAATCACTTCCTTTTCGATATTCGTTATAAAAACGAATAAAATCGATATGAATATCGCTCGCGTCAAAATGGCGCAAATCTAATCAACACGGCTTCATATATTTCTATTTTCAAATATTCTATTTCAAATATTTCTATTCAAATATTTCTTTTTCAAACATTCTATTTCAAATATTCTATTTCAAATATTTCTATTCAAATATTTCTTTTTCAAACATTCTATTTCAAATATTCTATTTCAAATATTTCTATTCAAATATTTCTTTTTCAAATATTCTATTTCAAAACTGGAATGAGGCCCAATCAATTACCCTAGATTTTATTTCTATGGAATTCCATACAACGCATGTATATATCAACAATGACAAATAATCAACCATCATCCAAAGTGCATTCTACATTGTATAAGCATCAAATATAAATATTCAATGCTTATAACAGTCTGATCAATCGGTCGACATACAACTAATTATTGGGATTAGTGTATGTCATATATCACCCTAATACCCGTGTGGGGTTTCTGTAACACCCCACATCCGTTAGTGTCACTCACAAAGGGAATGCACTAAGTTCTGTGGAGCATTTAGGGTAAAAGATGCAGATAAATTACAAGACAGACAGAAATTAAACAGCGGAAAATAAAACTTTGCTTTATTGATAAAATAGTTTGTACAATGGTTTCTTTACAATATCAGAGTATCATCTGTCTTACAAAATAAAGAAGCATAAAAACAACATTTATATTCCCCGATTTTAGCAAGAGCCAGCCATAGCATCTGAAAAGAGAATCCAAGCAAACTTCGACAAATCTTCAAGCTGGGAAAGAGTGGCAGTCCAACTTAACCTGAGCTAAAATATTCCCTCCTTTACTACCTGGGGGGGGGGGGGGGAACGGAAGAAAAGAAGACGAAAGAAAAACTGAGTCAGACATAAAGCCTGAGTAAGTTCAGTAACTTCTAGCATGTGAACATGGAAAACAAAACGACATGAATTAACTGAATACAAGATTACACCATGACGATAGGGTCAACAAGATTAGACAAGGTAATCACAAGATATGCTAAGATAAGATAAACTGGATACACTTTAATACTTTCGCCGCTTCGCTATTTCCTTGTTATACTGGTTTCTATATCTCTGCACCACCTAACTAGTGTCCCAACTAGTAATGATAACGTGATCCCAATCCCAGTATTTTCCATTGCCTTCGAGCATCCATTTATTATTTATTACCTAGATCTAATCTAGGGTTTTCTATCCAGTGCTTTTTAGATTCAACTAGAGTTTATGCTATCTGCTGAACGCTTCTCGGATTCAGGATTTATGCCACCTAGTCCAACTAGGGATTATGCTATTTGTCGAATGATGCCCCTAAGTCTAGGACACACTACCTAGAGCGGTATATGTTCCTATACTTCCCCACGCATGTATTGCGAATCGTTATCGCTTGTCTAGATGCAAATGTCCTGTAATGTGCGGTACGAGTCCTGTGTCAGGGAAAATCAAGGAATACAGAACTCGGTCGGGAGCTTTCAGATATCTGCCGATGCAGATGCTAAGGTCTGTTTTTATTTCAGTGGCTATGGTCCCACTTGACCCCTCCCTCAACTATTGAAAGGCACACCTTGTAAAATGAGAACTATACGCCGGCCCTCGGTGCCCCACTATCCTATGGCCATCCTCACCCATAACTAGATAGCAAGTATATGGTCTTTTGGAGTTCTCCGCCTTTCCGCTTCACGTATCTCGATTTGACTGAAGATGGATGGTAAACGACGAGTTGCAATCACAGGGCTACCGTTCTCTCGCCGAATCACGCCGGTCCATCCTAGACTTTAGGTTGCCATGTATTGCAACCAAGGCATACCCCTGGTTCTTCTACGCAGACCTTAACCTCTGTGGGCCCAGGCGGATCATCTGCAGCCTCACAGAGGGATATCAAGAGTACCCTCACGTCCCCTCGAAGCCTCGGGCTTCGTAACCCAATTCGTTGGAGCCTCCTTTTTACTCAGACGGACGTTCGCACCTCCTCGTGCTATACTAAGAATTACTACTTAGTTTTACTAACTAAGATTTACCACTTAGTTTCCAGAATCGTTGTTTCCTTAACTAAGGTTTACTTAGTTCTCTTTCCCGTTAGTTTAGATTGGTTAAGTGTCATAGTCAATTCAAGCTAACTTAACCCTCCTTATTTATCCTGTTAAACTGGTTAAGTGTTGTCAATAACTCATGTTGACTTAACCCTACCACAAATCAAGTTGTATTGGTTAAGTATTTATTACTTAACCCTACCCATTCACCCTGTGTTGGTCAAGTGTTCCTTTTTAACTTAACCTTGCCCGTCTGTTTTAACTAACATGTTATTATTAATGGTCAAGTATTATCCCTTCATGTTTTAGACTTAACCCCATTCCTTTATCACAACCTGATGGTTAAGTGTTCAAGTTTACTTAACCCTACGGTCTAGCCCAGCTAGCATATCAAATTGGCTAAGTGTATTAGATTTTACTTAACCCCAACCTCTAGTCTAGTTAACATATTAATTTGGCTAAGTGTATTAACTTTACTTAACCCCTACAAGTCTCGTTTTGCTACCTTGAGTTTGGTTAAGTGTCTCTATGGACTTAGCCCTCCCATTCTAGCTTAACTCTGTTTAAATTGGTTAAGTGTTCCTATGGACTTAACCCTCCCATTCTAGCTTAACTGTATGGCCCTAACCCCACTCACCAGTCTGATTGTCATGTTGAATTGGTTAAGTGTCTTAGTGAATTTAACCCTACCATTCTTGTTCTAGCTTTAATTAAATGAATTAAAGCCGCTACCACTCACATTAGACAGGTATTGTTGCGACTACTGGATGTGTCGGTTGGTTCCGGGCAGGTTTACATCGCAACTCAGTCTAACTTCGGGTTGGGCATATTCGTGTTTTCTAAGTTCAAAAGGGGTTTTGATTAGTTTTCAAATCAGGTTTTGAAAGTAAACATCCCATCCGTCGGATCAGTTAGGGATAGCCAGGGAGAGCAAGAAACTTGTATTTTCCAAACTCAAGCCTAGACACTATCCTCTCTGTCACCCTAGAACTTTCTGGTGTTTCATTAAAAGAGATGTCGTTTAACAAACCTTTAATTTGTCTAAGTTTACATTTCTCATTTAGAACAAATTCTATAAGTAAATTATTCCTAATTTACTTATTTCCTAATTCCCCTTTTAATGTAAATTGTCAACATTCATTCTTATGGCCCATTTTCCCTCTAAATCATGTTTATGCTTTATGGTATGTAAACTATACCAAATCAAGTGTCATTAACCATGATTTTGCTAATCCTGACAATTACTCCCAATTATGGCCAATTTCAAGTTTATGCCAATATACTTATCGAGCCAAATTAGCTAATCCAATTCTGATTTAACATTCTAATTCACGTCAAACTAGACTTATTACTCTAGTTCACTATTCATGTAAATACTAGATTTACACGTCAATACAAGATTCAAATTACACATCTTATAATTTATGTCAAATTTATCTAATTTGCATTCCTATGAACATGCCATAATACATGTTCCCAATTTATGCCAATTTCCAAGTTAAACTACGTTTTAGTAAATTTCATATTTTGCCCCAAATCGCATTCCCACCGTTCGTACAATCGTGTTTCAATCTAGATTATAGATAAATCTAGATTCGTAGCAAATAAGGAATGAACCAAAGATTGCTATGAAAAGGATAGATACAACAACTGGCATAAAATGGTTTTGAATAACGACGTAGGTTCAAGAACGTGGGTAGACCTTACTTAATAGGTAAATTCCCAAGGTCTAAAACCAAGAATAGACAGAGTAGGTTCAAGAACATGGGTAGACCTAACTTAATAGGTAAATTCCCATGGTCTAAAACCAAAGAAAACCAAGGACAGGCAGAATAAATAATCGGGTTTAGACCCAATCTCATAATCACAAAGTTTAAACAACACTTTCCTAATCATGAATCATAGGTGTTTAATCACAGATGTCCTTGTTATGTCAAAGGCAATAGTTTATGTTTTATAATCAAAGGCATAGGCTCAGTCAAGGAAATAATCCTCATAGTCACAGTCACAGTCATAGGCAATGTTCATAGTCATAAGCAATGTCCAAAGTCATAGGCAATGTTCATAGTCATAGGCAATGTTCAAAGTCATAGGCAATGTTCATAGTCATAGGCAATGTCCAAAGTCATAGGCAATGTTAATAGTCATAGGCAAACGCTCATAGTCATAGTCTTATTTGTCCTCGAATCATAACAGTTCTTAATTAGGTTCAAGAATGTAGGCACTGATTCGAATAGAGAGAGAGAGATTTGGCATATTCTTTTATTCCTTTAATTTCATGTCATGAACAAAGAAAAACGTTCAAATCTAAAAATAACTGACTTACAGAGATTAGATTAGAACAGAAAGATGGCGTTGCTAAGATTCGTAGAAAAACAGTCGTTGAAGTCGTTTGAACCTCCTCTTGAATCCTAGCTTGACTTGAACCTGTTCTTGAAAATCTTTTAGCAGCATTTCCTCGTCTTGGTTTATTTTATATATATAATTTTATTTATATATTTTAGAGGAGGAGGAGGAGCCATGACTAACAAGAATCTTTGCAGCATAAGGGTAGAAAAGAATTGTGAATAGAGAAGAAGACCAGGGCTGTTTACATAGTTGCTCAAGACCTTATCGTACACGCAGCGCTGAGTCAGCATTGAACCCAGTTAAGAAAATAGTCCAGGTACGTAGATGAATCTAGCCAAACCTTATCATACACGCAGTGCTGAGTCAGCATTGGGTCCCACAAGCTATTTTGGCGTAGAAATTTGAATTTCGAATGAATTGTTTTGGCGTAGAAGTTTGATTTTCGAACTTTTGAATTTCTGGAATTTATTTAACTGTTTTATTCACATGAAATATTCTTATATGTATACAATTCCTCTAACGACCATTTTACGCGTATATATATACGCACAACTTTCATTTTATTTTCAAAATTCAAATGATGTTGCCATATTTCATTGACTGTAGCCTTATCTTGAATTTTATCTTTCGTATACATATATTTTTGCATATATATATTTATTTATATTCTCATAAGTATATATATTTTTTCTTTATTTCCTTATATGTACGTTCTTATCCTTTCAAATTTTTAATTTGTATACGTACATATATTTGCATGTTCAGTTGGCCCTCTCTAAAACAAAGATAAAAAATTATGCCGCCGGCGGGGTTCGAACCCCCGACCTCCATGCTACAAGTCCAATGCCTTAACCAACTGAGCTACAGAGGCTTTTGTTAATAAGTCTTAGAACAATAATAATTATTGTTCTCTCCTTACTTCTCTTTTTCATGTTAGTTACAATACTTAAATTAAACAACTGCATGGGTATTTTTATTTTAATTTTTCTTTTAAAAATTAATTATACTTTAATTTGAGAATCTTAATGTCACAGAATTATGGGGTGTTACAGTTTCAAACAATCAAACACAGATTTTATTTGTGCAGTTGGGCAATGTGTAAAATTTATCATCCCAATCAATATCAGTCAAATGTGTGTACATAAACAAATCGTTCAATTTGTTTATATTAATTTATTTCATTTCATATACACGTTAAAAATTCTATTTTTAACTATAAAAATAGTTTTTTATTTCATTCCACATCACACAATCAACTACACATCAAAATCAAACAAACAAACAAGTTGTCCATGATCTGTGGACGACGGGTGTCGGGTGCTACTAAACACCTTCTGCTTCCTAGTATATATTTTAACTAGAAAATTAAATTAAAAGTGAGAAGTTCTCACCTTAGGGTTCCACTCCGTCATTCTTTGGTTGTCAATTTTAGATTTTGCCCAGAACTCCAGCACGTCTATTTCCTAAATAACATACATATGTTAAAAATCATATTTTTCGTTGATCATTAATTATTTCTTAGTATGATTATTTTATAAATAATGTTTGTAATCTAAAAATCATACTTTAGCTTTCTAAAAATATTTTCTTATATATGACAAAAATCCTATTTTTATCTTCATAAAATATTTTTAACATACGACAAAAATTCTATTTTTATCTTTATAAAATTATTTCTATCATATTATAAAAGTTCTATTCTATATTTTCAAAATCAAATTCTATTTTATATTTTCAAAATCAAATTCTATTTTATACTTTGAAAATCAAATTCTATTTTATACTTTGAAAATAAAATTCTATTTTATACTTTGAAAATCAAATTCTATTTTATACTTAAAATTCTATTTTTACAAACTCTATTTCATTATCAAAAATCATAGGTTTATATATAAAAAAGCATTTGCTATAGGAATTAGTGTTATAAATGGTTTGAAGTATATTACCATCATCTCGTTTACACAGCTTGACATCGACCCAGGCTCGAAAACTAGGGTTGCTCCTTGTCGCCAACACGCACCTCCGGATGTTGATCTACCCCTGCCACGAGAAGCGTGCCTGAGCCTCCTACCACCGCCTGCAACCTTGCCAAACTCGAATGCCCCTGCCTCGAACGGCGAGCTCGAACATGGGGACTTGGAGCTTGAAAATCGAGCGCCCTCCATCACGAACAATGATCAACAATGTACCATCATGAAGCCCTCAAATTGCGCTCCAATTTCTATTTTGAATTTAGATTTTAATTCGATTTGTAGCATGTGATTTTAGGGTTTGTTTTTGGGAATAAATCGGCCGTATATTTTGTGAAAGGGGAAGCTGCAGATAATGAGGAAGGAGACTAGGGTTTGAACGTTTTTATATAAATATTATATTATTTTAATATTTAATTTCCTTTTAAAAACTCAAAATCCAAACGAACTCCAACGACTGACGCTCCTAGCTAAATACCCCTATTCCGAACACAATGGGATATGTCCCGCAAGCCAATTCGACCGTTACGATCAGTTTCCGTCAAAATCAAAATATAAATCTATATATTAAATCTAAGCGCACATTTCAATTTACCGGGGCCATAAACTCTAAAAATTCCCAAAAAATATTTGCTTGCTTCGTATTGACGATACGATCCTAATAAAACTAATTTCGTAAAATTCCGAGACCGTTTGAAAAATGGCCATTTTCCAGTCGATTAAAATCAACTAAAACCGTCAAAACACGTTTTCCTTTGCCATGCTCACATATTGATTCAGAAAATCATGAATTTTGAAACCTAGGAATAACTAGACAACCCAGATCCAACAAAAGTGGTTTCGTCGAAAACAGAGGTCGTTTGCAAAATTTCCGTTTTCAAAGGCCTTTATATATATTAAAATATCTATAAATTCCACAACGACTTTTCCGAATTTTAAACTGGACATATCTTTCAACTTCTAAAGTGAAATCTTAGTTTCTTACATCCGTTAGAAAGATATCATCAATCAGATTTAGATATTTCTGGTTTCGTCCAATTCCGACTTAAAATGAATTTTGTATATTCATTTGAAATTCGAAATCGAAATTTCAAACTACCACGCCATTTCACGCTCGTTATATAATTAAAATAAATTTATTCGTTTTAACTTCGTCGAAAATAAATTTTTCGTCGTTATTATTTAAAATAATTCATTTTAAATAATTAAAATTCATTAAAATAGCAAAAATAAAAATTTTGAATTGGCTCGGATTTCCGGGTTATTACATCAACCGTCATCGAGATAGATTCTAATAGATTCTATTATTTTCCGTTGGAACGATATTCTCAAATAGATTCTAATATTTTTCGTTTTGCTAAAATCCGTATTTTGAATCCTGTACATTAATTTGAAATTTGAAATAGAATTTTCAAACTACCGCGCCATTTTCAATTCCTTTTATAATTAAAATAAAACATTTATATTCTAATGACGATCTATATAAATATACACATTCTAATTCTATTCAAAATAAATTTCTCGTCGTTATTATTTAAAATAAATCATTTTAAATATTCAAAATTCACTAAAATTGCCAAAATAAAAATAAAAATTTTAAATTGGCTCAGATTTCTGGGTTATTACACCTAGCCTCTTTGCAATGACCTGTTCAATGGATATACATGTATATGCATACAATTTCCAAACAAATTTTCAACACAGTTCAATATTTGGTAGCATTCGACTAAAATTTTACCTTTCTTTCATATGTTGGTTTTAATAAATAATCTTACAACACAATCGTCAATCAATTAGTGAACTAATGTTTCAAACTCATAATTTTGATATATACACAAAAAATTCATTTTTGGTGCCAAATCACAATAATAGACTCTATATAGTTTTGGTTCTCACACCAGTCAATTGGAAACATATAGAAATCCTACTTTCGAAACTCGAGCACAAATACAGATGATGGGTACCAATCATCAGAATCATTCCCGGGCGACCAGAGTGTGATTCTATATCTATTCAGTATAATAAAACTTCGAATACATGTTTGCAAGGCATATATGCAAAATCTTTATATATTGGATTGTCCAAATTCAATACAAATAAATATTCAAACACGTTGAATAAGGTTTAAATTTTCAAAACAATACTTTTTTTCATTTTAAAAATATACTCTTCACACTTGTTCTAGGATACTATTGATCCCATCTCCAACGAGTCATTCTTATTGGCTGTTACTAATCCAATCTCTTATGAGTTCTTTCGTTCGGTTCTAATGTGTCTTGTTCTCGAGCTCTGTAAAACCAAATCTTTGATACCAACTGAAGCGACCCGAACTTCCCCGTGAAGGAAAATCCCGGATTGAATTGAGAACACGACAAATCAGAACACAAACAAAAGAACATTTCATTGCTTACTACAACAATTTCATCAGAATACGAGAATATACAGAGTATGAATAAATATTACACATTTACTAATTATCAGAGGTTTACAAGTTACAACACTTCTTACTATATAAAAATTATATTTTTATTCTTTACTTCTTATAAAAAGATCAAATTTTTATTTCACTTCAAATATTTAAAAATCAAAATTTTACTTCTCCACATACATAAAAATTATATTTTATATCTCTACTTATATAAAAATTATATTTTTACTTCGCTACATACATAAAAATTATATTTTTATATCTCTACTTATATAAAAATTATATTTTTATTACTCTACATAATAAAAATCATATTTTTATCGCTACTCTATACATAAAGATCCGATTTTTATATCACTAGCTACATAATAAAAAAATCATATTTTTGTTTTGTTATTCAAATAATAAAAATCATATCTTTATAGCGATGTTCATATTATAAAAATCAAATCTTTAACATGATGTTTACGCTGTAAAAATCACTTTTTTACAACCCCACTAATATGATAAAAATCACATTTTTATACTAATAAAAATCATATTTTTATATTGCTATTCATATAAAAAACTGATTTTTATATTGATGTTCATATAAAAAACGATTTTTTTATTGTTATTCATATAAAAAAATTGATTTTTTTATTGCAATTCATATAAAAAATTATTTTTATATTGATGTTCATATAAAAAAACGATTTTTTTAATTGTTATACATACACAAAAAAATGATTTTTTTACTATTTTTAAACTAATTACATAGAAGATAAATAAATAAATAAAATCAAAAAAAACTCACGTAGTCAGGGATGGGAGCAGGTGGCTGCTGGAGGGGGCGGAGGTGTCGCAGGTGGCGGCGGCGGCTTCCTGGTGGTCGGGGCAGCGTTGAAGGGGGCTAACACAGCTGTTTTGGGCTAGGGTTTCAAATTGGGGAGGCTTGGTGTTCGAATTAGAAGAGGAGAGAGGAGGAGGGGGTAGAGAGAAGGAAGAGGAGGAGGAGAAGGGGAGGAGAAGGATGGAGAAGTGGCAACGGTGCTGAATTCGTGCAGTTCCTTCTTTTTCTCTCTCTCTCTCTCTCTTTGTAGATCTGAACGGTAGTGGAGAGAAATGGGGTTGACTTCATATAATATAATTTATTTAATTATTTTAATTTCCCAAAAAGTTATTTTTTCATTCGAACTCCAAATCGAACCCAATGACTGTCGCTCCTTGCTAGTTACCCTCATTCCAAACACAATGGGATATGTTTCATAAGTCAATTCGTCCGTTACGATCAGTTTCCGCTAAATTTAAAATATAAATCATTATATTTTAAATTCAAATGCACATTTTAATTTACCGGGGCCACATACTGATTCTAAAAATTCCAAAAAAAATATATTTCTAGCTTCCTATTGACGATACAGTCCTAAAAAAACTAATTTCGTCAAATTTGAAGACCGTTAGAAAAATGACCATTTTCTGGTCGATCCAAATTGACTTAAACTGTCAAAACACATTTTCTTGTGCCACACTCGCATATTAATCCCAAAAATTAAGAATTTTGGAATCTATCAATAATTTAACATCCCGGGGCCAACAAAAGTGGTTTCGTTGAAAACGGAGGTCGTTTGCAAAATGGCTATTTTTAAGGGCTAAATTTCCATAGCGACTATTTTGAATTTTCAACCGGGCATAACTTTTTATTCCCGCTATGAAATTTTAATTTTTCAGATTCGTTGGAAAGATATTCTCAAATTGATTCAAATATTTTTGCTTTCGCTAAAATCCGTTTTATTTTGTATCCTGTGCATTCATTTGAAATTTGAAATCGAATTTTCAAACTACAGTGCTTTTTATTCCCGCTATGAAATTTCAATTTTTCAGATTCGTTGGAAAGATACTCTCAAATAGATTCAAATATTTTGGGTTTCACTAAAATCCATTTTATTTTGAATCCTACGCATTCAATTGAAATTTGAAGTCGAATTTTCAAACTACTGTGCCAAATAATTTTGGTTTCGCTAAAATCCGTTTTATTTCGAATCATGTGCATTCATTTGAAATCGAATTTTCAAACAACTGTGCTTTTTATTCCCGCTATGAAATTTCAATTTTTCAGATTCGTTGGAAAGATATTCACAAATAGATTCAAATATTTTTGGTTTCGTTAAAATCCGTTTTATTTTGAATCATGTGCATTCATTTGAAATTTGAAGTTTGAAATCGAATTTTCAAACTACCGTGCCATTTCCAATACCTTTTATAATTAAAAGTAAATATTTATATTCTAATGTCAATTCAAATAAATATATACATTCTAATTCTATTCAAATTAAATTTCTCGTCGCCATTATTTAAAGTAATTCATTTTAAATATTCAAAATTCATTAAAATTGCTAAAATAAAAAATTTAAATTGGCGCAGATTTTCCAGGTTGTTATAATTTAAATCAATCATTTCATTCCATATCGTTTATAATATTTTATAACGATTTATTGCTATTTTTGTTTATTTAAAAATAGCTATTTTTAATTAAACGACGCTTCGGGTCATTACATTGCCCTGGTGCTGTTTTCATCAAAATTTAATTTACACATTCCTCCATATCTAACCGTTGGATCTTAGCAAATTTTATATCGTTGGAAAGACCTTTCCAAATAGAACCCAATAGTTCCAATTTTGGGAAAAACCGACAGTCGGATCTCTCGGTATAATTGTTTGAAGTTAAGATTTCAAAATGCGAACTACAGCAGTGTGATTCGTTTTATTTTAATTTATATTTAAATATATAAATATAAATCGTTCAATGATTTCAAACCATTTTCAAATTAACATTGATTTCTTTTATATATGAAATCCAATACTGCATTAAAAATGAAATTTTTAATGTTAATATCATTCTCTTTCTACATTGAATCTTTTATATGATTCATATATATATCACATGGAAATGAAATATGTTTTATCATTCATCTATAGAATTAAAATTGTAATCTTTTATTTCAATAAAATATTACATTGAAAAATGTAGTCTCTTATTTCAATATATGTTTACATTGAAAATGTAACTTTTTATTTCAATATTTGTTTACATTGAAATTGTAAACTCTTATTTCATATTCTATTTACATCGAAATGATAAACTT
This sequence comes from Allium sativum, assembly GCA_030737875.1. NCBI lineage: Eukaryota > Viridiplantae > Streptophyta > Magnoliopsida > Asparagales > Amaryllidaceae > Allium > Allium sativum. The sequence goes on from CM060924.1 coordinate 837,297,194, forward strand.
TTATTTCATATACTATTTACATCGAAATGTAAACTTTTATTTCGTATTCTATTTACATCGAAATGTAAACTTTTATTTCATATTCTATTTACATCGAAATGTAAACTTTTATTTCATATTCTACTTACATCGAAATGTAAACTTTTATTTCATAACCTATTTACACTGAAATGTAAACTTTCTATGTAATCTTTATTTACATTGAAAAATGTAAATTGCTATTCTTTGCTTTGATTACATATAAAAACGTAATCTCCTATTTCATTCTTCCTTTACATATAAAAACGTTACTTTTGACTTCATAATATGATCACATTGAAAAATGTAATTTTTCATTTAAATATATGATTACATTGAAAAATGTAATTTTTCATTTCAATATATGATTACATTGAAAAATGTAAATTTTCATTTCAATATAACAAATGACTATTTTTAATGTTGCATCACATTAAAAATGCATATTTGGATATAAATGCATTTCTATTTAACCAATGACTATTTTTGATGTTGGGTTACACTAAGACATATATTTTACAGGTAAAGACATTTTGATATAACAATGGTCATTTAATGTTTACATTAAAAAATGTAAATTTCTACGAGAACACTTTTTATTAGTGCAGTGACCATTTTAAAAGGTTCATTTATATAAGAGTGTAAAACTTTAATGTAAAACATTTTTATCATAACAATGTTCATTTTAATATAAAACATTTAAAATGCAAAATCTAATGTAAATACATTTTATATAGTAATGTTGTATTTTAATGTTTTCATATACATTAAAATGCGAAATCCCAATGTAAATACATTTCCTATAGTAATGGACATTTTTATAATTTCTTTCTTTACGTTAAAAATGAGATATTTTATGTAAACATGTTTTATTTTTAAAATACAATTATTTTTCTAATTTCTTTCTTTGCATTAAAAATGAGATTTTTAATGCTAACTTGTTTTTATTTTTTAAAACATGATTATTTTTCTAATTTCTACATTTACATTAAAAATGGGATTTTCAATGACAACATATTTTTCTTTTCAAAATATGATCATTTTCCTAGCTTTCTACCTTACGTTAAAAGTGAGAATTTAATTATAACATATTTCCATTTTGAAAATATGATCAATTTTTCTAGCTTTCTATTTTTCATTAAAAATAAGAAATTTAATGTAAACATATTTATGTTTTCAAAATATGTACATTTTTCTTACACAATAAAAATGTGATTTTTATTGTTAATCATATTTCTATTTTCAGACAATGGTCATTTTTATAATTTATACATTCACAATAAAAATGTGGATTTCTAATGTTCAAACAATTTTCATTTCATATATGAATATTTTCTAACACATTAGTATTTCAGAAAATTTCGGCAGCATAATGGTAGGGTAATTAAAATGGCACTGTCCTGATGTACGGCTCCTCACACTACCTTAAAGCCTCGCAGCTTTTGACAAGGGGGATTTCAATAATCAATTTCATACACAGACGAATTTTCCACAAACTAATCCAATTTGGTTTCAACCAAAATCAACAATCAACCTTTCGTAATATTCGCCAACCAATCACAACTCAAACAAGTCGTCCATGGCATGTGGAGATGGGTGTCGTGAGTTTCTAAACTCCGTCTGCATCCAAATATAATTTTTTTCCATTTGATTTGAATTCAGAAATCTCACACCTCTTTTTATCTCTTCTAAAATAGTAGAAGACTCCAAAAATTCTGCGGTCTCTTCTGAAATGTAATGCTCGATGTCACGAGTCCAACGCTCCTTATTTCATCAGATTTCAATTTCATATGAGAAAGATACGAATTTTTAAAGGTTCATGACCATTTAGAGTTAATTAATTTAATAAATAAATAAATAAAAGTCCACCTTCTTCTTAAGAACAAAGCCGATAGTAATTTTCCTTTAATCAAAACCTAGGGCTCGATCCCGTTCAAAATCTATAGCACTTGAGGTCGATCTGATATATCCACGCCGACGGGCTCAGGAAGGCGCCCGCGAACCTCCCTCTTTTGTCCAACTTGCACGCCGCCCGAGGTGGTGCTTCGCCAATGAAGGTCACGATTTGAGCACAATACGCCTCTCTACGAGATCCAAACGTACGGATGTCTCGAGCTTGAGAAGTACTTCAATATTGCCTTAAGAATCTTGATTAAATTTGATATGGATTAATCGTTGTTAAGGAACTAGAATGGGAGTGTGGCGGCCATTGAATTAGATCATACAGTGGCTTGACGAGATAGTATTAGGGTTACGGTATACCGTATTTTACACGGTTTTATATTTATATTTTATTTATTTTAATTATCCTAAAATCCAAAATGCCCTTTTGCTCACACGAACTCCAATTCAAACCCAACGAGTGTCGCCTCTAGCTAAATAACCCCATGCTGGACACGATGGGATATGTTACATAACCCAATTCGGCTGATACGATATGTTTTTCTTTAAATGAAATAATAAAACATTTTATTATTTAATTTGATCGTTCATTTTAATTTACCAGGCCACATACTGATCCTAAAAATTCCATAAAAATTATATCTAGCTTTGTTTTGACGATACGGTCTCAACAAAACTGGTTTCATTAAACTTGGAGACCATTTGAAAAATGGCCATTTTTGGTCGATCGAAACTGACTGAAATTGTCAAAACATATTTTCTTTTGCCACGCTCACATATTAATTCCAAAAATTATGAAAATTGGAATTTAGCAATAATTTGACATTCCGGTTCCAACAAAAGTGATTTTGTCGAAAACAGAGGTCGTTTGCAAAATGCCTATTTATACGGGCTATATATTATATTATATATATATATATATATATATATAAATTATATAACGACTTTTCTGAATATTCAACTGACCATAACTTTTGATTCCCGTTATGAAATTTCAATTTGTCGGATTCGTTGGAAAGATATTACTAAACAGATTTAAATATTTTTAGTTTCACTAAAATCCGATCTATTTTGCATCTTGTACAGTCAATCAAAGTTCAAATTCAAATTTTCAAACTACCGCGCTATTTCTATCTCCTTTTAAAATTAAAATAAATATATTCGTTCAAACTTCGATTTAGATAAATTTTTAATCATTATTATTTAAAATAAATTATTTCAACTATTCAAAATTCAATAAAATAGTCAAATTAAAAATTTTAAATTGGTTTTGAATTTCCGTGTTGTTACAATCTCCCCTTACATAAAAGCGTTTCGTCCCCGAAAAGGAAACAACAGTAAAGCAGGAAACAAAACGGAAAATGTAAAATATTGTAAATGTACCTTGCACTAGAGATAGTCAGAGATATCCACTCTACACTGGGGATAAGCCTGTTTGATGTTATCCTCGGTCTCGCATGTACAGTCTCTGGGATCTCCGCTCCACTGCACTTTGACTAGATGAATTCTTTTGTTCCTCAGAACTTGGGTTTATTTGCCAATGATCTTTACCGGCTCCCTTCTTGCTGCCAAGCTCGGGGTAATCTCCAAATCTTGCTATGCAGCTTCCTCCAAAATCAAGTCTGGATCAGGTATATGCTTCCGAAGTTGAGACACATGAAACACATCATGTACCCCTGGCAACCAATCAGGCAACTGAACCCTGTAAGTGAGAGTTCCAATCCTTTCAAGAATAGGAAATGGACCAATGAATCTCGGAGCCAACTTCCTAGTCTTCCCAAAAAGAACTACTCCTCTCAATGGGGAAACTCTCAAGTATACTTAATCACCAGCCGAAAATTCTAGATCTCTTCTTCTTGCATCTGCATAACTTTTCTGTTGGCTCTGAGCTGCTAGCAATCGCTTCTTAATAAAATCAACTTTGTCTGAAGCTTCTCTAATCATGTCGGGACCCAATACTAGTCTATTGCCTGGTTCCACCCAACATTTAGGAGATCTACATGGCCTGTCATATAATGCTTCAAATGGCGACATTTGCAAGGTTGCTTAATAACTGTTATTATAAGAGAACTCGACCAAATGCAAGTGATCTTCCCATGATCCGCCAAAGTCAGGAATACAAGCCCGCAACAAGTCTTCCAGTATACAGTTCACCCTCTCAGTCCGATCATCTGTTTGAGGATGATAAGCTGTGCTCAAATTTAATGTTGTCCCCAACTCGTCTTGGAATGCTTCCCAGAATTTATGAGCGAATGTAGGGTCACGATCACTTACAATGCTACTGGGGACTCCATGTAGTTGGACAATTTCTTTGAAATAAATCTTCGCCAAACGTTGTGCTTTTCTAGTCGATTTAATAGGAATAAAATGGGCGGTTTTTGTGAGACAATCAACAATCACCCATATACTATCATTGCCTTTTCTGGTTCGGGGCAAGCCATCAATAAAATCCATGGAAATTTGATCCATTTCCAACTTGGAATTTGTAGCGGTTGTAACAAGCCGGCAGGTTTTTGCTGATCACTTTTGACTTGCTGGGAAGTAGAACACCTGCTGACATAAATGGAAATGTCTCTTTTCATAGATTTCCACCAAAACATGCGCTTGAGATCATGATACATCTTGCTCACCCCAGGATGAATACAAAGCTTTGATTTATGACATTCATCCATTACTTATCTTCTGAGCTCTGAGATATTCGGAACACAAATTCGGCCTTTTAACCACAGAACTCCTTTGTTATCAATTTGAAAACTGGAGGGTTCGCCTTCCCGGACTCTTTTACTAATCCTCTAAATAAATTCACCATTCTTCTAAAGAGCAGAGATTTTGTCAATCAATGTAGGTGTAATGATAAGATTAGCGATGCCCACATTCTTTCTGCTAAGTGCATCTGCCACAACATTGGTTTTCTGGAGTATACCAGATGTCTAGATCATAGGTCGCAAGAAATTCTATCCAACATTGCTGCCTAAAATTCAAGTCTTTTTGGGTGAATAGATGCTTCAAGGATTTATGATCTGTATATAGTTTGAACTTCTCACCCAAAAGATAGTGCCTCCATATTTTCAAAGCGAACACGATGGCCATCAGCTCAAGATCATGAGTAGGGTATTTCTTCTCACGCGGTTTCAATTAACGGCTAGCATAAGCAACTACTTCATCTCTTTGCATTAACACTACACCAATACCTTCTCTAGAAGCATCAGTCCAAACTTTAAAATTTTGATTGCCATCAATAATAGTTAACATTGGAGCAGCTGTCAACCTTAGTTTCAGCTCTTGGAAAGCTGCCTCACATTCAGGTGTCCAAATAAACTTTGTATGCTTCTTTGTAAGCTTCGTCAATGGACATGCTAGCCTCGAAAAATCTTTAACGAATTTCCGATAATAGCTAGCCAATCCTAGAAAACTTCTGACTTCAGTAGGAGTGCTAGGTTGCTTCCAATCTTGAACGGCTTTGATTTTGCTAGGATCCACTGAAATTCCTTTTTTCAATACTAACTTCACTTCTTCTTGCCAGAATACACATTTAGAAAATTTGGCTTTTAATACATTCATTCTCTGGATTTCCAAAACTTGTTCTAAATGTTTCTCATGCTCGGCAGTTGACTTAGAAAAGATTAAGATGTCATCAATAAAGACCAGCACAAATTTGTTCAAAATATCCCGGAATACTCGGTTCATCAAATCGACAAAATAGGCTGGAGCGTTGCATAAGCCGAATGGCATTACTAACCATTCATAAAATATGTCTGGACCTCTGAAAGCTATCAAGGGAACACACTCTTCTGTAATGCGCAATTGATGGAAACCTGTAGCTAGGTCCATCTTTGAAAACACTTTCGCTCCATTTAAACGATCCAACAAATCATCTATATGGGGCAATGGATACTTATTCTTGAGCGTCTACTTGTTGAGGTCTCGGTAATCTACAAATAGTCTGAGAGTATCGTCTGACTTTGGGACAAAAACTACTGCTGCAACCCACTCCGAAAAACTAGGCCTAATCAGACCATTCCATAAAAGCTGCTTAGTTTGGTTACTCAATTCTTATTTCTCTTTCCATGTCATTCTTGGAATAGAATGCACAACTGGCCTTGCATTTGGAACCAAATCAATCCTGAAGTCTATTTCCCTTCGCGGAGGTAAGCTATCAACTTCTTCGAACACATTCGCACTATTTTTTATTACAAGAATATTTTCAAGAGCAGTGGCAGTGACCTCAAGAGCAGCCCAAAATTCTTTTCTTTCGGAATCTTAGCCTACGTAGGGTATAACAATATCTCCAAGCTTTGTTTTAACTTTAACAAACCTTTCAGCATATTTAACCTCGGCTTCATATCTCGTTAACCATTCTAGCCCAAGAATAACATCAAACTCAGAAAAATCCATGACGATCAAATTAATAGGGAACCAGTAACAAAAAAATGAGATCGGTACTCGGCAATATAGACCAAGAACAAGGGAACCACCGACCGGACTATGGACACTAATCGATTCTTTAAGATCCCTCGTTTTTAGATTGAGCTTGCTGACTGTATTACTCGAAATAAAACTTCGTGATGCACCTATATCAAATAATACTGTGATAGGAATATTTTTAATAGAAAGAGTGCCTTTCAAAACATCTGGTCTTTCTTGGCTTGCTGAGGGTGTTGGAGCTTCTGCCACCTCATCGACTTGAGCCACTTTGGTCATTTTCGAAAACCGGCAATCTTGCTTTACATGACCTGGCTTATGGCAAAGATTGCATTCCCTGGTCTCTTGAGACTTCTTATTGGATTTATATTCAACGTTATTTCGTTTCTTCAAAGATTTGCAATTCCTCAGCAAATGCCCTGGCTTATTGCAGTTATTGCATATGGCAGTCTTAAGTGTTCTTCCTTATGCTTAACCTTTTTCTTATTGGATTTTGGCTTCTTACTGACCTTAGGCTCTGTACTTGCCTCAGGGCTATCAACTTCAAACTTCCTTTTGTTGCTAGAAATGCCTTCTTCTTCATCTTCCAAAACACCTTGCTTATCAAGATCCTCATAGCGACAAGCCATAGCAATCATTTCAGAAAAAGGGGGATTAATATGTGTAGTTACCTAATTTAGGTATTTTCCTTGAAGTACTTGTGATGGCAAGGAATTTCGCTCGGTCCGAACCAGTCGCTAAACCGATCCAGGCCGTTCGAAACGCCCTATCGTTTGAGAACAGGACAAAACAGAACGCATACAGAAGAACATTTCATTGTATATAACAACAATGCATCAGATTACAAGAATATACAGAGTATAAATGAATATTACACAGAAATATCAGAGATTTAAATTACATTTAAATACATAGCAGCGGAAAAAATAATACAATACACAACTAGAATGAGATATACGGATACAAAGCTTTCCGGATATCGTTCCAGCTGTAAACCAGGATCCTGTGAATATAAATCTGCAAAAACCAAAACTACTAGCTGCCCGTGTCAAAATAAGGGCACCCAGAGTTTAGGTTAAAACAATAAACTCCAGGTCAGTCATGTGACTGGTGTGAGAACTAAAACAGTTATTATTCTTTATTTTAAAAGTTAGGTAAATCAAGGGACCACGCCGTATAACACGGAACGGGTTTCCTCCCAAGAATACCAGTGCATAAAACAAACAGCGCAATGCTAAATAAAGAAAAATGAAGCTGTTATAAGACCCAGGTCCTATCACACAATGCAACGCAAGCCGGGGGATAGGGTTTTCCCTTATAACAGCCAAAGAATGCTTGATACGTTTGAAACAAATCATTTGATACTATAATAAGTGCATAGTGTATAAAACAACTTCAAATCATAAGTATCAATCATAGGCGGCATGAGCGCCCCATCCCACTATGTCGCCATATATAGGATTACAACTAAAACCGCGAATGTCACGTATTTGGAAATTGGATTTCTATCTATGAACCGAGGCAAAAGATAGTCCTCAACCGATTCGAGACGCTCTAGCCCGCCCCTCAGGATCAGAGCTCGAGTGACCCTTGGAGCGACAGGGCCGGTCCACCGATGTGGATTAAAATGCCTGAACACTACGTTTCCCCACCCTATGGGGTGTAAATGAGCCAACTAAATGACTCTATCGGTTCGAGAACGACCGATCAATCCGAGGCGCCTCGCAACAGCAACAACCACATAACTCAAACTCGTCAGGGCGTGTAAAACCACTGACGCCACTTCTAGCTAGAAAGAAACGCAAGTCCTCCCTGAGGTCCGTCTCCCGTTTTTGGTTCATACCGGGTGTGAAACACGCGAGGTAAACGTTACACAAAGCTACGCCACAAAGGCCGTGCTTTGATCATCACCACAAGACTTTGCTTTTCAACAGAAGCCTCGATCAATTGCCACTTAGGCATGCCACACAGGCAATTCACTCCATGCGTTTGATATCCATCAATATATAACCCATGAGCTCGTACGTCTCAGAGAAGGGCGTTAAGCAAGAGAATAAATTCTCCGCCGCCAAACAGATATATATTTAATAGAGATCAATCGCACGGACTAAAATCCAATGTCAGACACACAGTCCATTTACAAGTCCGTTCTGGGTCTGAACGAAACCGGAGGCACCTAGTACCTCGCATATCCATCGATCTCCAAGTACGTCTGGACGATCACCAACTGTTTCCATCTTCTTGGGTGTACAGCCCAATCAAGATCATCAGTTATCACCCAAACGACGTGAAGACCTCCGGTCTTCGACCATCGTCTTCATCTTCGACTTATCGTCGTATCAGTTATTCAGAATGGGATAAACCCGGTCTTCCCGAATAACTCGCGTATATTTTAAATAAGTGTTACACAAACACAACATACGCCTCATTCCAATTCATCAGTCACTAACCGTAAATTAATCAAGAGAATAATTCCCCAAATATTAACCCCGAAGGCCGAAACCAACATCAGATCAATATCCAGAAAACCATTCCGCTTAGCTAACCGACAGTTAGTTTCTGAATTTCACATTCATAGGGAAAGGTTCCCATTAATTTTATCAAAGATAAATTCTTGAATTTATTCTTTAATCTATTTTTGAATATCAATTCAAACTAGTCGGGATTAACGATCCTTACCGAAGTAATCATTCGTTTTAATTTCCCAATCCCAACCTATTCATCCCATGAAGTAAAACTGGTAATACTTCATATCTAACACCACGGTGTTATCGGTAAATTCAATTACCATTTCACGTTCAAATCTAATTAAAGATTTAACTATCGCCTGGAGCAAAACTGGTGGTACTCCATTTTCGATCTTTTCAATCTAATTAAAGATTCATTAAAACTCCACTTAGTTTTAATCTGTGACTGGGTTAAAGAATCAGTGTCATTTAAAACACGGTTCACGATAAACCCAAAATCACATTTCCATTAATTATCGGGTTAAAGAACGAGTGTTATTTAAAACACTGTTCACGATAAACCCAAAAATCAATATCAATTCAATTCCAATTAACTATTATTTAATTGGTAAACTTCATTAAATCTAAATAAAAAGATTTAATCTTTTCTCAACTGGGTTCAAGAACAGTGTTAGTGAAGACACCATTCACGACAAACCCAAATCACATTCGATATTCAATACAAGGCTCTGAATAGAAAATATATCGGCTTATATTCAATATCGAATTCTACGACTAACAAATGTCGTATTGGAAATAACGATATAAATATATATCTTTCAAATTTCCATAACAACACCTGTATAATCCCGAATTCCAACATCGAAATATTCCGAAGACAATTTCGATTCAAATCCACTCCAATGCAATCATTGGAATTTTGGTTTCTTTTAAAACCCTTTTCGAATTCAATTTATTTATTTAAAAATAAATAGAATTTTAATTCTAGTTCAAAACTAGTTCATTTCGATAAAAATCTATTTTAATCTTTTCAAATATGGAGTTTTTCATCCCAAACTTTCACAAATCATTTCTTATGATTTTACACAAATTATTACTATTTTTAATAATTTTATCAAGGCCCGTACAGTCGATTTCCATCAACGGTCATCGAACTGCACTTACAGCGACCTTTTTCGAATTTGATTTGGACATAATTCCAAATCCAACCGTTAGATTTCTAATTTCTAATATTCGTTAGAAAGCTCTTTTCGATACGAACCCAACGGTTCCGGTTTTAGGAGAATCCGACGGTCGGATCTCCCGTAATGCCCGTTTGAAATAAATGGTCGAAATTCACGAACTGCCGCGGCGCGGCGCGTTATATTCAGGCCATTATATTATATATATAATATATATAATATATACTTCGTCGATTTCTATTTAAAACGAATTATATAAATAGTTTTGAATTCGTTTTAAAAACATTTTCAACTTCCTTTTCAATTCAAATCACAATTGAATTCTTCTTTATAAATTCGTTTTGAATATTCATTTCTATTCAATTCAAATTTCAATTCAATTTGAATTCATATTCAATTCAATTCATTTCGAAATCGTTTTCAATTCAATTCATTTCGAAATCGTTTTCAATTCAATTCATTTCGAAATCGTTTTCAATTCAATTCATTTCGAAATCGTTTTCAAATCGATATAAATATCGTTCACGTCAAAATGGCGTCCATACACGGCTTCATAAATTTCTATTTTCAAATATTCTATTTCAAATATTTCTTATTATCAAAATATTCTCTATTTTTCACGATTGGAATGAGGCCCAATCAATTACCATATAAAGTTAATTATATGGATTTTCATACAACACATGTATATAATAGCATTGAAAATAATCAATCATCAACAAAAGTGCACTACACTGTAAAAGCATCAAATATAGATATTCAACGCTTATAACAGCCTGTCAATCAATCGATCGACATATTTAATCAATCAGGATGAGTGAACTTCAAATTTCATCCCAACACCCGTGTGGGGTTTCAAACAATCAAACACATATTTTATTTGTGCTGTTGGGCGATGTGTAAAATTTATCGTCCCAATCAATGTCATTCAAATAGGTGTACATAAACAAACCGTCTGGTTTGTAAATGAATATTCTATTTTATTCACTTCACGTTAAAAATTATATTTTTAACGATAAAACATTTTATTTCAACTTATGAATTTCTATTCAATTCATTTATTCAATAAAATGATATTTTTATTTTTCTAACTTATTTTAGAAAATTTCGGCGGCATAATGGCACGATACTAGAAACGGGACAAGGCCTAGCCTAATCCCCGGTCTAGTGAAGGCCCACGCCATTCACACATCAATCAAATCAATTCGTTATGCAAACCACAAAATTTGGAGTAAGAGTCTAACCTAGCCTTACTCCTTCGCCTTATAACGGCGCACGTCTAATCCTAACCAATTTATCGATTCGATTTTTCACACCACAAACCACATTCAAACCAATATCGCAATCAATCACCAAACAGCCAAACAAACAAGTCCATGGTCTGTGGACGATTGTGTCGGGTGCTACTAAGCACCGTCTGCATCCTAGTATATATATATAACTAGAAAATAAATTGAAGAGTGAGAAATTCTCACAGATAGCTATCCAATCATCTTGACTCTTCTTTGATAGAAATCTTCATCGTTATCGCATCTTCGTTAGCTTCGTCGCCCGTATCCACTACATATATAAAAATCGAATTTTTACTTCGCTATTCAATATATAAAAATCGAATTTTTATTTCGATGTTCAATATATAAAAATCATATTTTTATTTCGAAGTTCAATATATAAAAATCTTATTTTTATATTCCCCATTATATTTTCAAAAGTGATGTCTTTTTATTTTCAAATCAAGATTGCTTGTATTTTTGAATCAATGACAATTTCAGTTTCTTTTCTTTTTAACAATGTAAAAATCAGTTTTTAATCATTTTTAAAAATCTCGTCTTTAACATTTTTAAAAGTCTGTTCTTTAATATTTTAAAAATCTCTTTTCTGGTTTTAAACTATAAATAAAATTCTGCTTTTAAACTATAAATAAAATTCTGGTTTTAAACTATAAATAAAATTCTGGTTTTAAATTCTTATAAATCAGTTTAAAATTCTTAAACAAATCAGAAATTTGTTTTTAAATCGGTTTTATAAATCAGTTTTTATAAAACAAAAACAGAAATAAAAATCAAAGTAAAATAAAGTCTCACCGATCTGGCGAAGGGGAGGAGGAGGAGGAGTCGGCGGCTCGAGGTGGCGTTCCTGGAGGTGTCGCGGCAGGGTTGCGTCGTCCTCGGGGTGTCGAGGGTTGCGTTGGAGGTGTCGGCGATGTCTGGAGGGAGGAGGTCGCGAGGGTGGTGGGTGGCTTCTTCGATTCGATGGTCGGCGGTGGCTTCCAGGGTAAGGCGGCAGCGATTTAGATTAGGTTTTCGTTTTTTTTCCTTTCTGGTATATGAATGAGGAATCGGGGGGGGGGGGGGCAACGAAGAAGAATAGGAGGGAAATTTTTATTTTATTTTATTTTATTTTATTTTATTATTTAATTATTTATTTTTACCAAAGAGTTGACTTTTACATACGACCTCGAAACGAGGTCCACCGCCTGTCGTCCATAGCGTTTTACCCCCATTCCGAACACAATGGGATATGTATCGCAAGCTGATTCGATTGCTACAATCAGTTTCCTTTTGAATTTTCATTTAAATCACTATATTGAATTTTAAACGTACATTTCAAATTACCGGGGTCACATACTAACTAGAAAAATTCCTGAAAAATATTTTCTAGCTTCGTATTGACGATACGGTCCTAACAAAACTAATTTCGTCGAATTCTGAGACCATTTGAAAAATGGCCAATTTCCAGTCAATTAAAATCAACTGAAACTGGTCAAACGCGTTTTCCTTTGCCACGCTCACGTATTGATTCGAAAAATTATGGAATTTGGAACCTAGCAATAATTTGACACTACGGACCCAACAAAAGTGGTTTCGTCGAAATCCGAGGTCGTTTGCAAAATGTCCATTTTTAAGGGCCTGAATTCCATAGCGACTATTCAGAATTTTCAACTGGACATATCTTTTGATTCCCGCTACGAACTTTTGATTTTTCGGATTCGACAGAAAGATATTCACTATTAGATTCCATTATTTTTGGTTTCACTAAAATCCGGATTGTTTTGCACCCGGTACATTCAATTGAATTTTGAAATCGAATTATCGAACTACCGCGCCATTTTCAATTCTATTTAAAATTATATATAAATATTTATATTCTAACGACGACGCGTATAATATATACGTTCGAATTACATTCAAAATAAATTTCTCGTCGATATTATTTAAAATGAATTATTTTAAATAATCAAAATTCGCTAAAATGGCCAAAATAAAAATTTCAAACTGGCTCGCATGTTACGGGTTGTTACAATCTCCCCCACTTAAAACTTTTCGTCCCCGAAAAGGAACAAAGTCGAAAGTGGTTTGATTATTCAACTCTACGCTCGATCTGGCTTTCATTCTCCAACTTTTCAGTTTCTGAGAATTTTCAAATTTTCAAAAATTTGGCTAACACCCTAAATTTTCGAAAAATTTCGCCATAACCTCCCCTGCACCGGGAGCATCGGGGAATTTCAAATAGCTTCCCCGGTCCTTCAGATCTCAAAAAGAAAAAGAAAAAGCCAAGCGGCTAGCCAATAGGCTCACAAAATCATCATCACCCGAACAAAACAGGAAATTATGTAGTAAACATGTACCTATTTGTCGGGCAAACAAATTTTATTCTCTGCTCTAGCCTCCTTGCTATGACCTGTTCAATGTAAGTATATGTATATGCAAGCATATGCGACCAATTTTCAATATAATTCAATATTTGATTCAGTTAGGCTAAATGGTTCAAAATTAGCAAACAAATAAACAAACAATACAAACATCAATCAATTAGTGAATTATCATTTGAAATTCATAATTTTGATACATAGTCAAGAATCAGATTTTTGATGCCAAATCACAACAATAGGCCCTATCTAATTTTGGTTCTCACACCAGTCAATAGGAAATATATGGAAATCTCACCTTCGACACTCGAATATAAATACTGGCGACAGTGCCCCATCACCAGAATTATTCCCGGGCACTAGGGGGATTCTATATCTACCCAATATATTAAAACTTCGAACACACGTTTGCAAGACATATATGCAAAATCTTTATATACTGGATTGCCCAATTCAATTTCAAAATAAATAATCAAATACGAATTATTGATTTAAATTTTCAAAACAAAATTTGTTTTCATTTTAAAAATTTACTCTTCACACTCGTTCTAGGATACTACTGATCCCATCTCTAACGAGTCATTCTAATTGGATATTACTAACCCAATATCTGATGAATCCTTTCATATGGTTCTAATGTGCCTTGTTCTCTGCTTTGTAAACCAAAGCTCTGATACCAACTGTGACGGCAAGGAATTTCGCTCGGTCCGAACCAGTCGCTAAACCGATCCAGGCTGTTCGAAATGCCCTATCGTTTGAGAACAGGACAAAACAGAACGCATACAGAAGAACATTTCATTGTATATAACAACAATGCATCAGATTACAAGAATATACAGAGTATAAATGAATATTACACAGAAATATCAGAGATTTAAATTACATTTAAATACATAGCAGCGGAAAAAATAATACAATACACAACTAGAATGAGATATACGGATACAAAGCTTTCCGGATATCGTTCCAGCTGTAAACCAGGATCCTATGAATATAAATCTGCAAAAACCAAAACTACTAGCTGCCCGTGTCAAAATTAGGGCACCCAGAGTTTAGGTTAAAACAATAAACTCCAGGTCAGTCATGTGACTGGTGTGAGAAATAAAACAGTTATTATTCTTTATTTTAAAAGTTAGGTAAATCAAGGGACCACGCCGTATAACACGGAACGGGTTTCCTCCCAAGAATACCAGTGCATAAAACAAACAGCGCAATGCTAAATAAAGAAAAATGAAGCTGTTATAAGACCCAGGTCCTATCACACAATGCAACGCAAGCCGGGGGATAGGGTTTTCCCTTATAACAGCCAAAGAATGCTTGATACGTTTGAAACAAATCATTTGATACTATAATAAGTGCATAGTGTATAAAACAACTTCAAATCATAAGTATCAATCATAGGCGGCATGAGCGCCCCATCCCACTATGTCGCCATATATAGGATTACAACTAAAACCGCGAATGTCACGTATTTGGAAATTGGATTTCTATCTATGAACCGAGGCAAAAGATAGTCCTCAACCGATTCGAGACGCTCTAGCCCGCCCCTCAGGATCAGAGCTCGAGTGACCCTTGGAGAGACAGGGCCGGTCCACCGATGTGGATTAAAATGCCTGAACACTACGTTTCCCCACCCTATGGGGT
Organism: Allium sativum; assembly: GCA_030737875.1. NCBI lineage: Eukaryota > Viridiplantae > Streptophyta > Magnoliopsida > Asparagales > Amaryllidaceae > Allium > Allium sativum. Next base: position 837,312,478 of record CM060924.1, read on the forward strand.
GTAAATGAGCCAACTAAATGACTCTATCGGTTCGAGAACGACCGATCAATCTGAGGCGCCTCGCAACAGCAACAACCACATAAGTCAAACTCGTCAGGGCGTGTAAAACCACTGACGCCACTTCTAGCTAGAAAGAAACGCAAGTCCTCCCTGAGGTCCGTCTCCCGTTTTTGGTTCATACCGGGTGTGAAACACGCGAGGTAAACGTTACACAAAGCTACGCCACAAAGGCCGTGCTTTGATCATCACCACAAGACTTTTCTTTTCAACAGAAGCCTCGATCAATTGCCACTTAGGCATGCCACACAGGCAATTCACTCCATGCGTTTGATATCCATCAATATATAACCCCTGAGCTCGTACGTCTCAGAGAAGGGCGTTAAGCAAGAGAATAAATTCTCCGCCGCCAAACAGATATATATTTAATAGAGATCAATCGCACGGACTAAAATCCAATGTCAGACACACAGTCCATTTACAAGTCCGTTCTGGGTCTGAACGAAACCGGAGGCACCTAGTACCTCGCATATCCATCGATCTCCAAGTACGTCTGGACGATCACCAACTGTTTCCATCTTCTTGGGTGTACAGCCCAATCAAGATCATCAGTTATCACCCAAACGACGTGAAGACCTCCGGTCTTCGACCATCGTCTTCATCTTCGACTTATCGTCGTATCAGTTATTCAGAATGGGATAAACCCGGTCTTCCCGAATAACTCGCGTATATTTTAAATAAGTTTTACACAAACACAACATACGCCTCATTCCAATTCATCAGTCACTAACCGTAAATTAATCAAGAGAATAATTCCCCAAATATTAACCCCGAAGGCCGAAACCAACATCAGATCAATATCCAGAAAACCATTCCGCTTAGCTAACCGACAGTTAGTTTCTGAATTTCACATTCATAGGGAAAGGTTCCCATTAATTTTATCAAAGATAAATTCTTGAATTTATTCTTTAATCTATTTTTGAATATCAATTCAAACTAGTCGGGATTAGCGATCCTTACCGAAGTAATCATTCGTTTTAATTTCCCAATCCCAACCTATTCATCCCATGAAGTAAAACTGGTAATACTTCATATCTAACACCACGGTGTTATCGGTAAATTCAATTACCATTTCACGTTCAAATCTAATTAAAGATTTAACTATCGCCTGGAGCAAAACTGGTGGTACTCCATTTTCGATCTTTTCAATCTAATTAAAGATTCATTAAAACTCCACTTAGTTTTAATCTGTGACTGGGTTAAAGAATCAGTGTCATTTAAAACACGGTTCACGATAAACCCAAAATCACATTTCCATTAATTATCGGGTTAAAGAACGAGTGTTATTTAAAACACTGTTCACGATAAACCCAAAAATCAATATCAATTCAATTCCAATTAAATATTATTTAATTGGTAAACTTCATTAAATCTAAATAAAAAGATTTAATCTTTTCTCAACTGGGTTCAAGAACAGTGTTAGTGAAGTCACCATTCACGACAAACCCAAATCACATTCGATATTCAATACAAGGCTCTGAATAGAAAATATATCGGCTTATATTCAATATCGAATTCTACGACTAACAAATGTTGTATTGGAAATAACGATATAAATATATATCTTTCAAATTTCCATAACAACACCTGTATAATCCCGAATTCCAACATCGAAATATTCCGAAGACAATTTCGATTCAAATCCACTCCAATGCAATCATTGGAATTTTGGTTTCCTTTAAAACCCTTTTCGAATTCAATTTATTTATTTAAAAATAAATAGAATTATAATTCTAGTTCAAAACTAGTTCATTTCGATAAAAATCTATTTTTATCTTTTCAAATATGGAGTTTTTCATTCCAAACTTTCACAAATCATTTCTTATGATTTTACACAAATTATTACTATTTTTAATAATTTTATCAAGGCCCGTACAGTCGATTTCCATCAACGGTCATCGAACTGCACTTACAGCGACCTTTTTCGAATTTGATTTGGACATAATTCCAAATCCAACCGTTAGATTTCTAATTTATAATATTCGTTATAAAGCTCTTTTCGATACGAACCCAACGGTTCCGGTTTTAGGAGAATCCGACGGTCGGATCTCCCGTAATGCCCGTTTGAAATAAATGGTTGAAATTCACGAACTGCCGCGGCGCGGCGCGTTCTATTCAGGCCATTATATTATATATATAATATATATAATATATACTTCATCGATTTCTATTTAAAACGAATTATATAAATAGTTTTGAATTCGTTTCAAAAACATTTTCAACTTCCTTTTCAATTCAAATCACAATTGAATTCTTCTTTATAAATTCGTTTTGAATATTCATTTCTATTCAATTCAAATTTCAATTCAATTTGAATTCATATTCAATTCAATTCATTTCGAAATCGTTTTCAATTCAATTCATTTCGAAATCGTTTTCAATTCAATTCATTTCGAAATCGTTTTCAATTCAATTCATTTCGAAATCGTTTTCAATTCAATTCATTTCGAAATCGTTTTCAAATCGATATAAATATCGTTCACGTCAAAATGGCGTCCATACACGGCTTCATAAATTTCTATTTTCAAATATTCTATTTCAAATATTTCTTATTATCAAAATATTCTTTTTTTTCACGATTGGAATGAGGCCCAATCAATTACCATATAAAGTTAATTATATGGATTTTCATACAACACATGTATATAATAGCATTGAAAATAATCAATCATCAACCAAAGTGCACTACACTGTAAAAGCATCAAATATAGATATTCAACGCTTATAACAGCCTGTCAATCAATCGATCGACATATTTAATCAATCAGGATGAGTGAACTTCAAATTTCATCCCAACACCCGTGTGGGGTTTCAAACAATCAAACACATATTTTATTTGTGCTGTTGGGCGATGTGTAAAATTTATCGTCCCAATCAATGTCATTCAAATAGGTGTACATAAACAAACCGTCTGGTTTGTAAATGAATATTCTATTTTATTCACTTCACGTCAAAAATTATATTTTTAACGATAAAACATTTTATTTCAACTTATGAATTTCTATTCAATTCATTTATTCAATAAAATGATATTTTTATTTTTCTAACTTATTTTAGAAAATTTCGGCGGCATAATGGCACGATACTAGAAACGGGACAAGGCCTAGCCTAATCCCCGGTCTAGTGAAGGCCCACGCCATTCACACATCAATCAAATCAATTCGTTATGCAAACCACAAAATTTGGAGTAAGAGTCTAACCTAGCCTTACTCCTTCGCCTTATAACGGCGCACGTCTAATCCTAACCAATTTATCGATTCGATTTTTCACACCACAAACCACATTCAAACCAATATCGCAATCAATCACCAAACAGCCAAACAAACAAGTCCATGGTCTGTGGACGATTGTGTCGGGTGCTACTAAGCACCGTCTGCATCCTAATATATATATATAACTAGAAAATAAATTGAAGAGTGAGAAATTCTCACAGATAGCTATCCAATCATCTTGACTCTTCTTTGATAGAAATCTTCATCGTTATCGCATCTTCGTCAGCTTCGTCGCCCGTATCCACTACATATATAAAAATCGAATTTTTACTTCGCTATTCAATATATAAAAATCGAATTTTTATTTCGATGTTCAATATATAAAAATCATATTTTTATTTCGAAGTTCAATATATAAAAATCTTATTTTTATATTCCCCATTATATTTTCAAAACTGATGTCTTTTTATTTTCAAATCAAGATTGCTTGTATTTTTGAATCAATGACAATTTCAGTTTCTTTTCTTTTTAACAATGTAAAAATCAGTTTTTAATCATTTTTAAAAATCTCGTCTTTAACATTTTTAAAAGTCTGTTCTTTAATATTTTAAAAATCTCTTTTCTGGTTTTAAACTATAAGTAAAATTCTGCTTTTAAACTATAAATAAAATTCTGGTTTTAAACTATAAATAAAATTCTGGTTTTAAATTCTTATAAATCAGTTTAAAATTCTTAAACAAATCAGAAATTTGTTTTTAAATCGGTTTTATAAATCAGTTTTTATAAAACAAAAACAGAAATAAAAATCAAAGTAAAATAAAGTCTCACCGATCTGGCGAAGGGGAGGAGGAGGAGGAGTCGGCGGCTCGAGGTGGCGTTCCTGGAGGTGTCGCGGTAGGGTTGCGTCGTCCTCGGGGTGTCGAGGGTTGCGTTGGAGGTGTCGGCGATGTCTGGAGGGAGGAGGTCGCGAGGGTGGTGGGTGGCTTCTTCGATTCGATGGTCGGCGGTGGCTTCCAGGGTAAGGCGGCAGCGATTTAGATTAGGTTTTCGTTTTTTTTTTCTTTCTGGTATATGAATGAGGAATCGGGGGGGGGGGGGGGGGCAACGAAGAAGAATAGGAGGGAATTTTTTTTTATTATTTTATTTTATTTTATTATTTAATTATTTATTTTTGCCAAAGAGTTGACTTTTACATACGACCTCGAAACGAGGTCCACCGCCTGTCGTCCATAGCGTTTTACCCCCATTCCGAACATAATGGGATATGTATCGCAAGATGATTCGATTGCTACAATCAGTTTCCTTTTGAATTTTCATTTAAATCACTATATTGAATTTTAAACGTACATTTCAAATTACCGGGTCACATACTAACTAGAAAAATTCCTGAAAAATATTTTCTAGCTTCGTATTGACGATACGGTCCTAACAAAACTAATTTCGTCGAATTCTGAGACCATTTGAAAAATGGCCAATTTCCAGTCGATTAAAATCAACTGAAACTGGTCAAACGCGTTTTCCTTTGCCACGCTCACGTATTGATTCGAAAAATTATGGAATTTTGAATCTAGCAATAATTTGACACTACGGACCCAACAAAAGTGGTTTCGTCGAAATCCGAGGTCGTTTGCAAAATGTCCATTTTTAAGGGCCTGAATTCCATAGCGACTATTCAGAATTTTCAACTGGACATATCTTTTGATTCCCGCTACGAACTTTTGATTTTTCGAATTCGACAGAAAGATATTCACTATTAGATTCCATTATTTTTGGTTTCACTAAAATCCGGATTGTTTTGCACCCGGTACATTCAATTGAAGTTTGAAATCGAATTATCGAACTACCGCGCCATTTTCAATTCTATTTAAAATTATATATAAATATTTATATTCTAACGACGACGCGTATAATATATACGTTCGAATTACATTCAAAATAAATTTCTTGTTGATATTATTTAAAATGAATTATTTTAAATAATCAAAATTCGCTAGAATGGCCAAAATAAAAATTTCAAACTGGCTCGCATTTTACGGGTTGTTACAGTACTTTAATAAATCTTCGATTTTTCCTCAAAGGATCTTGAATTAGTTCTAGGGAAAAACAGAAAAGTTCCTCGAATTTCTTCTGATACTCCCGAATGGTCGTATCACCTTGTTTCAGATTGTAGAAATCATTGTATAGCTGATCAATTTCTCCTGGAGGAATAAATTTTTCTATGAAAATTTCTTTGAATTTATCCCGGGTAATATTACCTTATAGATTTTCCTTAATGATCGAATCCCACTAGATTAAAGCTTCACCTTTGAGTGCCCAATATGCCACTAATCTTTTCTGATCATCTCTTAGCTTTAAGCCTTCAAAAATTCTCTTAGCAGAATGCATCCATGCTTGTGTTTCAATAATGGACTCCTTGCCCGAGAATGGTTCTCCACCCAGATTTCGATACCTCTTTACTAGAGCTTTTAGATCTGGTTCTGATTGTGGGAGCATAATAGGCTATTAGATTGCTGAACCAAAGATTTACTTCTTCTGTTTCTGCCACTCATTTCTACTATGTCTGCAAATAGCAGACAAAGAGTCAGGTATATAGGATAGATATTGTAAAACATAGAGACATATATTTAAATGTAAATGAATCTATGGGGGTGTATTTTTACTCACTCTAGGACATTACTAGTCCTATCTATGATGAGTTATTCGTTTTGGAATTCTGTTGATTCTATCTCTAATGAGTTTGTTAACATGTTATATTCCGAGCTAAGTTTAACCAAAGCTCTAATACCAACTGTGATGACCCCAAACTCCCGTAGTATGAAAGCAAGGATAATCATTGGAATATAACACATAATAATAATAGCAGAACAGAAATAGAGAATTACAGTAGATAATTTTCGTCAAATTACACTAGAAATAATACATCGTCAGAGTTACACAGCATAATAGGATCATACTTAGCATAGAATACAGTTTCAGCTTAATGTAACATGTCTGTAGTGGAATAAAAACATAATAAACTAAGTGAAGTATGAACAGCAAAATAGGAATGATAATATCCATCTTCAGCTCCATAGCTATCCAGAATGAATCTGCTAAACCTGTATACAAGACTGCCCATGTGGAAAAGAGGGCACCTGAGTTTGCAAAGTGAAACAAACTACGAGTCAATCATGGGACTGTTATGAGAAATCTTATTTAACCTATTTGATAATAAGGCTAATCATAGGCCCACGCCGCTAACGCGGAACGGGTTTACACCATTGGATTGCCAGTGCATAAATACAGTAAATCGTTAAAAAACGCATTGCTTTTTTCAAAAATGAAACCATTATAAGACTCAAGTCCCATCACACAATGCAATGCAAACCGGAGGATAGAGTTTTACCTTATAGTGGTCAAAAATGCTTGATACGATAAAACGAATTTGATATTGTTATTAGTGTATATATGTTTTTTAAAAAAATTCAATCATAATATCAATCATAGACTGCATAGCTACCATATACTATGTTGCCGTACTAGTTATACAGTCAAAACCTCATGGTCGTATTGGAAGTTGGATTTCCATCATGAACCAAGGCAAAAGATAGTCCTTAACGAATTCGAGACAATCTCGCCCATGTCTCAGGCTCAGCCGCAACTGCACCTTGGATCTTCAGGGTCGATCCACAAATAATGTCAGTGGATTAATAATGCCTGAATAATACGTTTCACCGCCCTATGGGGCGTAATTTGAGCCACTATGGACTCAAATAACCGAGGCGCCTCATTCTATCGTCCACATAAGTAAAAATATCAAGGCTGGTAAGTCGCTGACACCACTTCTAGCTAGAAAGAAACGCATGTCCTCCCTGCAGTCCTTACTCCCGTTTCTAGTTCATACTGGGGTGTGAGGCTCGCAAAGTAATGCTATACAAAAAGCTATGCCTAAAATGGGTTGTGCTTTAATCATCAACCATAAGGCTTCTTTTCAATAATAAGCCATGATCCTTTGCATCATGGCATGACACACTGACAATTCACGCATGCGACTGATGTCTACCAATATATATCCTCTGAGCTCGTACATCTTAGAGAGGGGTGTTAAGCAAGAGAATAAATTCTCCTCCCCCCAACAGATATATATATATATATATATTAAATAGAAATCTGTCAGCACAAAATAAAATCCAATGTCAGACATACGTCCATTTACAAGTCCGTTCTGGGTCTAAACGAAACTAGAGACACCGAGCATATCTAAACAATTAACAAGTACGTACGGACAACTACCACTGTAACCCCTCCTGGGAGATAACCGATCCAGGGCATCAGTAGTCATCCATTCGATGTGAAGATCGCCGGTCTTCAATCACCGTCTTCAAATCTTCGACTCTCAATCGTCGTATAACTATTTGAAATAAGATTTAACTCGGAGTTTTCAAACAATTCTCAAATATATATAATTTAAATCAATCTTTTCATTCCATAACATTTATAATATTTTATAATGATTTATTGCTATTTTTATTTATTTAAAAATAGCCATTTTTAATTAAACGACGCTTTGGGTCATTACATGGCCCTGGCGTTTTTTCATCAAAATTTGATTAACACATTTCTCCAAATCTAACCATTGGATCTTAGCAAATTTTATATCTTTGGAAAGACCTTTCCAAAATGAACCCAACGGTTCCAGTTTTGGGAAAATCCGATGGTCGGATCTCTCGGTATAATCATTTGAAGTTACGATTTCAAAACGCGAACTACAGCAGCGTGATTCATTTTATTTTAATTTATATTTATATATAAATATAAATCGTTCAACGATTTCAAACCGTTTTCAAATTAACATTGATTTCTTTTACATACGAAATCCTATATTGCATTAAAAATGAAATTTTTAATGTTAATATCATTCTCTTTCTACATTGAATCTTTTATATGATTCATATATATATCACATGGAAATGAAATATGTTTTATCATTCATCTATAAAATTAAAATTGTAATCTTTTATTTCAATAAAATATTACATTGAAAAATGTAATCTCTTATTTCAATATATGTTTACATTGAAAATGTAACTTTTTATTTCAATATTTATTTACATTGAAATTGCTATTTGCATTGAAATGTAAACTTTTATTTCATATTCTATTTACATCGAAATGTAAACTTTTATTTCATATTTTTTTTACATTGAAATGTAAACTTTTATTTCATATTCTATTTACATCAAAATGTAAACTTTTATTTCATATTCTATTTACATCGAAATGTAAACTTTTATTTCATATTCTATTTACATCGAAATGTAAACTTTTATTTCATATTCTACTTACACCGAAATGTAAAATTTCTATGTAATCTTTATTTACATTGAAAAATGTAAATTGCTATTCTTTACTTTGATTACATATAAAAATGTAATCTCCTATTTCATTCTTCCTTTATATATATAAATGTAACTTTTGACTTCATAATATGATCACATTGAAAAATGTAATTTTTCATTTCAATATACGATTACATTGAAAAATGTAAATTTTCATTTCAATATATGATTACATTGATAAATGTAATTTTTCATTTCAATATAACAAATGACTATTTTTAATGTTGCATCACATTAAAAATGCATATTTTAATATAAATGCATTTCTATTTAATCAATGGCTATTTTTAATGTTGGGTTACATTAAGATATATATTTTACAGGTAAAGACATTTTAATATAACAATGGTCATTTAATGTTTACAGTAAAAAATGTAAATTTCTATGAGAACACTTTTTATTAGTGCAATGACCATTTTAAAAGGTTCATTTATATAAGAGTGTAAAATTTTAATGTAAAACATTTTTATCATAACAATGTTCATTTTAATATAAAATGTTTAAAATGCAAAATCTAATGTAAATACATTTTATATAGTAATGTGGTATTTTAATGTTTTCATATACATTAAAATGCAAAATCCCAATGTAAATACATTTCCTATACTAACGGATATTTTTATAATTTCTTTCTTTACATTAAAAATGAGATACTTTATGTAAACATGTTTTATTTTTAAAACATGATTATTTTTCTAATTTCTTTCGTTGCATGGAAAATGAGATTTTTAATGCAAACTTGTTTTTATTTTTTAAAACATGACTATTTTTCTAATTTCTACATTTACATTAAAAATAGGATTTTCAATACCAACGTATTTTTCTTTTCAAAATATGATCATTTTCCGAGCTTTCTACCTTACATTAAAAATGAGAATTTTAATGTAACATATTTCCATTTTCAAAATATGATCAATTTTTCTAGCTTTCTTTTTTTCATTAAAAATGAGAATTTTAATGTAGGCATATTTATGTTTTCAAAATATGTACATTTTTCTTACACAATAAAAAATGTGATTTTTTATTGTTAATCATATTTCTATTTTCGGACAATGGTCATTTTTATAATTTATACATTCACAATAAAAACGTGGATTTCTAATATTCAAACAATTTTCATTTCATATATGAATATTTTCTAACACATGAATATTTGGGAAAATTTCGGCAGCATAACGGCAGGGTAATTAAAACAGGCACCATCCCGATGTATGGCTCCTCGCGCTGCCTTAAAGCCTCGCAGCTTTTGACAAGGGGGGATTTCAATAATCTATTTCGTATCTAGACGAATTTTCCACAAACTAAACCTATTTGGTTTCAACCAAAATCAACTATCAACCATTCGTAATATTCACCAAATTTCCAATCACAACTCAAACAAGTCGTCCATGGTTTGTGGACGACAGGTGTCGGGAGTTTCTAAACTCCGTCTGCAACTAATATTTTTTTTCATTTGATTCGGCTTCAGAAATCTCACATCGCTTTTTATCTCTTCTAAAATTGTAAAAGACTCCAAAAATTCTGCGGCCTCTTCTGAAATGTAGTGCTCGATGTCACGAGTTCAACGCTTCTTGTTTCATCAGATTTCGATTTCGTATGAGAAAGTTAATAATTTTTAAAGGTTCATGACCATTAAAAGTTAATTAATTTAATAAACAAATAAATAAAAGTCCACCTTCTTCTTCAAAAACAATGCCAACAGTAATTTTCCTTTGATCTAAACCTAGGGCTCGGTCCCATTCAAAATCTATAGCACTTGAGGTTGATCTGATGTATCCACGCCGATGGGCTCAGGAAGGCGCCCCCGAACCTCCCCCTTTTGTCCAACTCGTACGCCGCCCGAGGTGGTGCTTCGCCAAAGAACGGCGGAAGTTTCGTATCACGATTTGAGCACAATACGCCTCTCTACGAGATCCAACCATACGGATGTCTCGAGCTTGAGAAGTACTTCTATATTGCCTTAAGAACCTTGGTTAAATTTGATGTGGATTGATCGTTGTTAAGGAATTAGAATGGGAGTGCGGCGTCCATTGAACTAGAACATACGGCGGCTGAACGAGATAGTATTAGGGTTACGGTATACCGTATTTTAAACGGTAATTATATTTATATTTTATTTATTTTAATTATCCTAAAATCCAAAATACCCTTTTGCTCACACGAACTCCAATTCAAACCCAATGAGTGTCGCCCCTAGCTAAATACCCCAATGCCGGATACGATGGGATATGTTTCGTGACCCAATTCGGCAGTTACAATATGTTTTTCTTTAGATTAAAAAATAAAACATTTTATTATTTAATTTGATCATACATTTTAATTTACTGGGGCCATTACTAATCCTAAAAATTCTAAAAAAAATTATGTCTAGCTTTGTTTTGACGATACGGTCTCAACAAAACTGGTTTCGTCGAATTTGGAGATCGTTTGAAAAATGGCCATTTTCTGGTCGATCGAAATTGACTAAAATTGTCTAAACATATTTTCTTTTGCCACGTTCATATATTAATTCCAAAAATTATGAAAATTGGAATCTGGCAATAATTTGACATTCCGGTTCCAACAAAAGTGGTTTTGTCGAAAACATAGGTCGTTTGCAAAATGGCTATTTGTACGGGCTATATTATATTAAATTTATATATAAATTCTATAGCGACTTTTCTGAATATTCAACTGACCATAACTTTTGATTCCCATTATGAAATTTCAATTTTTCAGATTCGTTGGATAGATATTACTAAACAGATTTAAATATTTTTGGTTTCACTAAAATCCGTTCTATTTTGCATCCTGTAAAGTCAGTCAAAGTTCAAATTCAAATTTTCAAACTACCTCGCTATTTCTAACTCCTTTTAAAATTAAAATAAATATATTCTTTCATACATCGATTTAGATAAATTTTTAATCGTTATCATTTAAAATAAATTATTTTAACTTTTCAAAATTCAATAAAATGGCCAAAATAAAAATTTTAAATTGGTTCTGATTTTTCGGGTTGTTACAAGAAAGTGTGCCAACTTACTAAATCTTATGTATAAGTCATTGAGAAAGCTTGTCACTTACGACTATTGAACCATCTTGGAAATTAACCTGCACGCACCAATATTGGTATTCGCTTGCGTGCACGCTAGCAGCAATGTTCAATCCATACTCACCTGACTTGACATCTCCAACCCGATGATGGAATGCCCAATAAAGGTTACAGCCCCTTTTTCTTCCCAAAAGAGATATCATGCACGTATTTAGTCTTCAGTCTCCTGAGTCGCATTACCTTGAGCTTAGTTCCATCGCGCCTTGACCGCCCCTTTTTCTTCACGATTTCGCACCTTCTTATTTCCTGTTTCCATAACGTGAGTTGGAACTCATTTCCTCGTCGCCTCTCGTTCCACTTACACTTATTCTCCTTCTAGAATACTTGGCGCAAACCGGATTGCGTACACATTACTCCATGCGAGCCCTCCAAAATTCACTAGTGAATCCTGGACCTTGTACCATAAGGTATTCCACGTAGAAAAACTTTCTCTTGAAAGTAAACAGATGTCAATCAGGTTATCATGCGCACTTACTAGGGTAATTCCCATAACCCATACATAAGCGAAGTAAACCATCCGTTTTATTAGCGAACACCACTCGATCGGGTTTCTAATTTCCAACAAAGGCATCTAGGGATTCTAAGTAACTAATCATGACAGAACCCAAGAGGTTATGCGATACTTCAAGGGTATTACCAAAGCAAGCCAAGAGTCTAACTACCCTCCTTCTAAAACCGAGAGTGGCACCCCTTACTGGATAACCACTTCATCCCTAGAATCCATCCACAACCTATAAACATAAGCATTATTTCCGAGCTCAACACTTGATATAGACATTCTCAAATCCAAACAAGCCATGAGTAAATGGACCGATCTTCCAATAGGACTTGAGACAAAAGCGGGATCCTCTACTACGCTAGTACTAAGGTGCAGAGACTCAACTATCGAAGCAGACTTAAATGATACGATGATCAAACCAAAGTCCTAACGGGATGATAGAGAAGAAAAGATAAACCTTTAACAAGATCGTTGCCCTCCTTCCGAGGTACCCTAGAAATGGGAGCATACTACTGCCCTCCCGATGATCTTGTCCTTGTCCCATGATACTTAACTATCCGCCCCGTTTCACCATGCCAAAGGTACTCCCTCGTCATGGGTTTCATTGTTCATCTTTCCCTCTCATTCTGGGTTGAGCCATACCAACAAGTTGCTTATCCTTAAACTCGTATCCTTTACCCTTGCTCTTTATTATCCTTTCTAATGCATAACTCTGCAACGGTCTCTCGAGAACCACCTCCATCGTATGGGAAACACTTACGCAGCTAGAAAGACTAGTCGCAGTCAAAACCACTGTGACTACAGATGGAGGAAAGAAAGGAAAAGAGATTCAATCAAGGATAATGTTAATGGCCTTTGGGGAATAGCCTTTTTCTTTTTAAAAGAAAACTTTCTTGAAAAATGCTTCTTTATAAATGATTTTCAAATAGTTTTCAGAAGGTCTTTAAAAACTTTTGCCCAGTCTGGTAACCTTCTGCTCTGATACCAAATGTAACACCCCGCCTCCGCTAGGGTCACTCGCAAAGGAATGCACTAGCTTTAGAGGGGCATTATTGGTAAACATGCACAGAAATATCACAAGACAGAACATATATATAAATAGCGGAAGTAAAATCAAACTTTCATAACATGAATAAATAAGGTCTAAAGCCTTTTACATCAGAGTACATCAAAACCTGTCTTGCAATAGTAAAGAAGCATAAAGACTTTTTGATAAATTATTCCCCAAGTAAAACAGTAAAGTAGCCATAGCCAAGAGAAGTCCAAACCATCCATGATGACCTTCAAGCAGAAGAAGTCCGAACTAAACAGCATTGTTTCCTCCCTGAAACCTGGGGGGGGGAAACAGAAGAAAAGAGGCGAAACAAAACGGGTCAGTCAAAAAGACTGAGTAAGTCCTATCTACTTCCAGTATAAAAACAGGTAAAGGTAACATGACATGCATAAACTGAAAGTAAACATAAGGATAACTACAAGATAGATAAACCAGGGTAGCCGGTTGAACTACTGCGGCAAGGTAAACTAAGGTATCATGATAAACTACGGTGTTATGATAAGTCAAGGTATCACATCGTCAGATTTCTATCGAGTACATTATCCCAAGGTATCTACCCCGTCTAACATCCCACGGTATCTATTATGTATATTTTCCTAGTTCTAACATGTATATTTGCTCTGCACCTCTCGTACTAGTATCCCTACCCGCGTCATGTGTTAACCATGAATGTCCCGTGCTCAAAGTCGTGTAATGGTCCATGTCAACCTAATATCGCATATATAGGTTACTCAAATCATACGTTTCTTTCCATGTATATAAGTTCGGTCCTTTGCCGTACCTCGTACGGGCTTCCTCATGTCGTATTATCCTTGAAATCGTTTGGACTGTCACCCTTGTTCTAGCTAGGCTCTTCCGTATGAATCATCGTTTGAACTACTAGGACTTACGCCACCTAGCACCACTAGGGATTACGCTTACCTATTGCACGCTTTCGTATTTCGGTTTGGGTTAAACCACCTAGGCCACTAGGGATTACGCTAACCCTCAACCATGCCTTTTTTCCCACGCATTCATCGTGAATCGTTTTTCTATAACTGTATGCACATGTATCACATCGTGCCATCCGAGTCCTGTCACAGGGCAAAGCAAGAAATACAAGACTCGGTCGGGAGCTTTAGATTTATCTGCCGATGGAGATACTAAGGTCTGCTTTTCTACACGTGGCTATGGTCCCACGAGACCCCTCCCTCAACTAGTGAAAGGCAACACAAGAGAAAATCTTGCATGAGAACTACACTCCGGCCAGCCCACATCCTACGGCCTACCTCACCCATAATTAGATAGCAATTATGGTTTGTTGGGTGTTCCCTGCCTTTCCGTACGTACACGCTTGACTCAAGATGGTAGATGATCGGCGAACTTGCTATCTCGGGCACCTTATGTATTCGTCGACTCACCGCTATCCACCCCAGTCTTTAGGTCGCTCACATAGCAACCAAGGCATATTCTTGGTTCTTCTACCGCAGACCTCAACCTCTCGTGAGCCTAGTATAATGACCTGGCAGCTCACAGAGGGATCCCAAGAATATCCTCACGTTCCCCGAAGCCGCTGCTTCGTTACCCAGCTCGTTGGAGCCTTTATCTAAATCAGATAGCCTGCTCCTACACACATACTTAAACGTTGACCTAACGTATCGGGTTACTAATCTATCTAAGAAATGGTCCAAATTTCCTTGACTAAGAATTATTACTTAGTTTCCCTTAACTAAGGTTTACCACTTAGCCTTATTTCCATAATCCTTGTTAACTATGGTTATTTACCTAATCCTCCGAATTAGGGTTTATCTAATGGGTTAAGTGTCACTTAAGTTCATAACTTAGCCCGTCTACAAACCATGTCAAAATTGGCTAAGTATCCAAGTCCAAGACTTAACCCTACAAACCATGTGTCAAGTTGGTTAAGTATATCAAGCAATCCATGACTTAACCTCGTCTAATTATCATTTTCGATTGGTTAAGTATACATTAATTTGACCCTATCAAATTACCGAGTCAAATCGGTCAAGCGTATTCGAAGCGATTCGTGACTTAGCCTTATCATGTTTTCACGTTAGATTGGTTAAGTATAGGTTAACTTAACCTCATCAAATTAACAAGTTAGATTGGTTAAGTATAGGCCACTTAACCTCACCAAATCATTGTGTTAAATTAGTTAAGTGTTTAACTTAACCCCCATCCGATTACCATGTTTAGATTAGTTAAGCCTAATCTTAACCCCATCCATTAACTGTATTATACGGTTAAGTGTCATTAAGAAAATTTACTTAACCTTATCACGTTATCGTGTTGGATTGGTTAAGTGTTGGTTAACTTAATCCCGTCCACTAGTCGTATAAAAATGGTCAAGTGTCATTAGGCAAATCAAGTTACTTAACCTACCCAAGCTTATCATGTTTTGTTAAGTATCATTAGCCTAATCAAATTACTTAACCCATTTGTCCATATCATATTTGGTTAAGCCTCATTAATCAAATTAACTTAACCCTATTATGTGGCATTAATTTAATTAATGCACCCTCAACCTCTCACATTGGACCTTGTTGTGGTTACTAGTTAAGCCGGGCGGGTCCGAGTAGGTTTACACCACAACCTAGTCTAACCTCGGGTCTTAAGCGCAACATGACCAACTTCTCACATTGGGTCTTATTGTTTGCAACTACTAGTTAGGCCGGTCGGTTCCGGGTAGTTTTACGTTGCAAACTCAACCCAACCTCGAGTTGGCCACACTTATATTATCTAAGTTCATCATGTTTCCAAAACATGTTACAAGTTTTCAAGCATTTGGGTAGAACAAACTTAATAGGTAAATTCCCAAAGGGTAGACCTAACTTAATAGGTAAATTCCCAAGCTCATGTTTTTATGCATATTTACATGTTAACTTACATGCTATATTCAATGTTACATGTTGTCATGTTATACCCATTTAACCCAAATCATGTTTCACATCATATTTCATGGAACTTCAAGTTAAGTTTCTCATGTATATTCACGCTCGTCTAACCCAACCCCAAAACGTGTTTCCAACGTAAGTATAGACGAGCCAACATAGTAGGAATACTATGACTACAAATTGGCCTCGAACATGCATAGTGTCATAAAAAGGGTTTTGGCCACAAACACACAAAATGTCACAAGGGAATTCGGCTACAAACATGCATATTATCAAAAAGGGTTTGGCCACAAACATGCACAACTTAAAAGGGGGGATTGGCCACGAGCATGCATAATCTCATAAAGGATTTGGCCACAAACTTGCATGTTAGCATAAGGGGTTTGGGTTCATAAACATGCATAAGCCCCAAAATCTTGTCTTAGCCAATGTTTCACAAGTAAAGTGGTTCCTAAACGTTCATGCTAGCATTTCATGCATAAAGATCCAAACTTGCAAGTTAAACTAGGTCATGCATAGCATGAGAGGCATGATTAAGTCACTCACATGGCCTAAAATCATAAACATGAACACAAGAGGCAAGGTAAGGTTCATATAGGTTCGCATAATCATGTTTAGCCTCATTTTATCCCATGTCATTATCAAAACTACCGTTTCCATCTAAAAGTAGCTAGAACTTACTTAGTTAGGCCTAGGGAAAGGAGCATGAACCATCTTGGCTAAGAAAGGTGCCTCCTTTGTAGAAGAATCGTCATGGAACTCGCATAGCAATGTTGATTTGGCCTTGATTTGGTGTAGCAAGCTTGCACCTTTTGATTTGAACTTGATTTGAGTGCATAGGCTCTAGGGATTGGAGATGGAGGCCATGAGAGTAGAAATTTGGCCATAGTTTAGTTACATGAGTGAATAATGAGGGTTTAGGGGTAGGTTTAGGGTCTTTTTATAGAGATTAGGATAGTTTTAGGCCCTTAGATTAACCCAAGGACCAACCTGAACCGTCAGATTTCAAACCAGGCCCAAAAACCTAGCCAAGATAGAAAATAGGTGCACCAGATCAGAATCAGCCGACAGGGCAAGTCGACAGCCCTGTCGACATGCCTGTCGACATGCCTGTCGACATGCCTGTCGACTTGTCTGGGCGGGAATTTTCCCGCCTGGCCCCATTTCTGCATGTTTCGAAATTCAAATTTCCCGAAAACTTCTTTAGGCCTTAACCGGGTCATACGGACTCCGATTTTCGAAAACTCGGACTCTATTTCGCGTATTTTTCCGAGACAAACGCAATGGCATAGCCCGTTTTACTTGATTCAGAATTTAAAATTAAATTCTGCCTTGATTCTCGTTTTAACATGTTATCGAAAAATACGAGTTGTTACAGTTATCATTTAAAATAAATTATTTTAACTTTTCAAAATTCAATAAAATGGCCAAAAGAAAAAATTTAAATTGGTTCTGATTTTTCGGGTTGTTACAAGAAAGTGTGCCAACTTACTAAATCTTATGTGTAAGTCATTGAGAAAGCTTGTCACTTACGACTATTGAACCATCTTGGAAATTAACCTGCACGCACCAATATTGGTATTCGCTTGCATGCACGCTAGCAGCAATGTTCAATCCATACTCACCTGGCTCGACATCTCCAACCTAAGGATGGAATGCCCAATAAAGTTTATAGCCCTGCGTCTCATGTAGCTCAACGGGCGGACCTCCGCCATGGTAATCCACCATGAGTTCGAACTAGCCTTCGATCTCAACGACAACAGCGCACTCGTGCCATCATTGGCTATCAGCTTGTTGAAATGGAGGAAACTACAAAAATTGATTCAAACACAAACTTATTCGAATAACAGT
This sequence comes from Allium sativum, assembly GCA_030737875.1. Classification (NCBI taxonomy): domain Eukaryota; kingdom Viridiplantae; phylum Streptophyta; class Magnoliopsida; order Asparagales; family Amaryllidaceae; genus Allium; species Allium sativum. Next base: position 837,330,514 of record CM060924.1, read on the forward strand.
TGTTAAAGTTTATAAATAGCAAGAATGAGATTTGTCAACTCTAGTTGTAGCCTGAAAGTCATAAATAGTATATATGTACTCCATTCAAATCATATCAAGGCTTTTCTTGGGAGAAAATTGTGCATACCATGATGAGGTAATATTTCTTTTGTGCAAATGTAGAACACCAAAGATTGTCCTCCGTGCTTGATATAATTTATATGAATTAATTGGATGTTTCGGTTTATGGAAAAACAGTCAAATACATGTTATGTGCAGCACAATTTGCTTTAAATAAGTAACTGTGAGCTTTTATTCACAGTTGTTGGATTCAAATTTCATGAACATTTGATTTATTGACCAAACTTCAATTTTGGAAACAAACTCTAATACGTATTAGACTGCGCACAACTTGCCAATCTTAAACCTTTAAAGCCCTATGCACTGGGTAGGTGATGATGACAAAATGTAAAACACTAGAGCATCTCTAATTGGTGTCAGCGTTTACTCCATTGTTTACACCATTAAGCCAGAGGATTAATTCCCAGTGTGTAATGGAATGTAAAGTGACAACAACAAAATAGAGAATCATAGTTTGTTTATCCTTCAGTGTTGAAAAGGGAAGAGAATGATCGATGACTAAATCTTGCTTGATTAGTGATATGCATGTATAAAGATATGACACTATTACACTTCCGAATAAATGGATTCGACATTGTAGGCTCAATTAGCAATACTGTGAACCAAAGAAATATTCCTACAACACCAATATTGGAGCTTCCATATTCGTGGTGTAACACCCCGTCATTCTGTTACACTCAGATTCTCAAATCAAGGTAGAATTAAAAGTTAAAATCAAAATCAAGGGAAACAGGCTGCGCCATTGCGTTCGTCTCAGAATTCTGCATGAGATCGAGTCCGAGTTTGCGTAAATCGGAGTTCGTATGAGGAAGATATGGCCTCCGGAAGATTCAGCGAAATTCAAATTTCAAAATCGGGCCGGATTGGCCAGGGCGGGAATTTTCCCGCCCAAGACACCCAGGTCGACTGGGTAGTCGAACTGGGCTACCCAGGTCGACTGGGTAGTCGACCTGGGGCACCCAGGTCGACTACATAGTCGACCTGGGGGTAGACCCCCCTGTTTTTTCAACTTTCTGCTCTGGTTCATTCTGATGTATTTGGTCACGCTTTCTGACCAGGTTCATCCGTCTAACGCTATATAAACAGCCCTAGTCTCCTTCTCTATTCATAATTCTTTTCTATCCTTATGCTGCCTCTGAGAAAATATATAAATAAGTAATATATATATATATACAATAAATCAAGACGAGGAGGTGCTGCTCAAAGACTTTCAAAGAGGAGATTCAGGCTAGAATTCAAGTGAAGATTCGAACGACTGCAACGACTGTTTTTCTACGAATCATAGCAACGCCATCTTTCTGTTCTAATCTAATCTCTGTAAGTCGGTTATTTCTAGATTTGAACGTTTTTCTCTGTTCGTGACATGAAATAAAAGAATAAAAGAATGTGCCAAATCTCTCTCTCTCTCTCTATTCGAATTAGTGCCTATACTCTTGAACCTAATTAAGAACTGTTATGATTCGAGAACAAATAAGACCGTGACTATGAAACTATGGACCTTAAAACCATGTGCCTATGACTATGAACATTTTCCTATGACTATGAATATTGCCTATAACTATGGACATTCCCTATGACTATGAACATTGCCTATGACTATGACTATGACTATGACTATGAGGATTATTTCCTTGACTAAGCCTATGCCTTTGATTAGGAAATATAAACTATTGCCTATGACATAACAAGGACATCTGTGATTAAACACCTGTGATTCATGACTAGGAAAGCGTTGCTTAAGTTTTGTGACTATGAAATTGGGTCTAAACCCGATCATCTATTCTGTCTATTCTTGGTTATCTTTGGTTTTAGACCTTGGGAATTTACCTATTAAGTTAGGTCTACCCATGTTCCTGAACCTACGTCTCTATTCAGTCTATTCTTGGTTTTCTTTGGTTTTAGACCTTGGGAATTTACCTATTAAGTTAGGTCTACCCATGTTCTTGAACCGACGTCGTTATTGAACCCTTTTTATGCCAGTTAGTATGTCTATCTTTTGTATAGCATCTTTGGATCATTCCCTATTTTCTACTAACCTAGCTTTATTTATAATCTAGACTGAATCACGATTATACGAACGGTGGGAATGCGGTTTGGGCAAAATATGAAATTTACTAAAAACGTAGTTTAACTTGGAAATTGGCATAAATTGGGAACATGTATTATGGCATGTTCATAGAAATGCAAATTGGATAAATTTGACATGAATTATAAGATGTGTAATTGTAATCTAGTATTGACGTGTAAATCTAGCATTTACATGAATAGTGAACTAGAGTAATAAGTCTAGAATTAGAATGTTGATTCGGAATTGGATTAGCTAATTTGGCACGGTAAGTATATTGGCATAAATGTGAAATTGTCCATAATTGGGAGTAATTAGCAGGTTTAGCAAAATCATGGTTAGTGACACTTAATTTGGTATAGTCCACATACCAAAAAGCATAAATATGATTTAGAAGGGGAAATGGGCCATAAGAATAAATGTTGATAATTTACATTAAAAGAGTAATTGGGAAATAAGTAAATTAGGATTAATTTACTTGTAGAATTTGTCCTAAAAGAGGAAATGTAAATTTAGACAAAATTAAAGGTTTATTAACGACATCTCTTTTAATGACACACCAGAAAGTTCTAGGGTGACAGAGAGGATAGTTTCTAGGCTTGAGTTTGGAAAATACAAGTTTCCTGCTCTCCCTGGCTATCCCTAACTGATCCGACGAACGGGATGGTTACTTTCAAAACTTGATTTGAAAATAAATTGAAACCCTTTGAACTTAGAAAACAAAAATATGCCTAACCCGAGGTTAGACTGAGTTGCGATGTAAACCTGCCCAGAACCAACCGGCACATCCAGTATTCGCAACAATACCTGTCTAATGTGACTGGTAGCGGCTTTAATTTATTTAGTTAAAGCTAGAACAAGAATAGTAGGGTTAAGTTAACTAAGACACTTACCCAGTTCAACATGATAACTAGATTGATGGGTGGAGTTAGGTTCAGACTGACACTTAACACAGTTAAATTAGAATGGGAGGGTTAAGTTCATAGGAACACTTAACCAAACTTATGGTTGCAAGACCAGATTTGTAGGGGTTAAGTAACTAAGAAAACACTTAGCCAAAATAATATGTTAACTAGACTAGAGGTTGGGGTTAAGTAAAATCTAATACACTTAGCCAATTTGATATGTTAGTTGGGCTAGACCGTAGGGTTAAGTAAACCTGAACACTTAACCATCAGGTTGTGATAAAGGAATGGGGTTAAGTCTAAAACATGAAGGGATAATACTTAACCATTAATAATAACATGTTAGTTAAAACAGACGGGCCAGGTTAAGTTAAAAAGAATACTTAACCAACACAGGGTAAATGGGTAGGGTTAAGTAATAAATACTTAACCAATATAACTTGGTTTGTGGTAGGGTTAAGTCAACATGAGTTACTGACAACACTTAACCAGTTTAACAGGGTAAATGAAGAGGGTTAAGTTGGCTTGAATTGACTAATTACACTTAACCAATCCAAATTGACGGGGAAGGGAACTAAGTAGAAAACCTTAGTTAAGAAAACAACGATTCTGGAAACTAAGTGGTAAATCTTAGTTAGTAAAACTAAGTAGTAATTCTTAGTATAACACGGGAAGGAGCGAATGTCCGTCTGAATAGAAAGAAGGCTCCAACGAATTGGGTTACGAAGCCCGAGGCTTCGAGGGGACGTGAGGGTACTCTTGGTATCCCTCTGTGAGGCTGCAGATGATCCGCCTGGGCCCACAAAGGTTAAGATCTGCGTAGAAGAACCAGGGGTATGCCTTGGTTGCAATACATGGCAACCTAAATACTAGGATGGACCGGCGTGATTCGGCGAGCAAACGGTAGCCCTGTGATAGCGACTCGTCGTCTACCATCCATCTTCAGTCAATCGAGATACGTGAAGCGGAAAGGCGGAGAACTCCAAAAGACCATATACTTGCTGTCTAGTTATGGGTGAGGATGGCCATAGGATAGTGGGGCACCGGGGGTCGGCGTATAGTTATCATTTTACAAGGTGTGCCTTTCATTAGTTGAGGGAGGGGTCAAGTGGGTCCATAGCCACTGAAATAAAAACAGACCTTAGCATCTGCATCGGCAGATATTTGAAAGCTCCCGACTGAGTTTTGTATTCCTTGATTTGCCCTGACACAGTACTCGGGTCGCACATTACGGGACATGTGCATCTAGAGAAGCGACAACGGTTCGCGATACATGCGTGGGGAAGTATAGGTACATATACCACTCTAGGTAGTGTGTCCTAGACTTGGGGGCATCGTTCGACAGGTAGCATAATTCCTAGTTGAACTAGGTGGCATAAATCCTGAATCCGAGAAGCATTCAGCAGATAGCGTAAACTTTAGTTGAATCTAGAAAGAACTGGATAGAAAACCCTAGATTAGATCTATGTAATATATAATAAATGGATGCTCGAAGGCAATGGAAAATACAGGGATTGGGATCACGTTATCGTTACTAGTTGGGACACTAGTTATGTGGTGCAGATATATAGAAACCAGTATAACAAGGAAATAGCGAAGCGGCGAAAGTATTAGAGCATATCCAGTTTATCTTATCTTAGCATATCTTGTGATTACCTTGTCTAATCTTGTTGACCCTATCGTCATGGTGTAATCTTGTATTCAGTTAATTCATGTCGTTTTGTCTTTCCATGTTCACATGCTCGAAGTTACTGAACTTACTCAGGCTTTATATCTGACTCTGTTTTTCTTTCGTCTTCTTTTCTTCCATTTCCCCCCTCCCCCCAAGTAGTAAAGGAGGGAATAGTGTAGCTCAGGTTGAGTTGGACCGTCACTCTTTCCCAGCTTGAAGATTTATCGAAGTTTGCTTGGATTCTCTTTTCAGATGCTATGGCTGGCTCTTGCTAAAATCGGGGAATATAAATGTTGTTTTTATGCTTCTTTATTTTGTAAGACAGAAGATACTCTAATATTGTAAAGAAACCATTGTACAAATCCTTTCATCAATAAAGCAAAGTTTTATTTTCCGCTGTTTAATTTCTGTCTGTCTTGTAATTTATCTGCATCTTTTACCCTAAATGCTCCATAGAACTTAGTGCATTCCCTTTGTGAGTGACACTAACGAATGTAGGGTGTTACACGTGGTATCAGAGCTGAAGGTTACCAGATCAGATAAAGGATTTGAAAAATTATTTTCAAAACTGTTTTTAAAGAAGCATTTTCAAGAGAAAAGATTTGATTTAAAGACATATTCCCCAAAGTCATACGCACTATATTCTTTTCCTCTGTTTAAATTCTTGTCTCCTTCTTTCTTGAGTCTCTGGGGCTCCTGGCTTTCTAGGAGGTAACCTCATCGAAGGGCAAAGTAGTGCCCGGCTTCCATCCATAGCCGTAGTTGTTTCATCTTCGGGCAGTTTTCTTTCAAAGCTTATAGAGTTTTCTGAACGATGGAGGCAGTTTTCGAGAGATTTGTCAACATGACTACACACGGAAGGGGGTGAGGAGTTTGGCTAAGGAGCATAACCCTAGGATGAGGAATTCATGGATGTAGACTTAGCACACGAAGGAGGAAGAAATTATAAAACCTAAGACAAGAGGAAGTATCTTTACTAGGGTATGATAGGGCAAGAACGAGGACAAGATTTTCAGAAGGGCAAGTACATACTTTCACCACCAAGCGTACCTAGGAGAAAGGTAGTAAAGTTCTGATGAAAGAATATAGTTTTGCTATTCGTACTATTTCCTTTGGTTTTAGCACTTCGCATTGGTTCATATTTGCTTCCATAGTTGGGTCTCTACACCATAGTACTTGTATAGTAGAAAGATCCCACTAGAGTCTAAAATCCAATTGGTGGTCCGACCAGTTTATTTTTGGTTAGTAGGGATTTGAGAATAGCTATCGAGTTTGCTTATATCATCTCACGTAGATCGTCTAAATTCGGGGGAGATATTCCTTGGGTGCTTGTCTGATATTGGTTTAGGCCTTTGGGGCTTGTACTTGAGGAATGTCGAGTTCGGTTTGGATGGTTTGCATGAGAGATGAATAGTTGTGGCAGGCACTCCAAAGAGCACGTAGTGACCATTCGACACTTATAGTTATGGCAGGGCGGATAAGAGGGAAACCTCTAATCATCTTAGTATGTATACCTGGTACCGTGATTGACATCTCTTTATTTCGAAAATGAAGATCCGGAACTTCACAATCGTGAAGTTAAATTAGTTAAGATACAGTGGAGTAAAGCTCAAGAAGGCTAGATACTAGCATCATACCCTTTTCCTTGAGGGTGCATCCTTGATTTCTTTGTTTTAGGAGCTTTACGCATAATTGTTTCTCTCTTTCCAAAGTATATCACCTAGGTCGTATCTTCGATCCTTAGGTAGAAGCCAATGGATGTAAACATGTATTTGAAACATGTTATGGTTGGTGGTTGTAAGTGGTTGCTTGTGAATGCATATGCATACGTATTAGGCACTAGATCAAGTTCGGACGCTTTCATCTTGCATTTACAGATATGTATTTGGTTGTAAGTTGAACTTGATATGTGATCATATGGATGTTGCATATGGATGAATGGCTATGCACACATATAGTATTTACATAACTAGGGATGCTTGCATACATGATTGGACGCATGGCACTGACATGATTTGATTTAAGGAGGTCAACTGAATCAGTAGACCGCCTGATCTTGCATTAGATAAAGACATGTACACACACTATGCATATGAACATGAAAGCATTAGAAATTTTTTAAGGACAATGGGTGCCTGTGATTGGATGGTTGAGTAGATGGGAGATTGGATGGTAGGACACATTCTTCCTAACTTGAAGATTTCGGGGACGAAATCCTTTTAAGTGGGGGAGAATGTAACACCCCGTAATTCTGTTACACTCAGATTCACAAATCAAGGCAGAATTAAAAGTTAAAATCAAAATCAAGGGAAACGGGCCATTGCGTTCGTCTCGGAATTCTGCATGAAAACGAGTCCGAGTTTGCGTAAATCGAAGTCCGTATGAGGAAGATATGGCCTCCGGAAGATTCAGCAAAATTCAAATTTCAAAATCGGGTCGGATTGGCCAGGGCGGGAATTTTCCAGCCCAAGACACCCAGGTCGACTGGGTAGTCGACCTGGGCCACCCAGGTCGACTGGGTAGTCGACCTGGGCCACCCAGGTCGACTACATAGTCGACCTGGGGGTCAACCCCACCTGTTTTTCCAGCTTTCTGCTCTGGTTCGTTCTGATGTATTTGGTCACGCTTTCTGACCAGGTTCATCCGCCTAACACTATATAAACAGCCCTAGTCACCTTCTCTATTCACAATTCTTTTCTATCCTTATGCTGCCTCTGAGAAAATATATAAATAAATAATATATATATATACAATAAATCAAGACGAGGAGGTGCTGCTCAAAGACTTTCAAAGAGGAGATTCAAGCTAGAATTCAAGTGAAGATTCGAACGATTGCAACGACTGTTTTTCTACGAATCATAGCAACGCCATCTTTCTGTTCTAATCTAATCTCTGTAAGTTGGTTATTTCTAGATTTGAACGTTTTTCTCTGTTCGTGACATGAAATTAAAAGAATAAAAGAATGTGCCAAATCTCTCTCTCTCTATTCGAATCAGTGCCTATACTCTTGAACCTAATTAAGAACTGTTATGATTCGAGGACAAATAAGACCGTGACTATGAAACTATGGACCTTAAAACCATATGCCTATGACTATGAACATTTTCCTATGACTATGAATATTGCCTATAACTATGGACATTGCCTATGACTATGAACATTGCCTATGACTGTGACAGTGACTATGAGGATTATTTCCTTGACTAAGCCTATGCCTTCGATTAGGAAATATAAACTATTGCCTATGACATAACAAGGACATATGTGATTAAACACCTGTGATTCATGACCAGGAAAGCGTTGCTTAAGTTTTGTGACTATGAAATTGGGTCTAAACCCGATCATCTATTCTGTCTATTCTTGGTTATCTTTGGTTTTAGACCTTGGGAATTTACCTATTAAGTTAGGTCTACCCATGTTCTTGAACCTACGTCTCTATTCAGACTATTCTTGGTTTTCTTTGGTTTTAGACCTTGGGAATTTATCTATTAAGTTAGGTTTGCCCATGTTCTTAAACCGATGTCTTTATTCAACCCTTTTTATACCAGTTAGTATGTCTATCTTTTGCGTAGCATCTTTGGATCATTCCCTATTTTCGACGAACCTAGCTTTATTTGTAATCTAGACTGAATCACGATTATACGAACGGTAGGAATGCGGTTTGGGCAAAATATGAAATTTACTAAAAACGTAGTTTAACTTGGAAATTGGCATAAATTGGGAACATGTATTATGGCATGTTCATAGAAATGCAAATTGGATAAATTTGACATGAATTATAAGATGTGTAATTGGAATCTAGTATTGACGTGTAAATCTAGCATTTACATGAATAGTGAACTAGAGTAATAAGTCTAGAATTAGAATGTTGAGTCGGAATTGGATTAGCTAATTTGGCACGGTAAGTATATTGGCATAAATGTGAAATTGGCCATAATTGGGAGTAATTGGCAGGTTTAGCAAAATCATGGTTAGTGACACTTAATTTGGTATAGTCCACATACCAAAAAGCATAAATATGATTTAGAAGGGGAAATGGGCCATAAGAATAAATGTTGACAATTTACATTAAAAGACTAATTGGGAAATATGTAAATTAGGATTAATTTACTTATAGAATTTGTACTAAAAGAAGAAATGTAAATTTAGACAAAATTAAAGGTTTATTAACGACATCTCTTTTAATGACACACCAGAAAGTTATAGGGTGACAGAGAGGATTGTGTCTAGGCTTGAGTTTGGAAAATACAAGTTTCCTACTCTCCCTGGCTATCCCCAACTGATCCGACGAACGGGATGGTTACTTTCAAAACTTGATTTGAAAATAAATTGAAACCCTTTGAACTTAGAAAACACGAATATGCCTAACCCGAGGTTAGACTGAGTTGCGATGTAAACCTGCCCGGAACCAACCGGCACATCCAGTATTCGCAACAATACCTGTCTAATGTGAGTGGTAGCGGCCTTAATTTATTTAGTTAAAGCTAGAACAAGAATAGTAGGGTTAAGTTAACTAAGACACTTAACTAGTTCAACATGATAACTAGACTGATGGGTGGGGTTAGGTTCAGACTGACACTTAACACAGTTAAATTAGAATGGGAGGGTTAAGTTCATAGGAACACTTAACCAAACTTATGGTTGCAAGACTAGATTTGTAGGGGTTAACTAACTAAGAAAACACTTAACCAAACTAATATGTTAACTAGACTAGAGGTTGGGGTTAAGTAAAATCTAATACACTTAGCCAATTTGATATGTTAGCTGGGCTAGATCGTAGGGTTAAGTAAACCTGAACACTTAACCATCAGGTTGTGATAAAAGAATGGGGTTAAGTCTAAAACATGAAGGGATAATACTTAACCATTAATAATAACATGTTAGTTAAAACAGATGGGCCAGGTTAAGTTAAAAAGGAATACTTAACCAACACAGGGTAAATGGTTAGGGTTAAGTAATAAATACTTAACCAATATAACTTGGTTTGTGGTAGGGTTAAGTCAACATGAGTTACTGACAACACTTAACCAGTTTAACAGGGTAAATGAAGAGGGTTAAGTTAGCTTGAATTGACTAATGACACTTAACCAATCCAAATTAACGGGGAAGGGAACTAAGTAGAAAACCATAGTTAAGAAAACAACGATTCTGGAAACTAAGTGATAAATATTAGTTAGTAAAACTAAGTAGTAATTCTTAGTATAACACGGGAAGTAGCGAATGTCCGTCTGAATAGAAAGAAGGTTCCAACGAATTGGGTTACGAAGCCCGAGGCTTCGAGGGGATGTGAGGGTACTCTTGGTATCCCTCTGTGAGGCTGTAGATGATCCGCCTGGGCCCACAGAGGTTAAGGTCTGCGTAGAAGAACCAGGGGTATGCCTTGGTTGCAATACATGGCAACCTAAAGACTAGGATGGACTGGCGTGATTCGGCGAGCAAACGGTAGCCCTGTGATAGCGACTCGTCGTCTACCATCCATCTTCAGTCAATCGAGATACATGAAGCGGAAAGACGGAGAACTCCAAAAAGACCATATACTTGCTATCTAGTTATGGGTGAGGATGGCCATAGGATAGTGGGGCACCGGGGGTCGGCGTATAGTTCTCATTTTACAAGGTGTGCCTTTCATTAGTTGAGGGAGGGGTCAAGTGGGACCATAGCCACTGAAATAAAAATAGACCTTAGCATCTGCATCGGCAGATATCTGAAAGCTCCCGACCGAGTTCTGTATTCCTTGATTTGCCCTGACACCGGACTCGGGTCGCACATTACGGGACATGTGCATCTAGACAAGCGGCAACGGTTCGCGATACATGTGTGGGGAAGTATAGGAACATATACCACTCTAGGTAGTGTGTCCTAGACTTGGGGGCATCGTTCGACAGGTAGCATAATTCCTAGTTGAACTAGGTGGCATAAATCCTGAATCCGAGAAGCATTCAGCAGATAGCGTAAACTTTAGTTGAATCTAGAAAGAACTGGATAGAAAACCCTAGATTAGATCTATGTAATATATAATAAATGGATGCTCGAAGGCAATGGAAAATACAGGGATTGGGATCACGTTATCGTTACTAGTTGGGACACTAGTTATGTGGTGCAGAGATATAGAAACCAGTATAACAAGGAAATAGCGAAGCGGCGAAAGTATTAGAGCGTATTCAGTTTATCTTATCTTAGCATATCTTGTGATTACCTTGTCTAATCTTGTTGACCCTATCGTCATGGTGTAATCTTGTATTTAGTTAATTCATGTCGTTTTTTTTTTCATGTTCACATGCTAGAAGTTACTGAACTTACTCAGGCTTTATGTCTGACTCTGTTTTTCTTTCGTCTTCTTTTCTTCCGTTTCCCCCCAGGTAGTAAAGGAGGGAATAGTGTAGCTCAGGTTGAGTTGGACCGTCACTCTTTCCTAGCTTGACGATTTATCGAAGTTTGCTTGGATTCTCTTTTCAGATGCTATGGCTGGCTCTTGCTAAAATCGGGGAATATAAATGTTGTTTTTATGCTTCTTTATTTTGTAAGATAGAAGATACTCTGATATTGTAAAGAAACCATTGTACAAATCATTTTATCAATAAAGCAAAGTTTTATTTTCTGCTGTTTAATTTTTGTCTGTCTTGTAATTTATCTGCATCTTTTACCCTAAATGCTCCACAGAACTTAGTGCATTTCCCTTTGTGAGTGACACTAACGAATGTGGGGTGTTACACGTGGACAACCTAATCCCAACATCAATTCGACTGTCAAATTGTCAAATGCATACTTCACAGTTGCACCATGTAAAATACGTGCAGAAACCAGCATAACGCCGCAAATAGGTTTGAAAATAAAATAGTGCTATAAGTACTAGTATCTTTTTTTTAAAGAATAGTGCTGTAAGCAGTCTACCAGCTTGTTTTTGGAGCGCAGCGGGATACCAGTTTTCTTTTATAAAGAATAGTCTGAACTGGCCTTCGAACCTAGCCATCACCACTCCAATGATCACAAAAACAAGAAGCTTACCAGCTGTATTTTCTAAAGTTAGCTCCAAAACTAAAATACATACCACTTGGTATGACACATTCTACCACGGCTGTATTGAAAGCAAGAAACATAATTTGTAATTGTATTTCTAAAGTTAGCAGGTGTATGAATCTATGAAATTTCTATTGTAAAAAACAAAAAAGAAAACTATTGATCTTGTATTTACTTTGTTTCATAATGCTTACAGGACATGTAAATAGGAAAAAAGGTATCCGATTTGCAATAGTACAGGGGGGTCCCCAGCTTAGCACAAACCTAATATACTCCGGTACTGTTCCATAAGATTAAGGTATACTTTATTATAACTGTGAGTTGCTGACATTAAATTTTCTCGAGTATGCATTATACACTATTTTCTTTAATAGCAGCGACTTCCAAAGATTTCTAATTGATAAGTATAGTTACTTAGAATATCATATTCCCCGAATACTCATAGATAAGAAGTTACCCGAGGACCCCTTCATGTGCTTTTTTCTATAGATTATACTTCAAAGATGAAATTATTAGTTATATTTCCATTGAAATCATGTGAAAGCAACAGAAGAATCAATAATGCTGCAAAGAGCAATGTTGCCGACGAAAGGTGTACTTTGATAATTAAAAGAGAACTCCTACCAGAATATAAGAACTTGCATATATATACCAAGCATATTCACTAATTTTGTTTACCGAATGTGCATCTAGAATCAATGATTCAATATAGAATTAAAAACTTAGAATGTTTTAGTAGTTTTTACTATTTTACTGTTATAGAACAAAAATCAGTAGGATCTAAAAATTATTTTTATCGCAACTTTTGAACATACTGTTTTGGGATATCCTTATTTCATGCAAATTTTCGTTAAAATTATCTACTTTGAAATTACCAAGTAGATTACTAATACTTCTTACATGTCTATTACTAAAATCATATCATGATGATGTAGCACTTTATCTGTAATGCTTGTACTCTCCTTATTTCCTTATGTTTTTCCTTTTCTTTGCAGAGCTCATTAGCAAGAATTATTTTCTTTGATACAAGATTTTATAATATTTTAAGATCCTCAACTTTCAATTTACTTTGTTATATAAAGAATGTTTTGTAGTCCATTTCTAATAACATATTGAATATTTTACTTTTTAAGCCATTATTTAATATTTCAATAATTTTCTTTGTGATAGAAATTCCATAAAATGTAATCAAATATTTGCCCCAAAATAAGAGTTAGTAAGTGTGAATTTATCATTTTTTTTAATTCATAAAGAATAATTTTTGTAAATTCAAAAACAAATATATTGAAAAGTAAATGTATGCATTTGACGATCCCAAAACCCCGTCCTATGGTGTTAAGGATAATCATTGGAATATAACACATTAATCATCATTAGCAGAGTACAGATAATAGCATAAGCAGGAAATAGAATAATTTACACAAATATGACAGCGGAATCATACATATCACAACATCAGAGAGCACAGTGCAGGATATAACTTAGTGCATAAAGATACATGATCAGTCTACATCGCAATAAGCAGAACATATACATAGAGAGTACATAAAGAAACATCAGTCTACATCGCATGAGGCAGAATCATATACATATAATAACGATGGCGGAAAATCAGTAGTCAACACTGTAAAGTCAAGCCTCGCCATGATCCAATGTTGCAGTGCAAAGCCAAAATAGGTCCAGCCACCTGATACTAGGCTGCCCGTATGAAAATAAGGGCACCCGAGTTTGCAAGGTGAAAACAAACTACGAGTCAGTCATGGGACTGGCATGAGAAATCTACTTAACTAATTAAACAACAATAATAAGGCAAATCAAAGGACCACACCACTTTCGCGGAACGAGTTTACTCCAATGATTGGTAGTGCATGAAATAAAGTAAACTATTAAATCATTGCAATGTTTTTTCTAAAAATGAAGCCATTATAAGACTCAGGTCCCATCACACAATTCAACGCAAGCCGGAGGATAGAGTTTTACCTTATAATGGCCAAGAAATGCTTGATACATATAAACAAAAGTGTTTGATATTATTACTAGTGTGTATATGTTTCAAAAACGATTTCAATCATAAATATCAATCATAGACGGCATGAGTACCATATATCATGTCGCCATACTAGTAATACAATCAAATCCGCAATTTCGTATTGGAAATTGGATTCCATCGTGAGTCGAGGCAAGGGGCAAGCTCATATCCGTTCGAGACACTCCAACAAATGTTTCTGGATCACATACATCGATCCTTGGATCTTCAGGGCCGGTTCTCTCTTACTTTTGAGGATTAGTTATTCCTAAACACACGTTTCCCGGTCCTTACAGACCTACAACCGAGGCGTGAGGCTCGCGAATCCATGCTATACACAAAGCTACGCCACATAGGCCATGGTTTGATCACCTACCACAAGATTTTTCTTTGCAACAGAAGCCTTGATCATATGCCACTTAGGCGTGCTACACAGGCAATTCACTCCATGCGACTGATTTCTATCTATATATAACCTTTGAGCTCGTACATCTCAGAGAAGGGCGTTAAGAAAGAGAATAAATTCTCCACCGCCAAATAGATATATATTTAATAGAGATCAATCAGCATAGAACAAAATCCAATGTCAGACACACAGTCCATTTACAAGTTTGTTCTGGGTTTGAACAAAGCCGGAGGCACCATATTCATCACATATCCATACAATCAACAATACGTTCGGACGGCTACCACTTCAGCTCCTTCAAGGTAGCTACTCAAATCATGTGCATCAGTAGCACCCATCCATCTAATGTGAAGATCGTCGGTCTTGAACCGTCTTCAACTCTTCGACTTCTAACCGTCGATCGATTATTTGAAATGAGAATTAACTCGGCATTTTCAATTAATCCATGTATATTTAGATTTTCAAATCAATTCTTCACATGGTTAAATCATTCGACATTCACATTTCAGTTCTTTAGTATAATTTTCATGTCAAACACTTTCAACCACCAAATATCAAGCAAACCAAGCAGAGTCGGTTTATTTCCATTCTATATCGTCAATAATATTCTATAACGATATATCGCCATTTTTATTTATTTAAAAACGACCTTGGTTAATTAAACGACGTTTCAGGTCGTGCCGAGGCACTGACGCTGTTTTTCCCTAAATTTGTTTTCATGTAACGACCCATATTTTTTGCCTATTTATCAGGAATATTTTAATTATTTCAATTATTTAAAATATGGGTTTGAATTTAAATAATCGAATTTAACGATTTTATTTGGAAATATTATTTAAATAAATAATATAATAATATTTTTAATTTCCAGAATATGGGAAATTGTTGAATTTGAAATATATTGTGATGGGGCAGTTTAGATTTGTCAAATACTAGTTATATTGTAATTTAAGCGACGATTCATTCTAAAAAACGACAATTAAGTATACATGGTTTATAATTTAATTAAATAACGAGCTGCAGCGACGCGGTAGTTCGCTATTTGGCGTTTTGAACTTCAATTGGTCGTACCGGGTTCAAAATAAGTCGGAATTCCTCGAAACAAGAAACGTCGGGACCAGTTTGATGATATTTTTTTATTGGCAGAGAAAAATCGAGTTTTCATCGCATATATTTTATTTTATGTCCAAATCAAATTTTAAAAAACGCTATGGATTTCCCTTTATATATATAGCGCTGCGTTTATATAGAATAGAGGGTTTTTAAATATTTTGAGTATCGATTTGGCTTGGAATTCAACCCAGGTTATTTTTCCTTGGTAATATACGCATTTCTGGTCGGGTATGACCAATCGTGATATTTTATTTATTTTATATTAAAGTATTTTAAAATTAATTTATTTTAATTCAAATTGCCAGTTATAAAAGGGACATTTTTCAAATGACCTCTGTTTTCGACGAAACAAATTTTTTTGGGACCGTAACAATAAATAATTGCTAAATTTTCAAATGGCACGTCAAACGGTGTTATTCTGTGAGCATGGAAAAATAAAATGCAAATTAATTCGATCAATTTGGACGTGTACGAACGCTATTTGAGCAAACAGACACGGAATTCGACGAAACAAGTTTCGTTAGGACGGTATCATCAAAATATACTATGCCGTCCGGTCGCGTCTCGAATGGGTTTGTATGTGAGCGCAGCAGCAAATAAACGATGTTCGAAATAGCAATAAGTACGAAATAAAAATCGTTATCAACCTCGGTCGTTAAATAAACTTAAAACATATTATTTCCACTTATATAAACCGCTCCAACTAGAATTTCCAGCCCATCTTCATCACAGCCATGTAATTTTGCAAAAAAGTCCCTAAACATAAATCAATTTATATTTTCCTATCCGAGAGGAATTTGTGAGGGCGACCTGAAGCAAAGTCGTAGATCGGCTCGAGATCTACATGCTCTAAAAAGTTGGGTGAGTTTCGTCGGCTGTGGTGGCCGGAATCGGGGTTAAAACGCAAAAAATGACTTTCGTTCTTGGCAAAATTCGAGAGATTGGGTTGATTTGGAAGGATGGGACCTTAGGGGTTTTGAAGAGGAGTGATAGACCTTTGATTTGGCACTGGTCGGAGGTTCCCTAGTGGTCGGAGGGGACCGTGGTGAGGAGATGAACATAGGTAAGTTTTTTTGGTTGTTTTTCGAAGTCGTGTTTGGTTTTCATCGATTTCCGGTCGTCGGAGGTGGGATTGGACAAAATGGTGAGAAGGGAAGGGTAGCAGGAAGGACGGCGGTCAGTTCTGTGCCGGTGCAGCGGTCGCAGGTGGACGGACGGCTGTGGCGTTTGGGTTACAGGCGATTCTGGTCGGAGGGGTTTTCCGATGAGCTAGGTTCATCTGGTGACACGGGCTCGCAGGTGGAGGAGGGTCTTGGTCAGGCGGTTGTATGGGTGTGCGTGAGGGCGGCTCCGGTGATGACCAGCGACGATGGTGGGGGTTTGAAGGATGGAAGCCGTGAGCGATAGTAGGTATCAGGAGGGCGTCGGGTTTGTGTTGTCTCTAGGGAAGAAAGAGCGTAAATGAACAGTAGGGAAGATCTGACGTGGCATAGTTAATGGTAAGTTAATTAATTAATTAATTAATTAATTATTAGTTTGTTTAATAATTCGTTTAGTTTATTCAAACTTTAAACGAACGTAACTTGTTCGTACGTTAACGAAATTTGATGAAACTGGATCCGTTGGTATCGTAGGGACGAGACCTATCCGATGACACTGACTAGGAGTCAATCTGACGTAGTTGAAATTTCAGACAATTTTAAATGGTCGTCCCAAATTAGATGCAACAAACGCGTCAACGGTCGAGCAGAACAAACTCTGGTGAGTTAATTCTCACACCTTCTGGAATCCTATGATGCGGTAGATTCATAGAAAAATATAAATCACAATTTACAGTACAAATTAGTTGATTGGATGCGATGGATGCAAATTGTTTGTTTACTGTTTGATTGATTGCAGTTGTTTATATCTCGTCAACTATTTATTCGTATATTATTTCAAACTGATATCTGTGATGTAGAGAAGGACAGGTTGGAGGGATCGAACTGGATTCCTCAAAATAAACTGTATTTTTGGTTGTTGTGCATATATATGAATTGTTTGCTCTGAATGACACCAAAACCTCTTTGAATGTTGATGGTTGAATATTTATTCATCATCGTTGTGATTAAGGTTAACCGACAGTGCTGATTGGGTAATTAGCAGTAAATGGTCTAAGTGTATGATTTTAACGTCGTTCGACTGTCAGGTAGATTGACACTGATTTAAAGTTATAAATTATTTTATAACTGGGTTAAAGTTTTCAATTATTGTATATAAGGATTTAAATTTGAAATTTTCAAATAAATACTTTAAATTGAGTTATAAAGGAAATTACTTAAACGGTTTAGGCCAGTTGTAAAAGCAGAAACCAAGAATTTACTGACAGGTTGGTAAATAGAATAATTGTCTTTAGAACAATTAAATAGTAATTTAAATTAATTAAGTTATTTAAATTAATTTGAAGGGGGGATGACAAGTGGAATTCAGTTAACTGCTAACTGACATGTACGGTTGGCAGAATCAACCATTTTAGTTTAAAATTTATAAATTTGATTAATTTGATGGATATTCGTTAAGTTTAACGAATAGTGTAAAATAATAGTAAATCTTTGATTACTATAAATTTAAGAATTTATTTCTTAGTTAGTGTAATGAAGTTAATAAGATTTTAAAAGTGATAATTATACTATTTTTACTTAATAGTAATTAAAGTTTTGGTGGATATTGGAATTCGAGGTAGAAGTGATTAGATGATGATAAGTTTGGTCAAAAGAGCGATAAGAGTTTTAAAAAAGGAATTATGATCCAAGTTTTCAAAACGAGATTTGTTAATGGAAACTGGAAGTGGGTTTTTCATTTAAACCCAAAAGTATAAGTGGAAGGAAATGATTTAAGTTCAAAGTTATGTTTAGTGAACAATTTCTTAACCAAAGGGATTAAGTAAAGAAAGTTTGAGCGAGGATTTCAAATACGAGAAAGGGTTTTAAAAAACATTTTGAAATCAAAGGGAAAATGGGATTTTGATGTTAGTGGTTAAACTAATATTATTCTGATGTAAGAACGGGTCGATCAAGGTCTGAGAGGTAAATAAAATACCCCAACTTGATTGGCTTCACTATTATCAAGGAATGGTATTAGTTTGGAATAAGTGGAAAGTGTTGAGATTAGGTTTATCCTATACGAGAAATATTGAACTCTAATGCAAGGTTTGGGAAATAAATAATATTACAATATTAGTTTCCAAAAGAAATAAGAATATTGATTTCAAATTATAGTGAATATTGTTTATTCAGTTAGAGTTGATCGAATATATTATTAAGGTAGAGTTAGTCAAACATAGTTATTCAGAAGAGTGGCCATTGTGTACGACTATTAGCGTAATTCGCAGGGCTGCAGATAGCCTACGGTGGTCGGATGTTTCCTGAGGGAATCATGCATAACCATTGTGATTGCTGCGATTTAGAGTCAAGCGAATGGAGTTAAGTCGAGTATTAGTTAATCGATAGGAGTAATCAAGTCAAGCTAGTTCAGTTGAGTTAAATAAGTCGAGCTAGTCAAGTTAGAGTTAATCGATCAAAGTAAATTAGTCAGAGTTAATCAAATTAGTCAAGTTAGTCAAATTAGTCAAGTTAGTCAAGTTAGAGTTAAGTCGAATATTAGAGTTGATTAACGATTTTGTTAAATATATTTTAAAGAGTCAAGTTATGTTAAGTACTGAATCAGCAAACTCATTTGATTCACACATTTGTTATTCAATAGTTAAATCACCGACTATTAAACCTGACCAATACGCTCGTTGGTATGGAAAGTCCGGGATCGAGTTATATTCGAAAACCATTCCGACCAACAATACGTGAAGATGGTAATTGAAGATGGAGCAATTGAAGACCTTAGATCTTCATAAACGAAAGGACTACTCATCAAATTTCTCTGGCTTGCAACCAGAGTTATTTTGATTTGTAATTCTGTCGTCGTTGAAATCTATGGATTGCAAGGACTACTCGCTACTGATCCTTGGGGTGATTCCTATATAGGATGCAGTAGGAGGGTACCTTCGGTTCGTCCTGTTCCTGGATGACTTGTATGGATGGGTGTCTGACGAAGTATTTCCAAAAGAACCACGTACGTTGATTTCCTCAAACGTACCATCGTTGGGTCACTCCCAATCGGTATTTTTGTGGATTTCAATTAGTGATCTTCTGGCGGATCTGACATGTGGCATTAAAAGTAAGTGGTGCCAGATGTTCTAAGATAATTCTAGCCTTAAGCCTCACAACCGGGAAATGACAAAAATCGGGCAGGCAGCATGGCTATGTGGGTCGCTCCCATTAGGGTGTATTGTCACCTATCTAGAGAAATTTCATTTGTTTCTTTAATCTATCGATGTTGTCCCTTTCGGGAAACGGTGGGTAGCTCCCAGGCGTTGGTGACAATATATTCGATACACTCAAGCGAAATGAGTGGTCGGTCATGTGTAGGCCGGGTTGCAAGACGTTCTTGTTGAGCCCAGTGTATTCCCCTCTAGAGATACACTATCGGCAGGTGATTCCATACCTTGTCATAGTCGGAATCCAATTTCCAATAAGCGCCTGTGGTTTTGATTGTATACTATATATGTGGAGCGTGAGATGCAAGCGTTCCCCTAGATTATTATCTATTCGTATTTAGACATTATGATAATATCATAACAAGTTATGAATTTCAAGAAATGGTTTGGGTTATAGTAAGGTAAAAATCGTCCGTGTTTATGTGTGGACTGGTCTTACTATTATCCTTTATTTCAGAAAGGATTTTTTTTCCAAAAGTTAAACAAGTTGTTTGTGCTGTGAATTTATCACTGATAGTATTCCAGTCTGACTCGGTGTAATTTGCTTTTCTTCAAATGTGCTCGGGTCAGACCGAGTATGTTCCAGGTTAGGTTTCACTTGGAGTTTCCGGAGCTGGAAGCAGGCGGCTTCACCGCTGGTTATATAAAGCTATTTCAGCTGTGCAGTTATATGTTATGCTCTGATGATTGGTATGTATACACAGTTCTTGTATACAGAGATTTGATATTATATTTTATCTGTTCCGCTGTGAGATTCTGATGTGTATTTCATCTTCTTTCTTCTATTCTAATATTTCTTTCTTTCTTATCTCACCCTCTAAATTCTTTCTAAAACTATCCAGTGTTTTCGGTGCTTAGAGGATCGGAATGTGATAAGGTAATGTTATGAATAGACAAGTTAATCAGGATTTGGATAAACTTGTGAAGCTGGAATGAAGATTTTGCTGTGTGCTGGTCCGTCTATCTATTGTATAATTAAGTCTATCGGTTGATAATCTATGATATGTATAATTACTAATGTACTATGAATGGGTTGTATCACTAGATTCTGTATGCTCTGATGTAATATATTCCGCTGTGAAATGTTAAAGTATTATCTTTTTATGAAAATTCCGCTGTGAGATTCTGATGTTTCTGTGATTTATCTTCTATCTATTCTAATTTCTTATTAATGGCACGACTTCCGATGTGTTCAAAAGTTGGGTCGTTACAACTGTAATGGCCCACAAATCCGTACTATCTGAGTTGACTAATAACACCACACGTCCAACCTAAATTACATAGAAATACGAATCATTATTAGAAAGAAGTTAGAGGATGAGAAATAGAAAGAAATAAATATTAGAATAGAAGAAAACAAAGAAAAAAGATCTCACAGCGGAACGAATAAAATATATTATATAACATAACTTTTGAAATACAAATCAGTAACTTTATATACATACCATCATCAGAGCACAACAGTTATTCCTGGAACAGTTATAAACACCTGTTTCCAGATACAACATAGTGCATAGCGGAAATATGATATTTTATAGCTAACTGGTGAAGCCTCCTGCTTCCAGCTATAACTGTTGTGCTCTGATTTGAATTCTCTTTGCATTTTCTATATTCAAATCCCATTGAATTTCTCATATTCAAAATTCTATTTGAATTTCTCATATTCAAATTCTATTTGAATTCCTCATTTAAAATTTCAAATTCTATTTTAGAAAAAAATTAAAATTTCCTATTAAATCTGCGAAATTCCTTTTCATGATATTTTTAAATATCAATATTTGGGCCCAGTGATATTTGAACACCAAACAACCAATTATTTATTTTTCGAACTCATCATATATGACAGTATATATGCAAATAAATAAACAAACAGATAATATATTTTTGAGGAATCCAGTTGGATCCCTCCAACCTGTTTCCCTGCATCCACTGACGTTAGTTAACAGAAATAATACCCTTCCTGCTTTGTGGCAGGATATCGCGGTATAAAGGGGATCCACTAATATACGTAGCCGTAGGGTCATCCGCTAATGATACCGCGGGCATCCGCTAATAGTATTGCGGGGAATATCCAATAACCACAAGAATTCAACAATTCATTCATGCACCCAATCAACCAACAAATTTATTTTATGATAAAAATAAATTTAAATATAGAATTGAAATGGAGTTAAATATAGAAATTCAAATGTAATTTGAATGTAGAATTCAAAAAGAATTCAAATGGAATTTAAACTAAAGAATTTGAATATAGCATTCAAATGGAATTTTAAACTATGGGATTTAAATATATAATTCAAATGGAATTTAAAATATGGAATTTGAATATAGGATTCAAATAGAAGTGAAATTGGAATTTGAATATAGAATTCAAATAAAAGTGAAAATGGAGTTTGAATCAAGAAAATTCGAATAGAGTTAAAATGGAGTTGAATTCATTTTGACGAGGTTTAAAAATTTATATATATAAATATAATTAAAATGAACCCGCCGCAATGCGGCAGTTCGTAAATTGGCGATTCGAACTTCAATTGAGTATATATAAAACGACCTGAAATCCCCCTTACGGGAAATCCCGGATTGAGTCGAGGACAAGCCACAACAGAACGCAGACGGAAGAACATTTCATTGTATATTACAACAATTCACCAGAATACAAGAATATACAGAGTATAAATGAATAAAATACATTCGATAATTATCAGAGATTACAATAAATTACATAGCAGCGGAAAATAATACAAAATACAACTGAAGGAGATATACGGATACAAAGCTTTCCGGATATTGTTCCAGCTGTAAACCAGGATACTGTGAATATAAATCTGCAAAACCAAAACTACTAGCTGGCCGTGTCAAAATAAGGGCACACATAGTTTAGGTTAAAACAATAAACTCCAGGTTAGTCATGGGACTGGTGTGAGAACTAAAACAGTTATTAATCTTAATTTTTGAAGTTAGCTAAATCAAGGGACCACGCCGTATAACACGGAACGGGTTTCCTCCCAAGAATACCAGTGCATAAATCAAATAGCGCAATGCTAAATAAAGAAAAATGAAACTATTATAAGACCCAGGTCCCATCAAACAATGCAACGCAAGCCGGAGGATAGGGTTTTTACCTTATAATAGCCAAGAATGCTTGATACGTTTAAAACAAATCATTTGATACTATTATAAGTGCATAGTGTATAAAACAATTTCAAATCATAAGTATTAATCATAGACGGCATAAGCGCCCCATCCCACTATGTCTCCATAATAGGCTCTACAAATAAAACCGCAAATGACACGTATTCGGAAATTGGATTTCTGTCTGTGAACCGAGGCAAAAGATAGTCCTCTACCGATTCGAGATGCTCTAGCCCGCCCCTCAGGACCCAGACTCGGGTGGGCCCTTGGATCCTCAGGGCCAGTCCACCGATGTGGATTAAACTTAAATCCTGAACATGCGTTTCCCCGCCCTATGGGGCATAAATGAGCCAACGAATGACTCCATCGGACCCGGATCGTCCGATCAAAACGAGGCACCTCGCAACAGCAACAACCACATAAGTCAAACTCGTTAGGGCATGTAAAACCACTGACACCAGTTCTAGCTAGAAAGAAACACATGCCTTCCCTGACGTCCTCTACCATTTTGGTTCACGCTGGGGTGTGAGGCTCTCGAATTCATGTTACACAAAGCTACGCCACAGAGGCCGTGCTTTGATCATCAACCACAAGACTTTGCTTTTCAACAGAAGCCTTGATCATTTGCTACTTAGGCATGCCACACAGGCAATTCACTCCGTGCGTTTGATATCCATCAATATATAACCCCTGAGCTCGTACGTCTTAGAGAAGGGCGTTAAGCAAGAGAATAAATTCTCCGCCGCCAAACAAATATATATTTAATAGAAATCAATCATACAAACTAAAATCCAATGTCAGACACACAGTCCATTTACAAGTTTGTTCTGGGTCTGAACGAGACCGGAGGCACCTAGTACCCCACATATCCATCGATCTCCAAGTACGTCTGGACGATCACCAACTGTTTCCCTCCTCTTGGGTGTACAGCCCAATCAAGATCATCAGTAATCACCCATACAACGTGAAGACTTCCGGTCTTCGACCACCGTCTTCATCTTTGACTTATCGTCATATCAGTTATTCAGAATGGGATAAACCCGGTCCTTCCGAATAACTCGCGTATATTATAAACAAGTGTTACACAAACACAACATACGCCTCATTCCAATTCATCAATCACTAACCGCAAATTAGCAAGTGAATAATTCCCTAAACATTAACCCCGAAGGCCGAAACCAACATCAGATCAATATCCAGAAAACCATTCTACTTAGCTAACCGACAGTTAGTTTCTAAATTTCACATTCTTGGGGAAATGTTCCCATTAATTTTATCAAAGATAAATTCCTTAAAATTTATTCTTTAATCATCCTTTGAATATCACTTCAAACAAGTCGGGATTAGCGAACTATACCGAAGTAATCACTTGTTTTAATTTCCCAACCCCAACCTATTCATCCCATGAAGTAAAACTGGTAATACTTCATATCTAACACCACGGTGTTATCGGTAAATTTAATTACCATTTCACGTTCAAATCTAATTAAAGATTTAACTATCGCCTGGAGCAAAACTGGTGGTACTCCATTCTCGATCTTTTCAATCTAATTAAAGATTCATTAAAACTCCACTTAGTTTTAATCTTTAACTGGGTTAAAGAATCAATGTCATTTAAAACACGGTTCACGATAAACCCAAAATCACATCACATTTCAATCAGCCCCTAACCGTAAAATAGCAAGTGAGCAATTCCCTAAGTATTAACCCCGAAGGCCGAAACCAACATCAGATCAATACCTTAGAAACCATTCAACTTAACTAATCTCCAGTTAGTTTCTGATTTTCTTAACTCCTTTGGGTCTAAGAACAGTATTATTGAAGATACCGTTCACGACAACCCAAAATCACGTTCCATTAATTATCGGGTTAAAGAACAAGTGTTATTTAAAACACTGTTCACGGTAACCCCAAAAATCAATACCAATTCAATTCCAAATAAATATTATTTAATTGGTACATTTCATTAAATCTAAATAAAAAGATTTGATCTTTTTCTCAACTGGGTTCAAGAAAATTGTTAATGAAGACACCATTCAACCCAAATCACATTTGATATTCAATACAAGGCTCTGAATAGAAAATATACCGGCTTATATTCAATATCAAATTC
Source organism: Allium sativum (assembly GCA_030737875.1). Lineage (NCBI taxonomy): Eukaryota > Viridiplantae > Streptophyta > Magnoliopsida > Asparagales > Amaryllidaceae > Allium > Allium sativum. The sequence goes on from CM060924.1 coordinate 837,355,392, forward strand.
TACGACCAACAAATATCGTGTTGGAAATAACGATATTAATATATCTTTCAAATTCCCATAACAATATCTGTATCATCACGACATCCAACATCGAAATATTCCGAAGACAATTTCGATTCAAATCCGTTCCAACACAATTATTGGAAATTCTGGTTATTTTCAAAACCATTTCAATTCCAATTTATTTATTTTAAAAATAAATAAATAAATTATTATTCTAGTTCAAAACTAGTTCATTTCGATAAAAATCAAATTTTATCTTTTCAAATATGGGGTTTTTCATCCCAATTCTTCACCAATCATTTCTTATGATTTTACACAAATTATGGATATTTTTAATAATTTTATCAAGGCCCGTACAGTCGATTTCCATCAACGGCCATCGAACTGCACTTACAGCGACCTTTTCCAAATCTGATTTGGACATAATTCCAAATCCAACCGTTAGATTTCTAATTTCTAATATTTGTTATAGAGCTCTTTTCGATACGAACCCAACAGTTCCGGTTTTAGGAGAATCCGACGGTCGGATCTCCCGCAATATCCATTCGAAGTCAATGGTCGAAATTCGTGAACTGCCACGGCGCGTTCTATTCAGGCCATTATATTATATATATAATATACATAATATATACTTCGTCGATTTCAATTCAAAACGTGCTTTATAAATCATTTTAAATTCATTTTCAAAACGGTTTCAACTTCATATTCAATTTCAAATCAAAATCGAATATTCCAATATAAATTCGTTTTAAATTCATTTCAAATCGATTTCAATTCAATTTCAATTTAATTCGAATTTCTTTTCAATTTCAATTTGAATTCAATTCCTTTCGAATTCAATTCTATTCAATTTAATTTGAATTTCGATTATTTTCAATATAATTCAAATTTCGAAATCACTTTCAATATAATTCAAATTTCGAAAACACTTTCAATATACATTGAAAATTGAATAAATCCATATAAATATCGTTCACGTAAAAATGGCGTCAATCTAATCAACACGACTTCATATATTTCTATTTTCAAATATTCTATTTCAAATATTTCTATTCAAAATTGGAATGAGTCCCAATCAATTACTATATAATGTTAATTATATGGATTTTCTACAAAACATGTATAAAATAACAACAATAAATAATTAGCCATCATCCAGAGTGCTTTCTACACTGTATAAGCATTAAATATAAATATTTAACGCTTATGACAGTCTGTCAATCGATCGACATACAACTAATTATTGGGATTAGTGTATGTCATATATCATCCCAATACCCGTATGGGGTTTCAATCAATCAAACACATATTTTATTTGTGTAGTTGGGCGATGTGTAAAATTTATCGTCCCAATCAATATCAGTCAAATGTGTGTATATAAACAAATCGTCCGATTTGTTTATATTTATTTCATTTTAAATACACGTTAAAAATTCTATTTTTAACTATAAAATATTTTTAACTATATAAATATTTTATTTCATTTCACATCACATCACACAGTCAACTACACATCAAAATCAAACAACCAAGCATACAAGCCGTCCATGGTCTACGGACGACGGGTATCGGGTGCTACTAAACACCGTCTACATCCTAGTATATATTTTTAACTAGAAAAGAAAAATTAATGTGAGAAGTTCTCACCCACTAGTTAAACCAATGCCACGACTCTTCTTATGCAGAAATCTTCGCCGTTCTCGCCTTTTGTCACTTTCGTTGCCCGTATTCACTACATATATAAAAATCACATTTTTATATCGTTGCTATGTATATAAAAATCACATTTTTTATAATCACTCTATATGGATAAAAATCTCATTTTTTATACCGCTACTATATAGATAAAAATTCTATTTTTATCACACTATTCTCTATATAAAAATCATATTTTTATTTTGAAACTATATACATAAAAACCTTATTTTTATTCTTTCTATAATATAAAAAATCATATCTTTATTCTTTCTATAATATAAAATTCATATTTTTACCACGCTAAAAATCGCATCTTTATATAGCTACACATATAAAAAAGATCACATTTTTATGAAGCCGTTTACACGATAAAAATCAAATTTTTATATTAACAAAAATCATTATTTTCCCTAACAAAAATCTAAAATTTTCTACGTTCAAAATTCGATCTTTTCTCTATTCAAAATATAATCTTTTCGCTATTCAAACTATGATCTTTTCGCTATTTCAAAATATGATCTTTTTGCTATTCAAAATATGATCTTTTCGCTATTCAAAATATAATTTAATCTTTTCGGTATAAAAATCAAATCTTTCTTCAAATAAAAATCATATCTTTGCAATGTTAAAAATCATATCTTTGCAATGTTAAAAATCATATCTTTGCAATGTTAAAAATGTTAAAAATCATATCTTTATCCGCTATTCAAACATATATAAAAATCAGAATTTTATCCTCGTTTTCTACATCTAAAAATCTAATTTTTTTCTACCTTTTCTATAAACAAAAACTGATTTTCTTTAATAATTTTAAACACGAATTACTTTAAAATGAATAAACAAATAAGTAGTAAAAGAAAAATACAAAGGGGGACTTACTGTAGAAATCGAGAGGAGGCGGGGGGTTTAGTTCGTCGGATAGGGGGTTGCGATGTTCGATTTAAGAGTGGATGGGGGGATTTCGCGCGACGCGATGGAGGAGGGTTTGGCCAGGGGTCTCGTCGAATTGGGGTTCGAGCATTTGGGGGGCGCGGTTTCTGAAGCGGGAAAAGGAGAGGGGAGGGAGACGATGAAGGAGGAGATGAGGGAGGTGCGCGATGGCCACCATGGGCGGCGGCGATGCTAGATTGAGGGGGGCGACAGTGGAAGTCGGGATCCGCCACTTTCTCTTTTTTTTTATTCGGTTTTGATTTTAAAAAGGGGGGTGACTGTAAAGAGGAAGAGGGAGAAGGTATTTTTTTTAATTATTTAATTTCAAAAAGCAACTTTTATTTTCGAACTCGAAATCAAGCCCACCGCCTGTCATCCATAGCTAATTACCCCCATTCCGAACACAATCGGATATGTATCGTAAGCTGATTTGATCGTTTTAATCAGTTTTCGTCAAATTTACATTTAAATCATTATATTGAATTTTAAACGTACATTTCAATTTACTGGGGTCACATACTAACTCGAAAAATTCCAAAAAAATATTTTTCTAACTTTGTATTGACGATACGGTCCTAACAAAACTAGTTTCGTCGAATTCTTAGACCGTTTGAAAAATGGCCATTTTCCAGTCGATTAAAATCAACTGAAACTGGTCAAACACGTTTTCCTTTGCCACGCTCACATATTGAATTCAAAAATTATGAAAATTGGAACCTAGCAATAATTTGACATCGCGGATCCAACAAAAGTGGTTTTGTCGAAATCTGAGGTCGTTTGCAAAATGGCTATTTTCAAGGGCCGAAATTCCATAGCGACTATTCTGAAATTCAACTGGACATATCTTTTGATTCCCGCTATGAAATTCCAATCTTTCGGATTCGTTGGAGAGATATTTACAAATAGATTCGAATATTTTTTGTTTCACTAAAATCCGGCTTATATTGCACCCGGTACATTCATTTGAATTTTGAAATCGAATTATCGAACTACCGCGCCGTTTTCAATTCCTTTTATATTTTAAAATAAATATTTATATTCTAACGACGACCTATATAATATATACGTTCGAATTCTATTCAAAATAAATTTCTCGTCGTTATTATTTAAAATAATTCATTTCAAATAATCAAAATTCGCTATAATTGCCAAAATAAAAATTTTAAATTGGCTCGGATTTCCGGGTTATTACAATATAGAAGTCAAATTAAGTCGAAAATCTTTGAAACAAGAAACGTCAGGACCGAATTGATAATAGTTTTCTAATGAAAGAGAAAAATCTGGATTTCGTCGAATAGATTTTGAGTTATGTCAAAATCAAATATTTAGAAAAACAGCGCCATAACCATTTTAAAACCATAACGGTTTATTTAATTTATAAAAGGAATTTAAGCGAATAAAATCCGAATCTCTATTTAGAAAATTTCAGATTTGAGTTGTAGATTATATGTGAACTCAGGTGTTTATAACTGTTATGCTCTGATGATGGTATGTATATAAAGTTATTGATTTGTATTTCAAAAAGTTTTGTTATTTAGTATATTTTATTCGTTCCACTGTGAGTTTGTGATCTTCATTTTCTTCTATTCTAATATTTCTTTCTATTTCTCATTCTCCAACTTCTTTCTAATAATGATTCGTATTTCTGTGCAATTTGGGTTGGATATGTGGTGTTATTAGTCAACTCAGATAGTACGGATTTGCGATCCATTGCAGTTGGTATCAGAGCAATTTCTATATTAATAATTTGTTTGTTTAATAATTCGTTTAGTTTATTCATATTTAATTAATTAATAATTTGTAAATGCAAAGAGAAAATATGTATTTAATTAATTAATAATTTGTTTGTTTAATAATTCGTTTATTTATTCAGACTTTAAACGAGCGTAACTTGTTCATACGTTAACAAAATTTGATGAAACTGGATCCGTTGGGATCGCAGGGACAAGACCTATCCGATGACACTGACCAGGAGTCAATTTGACGCAGTTGAAATTTCAGACAATTTTGAACGGTCATCCTAAATTGGATGCAACAAACGCGTCAACCGTCGACCAGAAGAAACTCTGGTGAGTTAATTCTCACACCTTCTGAAATCCTGTGATGTGGTAGATTCATAGAAAAATATAAATCACAATTTACAGTACAAATTGGTTGATTGGATGTGATGGATGCAATTTGTTTGTTTACTGTTTGATTGATTGCAGTTGTTTATATCTCGTCAACTATTTATTCGTATATTATTTCAAACTGATATATGTGATGCAGAGAAGGACAGGTTGGACGGATCCGACCGGATTCCTCAAAATAAACTGTATTTTTGGTTGTTGTGCATATATATGAATTGTTTGCTTTGAGTGACACCAAAATCTGTTTGAATGTTGATGGTTGAATATTTATTCATCATCGTTGTGATTAAGGTTAATCGACAGTGCTGATTGGGTAATCAGCAGTAAATGGTCTAAGTGTATGATTTTAATGCCGTTCAACCATCAGGTGGATTGACACTGGTTTAAAATTATAAATTACTTTATAACTAGGTTAAAGTTTTCAATTATTGTATATAAGGATTTAAATTTGAAATTTTCAAATAAATACTTTAAATTGAGTTATAAAGGAAATTACATAAACGGTTTAGACCAGTTGTAAAAGCAGAAACCAAGAATTTACCGATAGGTTGGTAAATATAATAATTGTTTTTAGAACAATTAAATAGTGATTTAAATTAATTAAGCTATTTAAATTAATTTAAAGGGGGAATGACAAGTGGAATTCAGTTAACTGCTAACTAACATGTACGGTTGGCAAAATCAACCGTTTTAGTTTAAAATTTATAAATTTGATTAATTTGATGGATATTCGTTAAGTTTAACGAATAGTGTAAAATAATAGTAAATCTTTGATTACTATAAATTTAAGAAATTATTTCTTAGTTAGTGTAATGAAGTTAATACCAATTGTAATGGCCCGAATTTCCGTACCCTTTGAGTCGACTAATAACACCCCACGTCCAACCCAAATTGCACAGAAACACGAATCATTATTAGAAAGATGTTAGAGGATGAGAAATAGAAAGAAAGAAATATTAGAATAGAATAAAACGAAGATCACAAACTCACAGTGGAACAAATAAAATATATTAAATATCATAACTTTTGAAATACAAAACAGTAACTGTATATACATACCGTTATCAAAGCTCAACAGTTATTCCTGGAACAGTTATGAACACCTGTTTCCAGATACAACATAGTACACAGCGGAAAATATGATAGTCTATAGCTAAACGGTGAAGCCTCCTGCTTCGATCTCCTCCAAATGAATCTGTAAAATCCCGACTACATGACTGTCCGTACAAATTTGGGCACCCAAGAGTTTAGGGAAAACAAAACAAAATAAACTCTGGGTCAGTCATGGGACTGGTGTGAGTAAACTCCAACCATTGGTTTAACTTTCAAAAATTCTTTCTGAAAGAAATGATAATCGTAAGACCGATCCACACATAAACACGGATGGTTTTTTTTCCTTACAATAAACCAAACATTTTGATATCGAATCTGGTGATATTATAATAATGTCTAAATCGAATAAATAGAATCTAGCGGAACGCTTGCATCTCGCGCTCCATATATAATATTAAATCAAAAACCGGAGGGTGCTTATTGGAGATTGGATTTCCAACATGACAAGGTATGGGACCACCTTCCGATCAGTGTACTCTAGAGGCGATACACTGGGGTTCAACAAGAACGTCTTGCAACCCGGCCCACACATGATCGACCACTCATTTCGCTTGAGTGTACCGAATGTATATCACCAACGGTTGGGATCAGCAACCGTTTCCTAAAGGGACAGCATTGATAGATTAAAGAAGCAATTGGAATTTCACAAGATAGGTGATTATACATCCTAATAAGAGCGACCCACATAGCCATGCTGCTTGCCCGATTTTTGTCTATTCCCGGTTATGATTCTTGAGGTTTGAATTGTCTTCCAGAACATCTGGTCACAATTCACTTTGAATGCCACATCGTCAGATCCATCAGAAATCACTAATTGATTCCCACAAAAATATTCAGATTGTTAGGCTAAAGAAGTTTCCCTTCTTTGCCACCAACTTCGTACGTTTGAAGGAATCAACGTACGTAATCCCTTTGGAAATACTCTGTCAAACACTCGTCCATACAAGTTGTCCTTTGTCTGGACAAACCGAAGGCCCGTTCGATTAATCCAACTTGGGTAATTTCTACCTAGATTAACAGAACAGCCCTTGCATTTTACTCCATCTTCAATTATATTCAGCATAAGTTGATTCATAACGCTTATACCAATGTGGAGTAGTTTGCAGATATTAAATCTGATCCCGGTTGCTCCATACTAACAACGGAGGTGTAAAATAAATCAAAACTTTGATAGTCGGTGATTTAATTATCAAAGAAACATCCATACAATCAACGGTCTTATTTCCAAATGGAAATCCTACCGATCAAGCATCAAACAACACTGGCCCCTTTTTATATTAGTTCCTTATTATATTATCGATTCAAAAATCCATTTTTCAATTTTCCATATCCTTTCAAATCTCTATTTTTCTCTCTTGATTACACTTCTTTTACAGAAAATCACTGATTATAACGGTAGCATTATAATCGCTGCCTCCAAATATTTGATTTATAAGTCATTTGTTTTAACGACAACGTTATTGCTGTATACATTTACAAAACGTTTATTATAGTGACAGCACTAAGATCGCTGTTTAGATTTACACAGCATATATTATAACAACAGCGCTATAATCGTTGTTTAGATTTACAAAGCATATATTATAACAACAATGCTATAATCGCTGTTTACATTTACAAATCATATATTATAACAACAGCGCTATAATCGCTGTTTAGATTGACAAAGCATGTATTATAACAACAGCGCTATAATCGCTTGTAACACCCCGTGTATTCTATAACCGTGAAAGTCATAAATTAAAGTATAATTAATTTCAAATCATAGAATTAAGGGAAACGGGATACGCCATTGTGTTCATCTCGGAAAAATACGCGAAATAAAGTCCGAGTTTACGCAAAACGGATAACGTGTGAAGAAGATATCTTTAATTTAAATATCGCAGCAAAACATGAAAAAAAAGAAGAATGGGAAACGAATAATGTTTAGCATTGTTCTAGGGTTTGTAAGCAAAAGACTTAGTAGCTCATTTGGTTGGAACACATGACTTGCATACAAGAGGTACAGAGTTCGATCCCTGCCAGCGCCCTATTTTTGTTTTAGGGGAATGGCTTAAAATAGCCTAGTGTGAACGCAGTTCAAAAAGTGGTTTAGTGTGAAAATGGGTAATTGGGAAGATAGAGAAAAAAATGAATATATATATAATATATATATATATATATATACCCTATTTTTGTTTTAGGGGAATGGCTTAAAATAGCCTAGTGTGAACGCAGTTCAAAAAGTGGTTTAGTGTGAAAATGGGTAATTGGGAAGATAGAGAAAAAAATGAATATATATATAATATATATATATATACATATACGCATATATATATATATATATGACGTATACGCATCATGTAGCGTACGTTGCGCATTTTTGGTTGTCAAGGATGTTTTTTTTTTTCCTTCTCCAATTTTTAATTATGACAAATTAAAGGTAAGAAAATATTTATTCATATATAAATAAATATTTATATATGGGTAATTAATACGGTAAAGGGGAAAATGTATCTATTAAATACGTATTTACGTTTGAATTGGTGAACATTTAATACGCTGAGTCATTTCTGACTCATCGCTGAGTCAATGCTGAGTCATTTCTGACTCATGGCTGAGTCAATAGGATAACTCTATCCTGACTGAACGGTTGTGGTCATTTCTAGGATTAATCAAACGGCCTAAATTAATCCTAAAATTCTATATATACAACTCAAACCTGACCTAAACTCACACAAAAAATAAGAATAAGGCCATCATGCTGTTGAGGAACGACTAGGAGTAGCCACCAATTTGAGAGAAGATTAGGAGGCAAATTCTAAAGCATAAAGCAACTTAAACAAATCAAATCAATGCCTACGTCAAAAGGAGTCGCATCTCCAAATTCCTGAATTGGAGAATTCGCCACACGATTGTAAGTAGAGTATTATTTTGGTATGAATAAATAACTTTGTTGGTTTGTACACTTGATTTGTGGTGATAAGTAATTCATATTTGTGCGTTACTATGATTCTTATCGATTTGGAATATTGTATAACGATTGGATATTCGCAAAGTATGTTATTCATTATAAAAACTACATGTTTGCGGTAGTTTTATGCAAGTATACGTTTGGATATTCGCAAAGTATGTTATTCATTATAAAAACTACATGTTTGCGGTAGTTTTATGCAAATATACGTTTGGATATTCGCAAAGTATGTAATTCATGTTAAAGCTACATGTATGTAGTTGTTTAATTGAAATTCATGCAAGTATGTGGTTTTGCTACTATGCCATCATGATGTATATTTTTGTACAAAAATCATTTTGTGTGTAATTGGAACAAATTTGGGTTATTATAATTCATATGAAATTATGTTGAAAATTTGGCATCATGTTCTATATATTAAGCCATACTTTTGTACTAGAAAACCTCTTTGCGAACTTATGAATATGACTAGGCTATGTTTGATATTTTGCATAATTGAAAAACATGTTAGGTCTATATTGTTAACAAGAATTATATGATGACATATGTTGTACATAGCTAGGTTAGATTTAAAATCCCATTTGCAAGTTTGCACGACTAAAGTAAAAATCATGATTTCATGTTTAGAAATATTTATGCCATAAGTATATGTGTGCCATGGTTATGTGAATAGATTTAAAATCATGATTAAGTTGGAATAATTCTAGTTGAACTATACTTTTGTATTAGTAACAAAAGTAAGCACCTTTGTAAACATGTAGTAATCTTATGAACATGATTTGCTTATGTTTGACATTATGCCTAAATAAAAATATCGGTTTATGTTGTAGTTAAGACTATGTGTCAATGATGATATCCAATTTAGATTCTTAACTTAACTACAAGTTTGCATGCTTTGATTCATGTCACTTATGCTTTATGACCAAAGTATACGTTACTACTATGAAAGTACACCAGTTTCTATTTTGTAGTTCCAACGTTATGTTGCAAGTTCATGCGTTCACATTCCCCTTTTTGTGTATGTAATCACGCTTTAAGCCTCCCCTTTTTCACATGGCTAAGTTGGGCTTAAAAAGGCTAAGCCCAACATATATATATAATAAACGAACGTATTAAACGGGGGAAAATAGCGTTGGGCCAAATTAATTAATAAATGAAAATATAAAGTAAAGGGGCCCAAACTCAAGTATTGGTTGGGCCCATGATTGGTGTAACCTTCACACCATTGATTTTTAATAATGGGCCGCAAATATTTACATATAAGAAAATAAAGAAGAAAGACAAAATATGTAAACGTAGAAAATACGATGTGTTTAACCCGAGGTTGGATTGAGTTGTGATGTAAACCTGCCCGGAACCGCCCGGCTGTCCAGTAGTCACAACAATACCTATCCAATGTGGGTGGTTAAACATGGAGCCCAATAAGGACCCGAGGTTAGACTGAGTTGTGGCGTAAGACTGCCCGGAACCAACCGGCAACAGGCAGCCACAACAATACATGTCTAATGTGAGAGGTCAAGGCTTTAATAAGACAATTAAGGCTGAGTCAGGACTGATAGGATTAAGTAAACTAAAGACTTAATCAAAAATGGGACATGCTAAACTAAACAGACTAATTGGGGGTTAGGTTCATAAAACACTTAACCAACTTAGCATGTTGGCTAGAAGTAGAAAACCTAGTAGCGGGGGACCCTTTTCAGCAGTAACCCTATAAGGTGTATCATGATACCCTGAAACTAGGCAGGGTGGGGCACGATTACTGGGCTGAATGTAAGAGGTCAAATCGACGGCGGTGGTGCAGCAGTGTAGGTTCTAACGGGGTGCGGGCGTGCACACACTCCGGCGCAGAAAAATAAGGCACTGGGCACCAGTAGCATACCTGTGCATTCTAGAATTGTGTCGGGCCGCCACCATGGGACTTGATACACCCCATGGTGGGACCAGCATAGGTAACTACAACATCGGGGCCGTAAGACACATGTAACTATGCGAGTAGGAGCCGATCATCGTAAAATGGATCACTTCACCCTGGTTATGGGTTGCCTATTGGGAACTAGTTTATATGGGTACAGAGATTAATATGGGGTACGATAGTATATTTGACCCTAGACAACTTAACCAAGTTTATAGTGCTTTCCCCATTTCTAGTTTATACTTATCATACCCAGTTCTTTATTCATAGACAGAGTAGTCCTCGACTTACTCAGGCTTTATGTCTGACTCTACTTTTCTTTCGTCTTCTTTTCTTCCGTTTCCTCCCCCCCCCAGGTCCACAGGGAGGGAATACTGCAGCTTGACCAGCCTTCATATCCAGCTTGAAGAGAAAGAATGTATTGCTTGGACCTTTCCGTTTTGAACTATGGCTTTGGACAGCAACTATGGGACTTTTGCAGTTTATTTATGTTTTCTTTATGCTTCTTTAAATAATGTAATCAAGACAGTTATGATTTTGGAAATTTTGTAAGACAATTATGGCATGGTTTGTGTAACACATATTTTAATGAAATAAAAGTTGCTGCTTTTCCGCTGTTCAAAAATATGTGTTCTTATATCTGTCTTGTATATTTGTGACTTATACTTATAAACCTCCACCAAAATTAGGGCATTCCCTTTGAGAGTGACTCTAACGGAGGTGGGGTGTTTCACTTGGTATCAGAGCATAGGTTTACCAGATAAGATAAAAAGTTTTGAGAAATTATTTTCAAAAAGGAAATTTAAAGAAGCATTTTTAAAAGACAAAATATTATTTTTATTTTAAAAAGGCAAAGTCCCCCCAAAGCCATAGGTACTATCTCTTATCCTTCGTTTTGAATCTATCCTTTCTGTTTCAACATGTCTGGAGACCTTACTCCCTAGCTGCTGACGCTTTCACTTCTCCTCCTCCACGTGAACCATCAAGCGGAAGAGTCCCAGAGTAGGAAGACGAATAATAGTCAAACAAGAAAGGATCGTAACAGTAATAATAAGAAACGAGAAAAAAGGAAATGCAATTTTTGTGGTACGGAAGGGCACATAGCCAAGGTTTGTAGAAAAAGGAAAAGAAAGCAAGGAGAATGTTTTCATTGTGGGGAGACTGGACACATCAGCAAAGACTGCCCTGAGAAGCAGACCGGACCTTCTGGCGGTACATCGTTAACTTATTCTAGATGCTTTGTTTTATCCTATTTCTCTCCTCGATCCTATCTTGAGAACCATAGGTAGAATCTTTTTGGATGTAAATATGTAGTTGAAACATGTTATGGATGATGGTTGCAAGTGGTTGCAAGTGATTGCTAGTGGTTGCATATACACACACAATCTAGGTTTTAGATCGGCTCAGTCACTTCATATTGCATATGCATATATGTTTGCATTCGTATATGGTTGAACTTTAATGTGTTATCATATGGATGTTGCATTTGTATGAATGATTGTGCACTCATGTAGAATCATGAATAGGAAAATTTGCATACATAATGGATTCATGGCACTTACATAATTCGCATTAAGGAGGTCAACTGAATCAGTAGACCGCCTGATTTTGCATTAGATAAGTACATGTACACACACACACACACTTCGCATATGATCATGAAGCATTAGAAGTCTTTTAAGGACAATGGATGCTCGTGTTTGATGGATGAGTAGATGGATGATTGGATGTTAGGATATACATTCCTCCTAACTTGAAGATTTCGGGGACGAAATCCTTTTAAGTGGGGGAGAATGTAACACCCCGTGTATTCTATAACCGTGAAAGTCATAAATTAAAGTATAATTAATTTCAAATCAAAGAATTAAGGGAAACGGGATACGCCATTGTGTTCATCTCGGAAAAATACGCGAAATAGAGTCCGAGTTTACGCAAAACGGATAACGTGTGAAGAAGATATCTTTAATTTAAATATCGCAGCAAAACATGAAAAAAAGAAGAATGGGAAACGAATAATGTTTAGCATTGTTCTAGGATTTGTAAGCAAAATACATAGTAGCTCATTTGGTTGGAACGCATGACTTGCATACAAGAGGTACAGAGTTCGATCCCCGCCAGCGCCCTATTTTTGTTTTAGGGGAATGGCTTAAAATAGCCTAGTGTGAACGCAGTTCAAAAAGTGGTTTAGTGTGAAAATGGGTAATTGGGAAGATAGAGAAAAAAAATGAATATATATATAATATATATATATATACATATACGCATATATATATATATATATATGACGTATACGCATCATGTAGCGTACGTTGCGCATTTTTGGTTGTCAAGGATGGTTTTTTTTTTTTTTGGCCTTCTCCAATTTTTAATTATGACAAATTAAAGGTAAGAAAATATTTATTCATATATAAATAAATATTTATATATGGGTAATTAATACGGTAAAGGGGAAAATGTATCTATTAAATACGTATTTACGTTTGAATTGGTGAACATTTAATACGCTGAGTCATTTCTGACTCATCGCTGAGTCAATGCTGAGTCATTTCTGACTCATGGCTGAGTCAATAGGATAACTCTATCCTGACTGAACGGTTGTGGTCATTTCTAGGATTAATCAAACGGCCTAAATTAATCCTAAAATTCTATATATACAACTCAAACCTGACCTAAACTCACACAAAAAATAAGAATAAGGCCATCATGCTGCTGAGGAACGACTAGGAGTAGCCACCAATTTGAGAGAAGATTAGAAGGCAAATTCTAAAGCATAAAGCAACTTAAACAAATCAAATCAACGCCTACGTCAAAAGGAGTCGCATCTCCAAATTCCTGAATTGGAGAATTCGCCACACGATTGTAAGTAGAGTATTATTTTGGTATGAATAAATAACTGTGTTGGTTTGTACACTTGATTTGTGGTGATAAGTAATTCATATTTGTGCGTTACTATGATTCTTATCGATTTGGAATATTGTATAACGATTGGATATTCGCAAAGTATGTTATTCATTATAAAAACTACATGTTTGCGGTAGTTTTATGCAAGTATACGTTTGGATATTCGCAAAGTATGTTATTCATTATAAAAACTACATGTTTGCGGTAGTTTTATGCAAATATACGTTTGGATATTCGCAAAGTATGTAATTCATGTTATAGCTACATGTATGTAGTTGTTTAATTGAAATTCATGCAAGTATGTGGTTTTGCTACTATGCCATCATGATGTATATTTTTGTACAAAAATCATTTTGTGTGTAATTGGAACAAATTTGGGTTATTATAATTCATATGAAATTATGTTGAAAATTTGGCATCATGTTCTATATATTAAGCCATACTTTTGTACTAGAAAACCTCTTTGCGAACTTATGAATATGACTAGGCTATGTTTGATATTTTGCATAATTGAAAAACATGTTAGGTCTATATTGTTAACAAGAATTATATGATGACATATGTTGTACATAGCTAGGTTAGATTTAAAATCCCATTTGCAAGTTTGCACGACTAAAGTAAAAATCATGATTTCATGTTTAGAAATATTTATGCCATAAGTATATGTGTGCCATGGTTATGTGAATAAATTTAAAATCATGATTAAGTTGGAATAATTCTAGTTGAACTATACTTTTGTATTAGTAACAAAAGTAAGCACCTTTGTAAACATGTAGTAATCTTATGAACATGATTTGCTTATGTTTGACATTATGCCTAAATAAAAATATCGGTTTATGTTGTAGTTAAGACTATGTGTCAATGATGATATCCAATTTAGATTCTTAACTTAACTACAAGTTTACATGCTTTGATTCATGTCACTTATGCTTTATGACCAAAGTATACGTTACTACTATGAAAGTACACCAGTTTCTATTTTGTAGTTCCAACGTTATGTTGCAAGTTCATGCGTTCACATTCCCCTTTTTGTGTATGTAATCACACTTTAAGCCTCCCCTTTTTCACATGGCTAAGTTGGGCTTAAAAAGGCTAAGCCCAACATATATATATAATAAACGAACGTATTAAACGGGGGAAAATAGCGTTGGGCCAAATTAATTAATAAATGAAAATATAAAGTAAAGGGGCCCAAACTCAAGTATGGGTTGGGCCCATGATTGGTGTAACCTTCACACCATTGATTTTTAATAATGGGCCGCAAATATTTACATATAAGAAAATAAAGAAGAAAGACAAAATATGTAAACGTAGAAAATACGATGTGTTTAACCCGAGGTTGGATTGAGTTGTGATGTAAACCTGCCCGGAACCGCCCGGCTGTCCAGTAGTCACAACAATACCTATCCAATGTGGGTGGTTAAACATGGAGCCCAATAAGGACCCGAGGTTAGACTGAGTTGTGGCGTAAGACTGCCCGGAACCAACCGGCAACAGGCAGCCACAACAATACCTGTCTAATGTGAGAGGTCAAGGCTTTAATAAGACAATTAAGGCTGAGTCAGGACTGATAGGATTAAGTAAACTAAAGACTTAATCAAAAATGGGACATGCTAAACTAAACAGACTAATTGGGGGTTAGGTTCATAAAACACTTAACCAACTTAGCATGTTGGCTAGAAGTAGAAAACCTAGTAGCGGGGGACCCTTTTCAGCAGTAACCCTATAAGGTGTATCATGATACCCTGAAACTAGGCAGGGTGGGGCACGATTACTGGGCTGATTGTAAGAGGTCAAATCGACGGCGGTGGTGCAGCAGTGTAGGTTCTAACGGGGTGCGGGCGTGCACACACTCCGGCGCAGAAAAATAAGGCACTGGGCACCAGTAGCATACCTGTGCATTCTAGAATTGTGTCGGGCCGCCACCATGGGACTTGATACACCCCATGGTGGGACCAGCATAGGTAACTACAACATCGGGGGCCGTAAGACACATGTAACTATGAGAGTAGGAGCCGATCATCGTAAAATGGATCACTTCACCCTGGTTATGGGGTGCCTATTTGGAACTAGTTTATATGGGTACAGAGATTAATATGGGGTACGATAGTATATTCGACCCTAGACAACTTTACCAAGTTTATAGTGCTTTCCCCATTTCTAGTTTATACTTATCATACCCAGTTCTTTATTCATAGACAGAGTAGTCCTCGACTTACTCAGGCTTTATGTCTGACTCTACTTTTCTTTCGTCTTCTTTTCTTCCGTTTCCTCCCCCCGCCCCCAGGTCCACAGGGAGGGAATACTGCAGCTTGACCAGCCTTCATATCCAGCTTGAAGAGAAAGAATGTATTGCTTGGACCTTTCCGTTTTGAACTATGGCTTTGGACAGCAACTATGGGACTTTTGCAGTTTATTTATGTTTTCTTTATGCTTCTTTAAATAATGTAATCAAGACAGTTATGATTTTGGAAATTTTGTAAGACAATTATGGCATGGTTTGTGTAACACATATTTTAATGAAATAAAAGTTGTTGTTTTCCGCTGTTCAAAAATATGTGTTCTTATATCTGTCTTGTATATCTGTGACTTATACTTATAAACCTCCACCAAAATTAGGGCATTCCCTTTGAGAGTGACTCTAACGGAGGTGGGGTGTTTCATCGCTGTTTAGATTTACAAAGCATATATTATAACAACAGCGCTATAATCGCTGTTTAGAATTTAATAAAAAAACATTTATTATCTCGCTTATAATTTCCTTTTTAATTTGCTGAGTTCAAATTTCATTTTAGATATTGGTTTCAAAACTGATTTTCACTTTTCCGTATAAATTCAAATTTGAATTTATATTTCAATTTACCTAACGATAAATAATTCACCAAATTCATATACCCGTTTAAAATTAACTTCTTGTTTAAATAAACAAGTTTTTACCTTTTTAACTTCATTCGAAATTACACTTCAACTTTTGGGAAAATATATTTCCTTTTTAATCACAAATTTCATTTTCTATACTTGAAAATATATTACGGTATTTAAAGACCAAATTTCTAGGGTTAGGGTAATTTAACATACCACAATCAATCATAGTATACACATCACAGTAAATAACAAACAGCAATATAAATGTTGAGGAATCCAGTTGGATCCCTCCAACCTGTTTCCCTGCATCCACAGATGTCAGCCAACATTAATCATAGTAAATATCGCTAAAAATTGATCAATGGTATAACTATATCAACTATTCAACCAATTTTATCAGTCATTCATTCAAACAACCATCACATAGTATAAAATAACTAGAAATAAATAAAAAAACTCGTTTATATAAAAATATAAATGAGTCAGAGTTAGTGGCTTACTCATATTGTTTTGCTGTTGGCGGTTCTGCTTTTATTTCATTTAAAATCAAACAACGTTTGAGTTTATCGCGACACTCCAGTAGTCTTGTTCTCAACCATTCAAGTTCTACAACGTAAATCGTCATGCCATGATTTCAATGGATTTGGTCGTGTTAATTCTGTTCATGAAGGAATAATTTATGCACGATGCAGTATTTAATTTAAAAATTAAAAATATATTTAATATACTAATTTCCTTAAATTTCTTAATCACCTTTAATTTTGTAATTAGGCTCCATAATTCCCTTCTTCTCCCGTATAATCTTGTCTTCCGCGTGAAGGATTCGAAACCACTACTGTATTCTTTCAAAACTCATTTCATCATGCTTTTCTTTATCATTGTGCTTCATTAATCAATCCAACCAAGAACAAACTCACAATCATATATAATCTGCGTCTCCTGCTATGTGTTTTTTCCACCATCGCTCCACCGGTTGTCTGATGTAGAGTCATGTATTGTGCATATGATAAGGCTTCTGCAAATAATGCTATAGTCTCTGCATCAATTCTTGTACATCAAACAGTTATTTGAGCCACCGATACCTGGTCCTATTAACCAAAACTTTGTCCGTTTTAAAATTAACATATGTGTATACCGCTAGTCTAATTTCCATCCACTCTCCTCCTATGTTTGACCAAGTTATAAATATTTCAATATTAACGTTGATTAAAATTGTTATAATTAATTTAGAATTATTAACTTTAATTGTGTATTAGCATTAAACAATCCCTAATTCCACGTTATCCTGATTAACCCCATTTTCAACCCTAATCAATTTATATGCCACGCATTTTGTCTTTTCCAGGGAAATAAACCCAGTTTTGCTTCCTCTTATACCAAGAAAGTCACGATAACTTTAGTTTGACAAAACTCAAAACTTGATTGCCAAATCCACGCATCGCATTCCCCATTGAACACGGTTGCTTTTAATACTTCTTCTCAACACCCCACTCTCTACCCAACGGTATCCTTTACGCCCTATTACTCCCTCACGAACATCGAAGAACAGCCCATTGCCGTGACTCCCAGTATCAAACCCACTTTTCATGATTCACCGTACATGAGTCCGCCCTCACCAATCCCAAGTGTAACCATATTCCTTCACGCCCACTCTCAGCTTTGAGCAGCAACCCCAAACAATTGCAAAAGCTTCTGCTCTTTTTTTATATCCAAGACCAGAAAGAGGACCAGCACTTTACAGTGACCTGAGAGCAGTCACTGACTGGAGCAGGCTCGGTCTAAAGCCACCTAGCCTTCAGATCGCCGGACCTCAAGTCGCGCTGAGTAATTCTAGTGAACAAAAATTTAGTGCGCCTCCTTCCAGACTACTGCCGAATGAAGATTTACCCCCTTTTAACTCAAAACGATGGTCTTTTTATTTTTATGATTTATCCCTGAACTGATTATCGCATTTGAAGGTGGGTATTTTATTTTTTCGTTTATTTCTGTTGGAAGAAAGTTTTTGGGAATCAAAGGAAGAGATGGAAACTATAGAGAAAATGGGAAATTAGCAGATTGGGGATGGCTTTACCCGTATTTAAAGGAAAAGAAAGTGTGGCAGTCACGGCTTCTGTTGCTTAGCACTCATGGTTTAATAGACTAGGACGCACGATTTTTGGTTACTTGACTCCCACGGAATTAACACTTGGGTGGCACGCTGATGAATGGGGACAAAATTTTATGTGTAATTTTTTTTTTAAATTTTGGTATAGTTTCTTGTTCACTTTGCAGTTAGTACCAGACTTTTATGCTTTTAAAATACTAAAGATGGCCACCCAAATTCTCATTACTAGAAACGTATTTCCTTTTAGGACCCATCGTTCCAGTTAGCACGTACCAGCCTTAGCATTAAATGGTGGAATAATGCATCCCAAAACAAAGATTAATGCGATTGCACTTGTTATTAAACAAACGTAAACATGAAATTATAAATAGAAGAATTAACTAATAACCTACGTGCAGCAATTTAAATTTCTTTAATGTAAAATATTCATGTATATTAAGGTATTGGTTGGTTGTTATGTTGGGTACGTATGTTTTTCGTTCATGTTCGAACTGCTATGGACAGAAATAAGAGTACGATCGTGTTCAGGGAGGTACCATGATCCCAAAAATATAATAATATCGGTAGGTTAACTTATATTATGAAACCCCCAAAATATTGATATAGGGTGCAAAATACTCCAAATAAAAAGTTGCGTATTTAATTAATTAAAAATTGCAGTAAAATTCTAAAAATTAAATTATAACTACGCCTCAATAGAACCTTGTCCAAATTCGAGACCGATATTTAAATATATTAAATAAACCGTTATATTCTATATACGATTCCATAGTGTAATGACCCCGGATTTTGGCGATCTTGGTTATCCAATATCCAACACATATCAAACATCCAAGGATCGAAAATACCGGTCATTAATGAAAGAAATTAGAGGGTGAGAATAGATAAGATAGAAACTTAGAATAAAAGAAAAAGAAGAATAAAATATCAAAGTAACACGAATCTCACAGCAGAACGAATAAATATATTTCGTAACATAACTTTGAAATACAAATATGTACTTGAATATACATATCATTATCAATGTACAACACTTATAACACAACGGAAATAACAATAGCTATGTGATCTTGAAGCCTCCTGCTCCAAGGTCTCCAAGCACATCTGTAAATCCCGACTATTTGACTGCCAATACAAAATTAGGCACCCAAGAGTTTAGGGAAAACAAAACAAAGTAAACTCCGGGTCAGTCATGGGACTGGTGTGAGTAAAACAGTTTAAAACAATTGGAACAAGTAAACGATATCTCATAAGATCACGCCGTATAACGGAACGGGATTTTCCCTTAAGAGAATCCAAAATATCTTTATATCAAAACCTTTTGATATTATAATAATGTCTATCAACCACAATATAATAATCATCTAGCAGAAACGCTTTCATCTCACGTTCTACATATATAGTATACAATCAAAACCGCAAGCACGTATTTGGTAATAGATTTTGAACCATGACAAGGTATGGAACCACCTTTCGCTAGTGTACCTCTAGAGAGGAATACACAGGGTTTAACAAGAACATCTTGCAACCCGACCAGACATGACCGACCACTCATTTCGCTTGAGTGTATCGAATGTATACAACCAACAGTTGGGATCAACAACCATTCCCAAATGGGACAGCATCAACAATAGATTTTTAGAAGTAAATGAAACTCTAGATCAGATGATTATACACCCTACTTCGGAGCGACCGACTTAGCCATGCTGCCTACCCAATTTCTATCATTTACCGGTTGATGAGGCTTGAGGTTACGCTTCATTATCACATCAGATTCACTTCGAATGCGACATTGTCAGGTCCATCGAAAATCACTAATTGACGTCTACAACAGTACATTACGTGTTAGCTAAAGAAGTTTCCTTCTCCGCTTCCACTCTTGGTACAGTTGAAGAAATCAATGTACGTGACCTTTCTGGGAATACTTTGTAAAACATTCATCCATACCAGTCACCCAGGAACATGATGAACCGAATGCACTATTCAGTATATCCATCTTAGGCACTGTTATCTAACATTTATAAAATAGTCCTTGCACTTTACTCCGTCTTCAATTATCTTTGGCATATATGATTCGTAACGCTTATGCCAATATAGAGTGGTTCTTTGGATAATAATCCAACCGGTCTCTCCATATTAACAACGTTAAAATGGTCAAAACATTGATAGTCTGTGAGTTAACTATCAAAGAAAAACACGTGTGCAAACAACGATATTATTTCCAAATGGAAATTCTATCAATCAATCATCAATCATATATATAGATATATCTCTCTATCTCTCTATACATATATATATATATATATATATTTCCTTATTTTCTATGTTTAGAAAATATACGTTATTAACACTGGAAAACATTTCCATTGTTTATTTACATATCACTATCATTTCACAACTATCAGTCCCTGACTGTAAACTAGTAGGAGCACAATTCTCTAATCAGTTTCTAATCTGGTTTAACTCTATTTCTTTTAACTATGTTCGATTAACTCTTATTGAATAACTATGTTCAATTGACTTCTATTTGAATAACTCCTTTTGATAAACTCCATTTGATAAACTCAATTTAATTAACCCGGTTTACCAACTCGACTTAATTAACTTAACTTGACGAACTTACTCGACCCACTTAACTTGGTTACTTAACTTGGCTACCTCTACTTTGATTAACTCGCTTTGGTTAACTCAATTTGATTCACTTAACTCGATAACTCAATTTGATTACCTTAACTCGCTAACTAAATTTGATTAACTCGACTAACTTCACCCATTTGGTTAACTTGACTAACTTAGCCCATTTGGTTAATCTGGTTTAACTAACTTATTTGATAAATCTGGTTTAACTAACTCATTTGACCAATCCCTTTTAATAATCCTATTTATTCCCTAAATAATTATTCTCTTTTTTATAATTCTACTTATTCCCTAAATAAATATTTCCTTTTTATTTTCTCTATTTATTTTCCAAATAAATATTTACTTTTATTTATTTTCTAAATAAATATTTCTTTTATAAAATCCTATGATTTTATAAACATTTCATTTTCAATATACATATTTGAAAATTCCTTTTGATATTCTAGTATCACAGATGGTGTTTAACATATCAAGCTATGATGTCCAATATCGTTCATACATATATAATCAACAACATATTAAATATCACATCATATATTACAATATATGAATCACAGTAACATAAATGCTGAAGAATCCAGTTGGATTCCTCCAACCTGTCTCCTTGCATCCATAGATGTTTTGTAATAAAATCAACATCACTTTCATTTCCATATGATATATTATGTTAAACAGAATCAATATAGAAATTCAACTAACTGATTAGTAGTTCAATCAAACAGTCAACACACAGTCTATCAGCCAATAATTAACAGTTCTAAAAATACAACATGAAACTATAAACTATTCAGAGTTAGTGAGATTTACTCACTTTGGCAGTTTATCGTTAAAGAACGATAAACTGTTATTTGATTTGAATCAAACAATTTAATTCTCCATAAATTCATACGAGCCCCAATCCACTTTCAATCAACTTCATTGTGAAGCTCTCGTCCGTACGATCCCAACGGATCTTGATTTTCTGAATTTTGTTAACGTATGCTCAAGTTATAACATTTCAAAGTTTGAACACTTATTAAGTAAATAAACATGGATTTTATTTTTGATATAAAGGGCCTTACCCTCTAAATCACTGGCCCAAGTCCTTCAGGCCCACACCCGCTCCCATATTTTCTTTTCTTCCCCGATTGAAACTACCGTGGCCTCTTACATTCTTTTGCCATGTTTTGGAACAACCTGGTTCTTCCTCATGCAATACCTTTGACTATTTAGACCAGGATGTAGAAATACTGCTTCTGTTCTTCACGCTTGTATTTTCCATGCCACGTGTATATGTTAAAACAAACAGCCTCCCTTTGAACTTGTTCCCGACTTTCCTGAACGTGCTTCAGCACTGAAGACAGAACCCACGTTATCTTCTCACAAGAAATACCCTAGCCCCATTTAAACTCCCTTCTTAACATTACCAGGCAATTGTATTATGTCTTTAAACTTCATTAACAGTAAATCTAAGTATATACTTGCGTTATCCCTCTCGCTCATCTTCTTCCTGACCAAATTCGATACTCCAGTATTGCCATTTCCGCTCCTTCAAACCTCCACCGCTACCACCATACACCACCCAATCACACAAAAAAGCCACCATCGAACTCCCTTTCATCTTCTCCTTCCTTCCATCACCATTTCCGCACACTCGCACCTCTTATCAACTCCGCGTCTTCTACCTTTACACTGCCAGCACGGTGTTCATCACGACACCGATTGCAACCGGATCACCCCAGAAAAAGTAACAAGATGTTATTCGAGCTTTTGTGTACCAATCCATTTCCCAAATCGTGATTTGAAGCTCGGATTGTTTACAACAATGAACCCTAGGTTTACAACTACAAAATCCAATGAAC
Source organism: Allium sativum (assembly GCA_030737875.1). Lineage (NCBI taxonomy): Eukaryota > Viridiplantae > Streptophyta > Magnoliopsida > Asparagales > Amaryllidaceae > Allium > Allium sativum. The sequence goes on from CM060924.1 coordinate 837,378,481, forward strand.
AACACTAAAATCGCACCCCTCAGTTCTCACATAGAATCGAAGCTCGGCCTCCGACGATCTCAACAAACTAGGTTTCAAGAATTAAGGATTTATCTCCGATTTGTTTTGATTTTAGATGTGAGGATTTTCACTATTTATATTTTGCTGAAGGATGCAGCGCAAAAGTATAATTGACCAGAGCATGAAATAAAATTAGGTGTAGGAATTTAGTTAAGGGGTATTTATAGGGTTTTTCCCAAAATATCTAGATATTTTTATGTTGAGATATTTTAGTTTTATATTCGTTTTATATTCGTTATTCCCTTCTAAAAATTCGTGTGATCACACACAACACCCAAAAATCACGAAACTGGACAGCTCGACATTACGGTCCCAATGAAACTGGTTTCATCGAATTCCGACTCCATTTGCAAAACCGACTATTTTTAAAGCTCTGGATGACCCATTTAAATATATAAATATATTTAAGTATAATTAAATTTAATATTTAAAAATAAATATTATCGTCTACACAGTGGAATACCATACAGCTCTAGAATATTCCTATATGAATTTCTAACTTGATATTTCTAATCTGGGCCAACCCGATATTGGATTTATATTGAAATTCCTTTTTAAAATATAAATAATTCCTTTATAAATTATAAAGGAATTCCACAGCGACTTTTCTGAAATTTGATTTGGACATGAATCAAAATCTACACGACGAAATCCCGATTTTTCTCTTCCACTAGAAAGATATACTCCACCAGCTCCATACGTTTCTTGTTTCATAGAAATCCGATTTAAAACAGACCCTGTATATTTAGTTGAAGTTCGAATCGCCAATTTACGAATTGCAGCGCCATTTCGAGCTCGATTTTATTTATAATATAATTATACGTTCAAACTGTCGTTTATATAATATATTCGTTATTCAAATTCAATTCCAAGCTGAATTAAATATCACAGATGATCTGGTTCACACCATATCGTCATTTCAGCCAATTCTGATTATTTCAGAATTAAATATATTATTTAATTTATTATTTTAATTAGATATTCACCATTATTTAATTCACTATATCACTATTTATATAATTAAATAAATTAATTATAATACCTCTGCAAATGCGGGTCATTACAAACTTCCCCACTTAAAATAATTTCGTCCTCGAAATTGCTAGGGTAGAGAACGACCCTATCGACTGGTTAGAACATATTTGTTCACTTCTTAACTTTAGTTTCAACTGAACCAATTACATTTCAATTAAATACTAATTAAATCTTATCAACGAAAATTTTCAAAAATCCTGAAAATTTTCTAACACCTTTACTTTTCGAAAAATTTCGCCAGCACCTCCTTTGTACTGGTCAATAAGTCAAACTCCAACTCGCCTCTCTAGGCCATCTCCAACCCAAAAGAAAATCAAACAGCCAAGCGGCTTGCCAATTCGGCTCATAAATCTTATATCCAATAGAAATATAAACTTGTTCCTTTTTGTCGGCATATCAACTCTATCACTTCCATATGTTATCAACTCAGCATATACCAATGTTATCCCAATCAAATTCCAATCTGCTTTTATCCACAACACCACCATTCGCTTATATATCCGAGCCAAATATCATTTTAACTCGAGTTTCTTCTCGATTCCCAACTCTTAACTTGATTATCCCATTACACTTCAAATTTGAATCTCACAATCCAATTTGTCTTGATATCATTCTAATTCAATCTTAGTTACCCCTTTACTGGCTTTTCTTTAATTCAATTTTGCTTTCACAAATTTCTGTTAAATTTGTTTTTTAATCCAACAGTCTTTCCCTGGGAGTTTTTAAACAGTTTACTCTTTCAAAAATCAAATTTTCCTTTTGAACATGTACTGAGCCCTTAATTAATATTCCATTAGTTAAATCACTTCTCTACTTCTTTATCAATATTTGTTAACCAAATATTTTCAATAACCATATTGGCCTTTTATGTTATTTGGAAAACATTTCCAAATATCGCCTTCCTTTATTTACTAAACTTTAGAAAATATATGCTATTTATAATTGGGAAATATTCCAATTACTTATCTCTTTTCCGATCTCGTTTATTTCTATACTTAGGAAATATTCTTTATTATATTTCCAAGCTTACACTTATTTGGGTTAAAACGGATGTTTTGTAAAACATCGTTACGACAACCCAAATACTATATTCAACTAACTCTTTATTAAACATTGATCTTTGAGCCTGAAATCTTACTATTTATTTGTTAATAATGAAATCAATCAAGTTGGGGCATAACTACCTCTCAGACCTTGACTGAATAACATTTATAACGTCAAGACAGATATGACTACTTACTCGAATAATCAATACCATACAACTACTTATTCACTTTTAAACACGTATATGCTTCCTCTTTCTATTCTTACTAGATTTTATTCTTAGTCTTCCTTTTTGATTTTACTATTCTATTTCTAAGATCATTTCCTTATCGACTTCTACATATATATCGATACGTTGATTTCTAACTATCAAATTATCTTAAAAATATTCTAACTCCTTAAATTCCCGGAAAAATTCGCCATAACCTCCTTTGTACCACGAGCATCGAGATATTTCAAATAGCCTCCCATGGCCCTCACCAATCCAAAAGAAAAAGAAAATGACAAGCGGCTAGCCAATACGGCGCATAAAATCTCATATATGAATTAAATACATACCTTTTCGTCGAGCATTCTATTTATATACCTTCATACCTTATCTACACCTATCTCATGTATATTTATACCTGCCCAATCTATTTTAACTATACCTGATAGTTTTAACTCAATTCGTTAATTAATTTGTTAATTAACTCTTTAGTCTATTTCACTTTTATATTTGAACATGACATGTTCAAATAAATTTTAACTTGCTTATTAACTAATTTGAATCCAAATTTCAAATTTAAGTTCTATATTCGATTTCGAATATCCATTTACAAATCCAATTCCCCTTTCAAAGTTCAACTTCAAATTCAAAACTCAACTAACTAATTCCTCTTCGACATAGTTAATTCTATTCAATTTCTATTCAAATTTTATATCACTTCTATTATTCAAATCTATATATCAAATTCTATTATTCAAATTCTATATATCAAATTCTATTATTCAAATTCTATATTATAAATTCTATATTATAAATCCCATTTTGAAATTCAACATAACTTATCTTTCCCAAAACAAATTCAAAACAGTATCTTTGGTAGTAATTCGTCACTTACAACTCGAAAATAAATACTGATGATGCAGCTGTCATCATCAGAATATATTTTCCAGCGATCGAAGTAAGTTCAATACTATAAAACCATTTCTAAACATTTCCCATTTGAAATTCATTTCAAAATATAATTCACACTACTTGTAAAATAATTTAAAATCTCCGAGGATCTTAAATTTTCCTTATTTTTAATCCAAATCCATTTACAAACACATATCCAATCCTCCAGAATTTTAGTTCAATTTCTGGTTTAAATTTCAGATTTAACTCATCTGATTTCACGTATTTCACTTATATGAATTCTGATTGGTTATTTACATAACTATTTTACTTTTTATAATTTTACTCGATTATAATAATAACTAATATATTCATTATAATATAATTTTGATACATATATCTTCTCTATATCAAGATATACCTTGTGTAAACTTATTTTAATTTACCCTCTTTTCAAAACATATCGTGTCGACCCATCGTATTCAAGTGTTTATAAACTCCTACCGATACAGTGGATCAAACTGATCGACCAGAATCCATAAGCCACTCAACCAATGAATCTCCACAATATAAAACAATTTTTATATCAAATAACAAATACGTTCACTCGTATATATACACTCAACTCAATCTAGGGTATTACTAACCCTATCTCTACTGAGTCACGCCACAGAGCCAATGTAATTCACTTAACCATATGCTCTGATACCAATTGTAATGACCCGGGATTTTGGCGATCTTGGTTATCCGATATACAACACATATCGAACATCCAAGGATCGAAAATACCGGTCATTAATGAAAGAAATTAGAGGGTGAAAATAGATAAGACAGAAACTTAGAATAGAAGAAGAAGTAGAATACAATATCAGAGTAACACGAATCTCACAGCGGAACGAATAAATATATTTCATGTCATAACTTTGAAATACAAATACGTACTTGAATATACATATCATTATCAAAGTACAACACTTACAACACATCGGAAATAACAATAGCTATATGATCTTGAAGCCTCCTGCTCCAAGGTCTCCAAGTACATCTGTAAATCCCGACTATTTGACCGCCCATACAAAATTAGGCACCCAAGAGTTTAGGGAAAACAAAACAAAGTAAACTCCGGGTCAGTCATGGGACTGGTGTGGGTAAAACGGTTTAAAACAATTGGAACAAGTAAATGATATCTCATAAGACCATGCCGTATAACGGAACGGGATTTTCCCTTATGAGAATCCAAAATATCTTTATATCAAAACCTTTTGATATTATAATAATGTCTATCAACCACAATATAATAATCATTTAGCAGAAACGCTTTCATCTCACGTTCTACATATATAGTATACAATCAAAACCGCAAGCATGTATTGGGTAATAGATTTTGAACCATGACAAGGTATGGAACCACCTTTTTCTAGTGTACCTCTAGAGAGGAATACACTGGGTTCAACAAGAACATCTTGCAACCCGGCCACACATGACCGACCACTCATTTCGCTTGAGTGTATCGAATGTATATCACCAAGAGTTGGGATCAGCAACCATTCCCGAATGGGACAACATCAACTATAGATTTTTAGAAGTAAATGAAACTCTAGATCAGATGATTATACACCCTACTTCGGAGCGACCGACTTAGCCATGTTGCCTGCCCGATTTCTGTCATTTACCGGTTGATGAGGCTTCAGGTTACGCTTCATTATCACATCAGATTCACTTCGAATGCCACATTATCAGATCCATCGAAAATCACTAATTGACGTCTACAACAGTACATTACGTGTTAGCTAAAGAAGTTTTTTTCTCCGCTTCCACTCTTGGTACGGTTGAAGAAATCAATGTACGTGACCTTTCTGGAAATACTCTGTCAGACATTCATCCATACCAGTCACCCAGGAACAGGATGAACCGAAGGCACTATTCAGTATATCCATCTTAGGCACTGTTATCTAACATTTATACAACAGCCCTTGCACTTTACTCCATCTTCAATTATCTCTGGCATATATGATTCACAACGCTTATGACAATATAGAGTGGTTCTTTGGATAATAATCCAACTGATCTCTCCATATTAACAACGTTAAAATGGTCAAAACATTGATAGTCTGTGAGTTAACTATCAAAGAAAAATACGTGTGCAAACAACGATATTATTTCCAGATGGAAATTCTATCAATCAATCATCAATCATATATATATATATATATATTTCCTTATTTTCTATGTTTAGAAAATATGCGTTATTAACACTGGAAAACATTTCCATTGTTTATTTACATATCACTATCATTTCACAACTATCAGTCCCTGACTGTAAACTAGTAGGAGAACAATTCTCTAATCGGTTTCTAATCTGGTTTAACTCTATTTCTTTTAACTATGTTCAATTAACTCTTATTGAATAACTATGTTCAATTGACTTCTATTTGAATAACTCCTTTTGATAAACTCCATTTGATAAACTCAATTTAATTCACTTGGTTTACCAACTCGACTTAATTAACTCAACCTGACGAACTTACTCGACCTACTTAACTTGGTTACTTAACTTGGCTAACTCTACTTTGATTAACTCGCTTTGGTTAACTCAATTTGATTCACTTAACTCGATAACTCAATTTGATTACCTTAACTCGCTAACTAAATTTAATTTACTCGACTAACTTCACCCATTTGGTTAACTTGACTAACTTAGCCCATTTGGTTAACTTGACTAACTTAGCCCATTTGCTTAATATGGTTTAACCAACTTATTTGATAAATCTGGTTTAACTAACTCATTTGACCAATCCCTTTTAATAATCCTATTTATTCCCTAAATAATTATTCTCTTTTTATAATTCTATTTATTCCCTAAATAAATATTTCCTATTTATTTTCTCTATTTATTTTCCAAATAAATATTTACTTTTATTTATTTTCTAAATAAATTTTTCTTTTATAAAATCCTATGATTTTATAAACATTTCATTTTCAATATACATATTTGAAAATTCCTTTTGATATTCTAGTATCACTGATGGTGTTTAACATATCAAGCTATGATGTCCAATATCGTTCATACATATATAATCAACAACAGATTAAATATCACATCATATATTACAATATATGAATCACAGTAACATGAATGTTGAGGAATCCAGTTGGATTCCTCCAACCTGTCTCCCTGCATCCATAGATGTTATGTAATAAAATCAACATCACTTTCAGTTCCATATGATATATTCTGTTAAACAGAATCAATATAGAAATTCAACTAACTGACTAGCAGTTCAATTAAACAGTCAACACATAGTCAATCAGCCAATATTTAACAGTTCTAAAAATACAACATGAAATTATAAACTGTTCAGAGTTAGTGAGATTTACTCACTTTGGCAGTTCATCGTTAAAGAACGATAAACTATTATTTGATTTGAATCAAACAATTTAATTCGCCATAAATTCATACGAGCGCCAATCCACTTTCAGTCAGCTTCATTGTGAAGCTCTCGTCCATACGATCCCAACGGATCTTGATTTTCTGAATTTCGTTAATTTATGTTCAAGTTATAACATTTCAAAGTTTGAACACTTATTAAATAAATAAACATGGATTTTATTTTTATTATAAAGGGACTTACCCTCTAAATCACTGGCCCAAGTCCTTCAGGCCCACACTCGATCCCATATTTTCTTTTCTTCCCCGATCGAAACTACCGTGTCCTCTTCCATTCTTTTGAAACGTTTTGGAACAACCTGGTTCTTCCTCATGCAATACCTTTGACTATTTAGACCGGGATGTAGAAATACGGCTTCTGTTCTTCACGTCCGTATTTTCCATGCCACGTGTATATGTTAAAACAAATAGCCTCCCTTTGAACTTGTGCCCGACTTTCCTGAACGTGCTTCAGCACTGAAGACAGAACCCACGTTATTGTCTCACAAGAAATACCCTGGCCCCATTTAAACTCCCTTCTTAACATTACCAGGCAATTGTATTAAGTCTTTAAACTTCATTAACAATAAATCTAAGTATATACTTACGTTATCCCTCTCGCTCATCTTCTTCCTGACCAAATTCAATACTCCAGTATTGCCATTTCCGCTCCTTCAAACCTCCACCGCTACCACCATACACCACCCAATCACGCACAAAAGCCACCATCGAACTCCCTTTCATATTCTCCTTCCTTCCATTACCATTTCCCCACACTCGCACCTCTTATCGACTCCGCGTCTTCTGCCTTTACATCGCCAGCACGGTGTTCATTGCGACACCGATTGCAACCGGATCCCCCCAGAAAAAGTAACAAGATGTTATTCGAGCTTTTGTGTACTAATCCATTTCCCAAATCGTGATTTGAAGCTCGAATTTTTTACAACCATGAACCCTAGGTTTACAGCTACAAAATCCAACGAACAACACTGAAATTGCACCCCTCAGTTGTCACATAGAATCGAAGCTCGGCCTCCGACGATCTCAACAAACTTGGTTTCAAGAATTTAGTTAAGGGGTATTTATAGGGTTTTTCCCAAAATATCTAGATAATTTTATGTTGAGATATTTTAGTTTTATATTCGTTTTATATTCGTTATTCCCTTCTAAAAATTCGTGTGATCACACACAATACCCAAAAATCACGAAACTGGATAGCTCGACATTACGGTCCCAATGAAACTGGTTTCATCGAATTCCGACTCCGTTTGCAAAACCAACTTTTTTTAAAGCTCTGGATGACCCATTTAAATATATAAATATATTTAAATATAATTAAATTTAATATTTAGAAATAAATATTATCGTCTATATTCACAGTGGAATACCATACAGCTCTAGAATATTCCTATATGAATTTCTAACTTGATATTTCTAATCTGGGTCAACCCGATATTGGATTTATATTGAAATTCCTTTTTAAAATATAAATAATTCCTTTATAAATTATAAAGAAATTCCATAGCAACTTTTCTGAAATTTGATTTGGACATGAATCAAAATCTACACGACGAAATCCCGATTTTGCTCTTCCACTAGAAAGATATACACCACCAGCTCCACACGTTTCTTGTTTCATAGAAATCCGATTTAAAGCAGACCCTGTATATTCCATTGAAGTTCAAATCACCAATTAATGAATTGCAGCGCCATTTCGAGCTCGATTTTAATTATAATATAATTATACGTTCAAACTGTCGTTTATATAATATATTCGTTATTCAAATTCAATTCCAAGCTGAATTAAATATCACAGATGATCTGGTTCACACCATATCGTCATTTCAGCCAATTCTGATTATTTCAGAATTAAATATATTATTTAATTTATTATTTTAATTAGATATTCACCATTATTTAATTAAACGACCATTTAATTCACTATATCACTATTTATATAATTAAATAAATTAATTATAATACCTCTGCAAATGCGGGTCATTACAAATAACGACTTTCTGAAAATTTGATTTGGACATAACTTGTTATTCCCGCTATGAAATCTGGATTTTTTACATTCGTTGGAAAGATAATTTCAAACAGATTCAAATATTTCTTGTTTCGCTAAAATCCGATTTATTTTGAATCCTGTACATTCATTTGAAATTTTAAATCGAATTTTCAAATTACCGCGCCACTTTGAACTTGTTTTAATTATATTATAAATTATACATTTAAATATCATTTTATTAAATAAATTCCTATATATAATTCAAATAAAATATTTAAAATAAATTTAAATATTTAGAATTCGACGGTTGAAAATCCGGGTCATTACATTCCTTTCCCTTAAAATAATTGCGTCCTCGAAATTGCTAAGGTAGGGAAAGAAGCTGCATACCCTATTAACTAGGTCCAAAAATCCTTTTTGTTCACCTTTTTAACTTCACTTTAACTAGACCGACTTATTTCAATTAAAATATTAATTTATTCTTACTAACGAAAAATTCAGAAAATTTTCTGACACTTTAAATTCTGAAAAATTCCAGCAGCATCTCCTCTGCACGGCTTAATCGGTACAACAACAACTCGCTTTTCTAGGCCTTTTTCAATCAAAAACAAAATAAAAAAGCCAAGCGGCTTACCCCATTGGCTCACAAAACCATCAAACCTAAGTAATATAAACATGTACCTATTTGTCGGGCACAAATTATATTTCTTGCATTTGCTTCCATTCAATATCTTCTCAGCATACATATATCCATTTCCGGTTGGTTTCAAACCAATCCAACTTCCAGTTTTGAATTCTCTAATTAACTTCTGATTAGTTCACTTCCATTCTATCGATCCCATTAAATCTTTATTTCAAAAATCAATCCACTTACTCAATTTAAGTTTCAATTTCCATTCACATTTTAATTCCAAACAACAATATCCAATATATGTATTCAACTTGCTTATTCATAAGTCGAATTCATATCAATTTGAATCTCAACATTTCTCTTTATTTAATTTCATTCGGAATTTCCATTTGAAGGTGGGTATTTTTTTCGTTTATTTCTGTTGGAAGAAAGTTTTTGGGAATCGGAGGAAGAGATGGAAGCTACAGAGAAAATGGGAAATTAGTGGATCGGGGATGGTTTTACCCATATTTAAAGGAAAAGAAAGTGTGGCAGTCACGGCATCTGTTGTTTGGCACTCACGGTTTAATAGATTGGGACACACGATTTTTGGTTACTTGACTCCCGCGGAATTAACACTTGGGCGGCACGCTGATGAATGGGGACAAAGTTTTATGTGTACTTTTTTTAAAATTTTGGTATAGTTTCTTGTTCACTTTGCAGTTAGTACCATACTTTTATGCTTTTAAAATACTAAAGATGGCTACCCAAATTCTCGTTACTAGAATTGTAATTCATTTTAGGACCCATTGTTCCAATGAGCATGTACCAGCCTTAGCATTAAATGGTGGAATAATGCATCCCAAAACAAAGATTAATGTGATTGCACTTGTTATTAAACAAACGTAAACATGAAATTATAAATAGAAGAATTAACTAATATCCTACGTGCAACGATTTAAATTTCTTTAATGTAAAATATTCATGTATATTCAGGTACAGGTTGATTATTATGTTAGGTACGTATGTTTTTCGTTCATGTTCGAACTGATATGGACAGAAATAAGAGTATGGTCGTGTTCAGGGAGGTACCATGATCCCAAAAATATAATAATATCGGTAGTTTATCTTATATTATGAAACCCCAAAATATTTATATAGGGTACAAAATACTGCAAATAAAAAGTTGCATATTTAATTAATTAAAAATTTCAGTAAAATTCTAAAAATTAAATTATAACTACACCTCAAAAGAACCTTGTCCAAATTCGAGACCGATATTTAAATATATTAAATAAACCGTTATGGTCTATATGCGATTCCATAGCGACTTTCTGAAAATTTGATTTGGACATAACTTTTTATTCCCGCTATGAAATCTGGAATTTTCACATTCCTCCGAAAGATAATTTCAAACGGATTCAAATATTTCTTGTTTCGCTAAAATCCAATTTATTTTGAATCCTCTACATTCATTTGAAATTTGAAATCGAATTTTCAAACTACCGCGCCACTTTGAACTTGTTTTAATTATATTATAAATTATACGTTTAAATATCGTTTTATTAAATAAATTCCTATATATAATTCAAATAAAATATATAAAATAAATTTAAATATTTAGAATTCGACGGCTGAAAATCCGGGTCGTTGACCCAAGGTTTTCGGCCACAAAAATCGACACAAATACCTTTACCTTATCACATGTCGATCCTCTAAGCACTGAAAACACTGGATAGTTTTAGAAAGAATTTAGAGGGTGAGATAAGAAAGAAATATTAGAATAGAAGAAAGAAGAAGAACTGCACATCAGAATCCCACAGCGGAACTAATAAAATATAATGTCAAATCACTTTATACAAGAACTGTGTATACATACCAATCATCAGAGCATAACATATAACTGCACAGCGGAAATAACTTTATATAACTAGCAGTGAAGCCACCTGCTTCCGGCTCTGGAAAATCCAAGTGAAACCTAACCTGGAACATATTCGGTCTGACCTGAGAACATTTGAAGAAAAGCAAATTACACCGGGTCAGTCTGGAATACTATCAGTGATAAATTCACAGCACAAACAACTTGTTTAACTTTTGGAAAAAAATCCTTTATGAAATAAAGGATAATAGTAAGACCAGTCCACACATAAACACGGACGATTTTTACCTTACTATAACCCAAGCCATTTCTTGAAATTCATAACTTGTTATTATATTATCATAATGTCTAAATACAAATAGATAACAATCTAGGGGAACGCTTGCATCTCATGCTCCACATATATAGTATACAATAAAAACCGCAGGCGTTTATTGGAAATTGGATTCCGACTATGACAAGGTATGGAAACAAATAAAATTTTGATGTTAGTGAATAATTTCCTAACCAAAGGGATTAAGTAAATAAAGTTTGAGCGTGGATTTCAAATACGAGAAAGGGTTTTAAAAACCGTTTTGAAATCAGAGGGAAAATGGGATTTTGATGTTAGTGGTAAAACTAATATTATTCTGAGGTAAGAACGGGTCGATCAAGGTCTGAGAGGTAACTAAAATACCCCAACTTGATTGGCTTCACTATTATCAAGGAATGGTATTAGCTTGGATTAAGTGGAAAGTGTCGAGATTAGGTTTATCCTATACGAGAAATATTGAACTCTAATGCAAGGTTTGGGAAATAAATAATATTACAATATTAGTTTCCAAAAGAAATAAGAATACTGATTTCAAATTATAGTGAATATTGTTTATTCAATTAGAGTTGATCGAATATAGTATTTAAGGTAGAGTTAGTCAAACATAGTTATTCAGAATAGCGGCCATTGCGTACGACTGCTAGCATAATTCATAGGGCTGCAGATAGCCTACGGCGGTCGGATGTTTCCTGAGGGAATCAGGTGTAACCATTGTGATCGCTGCGATCTAGAGTCAAGCAAATGGAGTTAAGTCGAGTATTAGTTAATCGATAGGAGTAATCAAATCAAGTTAGTTCAGTTGAGTTAAATAAGTCGAGTTAGTCAAGTTAGAGTAAATCGATCAAAGTAAATCAGTCAGAGTTAATCAAGTTAGTCAAATTAGTCAAATTAATCAAGTTAGAGTTAAGTCGAATATTAGAGTTGATTAACGATTTTGTTAAATATATTTTAAAGAGTCAAGTTATGTCAAGTACTGAATTAGCAAACTCATTTGATTCACACATTTGTTGTTCGATAGTTAAATCACCGACTATCAAACCTGACCAATACGCTTGTTGGTATGGAAAGTCCGGGATTGAGTTATATTTGAAAACCATTCCGACCAACAATACGTGAAGATGGTAATTGAATATGGAGCAATCGAAGACCATAGATCTTTGTAAGCGGAAGGACTACTCGTCAAATTTCTCTAGCTTGCAACCAGAGTTATTTTGATTTGTAATTCTATCGTCGTTGAAATCTACGGATTGAAAGGACTACTCGCTACTGATCCTTGGGGTGATTCCTATATAAGGATGCAGTAGGAGGGTACCTTCGGTTCATCCTGTTCCTGGATGACTTGTATGGACGGGTGTTTGACAGAGTATTTCCAAAAGAACCACTTACGTTGATTTCTTCAAACGTACCATCGTTGGGTCGCACCCAATCGGTATTTTTGTGGATTTCAATTAGTGATCTTCTGGCGGATCTGACAACGTGGTATTCAAAGTAAGTGGTGGCCAGATGTTCTAAGATAATTCCAGCCTCAAGCCTCACAACCAAGAAATGACAAAAATCGAGCAGTCAACATGGCTATGTGGGTCGCTCCCATTAGGGTGTATTGTCACCTATCTAGAGAAATTTCATTTGTTTCTTTAATCTATCGATGCAGTCCCATTCGGGAAATGGTAGGTAGCTCCCAACCGTCGGTGATAATATATTCGATACACTCACGCGAAATGAGCGGTCGGTCATGTGTAGGCCGGGTTGCAAGACATTCTTGTTGAACCCAGTGTATTCCCCTCTAGAGATACACTATCGGCAGGTGGTTCCATACCTTGTCGTAGTCGAAATCCAATTTCCAATAAGCGCCTGTGGTTTTGATTGATACTATATATGTGGAGCGTGAGATGCAAGCGTTCCCCTAGATTGTTATCTATTTGTCTTTAGACATTATGATAATATCATAACAAGTTATGAATTTCAAGAAATGGTTTGGGTTACAGTAAGGTAAAAACCATTCTTGTTTATGTGTGGACTGGTCTTACTATTATCCTTTATTTCAGAAAGGATTTTTTTTTTCAAAAGATAAACAAGTTGTTTGTGCTGTGAATTTATCACTGATAGTATTCCAGACTGACCCGGCGCAATTTTCTTTTCTTCAAATGTACTCAGGTCAGACCGAGTATGTTCCAGGTTAGGTTTCACCTGGAATTTCCGAAGCTAGAAGCAGGTGGCTTCACCGCTAGTTATATAAAGTTATTTCCGCTGTGCAGTTATGTGTTATGCTCTGAGGATTGATATGTATACACAATTCTTGTATAAAGAGATTTGATATTATATTTTATCTGTTCTGCTATGAGATTCTGATGTGTAGTTCTTCTTCTTTCTTCTATTCTAATATTTCTTTCTTTCTTATCTCACCCTCTAAATTCTTTCTAAAACTATCCAGTGTTTTCAGTGCTTAGAGGATCGGCATGTGATAAGGTAAACGTATTTGTGTCGATTTTTGTGGCCAAAAACCTTGGTTCATTACAGTGGTATCAGAGCTATTGGTTTAGAGATAACCTTGGCTCTATGGTGTGACTCAATAGAGATGGGGTTAGCAATACCCTAGATTGAATTTGAGTAGATATACGAGAGCGCATACTTGTGATTTGATTTAAAATTATTTTTGAAACTATTTCTGCCAAATTTATTTTATAATAAAATAAAAGTAAAGTTTATTATAGGATGGGAAATCGATTGATTTGTTAATGCTGGTTTGTATGATATGTTTTGATTGCGTTGTTGGTTTGTTGAATATAAACCTGAATATGAACTGACTTGGGTGAAACCCAAAATGAAATTAATAATTTGAATAAATCAATCTAGATAAATAAATTTGAGTGGATAATTAAATGAAATAAATGAAGTAATTATGAATAAATATGATCTTGTATCAATTGAATTGTGTGTAGAATGGGTTGATATGAATGGTATGGATGTTTTGAACATAACTGACATTTATTGTGATGACTAATGAGTTTAGTTGAGTTGAGAACAGATGCAGGAGTTCCAAATCCGCTTTAAATCTCATCCAAGAGAAAATGTTGGAGTTGATCGAATCCAGAGCTACACAATAATTTAGCAAGCTCAAATATAAATTATCGCTTATCGCGTAATAACGCTCTCAAAAAGGTACTCCTACGAAAATATGAAATTTTTGGTTTTTCTTTGGGTTTTGAGTTTGGATTTTGGATTTTCCGACCATGAGAGTCGATGTATACATATTTTTTGATCCTACGGTATTACAGATGGTCCTCCGTATAGGGGAGACTCTGCCGAAATTTTTCCAAAATTTAAGGAGCTAAGAAAATTTTTGAATTTTTTTGGAAAATTCTTTTATTTGAAATAACTTGGTTTTAAAAAGTTGGGTCAGTTTGAAAATAAAAACAAGTTTTAAATTAAACATTTACGCAAAGATAATAGTTGACGACATTTCTTCTACCTTAGCAATTTCGAGGACGAAATTATTTTAAGGGGGAAGGAATGTAATGACCTGTATTTTCTGCCTATTTATTAGGAATATTTTAATTATTTTAATTATTTAAAATATGGGTTTGAATTTAAATAATCGAATTTAACGATTTTATTTGGAAAATATTATTTAAATAAATAATATAGTATTATTTTTAATTTCCAGAATATGGGAAATTGTTGAATTTGAAATATATTGTGATGGGGCAGTTTAAATTTGTCAAATATTGGTTATATTGGAATTTTATCGATGATTCGTTTAGAAAACGATGATTAAATACTTATGATTTATAATTTAATTAAGTAACGAGCTGCAGCGGCGCGGCAGTTCGCGATTTGGCGTTTTGAACTTCAATTGGTCGTACTGGGTTCAAAATAAGTCGGATTTCCTCGAAACAAGAAACGTTGGGACCGGTTTGACGATATCTTTCCAACGGCAGAGAAAAATTGAGTTTCAATCGCATAGATTTTATTTTATGTCCAACTCAAATTTTGAAAAAAAAACGCTATGGGATTCCCTTTATATATATAGCGCTGCGTTTATATAGAATAGAGGGTTTTTAAATGTTTTGAGTATCGATTTGGCTTGGAACCTAGGTTATTTTTCCTTGGTAATATACGCAATTCTGGTCGGGTATGACCAATCATGATATTTTATTTATTTTATATTGAAGTATTTTAAAATTAATTTATTTTAATTCAAATTGGCAGTTATAAAAGGGACACTTTTCAAACAACCTCTATTTTCGACGAAACAAATTTTGTTGGGACCGTAACAATAAATTATTGGTAGATTTTCAAACGGCACGTCAAACGGTGTTATTCTGTGAGCATGGCAAAATAAAATGCAAATTAGTTCGATCAATTTGGACGTGTACGAACGCTGTTTGAGCAAACGGACACGGAATTCGATGAAACAAGTTTCGCTAGGACCGTATCGTCAAAATATACTATGTCGCCCGGTCGTGTCTCGAACGGGGTTTGTATGTTAGCGTAGCAGCAAATAAACGATGTTCGAAATAGCGATAGGTACGAAATCAAAATCGTTAGTCAACCTCGGTCGTCAAATCAACTTAAAATATATTATTTTCACTTATATAAACCCCCTCCAACCCGAATTTCCAGGCCATCTTCATCTCAGCCATGTAATTTTGCGAAAATGTCCCTAAACACAAATCAATTTATATTTTCCTATCCGAGAGGAATTTGTGAAGATCTATATGCTGTAAAAAGTTGGGTGAGCTTCGTCAATTGTGGTGGCCGGAATCGGGGTTAAACCACAAAAAATGACTTTCGTTCTTAGCCAAAATTCGAGAGATTGGGTTGATTTGGAGGGACGGGACCTTAGGGCTTTTGAAGAGGAGAGATAGACCTTCGAGTTGGCACTGGTCGTAGGTTCCCTAGTGGTCGGAGGTGATCGTGGTGAAGAGATG
Source organism: Allium sativum (assembly GCA_030737875.1). NCBI lineage: Eukaryota > Viridiplantae > Streptophyta > Magnoliopsida > Asparagales > Amaryllidaceae > Allium > Allium sativum. The sequence goes on from CM060924.1 coordinate 837,394,890, forward strand.
AACATAGGTCAGTTTTTTCGGTTGTTTTTTGAAGTCGTGATTGGTTTTCATCGATTTCCGGTCGTCAGAGGTGAGAAGGGAAGGGTAGCAGGAAGGACGGCGGTCAGTTCTGTGCCGGTGTAGCGGTCGTAGGTGGACGAATGGCGGTGGCGTTTGGGTTACAAGCGGTTCTGGTCGGAGGGGTTTTTTGGTGAGCTGGGTTCATCTGGTGGCACGGGATCGCATGCGGAGGAGGGTATCGATCAGGCGGTTATGTGGGTGTGCGTGAGGGCGGCTCCGGTGATGGCCAGCGATGATGGTGGGGGTTTGAAGGATGGAAGCCGTGAGCGATAGCAGTATCAGGAGGGCATTCGGTTTGTGTTGTCTCCAGGGAAGAAAGCTCATAAATGAACAGTAGGGAAGATCTGACGTGGCATAGTTAATGGTAAGTTAATTAATTAATAATTTGTTTGTTTAATAATTCGTTTAGTTTATTCACACTTTAAACGAACGTAACTTGTTCATCCATTAACGAAATTTGAGAAACTAGATCCGTTGGGATCGCAGGGACGAGACCTATCCGATGACACTGACTAGGAGTCAATCTGACATAGTTGAAATTTCAGACAATTTTGAACGGTCGTCCCAAATTAGATGCAACAAACGCGTCAACCGTCGACCAGAACAAACTCTGGTGAGTTAATTCTCACACCTTCTGGAATCCAGTGATGTGGTAGATTCATAGAAAAATATAAATCACAATTAACAGTACAAATTGGTTGATTGGATGCGATGGATGCAAATTGTTTGTTTACTGTTTGATCGATTGCAGTTGTTTATATCTTGTCAACTATTTATTCGTATATTATTTCAAACTGATATCTGTGATGCAGAGAAGGACAGGTTGGAGGGATCCGACCGGATTCCTCAAAATAAACCGTATTTTTGGTTGTTGTGCATATATATGAATTGTTTTCTCTGAGTGACACCAAAATCTGTTTGAATGTTGATGGTTGAATATTTATTCATCATCGTTGTGATTAAGGTTAATCGACAGTGCTGATTGGGTAATTAGCAGTAAATGGTCTAAGTGTATGGTTTTAACGTCGTTCGACTGTCAGGTGGATTGACACTGGTTTAAAGTTATAAATTATTTTATAACTTGGTTAAAGTTTTCAATTATTGTATATAAGGACTTAAATTTGAAATTTTCAAATAAATACTTTAAATTGAGTTATAAAGGGAATTACTTAAACAGTTTAGACCAGTTGTAAAAGCGGAAACCAAGAATTTATCGACAGATTGGTAAATAGAATAATTGTTTTTAGAACAATTAAATAGTGATTTAAATTAATTAAGTTATTTAAATTAATTTAAAGGGGGAATGATAAGTGGAATTCAGTTAACTGCTAACTGACATGTACGGTTGGCAGAATCAACCGTTTTAGTTTAAACTTTATAAATTTGATTAATTTGATGGATATTCGTTAAGTTTAACAAATAGTGTAAAATAATAGTAAATCCTTGATTACTATAAATTTAAGAAATTATTTCTTAGTTAGTGTAATGAAGTTAATTATTAGTTAATAAGATTTTGAAAGTGATAATCATATATTTTTAGTTAATAGTAATTAAAGTGATGGTTGGTAATTGGAATTCGAGGTAGAAGTGATTAGATGACAATTAGTTTGGTCGAAAGAGCGATAAGAGTTTTATAAAAGGAATTATGATCCAAATTTTCAAAACGAGATTTGTTAATGGAAACTGAAGTGGGTTTTTCATTTTAACCCAAAAGTATAAGTGGAAGGAAATGATTTAAGTTCAAAGTTATGGCTAGTGAATAATTTCTTAACCAAAGGGATTAAGTAAAGAACGTTTGAGCGAGGATTTCAAATACGAGAAAGGGTTTTAAAAACCATTTTGAAATCAGAGGGAAAATGGGATTTTGATGTTAGTGGTTAAACTAATATTATTCTGAGGTAAGAACGTGTCGACCAAGGTCTGAGAGGTAACTAAAATACGCCAACTTGATTGGCTTCACTATTATCAAGGAATGGTGTTAGTTTGGAATAAGTGGAAAGTGTTGAGATTAGGTTTATCCTATACGAGAAATATTGAACTCTAATGCAAGGTTTGGGAAATAAATAATATTACAATATTAGTTTCCAAAAGAAATAAGAATATTGATTTCAAATTATAGTGAATATTTTTTATTCAATTAGAGTTGATCGAATATAGTATTTAAGGTAGAGTTAGTCAAACATAGTTATTCAGAATAGTGGCCATTGCGTACGACTGCTAGCGTAATTCGCAGGGCTGCAGATAGCCTACGGCGGTCAGATGTTTCCTGAAGGAATCAGACGTAACCTTTGTGATCGCTGCGATCTAGAGTCAAGCGAATGGAGTTAAGTCGAGTATTAGTTAATCGATAGGAGTAATCAAGTCAAGCTAGTTCAGTTGAGTTAAATAAGTCGAGTTAGTCAAGTTAGAGTTAATCGATCAAAGTAAATCAGTCAGAGTTAATCAAGCTAGTCAAATTAGTCAAGTTAGAGTTAAGTCGAATATTAGAGTTTATTAACGATTTTGTTAAATATATTTTAAAGAGTCAAGTTATGTCAAGTACTGAATCAGTAAACTCATTTGATTCACACATTGTTATTCGATAGTTAAATCACCGACTATCAAACCTGACCAATACGCTTGTTGGTATGGAAAGTCCGGGAACGAGTTATATTCGAAAACCATTCTGACCAACAATATGTGAAGATGGTAATTGAAGATGGAGCATTCGAAGACCGTAGATCTTCGTAAGCGGAAGGACTACTCGTCAAATTTCTCTGGCTTGCAACCAGAGTTATTTTGATTTGTAATTTTGTCATCGTTGAAATCTACGGATTGCAAGGACTACTCGCTACTGATCCTTGGGGTGATTCTTATATAAGGATGCAGTAGGAGAGTACCTTCGGTTCATCCTGTTCCTGGATGACTTGTATGGACGGGTATCTGACAGAGTATTTCCAAAAGAACCACGTACGGTTATTTCTTCAAACGTACCATCGTTGGGTCGCTCCCAATCGGTATTTTTGTGGATTTCAATTAGTGATCTTTTGGAGGATCTGACAATGTGGCATTCAAAGTAAGTGGTGGCCAGATGTTCTAAGATAATCTAGCCTCAAGCCTCACAACTGGGAAGTGACAAAAATCGGGCAGGCAAAATGGATATGTGGGTCGCTCCCATTAGGGTGTATTGTCACCTATCTAAAGAAATTTCATTTGTTTCTTTAATCTATCGATGTTGTCCCTTTCGGGAAACGGTGGGTAGCTCCCAACCGTTGGTGACAATATATTTGATACACTCAAGCGAAATGAGTGGTCGGTCATGTGTAGGCCGGGTTGCAAGACGTTCTTGTTGAACCCAGTGTATTCCCCTCTAGAGATACACTATCGGCAGGTGGTTCCATACCCTATCATAGTCGGAATCCAATTTCCAATAAGCGCCTGCAATTTTGATTGTATACTATATATGTGGAGCATGAGATGCAAGCGTTCCCCTAGTTTGTTATCGATTTGTATATATACATTATGATAATATCATAACAAGTTATGAATTTCAAGAAATGGTTTGGGTTATAGTAAGGTAAAAACCGTCCGTGTTTATGTGTGGACTGGTCTTACTATTATCCTTTATTTCAAAAAGGATTTTTTTTTCAAAAGTTAAACAAGTTGTTTGTGCTGTGAATTTATCACTGATAGTATTCCAGACTGACCAAGTGTAATCTGCTTTTCTTCAAATGTGCTCGGGTCAGACCGAGTATGTTCCAGGTTAGGTTTCACTTGGAGTTTCCGAAGCTGGAAGCAGGTGGCTTCACCGCTAGTTATATAAAGTTATTTCCGCTGTGCAGTTATATGTTATGCTCTGATGATTGGTATGTATACACAGTTCTTGTAAAAAGAGATTCGATATTATATTTTATTTGTTCTGCTATGAGATTTTGATGTGTAGTTCTTCTTCTATTCTAATATTTCTTTCTTTCTTATCTCACCCTCTAAATTCTTTCTAAAACTATCTAGTGTTTTCGGTGCTTAGAGGATCGGCATGTGATAAGGTAAAGGTATTTGTGCCGATTTTCGTGGCCATAAACCTTGGGTCATTACATTACACATATCTAAAAATCTTACCGTTGGATTTCAACAAAGTTTATCTCATTAGGAAGATATTCCCAAAGCGAACCCAAGGTTCCAATTTCGTGAAAATCCGATGGTCGGATCTTTCGGTATAATTGTTTGAAGTTACGATTTCAAAACGCGAACTGCGCGGTCTCGATTCGTTTTAATTTAATTTATATTTATATGTATATAAATATAATTCATTCGACGATTTCAGTATCGTTTTCACTTCAAATATTCCACTATCACCTTTATATTTCAAAAAAAATCGCCATAACCTCCTTTGTACGGGAAGGGGTTTGGAAATTTATTGGGTCGTATTAGGTACCCAATAAATCCTAATAAGCATGCACATATTTATAGTGATATATTCCGGTGTCCACAGGGGAGTGTGTATAGTTAATAACTCCAGAGAATAAATTCTCGTCACCTTATAATTGGTTTTTGTGCAGAGAGACATGTTTATTGTCATCTCCAGACCCGTGTGGGGTTTTTATTAATCTTGCAATTTACCGTTACAATTTATATAGTCCAGATCAGTCATTAGTTCGACCTGTAATATATAGTCATCGCCATACAAGCCTCTCGCTCGTATGGTAAATCTTCAACCTCGTCACACAAGCTCCAAATGCTTATGTGGTATATGATGAAGTATGCCTATCATTAAGAAGGATGCCATACAGTGTAGTTCAAAATTAATTGTTACTATCCTATGGCGATGTTTATTATTACACACAGAACAACCAGCACTCCGCATCCAATGACACTCACAGGAGTTGATATAATAATAAAATTGCACATCCAACTCATTAAGGTTTACCTATTTGTCGGGCACGCAGTTAAACTCTTTACTCAACAGCTAATTCACTTCCTGTTCAACACATGTATATATATGTGCAAAACTAAGCTAAAAATAAAATTTCTAGCGAATAAAGGTTTATTTCCACTTATGGTTATTTTTAACACTTCCTACACATGTTAAAAATAATATTTTCAACCCACACAAATTTATTTGAACAAGTGGTTATTTTTAACACTTCACGTTTCGCATAAAAATGGTATTTTTGGCAAACAAAAATCTATTTCAACACATGACTATTTTATTTAGTTCGCCTAAAAGTTAAAAATAATATTCATAGTAAACAAATATTTGTTTCAACACTTGTACATTTTAAGCGAGTCGTTTACATGATAAAAATAATATTTTTATCATCTGAAATATTTATTCAACACATGAACATTTTTAGCACTTCATATTCACAATAAAAACGTAAATTTTATTGTTCAATCTATATATTCAACTCATGAATATTATCCACTACACACAGACGATAAAAATATGATTTTTATCGTTCTAATCCTTTATTCAACACATGAATAATTTCTATAGTTTATATATATAATAAAAATATGATTTTTAATGTTAAAACAATTCATTTAAAACACGAATAGTTTATATAGTTTAGATATGTGATAAAATTTTATTTTTATTTTTCAAAGAATTTTATTCATCACATGAATTTCTATTCAACACATGAATACGTTTTCAGCATATGAATTTCTATTCAACACATGAATATAGTTTCAACACATAAATATAGCTTCCACACTTGAATATAGTTTCAACATATGAAAATAATTCTAACACATGAATATTATTGAAATTTCGGCAGCATAACGGTAGGGTATTTAAAACCGGCACCGTCCCGAGTACGGCTCCTCGCTCTACCTTAAAACCTCGCGGTTTTTGACAATGGGGATTTCATACATCTAATCCAACGCAGGCGAGTATGATTTGACTCTTGTAGCGGAGCGATAGAGATTCCATTTAACTTAGGTTAATCTAGGCCATAGGCAGACCTAAGTCATGGTAACCCCTCTTTGAAACACTTTGGTATTATTCCTAGATCGGAATACAAATCATGATTTTTTTTCCACAATTTAATCAAATTTTGTTTCAATCATAAATGGGTATTTTTCAACCACAATGGTATTTTTCAACCACAAACAAACAATATCAACCACAAACAATCCTATCAACCATTCGCATCATTCACCAAATTTTTCACGCCATTTCACAGTCAATAAATATCGTCCATGGTTTGTAGACGAGGGGAGTATATATATATATATATATGTATATATATGTATATTCGTATATAAATATATTTAATTTCCATTCCAACACGCATATGATTTATACAATGCATGTATAATTCATACAACTTATACAATGCGTGTACATGAGGTATACAACACATATATAATTTATATTTCACTTATATAACTTATACAACACACGTCCATTCACATTTCAGTTTAGAAATCTCACATTGGTTTGTTGCTTTTCTAAAAAACTTAGCAAGCTCAGAAAAATCCCCTGACACTTCTAGACTATAGATAGCGTCCTTGCGGTCACAATGTTTCCTGTTTCATCGAATTTCGTTAACACACGATAAAGATACGATTTTTCAAAGTTTGCAACACTTAAAAGTGTTATTTTCTATTCAAAATGGCCAAGGCCGTTACCAGCCTTGTTTCTTCGAAACTGGGTTTCGATTTTTAGGTAAATCCATAGGGCTTGGACAGGATCAGGTTACACCATCTAGAAGGGCTTGGAATGACGCTCTGGCAGAGGTAAGTGGGACCCACTTCGACGCAGGGAGGAGGGTGGGGCGGCGCTTTGAAGTCCCGATGTTCACGGCGGTCATTCTCCTCGTACAGGCGACGAGAGAGGGAGCGGCTTGTCTTGATTTGAAGAGTGGAGGATGCTCTTCAAAAAGTTCAACTGGAGGGAGGGCTAATGGTGGCTGTGGCAGTCGAAAAATGGCCGGGAAGGGTGGAGTATCGTGCGTCGTCGAGAGCAGAGGGGGGGCAGGGGTTTCTGAAGGTTTTTTTATTTTAAATTATGATGGAATTTTCTGATTGGCCGATGCTTTATTAAATTTTTAAAATAGTGTTTCTCCAAACGAACACAGATCCAGACCCAACGACTGTTGCCCCTAGCTAAATACCCCCACCCCGAACATAATGGGATATGTTTCGTAGGCCAATTCGACTGTTACAGTCAGTTATTCTTCAAATTAAAATATAAAACATTCAATATTTGATTTGAACATACATTTCAATTTGCTAGGGCCACAAACTGGTTCGAAAAATTCAAGAAAAATAAATCTAGCTATGTTTTGACGCTACGGTCACAACAAAAATAGTTTCATCCAATTCTGAGACCGTTTGAAAAATGGTCATTTTCTGGTCGATCCTATTTAACAAAAATTGACCAAACATATTTTCTCTTGCCACACTCACGTACTAGCTTCAAAAATTATGAAATTTGAAACCTAGACAATAATTTGACATCCCGGATCCAACAAAGGTGGTTTCGTTGAATTCCGAGGTCGTTTGCAAAATGTCTATTTTCAAGGGCTATATATTCTCTATAGCGACCTTTCTGAAAATTCATTTGGCCATAACTTTTGATTCCCGCTATGAAACTTCGATTTTTCAGATTCGTTAGAAAGATATTCATAAACAGATTTAAATACTTTTGGTTTCACTAAAATCCGTTTTATTTTGCACCCGATACAGTTTGTCAAAGTTTGAATTCAAACTGCCGCACCATTTCTAACTCTTTATTTTATTGAAATATTCTATTTCAATTGTTTAAATTCCTTTAAAATAACCAATTTAAAAATTTTAAATTGGCCCGTATTTTCCTGGTTGTTACAATGCAACTACCTTACCATTTTTATATGACTTGATGTCACGAAAACTACCCTTGATATGTGGAAAAAGCATAAGCAGGTAAGAACAACACAAAGATAATAACAAGAATGAGACCTTTAAACTTTGAAGACTTCAATGTAGTATTATCAGAGTAAATTAGAAAAGCAAAGCAATTTATTTTACTGCTATTTAATAGATAAATAATTCGGTTGTTTGCAATAAAATACGAAATTTTAAAAACAAGAAACAAATGCACTTGAATAATTTATTGATCTTACTTTACCAAGATTCATTAAAGTAAGATATTTACCCGATAGAGAGCGTTCCTCGACAATGTGAGGAATAGATGATAGCAACTTTGCTTTTCACTATTTTCAGAAATGGATTTTGAGAACTTACGATCCTTTAATTGCACCACTAATTGCTTCCTCGTCTTTGTTAATGGTCCTTTGTCAATAAGTCAAGACTCATACGCAACCAAAATCTCTCCCCTTATTGGTCCTACATAAAAATGAGTTCCTCAATAAAGTCCAAAAGAAAATGAGAAAGTCATAAACATTTTAGCATAATGAAAATGAAAATATATGCCGACTTGAGAAAATATATGCTGACTAAGGAAACATCTTATACTTCTAACCCAGATGGATACATTTCAGATAAGCATGCAATATTTTGCCTCAATCTGTTAAAATAATTTGCATGGTAATAGCTGGAGACAACTACAGTGACAAAAAAGGTAATCAGATAGCCTGAATGAAGCTTATGCATCCAAACAACCACAAGTGCACATGCTTTATTTATAAGCAAGACATAATAGAAATGCCAAATTCTTGAAACTATATTCATAACAAAAACCATCAAATTTTACAAAGGGACTAAATCTAGGGCTGTTATGGTAATGGTTCAATTGGTAATTAATAGCAAGCCACATCGATGTATTATTGCTACCGATATGGCAACAATAAATTTGACATTGTATTAGTGTTAATGATGGATCTTTTGAAGATATACCAGACTTCAAGAATATGTCTGTTATTGAATTTATATGATGTTTCTTTTTAGTTTTTCTCATAAAATCTGAGATTAACAACGTCCGTATTAGTGTAAATAATTTGCTAAGAATCAAAGAAAACAAATATTAACAAAAATAAAGCAAAATTTTGATATATACATTAATGGATTTGGTATCAAGCAACGACAATGAAATATTTACTTTTATTATTATTGATTCATTATCAAAGTCTTAGTAAAGGTGGATACCCAGTGCCAAAGGCTCCTGTACTCTAGCGAGAGTACTTCCCAGGCAGTCTCCCACCTAGTAGTATTCTCACAACTTTCCGAGCTCAGGGGGTGGTCGATTAGTGCGCACAGTCTTTCCTCACATATGTGAAGAGGTTGGGGCTCAAACCTGTGCGCTCCAGATTACCAGTTCGGTAACCTTTATCGTTGCGTCAGACGCCACTTTTATCAAAGTCTTAGTAATATAATAAAATTTTAACATATTTATAAATTGGTAAATTTATCATCACCAATGATATCAGTAAAATATCGATAGTCAAAAATGATTAACGATGGTATTAGTATAGGGATCAGTTTTATTATACTGGCAACAGTTATCGTCACATTACAACCCTAACTAAATTAATCTCTACTATCAATAACCAGATAATCTCAACTGTTAAACCATGCACTAGATATGCTTGTTTCCACTACTAGTTTTAATCATTTCATATCACCTCTATCCTTCTTTGTCACTTATCTTAGAACAATTTTAAATTCAAATAAATATTATAGGCTCAACTTCCAGAATAAATTAACATGCAAATGCATTAGCGTGCATCGATGGACTAAGGTGAACAACAACCATATTACACAAATGAGAATATAAGTCAAATATTAGTAAGACACCCAACATGCGTTGTCATTTAAATAAATAAATTAGAATACAATCTCTCCATTTATAGCACTACTGAATTGACAAAACAAAATTCATTTTCTAGCACAACAACATCAGTTTCACATACAGACCAAATGCGAGCATGGTATAAGTGTGCGCACACACATGCATGCACGAACGTGCACACGCTCAAACATACATGCTAATATATATGTAAAAATAAAATGGTAAACAATATATTTTGCAATTCGGGCATGCTAGTGTGTTGATGTTACATGAATGAAACTGTGTATAAAACCAGCGGACAGAGTATTTAAAAATAATAACAATTAAAAATAATAATATAATTAGCTTAATGATTTAACTAACGAAACATTACCAATTTTTGCCAAGATATCTTCAGCAATATAATTGGATAGTTGATTCCATTCTCCGTAGTAGTTTAGAGGGTAAGTCCTAACAAGTTATCAAATTCAAATTTCTTCACAGTACCACTGAAACTAGCTACCTAAAAGTCAATTTTTAGTACATATCAAGAGTTGTTGAACACCACGTAACCAGATAAATAAAAATTTCACCATAATTAGAATGTACATAGCTTCCGCATCTCATACTTGTTGGTACAAAACAAAAAATAGAGTTCCAATAGATAATTTTATAAAATCAACTGAAATAGATATTCAAATATATAAAAGATAGTATAAGATGCATACGCAAAAAATAAAAGTAGGAATTTACAGGTATTATTCATTATATTGGTATGGTTTCGCTTACCGCAATCCAAATCCAAGATTAGATTGTAAACGCATAACCTTAGCTTATACAGATCAGTTGAGGATATTGGAGATGGAAGGAGTTTGTTTTCTTCAATCGGGTGAGGAGATTGAAGCTAAACGTGTAACGACCCATATTTTCACGCATAATAAATAATTTATTTAATTATTTAAATATGTTTTAGAAATTTAAAATGGTCGTTTAATTCAATTATATTGAATATTTAATAAAAATTAACAATTAAATGATATATTTAATTTCTGAATTTATCAGAAATGGTGAATCGACAATATAATGTGAACTGGACAATTCAAAATATATAATTCAGTTTATATTGGATTTTATTGGCGGAAATATTTGAATAACGACAGTTTGAACGTATAAATTATATTATAATTATAATCGAGCTTGAAATGGCGCTACAGTTCGTAATTTGGAGATTCAGACTTTAAACGAGTATACAGGGTCCGTTTTAAATCGGATTTCAGTGAAACAAGAAACGCGTGGAGCTGGTGGAGTATATTTTTCTAGTGGAAGAGAAAAATCGAGATTTCGTCGTGTAGATTTTGATTTATGTCCAAATCAAAATTTAGAAAAGTCGCTGTGGAATTCCTTTATATTTTGCGATGCTTTATTTCGTTATAAATCGATTTTCAATATAAACTGAATATCGATCAAATCGAAATTCTGAAAATCAAGTCATAAATTCTGGCAGGATATTCTGGAGCCGTACGACATCATCTGTCGATATATACAAGAATATTAATTTATTAATATTAAACCTAATTGTTTTTAAATATATTTATATATTTAAAAAGGGCTATTTTGGGCTTTAAAAATAGCCAGTTTTTCATACGACCTCCGTTTTTGACGAAACTAATTTTATTGGATCCGCAATGTCAAATTATTGCTAGATTTCAAGTTTCGTGATTTTTAGAGTCAGTATGTGGCCGTACGGATTTTTAAAGTGAGAAACAGTCAGTATTTCGACGGTTAAAAATACGCTGTGTGAGCATACGGAGTCGGAATTCGACGAAACCAGTTTCGTTGGGTCCGTAATGTCAAACTCTAGCTACGTGTCAATTTTCGTGATTTTTGGATATCGTGTGTGGTCACAGGAATTTTAGAGGACACATGAAAACAGCGTATGCTTAAAAATAAAATATAAAATCGAATAAAAAAAATATTATTCCTATCCTATATAATGCCATATCACCCTAAACCCTAAACATAATTTCCTCTAGTCAGCGAAACTTTTCCGCCGCCACAATTCTTCCTCCAACATGAGAAAATCCAATTTATAAAATCCAAAACAAATCCAATTAAATTCTATAAATCATAATATTTATATTTATGGGTTCCTTAAGTGTTTCTCTTCGTTTTGATACCATTTTTGTGTGGTGCGATTCAGGCTTGAGGGGTTCGGTGATGTTCCCGTTCACTGGCTTTCTTCACAGCGGATATTAGGGTTTGTGAAATCAAAAGGTTGGAGCATCGATTAATGTTTCCGAGCTTATATTGGAGTTGAGGGGGGAAATTGGAGAGGGATGTAGTATTTTGGTTGGTTTCGGTGATGCTCGAGGTTGCACCTGATAGTGGGATAGCTACGAAGGGGTCGAAGTCGCGTTTCAGGGGAGGCCGACGAGTTGGGAAAGGAGGTGATGGCCGTGAAGCTTTCGCGACGAGAAGGGATGTGGTGATTTTCTTTTGGGGTTTCGAGTGAGAGATGGAGGAGTTGGGGTTGAAAACGTATGGTAATGGCTGAGTAAAAATGAGTGGCATGCGTTACAAAGAAGAGGAAGAAGGAGGGTAACGGGGGTCTGGGCTATTCAAGGTTGGATGGGCCTTAATTAAAAAGTAAGCCCAACTAAAATTAGAAGTCTAGTTTTAATTTATTTTAAATAAGAGTATGAACTTGTGCATTGAATAACTTGGTCATACATAGTCAGAATTTCGAACGGTCGGATCCGTTGGGATCATATGGACGGTGGCTACGCACTTAGACTGACTGGAAGTCCATCCGAGCCTGTTACAATTTATTGCAAAATAAACTGTCCGATCTGAATCGATGGACGAATAATCGTTATTTAACGATCTCCGACCAATGTGAGTAAATCTCACTAACTCTGAACGCTTTATATTTTTATAAAGTACTTTTAGAATTGATAAATATTGCCTGATTTGCTGTGTATTGGTTGTTTGGTTGAACTACTAGTCAGTTGATTGAAAACATCGATAACGATATATATAAATTGTATCGAAATATTGATTCTGATTATCAGAACATTTTACCTTCATGCTATATATGTTGACTGACATCTGTGGATGCAGGAAACACAAGTCGGAGGAATCCAACTGGATTACTCAACATTTATTTTACTGTTTTTCCTACATTCTGATATATGATGTGTTACATCAACTGTGGTTGACCCTGTGTGTTTGGATGATGATCGACCCTTTTTAAGTTGGTATTTTTATACCATAAGTGATACGGGAAAGTAAAAAGGAATTTTCAAATTTTATTTTGAAAATCGATTATTTATATAAAATCAACGGATTTTATATATATAAAAGGAAAAAGGGTTAATAGAGGAAAGATACTTGTAAAATCAATATAAAAGAAAAATATTGGTAAACCAATGTAGAGGAAAAATATATTTGTAAATCAATATAAAGGAAATTATTGGGAAATTAAGGAATAGGGAAATATTGCAAATCATTTGCAAATAAAAATAAATGGAAAAGGGAAAATATTTGTAAATCATTTACAAATAAAATAGAAAGAGGAATATGTAGAAAACAATTACAAATAGAAATAATAAGAGAATCTTTGTAAAACATTTTCAAATGAAATAGAAAAAGAGATATTTATCTAGAAAATAAACTGAGTTATGAAAAGTAATTGTTTATTTAGAAATTTAATAGAATAATGAAGTACTTGAAAATGGATAAAAGTGTAATAAAGGAGAATTTTACACTAGGAAGAATTTAGGCCCGTGCTTCGCACATGGGTAAACAGAATATGAATTCAAAGTGAGAATTTAAGAGAGATCTGTTTTAACAGATAAAGTGAGAAGGTTAATTTATAAATAAAGTTTTATAAATTAATTTAGTTATTTATCTTTGGGATAAATAGAGTATATAAGTCAACACTTATATAGAGAAGTAAAAATCGATTTCCACATCGATGTTTGAAACTGAATAACGACGAAGGAGAATTTATCGAATAAGAGTTATTCAGAGTAAAGTTATTGAATATCAGTTTATTCGAAAGGAATTTTATTGAATATTAGTTATTCGAAATGGGTTGATCCAATAGAGTTAATCCAATAGAATAAATTTATTGAGATCAACCGTTAGAGTTAAACTGTTAGAGTTGAACTGTTAGAGTTAAACCGTTAGGGTTAAACCGTAGAGTTAAACCGTTGGACTAAACATTTAGAGTTAGTTAGTTAGAGTTAACCAATTAAAGTTAATCAGTTAGAGTTAATCGATTAGAGTCTAATCGAACTAGAGTTATCCAAATATAGTGATCGAATAAGGGATGATTGAATATTAGTTATTCAATTAGATTTGCTCGAATTTAGTTATTCGAGATTGAGTTAAACAGAAGTAGTCATTTAAGATAAGTTATCCGTAAGCACGACTGCTAGTGTAATTCGCAGGGCTGCAGATAGCCTAAGGCGGACAGATGTTTTCTGAGGGAATCAGGCGTAACCATTGTGATCGCTGCGATCTAGAGTTGAGCGAATGGTGTTAAATCAAATATTAGTTAATTAATAGAAGTAATTAAGTCGAGTTGTCAAGTTGAGTTAGATAAGTCGAGTTAGTTAAGTTAAGTTAGTCAAATTGAAATAATCAAGTAAGTTGGTCAAAATGAGTTAATCAACCTGAGTTATCCGAATAAGAGTTAATCCAGTAAGAGTTAATAGAATAAAGGTTATAGATTAGAGTTAACCAAATAGGTGTCAATAACTAGTAGTTCGTTATATATTCGAGTTAGAAAGTAAAAGTCAAATTGAAGTTATTATATTCGGATGTAGGGAATTATAGCACCATTGTTATAATCAAGTGTTCCCGTACAAGAAGCGAATTTGTATATATAGTCCGAGAGTTGTGTAAAGAGGTGTTAAAGTTTAAAAGGAGAACTTAGCTTATTTTCGAGGTTAGAAAGGTTTTTAAGTTAAGGTCTAAGAGGTAATTATACCCCAACTTGATTGGCTTCGTTTTTAACTAAGAAATGGTTAAGGTTCGATAGTGAAAGGTGTTTAAGTGGAAACCAAATTAAGGAGATTTGACGTCGTGATGTTGTTAAACATCCGTTTAATCCAGTGAAGGAGATTTGGAAATGTTTTCCAAAGAAGATCAGAAATGTTTTCTGAATATAGAAAAACACAAGGAATGGAAATGTTTTCCAAGGTTAATAACGTATATTTTCTAAATATAGTGAATAAGAAACATTAAACAACAGGAATAGGGAAATGAACGAATGAATGAAATGATGATTGTTCGATGGAATTTCCTTCCTGAAATAATATCGTTGTTTGCACATCGACATGTTTTCATTCGATAGTTAAATCACCGACTATCAAAGTTTTGACCATCTAA
This sequence comes from Allium sativum, assembly GCA_030737875.1. NCBI lineage: Eukaryota > Viridiplantae > Streptophyta > Magnoliopsida > Asparagales > Amaryllidaceae > Allium > Allium sativum. Next base: position 837,410,041 of record CM060924.1, read on the forward strand.
CGTTGTTAATATGGAGAGACCGGTTGGATTAGTATCCAGAGAACCACTCCGTATTGGCATAAGCGTTGCGAATCAATTATGCTGAATATATTGAAGACGGAGTTATGCAAGGGCTATCCTGTTTACAGAATAGTGTCTTCGGTTTGTTCAGCCCCAGGACGAACGTGAATGGACGAGTGTCTGACAGAGTATATTCAATAAATCGCGTAAGTTGATCTCTTCAAACGTACTTACGTTTGGTGGCGGAGGAATTCGTTTCTCTTAGCTGTATACCCGTTGTATTTTTGGGGAAATCAAATTGTGATTTGGCGGGTATGACGATGTGGCATTCAAAGTAATGGAGGTGTGATCTGTCAAAAGATACGTTATGACCTCTAGCCTCATCAACCGGGAAATGACAAAAATCAGGCAGGCAGCATGGCTATGTGGGTCGCACCCATTAGGATGTATGATCAACTATCTAGAGAAATTCCTTTTGTTCTTAAATCTATCGATGCTGTCCCTTATCGGGAGACGGTTGCTGATCCCTACCGTTGGTGATATACATTCGATACACTCAAGCGAAATGAGTGGTCGGTCATGTGTGGGCCGGGTTGCAAGATGTTCTTGTTGAACCCAGTGTATTCGCCTTTAGAGATACACGTTCGGAAGGTGGCCCCATACCTTGTCAAGTCGGAATCCAATCTCCAATAAGTGCCCGCGAGTTTGATTTTATATTATATATGTAGAGCGTGAGATGCAAGCGTTCGACTAGATTTTATTTACTTGTGTGATTAGACATTATTATAATATCAGATAAGATATGATTTCCAAAAATGATTTGGGTTATCGTAAGGTAAAAACCTTCCGTGTTTATTTGTGGATTGGTCTTACGATTATCTTTTCTTTTGAAAATGATTTTGAAAAGTTAAACCAAGTGATTTGAGTTTACTCACACCAGTCCCATGACTGGCCCAGAGTTTATTTTGTTTTGTTTTCCCTAAACTCTTGGGTGCCCAAATTTGTACGGGCAGTCAAGTAGTCAGGATTTTACAGATATACTTGGAGAGCTTGGAGTAGGAGGCTTCAGGATTATATAGCTATTGTTTATTTCCGCTGTGATGCAAGGGTTGTACTCTGATAATGGTATTGTATGCATATACTGCTTTTGATTTCAAGTTATGTGATATATTATATTTTATTCGTTCCGCTGTGAGATTCGTGTTACTCTGATGTTGTTGTCTTCTTCTTCTTCTATTCTATTAGTTCTATCTTATCTATCATCACCCTCTAATTTCTTTCTTGGACTATCCGGTATTTTCCGATGCTTGAATAGTCGACATTGAGTTTATGTCGGGTGTTCAGGATCGCGAAACCCCCGGGTCGTTACAGTGGTATCAGAGCTGAAGGTTAGGTGAATTACCTTGGCTCTGTGGCGTGACCCAGTAGAGATAGGGTTAGTAATACCCTAGATTGAGTTTGAGTGTATATATACGAGTGAACGTATTTGTTATTTGATATAAAAAAATGGTTTTATATTGTAGAGATTTATTGACTGAGTTGTTTATGAGTTCTGGTCGATCAGTTTGATCCACTGTATCGATAGGGGTTTCTAAACGCTTGAATACGATGAACCGACAAGTATGTTTTGAAAAAGGGTAAATGAAATAATCTTACCCAAATTATATTTTGATATGAACAAAGTATAGATATTTGAAGTATTATAATATATTGGATGTGTTGGTTGTTATTATAATCACATAAGATTATAAAATGTGAAATGGTTATGTAAATAACCAATCAGAATTCATATAAGTGAAATATATGAAATCAGATGAATTAAATCTGAATTTAAATCAGAAATGAAATCAAAATTCTGAAAATATGAAAAAGTGTGTGTAAATGAATTTGGGTTAAATATATGTGAATTTTAAAATCCTGGGAGATTTTAAATTGGTTACAAGCATTGAAAGGGATATTTTGAAATGGATTTCAAAATGAAAGTGTTTAGAAATGATTTTGAAAGTGACATAGTATTGAAATCACATCGATAGCTAGAAAATAGATTCCGATGATGATCCAGACATCATCGGTGTTCATTTTCGAGTTTGTAAGTGATGGATTATGTAATAACCCGGAAAATCTGGGCCAGTTTAAAATTTTTATTTTGGCAATTATAGCGAATTTTGAATATTTAAAATGAATTATTTTAAATAATATCGACGAAAATTTATTTTGAAATATTTAGAACGTATATATTTATACGCGTCGTCGTTAGAATATAAATATTTATATATAATTATAAATAGAATTGAAAACGGCGCGGTAGTTCGATAATTCAATTTCAAACTTCAATTGAATGTACCGGGTGCAAAAAAATCCGGATTTTAGTGAAACCAAAAACATTAGGATCTAATTGATAATATCTTTCCAACGAATCCGACAAATCGAAATTTCATAGCGGGAATCAAAAGTTATGCCCAGTTGAAAATTCTGAATAGTCGCTATGGAATTCAGGCCCTTAAAAATGGAAATTTTACAAACGACCTCGGATTTCGACGAAACCACTTTTGTTGGATCCGCAGTGTCAAGTTATTGCTAGATTCCAAATTTCATAATTTTTCGAATCAATATGTGAGCGTGGCAAAGGAAAACGCGTTTGACCAGTTTTAGTTGATTTTAATCGACTGGAAATTGGTCATTTCTCTAACGGTCTCAGAATTCGACGAAACTAGTTTTGTTAGGACCGTATCGTCAATACGAAGCTAGAAAATATTTTTCTGCAATTTATAGAGTTAGTATGTGAACCAGGTAATTTGAAATGTACGTTTAAAATACAATATAGTGATTTAAATGTAAATTTAGCAGAAACTGATTCAAACGATCGAATCAAACTGCGATACATATCTCATTGTGTTCGGAATGGGGGTAAAACGTTATGGACGACAGGCGGTGGGCCTCGTTTAGAGGTCGAAAATAAAAGTTGCTTTTTGGTTGAAAATAAAATAATTAAATAAGAAAAAAAAAATTAAAACCTCTCCCTCTATACACGTCAGCGCCCCCCCCCCCCCCCCGTTATTTTCATTTTCCCCCTTCTCCTTTTCAATCGGGAAAACCCGATTCCTCCTTCCCCAAGGCGCTCGCGCCTCCCTCTTCCACTCTCGCCACCGTCCTCCACCCAATCGCCGCCCCTTCCACTTCTTCTCCTCCTTTCCCCCTTCGACTGGCGCCTGGCGCGAAGACCCCCCCCCCCCCCCCCAGCAGCGAGACGACCTCGAGCCCCCCTACCCTGCTGCGCCCTCCTCCATTCGAAGACCCGCCCCCTGCTTCCACCAGCGAACAACAAACCCCCCCCCCCCTCCAATAAACGAAATCGAAAAGGTATGCTTCTTTGTTTATTTTTGTTTTGTTTTACATAGTTAAATTTATTTAAGACCTGATTTTCTTAAATGCATAAAGCTAGAATTTTTATCGTATGTTAGAATTATTTTTAGGAAATTAAAACTTAGATTCTTAGGAAAGAAACGATTGTTATCATAGAAAAGAAACGATTTTTATTCATGTAAAAGGTTTGATTTTTATTTGAATAAGGTCTAAATTTTGAAAGTATAAAGATGTAGATTTTAAAAGTATAAAGATGTCGAAAGGTGATTTGTATTTACTTAAGGATATGATTTTTATTATAAACATAGCGTTAAAAAAATACGATTTTTACATAGGTTGTAGCGTTGTGAAAACACGATTTTTGTGTGAATGATATAAGAATAAAAATATGATTTTTATATTTTTAAAGTAATAAAAATATGATTTTTATATTTTTAAAGTATTAAAAATATAGTCTTTACTATATAGATGATATAAAAATATGATTTTTGTTTATGTAGAGAAGTGAAAATATAATTTTTACATGATAGGAATATTAAAAATATCATCTTTATATAGGAAGCAAAATAAAGACGATATTTTTAAAAGTGAAAAGGCGATATTTTGATATGAGTAGTGAAGTAAAAATATGATTTTTACTTTGAGAAAAATATAATTTTTATATTATAGAAAAGGCAAAATCCTTATATGGAAAATAGCGAAGTAAAAATTCGATTTTTCTATATTGAAAGGTGAAGTAAAAAGATGATTTTCCTTATAAGAAGTTGAATAGTAAAAATATGATTTTTCCTTATATGAAGTTGAATAGGAAAATATGATTTCTATAATTAAAAAGGTATAATCTTTATATAGATAGTAACGGTATAAAAATAGAATTTTTCTCTATAGAAATAGCGATGAAAATTCTATCTTTACAAATATGAAATAGCGAGGAAATTTCTATTTTTACATTATAGAAATAGCGATGAAAATTCTATTTTCACAATATGAAGTTAGCGATAAAAATATGATCTTTATATAATAGGAAATATAAAAATGTGATTTTTATATATACAGTGTATAAGGGCGACGAAAGTAACAAAAGATGCGATAGCGATGAAGATTTCTGCAAAGAAGAGCCGAGGCGTCTGGTTTAGCAAATATGTGAGAATTTCTCACCTTTCAATTTCTTTTTCTAGTTATATATATACTAGGATGCAGACGGTGTTTAGTAGCACCCGACACCCGTCATCCACAGACCATGGATGGCTTGTTTGTTAAATTGTTTGATTGCAAAAATTAATTAGATTATTTGATTGAAATTGAATTGTTTGGTGAGAATGAATGGATTTGATTGATGTGTGAATGGCGTGGGCCTTCACTAGACCGGGGATAAGGCTAGGCCTCGTCCCGTTTCTAGTATCGTGCCGTTATGCCGCCGAAATTTCCTAAAATAAGTTAGAAAAATAAAAATATCATTTTATTTAAAGAATGAACTGAATAGATATTCATATGTCGAAATAAAATATTTTATCGTTAAAAACATAATTTTTAACGTGAAAGTGAATAAAATAAATATTCATTTACAAACCGGACGGTTTGTTTATGTACACCTATTTGAAGGACATTGATTGGGTCGATAAATTTTACACATCGCCCAACTGCACAAATAAAATCTGTGTTTGATTGTTTGAAACCCCACACGGGTGTTGGGATGAAATATGAAGTTCACTCATCCTGATTGATTAATTATGTCGATCGATTGATTGACAGGCTGTTATAAGTGTTAGATATCTATATTTGATGCTTATACAGTGTAGTGCACTTTGGTTGATGGTTGATTATTTTTCAATGCTATTATATACATGTGTTGTATGAAAATCCATATAATTAACGTTATATGGTGATTGATTGGGCCTCATTCCAATTTAGAAGATATAGAACAATATAAAATAAAGGTTCATGTGTTGACTGTACTCATCCGTTGAGATTAGTCATGTGTTGAACGAAATATTTTAATAATAAAATTTACATCTTTATGAATATAAAATAAAGGTTCATGTGTTGACTGTACTCATCCGTTGAGATTAGTCATGTGTTGAACGAAATATTTTAATAATAAAATTTACATCTTTATTAATATAAAATAAAGGTTCATGTGTTGACTGTACTCATCCGTTGAGATTAGTCATGTGTTGAACGAAATATTTTAATAATAAAATTTACATCTTTATTAATATAAAATAAAGGTTCATGTGTTGACTGTACTCATCCGTTGAGATTAGTCATGTGTTGAACGAAATATTTTAATAATAAAATTTATATCTTTATTAATATAAAATAAAGGTTCATGTGTTGACTGTACTCATCCGTTGAGATTAGTCATGTGTTGAACGATATATTTGAAATAGAAATATTTGAAATAGAAATATTTGAAACGAAATATTTGAAATAGAAATGTTTGAAAACGAAATATTTGAAATAGAAATGTTTGAAAAGGAAATATTTGAAATATAAATATTTGAAACGAAATATTTTAATAATAGAAACATTTGAAATAGAAATATTTGAAATAGAAATATTTGAATAGAAATATTTGAAATAGAAATGTTTGAAAATGAAATATTTGAAATAGAAATATTTGAAACGAAATATTTTAATAATAGAAACATTTGAAATAGAAATATTTGAAACGAAATATTTGAAATAGAAATATTTGAAACGAAATATTTGAAATGGAAATGTTTGAAAAGGAAATATTTGAAATAGAATATTTGAAAATAGAAGTATGTGAAGCCGTGTTGATTAGATTGACGCCATTTGGACGTGAACGATATTTACATCAATTTTATTCAAAATGAATTGAATATATAACGATTTCGAAATGAATTGAATATATAACGATTTCGAAATGAATTGAATATATAACGATTTCGAAATGAATTGAATATATAACGATTTCGAAATGAATTGAATATATAACGATTTCGAAATGAATTGAATATATAACGATTTCGAAATGAATTGAATATATAACGATTTCGAAATGAATTGAATATATAACAATTTCGAAATGAATTGAACATATAACGATTTCGAAATGAATTGAATAGAAAACAAATTTGATTTCAATTGAATATATAACGAATTTGATTCGAATAGAAAACCAATTTGAATTGAATCGAATAGAAAACGACTTTGAAACCAATTTGAATTGAATCGAATAGAAAACGACTTTGAAACCAATTTGAATTGAATCGAATAGAAAACGACTTTGAAACCAATTTGAATAGAATCGAATAGCAAACGACTTTGAAATTGAATTGAATTAAAAACGAGTTCAAATTGAATTGAAAGCGAATTGAAATGAATTCAAATTGAATTGAAACTTGAATTGAATGGAAATGAATTTTAAAACGAATTTATAAAGAAGAATTCAATTTTGATTTAAATTGAAATGGAAGTTGAAATTGCTTTTGAAACGAATTTAAAGCTATTTATATAATTCGTTTTAAATAGAAATCGACGAAATATATATTATATATATAATATAATGGCCTGAATAGAACGCGCCGCGCCGCGGCAGTTCGTGAATTTCGACCATTTATTTCAAACGGACATTACGGGAGATCCGACCGTCGGATTCTCCTAAAACCGGAACCGTTGGGTTCGTATCGAAAAGGGCTTTCTAACGAATATTAGAAATTTGAAATCTAACGGTTGGATTTGGAGATACGTCCAAATCAAATTCGAAAAAGGTCGCTATAAGTGCAGTTCGATGGCCGTTGATGGAAATCGAGTGTACGGGCCTTAATAAAATTATTAAAAATATCAATAATTTGTGTAAAATCATAAGAAATGATTTGAGAAAAATTGGGGTGAAAAACTCCATATTTGAAAAGATAAAAATGGATTTTTATCGAAATGAACTAGTTTTGAACTAAATTTAAAACCCGATTTTTATTTTTAAATAAATAAATTAGATTTAAAAAGGGGTTTTAAATAATCGGAATTTCTAATATATTTGATTGAATTTGATTTGGGTTTGTCATGAATTGTGTTTTAAATAACACCTAGTTCTTTAACCCAGTAAAAGGAGTTCTAACGAATCTACAATTAAATTGAAATGTGTAACACCCCGTGCATTCTATAACTGTGGAATTAACAAATTAAAGTATAATTAATTTGAAATCAAAGAACTAAGGGAAACGGGATACGCCATTGCGTTCGTCTCGGAAAAATACGCGAAATAGAGTCCGACTTTTCGAAAAACGGAGTCCGTATGAAGAAGATATAGCCTCCGGAAGTTTCTGAATCAGGTCTAAAATTAAAAATCGGGCCCAATTGGCCAGGGCGGGAAAACACCCGCCTAAGGCACCCAGGTCGACTGGGCTGTCGACCTGGTCTAACCAGGTCGACAGGGCTGTCGACAGGGCTGTCGACCTGGTCCAGAGCCAGGTCGAACCCAGCCCAACCTGGCTGGCCTATTCTATGTTGGTCGATTTTCTGTAGTCTGCTTTGTCATTAGGGCTAGGTGGCAGGCTCTAATTGGTCTCTCCTTAGGATGAAAGGCTACGATCAATCCAAGCGACATCAATGGTCCTAATCAGTTCGTAACCCCTATAAAAATGACCCTGGACTCTACCTAGTTTCTTACACAATTCTCTAGCCTCCATTGCTCTCTTCTTCTAATAAAAAAATAAAAATGGCGTCTCTGCTCTGCTGGAATTAAAACTAGAAGATAATCAACATCAGCCTAAGCAACTCAATTCAAACTAGAGATTAAAGTTTCTGCAAAGATTCTACAACAAGTTAAAGTTCTTTCTTTAATCCAATCAAGGCAAGTACAGTTATTTTCCGCTATAAACGTTAATTATAATTTTGATATGTTTTTAATTCTGAATCTGAGATTGTATAGATTTGTTTTTTGTGACTGTTCTGTATTCCTTTCTTCTTTTCTGTCTCTATAGCCAGGCTACCACGAGCCTGTGCCCAATCTCATAAAGAGATTAACGTATGAACGCAAAATTTGGGACAATTAATGAATGATGCGAAATTTGACAAGACTGAATTGAACGTATGACTTTAGATATGAAGCATAAAATATATTGGACATGTGACTTGGGATTGGATGCATAAATTTGGCTATGAACATGTAATTTATATATTGCATGCATAGAGTATGTTGTAATTTAGATTTGTAACTAATTATAGAAATGAACATACGTTATTTAGATCTGTAATTAATTAGAAAAATAAGCATATGTTATAAACTAGTTTTAGACCTATGCATATTCTGTGATAAAAGAAGAAGAGGAACCACTGTAAGATTACATATGATTTGAGACTTTGGACAAAATGCATATAAAAGTCAAGATTTGATTTTTAGAAGATATGATTTAAAGATTTAGATTGTTGGGTATAGTTTGCATAATGATTCATGACTTAAAAAGAAGAAGATATGGAAGCTTAGGTGTAAAAGATTTACATTAATTAGGATATTTATTATTGTGATTACACCTAAATAGGGATTTTTGGATATATGGCATACATTGGAATTAATGGTTATATTTGGTATAATTTATATGTGAATCTACTGTAAAATGCTAGTTTAACAAAAATTGGAAGATATGTTATAGGGTAAATTATGTCCATATTCTGCGCTATGTAAATGTATGCAAACATGAAAGTATATGATCATATTGTGAATCATGACATTATGTAGGCATATGAATTTAGGCCAATTTATGATTAGGCAAGGCATGTAAATAAAACCTTTAGAAATATTAAATTTGCTAAATATGCTAGTTTGTCAAGTTGCCTAAACTGCTAGTTTTGTTATATTGCCTAGACTGCTAATTAGATTGAAATGCGTAATTTGTTAAAATTGTCGGTTGAAATGCCTAACCTGTTATATGCCAAAATCTGCTAAGTGGCTAAATCTGTTAAATCCGTTAAGTCATGTAAAATCTGTTATCTGCTATGTTGATATAATCATCCTATTATTGATATAATCTGAATTGGCATATATATTGGGCGTGCGCATAAACGGTAAATTATTAATTAATTGACCGCAAAGATAAACATGGCTAACTCAAGGTTAGAATGAGTTTGCGGCGTAAAACTGCCCGAAACCGCCCGGCACTTCCAGTGGCCGCAAACAATAGGTTCTAATGTGAGAAGTTAGTCATAACATGCGTAAGACACGAGGTTAGGTCTGGCTTGTGGCAGAAGAACCGCCCGACATATCCAGCGGCCACAAGCTACCGACCTAATGTGAGAGGTCTGTGCATTAATAATTAATTAATGCAAAATCTAAGAAAAGAATGACGTCTAAAACGTATTGGGGAAAATAGGGTTAAACCAAAGGGATTAATAGATGTAGTAAAACCCGTCCATGAATCTGTAGGCCCAATACAAAGTTAGACAAATCCGAAAAATCTGTACATCTGACCTGTTAGTCCGAAAACTTGTTAACTTAATTTGTGAATTAGTAAATCTGAATTCTGTATGTCTGAACTTGTAAATCTGAAATCTGTTAGTCTGGGGGCACAAGGTTAGGAGGGGAATTACTTGTGTCATCTGTTGTTTGGGACCCATATTAGTCAGTAACCCTTTCTGGTATCAAAACTTTGACCCAACAGTAGGTAGGGTCCGGGCACGCTTACTGAACTAATTATAAGTGGTTTATTCTGATAATGGCGAGGGGTGTTGATGGTGCGTTCCAACCGGGTCATGTGCGTGCATGGATCCCGGTCTTCCTCTGAGGATGTAAGACGCCGTGACATCTGTAAATAGGTATGTGCCAATTGGTTGTCACTTTAGGGAGTGATACACCCTACTGTGGGGCCGACACAGGATATTTATGTATTAGGGAGCCGATCGCTTGGGGTAGGGTTTTAGGGTATGCTTAGTTCTGTCTGTTTCTGTTGGTACCGTCTGTTTCTGTTGGGTGGTAACACCTGTCTGTTTCTGTGTGGTACCGTCTGTTCGGGTGGTAAAGGCCCATTACTAGTGTACACCTAATTCCACATTCTGTCTCCATAGGGATAAATCTGTTTCTTCTTCTGTCTGTTTCTGATCGGGTAGTAAAGGCCCATTATTAGCATTCTGTTTCTGTTAAAGTATTCTGTACCCGTTCCTGCTTCAATTTAGACATTAGGGTGACACCTAATTCTGCTATACTAGTATTAGTGCAGAGAAGTGTAAAACAATAGTTTATATCATTCTGTTTTTCTGTTATATCTGCTACACCTGTTATAGTTATCTCACATCCAGTTTTATGTTCATATCATATTATTATTATCTGTTCATATGCTGAAAGTCACTGGACTTGCCAGACTTTTTGTCTGACCCTTGTTGTTTCGCCTCCTGTCTTCCGTTTCCCCCCAGGTTATCCAAGGAGGGAAATACTTTAGCTCGATCCGGATTTCTCTTTGCTTGAAGTGCTTAAAGTATGGCTTGGCTCTGTATAGCTTCCGTTCCATGGGGATTATGATTTTAAGCTATGCATTTTGAAGGCTTTTGTACAAGACTGATATTTTGTACTTGAATTCTGAAATTGAAAGGATGTAACCATATTAATTTCTGTTTCCGCTGTAATAAAGTTAAAAATTTTCAAGTACTGTTTTATCTGTCTTGTAAGTTTCTGTTCTGTTTACTAAAATGCTCCACCAAAGCTAAGGCATTCCCTTTGTGAGTGACCTTAACGGAGGTGGGGTGTTACACTTGGTATCAGAGCTGAAGGTTACCAGATTGGGTAAAGTTTTTGAAAACTATTTTCAAAAAGGTTTTGAAAGGAAGTATTTTCAAAAATAAAGCTTATTTTGAAAAACATGATCCCCAAGAGCCATATATCTTTCTTTCAGTCCTTTTTGTATTGAACCTTTCCTTTTTCGTTTCAGCATGTCTGAAGCATCTAAGATACCAGAGGGTGTCCATGTACCCGGTTGGTTTCGTCAATATCTTGAGGCTAGGACCGCCGCTGCAGGTCCAGCAAATGATCCCCCTCCTCCACCCCCTCCTCGTGCAATTGCTTTCTCAAAGATCTGTAGAGATTTTAGGGCCATGGGTGGGAAGGATTTCAAAGGAACTGAATCATTCGTAGAAGCAAGGAATTGGCTCAAAGAAACTGAGGATCTATTCGTTATCTTCGAGGTGGACGATAGGCAGAAGGTACAGTTGGCGGTATGGTTGCTCAAAGACGAAGCTTCCTACTGGTGGGAAGTCGCTAACGCCGAGAGGCCGGTTGAGACATGGATGGATTTCAGAACAAGGTTTGAGACAAAATTCCTCTCGCAAGCTGAACGAAGTTTACAATTGGAAAAGTTCTTGTCTCTTAAGCAAGGAAGTATGACGGTCAAGGAATACGTCAACCAGTTCAACCAACTAGCAAGATTCGGATTGGATTTAGTCAACACTCAGCATAAAAAGGCTCTCCGCTTTGTTAAAGGATTGAATGAGCCACTGCACAGCCTAGCAATGACCCATGTACCCATGGGAGCAACTTACGAGAAATTGGTGGATATGGCACTACTGCACGAGGAAGACAAGGGCCCGAAAGAGACAAAGAAGGAAGAACTACAGAATAAGAAAGCGGGGCCCAAAAAGGAAACACAAAAGAAGGATGAGAAGCCTGAAGATAAGAAGGGGAAAAAGTGCTTTACTTGTGGGAGCTCAACTCATCTGAACAAGGATTGCAGAAAAAGGAAGGGCGCTTGCTTCAACTGTGGGGAGATGGGACACTTCACTAGGGACTGCCCGAAGAGACGAGGACAAGGAGGGCAGGCGAACACTCTTGAGGCTAGTGGCTAGGATAGAAATAGGAAAATTTCTATAGTAGGTTCAATTTCTTTATCTGATTGTGACTTTTTTTTCTTCTGATTTTGGTATTTTGATTTTGTAATCGATACTCTGCACTTTAATGCTAGTATTATTTCTGAATTCCGCTATAGACTCAGACCATAAGGGTTATGGATCATCTGTTTGAGACTGGGGTTTGAGGGATATCTGTGTTAGGCGTCAAGTATGACGCATACATTCTGAGTTTTCATAGGGTGTCAATTTGATATTGGTTTCGGTCTTTGGGGCCGATACTTAGGACCCATGTCTCATGGGAACCAAATTTTCGTTCTATCTGTACTCGCTTCCATCATTCGACTGTATCCTATCGATCGAATATTTGAACTTTAGGTAGAAACTAATGGGTGTAAACATGTGTTTGAGACATGTTATGTTTGATGGATGCAAGTGGATGCAAGTGGTTGCTAGTGGTTGCCCGTGGATGCATATACACACACTAGGCACTAGATCGGCTCGAAAACACTCTCATACTGCATATGGATGGGTGAGCATTTTTCAATTCTGGTGGATGCAAATTGGTTGATTCAGCACATGGATGTTGCATTTGAGTGAATGGTTGTGCACTCATATAGAAATAATATATATCATCAGAATTCTATTGCATACATGTTGGACTCATGGCACTGACATAATTCGCATTAAGGAGGTCAACTGAATCAGTAGACCGCCTGATCTTTGCATTAGATAAGGAACATATACACACACTTTTGCATATGTTCATACAACATTAGAAGTTTTCTAAGGACAATGGATGCTTGTGGATGATGGTTGAGTAGATGGGTGATTGGATGGTAGGACACATTCTTCTTAACTTGAAGATTTCGGGGACGAAATCCTTTTAAGTGGGGGAGAATGTAACACCCCGTGTATTCTATAACTGTGGAATTAACAAATTAAAGTATAATTAATTTGAAATCAAAGAACTAAGGGAAACGGGATACGCCATTGCGTTCATCTCGGAAAAATACGCGAAATAGAGTCCGAGTTTTCGAAAAACGGAGTCCGTATGAAGAAGATATAGCCTCCGGAAGTTTCTGAATCAGGTCTAAAATTAAAAATCGGGCCCAATTGGCCAGGGCGGGAAAACACCCGCCTAAGGCACCCAGGTCGACTGGGCTGTCGACCTGGTCTAACCAGGTCGACAGGGCTGTCGATAGGGCTGTCGACAGGGCTGTCGACCTGGTCCAGAGCCAGGTCGAACCCAGCCCAACCTGGATGGCCTATTCTATGTTGGTCGATTTTCTGCAGTCTGCTTTGTCATTAGGGCTAGGTGGCAGGCTCTAATTGGTCTCTCCTTAGGATGAAAGGCTACGATCAATCCAAGCGACATCAATGGTCCTAATCAGTTCATAACCCCTATAAAAATGACCCTGGACTCTACCTAGGTTTCTTACACAATTCTCTAGCCTCCATTGCTCTCTTCTTCTAATAAAAAAATAAAAATGGCGTCTCTGCTCTGCTGGAATTAAAACTAGAAGATAATCAACATCAGCCTAAGCAACTCAATTCAAACTAGAGATTAAAGTTTCTGCAAAGATTCTACAACAAGTTAAAGTTCTTTCTTTAATCCAATCAAGGCAAATACAGTTATTTTCCGCTATAAACGTTAATTATAATTTTGATATGTTTTTAATTCTGAATCTGAGATTGTATAGATTTGTTTTCTGTGACTGTTCTGTATTCCTTTCTTCTTTTCTGTCTCTATAGCCAGGCTACCACGAGCCTGTGCCCAATCTCATAAAGAGATTAACGTATGAACGCAAAATTTGGGACAATTAATGAATGATGCGAAATTTGACAAGACTGAATTGAACGTATGACTTTAGATATGAAGCATAAAATATATTGGACATGTGACTTGGGATTGGATGCATAAATTTGGCTATGAACATGTAATTTATATATTGCATGCATAGAGTATGTTGTAATTTAGATTTGTAACTAATTAGAGAAATGAACATACGTTATTTAGATCTGTAATTAATTAGAAAAATAAGCATATGTTATAAACTAGTTTTAGACCTATGCATATTCTGTGATAAAAGAAGAAGAGGAACCACTGTAAGATTACATATGATTTGAGACTTTGGACAAAATGCATATAAAAGTCAAGATTTGATTTTTAGAAGATATGATTTAAAGATTTAGATTGTTGGGTATAGTTTGCATAATGATTCATGACTTAAAAAGAAGAAGATATGGAAGCTTAGGTGTAAAAGATTTACATTAATTAGGATATTTATTATTGTGATTACACCTAAATAGGGATTTTTGGATATATGGCATACATTGGAATTAATGGTTATATTTGGTATAATTTATATGTGAATCTACTGTAAAATGCTAGTTTAACAAAAATTGGAACATATGTTATAGGGTAAATTATGTCCATATTCTGCGCTATGTAAATGTATGCAAACATGAAAGTATATGATCATATTGTGAATCATAACATTATGTAGGCATATGAATTTAGGCCAATTTATGATTAGGCAAGGCATGTAAATAAAACCTTTAGAAATATTAAATTTGCTAAATATGCTAATTTGTCAAGTTGCCTAAACCGCTAGTTTTGTTATATTGCCTAGACTGCTAATTAGATTGAAATGCCTAATTTGTTAAAATTGTCGGTTGAAATGCCTAACCTGTTATATGCCAAAATCTGCTAAGTGGCTAAATCTGTTAAATCCGTTAAGTCATGTAAAATCTGTTATCTGCTATGTTGATATAATCATCCTGTTATTGATATAATCTGAATTGGCATATATATTGGGCGTGCGCATAAACGGTAAATTATTAATTAATTGGACGCAAAGATAAACATGGCTAACTCGAGGTTAGAATGAGTTTGAGGCGTAAAACTGCCCGGAACCGCCCGGCACATCCAGTGGCCGCAAACAATAGGTTCTAATGTGAGAAGTTAGTCATAACATGCGTAAGACACGAGGTTAGGTCTGGCTTGTGGCAGAAGTCTGCCCGCAACCGCCCGGCATATCCAGCGGCCACAAGCTACCGACCTAATGTGAGAGGTCTGTGCATTAATAATTAATTAATGCAAAATCTAAGATAAGAATGACGTCTAAAACGTATTGGGGAAAATAGGGTTAAACCAAAGGGATTAATAGATGTAGTAAAACCTGTCCATGAATCTGTAGGCCCAATACAAAGTTAGACAAATCTGAAAAATCTGTACATCTGACCTGTTAGTCCGAAAACTTGTTAACTTAATTTGTGAATTAGTAAATCTGAATTCTGTATGTCTGAACTTGTAAATCTGAAATCTGTTAGTCTGGGGGCACAAGGTTAGGAGGGGAATTACTTGTGTTATCTGTTGTTTGGGACCCATATTAGTCAGTAACCCTTTCTGGTATCAAAACTTTGACCCAACAGTAGGTAGGGTCCGGACACGCTTACTGAACTAATTATAAGTGGTTTATTCTGATAATGGCGAGGGGTGTTGATGGTGCGTTCCAACCGAGTCATGTGCGTGCATGGATCCCGGTCTGCCTCTGAGGATGTAAGACGCCGTGACATCTGTAAATAGGTCTGTGCCAATTGGTTGTCACTTTAGGGAGTGATACACCCTACTGTGGGGCCGACACAGGATATTTATGTATTAGGGAG
Source organism: Allium sativum (assembly GCA_030737875.1). Taxonomy (NCBI): domain Eukaryota; kingdom Viridiplantae; phylum Streptophyta; class Magnoliopsida; order Asparagales; family Amaryllidaceae; genus Allium; species Allium sativum. Next base: position 837,425,869 of record CM060924.1, read on the forward strand.
CCGATCGCTTGGGGTAGGGTTTTAGGGTACGCTTAGTTCTGTCTGTTTCTGTTGGTACCGTCTGTTTCTGTTGGGTGGTAACACCTGTCTGTTTCTGTGTGGTACCGTCTGTTCGGGTGGTAAAGGCCCATTACTAGTGTACACCTAATTCCACATTCTGTCTCCATAGGGATAAATCTGTTTCTTCTTCTGTCTGTTTCTGATCGGGTAGTAAAGGCCCATTATTAGCATTCTGTTTCTGTTAAAGTATTCTGTACCCATTTCTGCTTCAATTTAGACATTAGGGTGACACCTAATTCTGCTATACTAGTATTAGTGCAGAGAAGTGTAAAACAATAGTTTATATCATTCTGTTTTTCTGTTATATCTGCTACACCTGTTATAGTTATCTCACATCCAGTTTTATGTTCATATCATATTATTATTATCTGTTCATATGCTGAAAGTCACTGGACTTGCCAGACTTTTTGTCTGACCCTTGTTGTTTCGCCTCCTTTCTTCCGTTTCCCCCCCAGGTTATCCAAGGAGGGAAATACTTTAGCTCGATCCGGATTTCTCTTTGCTTGAAGTGCTTAAAGTATGGCTTGGCTCTGTATAGCTTCCGTTCCATGGGGATTATGATTTTAAACTATGCATTTTGAAGGCTTTTGTACAAGACTGATATTTTGTACTTGAATTCTGAAATTGAAAGGATGTAACCATATTAATTTCTGTTTCCGCTGTAATAAAGTTAAAAATTTTCAAGTACTGTTTTATCTGTCTTGTAAGTTTCTGTTCTGTTTACTAAAATGCTCCACCAAAGCTAAGGCATTCCCTTTGTGAGTGACCTTAACGGAGGTGGGGTGTTACAAAATGTGAATCTATAATCTAAATTATCAAATTTAGAAATGAGCGGGAATGGAGTATTACCAGTTTTGCTCCAAAGCGATAGTTAAATCTTTAATTAGATTTGAACGTGAAATGGTAATTGATTTTACCGATAACACCACGGTGTTAGATATGGAGTATTACCAGTTTTGCTTCATGGGATGAATAGGTTGGGATTGGGAAATAAAATAAATAATTACTTCGTTGTGGTTCGCTTATCTCGACTAGTTGGAAAAACCATAATTTGGTTTTAAACGACATCCAAAGGAAGATTAAAGGATAAATTTTAAAGAATTTATCTTGGATAAAATTAATGGGAACCTTTCCCAAAAAGATGCGAATATTTAAATAACAGAATATTCAGGATTGGAATGAGGCGTATGTTGTGTTTGTGTAACATCTGTTTTAAATATACGCGGGTCGTTCGGAAAGTCCGGGTTTATACCCATTCTGAATAACCGATTCGACGATAAGTCGAAGATGTAGACGGTGGTCGAAGACCGGAAGTCTTCACATCGTTTGGATAATTACTGACGATCCTGATTGGGCTGTACACCCAAGAGGATGGAAATAGTTGGTGGTCGTCCAGACGTACCTGGAGATGGATGGATATGCGAGGAAAGTGCCTCCGGTTTCGTTCAGACCCAGAACAGACTTGAAAATGGATTGTGTGTCTGACACTGGATTTTATTCTGTGTTGATTGATTTCTATTAAATATACATCTGTTTGGCGGCGGAGAATTTATTCTTTTGCTTAACGCCCTTCTCTGAGACGTACGAGCTCAGAGGTTGTATATCGATGGACATCAGTCGCATGGCATGAATTGCCTGTGTGGCACGCTAAGATGCAATGATCAAGGCTTTTGTTGAAAAGCAGAGTCTTGTGGTTGATGATCAAAGCACGGCCTACGTGGCAGCTTTGTGTATAACGTGAATTCGCGAGCCTCACACCTCGGTATGAGTTAAAAACGGGATACGGACTGCAGGGAGAGCACGACGTTTCTTTCTAGCTTTGGTGGTGTCAGCGACTTACCAGCCCTGACATATATATACTTTTCACCTTTGTGGTTGTTGGATGAGGCGCCTCGATTATAGGTCTGTAAGGACCGGGAAACGTGTGTTCAGGAATAAATAATCCTCTAACGTAAGTGAGGACCGGCCCTGAAGCATCCAAGGGTTGCCCAGAGTGCGTAGCCCTGGGACATTTGCTAGAGTGTCTCGAACGCGGAGAGGAGCTTGCCCCTTGCCTCGAGTCATGACGAAAATCCAATTTCCAATACGTGTATTGCGGCTTTATTTGTAGAGCCTAGTATGGCGACATAGTACCATGGGATGCTATGCCGCCTATGATTTATATTTATGATTGAAACTGTTTTGACACTATACACTTATTATAGTATCAAATGATTTGTTTTAAACGTACCAAGCATGTTTGGCTATTATAAGGGAAAACCCTATCCTCCGGCTTGCGTTGCATTGTGTGATGGGACCTGGGTCTTATAATAGCTTCATTTTTTGAAAAAGCATTGCGCTGTTTATTATATGCACTGGTATTCTTGGGAGGAAACCCGTTCCGTGTTATACGGCGTGGTCCCTTGAATTACTCTCTTTTAAAGCAAAACTTTAAATAACTGTTTTAGTTCTCACACCAGTCACATGACTGACCTGGAGTTTATTGTTTCAACCTAAACTCTGGGTGCCCCTATTTTCCGCACGGGCAGCTAGTAGTTTTGGTTTTGCAGATTTATATTCACAGGATCCTGGTTTACAGCTGGAATGATATCCGGAAAGCTCTGTATCCGTATATCACCTTCAGTTGTGTTTTGTATTATTTTTCCGCTACTATGTAATTTATTGTAATCTCTGATATTTGTCGAATGTAATTTATTCAATTATACTCTGTATATTCTTGTATTCTGATGGCATTGTTGTAATAACAATGAAATGTTCTTCTGTTTGTGTTCTGATTTGTCCTGTTCTCAAACGATCAGGGGTTTCGAACGGTCTAGATCGGTTTAACGACTGATTCGGATCGAGCGAAATTCCCGGTCGTTACATTTGGTATCAGAGCTTTGGTTTACAGAGCTCGAGAACAAGACACATTAGAACCATACGAAAAAATTCATCAGATATTGGATTAGTAATATCCAATTAGAATGACTCGTTAGAGATAGGATCAGTAGTATCCTAGAACGAGTGTGAAGAGTATATTTTTCAAATGAAAACAATTTTGTTTTGAAAATTTAAATCGTTTTATACGTATTTGATTATTTATTTATTTTGAATATGGACAATCCGATATATAAAGATTTTGCATATACGCGTCATGAACGTATATTCTTAGTTTTAATATATTGGATAGATATAGAATCACACACTAGTCGCACGGGCCTGATTCTGATGATTGAAGCGTCATCATCAGTAATTATTTTCGTGTTTCGAAGGTGTGATATCTATATATATTTCCATCAGACTGGTGTGAGAACCAAAACTAATATGGATAGAACACATTGTTGTGAATTGGCATCAAAACATGATTTTTGAATATGTATCAAAATTATGAATTTGAAACGTTAATTCACTAATTGATTGATGTTTGTGTTGTTTGTTTATTTGTTTGATAATTTTGAACCATTTAGCCTAATTGAATCAAATATTGACTGTATTGAAAATTGGTCGCATTTGCTTGCATATACATGTACTTACATTGAACAGGTCATAGCAAGGAGGCTAGAGCAGAGAATAAAATTTGGTTGCCCGACAAATAGGTACATGTTTATTATGTAATTTACTGTTTTGTTTGGGTGATGATGATTTTATGAGCCTATTGGCTAGCCGCTTGGCTTTTTCTTTTTCTTTTTGAGATCTGAAGGACCGGGGAAGCTATTTGAAATTCCCCGATGCTCCCGGTGCAGGGGAGGTTATGGCGAAATTTTTTGAAAATTTAGGGTGTTAGCCAAATTTTTGAAAATTTGAAAATTCTCAGAAACTGAAAAGTTGGAGAATGCAAGCCAGATCGAACGTAGAGTTGATTAATCAAACCACTTTCGACTTTGTTCCTTTTCGGGGACGAAAAGTTTTAAGTGGGGGAGATTGTAATAACACGGAAAATCTGGGCTATTTTAAAAATTTTATTTTGGCAATTATAGCGAATTTTGAATATTTAAAATGAATTATTTTAAATAATATCGACGAAAATTTATTTTGAAATATTTAGAACGTATATATTTATACGCGTCGTCGTTAGAATATAAATATTTATATATAATTATAAATAGAATTGAAAACGGCGCGGTAGTTCGATAATTCAATTTCAAACTTCAATTGAATGTACCGGGTGCAAAACAATCCGGATTTTGGTGAAACCAAAAACATTAGGATCTAATTGATAATATCTTTCCAACGAATCCGACAAATCGAAATTTCATAGCGGGAATCAAAAGTTATGCCCAGTTGAAAATTCTGAATAGTCGCTATGGAATTCAGGCCCTTAAAAATGGAAATTTTGCAAACGACCTCGGATTTCGACGAAACCACTTTTGTTGGATCCGCAGTGTCAAGTTATTGCTAGATTCCAAATTTCATAATTTTTCGAATCAATATGTGAGCGTGGCAAAGGAAAACGCGTTTGACCAGTTTTAGTTGATTTTAATCGACTGGAAATTGGTCATTTCTCTAACGGTCTCAGAATTCGATGAAACTAGTTTTGTTAGGACCGTATCGTCAATACGAAGCTAGAAAATATTTTTCTGCAGTTTATAGAGTTAGTATGTGACCCAGGTAATTTGAAATGTACGTTTAAAATACAATATAGTGATTTAAGTGTAAATTTAACAGAAACTGATTCAAACGATCGAATCAAACTGCGATACATATCTCATTGTGTTCATAATGAGGGTAAAACGTTATGGACGACAGGCGGTGGGCCTCGTTTAGAGGTCGAAAATAAAAGTTGCTTTTTGGTTGAAAATAAAATAATTAAATAAGAAAAAAAAATTAAAACCTCTCCCTCTATACACGTCAGCCCCCCCCCCCCCCCCCGTTATTTTCATTTTCCCCCTTCTCCTTTTCAATCGGGAAAACCCGATTCCTCCTTCCCCAAGGCGCTCGCGCCTCCCTCTTCCACTCTCGCCACCGTCCTCCACCCAATCGCCGCCCCTTCCACTTCTTCTCCTCCTTTCCCCCTTCGACTGGCGCCTGGCGCGAAGACCCCCCCCCCCCCCAGCAGCGAGACGAGCTCGAGCCCCCTACCCTGCTGCGCCCTCCTCCATTCGAAGACCCGCCCCCTGCTTCCACCAGCGAACAAAAACCCCCCCCCTCCAATAAACGAAATCGAAAAGGTATGCTTCTTTGTTTATTTTTGTTTTGTTTTACATAGTTAAATTTATTTAAAACCTGATTTTCTTAAATGCATAAAGCTAGAATTTTTATCGTATGTTAGAATTATTTTTAGGAAATTAAAACTTATATTCTTAGGAAAGAAACGATTGTTATCATAGAAAAGAAACAATTTTTATTCATGTAAAAGGTTTGATTTTTATTTGAATAAGGTTTAAATTTTAAAAGTATAAAGATGTAGATTTTAAAAGTATAAAGATGTCGAAAGGTGATTTGTATTTACTTAAGGATATGATTTTTATTATAAACATAGCGTTATAAAAATACGATTTTTACATAGGTTGTAGCGTTGTAAAAACACGATTTTTGTGTGAATGATATAAGAATAAAAATATGATTTTTATATTTTTAAAGTAATAAAAATATGATTTTTATATTTTTAAAGTATTAAAAATATAGTCTTTACTATATAGATGATATAAAAATATGATTTTTGTTTATGTAGAGAAGTGAAAATATAATTTTTACATGATAGGAATATTAAAAATATCATCTTTATATAGGAAGCAAAATAAAGACGATATTTTTAAAAGTGAAAAGGCGATATTTTGATATGAGTAGTGAAGTAAAAATATGATTTTTACTTTGAGAAAAATATAATTTTTATATTATAGAAAAGGCAAAATCCTTATATGGAAAATAGCGAAGTAAAAATTCGATTTTTCTATATTGAAAGGTGAAGTAAAAAGATGATTTTCCTTATAAGAAGTTGAATAGTAAAAATATGATTTTTCCTTATATGAAGTTGAATAGGAAAATATGATTTCTATAATTAAAAAGGTATAATCTTTATATAGATAGTAACGGTATAAAAATAGAATTTTTCTCTATAGAAATAGCGATGAAAATTCTATCTTTACAAATATGAAATAGCGAGGAAATTTCTATTTTTACATTATAGAAATAGCGATGAAAATTCTATTTTCACAATATGAAGTTAGCGATAAAAATATGATCTTTATATAATAGGAAATATAAAAATGTGATTTTTATATATACAGTGTATAAGGGCGACGAAAGTAACAAAAGATGCGATAGCGATGAAGATTTCTGCAAAGAAGAGCCGAGGCGTCTGGTTTAGCAAATATGTGAGAATTTCTCACCTTTCAATTTCTTTTTCTAGTTATATATATACTAGGATGCAGACGGTGTTTAGTAGCACCCGACACCCGTCATCCACAGACCATGGATGGCTTGTTTGTTAAATTGTTTGATTGCAAAAATTAATTAGATTATTTGATTGAAATTGAATTGTTTGGTGAGAATGAATGGATTTGATTGATGTGTGAATGGCGTGGGCCTTCACTAGACCGGGGATAAGGCTAGGCCTCGTCCCGTTTCTAGTATCGTGCCGTTATGCCGCCGAAATTTCCTAAAATAAGTTAGAAAAATAAAAATATCATTTTATTTAAAGAATGAACTGAATAGATATTCATATGTCGAAATAAAATATTTTATCGTTAAAAACATAATTTTTAACGTGAAAGTGAATAAAATAAATATTCATTTACAAACCGGACGGTTTGTTTATGTACACCTATTTGAAGGACATTGATTGGGTCGATAAATTTTACACATCGCCCAACTGCACAAATAAAATCTGTGTTTGATTGTTTGAAACCCCACACGGGTGTTGGGATGAAATATGAAGTTCACTCATCCTGATTGATTAATTATGTCGATCGATTGATTGACAGGCTGTTATAAGTGTTAGATATCTATATTTGATGCTTATACAGTGTAGTGCACTTTGGTTGATGGTTGATTATTTTTCAATGCTATTATATACATGTGTTGTATGAAAATCCATATAATTAACGTTATATGGTGATTGATTGGGCCTCATTCCAATTTAGAAGATATAGAACAATATAAAATAAAGGTTCATGTGTTGACTGTACTCATCCGTTGAGATTAGTCATGTGTTGAACGAAATATTTTAATAATAAAATTTACATCTTTATGAATATAAAATAAAGGTTCATGTGTTGACTGTACTCATCCGTTGAGATTAGTCATGTGTTGAACGAAATATTTTAATAATAAAATTTACATCTTTATTAATATAAAATAAAGGTTCATGTGTTGACTGTACTCATCCGTTGAGATTAGTCATGTGTTGAACGAAATATTTTAATAATAAAATTTACATCTTTATTAATATAAAATAAAGGTTCATGTGTTGACTGTACTCATCCGTTGAGATTAGTCATGTGTTGAACGAAATATTTTAATAATAAAATTTATATCTTTATTAATATAAAATAAAGGTTCATGTGTTGACTGTACTCATCCGTTGAGATTAGTCATGTGTTGAACGATATATTTGAAATAGAAATATTTGAAATAGAAATATTTGAAACGAAATATTTGAAATAGAAATGTTTGAAAACGAAATATTTGAAATAAAATCTTTGAAAAGGAAATATTTGAAATAGAAATATTTGAAATGAAATATTTTAATAATAGAAACATTTGAAATAGAAATATTTGAAATAGAAATATTTGAATAGAAATATTTGAAATAGAAATGTTTGAAAAGGAAATATTTGAAATAGAAATATTTGAAACGAAATATTTTAATAATAGAAACATTTGAAACGAAATATTTGAAATAGAAATATTTGAAACGAAATATTTGAAATAGAAATGTTTGAAAAGGAAATATTTGAAATAGAATATTTGAAAATAGAAGTATATGAAGCCGTGTTGATTAGATTGACGCCATTTGGACGTGAACGATATTTATATCAATTTTATTCAAAATGAATTGAATATATAACGATTTCGAAATGAATTGAATATATAACGATTTCGAAATGAATTGAATATATAACGATTTCGAAATGAATTGAATATATAACGATTTCGAAATGAATTGAATATATAACGATTTCGAAATGAATTGAATATATAACGATTTCGAAATGAATTGAATATATAACAATTTCGAAATGAATTGAACATATAACGATTTCGAAATGAATTGAATAGAAAACGAATTTGATTTCAATTGAATATATAACGAATTTGATTCGAATAGAAAACCAATTTGAATTGAATCGAATAGAAAACGACTTTGAAACCAATTTGAATTGAATCGAATAGAAAACGACTTTGAAACCAATTTGAATTGAATCGAATAGAAAACGACTTTGAAACCAATTTGAATAGAATCGAATAGCAAACGACTTTGAAATTGAATTGAATTAAAAACGAGTTCAAATTGAAATGAAAGCGAATTGAAATGAATTCAAATTGAATTGAAACTTGAATTGAATGGAAATGAATTTTAAAACGAATTTATAAAGAAGAATTCAATTTTGATTTAAATTGAAATGGAAGTTGAAATTGCTTTTGAAACGAATTTAAAGCTATTTATATAATTCGTTTTAAATAGAAATCGACGAAATATATATTATATATATTATATATATAATATAATGGCCTGAATAGAACGCACCGCGCCGCGGCAGTTCGTGAATTTCGACCATTTATTTCAAACGGACATTACGGGAGATCCGACCGTTGGATTCTCCTAAAACCGGAACCGTTGGGTTCGTATCGAAAAGGGCTTTCTAACGAATATTAGAAATTTGAAATCTAACGGTTGGATTTGGAGATACGTCCAAATCAAATTCGAAAAAGGTCGCTATAAGTGCAGTTCGATGGTCGTTGATGGAAATTGAGTGTACGGGCCTTAATAAAATTATTAAAAATATCAATAATTTGTGTAAAATCATAAGAAATGATTTGAGAAAAATTGGGGTGAAAAACTCCATATTTGAAAAGATAAAAATGGATTTTTATCGAAATGAACTAGTTTTGAACTAAATTTAAAACCCGATTTTTATTTTTAAATAAATAAATTAGATTTAAAAAGGGGTTTTAAATAATCGGAATTTCTAATATATTTGATTGAATTTGATTTGGGTTTGTCATGAACTGTGTTTTAAATAACACCTAGTTCTTTAACCCAGTAAAAGGAGTTCTAACGAATCTACAATTAGATTGAAATGTGAATCTATAATCTAAATTATCAAATTTAGAAATGAGCGGGAATGGAGTATTACCAGTTTTGCTCCAAAGCGATAGTTAAATCTTTAATTAGATTTGAACGTAAAATGGTAATTGATTTTACCGATAACACCACGGTGTTAGATATGGAGTATTACCAGTTTTGCTTCATGGGATGAATAGGTTGGGATTGGGAAATAAAATAAATAATTACTTCGTTGTGGTTCGCTAATCTCGACTAGTTGGAAAAACCATAATTTGGTTTTAAACGACATCCAAAGGAAGATTAAAGGATAAATTTTAAAGAATTTATCTTGGATAAAATTAATGGGAACCTTTCCCAAAAAGATGCGAATATTTAAATAACAGAATATTCAGGATTGGAATAAGGCGTATGTTGTGTTTGTGTAACATCTGTTTTAAATATACGCGGGTCGTTCGGAAAGTCCGGGTTTATACCCATTCTGAATAACCGATTCGACGATAAGTCGAAGATGTAGACGGTGGTCGAAGACCGGAAGTCTTCACATCGTTTGGATAATTACTGACGATCCTGATTGGGCTGTACACCCAAGAGGATGGAAATAGTTGGTGGTCGTCCAGACGTACCTGGAGATGGATGGATATGCGAGGAAAGTGCCTCCGGTTTCGTTCAGACCCAGAACGGACTTGAAAATGGATTGTGTGTCTGACACTGGATTTTATTCTGTGTTGATTGATTTCTATTAAATATACATCTGTTTGGCGGCGGAGAATTTATTCTTTTGCTTAACGCCCTTCTCTGAGACGTACGAGCTCAGAGGTTGTATATCGATGGACATCAGTCGCATGGCATGAATTGCCTGTGTGGCACGCTAAGATGCATTGATCAAGGCTTTTGTTGAAAAGCAGAGTCTTGTGGTTGATGATCAAAGCACGGCCTACGTGGCAGCTTTGTGTATAACGTGAATTCGCGAGCCTCACACCTCGGTATGAGTTAAAAACGGGATACGGACTGCAGGGAGAGCACGACGTTTCTTTCTAGCTTTGGTGGTGTCAGTGACTTACCAGCTCTGACATATATATACTTTTCACCTTTGTGGTTGTTGGATGAGGCGCCTCGATTATAGGTCTGTAAGGACCGGGAAACGTGTGTTCAGGAATAAATAATCCTCTAACGTAAGTGAGGACCGGCCCTGAAGCTTCCAAGGGTTGCCCAGAGTGCGTAGCCCTGGGACATTTGCTAGAGTGTCTCGAACGCGGAGAGGAGCTTGCCCCTTGCCTCGACTCATGACGGAAATCCAATTTCCAATACGTGTATTGCGACATAGTAGCATGGGATGCTATACCGTCTATGATTTATATTTATGATTGAAATTGTTTTGACACTATACACTTATTATAGTATCAAATGATTTGTTTTAAACGTACCAAGCATGTTTGGCTATTATAAGGGAAAACCCTATCCTCCGGCTTGCGTTGCATTGTGTGATGGGACCTGGGTCTTATAATAGCTTCATTTTTCGAAAAAGCATTGCGCTGTTTATTATATGCACTGGTATTCTTGGGAGGAAACCCGTTCCGTGTTATACGGCGTGGTCCCTTGAATTACTCTCTTTTAAAGTAAAGCTTTAAATAACTGTTTTAGTTCTCACACCAGTCACATGACTGACCTGGAGTTTATTGTTTCAACCTAAACTATGGGTGCCCCTATTTTCTGCACGGGCAGCTAGTAGTTTTGGTTTTGCAGATTTATATTCACAGGATCCTGGTTTACAGCTGGAATGATATCCGGAAATCTCTGTATCCGTATATCACCTTCAGTTGTGTTTTGTATTATTTTTCCGCTACTATGTAATTTATTGTAATCTCTGATATTTGTCAAATGTAATTTATTCAATTATACTCTGTATATTCTTGTATTCTGATGGCATTGTTGTAATAACAATGAAATGTTCTTCTGTTTGTGTTCTGATTTGTTCTGTTCTCAAACGATCAGGGGTTTCGAACGGTCTAGATCGGTTTAACGACTGATTCGGATCGAGCGAAATTCCCGGTCGTTACAGATTACTACCAAAGATTTTGTTTTTGAATTGTTTTGAAAAAACAAGATGTTTTGATATTCCAAATGAATAATTTGATTTTTGGAAAAGGCGAAGCCATTTAAAAACTCCCAGAAATAGATTATTTGAAATAAACACAAATTGAATAGAAATTTGTGAAAAGCAAATTTGAAATTGAAATTGAACCAGTTCAGCGGTAATTGAATTGAATTGAAATAGAATGGTATCAAGTAAAATTGGACTAGATTAGAAATAATCTGGAATAGAAATAAATTATTGAGTAAGAATTCGGATTGAGATTGGAATTGCAGTTTGATTGGAATTTGGCTTGGTTAAGCAAATGGCTGTGTTGGAGATAAAAATGGATTGGAGATTGATTGGGAATACATTGGTATATGCTAAATTGATAGCAGAGTTGAACGCCCGACAAAAAGGTACACGTTTATATTCATATGAGTTTGGAGTTTTATGAGCCTGTTTGGCAAGCCACTTGGCTGTTTGATTTTCTTTTGGATTGGAGAGGCCTGTGTGGCGGTTTGGGGATTTTCCCGATGCTCCCGGTACAAAGGAGGTGCTGGCGAAATTTTTCAGAAATTTCAGGTGTTAGAAAATTTTCAGAATTTTTGGAAATTTTCGTTTATAGAAATAAATTGATAAATTAGTTAAAATGAATGGGTTTAGTGAAACCGGAGTAAACAAATAGATTTAACCTAGTTATAGAGTTCATTTTTCTACCTTAGCAATTTCGAGGACGAAATTATTTTAAGGGGGGAAGAATGTAACGACCCGTATTTTCACGCATATTAAATAATTTATTTAATTATTTAAATATGTTTTAGAAATTTCAAATGGTCGTTTAATTCAATTATATTGAATATTTAATTAAAATTAACAATTAAATAATATATTTAATTTCTGAATTTATCAGAAATGGTGAATCGACAATATAATGTGAACTGGACAATTCAAAATATATAATTCAGTTTATATTGGATTTTATTGGCGGAAATATTTGAATAACGATAGTTTGAACGTATAAATTATATTATAATTATAATCGAGCTCGAAATGGCGCTGCAGTTCGTAATTTGGCAATTCAGACTTTAAACGAGTATACAGGGTCCGTTTTAAATCGGATTTCAGTGAAACAAGAAACGCGTGGAGCTGGTGGAGTATATTTTTCTAGTGGAAGAGAAAAATCGAGATTTCGTTGTGTAGATTTTGATTTATGTACAAATCAAAATTTAGAAAAGTCGCTGTGGAATTCCTTTATATTTTGCGACGCTTTATTTCGTTATAAATCGATTTTCAATATAAACTGAATATCGATCAAATCGGAATTCTTAAAATCAAGTCATAAATTCTGGCAGGATATTCTGGAGCCGTACGACATAATCTGTGGATATATACGAGAATATTAATTTATTAATATTAAACCTAATTGTTTTTAAATATATTTATATATTTAAAAGGGGCTATTTTGGGCTTTAAAAATAGCCAGTTTTTCATACGACCTCCGTTTTCGACGAAACTAATTTTGTTGGATCCGCAATGTCAAATTATTGCTAGATTTCAAGTTTCGTGATTTTTAGAGTCAGTATGTGGCCGTACGGATTTTTAAAGTGAGAAACAGTCAGTATTTCGACGGTTAAAAATACGCTGTGTGAGCATATGGAGTCGGAATTCGACGAAACCAGTTTCGTTGGGTCCGTAATGTCAAACTCTAGCTGCGTGTCAATTTTCGTGATTTTTGGATATCGTGTGTGGTCACAGGAATTTTAGAGGACACATGAAAACAGCGTATGCTTAAAAATAAAATATAAAAATCGAATAAAAATATATTATTCCTATCCTATATAATGCCATATCACCCTAAACCCTAAACATAATTTCCTCTGGTCAGCGAAACTTTTCCGCCGCCACAATTCTTCCTCCAATGTGAGAAAATCCAATTTATAAAATCCAAAACAAATCCAATTAAATTCTATAAATCATAATATTTATATTTATGGGTTCCTTAAGTGTTTCTCTTCGTTTTGATACCATTTTTGTGTGGTGCGATTCAGGCTTGAGGGGTTCGGTGATGTTCCCGTTCACTGGCTTTCTTCACAGCGGATATTAGGGTTTGTGAAATCAAAAGGTTGGAGCATCGATTAATGTTTCCGAGCTTAGATTGGAGTTGAGGGGGAAATTGGAGAGGGATGTAGTATTTTGGTTGATTTCGGTGATGCTCGAGGTCGCACCTGATGGTGGGATAGCTGCGAAGGGGTCGAAGTCGCGTTTCAGGGGAGGCCGACGAGTTGGTAAAGGAGGTGATGGCCGTGAAGCTCTCGCGACGAGAAGGGGTGTGGTGATTTTCTTTTGGGGTTTCTAGTGAGAGATGGAGGAGTTGGGGTTGAAAACATATGGTAATGGCTGAGTAAAAATGAGTGGCGTGCGTTACAAAGAAGAGGAAGAAGGAGGGTAACGGGGGTCTGGGCTATTCAAGGTTGGATGGGCCTTAATTAAAAAGAAAGCCCAACTAAAATTAGAAGTCTAGTTTTAATTTATTTTAAATAAGAGTATGAACTTGTGCATTGAATAACTTGGTCATACATAGTCAGAATTTCGAACGGTCGGATCCGTTGGGATCATATGGACGGTGGCTACGCACTGAGACTGACTGGAAGTCCATCCGAGCCTGTTACAATTTATTGCAAAATAAATTGTCCGGTCTGAATCGATGGACGAATAATCGTTATTTAACGATCTCCGACCAATGTGAGTAAATCTCAATAACTCTGAACACTTTATATTTTTATAAAGTACTTTTAGAATTGATAAATATTGCCTGATTTGCTGTGTATTGGTTGTTTGGTTGAACTGCTAGTCAGTTGATTGAAAACATCGATAACGATATATATAAATCGTATCGAAATATTGATTCTGATTATCAGAACATTTTACCTTCATGCTATATATGTTGACTGACATCTGTGGATGCAGGGAACACAGGTCGGAGGAATCCAACTGGATTCCTCAACATTTATTTTACTGTTTTTCCTATATTCTGATATATGATGTGTTACATCAACTGTGGTTGACCCTGTGTGTTTGGATGATGATCGACCCTTTTTAAATTGGTATTTTTATACAATAAGTGATACAGGAAAGTAAAAAGGAATTTTCAAAGTTTATTTTGAAAATCGATTATTTATATAAAATCAACGAATTTTATATATATAAAAGGAAAAAGGGTTAATAGAGGAAAGATACTTGTAAAATCAATATAAAAGAAAAATATTGGTAAACCAGTGTAGAGGAAAAATATATTTGTAAATCAATATAAAGGAAATTATTGGGAAAATAAGGTATAGGGAAATATTGCAAATCATTTGCAAGTAAAAATAAATGGAAAAGGGAAAATATTTGTAAATCATTTACAAATAAAATAGAAAGAGGAATATGTATAAAACAATTACAAATAGAAATAATAAGAGAATCTTTGTAAAACATTTTCAAATGAAATAGAAAAAGAGATATTTATCTAGAAAATAAACTGAGTTATGAAAAGTAATTGTTTATTTAGAAATTTAATAGAATAATGAAGTACTTGAAAATGGATAAAAGTGTAATAAAGGAGAATTTTACACTAGGAAGAATTTAGGCCCTGCTTCGCACACGGGTAAATTCAAAGTGAGAATTTAAGAGAGATCTGTTTTAACAGATAAAGTGAGAAGGTTAATTTATAAATAAAGTTTTATAAATTAATTTAGTTATTTATCTTTGGGATAAATAGAGTATATAAGTCAACACTTATATAGAGAAGTAAAAATCGATTTCCACATCGATGTTTGAAACTGAATAACGACGAAGGAGAATTTATTGAATAAGAGTTATTCGGAGTAAAGTTATCGAATATCAGTTTATTCGAAAGGAATTTTATTGAATATTAGTTATTCGAAATGGGTTGATCCAATAGAGTTAATCCAATAGAATAAATTTATTGAGATCAACCGTTAGAGTTAAACTGTTAGAGTTGAACTGTTAGAGTTGAACTGTTAGAGTTAAACCGTTAGGGTTAAACCGTAGAGTTAAACCGTTGGAGTAAACATTTAGAGTTAGTTAGTTAGAGTTAACCAATTAAAGTTAATCAGTTAGAGTTAATCGATTAGAGTCTAATCGAACTAGAGTTATCCAAATATAGTAATTGAATAAGGGATGATTGAATATTAGTTATTCAATTAGATTTGCTCGAATTTAGTTATTCGAGATAGAGTTAAACAAAAGTAGTCATTTAAGATAAGTTATCAGTAAGCACAACTGCTAGTGTAATTCGCAGGGCTATAAATAGCCTAAGGCGGACAGATGTTTTCTGAGGGAATCAGGCGTAACCATTGTGATCGCTGCGATCTAGAGTTGAGCGAATGGTGTTAAATCAAATATTAGTTATTTAATAGAAGTAATTAAGTCGAGTTGTCAAGTTGAGTTAGATAAGTCGAGTTAGTTAAGTTAAGTTAGTCAAATTGAACTAATCAAGTAAGTGGGTCAAAATGAGTTAATCAACCTGAGTTATCCGAATAAGAGTTAATCCAGTAAGAGTTAATAGAATAAAGGTTATAGATTAGAGTTAACCAAATAGGTGTCAATAACTAGTAGTTCGTTATATATTCGAGTTAGAAAGTAAAAGTCAAATTGAAGTTATTATATTCGGATGTAGGGAATTATAGCACCATTGTTATAATCAAGTGTTCCCGTACAAGAAGCGAATTTGTATATATAGTCCGAGAGTTGTGTAAAGAGGTGTTAAAGTTTAAAAGGAGAACTTAGCTTATTTTCGAGGTTAGAAAGGTTGTTAAGTTAAGGTCTGAGAGGTAATTATACCCCAACTTGATTGGCTTCGTTTTTAACTAAGAAATGGTTAAGGCTTGATAGTGAAAGGTGTTTAAGTGGAAACCAAATTAAGGAGATTTGACGTCGTGATGTTGTTAAACATCCGTTTAATCTAGTGAAGGAGATTTGGAAATGTTTTCCAAAGAAGATCAGAAATGTTTTCTGAATATAGAAAAACACAAGGAATGGAAATGTTTTCCAAGGTTAATAACGTATATTTTCTAAATATAGTGAATAAGAAACATTAAACAACAGGAATAGGGAAATGAACGAATGAATGAAATGATGATTGTTCGATAGAATTTCCTTCCGGAAATAATATCGTTGTTTGCACACCGACATGTTTTCATTTGATAGTTAAATCACGTACTATCAAAGTTTTGACCATTTAACATTGTTAATATGGAGAGATCGGTTGGATTAGTATCCAGAGAACCACTCCGTATTGGCATAAGCGTTGCGAATCAAGTATGCTGAATATATTGAAGACGGAGTTATGCAAGGGCTATCCTGTTTACAAAATAGTGTCTTCGGTTTGTTCAGCCCCAGGACAAACGTGAATGGACGAGTGTCTGACAGAGTATATTCAATAAATCGCGTAAGTTGATCTCTTCAAACGTACTTACGTTTGGTGGTGGAGGAATTCATTTCTCTTAGCTGTATACCCGTTGTATTTTTGGGGAAATCAAATTATGATTTGGCGGGTATGACGATGTGGCATTCAAAGTGATGGAGGTGTGATCTGTCAAAAGATACGTTATGACCTCTAGCCTTATCAACCGGGAAATGACAAAAATCAGGCAGGCAGTATGGCTATGTGGGTCGCACCCATTAGGATGTATGATCACCTATCTAGAGAAATTCCTTTTGTTCTTAAATTTATCGATGCTGTCCCTTATCGGGAGACGGTTGCTGATCCCAACCGTTGGTGATATACATTCGATACACTTAAGCGAAATGAGTGGTCGGTCATGTGTGGGCCGGGTTGCAAGATGTTCTTGTTGAACCCAGTGTATTCGCCTCTAGAGATACACGTTCGGAAGGTGGCCCCATACCTTGTCAAGTCGGAATCCAATCTCCAATAAGTGCCCGCGAGTTTGATTTTATATTATATATGTAGAGCGTGAGATGCAAGCGTTCTACTAGATTTTATTTACTTGTGTTATTAGACATTATTATAATATCAGATAAGATATGATTTCCAAAAATGATTTGGGTTATCGTAAGGTAAAAACCTTCCGTGTTTATGTGTGGATTGGTCTTACTATTATCTTTTCTTTTGAAAAGGATTTTGAAAAGTTAAACCAAGTGATTTGAGTTTACTCACACCAGTCCCATGACTGACCCAGAGTTTATTTTGTTTTGTTTTCCCTAAACTCTTGGGTGCCCAAATTTGTACGGGAAGTCAAGTAGTCGGGATTTTACTGATATACTTGGAGAGCTTGGAGCAGGAGGCTTCAGGATTATATAGCTATTGTTTATTTCCACTGTGATGCAAGGGTTGTACTCTGATAATGGTATTGTATGCATATACTGCTTTTGATTTCAAGTTATGTAATATATTATATTTTATTCATTCCGCTGTGAGATTCGTGTTACTCTGATGTTGTTGTCTTCTTCTTCTTCTTCTATTCTATTAGTTCTATCTTATCTATCCTCACCCTCTAATTTCTTTCTTGGACTATCCGGTATTTTCCGATGCTTGAATAGTCGACATTGAGTTTATGTCGGGTACTCAGGATCGCGAAACCCCCGGGTCGTTACAACCTACTTTTTTGTGAGGCGAAATGATTTTGGAGGGAGGGGAAAAGGTTTTGGATGGAGAGAGATCGATTTGCGAAGTTAGAGGGAGACGGTGAAAATTTGATGTTGGAGTGTTACAAGTACGAAATTGGGGAGATCGATGAATAATTTGTACCAATGAGGGGAGCGTTACTGTGATACGGTTCTACATAAGCATAAACAATAACATTTCAGAATAATATGTTATTTAAAGGCGTTATTAATTTCATATTTTGTTGTAGTGTTTGTCCGCCAAGTGTAAAACCCTCTTTTGTAGATATATCCTTTCCCCAGCAAGACTCATCAAGCCCTTAGCTTCCTATTTTCTAGGCTTCGAGCATCCCAGACTTAGCATCTCATCCTAATACGATCCCAATGATTGTTGTATTTCCATTCTAATGCGATCTCAATGATCGCTGGACTTCTATTCTAGGCATGATCTTAGCAATTGCCGAAGTTCTATTTTATTACGACCTCAGCGGTCGTCGATCACCTACTCAAACACAACCTCTGCAGTCACTGGACTATTCTGACTATCATGGACTTTTGATCTTTCAGGATGTTGGATTCTTGTAGTCCACCAATTATCTGGCAATCCCGGTATTTTGGGTTATTCTGGTTATCTCTAAACAATCCAAATGAATCATCGGCTCTCATTGGATTTCTAATTAATACGGTCCGACGCGATCATGGCTCTTCGGTTTTTTTAATTATATGAGTTCACCTCGGACTTCTCTCAACTTTGGTTTCTGAATTTCTGGATTTTTGGTCTTCTCGCAAAACACTTCTTCCTCCAATCAAGCAAGACATGTTTTAGTGGGTAACGTGTTGACACGCTTTTTGGACTAGGATGTCACACGTCAAGAAGTTGGCGAACACCCTTAAGCATTAAAAATATCGTCAGAAGACACAAAGAGATTTATTCGAAGTTGCAACGCAATTAGATAAGGATTGGAAATTGTGTCGATTTGTAAAATCCTCGTCGACAAACTCAAAAAAACTGGCACAGTAAAAATACGTGATCGACATGGTTCGATTAGCTCAAAACGCTTGATTGTTTTGATTCGATGATATGGCCAAACTCATTGCGCAAAAATATATGGTTTTCACGAAAAACAGTATCGTGCACTCAAAAACAGTAGATCAACATGCGTCGATCACGAAAAAATGTTTGCGCGACTCATGACGTCAAAATCAGGTAAATTGGCAAAAATGGTCTGGTACGTTCACAACTGCCTGATCAACACGTCAAAATCATGAAAAACCATGGTCAAAACCTTGGCTGATAACTCTAACACTTTAGCACAATTGGTAAATTTGGAATGCTCAAAACAGGTGATCGACACAATAGATCACCCTTTTTTACATGTGTGACACAATAAAATTGGCCTTGGAAAATTTTCCCCTATAACTTGGCAAAATCGGCAAGGATCTTACAAAAATCACATCGCATCAGGGGATGTGATATTTTTCCCGATCGGCATGATGCGATGCGGCATTTCACTGATGAAGACACGTGAGAAAAGAGATGCGATACGAGACTTGGCATGGCAAAAGTAACATATTTAAATTCTTAACAAAGGCGCAAGGCAAGTTTTCGGAAGCAATTTTCCATGATCGGCATGGAAAAACCTGAGCTTGTCACGGGTTCGTATCGCATCCAAGTGATGTGAGAATTTGGCTTGGAACGAGCCCGACTTTTTGGCATGCGATTTCCACCTAATCGCATTAGTGCGATGCAATGTTTTCTTGGATTTGACAAGATGAAATGTGATGCGATCTGGGGCTTGGATACGAGGAATTTGGCAAATTTCAAACATTTCCAGCATGAACAAAAACCCATGCAGATCAACAATTTTTAATGGATCCACACGTAATTTCTCACCACTTTTCTGATGCGAGCCGATCCAGGCAATGTGATGCGATTTTTTACACTTAGGCTTGGCAAAGTGATGCAATTTTTTGGGATGCGATGTGAGGGATTCCTCGCCTCCTAGGAATGCGAAATTTTGTATTGTGTGAAAAGGTCGGGTTTGCACGCGACTTGTGCAGGATCTATAATATGGCTATGCGGAAAGTATGTGATATACTAACTTGTATATTTACAATAGTTATGCAGGTAAATATTTAATGTAAAAAGATCTCACAGAAGCAATATCACAGATAAGCAAGTATAGCAAATGCAGTAAATAGGAAAAATCACACCAGGGATTTTTATACTGGTTCGGAGCACCGTCCTACGTCCAGTCCCAGACTTCTATCTGGATTTTCACTAAACAACAACCTCACTTCACCCGGAGGAAACAGGTTTACAATACCCGAGCAGCCGAACGGGATTTCACGCCTCTAACAACACAAGGACTTCAACACTTGCCTCTTATAACACGAGGACTTCAACACTTGCCTCTTATAACACGAGGACTTCAACACTTGCCTCTTATAACATGAGGACTTCATCACTTGCCTCTTACAACACCGAGGACTTCAACAATAATAAGATTTTGACTTTGAATCTGTTTTTCCTTCAACACTGATTTGTCAACAATTGAGTACACCCTTCCTATAATCTTATCCTCAAATGTAATTTGATGTTTAGTAAGATTAGGAAGTAAAATATTGAGTTGAATCACAAGTGTATGAAATATGCTTGGTGATTCAAACGATTATTGAATGCTTTTGAGTGCTTTTTGAGTGAAAAGAATAATGCAAGATAGATCAGAAAATAGAGAGTAAATTCGGTGATTTGAATGATTGCAAATTTATGTATTTATAAAGATCGAGTAGTTGCAATTATTGGTGAAGAGTTGCCATCAAAAGAAGTGATTATTCATGAAGAAAAATGGATGCAACTCTTGAATAAAGAAGATGACTTTTCAATATAACGGTCAAAATTCAAAAACCTGTTGACCTATAGAATTTTATAGGTCGACATGTTTTTAGCCGTTGGAATTCAAAAACCTGTTGACCTATAAAATTTTGTAGGTCGACCTATTTTTGACCGTTATAATTTAAAAACCTGTTGACCTATAAAAAATTGTTGGTCGACATGTTTTTGGCCATATGCATAAAAAATGCTTTTATAAGAAATATTTTAAAGCAATTAGAAGTATAATCATTTGAGGATAGATTTTAACATTTTTTACTCTAAATAATCAACTTCTAACCTATGAAGTCATCTTGTCTTCTTTTTGTCGATGTAGAAGCTTCTTCTTGTCATAAATCAAAACAACCTTTGAAGCTTTGACTCAACATTCTCCCCCTTTTTGATTGATGACAACATGGCTTAATAAGGTATTTTTCCTTGTAAATTTGCTCCCCCTGTATATATGCTCCCCCTGAATTATATAATCTGCATGGCATTTGTTAGTAATAATTTCTCCCCCTTTGTCATCGACAAAAAGGGTGATTACAACAATATATATAAGACCAAGCAATAAAACATGAATAAACGATAGAACAAAATATATAGATTGTCATACATATTACAAGCCAAACCAAAATAAACATACCAGAAATATCAGGAAGTAGCATAGTTAAATACATAAGCAAATTAAAAGGTTAAATGATAAATATGAGATGACTATTGTGAAGGCCAGTCCGAATCATTATCGTCCTCGTCATCTTTGTTTCCTTCCTCCTCTTGTTCCTCATTGTCGCTGTTATCATCGTCCTTTTTAATATCGTCATGAGCTTCTTCTTCAATATACGACATTCCACGACCACGAGTATGTTGAGTACTTGCTCCAGAGCTAGTACTTTCTTCAGAGGAAGACCATGTAAAAGTAGGTGGCATTGGTCGTTTTCCGGGATCTTGAGCAAGGGTTGCGGAAGTTGAAGCACAAGAGATTGCTTCCCAAATTGTACTGAAGAAAGACTTTAATTTGTTGAACCGCTTATCGAGTTTGGTGTCTAAGCGGTCGAGTTTACTATCGGTATGTTTTAGTCGAGCTTTGAGTAAGAATTGATTACGTGCAATTTGCTCAAGAGTTTCCTTAGTCGAAGAAGTAGGAGGCGGAATTGTAACATCTTCAGGCCTTTGCCTAGGGATTTGAGAAGAAGATGTTTGTGGAGGACCTTGTTCAACATAGTGTTCAAATGGAATAATACCCATAGCAGGAATCGGTAGCTTCATCCTATTTTTAGATGCTTTATCAATACACTTTGGTATTGATATTGTAGATTCGGGAGATCTTACGCCACATTCCATGAGACAACGTATGATATACTCGTTATAAAACAAGTGTGGCCTTGAACGTTTATTTACTATCACAATCTCATCGAAAATCATGTCTATCCAATTTACCCTGATATTTGCAAAAATGGCATACAGGGCTTTAAAGTTTTCTCTATACACTGCATCAAAGTTACCAGTCCTTGGAAGAAGAGTGTGTGTGATACAAAGGTGGAGAAGTCTGGCCGATGGTCTTAGATTGATACCCTTAATACTTGACTTATGGTCTTCAATAATAAGGTGACTATTTTTATCTCGAATATGTATAGGGCAAAAATCACTACTAAATTGAATACCTTCGTTGTGGGTTCGGAGTATTTCTGCCATCCGGTCTTTGGAAAGAAAGACGTGTTGACCACAGACTACGGACCATAAGCAATTATCCGAGTTTTGGGGTTTAAATTTTTCTAAATTGAGATTGGCATAAAAAAGTTTTATCAAGGTATGACTTATCTCAACATTATTGTCTTCAAAATCTAGTAGAGACTTTATACCCGCTCTTCTTGATAGTTCACTAACATCGTAGAGGACGAAATCAGAGAATTTGAGAAATGATCCGTGGTGAATTGTATAGTCTTTCATCTTGTTCCATCTAGTCACAGCAAGAGGATCCATAAGCCATTGCTTGATTTGAGTATCAATAGGTTGAACAGGGGCTTGAGAAGATGTGGTTTTTGACTTCTTATGCTTAGGAGCCATTGAAGAGATTGAGGATTTTGAAGATTTCTAATAGATTAGGTTTTTTTAAGGAGGAGAGATTATGAAAGACTATAAATAAGAGTTGTGGATTTAGAAGATGATGAGAATGAATAAATAAGAGTGTTTGATGAAGAGATGTAAGAATTTCAAATAATGAATAGATGGATTGTAATGAAGGGAAGTATTTAATCAAAAAGAGAACCGACGTGTCTAACAGGGATATGAACAAAAACCGAAGGCGGTCGACAGGTAGATTAGGGGCTGTCGACAGGTAAAAGCTCTGGAAGATACTTTTTATATAAAACCGGTCGACAGGAAAAATATAGGCGGTCGACAGGTTAACTTTCTGGAAAAATAAACACCGAAAATTTTGTTTAGACCGGTCGACAGGAGAAATATAGGCGGTCGACAGGTTAACTTGCTGGAAAAATGTAAACCAAAAATTTTGTTTAGACCGGTCGACAGGAAAAATATAGGCGGTCGACAGGTTAACTTGCTGGAAAAATGTAAACCAAAAATTTTGTTTAGACCGGTCGACAGGAAAAATATAGGCGATCGACCGTTAAAGTTTCTGGTTGAAATTTTGTAGCGTTGTATAACTGGACCGGTCGACAGGCTAATATTGGGGCGGTCGACAGGTACTGATTAATTTTGTTTTTACCAAATGATGTGAAGAAAATATAAGCTTTTAAAAAAAAAAATTATTCAAAACAAAAGTGTATACAAAACAAATACGAATTTATTTTTAGAAAAACTCTAAATGCAAAGAATTTATCTTCTTGGCTCCCATGGATTCATTGGTTCCCAAGGATTGTATCTCTCACTAGCTCCTTCATTGTTTTGATAATTTCTATCCCAAGAGTTTGGAGTTCGTGAAGATGTTGGTATAGGAATTGGTTCATGTACGCCATGCCTGTCAGAACCACAGAAGAGAGAAGCTAATCGTTCGAGGTACGTCAAACGTGAAGTCGTGAGTTTTTGCTCGTAAAACATTTGTTGCTGATAGTAATGCATTTCGTCGATCTTTTCTTTGGTTCGGGGAGAGCAAAATAAAACTTTCTTGCTTCTCTTAGGAGTAGGCGTGGTTCCTGGCGTACGAGATGGTGGATGATAACCTGGTGGATGCTCTGGTGTTTTTGGGGAGTTATGTTCCGTTGGTTCGGAACTCGTGATTGAAATGTGAGAGTGTTCGACACATTTTTCACAAATGTGTGCCATGAGGTAAAAAATATATATATAAGAGCTTTGAGAGAATGTTTGTCTGATAGCACTCAAAAACAAAATGCATTTTTATAGAGAGAGTTTTCTATTTTAAGGAAAATAAAAAAGATGGTTTGTATTAGTTTTACCGTAGAAAAACTCTCTGCTATATATAGTAAAAAGAAAAGTCATTGGTTTCTGATTAAGAAATACGAACTCTTGTTATATTAAACAATATTATCCTTCGAGTTCTTTTCTGGAAACCAACCCTAGCTCTCTACGTAACTTGACAAAAATTGATTCTTGTAGAGGCTTTGTGAATATATCAGCTAGTTGGTTTTCTGTATTAACGTATTCAAGATTTATATTTCCTTTTTCAATGTTATCTCTTAGAAAATGATGTCGAATGTCAATGTGCTTAGTTCGAGAGTGGTTAACTGGGTTTTTGGATAAATTTATTGCACTTGTGTTGTCACAATATATAATAGAGTTTGTCAAGTTCATACCAAAATCTCTAAGTGTTTGTTGCATATATATAATCTGTGTACATGCCAAAGCTGCTGAAATATATTTTGCCTCGCATGTCGATAGTGAAACACAATTTTGTTTCTTACTAAACCAAGAAACAAGTGATTTTCCAATGAAATGGCACGTACCACTTGTACTCTTTCTATCCGTTCGTGATCCTCCGAAATCAGCATCACTATATGATACTAATTCGAATGCACAATCCTTAGGATAGAAAAGACCGAAATCTTTGGTGTTATTAAGATATCGAATAATTCGTTTCACTGCTCGTAAATGCGATTCCTTGGGATTAGCTTGAAAACGTGCACACAAACAAACACTCATCATAATGTCAGGACGACTAGCTGTTAAATATAAGAGAGAACCTATCATACTTCGATACGTCTTTTGGTCTACACTCTTCCCACTTTCATCTTTTTCAAGATGACTAGTTGTACTCATTGGAGTCGGTTTTCCGGAAGTATTTTCAAGTTCGAATCTTTTAATAATATTTTCACAATATTTCTCTTGGTTTATGAAAATACCATTTTGAAGTTGTTTAATTTGAAGACCAAGAAAGTATGATAACTCTCCCATATGTGACATTTCAAATTCTTTGGTCATGATATCTGAAAATTCCTTACAAAGTCTCTCATTTGTTGAACCAAAGATTATGTCGTCCACATATATTTGAACAACAAGTATATCTTTGTGCGAATGTTTAATAAATAATGTTTGATCAACCTTTCCTATTTGGAATCCAGAGTCGATAAGATGACTTCGTAGTCGTTCGTACCAGGCACGTGGTGCTTGTTTTAAACCGTACAAAGCCTTTTTAAGTTTAAAAACATGATCTGGATATTTTTCATGTTTAAATAAGGGTGGTTGTTCAACATATACTTTTTCTTTTATAAAACCGTTTACAAACGCACTCTTGACATCCATTTGATATAATTTCAAATTATGATGACAAGCAAACGATAAAAGAATTCTGATTGCTTCTAGTCTAGCGACAGGTGCAAAAGTTTCTTCATAATCGATACCCTCTTCTTGATTATATCCTTGAGCTACTAACCGTGCTTTGTTCCGAGTTATGTTTCCTTGTTCATCAACTTTGTTTTTGTAAACCCATTTAGTTCCGATAACTGATTGATCGGATGGCCTTGGAACAAGTTCCCATACATCATTGTGTTCGAACTGATTAAGTTCTTCTTGCATAGCAATGATCCAATATTCATCTGTAGCAGCTTCTTTAGGATTCTTAGGTTCGATGTTTGAAATGAATGCAACATGTCCCATTTGGTTAAGTTGACTTCTAGTTCTAATTTGAGATGAAACTTCTCCAATTATATTTTGAACCGGATGATCTCTCAATATTCTTGGAGGAGATCTTATTCTAGTTGGAGAAACTATCTCAGGAGGTTGAGGAATATCGTTGATAATTTCGGAGTCAGAATCCTCATTTGTGACAACAGTGTCATTTATATTGATATTTTCGTCATCATCAATTTTTATATTAGGAAACTGATAGTATTCATCGAAGGATATATGAAGTGATTCTTCGATAATTTTGGTTCTTTTATTGAATATACGATAAGCTTTACTATGATCTGAATAACCAACAAAGATTCCTTCGTCAGCTTTTGAATCAAATTTACCAAGATGATCTTTCGTGTTTAAAATAAAACATTTCGAACCAAAAACTTTGAAGTATGAAATATTTGGCTTTCTTTCATTAAATAATTCATATGGTGTATTTTTAGTTATAGGTCGAATGGAAACTCGATTCAAAACATAACATGCAGTTGCTATAGCTTCTGCCCAAAAATGCTTTGGTAACGTGCTTCCATTTAATAATGTTCTTGCACATTCTTGTAACGTTCGATTTTTCCGTTCCACAACCCCGTTTTGTTGTGGAGTTCTAGGAAAGGAAAAATTGTGTGATATACCTTTCTTTGCACAAAAATGTTCAAATTCATTATTTTCGAACTCTCCACCATGATCACTTCTTATATTTTTTACTTTAAGTCCCTTCGATTTTTGAATACGTTTGACGAAAGATTTGAATTTTTCAAAAGTGTCACTTTTATTTTTAAGAAACATAATCCAAGTATATCGAGAATAATCGTCAACGATTACAAATACATACCGACTATGATTTATGGATTGTATTTGAGTAGGTCCAAATAAATCCAAATGTAATAGTTCAAGTGGTTGTAATGTCGAGATTACTTTCTTAGATTTAAATGATGACTTGGTTAGTTTTCCAATTTGACATGCGTCACAAAGATTGTCAACTTTGAAATTCAGTTTTGGTAAACCTCTGACTAGATCATTTTTAGCTAGCTTGTCAATAGTTTTAAAGTTTATATGACAGAAACGTTTGTGCCATATCCATGGATCATTTTCCTTAGCAATAAGGCACATATTTGACTTTTGATTAAAATTCATATTTAAAATATATATATTTCTGTCTCTATAGCCTTCAAAAACTAAATTTTTATCTTGGTCGAGTATGTTACATTTGTCATTTGAAAAGGAAATCGTAAACCCTTTGTCACATAACTGACTAATGCTTAGTAAGTTATGTTTTAGATTTTTAACTAGCATGATATTAGTAATAAGAGGTAAATTAGAAGTACCGTAATTGCTCACATCGCCTTTGCCGATGATGAAGCCTTTTGAATTGTCTTCAAAAGTGACTGTGCCTCCATCAAAGTATGTAATATTCGTTAATATGCTCTTGTCTCCAGTCATATGCTTCGAGCAACCACTATCTAGAATCCATTTTCCTATTTTCTTAAGTGGGACCTGCAAAAATAATATTAAGTCCATGGTACCCACTTTTTATAGGGTCCTAAGAGTTAGGTCTTAGGAATCCAAACCCATATGGGTCCGGTATCCCCTTTATATAAATAATTTGGATTATGATGCACAGTACTTAAAAAAATTTGAATGTACTTGTTCCTAATCAACTTATTATTTGTTTTAGGAACCCATACTTTTATAAATTTAACATCCTTCTTTTGAGGTTTCACAATCGGTTTTGTTTTGGAATATAATAGACTAAGATTTTTCTTAGCTTCAGTTTCTTGCATTACCTTATTTTTCCTTTTTCTTTTACCAAGATGTTTCTTGATAACTTGTTTCTTATATCCCAATCCTTGTTTGTTAGTAACTGATTGTGAATTCTCAATAATTTTAGTCAAATTTTCTCGACCTTTGTTAAAGTTAGAAACATTTTTAGAGATGTTATCTAACTTTGTTTGTAAACTAGCTTTTTCAAGGTCTAGAATTTTGACTTTTGCTTTAAGCTCATGATTTTTAGCAATGAGAATATCATTTTTCTCTTTTTGAACTTCAATTTCTTGAGTTAAAAGAGATAACTGAGAATTAGAATTAGAAGATAATTCTTGTTCCTTTTCTAGTTCCTCTTCTAATATTTTCTTCTCATCTTTTAACATATCTCGTTCTAGTTCTGCTCTATTCAACATTGCTTTGACTTCTTTTAATTCATGTTTTGTATCTTTAAATTTAAACATTAATTTATCATAAATATCAAGCATATCCTCAAAAGTAGGAATTTGTACCTCATCCTCTGTTGCCATAAAACATACATTTGCTTGTTCAGTGTCTGATTCACTTTCGCTGTCAGATGAAGATGAGTCTGAATCATCCCATGTTACTGAGAATGCTCTTTTCTTTGATTTGTCTTTCTTGAATTTTTCGAATTTCTTCTTTTTCTCTGGACAATCTTTATGCATATGTCCCTTCTTGTGACAGTTGAAGCATTCCATAGTTGAAGAAGATGGTTTGTTTGATCCAAACTTCTTTTTGTCGTATCGACTAGCCTTTCTTTGTTTCAAAAACTTCTTAAAACCTTTTGCAATAAGTGCTAAGTCTTCATCTTCAGAGTCTGAAATGTCTTCATCTTTTTCGGCATGAAAAGCAACATTTTTCTTTTCTTCTTTTTGTTCTCTTCTAGCCTGTAAATTTGCTTCATAGGACATTAGATTTCCTATCAACTCATCTGGCTTCATGGTAGAAAGATCATTAGCTTCTTCTATAGCTAATACTTTTCCTTCCCATTCATTAGTCAGTGAGTGTAGGATTGTTGAAACTACATCAAAGTCAGAATATTTTTGTCCTAACCCAATAAGAGCATGATGAATAGTTTGAAACCTTGAATACATCTCATTGATTGTTTCATTTGGCTTCATTTTGAAATTTTGGAATTGACTTTTTAACAAAGCTATTTTTGCTTGTTTAACCTTGTTAGTACCTTCATGAGTGGTATTTAGTGTTTGCCAGATTTGATAAGCAGTGGTACAGATACTAACACGGTTATACTCATTTTGGTCTAATGCACAAAACAACATATTTATTGCTTTTGCATTTACAGCTGCTGCTGTTTTCTCAGCAGGAGTCCATTCTGCATACTCAGTAGTTGGATTAACTATTTCTTTCTGATTAGCATTCCAAGCATCATAACTTGTTGATTGCATATAGAAAGCCATACGTGTTGCCCAATAACTATAATTTAGGCCATTAAAGAAAGGAGGTCTTTGTGTTGATTGACCTTCAGTGTAAGTGTTAGTGCTGGTACTTGCGTTATTTGCCATATTACTAGAATATATCAAATAACTGTGTTACGGTTATATGATGACCGCGCTCTGATACCAATTGAAAAGGTCGGGTTTGCACGCGACTTATGCAGGATCTATAATATGGCTATGCGGAAAGTATGTGATATACTAACTTGTATATTTACAATAGTTATGCAGGTAAATATTTAATGTAAAAAGATCTCACAGAAGCAATGTCACAGATAAGCAAGTATAGCAAATGCAGTAAATAGGAAAAATCACACCAGGGATTTTTATACTGGTTCGGAGCACCGTCCTACGTCCAGTCCCAGACTTCTATCTGGATTTTCACTAAACAACAACCTCACTTCACCCGGAGGAAACAGGTTTACAATACCCGAGCAGCCGAACGGGATTTCACGCCTCTAACAACACGAGGACTTCAACACTTGCCTCTTATAACACGAGGACTTCAACACTTGCCTCTTATAACACGAGGACTTCAACACTTGCCTCTTATAACACGAGGACTTCAACACTTGCCTCTTACAACACCGAGGACTTCAACAATAATAAGATTTTGACTTTGAATGTGTTCTTCCTTCAACACTGATTTGTCAACAATTGAGTACACCCTTCCTATAATCTTATCCTCAAATGTAATTTGATGTTTAGTAAGATTAGGAAGTAAAATATTGAGTTGAATCACAAGTGTATGAAATATGCTTGGTGATTCAAACGATTATTGAATGCTTTTGAGTGCTTTTTGAGTGAAAAGAATAATGCAAGATAGATCAGAAAATAGAGAGTAAATTCGGTGATTTAAATGATTGCAAATTTTTGTATTTATAAAGATCGAGTAGTTGCAATTATTGGTGAAGAGTTGCCATCAAAAGAAGTGATTATTCATGAAGAAAAATGGATGCAACTCTTGAAGAAAGAAGATGACTTTTCAATATAACGGTCAAAATTCAAAAACCTGTTGACCTATAGAATTTTATAGGTCGACATGTTTTTAGCCGTTGGAATTCAAAAACCTGTTGACCTATAAAATTTTGTAGGCCGACCTATTTTTGACCGTTATAATTTAAAAACCTGTTGACCTATAAAAAATTGTAGGTCGACATGTTTTTGGCCATATGCATAAAAAATGCTTTTATAAGAAATATTTTAAAGCAATTAGAAGTATGATCATTTGAGGATAGATTTTAACATTTTTTACTCTAAATAATCAACTTCTAACCTATGAAGTCATCTTGTCTTCTTTTTGTCGATGTAGAAGCTTCTTCTTGTCATAAATCAAAACAACCTTTGAAGCTTTGACTCAACATTGTGGTCCCCAAGTCTCACTTACTCCTATCTAACCCACTACCTACAAATACCCCTACCTCATTCTTCAAAAAGGTTGGGACTTGGATTTTTAGATTTCTTGAAGCTCTCAAGCACTATCAATGACTTCCATCTTCATCTCCATGACTATTATATACACCTTGGACCACTAAAACATTGCATAAATGTTTTCCATCAACTCTTGGATATTTCCTTAGACATGTACACTGCTTTGGACTGTTTTGGACATTTTTGGATTTCACGTACACTGAAGCTACTTCTGGACACTATTGACCAAATCAACACATTTTTCACTGAATGAAGTAGAATGGCATTTTGGTCAAAGTTAAGAATTAACAATCAAATTATTGTTCTACTGTAACGCTTTGTACCCAAGTGTTGTCCGAATTTGTACAACTCTTGTAACCAGAAATTATATGATAAATGATTACTATAAAGTGAACATAGGCATTAGTGCCGAACCACTATATAAAGCCATATTCTCACTGCATTACTTTATTTTTGGATTTATTACCGTGTTTCCGCAACACATACACTCGAGGGTTGGCGTGCATTGAATCGAACACATTTCCCCTCACCAACAAGAATAACTCGATTTAAACGATCGATTCACAGTAATGATGACCGATATAATGTAAATAATATTATTATTTTTATGCAAACCTTGATTTAATAGTTTTCGGTGTGTTATTCTGCTTGTATCGACATGCTGAGCACAACGATATTTTATTCCATGTGTGTAGACACACATTATGAATTGCATCGTGTTTGATTTTCGAACCAACTAGCCTGTCGTATAGAAGAGATAGAGTCTATCTGTAATGACCTGCCTTTTTGCCTGGTTCTTGCCGGTAATTAAACCAACTTAAACCATACAGAAAGACGAAATGTTATGGGTACATACATACATTGAACAGAATAACAGAACCTTTCATTGAATAATTCAATATTCCATCAGAGTTACATGAATATCAGAGTTACAACATAACATATACAGCGGAAGAATGAAAATATACTCTTAGAGGAAGAACAAAATGATACAGCAAAAGCTTCAAACTTTAGCATGGACTCCAACTCAGAAAGCACTTTGAACATTGCTCCAATGAATCAAAGCTGCAAAATCTAAACTACTAGCTGCCTGTGTGAAAATTAATGGGCACCCAGAGTTTAGCAAGGAACAATAAACTCCAGGTCGGTCATGGGACTAGTGTGAGAACATAAAACAGTTACTTTAAGGTTTATTTTAAAGTTGGGAAATTCACCGGACCACGCCGCTAATGCGGAACAGGTTTACTCCATGTGAACACCCATGCATATAAATACACAATGACCTTTTTGGAAATGAATTTATCATAAGCTCGTCCCACATCACACAATGCAAGCGCACACCAAATGGGCGAGGTTTATTTTATGATAAACCAAAATGCCTTCATATATAAAATCCTCTTTTCATATTATTATTACGTAGTGTGGAAAACCATTTCGCAGATAAATGTATAAATCCTAGATGGCATAACACCCATAATATTATGTCGCCATATATATGTATATATACAAACCAAAACCGTATGGCTCGTATTGGAGATTGGGTTTCCAACTTGACGATTCCTGGCACGAAAGATCAATCAGGGATACGAAGCGAAGTGCCCCATGGCGTTTTCGTCTATCACAGACACCAACTACAAATAGCAGGGCAGATTAACGGTTTTCGACCAGACACGGCCCCCCCAAACATACCCAGTTTCCCTAAGTTCATAAGTGGTTTCCCACTGCTGCAGCTTCATCATCAATTCATATATAAGTATACAACCTAATCGCCCGGGGTTTAAGGTTTGTCAATGTCACGCCATACAAAGCATGCCTAGATAAGCAGTGCCCAGATCATACATGCTCATTTCATATCTTAATTATGTCACATTGTCCATTCACAACATGACCACTGATTTCCATCCATACATAACCACTTCGAGCTCGTACGTCACAAACCAGATACATATCGATGGAAATCAGTGTTATGCCGTCAATTACAATGTCAGACACACAATCCATACAAGTCCATTCTGGGTCTGAATGTAACAAAAATCCAAAAGTTCTCCCAATACGTTTGGACCTCCTACCACTCCGGTAATAGGGGCATCTCTCTACTGTACCTATTCAGTAAAGAAACCAATCGGCAGATAGTCCGTTCGATTTGTGAAGGACCATGGTCTTCATTTGTCGATTCCAAGTCTTGAATTTGCTTCATGCGTCGTATTATTACTTGGAATGGTTTTCGGACTCAAATCTGATCCCGGTCTTTCCAAGTAATAAGCGTATTCATAAACAATGGTTATGGACTGCACAGGGTTTCAATTCAAATTTCCTTCCAATCATTTCAATTCATTGAAATGTCAAGGTTGGATTTGTCATAAATTCTACTATCATTTTTACCACTTTTTTTTTGAAATCAAATATTCGATTTACCAACCCCTTTTATTTCAAACATACCTTCAATTCTCATACCTCTTTATTTCTTTCCACAAGTCCTTAAATTAACCAAGTCTCTATTTGGACAAAAAAAATCGTTTCGATAATCCCAACAACTTATATTTAAATATAAGTGTGATAGAGTTAAATCGACATATATCAGCCATGAATTCACAACTCA
The DNA here is from genome assembly GCA_030737875.1 of Allium sativum. Taxonomy (NCBI): domain Eukaryota; kingdom Viridiplantae; phylum Streptophyta; class Magnoliopsida; order Asparagales; family Amaryllidaceae; genus Allium; species Allium sativum. The sequence continues at coordinate 837,459,067 of CM060924.1, forward strand.
ACAAGAACTATTAGAACTTTGATGTAAATATTTCCTATTGCTTCTGATAGTATTTGTTCAATCTTGGAATGTCAAATCAAATATCTGACAACAACTCCATCCAACACGTTCCTTTTAAAAATTCAAACTTTTAGAACTAATAAATAATTCCATATTCAATCACTTAAAAACCTTCAGAACCATTTTACAGTCCTTTTTAACCATTTAAAATAATGGTTTATGATTATAAATTTCAAAACCCATTTATCTTTGGAACTGAAATAATAACGGTAGAACATTACTAAAACACTGCAATAGCGATTTAATTAAAATAGATTCCAAATCAATTCGAAAATTCAAATAATTCAGTTTTAATCACCTAGAAATTAATAAAGTAGATTTATCTTGAATTTTTTCTAAATTTAAAACTGGTTTTATCTGAATTTCCGTTATGGTCGCCGAACTGCACGCACAACGACCTTTTTCCAAATTTAGTTCGAATATAACTTGAAAATCGTACGCTGAAATTTGAAAATTTCTTTTCTATTCTAAAACTGTTAATAGTTGAAAATCAATGTTTTTAATTTCAAGTCAAATCGATTTAAAACATTCAAGTTTTAATCATTTAAAATTTTAAATCGATATTTACGAACTGTCGCACCGCATCGCATTATAAAACATATTAAATATAATTCCTTCAAAGCCTTTTGAATTGAAATTTAAAATTTCAAAACAACTAAATTTCTAAACCGATCTTTAAGTTAAATCAAAAATCATTTCCAAGTTTAAATTTTAATAAGTTGTAAACCATAGGAATTCAAAAACCATTTTTATTTAAATTTAAACTTAAATTTGAATTTCATAAATGGTCCATCGGTTTTCTAAGTTTTACAACAACTTCAAGATTCGAATTCAAATTATATTTAAATTAACTACTCCGTCCGTCGAACCAGTTAGGGATAGCCAGAGAGAGCAGGAAACTGGATTTCCAAACCCAAGCCTAGACACCATTCTCTCTATCATCCTAGAACGGTCTGGTATATAATATTATAGAATATTATATTTAAATTCCAAATCCCTTTTCAAATTAACTGGATAAAACAAAATTTTAATAATTTGAAAATCGTTCTTATTTATATGGAAGGAAAATTGAATCGATCATCTGTATGATTCCACAACTACGGTGTTGTGTGCTTCCATGCAAACATAATAAAACAACCATATAAATCGGATGATCATAAATTATAATCATCGCCCATACACAAACAATTCAGTTGTGCACAAGCGTTATGGTCAATTATCGCTTTCAGTGTTCAGTGTCATCTAATTGCATGCACATCCATTCACACAATAACATCCATATCTAAACAACAACTAATTATAATTAATCTCATCTAATTATAATTATTCAATAATTACTAATTTAATAAATAATTAAATTAGATTAAATGTTCTCACCGACACAGCTCCAAATCTTTACTATCAGGACGATAACCAACAAACACTACTACTGCTATACGTACTACTTTCCATTCCATTAGCATCCAATGATTGTTCTGTTAATTATATATCGGAATTGAATTAACAGCGTTGTTGTTATATATTGTCATATATATATATATATATATATATATATATATATATAAGGATACTTCATTTTTATTTTCCATAATTTATACTTAACTAAAATTTCAAACTTACATATACACAGATTCTGTTTTCCGATATGATTTTAACGCATCCAACGGTGTTTAACTCCGAGTAAAAAGGAGTGAGATATTAGCCGACAAAGTTTTGTTTTAAATAAATAACAGAATTATACATAAATCAAAGAAGCCCGGCCCAACAACACCCGATCCAAGGCTCAACCCCGTGGCTCGTCTTTCCCCCTTCATTCTTCTTCTTCTGCCCACTTCTATGAGCATTCCTGGAACCCATTTCATGCGAGCACCCTGCATGTAACGACCCAGAAAATCTGAACCAATTTAAAATTTTTAAATTGGCTAAAATAATGAATTTTAAGTATCTAAAATAAATATTTTAAATAAAGGCGATGAAAACTGAGTTTGAATCGACAATTGAAAACGAATATAATTAATTATAATTATATATAGAATTGAAAATAGTGCGGTAGTTCGATAATTTGATTTCAAACTTCAATTGAATATACCGGGTGCAAAACAATCCAGATTTTAGTGAAACCAAAAATAATGGAATCTAATTGGTAATATCTTTCCAACGAATCTGACCAATCGAAATTTGATAGCGGGAATCAAAAGATATGTCTAGTTGAAAATTCTGAATAGTCGCTATGGAATTCAGGCCCTTAAAAATGGACATTTTGCAAACGACCTCGGATTTCGATGAAACCACTTTTGTTAGATCTGCAGTGTCAAGTTATTGCTAGGTTTCAAATTTCATAATTTTTCGAATCAATATGTGAGCGTGGCAAAGCAAAACGCGTTTGACCAGTTTCTGTTGAATTTAATCGACTGGAAATTGGCCATTTTTCAAACGGTCTTAGAATTCGACGAAACCAGTTTTGTTAGGACCGTATCGTCAATACGAAGCTAGAAAATATTTTTCTGGAATTTTTCTAGTTAGTATGTGACCCCGGTAATTTGAAATGTACGTTTAAAATTCAATATAGTGATTTAAATGTAAATTTAATGGAAACTGATTGTAACGATCGAATCAGCTTGCGATACATATCCCATTGTGTTCGGAATGGGGGTTAAACGCTATGGACGGCAGGCGGTGGGCCTCGTTTCGAGGTCGTATGTAAAAGTCAACCTTTTTACAAAAATTAAATAATTAATTAATAAAAAAATTATATATTATTTTAATTTTCTTTCCCCCCTTTTTTCTTCTGCTTGCCCCCCCCCCCCCCCCGATTCATTTACCAGAAACTAAATAAAAAAAAAAAACCTAAATCGAATCATCGCCGCCGCCAGAACTATCGGAGCCGCCGCCTCGTCTCGAAGTTGCCGACGAACCCTTCGACGCCGCCCTCACCTCGAAGTCGCCCTCACTATCGAAGACCCCGCCTCGTCTCGAAGTCGCCGACAACCCAGCGAACATCACCTCGAACCCTGCCGCCGACGAACACCATCGAGCCCCCCCCCCCCTCTTCGCAGGCTACGGTAAGGAATTAGGTTATTTTATTTTTATTTTTATTTTAATTTTGTTTTGCTAATTACTGATTTAAACATTTAAAAAAAAACTGATTTTATAAAAAGAGTAAAACTGATTTTCTTTAAAAAAGAAAAAAACTGATTTTATAGAAAGAGTAAAACTGATTTTCTTTAAAAGATTAAAACTGTTTTTTTTTTAGAAAAGTTAAAACTGTTTTTAAAGAAAGGTTAAAACTGATTTTTCGAAAAAGGATTTGAACTTTAAAAAGTAAAAATCATATTTTTATATATCGAAAGTCGAAAGTAAAAATCATATTTTTATATATCGAAAGTCGAAAGTAAAAATCATATTTTTATATATCGAAAGTCGAAAGAAAAATCATATTTTTATATATCGAAAGTCGAAAGTAAAAATCATATTTTTATATATCGAAAGTCGAAAGTAAAAATCATATTTTTATATATCGAAAGTCGAAGTAGAAATCAGATTTTTATATATTGAATAGCATAGTAAAAATTCGATTTTTACACGTGTAGAGAATATGGGCGAAAGCGACAGAAAGAGAGATTGGCGAGGAAGTGTCGTGAAGTTGGATAGCTATTGGTGAGATTTCTGATTTAAAAATATTATATATGTGTTGAAAATGAAAGTGAATTGCTATATATAAATATCTATATATATATATATATATATATATATATATATATATATATATATATATACACGCTCCTCGTCCACAAACCATGGACGATATTTATTGGTTGAAATTGTTGTGAAAGTTGATTGATAGCGAATGATTGTGATTGATATTGGTTGATTGAGGTTGAAAAATACCCATTGTGGTTGAAAAATATTTGGTTGAAACCACATAGGATTAGTTTGTGGAAATGAAATAAATATATACATGCCGCCTGCGTGCGAACTAGATGCATGATCCCCATTGTCAAAAACCGCGAGGTTTTAAGGTAGAGCGAGGAGCCGTACTAGGGACGGTCCCGGTTTAACTACCCTGCCGTTATGCTGCCGAAATTTTGAATAATATTCGTGTGTTTGAATTATTTTCATTTGCTTAAACTATATTTATTCATTGAATAGAAAACATTCATGTGTTGAATTGATATTCATTCGTTGATTAGAAATTCATGTGTTGAATGGTATTCATATTTTGAAATAAATTGTTCGATAATAAAAATCACATTTTTATCTATATTTAGAAACTATAGAAAACATTCATGTGTTGAATTGATATTCATTCGTTGTTTAGAAATTCATGTGTTGAATGGTATTCATATTTTGAAATAAATTGTTCGATAATAAAAATCACATTTTTTATCTATATATAGAAACTATAGAAAACATTCATGTGTTGGATTGATATTCATTCGTTGTTTAGAAATTCATGTGTTGAATGGTATTCATATTTTGAAATAAATTGTTTGATAATAAAAATCGCCTTTTATCGACTATATGAACTGTGTAAAATGATCTCGTTTTAAAAAGAAATTGTTTTATGATAAAAATCCTATTTTGTCACCTATATGAACTATATAGAAAAATAGTGTTTTGAAATGAATTGTTTTACAATAAAAATCACATTTTTATTGTATGCATAAATCGTTGAAATGTGAAGTGTTAAAAATAGCCACTTGTTCAAAATAAACATATATGAGTTGAAATATTCATTAATTAGCTAATGAAATGATTTGCACCTATTTATGTAACATTAGAATGAATGGAGTTTTTAAACCAAATAGAAATCAAATATGAAGTCGAATAGAAATTGATAAATGATAAGAACTGTATATATATATATATATGTACATGCAATATTCATTGAACAGGTTATAGCAAAGGGGCTAGAGAAGAGGAATAAAATTTTGTGCCCGACAAATAGGTACACATTTACTGATTTGTTTGGGTGATGATTTTGAGCCTGTTGGCTAGCCGCTTGTCTTTTTCTTTTTCTTTTTGAGATTAGAAGGACCGGGAAAGCTATTTGCGATTTTCCGATGCTCCCGGTGCAGGGGAGGTTATGGCGAAATTTTTCCAAAATTTAAGGCGTTAGAAAAATATTTGAAGTTAAAACGATATGGAAATCATTGAATGAACTATATTTATATAAATATATAAATATAAATAAAATTAAAACGAAACGAGGCCGTGCAGTTCGTATTTTGAAACCGTGATTTCAAACGACTAGTGCGGGAAATCCGACCATTGGATTTTCCCGAAACCTCAACCGTCGGGTTCGCCTTGGAAATATCTTCCCAACGGCACCAACTTTGTAAAAATCCAACGGTTGGATTGTCTGGAATGTTTAATTCAAATCTGAAGAAAAACAGCGCCAGAAATGATTATATTTATATATAAATATAAACATAATTTTATTAAATCGAATAACGACGCTGCAGTTCGTATTTTGAAATCAAAACTTCAAACGATTGTACCGGGAGATCCGACCGTCGGATTTTCCCGAAACTGGAACCGTTGGGTTCGTTTTGAAAAGACCTTTCTAATGATGTAAATTTTGTGAAGATCTAACGGTTAGATTTTCAGATATGTGTAAATCAAATCTGAAGAAAAACAGTGCTACGGCCGCCTTATGGCTCGAAGCGTCGTTTTGAATAAGATGGCTATTTTAAAATAAATAAAAATAGCGATAAATAGTTATAAAATATCATAAGCGATATGGAATGGAAATAAACTGAATTTGCCTGATTTATGTGGCTTTTGATGGTTGAATGTGTTTGGTGTGAAAATTACATTAAAGAACACAATTGGTGTTGTCGAATAATTTAACCATTGAAATAAATTGATTTGAAATTCTAAATATACGTGAATTATTTGAGAAGGCCGATTTAATTCTCATTTCAAATAATTGACCGACGATTGAAAGTCGAAGAAGAAGACGATGGTCGAAGACCGGAGATCTTCACCTCGTTTGGATGGTAACCGAGGTCCTGATTGGGACGCATCCCGAAATATGGATAATGAGTGGTGATCGTCCAGACGTACGTGGTGATCGATGGGTTTGCGAGGTATTTAGTGCCTCCGGTTTTGTTCAGACCCAGAACGGACTTGTAAATGGACTGTGTGTCTGACATAGGATTTATTCTGTGTGGCATGCTAAGATGCAGTGATCAGGGCTTCTGTTGAAAAGCAAAGTCTTGTGGTGATGATCAAAGCACCGCCTGTGTGGCGTAGCTTTGTGTATAACGTAAATTCGCGAGCCTCACACCCCGGTATGAACCTAAAACGGGAGAAAGGACCTCAGGGAGGACATGCGTTTCTTTCTAGCTAGGGTGGTGTCAGTGACCTACCAGCCCTGACATTTATATACCTTTCACCTATGTGGTTGTTGCTGTTGCGAGGCGCCTCGGTTAGATCGGACGATCCGGGTCCGATGGAGTCATTCGTTGGCTCACTTACGCCCCAAAGGGCGGAGAGACGTATTGTTCAGGCATAATAATCCACATCGGTGGACCGGCCCTGACGATCCAAGGCTTGCCTGCGCGCTTGCCTGAGACATGGGCTAGATTGTCTCGAATTCGGTAAGGACTATCTTTTGCCTTGGTTCATGGCGGAAATCCAATTTCCAAATACGACATCGTGCGGTTTTGATTGTATACCTATATATGGCGACATAGTGGTATGGGGCATTAATTCCGTCTATGATTGATAGTTATGATTTGAAATTGTTTTCAAAACATATAAACACTAGCAATAATATCAAATGCCTTTGTTTTATTCGTATCGAGCATATCTTGGTCGTTATAAGGTAAAACTCTATCCTCCGGTTTGCGTTGCATTGTGTGATGGGAACTGAGTCTTATAACGGCTTCATTTTTATAAAAAGCATAGCGATGTTTAAAAGAAAGATTTGTTTTAAAGCACTGGCAATCCAATGGAGTAAATCCGTTCCACGAAAGTGGCATGGTCCTGTGATTAGCCAATTATATATGTGTTGAGTAGATTTCTCATACCAGTCCCATGACTGACTCGTAGTTTGTTTCACTCTCAAACTCGGGTGCCCCTTTTTCTACACGGGCAGCCTTGTATTCAGGTTTAGCTGGTTCTTTCTGCATAGTTGGAACTGAAGATGGATTCTATCATTTATTTCTTTTTATGCTGTTCAGCTCCTATTGTACATATTTTGTTTATTTCCGCTGTAGACATTTATGTATAGCTGAACTGTATTTGTACTAAGTAAGATCCTGTATACTGTGTAACTCTGATGATTACTTTATCCAGTATATTTTGTTGTTCAATATCTGGTGTATTTATTTAATTCTGTTCTGCTATTATCTGTTTCTGTGTTATATTCCAAAGATAACCTTGTTTCCGTGAGAACGGGAAATCGGGTCGTCTCATCGTGGTATCAGAGCTTTGGTTAAGCTTAGTTCTGGAATATAACATTTGAACGAACTCGTCAGAAATAGAACCAGTAGTGTTCTAGGACGGGTAACTCTATACAGATAGGATCAGTAATATCCTAGTATGAGTAAAGCAGAATGAAATTACACCTTGATAGACACATTTACATTGAAGTATGTGTTTCTATGTTTTAAAATACCTTTTCTGTGACCTGACACTTGATCTGCTAATTGCAGAAGTACTAGAAAAATGAGTGCCAGAAACAGAAGGAATACAGAACCCGATCTAGGGGCTCTATTAAAGAAATATCGAAATCTGGGTGGAGCACAATTCTCGGGCAATGAATCTATTATTCAAACTCAAGCTTGGATGAGTTCTGTCGAGAGAATCTTTGAGCATATCCAGCTGAGAGATGACCAGAAACGGTTAGTAGCATCTTGGGCGCTCAAAGAAGAAGCTTTAATCTGGTGGGAATCAATCATCAGAAATAATCCAGAAGGTGATATCACCTGGGACAGATTCAAAGTGATTTTCCTAGAAAGATTTACTCCTCCCGAAGTAACTGAGAGATTATGTGATGAATTTTCTTATCTAATACAAGGTGATATGACCATTCCCGAATATCATAAGAAATTCAATGAACTTGCTCACTTTGCTCCTCATCTAATTCAAAATCCGAAGAGGAAAAATATGAGATTTATTCACGGGCTTCAAAGGAAATACCAGAATAAAGTATTGGGGCACGTGAAGCTTCCTTTTTCTGAAATGATTTATATGGCCTATCAGTATGAAGATCTCCATAAGAAAGGAATGTTATGCGACGAAGAAGAAGTCAGTTCTAGTGACATAGCAAAGTCAGAAAGTGATATTCCTGAAGCCAGTACGAGGTCAGAGGTCGGTAAAGAGCCTAAAGTAAATCAGAAAAGGGCTAGATCTGAAAAAGAACCTGTCACGACTGCCATATGCAACAACTGCCATAAGCCAGGGCATTTCCAGGGGAATTGCAAACCCTCGAGGAAGAGAAGGAGGAATGAATCTAAATCCAAGAACAAGTCTCCTGTGACTCGAGAGTGCAATCTTTGTCATCAGTCCGGTCATATAAAGCGAGATTGCTGGCTGTTAAAAACGACCAAAGAGGCTCAGGTAAATGAAATAGCAGAAACTTCTGAGCCCTTAGCTAGTCAAGAAAGGCCCGATGTTTTAGAAGGCACGCTTACTGTCAAAAACATTCCAGTCAAAGTATTGTTTGACACAGGCGCGTCACGAAGCTTCATTTCCAAAGATGCAGCTAAGAAATTGGATTTGAATTTGAAGAAGCTCAAGGAACCAATGACTGTCCAGAATCCAGTTGGGGGTTCCATTGATCTCAGTTGGATTTGTGGAGTGCCGGTTTCCTTTTCTCGTTATCGGTTTCCTACCATCGCAGCCGTTATGAATTTTAAAGAGTTTGATCTTATCTTGGGGTTGGACTGGTTGACCAAATATGAAGCTGAAGTTAAATGCGCCGACAGAGTTGTAAAGGCGAAGATCAAATCAGGTGATTATATAACCATTCCCTGTGAAGGTCAGAATGCTAATAGAAAAGACTTCTGGGCAGCTTTGAATGTTTCTCCAGCCCAAATAGAAAATATCCCTGAGATCACTGAGAATATTCCTGACCTCATTAAAGATATTTCTGTCGTCAAGAACTATGCGGATGTGTTCGAAGAAGTTGTTCGCTTACCTCCGCAAAGAGAAATAGATTTCAAGATTGCTTTGATTCCCAATGCAAGGCCGGTAGTTCACGCTATTCGAAGAATGTCCTTGAAAGAGAAGGAAGAATTAGACAATCAAACACGACAGCTAGTATGGAAGGGTCTAATCAGACCTAGTTTCTCTGATTGGGGTGCAGCAGCAGTATTTGTCCCAAAATCTGACGGTACTCTACGGTTATGTGTGGATTATCGTGATCTGAACAAACAGACGATAAAGAACAAATATCCATTGTCGCGAATAGATGATTTGTTGGATCGATTAAATGGAGCACAAGTATTCTCACGAATGGACCTAGCTACAGGTTTTCATCAACTTCGAATTGCCGAAGAATGTGTTCCAATGACAGCGTTCAGAGGCCCCGACTTATTCTACGAGTGGTTAGTAATGCCGTTCGGCTTATGTAACGCTCCAGCCTATTTCGTCGATCTAATGAACAGAGTATTCAGAGGAGTATTGAATAAATTTGTTCTGGTTTTTATTGATGATATTCTAATCTTCTCTAAATCAAAAGCCGAACATGAAAAGCATCTGGAACAGGTTTTGGAGATTCTCAGAAGGAATGTATTGAAAGCCAAATTTTCCAAATGTATCTTCTGGCAAGATGAAGTGAAATTTCTGGGCCATGTCGTATCGAAAGATGGAATCGCTGTGGATCCAAGCAAAATCACAGCTATTCAGAATTGGAAACAGCCCAGTACCCCCACTGAAGTCCGCAGTTTTCTCGGATTGGCTAGCTATTACCGGAAGTTCGTTAAAGACTTTTCGAAGATATCTGGCCACTTAACGAAGCTTACAAAGAAGCATTCTAAGTTCAAATGGACTCAAGAAAGTGAGGAGGCTTTCGAAGAGCTAAAGTTAAGATTAACAACAGCTCCAGTGTTAACCATCATCGATGGCAACCAGGATTTGAAAGTCTGGACTGATGCTTCTAGAGAAGGCCTTGGCGCAGTGTTAATGCAAAGAGGTCAAGTTATTGCTTATGCTAGCCGTCAACTTAAGCCACACGAGAAAAACTACGTAACTCATGATCTTGAGTTATTGGCTATCATATTCTCTTTGAAAATCTGGAGACACTATCTTCTGGGCGAGAGGTTTGAACTGTTTACAAATCACCAGTCGTTAAAGTATCTGTTCACTCAGAAAGACCTGAACTTGAGGCAGCAACGTTGGCTGGAGTTTCTTGCAGCATATGACTTTGAAATTATATACACTCCAGGAAAAGCCAATGTCGTGGCTGATGCGTTAAGCAGAAAGAACGTAATGATCGCCAGCTTTATTATCACAACTTCCTTGATTGACAAAATATCTATTCTTCAGAAGGAGGATAACTTTATTAAAGATATGATCAAAAGGATTCAGAAAGGCGAACCCTCGTGTTTTCAAATAGATAACGACGAGACCTGGAGGTTAAAAGGAAGGAGTTGTGTTCCTGACATCCCCGAACTCAAAAGGGAAGTGTTAGACGAGTGTCACAAGTCCAAGCTAAGTATCCATCCTGGTGTGGCCAAAATGTACAACGATCTCAAAAGAACATTCTGGTGGAAGGCTATGAAAAGAGATGTTTCAATATATGTTAGCCGATGCCCTACTTGCCAGCTAGTCAAAAGTGATCAACAGAAATTGGCTGGATTATTACAACCGCTGGAAGTTCCTGGCTGAAAGTGGGAACATATTTCTATGGATTTCATCGATGGTTTGCCCAGAACAAGAAAAGGAAATGACAGTATTTGGGTGATCGTAGATCGTTTCACGAAGACCGCCCATTTTATACCTGTCAGATCAAACAGAACTGCTCAGAGTCTGGCGCAGATATACTTCAGGGAAATAGTTAGACTACATGGAGTGCCGCTCAGCATAGTAAGTGATAGAGATACGATATTCACTAGTAAATTCTGGGAGGCATTTCAAGTCGAACTGGGAACGAAGTTAAACATGAGCACCGCTTATCATCCTCAGACAGACGGTCAGACTGAGAGGGTGAATCGCATTTTAGAAGATCTATTGCGGGCTTGTGTTATAGATTTCGGTGGATCATGGGAAGACCATCTGCATTTGGCTGAATTCTCTTATAACAACAGCTACCAGGCGAGTCTGACAATGTCGCCATTCGAAGCATTATATGGTAGACCGTGTCGATCTCCTGCTTGTTGGGTCGAACCTGGAAATAGACTTGTGTTGGGTCCTGATATGATTCGTGAAGCTGCCGACAAAGTCGATTTTATTAAAAAGCGATTACTCGCCGCTCAAAGCCGACAAAAGAGCTATGCCGATAGAAGAAGAAGAGATATATCCTTTGAAGTTGGCGACTATGTATATTTGAAAGTATCGCCGATGAGAGGAGTTATCCGGTTCGGTAAAACTGGAAAGTTAGCGCCCAAATTTATTGGTCCGTTTCCTATTCTGGAACGGATTGGGACTCTCGCATATAAAGTTAAATTGCCAGACTGGTTGCCTGGAGTGCATGATGTATTTCATATATCTCAACTTCGAAAGCTCGTTCATGATCCAGACTTGATCGTGGAAGAAGCAGCTCAGCAGGATATTGAAATTACTCCAGAATTAGCTGTGAGGCGAGAGCCGCTAAAGATAATAGGCAAAGAAACCAAAGAGCTGAGGAACAAGAAGGTTCGCTTAGTCAAAGTGCAATGGAGTGGAGATCCGCGAGATTGTACTTGGGAAACTGAGGAGAGCATTCAGAAAGCTTATCCTAGATGCCGAGTAGATATCTCTGATTGACTCCGGTGCAAGGTACATTTACCATACTTTGCATTACCATTTAATTCTCTACTCTATTGTTATTTTCTTTTCATAGATGTGCACTATTTATTCTATACTCTAAATGATTTTTGGAAGGAATATAGGATTTGATCAGAATATTTTAGAAAGGTTAAAAACAAATTGGTTGTTGTATTGTGGGATTGTAGGTTTATCAAACCACTTTCGACTTTGTTCCTTTTCGGGGACGAAAAGTTTTAAGTGGGGGGGATTGTAACGACCCAGAAAATCTGAACCAATTTAAAAAATTTAAATTGGCTAAAATAATGAATTTTAAGTATTTAAAATAAATATTTTAAATAAAGGCGATGAAAACTGAGTTTGAATCGACAATTGAAAACGAATATAATTAATTATAATTATATATAGAATTGAAAATAGTGCGGTAGTTCGATAATTCGATTTCAAACTTCAATTGAATATACCGGGTGCAAAACAATCCAGATTTTAGTGAAACCAAAAATAATGGAATCTAATTGGTAATATCTTTCCAACGAATCTGACCACTCGAAATTTGATAGCGGGAATCAAAAGATATGTCCAGTTGAAAATTCTGAATAGTCGCTATGGAATTCAGGCCCTTAAAAATGGATATTTTGCAAACGACCTCGGATTTCGATGAAACCACTTTTGTTAGATCCGCAGTGTCAAGATATTGCTAGGTTTCAAATTTCATAATTTTTCGAATCAATATGTGAGCGTGGCAAAGGAAAACGCGTTTGACCAGTTTCTGTTGAATTTAATCGACTGGAAATTGGCCATTTTTCAAACGGTCTCAGAATTCGACGAAACCAGTTTTGTTAGGACCGTATCATCAATACGAAGCTAGAAAATATTTTTCTGGAATTTTTCTAGTTAGTATGTGACCCCGGTAATTTGAAATGTACGTTTAAAATTCAATATAGTGATTTAAATGTAAATTTAACGGAAACTGATTGTAACGATCGAATCAGCTTGCGATACATATCCCATTGTGTTCGGAATGGGGGTTAAACGCTATGGACGGTAGGCGGTGGGCCTCGTTTCGAGGTCGTATGTAAAAGTCAACCTTTTTACAAAAATTAAATAATTAATTAATAAAAAAATTATATATTATTTTAATTTTCTTTCCCCCCTTTTTTCTTCTGCTTGCCCCCCCCCCCCCGATTCATTTACCAGAAACTAAATAAAAAAAGAAGAAAGAAGAAAAACCTAAATCGAATCATCGCCGCCGCCAGAACTATCGGAGCCGCCGCCTCGTCTCGAAGTTGCCGACGAACCCCTCAACACCGCCCTCACCTCGAAGTCGCCCTCACTATCGAAGACCCCGCCTCGTCTCGAAGTCGCCGACAACCCAGCGAACATCACCTCGAACCCTGCCGCCGACGAACACCATCGAGCCCCCCCCCCTCTTCGCAGGCTACGGTAAGGAATTAGGTTATTTTATTTTTATTTTTATTTTAATTTTGTTTTGCTAATTACTGATTTAAACATTAAAAAAAACTGATTTTATAAAAAGGGTAAAACTGATTTTCTTTAAAAAAGAAAAAAACTGATTTTATAGAAAGAGTAAAACTGATTTTCTTTAAAAGATTAAAACTGTTTTTTTTTTAGAAAAGTTAAAACTGTTTTTAAAGAAAGGTTAAAACTGATTTTTCGAAAAAGGATTTGAACTTTAAAAAGTAAAAATCATATTTTTATATATCGAAAGTCGAAAGTAAAAATCATATTTTTATATATCGAAAGTCGAAAGTAAAAATCATATTTTTATATATCGAAAGTCGAAAGAAAAATCATATTTTTATATATCGAAAGTCGAAAGTAAAAATCATATTTTTATATATCGAAAGTCGAAAGTAAAAATCATATTTTTATATATCGAAAGTCGAAGTAGAAATCAGATTTTTATATATTGAATAGCATAGTAAAAATTCGATTTTTACACGTGTAGAGAATACGGGCGAAAGCGACAGAAAGAGAGATTGGCGAGGAAGTGTCGTGAAGTTGGATAGCTATTGGTGAGATTTATGATTTAAAAATATTATATATGTGTTGAAAATGAAAGTGAATTGCTATATATAAATATCTATAAATATAAATATATATATATATACGCCCCTCATCCACAAACCATGGACGATATTTATTGGTTGAAATTGTTGTGAAAGTTGATTGATAGCGAATGATTGTTTGGGATTGTTTGTGATTGATATTGGTTGATTGAGGTTGAAAAATACCCATTGTGGTTGAAAAATATTTGTTTGAAACCACATAGGATTAGTTTGTGGAAATGAAATAAATATATACATGCCGCCTACGTGCGAACTAGATGCATGATCCCCATTGTCAAAAACCGCGAGGTTTTAAGGTAGAGCGAGGAGCCGTACTAGGGACGGTCCCGGTTTAACTACCTTACCGTTATGCTGCCGAAATTTTGAATAATATTCGTGTGTTTGAATTATTTTCATTTGCTTAAACTATATTTATTCATTGAATAGAAAACATTCATGTGTTGAATTGATATTCATTCGTTGATTAGAAATTCATGTGTTGAATGGTATTCATATTTTGAAATAAATTGTTCGATAATAAAAATCACATTTTTATCTATATATAGAAACTATAGAAAACATTCATGTGTTGAATTGATATTCATTCGTTGTTTAGAAATTCATGTGTTGAATGGTATTCATATTTTGAAATAAATTGTTCAATAATAAAAATCACATTTTTTATCTATATATAGAAACTATAGAAAACATTCATGTGTTGGATTGATATTCATTCGTTGTTTAGAAATTCATGTGTTGAATGGTATTCATATTTTGAAATAAATTGTTTGATAATAAAAATCGCCTTTTATCGACTATATGAACTATGTAAAATGATCTCGTTTTAAAAAGAAATTGTTTTATGATAAAAATCCTATTTTGTCACCTATATGAACTATATAGAAAAATAGTGTTTTGAAATGAATTGCTTTACAATAAAAATCACATTTTTATTGTATGCATAAATCGTTGAAATGTGAAGTGTTAAAAATAGCCACTTGTTCAAAATAAACATATATGAGTTGAAATATTCATTAATTAGCTAATGAAATGATTTGCACCTATTTATGTAACATTAGAATGAATGGAGTTTTTAAACCAAATAGAAATCAAATATGAAGTCGAATAGAAATTGATAAATGATAAGAACTGTATATATATATGTACATGCAATATTCATTGAACAGGTTATAGCAAAGGGGCTAGAGAAGAGGAATAAAATTTTGTGCCCGACAAATAGGTACACATTTACTGATTTGTTTGGGTGATGATTTTGAGCCTGTTGGCTAGCCGCTTGGCTTTTTCTTTTTCTTTTTGAGATTAGAAGGACCGGGAAAGCTATTTGCGATTTCCCGATGCTCCCGGTGCAGGGGAGGTTATGGCGAAATTTTTCCAAAATTTAAGGCGTTAGAAAAATATTTGAAGTTAAAACGATATGGAAATCATTGAATGAACTATATTTATATAAATATATAAATATAAATAAAATTAAAACGAAACGAGGCCGTGCAGTTCGTATTTTGAAACCGTGATTTCAAACGACTAGTGCGGGAAATCCGACCATTGGATTTTCCCGAAACCTCAACCGTCGGGTTCGCCTTGGAAATATCTTCCCAACGACACCAACTTTGTAAAAATCCAACGGTTGGATTGTCTGGAATGTTTAATTCAAATCTGAAGAAAAACAGCGCCAGAAACGATTATATTTATATATAAATATAAATATAATTTTATTAAATCGAATAACGACGCTGCAGTTCGTATTTTGAAATCAAAACTTCAAACGATTGTACCGGGAGATCCGACCGTCGGATTTTCCCGAAACTGGAACCGTTGGGTTCGTTTTGAAAAGACCTTTCTAATGATGTAAATTTTGTGAAGATCCAACTGTTAGATTTTCAGATATGTGTAAATCAAATCTGAAGAAAAACAGCGCCACGGCCGCCTTATGGCCCGAAGCGTCGTTTTGAATAAAATGGCTATTTTAAAATAAATAAAAATAGCGATAAATAGTTATAAAATATCATAAGCGATATGGAATGGAAATAAACTGAATTTGCTTGATTTATGTGGCTTTTGATGGTTGAATGTGTTTGGTGTGAAAATTACATTAAAGAACACAATTGGTGTTGTCGAATAATTTAACCATTGAAATAAATTGATTTGAAATTCTAAATATACGTGAATTATTTGAGAAGGCCGAGTTAATTCTCATTTCAAATAATTGACCGACGATTGAAAGTCGAAGAAGAAGACGATGGTCGAAGACCGGAGATCTTTACCTCGTTTGGATGGTAACCGAGGTCCTGATTGGGAGGCATCCCGAAATATGGATAATGAGTGGTGATCGTCCAGACGTACGTGGTGATCGATGGGTTTGCGAGGTATTTAGTGCCTCCGGTTTCGTTCAGACCCAGAACGGACTTGTAAATGGACTGTGTGTCTGACATAGGATTTATTCTGTGTGGCATGCTAAGATGCAGTGATCAAGGCTTCTGTTGAAAAGCAAAGTCTTGTGGTGATGATCAAAGCACCGCCTGTGTGGCGTAGCTTTGTGTATAACGTAAATTCGCGAGCCTCACACCCCGGTATGAACCTAAAACGGGAGAAAGGACCTCAGGGAGGACATGCGTTTCTTTCTAGCTAGGGTGGTGTCAGTGACCTACCAGCCCTGACATTTATATACTTTTCACCTATGTGGTTGTTGCTGTTGCGAGGCGCCTCGGTTAGATCGGACGATCCGGGTCCGATGGAGTCATTCGTTGGCTCACTTACGCCCCAAAGGGCGGAGAGACGTATTGTTCAGGCATAATAATCCACATCGGTGGACCGGCCCTGACGATCCAAGGCTTGCATGCGCTTGCCTGAGACATGGGCTAGATTGTCTCGAATTCGGTAAGGACTATCTTTTGCCTTGGTTCATGGAGGAAATCCAATTTCCAAATACGACATCGTGCGGTTTTGATTGTATACCTATATATGGCGACATAGTGGTATGGGGCATTAATGCCATCTATGATTGATAGTTATGATTTGAAATTGTTTTCAAAACATATAAACACTAGCAATAATATCAAATGCCTTTGTTTTATTCGTATCGAGGATATCTTGGCCGTTATAAGGTAAAACTCTATCCTCAAGTTTGTGTTGCATTGTGTGATGGGAACTGAGTCTTATAACGGCTTCATTTTTATAAAAAGCATAGCGATGTTTAAAAGAAAGATTTGTTTTAAAGCACTGGAAATCCAATGGAGTAAACCCGTTCCACGAAAGTGGCGTGGTCCTGTGATTAGCCAATTATATATGTGTTGAGTAGATTTCTCATACCAGTCCCATGACTGACTCGTAGTTTGTTTCACTCTCAAACTCGAGTGCCCCTTTTTCTACACGGGCAGCCTTGTATTCAGGTTTAGCTGGTTCTTTCTGGATAGCTGGAGCTGAAGATGGATTCTATCATTTATTTCTTTTTATGCTGTTCAGCTCCTATTGTACATATTTTGTTTATTTCCGCTGTAGACATTTATGTATAGCTGAACTGTATTTGTACTAAGTAAGATCCTGTATACTGTGTAACTCTGATGATTACTTTATCCAGTATATTTTGTTGTTCAATATCTGGTGTATTTATTTAATTATGTTCTGCTATTATCTGTTTCTGTGTTATATTCCAAAGATAACCTTGTTTCCGTGAGAACGGGAAATCGGGTCGTCTCACTGCATGGTGCACACAACATCACTAAACTATATTTCAATCTGCGACCGCCCATGAACTCATCCTTTTCTCTTCACTCGACTGCACCTCATCACCCAAAGCCCTACGCCTCCGTTCAAAATCCGACGTCAGAACCCGAGACCTGCTGCGAACCAGAAAATCGCGTGAGCCCCAACATCGCACCTCCCATCTCAGCTCCGAGCTCCACCAAAAATTGCCATATGAAATCTTGTTCCGTTCTCATCTCGATGTCACTCTCTGTTCTGACTATCGTTGCCCAGTTCTCCAACGATCTTCAACCCTAATTTCGAACTTCTCCAATCATCAACACGAAATCCTCCCAAACTTACACCAAAAGTACTAAACCTCCTGCTAATCACAACGGCGCTGACAACACGATCTAATTCTTCTTGGTTTCTGATAATTTTTCCGAAGTTTCCTTCACAATTTTTTCATCTTTGTTGTAATCCACGATTTCTCCTTCGTTTCTTTATGAAATTCAGATCCGTCAATTTCTAAAAATCAAAAATAAAGATCCGAACAATATTCGTGTGGATTTTTTTGCTAAATCGAATGGATTGGAAGTTATTAATTTTTGAATGAAGTGGGAATGGGTTTTCTTTTAGGGTACGGTGAAAAATGAGAACAGAGGAAGGAGAAGGTCGTGGGATTTAATCTGTTGCTTTGACCAGAAGAGAAAACGTGTTTTTGTATAGGATTTAAAAAGTAATTTAATTAAGGACACTAGCCTTCTCTTCATAAATTCAATAACATGCATTAAGACAATAAGGAGGACACCTAACCCTTATTTAAAAATCAACCAATGCATGTTGATATAAATAGTTTATTTATTTATTTGTTAATTTTTTTATATCTTAGCAACATCTTAGTAACACCTATAAATGTAACAAGTTTATAATACATATATACATAACCAATATTTTACTTAAGATTTAACAAAGTACTTAATATTTCAAATATGTAAACTTACGTCATTTACTAAATATAACTTATTCAAAATGAGATTTTACTACACAATAAATTTTTCTGGAAATTAATATATTTATAAAACTAAACGATACCATAACTTGTTAATATTAAAAATAATTGTTCAGACTCATATGTGTATATATATATATATTAAAACAATATTTGTATCTGAACCTTATTAAATTCACTTGACCTTCAGAAAATTTGAAATTATATCATATATTAGACATTGAAAATATTAGATCATTACAATCTCCCCCACTTAAGACTTTTTGTCCTCGAAAAGGGAAGATCAAAAAATTATACATAAACAAATAAATCTTAACTAGAAATTTGTTTCAAAATTATTTAAAATTTTTGTTAACCTTGAAATTTATAAAAAAAATAACTTATAGGAACAAAATTTCCATGTGATTAATTTGGTAAAACTCTTATATCAAATGTTTATTACACAAAACAAAGTTCATGGTATTATAAAGATATAATTTGTTGGAGAGGTTAATTTAAGTAAGTTTGAACTTACATTAACATTTGTAAGCATTTGAAACCTCAAGATGATTTCTCTGACTTAGAATCCCATTTTCTATTTCAACCGTTGGAATACTACATATTCTTTTCATATATAAAATCATACTTCACTTCGGGATCTCCAAAACAAAATTTGCTTTCAAAATTTCAAATATACTATAATGAAATATATATGTTATTAGTTCGAGAAATTCATCCTCATGACAGGGCAACTGAATATCACCCATCGCACGAAACCAAATCTTTCATCACAACCTAATTTTAGTCATGGTTACTCGAACAAACCAAATCATTTCATATCCCAAAGATGTAAATCATTTCATAATCATAGTTTACAAATACTTATTGTTTTCAATCATTTCAGAATATTGGGATTCTAGTCGTCGAAACAACCGTTTATTATAAATAGTTTATAACCTATTTATCATATCCAAAACAGTTGAAAATATAATTTCAAAGAAACTTATGTTGACATCAACATTTCAAGTTTTGAATCCATATAAAATTTTGGGAATTTCAATTTTCATTCTTTATAAAAATTGAAAATTTTCCTTATCGACTCATATTATCATAAATTGGTCTTAAGCAATTTCAAACTTACATTCCAACCGTTTAAACTTCATACATGGCATTAACTTCTTTTAAAATTCAATATTGCTTCAACATTTCAAGACTTTTATATAATATTTTCTAAGAGTCTAATTCCATAATTTAGAAGTCATATTCATAAAATCGAACAACTTTCTTTTTGTTTGTATTTCGAGATCTACGACATTTATTCATTCTTGTTTCAAATACCAAATCTTGTTTGGAAAGTTACTTTATTCAACAAATCTTGCGAAAATCTTTGAAACAATTCTTTTCAAATTACCACTATGCTTTCGCTACGCTACTCCGATTTAACGTATACATATTTCAAACAATTTGACCCAAACACTAGAAATTTGATTTCGAAGATTCTCCGAAACTAAAATCTTTATATTTCGAAAAATCAAAATTTTCCTAGTCTACTTAGTACACAAGGCTTACTATTTGAAATACGGTTAACATAAGGCTTTGGACAAATGGAAATTACCTAATTCGAATCAGTTCCTAGTTTTGTTGGGTACTCAGGTTTTTCCATTAACTTTTCTTGAGTAAAACTTACTTCAAATGTGACGATCCCAAAACCCCGTGACACGGTGTTAAGGATAATCATTGGAATATAACACATTAATCACCATTAGCAGATCACAGATAATAGCATAAACAGGAAATAGAATAATTTACACACATATGACTGCGCAATCATATAGATATCATCACATCAGAGAAGCACAGTACAGGATACAACTTAGTGCATAATGATACATAGTCAGTCACCATCGCCCGAGGCGGAATCATACATAAAGAGTACACAAAATAAATATCAGTCTACATCGCCAATGGCGGAATCATAATATAGATACAATAATGGCGGAGAAAATCCAAGTCAGCACGGTGTAGTCAAGCCTCGCCATGAGCCAAAAGTGCATCAGAAACCTGTAACTAGGCTGCCCGTGTGAAAATGAGGGCACCCGAGTTTTCAAGGTGAAACAAACTACGAGTCGGTCATGGGACTGGTATGAGAAATCTACTTAACTTATTAACAACAATAATAAGGCAAATCAAAGGACCACGCCACTTTCGCGGAACGGGTTTACTCCAATGAGTGCTAGTGCATGAAATAAAGTAAATGATTAAATCTTCGCAATGCTTTTTATAAAATGAAGCCATTATAAGACTCAGGTCCCATCACACAATGCAACGCAAGCCGGAGGATAGAGTTTTTACCTTATAATGGCCAAAAATGCTTCATATGAATAAAATAAAAGTGTTTGATATTATTACTAGTGTATATATGTTTCAAAAGCAAATTCAATCATAAATATCAATCCTAGGCGGCATAGCTACCATCTACTATGTCGCCATACTAGTAATACAATCACGTCCGCATATTTCGTATTGGAAATTGGATTCCTTCATGAGTCGAGGCAAGGGGCAAGCTCCTTTCCGATTCGAGACACTCTAGCAAATGCCTCGGGACTGCACACAGCAATCCCCTGGATCCTCCAAGGCCGGTCCTCTCTTACTTTTGAGGATTGGAAATTCCAAAACATATGTTTTCCGGTCCTTACAGACCTATAATCGAGGCGCCTCATATTCCAACAACCACACAGGTGAAAAGTAGATATAAATGTCAGGGCTGGGAGGTCACTGACATCACCATAGCTAGAAAGAAACGTCATGCACTCCTTGGGTCCTTCTCCCGTTTTTGACTCATACCGGGGTGTGAGGTTCGCGAATTCACATTATACACAAAGCTACGTCACACAGACCATGCTTTGATCATCAACCACAAGACTTTGCTTTGCAACAGAAGCCTTGATCATATGCCACTTAGGCGTGCCACATAGGCATTCCACTCCATGCGACTGATTTCTATCAATACATAACCTCTGAGCTCGTACGTCTCAGAGAAGGGCGTTAAGCAAGAGAATAAATTCTCCGCCGTCAAACAGATATATATTTATCAGAGATCAATCAACACAGAACAAAATCCAATGTCAGACACACAGTCCATTTACAAGTCCGTTCTGGGTCCGAACGGAACCGGAGGCACCAATTCCTCGCATATCCGTACAATCAACAGTATGTTTGGACGGCCGCTACTTCATGGTAGCTACTCCAATCACGAGCATCAGTAGTGCACATCCATCCAATGTGAAGATCGTCGGTCTTCAACCGTCTTCCACTCTTCAACTTCTCAACGTCGAACGATTATTTGAAATGAGATGAAATCGGCCTTTTCAAATAATCCACGTATATTTAGATTTTCAAATCAATTTGTCACATGGTTGGATTATTCAACATTCACATTTCAGTTCTTTAGTTATAATTTTCATGTTAAATACATTCAACCATCACATATCAAGCAAACACAACGAAATTGGTTTATTTCCACTCTATATCGTATATAGTATTTTATAACGATATATCGCAATTTTTATTTAATTTAAAATGGCCCTATTTAATTAAACGACGTTTCAGGTCGTGCCGATGCACTGGCACTGCTTTTCACTAATTTTGTTTTACGCATATCTGGAAATATAACCGTTGGATCTTCACAAATTTTATATCATTAGGAAGGTCTTTTTAAAACGAATCCAACGGTTTCAGTTTTGGGAAAATCCGACAGTCGGATCTTCCACACTAGCCATTTGAAGTTACGATTTCAATTTATGAACTGCAGCGTCGTTATTCGATTTAATTTAATTATATTTATATATATATATATATAAATATAATCGTTTCTGGCACTGTTTTTCTTCAAATTTGAATTAAACATTCCAGACAATCCAACCGTCGGATCTTAACAAAGTTGGTGCCGTTGGAAAGATATTTCCAAGGCGAACCCAACGGTTGCGGTTTCGGGAAAATCCAATGGTCGGATTTCCCGCACTAGTCGTTTGAAATCACGGTTTCAAAACACGAACTGCATGGCCACGTTTCGTTTTAATTTTATTTATATTTATATATTTATATAAATATAGTTCATTCAAAAATTCCTATATCATTTTCACTTCAATTATTTCACGAACGCCTTTAAATTTTGGATAATTTCGCCATCACCTCCTTTGTACGGGAGGGGCTGGGAAAATTCCCAAATAGCCACACGGGCGTCTCATGTCAAAAAGAAAAAGAAAAAGCCAAGTGGCTAGCCAACAGGCTCATAAAATCATCACCCAAACAAAACAGTAAATGTGTACATATTTGTCAGGCACAAAATTTTATTCCTCTTCTCTAGCCCCTTTGCTATAACCTGTTCAATAAATATGCATATACATATATACAATTTTTATCACTTATCATTTTCCATTCAACTTCATATTCAATTTACTTTGGTTTAAAAACACCATTCATTCTAATGTTGCATGCATTGGTTAAAATCATATCATTAGCTAATTAATGTATATTTTAACTCATGCACATTTATTTGAACAAGTGGCTATTTTTAACACTTCACATTTCAAAAATGATAATTTTGGCGAAATAAAATAGATTTCAACACATGACTATTTTATTTAGTTCCTATGCATGTTAAAAATAATAATTCTTCACCAATATTTATTTCAACGTCCGCATATTCCTAGCATAGCACACATATGAGAAAAATGATATTTTTATCATTTAAAATATTTATTCGACAAATGGATGTTTTCAACACTTCATAGTTTCAATAAAAATGTAATTTTTATTGTTCGATCTTTTTATTCAATACATGGACTTTTCCACTACACACACTTCTCAACACATGAGCATTTCCACACATGGATATTTTATTTATGTTGTTCATATTAGAAAGATGGAATTTTTATTGTTGAAACTATTTATATAAGGCGAATATTTTTCATACTTCATATATATTATAAAAATGTGATTTTTATTGTTTAAACACTTCATTCATTCACAAATGAATTTAATTTTCACACAACACTTTTCAACACATGAACATTTCCACACATGGATATAGTTTCAACATATGACTTTAATTTCAACGCATGAAAATAATTTCAACATATGAAAATAATTCTAACACACAAAGATTATTCAAAATTTCGGCAGCATAACGGCAGCGTAGTTAAAACCGGCACCGTCCCTAGTACGGCTCCTCGCTCTACCTTAAAACCTCGCGGTTTTTGACAATGGGGATTCATGCATCTAATTCGCACGCAAGCGGCATGTTTTATTTTTATTTCCACAAATATTTCCAATTCATTTCAATCACCAATGGGTATTTTTCAACCACAACCAAACAATATCAACCACAAACAATTATTCAACCATTCGTATTTTTCATCCAATATTTCACACCAATTCACAACAATAAATATCGTCCATGGTTTGTGGACGAGGGGAGTATATATATATATATATATATATATATATATATTATATAATTGCTATATTTCACTTGCATTTCAACACATATATCAATTATTCTATGCATGTAAAATTCATACTTCGCTTATATAGCTTACACTACGCATGTACATGAGGTATACAACATGTATGTAATTTATATTTCGCTAATATAATTTATGCATGACATTTTCCGGGTTATTACAACAAATTTCGTTTTCCATTATATCGTAAGCAATTACTCTTTAATACTCTCTATTTGGATTGCTCATAAAGCTTTAATAGGAAAGGATAGTTTTCTCCCCCACTTGGATATTTGTTACAGTTTAAACCATTTTTTTTTCAAACAAATTCTCAACTTAAGTAAAATTACTTCCAAATTCTTTGAGGGGAGTTTGATTGTTGAAATCTAATTTTGAGAAAAATAGCTTAATCTTGCATTTTACCTATGACGACCCCAAATCCTGTTCAGACGGAGACAAGGGTAATCTTTGGAATATAACAAAGAAACAGATAATAGCAGAACATAATTAAACAAATACACCAGATAATGTGCAATAGAATATACTGGATAAAAGTAATCATCAGAGTTACACAGTATACAGGATCATACTTAGTACAAATGCAGTTCAGATATACATAAATGTCCACAGCGGAAAACAAACATAATGTATAATAGGAGCTGAGCAGCCTAAAAAGAGATAAATGATAGAATCCATCTTCATCTCCAGCTATCCAGAAAGAACCAGCTAAACCTGTATACAAGGCTGCCCGTGTAGAAAAAGGGGCACCCGAGTTTGAAAGTGAAACAAACTACGAGTCAGTCATGGGACTGGTATGAGAAATCAACTCAACATATTTAGAATATGGCTAATCACAGGACCACGCCACTTTCGTGGAACAGGTTTACTCCATTGGATCGCCAGTGCTCTAAAACAAATATTTCTTTTAAACATCGCAATGCTTTTTATAAAAATGAAGCCATTATAAGACTCAGTTCCCATCACACAATGCAACGCAAACCGGAGGATAGAGTTTTTACCTTATAACAGCCAAAATATGCTTGATACGAATAAAACAAAGGCATTTGATATTATTGCTAGTGTTTATATGTCTCAAAAACAATTTCAAATCATAACTATCAATCATAGACGACATGAGCGTCCCATGCCACTATGTCGCCAAATATGGATATACAATCAAAATCGCACAGTCACATATTTGGAAATTGGATTTCCGTCATGAACCAAGGCAAAAGATAGTCCTTACCGAATTCGAGACGCTCTAGCCCGCCCCTCAGGCACAGCAGCAACCGTACCTTGGATCATCAGGGCCGGTCCACCCGAAGTGGATTATAATGCCTGAACAATGCGTTTCTCCGCCCTTTGGGGCGTAAATGAGTCAACGAATGACTCCATCGGACCCGGATCGTCCGATCTAACCGAGGCGCCTCGCAACAGCAACAACCACACAGGTGAAAAGTATATAAATGTTAGGGCTGGTAGGTCACTGACACCACCCTAGCTAGAAAGAAAACGCACGTCCCCCCGATGTCCTGCTCCCGTTTTTGGTTCATACCGGGGTGTGAGGCTCGCGATTTCACGTTATACACAAAGCTACGCCACACAGGCGGTGCTTTGATCATCACCACAAGACTTTGCTTTTCAACAGAAGCCCTGATCATTTTCCACTCAGGCATGCCACACTAGCAATTCATGCCATGCGACTGATGTCCATTGATATACAACCTCTGAGCTCGTGCATTTCAGAGAAGGGCATTAAGCAAAAGAATAAATTCTCCGCCGCCAAACAAATGTATATTTAACAGAGATCAATCAACACAGAATAAAATCCAATGTCAGACACGCAGTCCATTTACAAGTCCGTTCTGGGTCTGAACGAAACCGGAGGCACTAAATACCTCGCAAACCCATCGATCACCATGCACGTCTGGACGATCACCACTCATTATCCATATTTCGGGATGCCTCCCAATCAGGACCTCGGTTACCACCCAAACGAGGTGAAGATCTCCGGTCTTCGACCACCGTCTTTATCGTCGACTTTCAATCGTCGGTCAATTATTTTAAATGAGAACTAACTCGGGCTTTTCAAATAATTCACGTATATTTAGAATTTCAAATCAATTTATTCCAATGGTTAAATCATTCGACAACACCAATTTTGTTCTTTAATGTACTTTTCACACCAAACACATTCAACCATCAAATACAACATAAATCGAGCAAATTCAGTTTATTTCCATTCCATATCGTTTATGATATTTTATAACAATTTATCGCTATTTTTATTTATTTTAAAATAGCCAATTTATTCAAAATGACGCTTCGGGCCATAACGCGGCCGTGGCGCTGTTTTTCTTCAGATTTGATATACACATATCTGAAAATCTAACCGTTGGATCTTCACAAAATTTACATCATTAGAAAGATCTTTTCAAAACGAATCCAACGGTTCCAGTTCCGGGAAAATCCGACGGTCGGATCTCCCGGTATAATCGTTTGAAGTTTCGATTTCAAAATACGAACTGCAGCATCGTTATTCGATTAAATATAATTATATATATATATATAAATATAATCGATTCTAGTGTTGTTTTTCTTCAGATTTGAATTAAACATTCCAGACAATCCAACCGTTGGATTTTTACAAAGTTGGTGCTGTTGGAAAGATATTTCCAAGGCAAACCCAATGGTTGCGGTTTCGGGAAAATCAAATGGTCGGATTTCCCGCACTAGTTGTTTGAAATCACGATTTCAAAACACGAACTGCACGGCCACATTTCGTTTTAATTTTATTTATATTTGTATATTTATATAAATATCGTTCGTTCAACAATTTCAATATCGTTTTCACTTCAAATATTTCACTAACGCCTTTAAATTTTGGAAAATTTCGCCATAACCTCTTTTGTACGGGAGGGGCTGGGAAAATTTCCAAATAGCCATACGGGCGTCTCATTTCAAAAAGAAAAGGAAAAAGCCAAGCGGCTAGACAACAGGCTCATAAAATCATCACCCAAACAAAACAGTAAATGTGTACCTATTTGTCGGGCACAAAATTTTATTCCTCTTCTCTAGCCCCTTTGCTATAACCTGTTCAATAAATATGCACGTACATGTATACAATTTTTATCACTTATCATTTTCCATTCAACTTCATATTTGATTTACTTTGGATTAAAAACACCATTCGTTCTAATGTTGCATGCATAGGCTAAAATCATATCATTAGCTAATTAATGTATATTTCAACTCATGCATATTTTATTTGAACAACTGGCTATTTTTAACACTTCACATTTCAAAGATGATAATTTTGGCGAACTAAAACACATTTCAACACATGACTATTTTCTTTAGTTCCTATGCATGTTGAAAATAATATTTCTTCACAAATATTTATTTCAACGTCCGCATATCTTTAGCATATCACATAGATGATAAAAATGATATTCTTATCATTTAAAATATTTATTCGACAAATAGATGTTTTCAGCACTTCATAGTTTCAATAAAAATGTAATTTTTATTGTTCGATCTTTTTATTCAACACATGAACTTTTCCACTACAAACACTTCTCAACACATGAGCATTTCCACACATGGATATTTTATTTATGTTGTTCATATAAGAAAGATAGAAATTTATTTTTGTTGTTGAAACTATTTATGTATAAGGCGAATATTTTACATACTTCATATATATTATAAAATTGTGATTTTTATTGTTTAGACACTTCATTCATTCACAAATCAATTTAATTTTCACACATCACTTTTCAACACATGAACATTTCCACACATGGATATAGTTTCAACATATGACTTTACTTTCAACGCATGAAAATAATTTCAACATATGAAAATTATTCTAACACATAAAGATTATTCAAAATTTCGGCAGCATAATAGCAGGGTAGTTAAAACCGGCACCGTCCCTAGTACGTCTCCTCGCTCTACCTTAAAACCTCGCGGTTTTTGACAATGGGGATTCATGCATCTAATTCGCACGCAGGCGGCATGTTTTATTTTTATTTCCACAAATATTCCCAATTCATTTCAATCACCAATGGGTATTTTTCAACCATAATCTACCAATATCAACCACAAACAATCACAATCAACCATTCGCTATCAATAAATTTTCACACCAATCACAATCAATAAATATCGTCCATGGTTTGTGGACGAGGGGCGTATATATATATATATATATATATATATATATATATATATATATATATATATATATATATATATATACATATATATATAGCAATTCACCTCTGTTTCAACACATATATAATTTTTACAACGCATATATAACTTATACATCGAACGTACAACTTATACAACGCTTATACATGAGGTTTACAACGATTATATAACTCATACGTCGACTATATAATTTATACATCGTCGTTTTCCATATCGTTTATAAATTAGAAATCTCACATTGGGTTCCACTCCACCAAAAATAGCAAAAGGCTCAGAAAAATATGCGGTCTCTTCTAGAAAGTAGAAGACGTCCACATGAGTCCACCGTCTCTTGTTTCACTGCATTTCGACAAGAAACGAAAAAGATATGATTTTACAAAGTTTGCAACGGTTTTAAACTGTTAAAATCAGTTTTAAATTAAACAGCCGTTACCTTTCTGAAATCTTCAAAACTAGGTTTGAAGTTTTCGTGCAATCCGTGAATTGATAGCTCGATCGGGCTACGCAGTGTCGAAGGGGAAGGAGAGGCGCACGTGCGGCAGGAGGTGGGGCCAGTTCGGTGGTCCCAGGCGGCGGCGGTTTGAACGGCTCGACTTTCGAGCCCGAGAT
The DNA here is from genome assembly GCA_030737875.1 of Allium sativum. Lineage (NCBI taxonomy): Eukaryota > Viridiplantae > Streptophyta > Magnoliopsida > Asparagales > Amaryllidaceae > Allium > Allium sativum. The sequence goes on from CM060924.1 coordinate 837,488,136, forward strand.
CTCCCCCAACACTCAACGAAAAAATCCAAACCCTATATGGACTTGAAGATCTCGAGAAGATCTTCAAAAAGTTCAACTATGGCATGAGCTAATTCGGCGTGGATAGATCTGAAAATGAGGGGGAAGGTCTGAACGTGTTTCCGCCTTCGACGTCGGGGAGAGAGAAAGAGTATTTTTTTTTTTAAATTCTGATTGGTCGGGGAAGTTTTAAAGGGGTTTTCTGACAGGACCACCTATCTTAACCCAACGACTGTCGTCCCTAGCGTTTTACCCCCATCCCGAACACAATGGGATATGTTTCATAGGCCCATTCGACTGTTTGAGTCAGTTTTCCCTCAAATAAAAATATATAACATTCAATATTCAATTTGAACGAACATTTTAATTTGCCAGGGCCACAAACTGGTTTGAAAAATTCCATAAAAATAAATCTAGCTATGTTTTGACGATACAGTCCAAACAAAACTAGTTTCGTCGAATTCTGAGACCGTTTGCAAAAAGGCCCATTTCTGGTCGATCCAAATTAACTGAAATTGACCAAAACACGTTTTCCTTTGCCACGCTCACATACAAGCTTCAAAAATTATGAAATTTGAAACCTAGCAATAACTTCACATCCCGGATCCAACAAAAGTGGTTTCGTCGAATTCCCGAGGTAGTATGCAAAATGGCCAATTTCACGGGCTATATAAATTCCATAGCGACCTTTCTGAAAATTCATTTGGCCATAACTTTTTCTTTCCACTATGAAAATTCGATTTTTCAGATTCGTTAGAAAGGTATTCACTAAAAGATTTAAATATTTTTGGTTTCACTTAAATCCGTTTTGTTTTGCACCCGGTACAGTCTGACAAAGTTGGAATTCAATTTTTGAATCAACCGCACCATTTCAGGCCTTGTTTATAATTAGAATTAATTATATTCGTTTTCAATTGTCGATTCCAACTCACTTTTCATCGCTATTATTTAAAATATTTATTTTAAATATTTAAAATCCATTATTTTAGCCAATTTAAAATTTTTAAATTGGTTCAGATTTTCTGGGTCGTTACAATCTCCCCCACTTAAAAATTTTCGTCCCCGAAAAGGAACAAAGTCGAAAGTGGTTGGATTAATCAACTCTATGTTCGATCTGGCTTCAATTCTCCAACTTTTCAATTTCTGAGAATTTTCAAATTCTTCAAAAATTTGGCTAACACCCGGAATTTTCGAAAAATTTCGCCATAACCTCCTTTGTACGGGGAGGTGTTTGGAAATTTATTGGGCCGTATTAGGTACCCAATAAATCCTAATAAGCATACACATATTTATAGTGATATATTCCGGTGTTTACAGGAGAGCGTGTATTGATAATAACTCCAAAGAATAAATTCTCGTCACCCTGCTCCGTGTGGGAAATAAATAGTCCATGTGCCGTATCTAATAACTAGAGAGACGTGATTATTGTCTACTCCAGACCCATGTGGGTTTTTTTTATTAATCTGGCGATTTAATCGTTACAATTTAAATAGTCCATATCAGTCATCAGTTCAACCTGTAAAATATAATCATCGCCATACAAGCCTCTCGCTCGTATGGTAAATCTTCCACCTCGTCACACAAGCTCCAAATGCTTATGTGGAATAGGATGAAGTATGCCTATCTTCAGAAGTATGCCATGTAATGTATTTCAAAATTAATTGTTACTATCCTATGGCGACGTTTATTATTTCACACAAAAAAACCAGCACTCCGCATCTAATGGCATTCACAGGAGTTGATATAATAATATTTCGCATCCAACTCATTAAGGTTTACCTATTTGTCGGGCACGCAAATAAAATCTTACTCAACAGCAAATCCATTTACCGGTTCAAACATATATAATACACACGTATATATTTCTATTTATATTCTAATCAGTTCAATGTGTGATATAATCGAATAAATTCTACCATTATCCTATGGTTGATTAAATTAACTATTGTTTCAATAATTTAATTAATCTAATCTACTATCACACAACACACACAACAATCAAATTGTTTTTAACTTCTCGAAAATATACTAATCAAATCCTATATTCCTTTAAAATCATTCAAAGTATAGAATTAAAAGTGCACATCCATGGAAAGAAAATAACAACAGAATAGAGAACTAATTGGTAATGCAAAGTATGGCAAATGTACCTTGCACCGGAGTCAATCAGAGATATCCACTCGGCATCTAGGATAAGCTTTCTGAATGCTCTCCTCAGTTTTCCAAGTACAATCTCATGGATCTCCACTCCATTGCACTTTGACTAAGTGAACTTTCTTGTTCCTCAGCTCTTTGGTTTCTTTGCCGATAATCTTTAGCGGCTCTCTTCTCACAGCTAATTCTGGGGTAATTTCAATATCCTGTTGAGCTGCTTCTTCCACGATCAAGTCTGGATCATGAACGTGCTTTCGAAGTTGAGATATGTGAAATACATCATGCACTCCAGGCAACCAATCAGGCAGTTTGACCCTATAAGCGAGAGTTCCGATCCGTTCCAGAATAGGAAACAGACCAATGAATTTGGGTGCCAACTTTCCAGTTTTACCGAACTGGATAACTCCTCTCATAGGCGATACTTTCAAATATACATAGTCGCCAATAGCAAATGATATATCCCTTCTTCTTTGTCACTAGAACAGACTTCTTCTTCGTCGCGCAACATTCCTTTCTTATGGAGATCTTCATACTGATAAGCCATATATATCATTTCTGAAAAAGGAAGCTTCACACTCCTCAGTACACTATTCTGATATCTACTTTGCAGGCCATGAATAAATCTCAGATTTTTCCTCTTTGGACCCTGAATCAGATGAGGAGCAAAGTGAGCAAGTTCGTTGAATTTCTTATGATATTCTGGGATGGTCATATCACCTTGTATCAAATAAGAAAATTCATCACCTAATCGCTCGGTTGCTTCGGGAGGAGTAAATCTTCCTAGGAAAATCTCTTTGAATCTATCCCAGGTGATATCACCTTCTGGATTATCTTTTATGATTGTTTCCAACCATATTAAAACTTCTCCATTGAGCGCCCAAGATGCTACTAATCTTTTCTGGTCGTCTCTCAGCTGGATACGCTCAAATATTCTTTCTGCAAAGCTCACCCAAGCTTGAATTTGAATAATAGATTCATTGCCCGAAAATTGTGCTCCACCCAGATTTCGATATCTCTTAAATAGAGCCTCTAGATCGGGTTCTGCATTTCTCCTGTTTCTGACACTCATTTTTCTAGTTCTTCTGCAAATGGCAGATCAAGTGTCAGGTCACAGAAAGGGTATTTTAAAACATAGAAACATATACTTCAAATGTAAATGAGTCTATCGAGGTATAATTTCATTCTGCTTTACTTATACAAGGATATTATTGATCCTATCTGTATAGAGTTACCCGTCCTAGAACGCTACTGGTTCTATTTCTGACGGGTTCGTTAATATGTTATATTCCAGCACTAAGCTTAACCAAAGCTCTGATACCACGTTGTGACGACCCCAAATCCCGTTCAGACGGAGACAAGGGTAATCTTTGGAATATAACACAGAAACAGATAATAGAAGAACAGAATTAAATAAATACACCAGATAATGTACAATAGAATATATTGGATAAAAGTAATCATCAGAGTTACACAGTATACAGGATCATACTTAGTACAAATGCAGTTCAGATATACATAAATGTCCACAGCGGAAAACAAACATAATGTACAATAGGAGCTGAACAACATAAATAGAGATAAATGATAGAATCCATCTTCAGCTCCAGCTATCCATGAAGAACCAGCTAAACCTGAATACAAGGCTTCCCATGTAGAAAAAGGGGCACCCGAGTTTGAAAGTGAAACAAACTACGAGTCAGTCATGGGACTGGTATGAGAAATCAACTCAACATATTTAAAATATGGCTAATCACAGGACCACGCCACTTTCGTGGAACGAGTTTACTCCATTGGATCGCCAGCGCTCTAAAACAAATATTTCTTTTAAACATCGCAATGCTTTTTATAAAAATGAAGCCATTATAAGACTCAGTGTAATGACCCGGTATTTTCACGGATCACTGATACAGTTTGATTGATCGTGAATACGTATTTTCAAATACGATTTAAAGTTTAGACTTTGAAATTTCAGAACTTGTTAATATACATATGTATAATAGCATTTGTATGCGTACATATTGCAGCATTTATCAAAATCCATTTTTGATATATTCAGGTATGATAGCACAAATTTAATAGCGTTTGTTTAATTTTATTTTACACAGGTATATATGATAGCATATTTTAATAAGTGCTGTTTAAAGTTATGTTTTTAAATATATGTTAAATAACATTTTTGCATAGCAATTTTAAAATGCTATATTTTGGTCATGTTTTCAAAAAAAAAGCTTTAAACCATTGTTTTAGTAAATTTCTTGTTTTATAACATGATTAAACATATTTCGAAAAAAAAAACATGACCTAGGCATTTCATTTTTCTCAAATACATGGACAAGAAATATTTAAATTTTGTATGCATTTAGATTTGAAAGCTTGTATTGTCTTATTCTTTTCAAACTCATGATATCATAAATATGAGTTTGCATTTATATATATATATATATATATATATATATATATACTTTGAAAAACCAAATCATGTATTGTCAAACCCCTTGAAAAATCACACTCTCATTCATGTATCACATAGATATGATAGCAAGTAAGATCTCAAGAATTTCCAAAATCCTCTTGCACACTTATGATCTCATCTAACCTATGAATCATGCTAGCAAGTAGGAAGATTTTAGAGACATGATAAAATCAGTTTTGGTAAGAACAATTTCAGTTTTTAATCTATTTATATATATATTTCTTTACTTACATATACACATAAGGATGCACCTACACCAAATATATCTACACTATATTAATACACTAGAAAGGGGATTTGAAAGCATGTATACATGGCACATGGCAAATTAATTTTGTTGCTACATTTTCAGATTTGAAATCCTATCATTTCATTTGATTTTTCTGAAAATAAACACCCTTTGCTATTTTCAAGGTCACGGCCATTTTGTCAAGAGACATGTATGAGTATATCTGCAAAATCATATTAGGATATTAAAATCTTACCTACACTAGATGGTCACTAAGGCAATGATTTTTCCCAAGATTTTCTTTGCACAAAACCCACATGGCCGAGAGCAAAGTGATGTAATATTTTCAGATTTTTACTACACTTGGAAGGCAAGTTTGTGTTTTAAAAATATAATTGTAACATCTTATATTGACATATGAAAGTATTGTTTGAAAGCTCAATATTTCTGAGCATTGTTAGTACATAAACTGATCTCAATATTTTGCTTGAACCAAGAAGAAGATTGGTAGGAATAGAGGTAGTACATAGCACATTTAATATGATATGTCTTTGTAGACCAATGAGAAGTTTTAGTGCATTGCTTAGGGAAGTTTTAGGTAGTATCTAGGCTGGAAACCCCATGTGCATTTGAAGATAGAATAAAAGATTTTGAGAGAGAAAAAAGATTTTAAATGTGATCTTTATTTGACAAGGGAAAAAGCTGTTTTTGCTGTTTTCAAATCAGCATTTAATGCGCAGTATTTTATCAATTTATCACCCCTATATAAGGACCTCCCATGTGCACAACCTTACTCACTCAACCACACCGCAAGTTCAAAAGTTTTATCAAAGCAAAGTAATAGTTTGGAAGCTTGAAGGTGAGTAAAAACTGTTTTTAAATTTCTATTTTGATAATCCTGCATATTTATGTTTGAACTGTTCTGTCTGTGGTGTGTTCTTTGTTGAATACAACTTTGTTGGAACAATCTATGCTTAACAACTAGGAAACGGGTATTATTACTTAATTTTGTGAGTAAACCTGGCAGTTCAATTTCTGTTTTGAACCTGCAGTTTTCTTTTTCTGTTTTGAACACTCGCAGCTTGCTGTTTTGAACTATGTTGTAGATTAGCCTACTTTGTATTTCAGGTTTGAATGTCATGTTGATATGTTTACTTGTCGTCAGGAAGAAGGAATCACTTGAGTTGGTAATGAAAACACTTAATCATCATATATGGTGAAAAATACATTTCCTGTGGTTGTTCTAGACCTGTAAAGTATGCAAACTTTGATAAATATGGCCAGGTCAGTAGATCTAGGATTAGTAGATGAGATGATGATGTTTTCTCATGATTAAAAATTTTACATAGTTATAAACTAGTTCAAAGGAAATAAATCTTAACAAAAGCACTTACTGTTGCTTTAAAAAACCAGAAACAGTTGCTCTCTGTAATTCAACTTCAAAATGGATTTTCAAATTGATTAAAAACATGTTTTGATTTTATAATCCTAATAAGGTGAACAAACAATGATTTTTAAAACAAAAATCATGATTTTTAATATAGTAAATCAAGAGAATTTCCAAAATAATCAAAATTAGGACTTTGATCAAATTCCGGCAAAGGGGATGGTCGTGGGTGATGGCATTTGGCCTGGAGGAGGAGAAGAAGGTGGAGAAGCTAGTAAAAATACTGGTTTAATTTTTAAATGGAGGGATTTTGAAAATCATTAAATTAGGTTTTAAACTGTTGTTTTTTTGTTTGACGGGTTCATGGCCAAACTGCTCGTCGGAGGGGAAAGGAGAGAGGTGCGGTACAGGGGGGTTTGATGCATCGGAGTCAGGAGCTGCTGTGGCCAGGTGATGGCGTCGAACGATGGTCAATGGACGGAGGTGGAGGGGTTCTCTGATGATGTTTTTTCCTTTCCTTCTTTCTGAAAAAAAGAGGTGGCATGGTTATTTTTTCATTCAGGCCGAGATGGGTGATGAGATGGTCGTGGTAGGGTCAGGGATTGGAGAGAAGTTTGCGACGATGGTCGCTGGCGGCTCAGGGGATCTCAGGTGGCTGTGCATGTGCACAGCCATGGCACGAAGTAGGTGGAGAAGAAGAAGGGTGGTGGTCATGAAAATGGATGATCAGGCAAGGTTTGCGAATGTGGTACTTTAAAAGTGGTAGTTTGAAAAAAAAGGGAAAAGTGGCATTTGGGTTTCACGGGGTTTTAGTGTGATCGGAGTGGAAACAGTCATGGTCAGGACCCTGGTACTTCAATCAGGGGTCAGCCAAGTGGTACAAGGCCAAAACGATGGATCTGGCCTCGTTTTCATGTGTGCGCAGCACGGGTTTTTAACCCTGGTACCTTGTTGTTTTGAAGTTAAAAACTGTGATTTTCAAATGTTTTAAAATTTAAATCGGTTTTTTTTAAATTTAATATTTGTTTAAATTTAATAAGAGAATAAATATTTAAATAAAAATATATTTTTATTAATTTAAGAAAGTGAATCTGGATTGAAAATGCAATTCGTCAGAAGCTGGTTTTAAAGTACAGAAGCTGTATTTTAAAATAAGGTGTAAATTTTATTATAAAGCATTAGAACTGATTTTTCTGACGAAAATTTTGTCGAGAAATGCAGAAGTGACGTTGATTATAGATTCCAGTTTATAATTTAAATTTGATTTTTTATTAATAGAGAAATTAATAGAATTTTTATTTAATTAAAAGAAGTAAACCAGGATTTTGGTTTCGGTTCAGGTTGGAAACTTAAATTGTAAATCTTGTTAAATTATAAATTCAGTTTATAATTTAAATCAGAATATATTTGTGAATCAAATATTTAGATTTTCCGACAACCAAGCGATAAGAAGACATATGTCATACATACGCTGAAATCTGACCGTTTAACTGTGAATGCAAGAAGCCGGTCATGTACAGTTCAGTATTCGCTGAAATAAGAACTATAAAGTATATTTTTGATCAAGATTAGACTGATAGATAAAGAGGAGAAACTTTATTGATATGGAAAGAGGGAGGAGTAAATCAGATCTAAAGGAAGATCTGACGGAATTTCTTCGAGAAATGCAGAAGTGGGATTTGTTATCGATTTAGTTTAAAATTTAATTTGAATTTATTCAAATTAAAATATTTGGTTTAAAGTGATAAAATAAGACTATTTATTTTACACTGAAATTGTCGAGTTCAAATTTGCAAGTCAAAATCCCTGTCATGTCATAATTGATAATATTGTATTGTTCTGAACTTGTGTAACAAAAATAGTATTTTCTGTGTAGATTAATAATTTAAAAGAGGAAATTTTATTATAGAAAGAAGAAGCAGGTTTAGTTAAGGAAACTTGACAGAGAAATAATACAGAATAAAAGCCGTAAATGAAATTTTAAATTATAAATTCATTTGTGAAGAATCAGAGTTAGAGATAGCCGAGGAAAGATAAATTCTGAAAAGAATAAATAGAAGGATTCATTTTCAAAAGTGACGAACAAGTTAGAAATAAAACCCGTGCAACGCGCACACTAAAATTGTTCAATTCTAAGATATGAACAAAATGCCAGATATAAGCAAGATGATCGTATACTGCTTGATTTGACTATATATGTAGTTGATATTAATCATGTTAGATTAATGATTTAAAAGAAAATGTTCGTAATCATTTCAAAGAGTCCGGATGTACATTCCACTTTGATTTGATTAGACGCCGCGCGTCCGAGATGTTCAAACTAAAGACGACGGTGTGCAAGAAGATTGTGAATAATATTTTCGGTCTGTTCAATCCCAGAACAAACCTGAATGGACGAGTGTCTGACAACGTATATCAGTCAGATTCTACACATCGAATTTACGTAAGTATATTACATTGGTGGCGGAGAAATTCGTTTCTCTTAGCTTTATTGCCCGTGATATATTCGGGAAATCGAATGAGTATTTCTGACGGGTAGGACGATGTGGCATTCAAAGGAAATAAACCAGTGATGATGAAAAACGAGTCTAGCCTCAAGCCTCACACCCAGGAAATAACAAAAATCGGGCTGGCAGTATGGCTATGTGGGTCGCTCCCATTAGGGTGTAGTATCACCTATCTAGAGAAATTCCTTTTGTTTCTTAATCTATCGATTCTGCCCATTCGGGGATGGTTGCCATACACAACCATCGGTGATATACATTCGATACACTCAAGAGAAATGAGTGGCCGGTCATGTGAGGGCCGGGTTGCAAGACGTTCTTATTGAACCCAGGTGTATTTGCCTCTAGAGATACATCATCGGAAGATGGTCCCATACCTTGTCATAGTTGGAGAATCAATTTCCATAAGTGCCAAGCGGTTTTGTTGTATACAATATAGGAGAATGTGAGATGCAAGCATTTTCCTAGATTCTAATTTATTTGTGGAAACCAAATAAACGTTTTGATAATATCTGATTTCAAGTATACAAAGTGTTTTCGTCTCATAAGGTAAAAACCCGTTCCGTATTCACGGCGTGGTCTTATGAGATATTTTGATTTCTTTGAACTGTTTTTAAACTGTTTACTCGTACCAGTCCCCTGACTGACCTAGAGTTTATTTTTCTGTTGTTTTCCCTTAAACTCTTGGGTATTTATAACGCTTGTTATGAATAGACAAGTGAATCAGGATTTGGATAAACTTGTGAAGATGGAATGAATATTTTGCTGTGTGCTGGTCCATCTATCTACTGTATTATTAAGTCTGTCAGTTGATCATATATGTACTGATGTACTATGAATGGGTTGTATCACTAGTTCAGTATGTTCTGATGTAATATATTCCGCTGTGTAATAGTATGAAGTATTATCTTTTGTGAAAAATTCCGCTGTGAGATTCTGATGTTCTGTGTTTTATCTTCTATCTATTCTTATTTCTCATTAATGGCACAACTTGAGATGTGTTCAAAAGTTGGGTCGTTACACTCAGTTCCCATCACACAATGCAACGCAAACCGGAGGATAGAGTTTTTACCTTATAACGGCCAAAATATGCTTGATACGAATAAAACAAAGGCATTTGATATTATTGCTAGTGTTTATATGTCTCAAAAACAATTTCAAATCATAACTATCAATCATAGACGACATGAGCGTCCCATGCCACTATGTCGCCAAATATGGATATACAATCAAAATCGCACAGTCACGTATTTGGAAATTGGATTTCCGTCATGAACCAAGGCAAAAGATAGTCCTTACCGAATTCGAGACGCTCTAGCCCGCCCCTCAGGCACAGCCGCAACCGTACCTTGGATCGTCAGGGCCGGTCCACACGAAGTGGATTATAATGCCTGAACAATGCGTTTCTTCGCCCTTTGGGGCGTAAATGAGTCAACAAATGACTCCATCGGACCCGGATCGTCCGATCTAACCGAGGCGCCTCGCAACAGCAACAACCACACAGGTGAAAAGTATATAAATGTCAGGGCTGGTAGGTCACTAACACCACCCTAGCTAGAAAGAAAACGCACGTCCCCCCGGAGGTCCTGCTCCCGTTTCTGGTTCATACCGGGGTGTGAGGCTCGCGATTTCACGTTATACACAAAGCTACGCCACATAGGCGGTGCTTTGATCATCACCACAAGACTTTGCTTTTCAACAGAAGCCCTGATCATTTGCCACTCAGGCATGCCACACTAGCAATTCATGCCATGCGACTGATGTCCATCGATATACAACCTCTGAGCTCGTGCGTTTCAGAGAAGGGCGTTAAGCAAAATAATAAATTCTCCGCCGCCAAACAGATGTATATTTAATAGAGATCAATTAACACAGAATAAAATCCAATGTTAGACACACAGTCCATTTACAAGTCCGTTCTGGGTCTGAACGAAACCGGAGGCACTAAATACCTCGCAAACCCATCGATCACCACACACGTCTGCACGATCACCACTCATTATCCATATTTCGGGATGCCTCCCAATCAGGACATCGGTTACCACCCAAACGAGGTGAAGATCTCCGGTCTTCGACCACCGTCTTTATCGTCGACTTTCAATCATCGGTCAATTATTTGAAATGAGAATTAACTCGGCCTTTTCAAATAATTCACGTATATTTAGAATTTCAAATCAATTTATTCCAATGGTTAAATCATTTGACAAAAGCAATTTTGTTCTTTAATGTACTTTTCACACCAAACACATTCAACCATCAAATACCACATAAATTGAGCAAATTCAGTTTATTTCCATTCCATATCGTTTATGATATCTTATAACAATTTATCGCTATTTTTATTTATTTTAAAATAGCCAATTTATTCAAAAAGACGCTTCGGGCCATAACGCGGCCGTGGCGCTGTTTTTCTTCAGATTTGATTTACACATATCTGAAAATCTAACCGTTGGATCTTCACAAAATTTACATCATTAGAAAGATCTTTTCAGAACGAATCCAACGGTTCCAGTTCCGGGAAAATCCGACGGTCGAATCTCCCGGTATAATTGTTTGATGTTTTGATTTCAAAATATGAACTGCAGCGTCGTTATTTGATTAAATATAATTATATTTATATATATATAAAAAATATAATCGATTCTAGTGCTGTTTTTCTTCATATTTGAATTAAACATTCCAGACAATCCAACCGTTGGATTTTTACAAAGTTGGTGTTGTTGGAAAGATATTTCCAAGGCAAACCCAATGGTTGCGGTTTCGGGAAAATCCAATGGTCGGATTTCCCGCACTAGTTGTTTGAAATCATGGTTTCAAAACACGAACTGCACGGCCACGTTTCGTTTTAATTTTATTTATATTTATATATTTATATAAATATAGTTCGTTCAACAATTTCAATATCGTTTTCACTTCAAATATTTCACTAACGCCTTTAAATTTTGGAAAATTTCGCCATAACCTCCTTTGTACGGGAGGGGCTGGGAAAATTCCCAAATAGTCACACGGGCGTCTCATTTCAAAAAGAAAAAGAAAAAGCCAAGCGGCTAGCCAACAGGCTCATAAAATCATCACCCAAACAAAACAGTAAATGTGTACCTATTTGTCAGGCACAAAATTTTATTCCTCTTCTCTAGCCCCTTTGCTATAACCTGTTCAATAAATATGCACGTACATATATACAATTTTTATCACTTATCATTTTCCATTCAACTTCATATTTGATTTACTTTGGTTTAAAAACACCATTCGTTCTAATGTTGCATGCATAGGCTAAAATCATATCATTAGCTAATTAATGTATATTTCAACTTATGCATATTTTATTTGAACAAGTGGCTATTTTTAAGACTTCACATTTCAAAGATGATAATTTTGGCGAACTAAAACACATTTCAACACATGACTATTTTCTTTAGTTCCTATGCATGTTGAAAATAATATTTTTTCACAAATATTTATTTCAACGTCCGCATATCTTTAGCATATCATATAGATGATAAAAATGATATTCTTATCATTTAAAATATTTATTCGACAAATAGATGTTTTCAACACCTCATAGTTTCAATAAAAATGTAATTTTTATTGTTCGATCTTTTTATTCAGCATATGAACTTTTCCACCACACACACTTCTCAACACATGAGCATTTCCACACATGGATATTTTATTTATGTTGTTCATATAAGAAAGATAGAATTTTTTTTGTTGTTGTTGAAACTATTTATATATAAGGCGAATATTTTACATACTTCATATATATTATAAAATTGTGATTTTTATTGTTTAGACACTTCATTCATTCACAAATGAATTTAATTTTCACACATCACTTTTCAACACATGAACATTTCCACACATAGATATAGTTTTAACATATGACTTTAATTTCAACACATGAAAATAATTTCAACATATGAAAATTATTCTAACACATAAAGATTATTCAAAATTTCGACAGCATAACGGCAGGGTAGTTAAAACCGGCACCGTCCCTAGTACGGCTCCTCGCTCTACCTTAAAACATCGCGATTTTTTACAATGGGGATTCATGCATCTAATTCGCACGCAGGCGGCATGTTTTATTTTTATTTCCACAAATATTTCCAATTCGTTTCAATCACCAATGGGTATTTTTCAACCACCATCTACCAATATCAACCAGAAACAATCACAATCAACCATTCACTATCATTCAATTTTCACACCAATCACAATCAATAAATATCGTCCATGGTTTGTGGACGAGGGAAATATATATATATATATATATATATATAGCAATTCACTTCTATTTCAACACATATATAATTGTTACAACACATATATAGCTTATACATCGAACGTACAACTTATACAATGCTTATACATGAGGTGTACAATGCTTATATAACTCATACATCGACTATATAATTTATACATCATCGTTTTCCATATCATTTATAAATTAGAAATCTCACATTGGGTTCCACTCCACCAAAAATAGCAGAAGGCTCAGAAAAATATGCGCTCTTCTAGAAAGTAGAAGACGTCCACACGAGTCCACCGTCTCTTGTTTCACTGCATTTCGACAAGAAATGAAAAAGATATGATTTTACAAAGTTTGCAACGGTTTTAAATTGTTAAAATCAGTTTTAAATTAAACAGCCGTTACCTTTCTGAAATCTTCAAAACTAGGTTTGAAGTTTTCGTGCAATACGTGAATCGATAGCTCGATCGGGCTACGCAGTGTCGAAGGGGAAGGAGAGGCGCACGTGCGCCAGGAGATGGGGCCAGTTTGGTGGTCCCAGGCGGCGGCGGCGGCGGTTTGAACAGCTCGACTTTCGAGCCCGAGATCTCCCCCAATACTCAACGAAAAAATCCAAACCCTGTAAGGATTTGAAGATCTCGAGAAGATCTTCAAAAAGTTCAACTGTGGCACAAGCTAATTCGGCGTGGATTGATCGGAAAATGAGGGGGAAGGTCTGAACGTGTTTCTGCCTTCGACGTCGGGGAGAGAGAAAGAGTATTTTCTTTTTCTTTTTTTAAAAAAAAATTCTGATTGGTTGGGGAAGTTTTAAAGGGGTTTTCTGACACGACCACCAATCTAAACCCAACGACTATCGTCCCTAGCGTTTTACCCCCATCCCAAACACAATAGGATATGTTTCGTAGGCCCATTCGACTATTTCAGTCAGTTTTCCTTCAAATAAAAATATATAACATTCGATATTCAATTTGAACGAACATTTCAATTTTCCAAGGCCACAAACTGATTCGAAAAATTCTAGAAAAATAAATCTAGCTATGTTTTGACGATACGGTCCCAACAAAACTAGTTTCGTCGAATTCTGAGACTGTTTGCAAAAAGGCCCATTTCTGGTCGATCCAATTTAACTTTAATTGACCAAAACATGTTTTCATTTGCCACGCTCACATACTAGCTTCAAAAATTATGAAATTTGAAACCTAGCAATAACTTCACATCCCGGATCCAACAAAAGTGGTTTCGTCGAATTCCGAGGTCGTATGCAAAATGGCCAATTTCACGGGCTATATAAATTTCATAGCGACCTTTCTGAAAATTCATTTGGCCATAACTTTTGCTTTCCGCTATGAAAATTCGATTTTTCAGATTCGTTAGAAAGGTATTCACTAACAGATTTAAATATTTTTGGTTTCACTCAAATCTGTTTTGTTTTGCACCAGGTACAGTCCGACAAAGTTTGAATTCAATTTTTGAAACTACCGCGCAATTTCAGGCCTTGTTTATAATTAGAATTAATTATATTTCTTTTCAATTGTCGATTCCAACTCACTTTTCATCGCTATTATTTAAAATATTTATTTTAAATATTTAAAATCCATTAATTTAGCCAATTAAAATTTTTTAAATTGGTTCAGATTTTCTAGGTCGTTACATTACCGCTTACAATTCATGCCAGGTATAGGTTCGACTCTATTGCTTAACACTTATCGAGGAATATGATATCTTCCTGGATTATACTTATTAGATCCTAATATTTATATTCAAACATTCTTTATGACTTGATCAATTACTTTTGTTAGAACGGAGTGATGTTCGATGCATGTGATTAACAAATAAGCTTACGGACGTGCATATTCAAGATTCATTTTCCAATTCTTCAGACGAACTTTACTCTTTAACATTTTTCCTGCTATTTACAGGCTACTCATGACTTATTGTCCAGGTTAATTATGTTTTTAGCTTATCTACCTTATATTAAATTCCTTTAATATTTCCAATATATCAAAATAATTTAAGTATTTCTTGACGTCGTAGCCGGAATCATATAGTCATCCCACTTTCGAAACTCGAAAATCACCACTGATGGTGCCATGGTCATCAGTAAATTCATCCTCGAGCGACTAGAATGTGATTCTATATCTATCTAGTATACGCTGGACTTCGTATATACGTTAGCTAGGCGTATATTCAAAATCCCTATATACTCGATAGTCCAATCGCGACGTCGAACATAATACTCAAGAACCCTTATCCTTTGTTATATTTCTAAAATAATTATACTTTCAAAACGATTTACTTAGTTCAAAAATACTTTATATGGATTTCAAATTACGCTCTCTCGACATAATATTCTAAAATCTCATTCTAGGGCATTTATGACCCTATCTCTAATGAGACGTTATAACTCTGATGAGTCCTATCTTTTGTTCAAAATATGTTGTACCCTATAGCTTTGCATAAACCAAAGCTCTGATACCAACTGTAATGACTCGCCTTTTCGCCCGGTTCTCACTGGCAATTATACCAACTTAAACAATTCAGAAAGACGAATTGTTATGGGTACATACATACATTGAATAGAATAACAGAACCTTTCATTGAATAATTCAATATTCCACCAGAGTTACATGAATATCAGAGTTATAGCATAACATAAACAACGGAAGAAAGAAAATATACTCTCAGCAGAAGATCAAAATGATACAGTGGAAGCTTCAAACTTTAGCATGGACTCCAACTCAGAAAGCGCTTTGAACCTCGCTCCAACGAATCATAACTGCAAAATCTAAACTACTAGCTGCCCATGTGAAAATTAATGGGCACCCAGAGCTTAGAAAGGAACAATAAACTCTAGGTCAGTCATGGGAGTGGTGTTTGAACATAAAACAGTTGCTTTAAGTTTATTTTAAAGTTGGGAAATTCACCAGACCACGCCACTAATGCGGAACAGGTTTGCTCCATGTGAACACCCATGCATATAAATACGCAATGACCTTTTGGAATTGAAGTTATCATAAGCTCGTCCCACATCACACAATGCAAGCGCACACCAAATGGGCGAGTTTTAATTTATGATAGACCAAAATGCCTTCATACGTAAAATCCTCTTTTCATATTATTATTACGTAGTGTGGAAAACCATTTCGCAAATAAATGTATAAATCCTAGATGGCATAACACCCGTAATATTATGTCACCATATATATATATATACATATATATATATGTATATACAAACCAAAACCGTATGGCTCGTATTAGAGATTGGGTTTCCAACTTGACGATTCCTAGCACGAAAGATCAATCAGGGATACGAAGCAAAGTGCCTCATGGCTTTTTCGTCTATCACGGACACCAACTACAAATCATAGGGCAGATCAACGGTTTTCGACCAGACACGGCCCCCCGAACATACCCAATTTCCCTAAGTTCATAAGTGGTTTCCCACTATTGGTGCTTCATCATCAATTCATATATAAGTATACAACCTAACCGCCGGTTTCTCATCAATCCGTGGTATGAGGTTTGTCGATGTCACGTCATACAAAGCATGCCTAGATAAGCAGCGCCCTGATCATACAAGCTCATTTCATATCTTAAGTATGTCACATTGTCCATTCACAACATAACCACTGATTTCCATCCATACATAACCACTTCGAGCTCGTACGTCACAAACCAGATACATATCAATGGAAATCAGTGTTATGCCATCGATAACAATGTCAGACACATAATCCATACAAGTCCATTCTGGGTCTGAACGTAACAAAAATCTGAAAGTTCTCCCAATACGTTCGGACCTCCTGCCACTCCGGTAATAGGGGCATCTCTCTACTATAGCTGTTCAGTAAAGAAACCAATCGGCAGATAGACTGTTCGATTTGTGAAGAACCATGGTCTTCATTCGTTAATTCCAAGTCTTGAATTTGCTTCATGCGTCGTATTATTACTTGGAATGGTTTTCAGACTTAAATCCAATCCCGGTCTTTCCAAGTAATAAGCGTATTCATAAACAATGGTTATGGACTGCACAGGTTTCAATTTAAATTTCCTTCCAATAATATCAATTCATTTAAAATGTCAAGGTTGGATTTGTCATAAATTCTAATATCATTTTAACCTTTTTTTTTTAAAAAAAATATTCGATTTACCAAACCCTTTTATTCCAAACATACCTTCAATTCTCATACCTTTTTATTTCTTTCCAAAAGTTCTTAAATTTACCAAATCTCTATTTGGACAAAAAATTTCATTTTGATAATCCCAACAACCTATATTTAAATATAAGTTTGATGGAGTTAAATCGACATATATCAGCCATGAATTCACAACTCAACGAGAACTATAATAACTTTGATGTAAATATTTCCTATTGCTTCTGATAGTATTTGTTCAATCTTGGAATGTCATATCAAATATCTAACAACAACTCCATCTAACTCGCTTCCTTTTAAAAATTTAAATTTTTAGAAATAATAAATAATTCCATATTCAATCACTTAGCAACCTTCAGAACCATTTTACAATCCTTTTTAACCATTTAAAATAATGGTTTATGATTATAAATTTCAAAACCCATTTATCTTTGGAACTGAAATAATAACGGTTGAACGTTACTTAAACACTGCAATAACCATTTAATTTAAATAGATTCCAAATCAATTCAAAAATTCAAATAATTCAGTTCTAATCACCTTAAAATTAATAAAGTAGATTTGTCTTGAATTCTTTCTAAATTTAAAACTGGTTTTATCTGAATTTCCGTTATGGTCGCCGAACTACACGCACAACGACCTTTTTCCAAATTTGGTTTGAACATAACTTGAAAATCATACGTTGAAATTTGAAAATTTCTTTTCTATTCTAAAACTGTTAATATTTGAAAATCAACGTTTTTAGTTTCAAGTCCAACCGATTTCAAATGGTCAAGTCATAATCATTTAAAAATTTAAATCGATATTTATGAACTGTCGCGCCGCAGCGCGTTATAAAACGTTTTAAATATTATTCCTTCAAATCCTTTTGAATTGAAATTTAAATTTTCGAAACAACTGAATTTCAAAACCGATCTTTAAGTTAAATCAAAAATCATTTCCAAATTTAAATTTAAATTTAAATAAATTGTATACCATAGGAATTCAAAAACCCTTTTTATTTAAATTTAAACTTAAATTTGAATTTCATAAATGGTCCATCGGTTTTCTAAGTTTAACAACAACTTCAAGATTCGAATTCAAATTATATTTGAATGAACCGTTCTGTTTGTCGGACCAGTTAGGGATAGCCAGGGAGAGCAGGAAACTGGATTTCCAAACCCAAGCCTAGACACCATCTTCTCCATCATCCTAGAATGGTCTGGTATATTGTATTATAGAATATTATATTTAAATTCCAAATCTCTTTTCAAATTAACTGGATAAAACAATATTTTAATAATTTGAAAATCGATCTTATTTATGTGGAAGGAAAATTGAATCGATCATCTGTATGATTCCACAACTACGGTGTGGAGTGTGCTTCCATGCAGACATAATAAAACAACCATATAAATCGGA
The DNA here is from genome assembly GCA_030737875.1 of Allium sativum. NCBI lineage: Eukaryota > Viridiplantae > Streptophyta > Magnoliopsida > Asparagales > Amaryllidaceae > Allium > Allium sativum. The sequence goes on from CM060924.1 coordinate 837,506,711, forward strand.
TGACCATAAATTATAATCATCGCCTATACATAAACAATTCAGCTGTGCACCAGCGTTATGGTCAATAACGCTTTCAGTGTTCAGTGTCATCTAATTACGTGCACATCCATTCACACAATAACATCTATATCTAAACAACAACTAATTATAATTAATCTCATCTAATTATAATTATTCAATAATTATTAATTTAATAAATAATTAAATTAGATTGAATGTTCTCACCGACACAGCTCCGAATCTTTACTGTCAGGACAACAACCAATGAACACTACTACTGCTATACGTACTGCTTTCCATTCCATTCCATTAGCATCCGATGATTGTTCTGTTAATTATATATCGGAATTGAATTAACAGCATTATTGTTATATATTATCATATATATATATAAGGATAATTCATTTTTATTTTCCATAATTTACACTTAACTAAAATTTCAAACTTACATATACACGGATCCTATTTTCCGATATGATTTTAACGCATCCAATGGTGTTTAAATCCGAGTTAAAATGAGTGAGATATTAGCGGACAAAGTGTTGTTTTAAATAAATAAAAGAACTATACCTAAAGCAAAGAAGCCCAGCCCAACAACACCTGATCCAAGGCTCAACCCCGTGACCCATCTTCCCCCCCCCCCTTCCCTCTTCTTCCTCCCGCTTCCATGAGCATTCCTGGAACCCATTTCACGCGAGCACTGTGCACGTTGCACACGCCATCAGTTAACCACATTTCAATCCGCTACTGCCAACGAACTCGTCCTCGTCTCCTCACTCAACTGCACCGCATCACCCAAAGCCCTACGCCTCCGTTCAAAATCCGACGTCAGAACCCGAGACCTGCTGCAATCCAGAAAATTGCGTGATCCCCAACATCGCACCTTCTATCTCAGCTCCGAGCTCCACCAAAAATTGCCATATGAAAGCTTGTTCCATTCTCATCTCAAAGCCACTCTCCGTTCTGACCATCGCTACCTGGTTCTCCGATGATCTTCAACCCTAATTTCTAACTTCTCCAATCATCAACACGAAATCCTCCCAAACTTACATCAAAAATATTACACCTCCTGTTGATCACAATGGCGCTGACGGCATGATCTAATTCTTTCTGATTTGTGAGATTTTATTTTTCGAAGTTTCCTTCACAATTTTTCCATCTTTGTTGTAAATCCACGATTTCTCCTTCGTTTCTTTATGAAACTCAGATCCGTCAATTTCTAAAAATCAAAAATGATGATCCAAACAACATTCATGTGGATTATTTTAGCTAAATCGAATGGATTGGAAGTTATTGATTTTCAAATTAAATGGGAGTAGGTTTTCTTTTACTATAAGGTGAAAAAATGAGAACAGAGGAAGGAGAAGGTCGTGGGATTTATTCTATTGCTTTGACCAGAAGAGAAAACGTGTTTTTGTATAGGATTTAAAAAGTAATTTAATTATTTAATTAAGGACACTTGCCTTCTCTTCATGAATTCAATAACATGCATTAAGACAATAAGGAGGACACCTAACCCTTATTTTAAAATCAACCAATGCATGTTGAAGTAAATAGTTTATTTATTTGTTAATTTTTTTTATATTTTAGCTACATCTTAGTAACACCTATAAATGTAACAAGTTTATAATACATATATACATAACCAATATTTTACTTAAGAGTTAACAAAGTACTTAATATTTCAAATATGTAAACTTACATCATTTACTAAATATAACTTATTCAAAATGAGATTTTACTACACAGCAAATTTTTCCGAAAATTAATATATTTATAAAAACTAAATGATACCATAACTTATAAACATTAAAAATATTTATTCAAACTCATATGTGTGTGTGTGTATATATATATATATTTTGGAAACAATGTTTGTATCTAAACCTTATTAAATTCACTTGACCTTCAGAAAATTTGAAATTATATCATATATTAGACAATGAAAATATTAGATCATTACACTATCCCTAATTGATTGAGTATGAAACACTTATAATTAACAAGCGAAAATCTTTCTTTTATGAAAGAATTTTCACAATCACTATATGATAATTGATATTTCAAACTTAGATTATATTAGAAATTTTGAACAAAAGGAAAATAGGGAACAAGGCTTGCAAAAGCAAGAAGCATGCATGCTTTTTATAAATGGGAAAAAAGGAAGGTTGGCTTACGAATGTAGGCCATGCATGTATTGCTTAAAAGAAGAATAAAAGGGGAGCAAAACTTGCAGGCATGCGTTCTAATCAAAAAATAACCATGTAAACTTATAAAAAAAATGTTACATGGGTATGCAAGTTGACGCATGCATAAAGGCTACAGGAAACATTGTTTCTTTTGCCAATTTGCTTAATGACATAAGTTTTTTTTTGTACCACATAAATAATATATTTTCTCATTTTTAGCTTGTGGGAATACATGTGTTTGCATGGTGGGGTGCATCGCAGTGTTCGAGTGTGTCATCGCTACAGAGTTGATTCATACATGTTCGCATATCCGTAATTATGCATTTACATATCCAAGTTATCGTGTCCATCCATATATTATCAGATCCATCGGAGGTGAGTGTTTGCACAGTCACACTTAACTAACGTTTCATGCAAATTAATAAATTAAATTGTTATGTTTTTATGTGTTGTTTGAATTTAAATGAAGCATGAATTGTTTGGTAGCAAATTGAATTGATTGGATTGTTTGTGCACATGTTGACATGATATACACACGCCATATGTGTCGCCATATGTGTAGGAAGTTAATGTTCATATATGATTGTAACGTCCCGCATTTTTATCGGCTTGTATTTGAATATGTAAATCAGTTTAAATATTGAATTCGTAATATAAGTGGATTTATACATAAATTAAAACGAAGTTGAATGTATAAAAATTTATATTATATATAATCGAGCCCGTAATATCGCAGCAGTTCGTAATTTAACGTTCTAAATTTCAACTGAGTGTACATGACCCGTTATTAATCGGATTTCTTCGAAATAAGAAACGTTGGAATCCGTTAAATTGTATTGTTCTAACAGAAGTAAAAAAAATGGGAAGTTATGCCCAAATTAAATATTCAGAAAAGCAGCGGCCTATTCGTTTATGGCCATAACGGTTATTTAAATATATTTAAATATCGGATTCGAATTTGGACAAGATTCTTTTGAGTCATAGTGATAATTTAATTTTTAGAATTTTACTATAATTTTTAATAAATTAAATACGCAACTTTTTATTTAGAGTATTTTGCACCCTATATCAATATTTTGAGGTTTCATAATATAAGTTAACCTACCGATATTATTATATTTTTGGGATCGTGGCTCATTGCTGGACACGATTATATTCTTATTTCTGTCCCTAGCAGCTCGAACATGAATGGTACACAAAAATTTAAAATAGAACATATATTAGGTATAGACTTAAAAGTTACAAAACAAATAGACACCCAATGTACATCATTTTATATTTCGTTGAGCCAACCCATACCCTATCACGATCAAGTCCTTATCCTAATTTAATGAAGCATGGTGTTGGTAACTTCTCATTTATGTCAGTATGGCCACCTAGCGAAACACTGTGTATACTATATAAAAGAAACCTTATTCCTTAGCCATTCCTTAACAACCAAATTTTGTACAGCAACTTTCTTTTCAACGCAGAACTAGGGAGTAGGTAGAGCCATACTGCTTTACTTCTTACGAAAGAAAACAGCAGTGTATGATCAAATCATAGTCAACCTATCCTAGTCTACATTATACTTAAATGTGAAGTCTCCCTCTTGTATAAATACAAGCATCCAATTTCGGGTATTTGGTTTTTCGTAAAGATGAAAAATCAATGATGACATGTTATGCGAACAACACGTTACTGAACAACCTAGAATGTATTGACGGTCTACCATTTTTGAAATTTCATTGATATTTCAATGTGTGAACACATTAACGGGCCAGGTTATTATTGTGTGTTCCTTCATACTGAAGTCAATAATAGTACCATGCACCAGCTACCCAAAGAAAACATTGTACCTCTCCAGTGTTCTTTCTTTTCTTTCGCATGGCCTATTTTTGAAAATTTCGAACCTACCCTATATCGTCTACTCCTTAACGCTTAAGAAATCTCCATCCATAAATACAACAGTGCCTCGCCTTGCTTAAGTTGGAGGAATTTGAAGTTTTAATGGCTTCAAAAACTAGAAATAAAATAAATACTCCATGGAAATATTAACACCATAAAAATAAATACACGAAAACTAAACCAATCATGTAATTCATAATCCTTGAGCTCACGAGAGCAACCTTGACACTTAGTAAGTTTTGTTTTAGATCCTTGAAAGTTCACCAGCGAGGCCATGGCCAAGAGTTCGCTATCGTCAAACCAGCTGGAGAGGAAGTCGACGGTGTGGAAGGTTCCAAATGGCCAGCAGGCTTCGGTTGGAGGTATTATTGGGGTTTAGAGTTTAAATGGTTGGACGTGAATAGATGGGTTTCACTGTAGCATGAGTTTTGGGGGACAAATGGAGTTTAGTAGGAAGGTGCACGATTTTGTATGTAATAACACGAAAAGCCGGTCCAATTTGAGCTGACTAAATAACACAAGTCCAACCCCAAATTGCACTTGAAATTCAAGAAACTAATAGAAAGAAGATAGAGGGTGAGGATGGATAAGATAGAACTAGTAGAATAGAAGAAGAAGAAGAAGAAGAATAACATCATCATCAGGGCAAACACGAATCTCACAGCGAAACGAATAAAATATAACATAACTTTTGAAATACAAACAGTTATATATACAATAGCACTTATCAGAGTACAACACTAACAACAACAACGGAAATAAATATAGCTATAGAATCCTGAAGCCTCCTGCTCCAGCTCTTCAATGTATCTGCAAATCCCGACTACTTGACTGCCCGTACAAATTTAGGCACCCAAGAGTTTAGGGAAAACAACAAAGTAAACTCCGGGTCAGTCATGGGACTGGTATGAGTAAAACAGTTTAAACAGGTATATGAACAAGTAAACGATATCTCATAAGACCACGCCGCAGAACGGAACGGGTTTTTCCCTTATGAGAATCCAAAATATCTTTATATCAAAAACCTTTTGATATTATAATAATGTCTATGTATAAATAGATATCAACTAGCACAAACGCTTTCATCTCACGTTCTATATATATAGTATACAATCAAAATCGCAAGCACGTATTGGATAATGGATTTCCAACTATGACAAGGTATGGAACCACCTTCCGATCAGTGTATTCTAGGAACGATACACTGGAGTTCAACAAGAACATCTGGCAACTCAGCCACACATGACCGACCACTCATTTCGCTTGAGTGTATCGAATGTACATCACCAACGGTTGGGATCAGCAACCGTTTCCCATATATATATGGGACAGCATTGATAGATTAAAACAAGCAAATGAATATTCTCTAGATAGGTGATTATACACCCTACTTCGGTGCGACCGACTTAGCCATGCTGCCTGCCCGATTTCTGTCATTTACCGGATGTGAGGCTAGAAGCTACGCTTACTTTCCATTCATTTATAACACGATCACTTTGAATGCCACATTATCAGATCCGTAAATCATTAGTTGGTTTATACAAATATCATGGATGTTATGCTAAGGGATAAATCCGTTGCAACCATATATATATATATATATATATATATATATATATATACAGACCAACCCATTCGAACATTGGAACTAATTTGTCAAACATTCGTCCATTTACGTTCGTTCTGGGACTGAATGAAACCGAAGGCACTATTCAGTACATCCATCTTAGTCCATTGTTATCTAAGATTTATACAACAGCCCTTGCACTTTACTCTGTCTTCAATATATTCAGCATATATGATTCGCAATGCTTATGCCAATACAGAGTGGTTCTTTGGATAATAATCCAACCGGTCTCTCTATATTAACAACGTTAAAATGGTCAAAACATTGATAGACTATGATTTAACTATCAAGGAAAACTCGTGTGCAAACAACGATATTATTTCCAGATGGAAATTATATCAACCAATCATCATTTAACATTTATCTCTTTAGTTCATTAATTTACTTATCTCCTGTTTCCCTATATTCTAAATTTCTTATTTTCTAATTTTAGAAAATATACTTTATTAACAATGGAAAACATTTCCATTTCCTTGTTTTCTATATTAGAAAAACATTTCTGATTTCTTATTTGGAAAACATTTCCAAAGTTCCTTTATTGGATTTAAACTGATGTTTAAATAAACATCGCTATGCCAACTCAAACCATTACTGAATTCACTTAACCATCATTCACTATCACACCTTACCATTCCTTAGTTAAGAAGGAAGTCTATCAAGTTGGGGTATAATTACCTCTCAGACCTTAACTGAACAACGTTATAACTTCGAAATAGTAACAGTTTATCTTTTAAACCTTTGACAACTTCTTTACGTAACTCTCGGATTCAATTAACGAATCCACTTCTTATTTGAAAACATTGAATATAATGATAACGTCATAATCCCCACCTTTGCAATATCTAACTTCAATTATAACCTTTATTCTTTAATTCGAATAATTAAACCTAACCCTACTTTATTAGTGTATACTCTTGATTTAAAATCCGTAAAGTAAATATTACTTTCCCGAATTCGATGTAATTGAATTCGACGTATAATTCTCTTTCGAGTAATCTCTATTTGATTAACTCTTCTTCAAATATCCAGTATTCGATTATCTCTCTTCGAATAACTTATATTCGAAATCTCTCTCTTTTGAATAAACTATATTCGATCTCTTTCTTTCGAATACGATATATTCGATAGTCTCCTTCCGATTAAACTAATCGATAGCTCCTTCCGATTAAACTATAATTGATAACTCCTTTAACTCTATTCGAATAACCTATATTTGACTAACTCCTTTAACTTAACTCATTTGGATTAACTCGGTTTGATTAACTTATCTTGACTAACTTAACTTAATTAACTCGACTTATTTAACTCCACTAGAATAACTCCTGTCGAATAACTAATATTCGATAACTCTATTTAACTCCGTTTAACTCTATTCAACTCCATTTGCTTAAGTCTAGATCGCAGCGATCACAATGGTTACGCCTGATTCCCTCAGGAAACATCCGACCGCTTTAGGCTATCTGCAGCCCTGCGAATTACGCTAGCAGTCGTACTAAATGGCATCTCATTTGGATTAACTCTAATTGTTCAATTATAACTGTTTAACTCTAACTGATTAACTCTACTGTTTAACTCTAACTGGATAATTCTAACTGGTTAACTCTAATCGATTAACTCTATTTGACTAACTCGCCTCGACTAACCCCTTTCGAATAACGTATTCGATTAACTAACTTCGAATACCCTATTCGATTAACTAACTTTGAATACCCTATTCGATTAACTAACATCGAATACCATATTTGATTAACTAACATCGAATAACATATTCGATTAACTAACATCGAATACCATATTCGATTAACTAACATCGAATACCATATTCGATTAACTAACTTCGAATACCATATTCGATTTACTAACATCGAATACCATATTCGATTAACTAATCTTCGACTAACTAATAGTCGATTTACTTACTTCGACTAATTCGATTAACTTTTATTTGATTATCTTTAATCGATTAACTTTATTTGATTATCTCTAATTGAATAACTAATATTCAATTAACTCTTTTCAAATAACTAAATTCGATTAGCTCCTTCGAATACTAAATTCGATTTAACTCTATTCGATTATCTTTTTTATATCTCGTCAATTTCCTTTTTATAACGTTTATTTTTCGTTACAACTATCCCCTTTTTTATAACTTCTAATTACCGTTATAAATATTTCCTATTTATAACTTCTATTTACCGTTACAAATATTTCCTATTTATAACGTTTGATTTCCGTTACAAATACTTCCTATTTATACCGTTTTATTTATCTTCTAAATAAATATTCCTTTATTCTATTTATTTTCTAAATAAATATTCTCCTTTTCAATTCTATTTATTTTCTAAATAAATATCCCTTTTATAAAACTCTATTTGTTTTATCAACATTTTTCCCTTTTATAAAACTCTATTCGTTTTATAAATACTTTCCTTTTATAAAATCCTGTGATTTTATAAAATTCCTTTATTTCAATATACATTGAAATATTCCATTTCACAACTCAGGGGTTCTTATGATATGTAAAATATCGAATAACAATGATTAATATCATTCTAACACACATAATCCAGAACATATTATATAACACATCATATAACACAATATATGAAAACAGTAAAATAATTGTTGAGGAATCCAGTCGGATTCCTCCAACCTGTCTCCCTGCATCCACAGATGTTACATAATATAATATATATTATATTTTATTTTGAAATGAAATATCCTGCTGTACAGAACCATATTTGATTAACAGTACATAGATTAACTATAACTACGTTTTCAATCAAATCTATTTAACAGTCCAGTTTAACAGTCAATATAAAGCAGTCAATAAATAAAGTACAATTTATATTAAAATATAAATTGAGGAGAGTTAGTGAGTTTTACTCAAGTTTTCGCGTTAACCGTTAAATAACGATTTGTGGTTTGTTGATTCTGATCCTACAATATTTCACCGTAAATTGTAATGAGCTCCTGTCCATTTCCAGTCCGTTCCAAAATATAAAACTCCCATAGCCGTTAACTTCAACCTCCCACTCCAATATATGTAATTCCTCCATTCTATTTTCTTTTAAAACTCATGCGTATATCTGTATTCACGCAAACCCAATACACCACTAAACCAACTTACTCTTCATCGTTACCTTTCCTACATACTCATGGCAATTCATGGAACAACATTTGTTAAATCGTCACTGTACTTCATTGAAACCGTCAGCTTTTGTTGGTCCTTCAGTACAAAGCAGCAGCTCCAATGTTTGAATGGCCGAACCCATACTGATATAGCTTCCCTCCTCCTTCCTATTTGCCTTAACCAAAACCGTCCCTTAGAAATCTCCATACATAAGAAACTCCATCCCAAAAGAAAACTCGAACACCCTTTACCTGCTCAAATACAAAACTGCCAACCGCCTCCAAGTAATTACCCACTCAACAATGTTTCCATCCCCATTATACTCCCGAAAACGCACTGCTCCCATTTACCTTATCCCTCTACATCACTCACCTTACTGCCACCGAACACCCCAAAAGCCACACCACAGACCAACTTCACTGTTTACATTCAGTACTTCACCTTCACCGACCTTCTAGCCAACACCACCCATATCCCCTTCAGATTTTGCACAGTACCCTCATCTGCTCATCGTCTAAACCCCAGTCATCGACTGGTCCACCGAGTTCACCTCGAGATAGAAAACGCGAGCTCCTCTTTCCGCCTTCCCTTATCTGGCCACCACGACAATAAGCTCGAGCTCATGACGGTCATCACGGTCTCCATAGCTTCATGCTCCCAAAGGTGAAAACACTGAACCCAAACTTCACAAACAAACTGCTCGAACCCAACACAAATATAGATCTCACTATTGCCAACATTTGAACACCAACCTCAGTCGTACTGTTGAAACTGAGTCCCAACAAAACTTTGATCGCACCGATCGAAACTGGCATAGAAAGGAAGGGAATCCCTTCAGTAATCGGAACATACGGGTGTTAAAATTTATAGGATTTTATACGAATTTCCATTGATTTTTCTTTGATTTAATGTAAAGGGGGATTTCGATTTTCCAGAGCATTGATGTGCGGCGGAAATAAAAAGATGAGGATGGAAATTTATGAGTAAGGTCTTAAGGAGATAAAAGTATGTGTATTTATAGGGTACGTGTGATTTTGCTTTGTGGCCACAAAAGGTGTTTTGCTGTTTCATTTTTGTGCGTGAGTTTAGGAATGGGTCTGAGCGGCTGAAAGGATAGAAGTGTCGCTTTGTTTTTGTTTACTAAATAAATTAGGATATTTTGCTATTTAGTGTACCGCGTGCTATACACACTTTTATCATTTAGGGACTACCATCGACAGAAACAAAAATACCATTGAGACGAGCAATGTCCCATGATTCCAAAAAATATATTAATATCAGTAGTTGACTTATTCTGTGAGATCTCCAAAATTACTGATTTACGGTGCACGATAATTTAATTAAATTATACTCCTTTTTGTCTACTAAAAATTCCTACGGTCACATACAATATCCAAAAATTATGGAAATTGATATCTAACAATAATCTAATAATCTGGATCTATTAAAATTGGTTTCGTCGAATTCAGAGGTCGTTTGTGAAAATGACTATTTTCTAAGGCTCTAAATAGACCGTTTTAAATATAAATATATATTTAAAACAAATCTAATTAAATATTAATAAATTAATATTATCATATATATTCACAATAGAATATCATACGGCTCTAGGATAATTATACATTCGCTATTTTAAGTCCGGGTTGAGTCGATATTCAATTTATATTGAAAATCCTTTTATAACGTATATAAAGCGTCGCAAATTATATACGAATTCCATAGCAACTATTTTAAATTTTGATTTGGACATAACTTACTATCTATACGACGAAATCTAGATTTTTCATTTCTAGTAGAAAAATATAGCTTATCAGATTCCAACGTTTCTTGTTTCACAGAAATCCGACTTATAACGAATTCTGTATATTCAATTGAAGTTCAACTCACCCAATAACGAACTACCGCGACGTTACGGGCTCGATTATAATTATTATTATAATTCATACATTCGACTGTCGTTTATTTAATATATTCACTATTTAAATAATTAAATAACTTCATTATTCGATCGTTCAAAAATGCGGGTCACTACATTGTTCCCCCCTTATAATAATTTCGTCCTCGAAATTGCTAAGCTAGAAAAATGTTACTAACTCTACTAACTAGACTTACACATCTTTTAGATTAACTTCTTAACTTTTTGTTCCGACTGAACCATTTAATTTCAATTAAAATATTAATTCATTTCGGCTAACTAAAATTTTCTAAAATTCTGAAAATTTTCTAATGCCTTAAATTTTCGGAAAATTACGCCATAACCTCCTTTGTCCGGGGTTACCGTAAAAATTCAAACCTTGCCACACAGGCCCTCTCTTATCCAAAAGAATATCAAACAGCCAAGCGGCTTGCCAATTTGGCCCATAAAATCCAAAACTCATATAAAATATAAACTTGTACCTTTTTGTCGGGCATATCACTATATCCCTTCCATCTGTTATCAACTCAACATTTATAAATACTAATCCAATCAAACTCCTGTCAGTTTGTTCTTAACCAAATCATTCACTTATACTTAAGTGGAATTCCATTCAAACTCCAATTTCAAATTCCAAATACTTAACTCATCAACAAAATTCCATTCCAGATTATTCTGTAATCAACTGTAGTTTTATTTAACTTAGTTCCCGTTAAATTCTTATTTACTTATTCATTTTTTTTCCATCTCAATCTATTTAACTTCATTAGTTAAATTTCCAGAATTTAAATTCCTGGGTCCATTTCAAATCAATTTGAAACCATAATACCAATTCAAAACATTAGAATTTCTGAACACTTGTTTTCTCAAAACAATTAAAAACAAAATCTCTTGTAGTAATCCGTCACTTAGAAACTCGAAAATGACACTGATGATGCGGCCGCACTCATCAGAATTATTTTCCAGCGATCGAAGTGAGTTCAATACTATATCACTTTCGAAAATCATTTATAAACACTTTCATTTTGAAAACATTTCAAAATCTCCCAAGAACTTAAAATTTCCTTATTTTAATTCCAATCTGATTTAAATTCAGATTTACTTCATCTTATTTCATATACTTTACTTATATGAATTCTAATAAGTTATTTATAACTATTTCACTTTTATAATCTTACTCGATTATAATAACAACCAACATAACCAATATATTATATCAAAACGTACTATGTCGGTTCATCGTATTCAAGTGTTTATAGAACTCCTACCGATACAGTGGATCAAACTGATCGACCAGAATTCATAAGCCACTCAACCAATGAGTCTCCACAATATAAAACCATTTTATATTAACTAACAAATACGCACTCGTATATACACACTCAAACTCAGTCTAGGATATTACAAATCCCATCTCTACTGAAATACCCCACAGAGCCAAGGTATTAACTAAACCAATGCTCTGATACCAATTGTAGTAACCCGAAAATCCGGTCCAATTTGAGCTGAATAAATAATGCAAGTCCAACCCCAAATTGCACTTGAAATTCAAGAAACTAATAGAAAGAAGATAGAGGGTGAGGATAGATAAGGTAGAACTAGTAGAATAGAAGAAGAAGAAGAACATCATCATCAGGGAAAACATGAATCTCACAGCGAAACGAATAAAATATAACATAACTTTTGAAATACAAACAGTTATATATACAATAGCACTTATCAGAGTACAACACTTACAACAACAGCGGAAATAAATATAGCTATAGAATCCTGAAGCCTCCTGCTCCAGCTCTTCAATGTATCTGCAAATCCCGACTACTTGACTGCCCGTACAAATTTAGGCACCCAAGAATTTAGGGAAAACAACAAAGTAAACTCCGGGTCAGTCATGGGACTGGTATGAGTAAAACAGTTTAAACATGTATATGAACAAGTAAACGATATCTCATAAGACCACGCTGCAGAACGGAACGGGTTTTCCCTTATGAGAATCCAAAATATCTTTATATCAAAAACCTTTTGATATTATAATAATGTCTATGTACAAATAGATATCAACTAGCAGAAACGCTTTCATCTCACGTTCTACATATATAGTATACTATCAGAATCGCAAGCACGTATTGGATAATGGATTTCCAACTATGACAAGGTATGAAACCACCTTCCGATCAGTGTACTCTAGGAAAGATACACTGGAGTTCAACAAGAACATCTTGCAACTCAGCCACACATGACCGACCACTCATTTCGCTTGAGTGCATCGAATGTACATCACCAACGGTTGGGATCAGCAACCGTTTCCCGTATATATATAGGACGGCATTGATAGATTAAAAGAAGCAAATGAATATTCTCTAGATAGGTGATTATACATCCTACTTCGGTGCGACCGACTTAGCCATGCTGCCTGCCCGATTTCTGTCATTTACCAGATGTGAGGCTAGAAGCTGCGCTTACTTTCCATTCATTTATAACACGATCACTTTGAATGCCACATTATCAGATCCGTAAATCATTAGTTGGTTTATACAAATATCATGAATGGTATGCTAAGGGATAAATCCGTTGCAACCGTATATATATATATATATATATATATATATATATATATATATATATATATATATATATATATATATATATATATATATATATACTGACCAACCCATTCGATCGTTGGAACTACTTTATCAGACATTCGTCCATTTACGTTCGTTCTGGGACTGAACGAAACCGAAGGCACTATTCAGTACATCCATCTTAGTCCATTGTTATCTAACATTTATACAACAGCCCTTGCACTTTACTCCGTCTTCAATATATTCAGCATATATGATTCGCAACGCTTATTCCAATACAGAGTGGTTCTTTAGATAATAATCCAACCGGTCTCTCCATATTAACAACGTTAAAATGGTCAAAACATTGATAGTCTGTGATTTAACTATCAAGGAAAAACTCGTGTGCAAACAACGATATTATTTCCAGACGGAAATTATATCAACCAATCATCATTTAACATTTATCTCTTTAGTTCATTAATTTACTTATCTCCTGTTTCCCTATATTCTAAATTTCTTATTTTCTAATTTTAGAAAATATACTTTATTAACAATGGAAAACATTTCCATTTCCTTGTTTTCTATATTAGAAAAACATTTCTGATTTCTTATTTGGAAAACATTTCCAAAGTTCCTTTATTGGATTTAAACTGATGTTTAAATAAACATCTCTATGCCAACTCAAACCATTACTGAATTCACTTAACCATCATTCACTATCAAACCTTACCATTCCTTAGTTAAGAAGGAAGTCAATCAAGTTGGGGTATAATTACCACTCAGACCTTAACTGAACAACGTTATAACTTCGAAATAGTAACAGTTTATCTTTTAAACCTTTGACAACTTCTTTACGTAACTCTCGGATTCAATTAACGAATCCACTTCTTATTTGGAAACATTGATTATAATGATAACGTTATAATCCCCACCTTCGCAATATCTAACTTCAATTATAACCTTTATTCTTTAATTCGAATAATTAAACCTAACCCTACTTTATTAGTGTATACTCTTGATTTAAAAACCGGAAAGTAAATATTACTTTCCCGAATTCGATGTAATTGAATTCGATGTATAATTCTCTTTCGAGTAATCTCTATTTGATTAACTCTTCTTCAAATATCCTATATTCGATTATCTCTCTTCGAATAACTTATATTCGAAATCTCTCTCTTTCGATATATTCGATCTCTTTCTTTCGAATACGATATATTCGACAATCTCCTTCCGATTAAACTAATCGATAGCTCCTTCCGATTAAACTATAATCGATAACTCCTTTAACTCTATTCGAATAACCTATATTTGACTAACTCCTTTAACTTAACTCATTTGGATTAACTCGGTTTGATTAACTTATCTTGACTAACTTAACTTGATTAACTCGACTTATTTAACTCCATTAGATTAACTCCTGTCGAATAACTAATATTCGATAACTCTATTTAACTCCGTTTAACTCTATTCAACTCCATTTGCTTAACTCTAGATCGCAGCGATCACAATGGTTACGCCTGATTCCCTCAGGAAACATCCGACCGCTTTAGGCTATCTGCAGCCCTGCGAATTACGTTAGCAGTCGTACTAAATGGCATCTCATTTGGATTAACTCTAATTGTTCAATTCTAACTGTTTAACTCTAACTGATTAACTCTACTGTTTAACTCTAACTGGATAATTCTAACTGGTTAACTCTAATCGATTAACTCTATTTGACTAACTTGCCTCGACTAACCCCTTTCGAATAACGTATTCGATTAACTAACTTCGAATACCCTATTCGATTAACTAACTTTGAATACCCTATTCGATTAGCTCACATCGAATACCATATTCGATTAACTAACATCGAATACCATATTCGATTAACTAACATCGAATACCATATTCGATTAACTAACATCGAATACCATATTCGATTAACTAACATCGAATACCATATTCGATTAACTAACTTCGAATACCATATTCGATTTACTAACATCGAATACCATATTCGATTAACTAATCTTCGACTAACTAATAGTCGATTTACTTACTTTGACTAATTCGATTAACTTTAATTTGATTATCTTTAATCGATTAACTTTATTTGATTATCTCTAATTGAATAACTAATATTCAATTAACTCTTTTCAAATAACTAAATTCGATTAGCTCCTTCGAATACTAAATTCGATTTAACTCTATTCGATTATCTTTTTTATATCTCGTCAATTTCCTTTTTATAACGTTTATTTTCCGTTACATCTATCCCCTTTTTTATAACTTCTAATTAACGTTATAAATATTTCCTATTTATAACTTCTATTTACCGTTAAAAATATTTCCTATTTATAACGTTTGATTTCCGTTACAAATACTTCCTATTTATACCGTTTTATTTATCTTCTAAATAAATATTCCTTTATTCTATTTATTTTCTGGATAAATATTCTCCTTTTCAATTCTATTTATTTTCTAAATAAATGTCCCTTTTATAAAATTCTATTTGTTTTATCAACATTTTTCCCTTTTATAAAACTCTATTCGTTTTATAAATACACTCCTTTTATAAAACCGTGTTTGTTTTATAAATAACTTCCTTTTATAAAATCCTGTGATTTTATAAAATTCCTTTATTTCAATATACATTGAAATGTTCCATTTCACAACTCAGGGTTTCTTATGATATGTAAAATATCGAATAACAATGATTAATATCATTCTAACACACATAATCCAGAACAGATTATATAACACATCATGTAACACAATATATGAAAACAGTAAAATAATTGTTGAGGAATCCAGTCGGATTCCTCCAACCTGTCTCCCTGCATCCACAGATGTTACACAATATAATATATATTATATTTCATTTTGAAATGAAATATCCTGCTGTACAGAACCATATTTGATTAACAGTACATAGATTAACTATAACTACGTTTTCAATCAAATCTATTTAACAGTCCATTTTAACAGTCAATATACAGCAGTCAATAAATAAAGTACAATTTATATTAAAATATAAATTGAGGAGAGTTAGTGAGTTTTACTCACTTTTCGCGTTAACCGTTAAATAACGATTTGCGGTTTGTTGATTCTGATCCTACAATATTTCACCATAAATTGTAATGAGCTCCTGTCAATTTCCAGTCCGTTCCAGAATATAAAACTCCCATAGCCGTTAACTTCAACCTCCCACTCCAATATATGTAATTCCTCCATTCTATTTTCTTTTAAAACTCCAGCGTATATCTGTATTAACGCAAACCCAATACACCACTAAACCAACTTACTCTTCATCGTTACCTTTCTTACATACTCACGGCAATTCATGGAACAACATTTGTTAAATCGTCACTGTACTTCATTGAAACCATCAGCTTTTGTTGGTCCTTCAGTACAAAGCAACAACTCCAATGTTTGAATGGCAGAACCCATACTGATATAGCTTCCCTCCTCCTTCCTATTTGCCTTAACCAAAACCGTCCCTTAGAAATCTCCATACATAAGAAACTCCATCCTAAAAGAAAACTTGAACACCCTTTACCTTCTCACATACAAAACTGCCAACCGCCTCCAAGTAATTACCCACTCAACAATGTTTCCATCCCCATTATACTCCCGAAAACGCACTGCTCCCATTTACTTATCCCTCTACAACACTAACCTTACTCCCACCGAACACCCCAAAAGCCACACCACAGACCAACTTCACTGTCTACATTCAGTACTTCACCTTCACCGACCTTCTAGCCAACACCACCCATATCCCCTTCAGATTTTGCACAGTACCCTCATCTGCTCATCGTCTAAACCCCAGTCATCGACTGGTCCACTGAGTTCACCTCGAGACAGAAAACGTGAGCTCCTCTTTCTGCCTTCCCTTATCTGGCCACCACGACAATAAGCTCGAGCTCACGACGGTCGTCACGGTCTCCATAGCTTCACGCTCCCAAAGGTGAAAACACCGAACCTAAACTTCACAAACAAACTACTCGAACCCAACACAAATATAGATCTCACTATTGCCAACATTTCAACACCAACCTCAGTCGTACTGTTGAAACCGAGCCCCAACAAAACTTTGATCGCACCGATCGAAACTGGCATAGAAAGGAAGGGAATCGCTTTAGTAATCGGAACATACGGGTGTTAAAATTTATAGGATTTTATACGAATTTCCATTGATTTTTCTTTGATTTAATGTAGAGGGGGATTTCGATTTTCCAGAGCATTGATGTGCGGCGGAAATAAAAAGATGAGGATGGAAATTTATGAGTTAGGTCTTAAGGAGATAAAAGTATGTGTATTTATAGGGTATGTGTGATTTTGCTTTGTGGTCACAAAAGGTGTTTTGCTGTTTCATTTTTGTGCGTGAGTTTAGGAATGGGTTTGAGCGGCTGAAAGGATAGAAGTGTCGCTTTGTTTTTGTTTACTAAATAAATAAGGATATTTTGCTATTTAGTGTACTGCGTGCTATACACACTTTTATCATTTAGGGACTACCATCGACAGAAACAAAAATACCATTGAGACGAGCAATGTCCCATGATTCCAAAAATATATTAATATCAGTAGTTGACTTATTCTGTGAGATCTCCTTAATTACTGATTTACGGTGCACGATAATTTAATTAAATTATACTCCTTTTTGTCTACTAAAAATTCCTACGGTCACATACAATATCCAAAAATTATGGAAATTGATATCTGACAATAATCTAATAATCTGGATCTATTAAAATTGGTTTCGTCGAATTCAGAGGTCGTTTGTGAAAATGACTATTTTCTAAGGTTCTAAATAGACCGTTTTAAATATAAGCATATATATTTAAAACAAATCTAATTAAATATTAATAAATTAATATTATCATATATATTCACAATAGAATATCATACGGCTCCAGGATAATTATATATTCGCTATTTTAAGTCCGGGTTGAGTCGATATTCAATTTATATTGAAAATCCTTTTATAACGTATATAAAGCGTCGCAAATTGTATACGAATTCCATAGCGACTATTTTAAATTTTGATTTGGACATAACTTACTATCTATACGATGAAATCTAAATTTTTCATTTCTAGTAGAAAAATACAGCTTATCAGATTCCAACGTTTCTTGTTTCACAGAAATCCGACTTATAACGAATTCTGTATATTCAATTGAAGTTCAACTCACCCAATAACGAACTACCGCGACGTTACGGGCTCGATTATAATTATTATTATAATTCATACATTCGACTGTCGTTTATTTAATATATTCGTTATTTAAATAATTAAATAACTTCATTATTCGACCGTTCAAAAATGCGGGTCATTACATTGTACGTGTAGCGGGGTGATGGTTATGTATCAGTAGTGAAGGATAGAGAGGAGCGGCAGACCATTGCGTTTTATAAGAGGGAGGGAATAGTTATGGGGACCTACGCTAGGATGGGTTCAAGCTTGGTGAAAGAAGTGATGTGTTGTATTTGCGGAAAACGCAATGAAATGGAAGAATGAAGAACACATTGTGTGTAAGAACAATACCATTGAAGAAAAAGTTCGAATCATATTTATTTTTCTTTCCTTGATAAAGAAGGAGATGGTAAGTAAAAAAATGAGCTGTTGATATATATGTGAAATAAAGAAGGGTGCAGGTCCTTTCTTACGTGTGTTGCCTGAAGTAAGAACTATGATGAAGCAAGAAAGAAGAGCGAGTAGGAAGTTCTGGAAAATAGTGCGTTCTTTGCAACAGAGGAGCCGCGTATTACTGGTAATAGAAGAAAGGTTAGGAGATAATATGGTGGTAAAGGAAAAATGAAACGCATGAATGAAGTAATAGACATACACAAAGAAAATGAATAAGGAGTTGCATGCGTTTCAGCTTGGGCAATCTTGGCAGTTGGGCTTCGATGGATGGAGCGTCAAGGCAAGGTGACACAGGGAGGGCGAGGGGTGGCGTGTCAGTCAGTGGGTGTTGTGTGTGTTCTTCACAGGAGACTTTGAGTTCATTAGGAAAGTTGATTTCTTTTAAAAAGAGGAGAATAAAAGTGGAGTCTCGTAAGTAGTGGTAAGGGAACGTTGTGGACAGACGAGTGTAGATTTTGGAAGAAGACGTGATGTGTATAACACATGGCATGGGGAGTTCGGTACATTGAAGGGAGAAATGGAATGTAATACTGCTCTAGTTTTAATCAGTAAAAGGGAAGGAGGATATAAAATGGAGAAGACGTCTTAGCGAATAAAGAGGAAAATTATTGGGCATATGCATGAGAAGGTGATGCACTGTATTTTAATGTGGCGGCCCACCCCGCACTAGCCGACATTTCCCATGAAAGTGCGTTGTGCCGATGTCCGACCAGCACGGAACGATCGCCCAAGAAAGGGAAAAGAAGAGAACTTACTGGTGAGCTAACAAAGAACCTGTAGAATGTCTCACAGCGCATGGAATAAAATATAATAATAACATATTTTGACATAAAACAGGTGAGACAGTGCATAAGCTGAAAATTAAACATCATAGCAGCGGAAAATCCAATTACGGCTTATGTTCCACATCATCATTATTACAACTTCAAAACTGTCTCTAAAGCAAAAGAAAGGAAGGGTACACTACTAATGCCCAAAGTAGCGACCAGTAGCGACACAGGGAAAATATCTATATATATATATATATATATATATATATCATACGTGGGAGCCTCCTGCTCGTCTACGGTATAGCTACTCGTGCATACCACCTAACCTGTCTCTAGTCTGCCCGTTTAGGAGGACCCAGAGTAATAAGAAGAGACATAAAACTCTGGGTCAGACAAAAGTCTGGTATGAGCGATAAGCATCAAACAGAACAATAACAGGTATACTAAACCATACCTGAACCTGGACCTGCAACCAAAGAGTCAGCACAACATACCACTCAATACTCTAAGGTGCCACCAAAAAATGGTGTAAAGAATACGGGGGTGGAGGTGTGCATGTCATAGTGAAAGCAAACAATCAAACATAGCAACCATCCTCACATCTCTCACTCAGTGCGTAAAGCATACGACATCCACCACTTTGATCACCCTATTCCTCGCTATGATCACTCTGCCCCCATGGAGTCATGATGACACCACTGCACTGATCCGTAGCCACTAGTCTTTGCTATGTCCACTCTGCCCCATGAAGTCATAACAACTCCACTGCACTGGCTCATAGCCATGCTACGATCACACTGCCCCATGGAGTAGTAACCACCCCGCTGCACTGATACGTAACATCTGTCTTGGTGGTGAATCAAAGCTATAGACGTCGATAACCCCTTAGCACACATCCCGCGGCAAAGTCCAATCACAAAGTTAACTCATTGGTTCCCAACTGGATCCCGAGTACTACTTCCTATTTGGACTTCCTTTGCATCTCGGGTTTTGGTCTTCTCCGGATCGGTTCGGTCTTCTCTCTTCACTTTGCTTCAGATCGGTTCGTCCATGTCAACTCCTCTGGTTTGGATCGTGGGCACCCATTGGGTTCAGGTCGGATCGTGGTGCTCGCCCTCCATCGGATCGGTTCATGCTTCCTCTATCGGATCGGGTCGTGGCACATGATTAGTTCGTGGCTCCTCCCCTCAAGCGGATCGGTTCAGATGAGTACACAGGTTCGGAGGTGGGTCGGATCGTGACTTCGTGGCGCACTCCAGGAGAACGGGTCGGGTCGGAGCTGCATGGTGCCTCACTGTTCGGATCGTGCTTCCCTTCTCCGATCCGATCCGGTTCGGCTAATTTCCTGCACTTCTTTCCAGCGACTATTTTACGCCATTCGACGGCGTTTTCGACCAATCTAACTTTTCTAATCAATCACAAAACATACCATTCAGTCATAGCAACATGTATAATCAACCTTTAACACCAAAGCAATAATTTGATAGGTTAAAACGGATCAAACATAGCCAAGAACCCATATTTTCCCTTAAGCATGTTTAAACAAAACTAATGATATGATTAGCAAAACTTATCCAAATTAGCCCAAATTTCTATTAGAGCCCTAAAATAATATTTTAGAATTTTACAATTTTTTCCAGATTTTTCTGAGGTCTAATTTCGCTAATTATCACTAATTACCCTTAATTAACCATAATTAGTGAGGAACTATGCAAATCACTCACCTTAGCCACAAATAAAATAACAAATCTGAAATGATACTCTGTTTGGCGCTGTTTCTAAGGCTATACAGCAGTTCTACCTTGATTCTTATGCTAATCCACTTTGATTTGATGTAGATTTGGATTAATTAGCGACTAGAAGGTGATTTGAGGTGTTTTAGAAAGTGGAGGCCATGACTAAACTTGAAGAAACAAAAAGTGGCAGCTGGAAAATGATAGAAACTGAATTTCCTGACCCTATCAGCCTTCCCATAACCCTAATCTCGAAATGGGTTATGGACCCACTAACTAAACATCCAAATTAGGCCCAGGTAAGCTGTTTTTCACCATCTGAAACTTGTTTCAGCCATGTCTCCCAAACGGTGAGTCCGTTTGGCTAATTTGGTCACTCTACGGAAAGTTAAACCATCATCTGAATCTAATGGAAGTGGTTTCAGGTCAAAACTCCTTTCCAATCAAAAGTTATAGCCGAAATAAGATCATCTAGGGGCAAAACGGTCATTTAAAAATCGGCAAAAATCATGAACATGGGAAATGACCCCAATAGTCGTCTCCCAAAGTTACATGACCATACGACTTCGCATATGAAAGAAAAATATATTCTACGATCCTTCGACACGTAGAATGCGGGTCGTTACATTCTTCCCCCCTTAAGAAATTTCGTCCCCGAAATTCCTGATCCTGCATGCCTACCAGCCATATACAACAATCAAACATGCAAAACAAACAAAACAAACCTATCCTAACATGCGGAAAGACTAAATCGAAATGAAAATCTTACCATGCGAAGAGTTCTGGATACGTCTTCCTAATGCTCTCCTTTGTCTCCCAAGTACAGTCATTCTCATTCTCGTCCCATTGAACTTTGACTAATTTCACCACCTTAAGTCGCTTCGTATCATTCCCAGCAATACGCATAGGCTTGCAGTTCCCAACCGCCTTAGGTTTAACCTCGATGTCGTCCAACTGATCAGGTGAAATAGTCACATCGGGGTCGTGTACAAATTTCCTTAACTGGAAAACATGAAATACGTTATGAACTCCTGCCATCTTCTCTAGTAATTCAACTTTATATGCCAGATTCCCAATTTGCTCAAGAACTGGGAATGGACCAACAAATCTTGGTGTTAACTTGCCTTTCCTGTCAAATCGAATCACGCTCTTTAACGGAGAAATCATGACAAACACCAAGTAGCCAACGGAGAACTTTAATCATCTTCTCCTCTTATCAGCATAACTCTTCTGCCTATCTTGGGCAGCCTTCACTCGTTGTTGGATAATCTTAATCTTGGTTGAAGTTTCTCTTATCACATCTGGTCCAAGCACAAACTTCTCACCAGTTTTTAACCAACTTGATGGTGAGTTACATGGTCTTCCATACAAAGCTTCAAATGGAGCCATACCAATACTGGATTGATAACTATTATTATATGCAAACTCTACTAGATGCAAATGGTCATCCCATGATCCACCAAAGTCCAATATGCAAGCACTCAAGAGATGTTCCAACACTCGATTCACCTTCTCTGTCTGACCGTCGGTTTGAGGATGATACGCGGCACTAAGATGTAATTTTTATCCTAACGCCTCTTGTAAGCTTTTCCAAAATCCACTAGTAAACAACGGATCTCAGTCGCTCACAATGCCTTTGGGTATTCCATGAAATCTCACTACCCACTTTACATATAGCTCAGCTAACCTGCCGCCGTTCTATTCGACTTGGCGGGTATAAACCTTGCACTCTTGTTCAATCGGTACACAACCAACCAAATGCTATCATGGCCCGATCTAGTCCTTGGTAACCCATCAATGAAATCCATTGAGACTTGTTCCCATTTCCGTTCTGGAATTTCTAATTGTTGCAACAAACCACTAGGCTTCTTTTGCTTAGCTTTAACTAGCTGGCAATTCATGCATTTGGATATAAACTTCCCAACGTCTCTTTTCATCCCTTTCCAGTAGTAGTTCTGCTTCATGTCTCGATACATCTTGTTACCACCGGGATCTATAGTCAGTTTTGAGTGATGACATTCTCTAAGCACTTCATCCCTCAATCCATTGACATTGGGTAAAACTAGTCTTCCATCCTTTCTAAGCCACCGATCTCGATCAAGCCCATACTTGTTCATCTCCTCATCGATACCCATCTCTAACTTGGAGATGATTCCTAATAGGTTAGGATCGTCCCTCTGACTAGAACCAATCCGCTCAATCAAAGTGGGTCTGATCATCAAACTTGCTAACATTTCTGGATCCAAATCGCACGTTGGTCTGAAATCATACCCAGCGATGTACTCCAGTTGCTTCCATTCTAGAAGCATAGCCCCTAAACTGGCATGTCTTCTACTCAATGCATCAGCTACCGCATTGCCCTTTCCTGGTGTGTATGCGATGTCGAAATCATAGGAAGCCAAGAATTCTAAACATATTTGCTATCAGAGATTTAGATATTTCTGAGAGAAGAGATACTTTAACAATTTATGATAAGTAAACATCACAAATCTTTCTCCCAAGAGATAATGTCTCCACATCTTTAGCGTGAACACGATCGCTGCAAATTCCAAATCATAGGTAGGGTATCTTCTCTCGTGTGGTTTCAATTGCCGACTTGCATAAGCTATAACCCTACATTCTTGCATCAGCACAGCACCTAGTCCGATACCACATGCATCTGTATATATTGTCATCTCTTGATTCCCCTTACGAATGGCTAACACTGGTGCACATGTCAGCTTTTCCTTTAGAACCTTGAATGCATTCTCGCACTTTTCGTCCCAGATGAAAGCTTGATTTTTCTTAGTTAACTGAGTCAACATTGCTGCTACCTTGAAGAAGTCTTGGATAAACTTACGATAATATCGAGCTAATCCCAAGAAACTTCTTATGTCCGTTGCATTCTTGGGCGTAGACCAATCTTGTACCGTAGCCACCTTCACAGGATCCACAGCAATACCATTCTCTGAAATGACATGACCTAAGAATCTCACTTCCCTCTTCCAGAAGTGACACTTAGAAAACTTTGCTTTCAACTGGTGTTTTCTTAACACCTCCATTACTATCCCCAAGTGTCCCTTGTGTTCTTCCTCTGTCTTCGAATAGACAAGTATATCGTCCATGAACACAAGAACAAATTTATTCAAGTGATCTCTGAATACCCTATTTGTAAGATCCACAAAATATGTTGGTGCATTGGTCAACCTGAATGGCATGACCAACCACTCATAAAATACAGACGGCGTTCGAAAGGTCGTTTTAGCTATACTCTCAGCTTCCACTCTAAGTTGATGGAAAACCTATCGTGAGATCCAACTAGGAGAATATTCTCGCGCCACTCAACTGATAAAACAAATCATCTATCCGCGGTAGAGGATACTTATTCTTCCTCGTCACCTTGTTCAATTCGCGGTAGTCCATACATAATCGAAGGGAACCAGCTGCCTTGGTAGCAAACACAACTGGTGCTCCCTACTTAGAAACACTTCTTCTGATAAATCCCTTCTTCAAAAGATCGCTTACTTTCACCCCGAGCTCTCGCTGCTCCCTTGGCTCCATATGACAAAGTGGCATCACTATAGGTCTGGCATCTTTCACTAAATCAATACAGAACTCATTGTCTCGGTGTGGTGGAAGTCCGGTCACTTCCTCGAAGACGTCCGGATACTGGCCAGCCACAGGCACATTGACAACTCATCATGCGCGATGTCAAGGGAATTTAGAAAACTAGCCATTATCCCATCATTAGGTAAACCACCAAACACTACCCTCCGCCCATCATCTGCTCTAACTGTCACTAAAAGCCCCTCACAGTCTACCACCACCCCGTATCTTTGGAGCTAATCGACTCCCAAAATAATGCCAAACCCAGCAAAGCCCAAAACAAAACAATCACAAACAAACATGCATCCATGACTCGATAAGGCCACATTACGGCAAATCATGCTAAGGCTAGTCGAACCACCAATCGGGTTCATCACTATTAAAGGTCTATCGACAATCTCGGGCTCCAATCCCAACCTATCTACCAGGTCACTAGATATAAAGGAACTGGAAGCTCCGGTATCAAACAATACTCGAACAGGAACATCATAAATGGAAAGCATACCTTGGATAACGATATTCTTTCCTTTCTCCGCCACAGTTGGGGCATTCGATGAAGAAGGAACAGCATTGATAACATATGCTTTCACAATTTGCTTTTCTTTAGGGGTTTACGGACACTTATCCTTGTGATGTCCCACTTGGCCATAGTTGAAGCACTTCCTATCCGCTGGCTTTGCCCGACACTCTTTGGCATAGTAGCCCTTCTTACCACAGCTGAAGCACTCAACATCTTTCTTATTCTTTTTCTTCTAGCCATCCTTGGTCAGATTCTGCTTTCTCTTATTTTGAGAACCATTCTTGCATCCACCGCTTGCTTGCGGCTTTGGCTCGTTTGCAGATGCAACCTCAATCTTCGACATAGGGTAAAGACTCTCTGACCTCAATGCTTTCCCCATAATCGATTCAAACGTCTCATCGATGTGGTTAATAAGCCTTTCCCCCAAGTACTGATCTAAGCCTGTTATAAACTTCTCATTCTTCTTTTTGGGAGTGTCAATGAGGGATAATCCATACTTTGATAAAGTATCGAACTCAGCAATGTACTCCGAGACAGCTCTACCATTCTTCTTGAGCTCCAAAATTTCCTAAACAACTCTGACCTCTGGGCAGCTGGGATGAACTTATCACTAAATCGGGTCTTAAACTGATCACATGTAACTTGATCCTCTGGAGTATTTGCCTTAATAGCATTCCATCAATTCATTGCCCGTCCGTGCAGCTGATGGGATGCTAACTTCCTCTTCATCGCATCCTCAATACCCAAGTCTTCGAAGATACGCTCATAGCTATCCAACCAATCCTGAACTTCTGTAGCTGATTCTGTTGCGTGGAACGGCTTTCCACCAAGACTAGTGTAATCCTTGTAAAGCTTGGCGAAATCGGCTCTAGGGGCATGCACCGCTACACCACCACTATTAGAAACATTGGGAATAACCCTCTGAACGTCCCTAAGCATCTCTCTCATGAAGTCAGTGAACATAGTTCTCATGTCAGGAGCATTCCCATTATTGCCTCCTCTACTAGCACCCCCCATATATCGGCTCATCGTTCAATCTGTAAAGAGAAACGATTAACCATCCTCTTAGTGGTGTCAGTGCAGTGCGACTTCATCCTTAGCTATACTGGTAGTATATATATATATATAGCTTTTGAAAATCAAAATAATCACAATTACGTGCTCTCATATACGTATTATCTCTCCCTGGTGTCTTTCCCTAGGATAACTACGTAACCTGGAGCTCTGATACCAAGTGTGATGGGTCGCCACGCACCAGCCGACATTTCCCATGAAAGTGCATTGTGCTGATGTCCAACCAGCATGGGACGGTCACCAAAGAAAGGGAAAAGTAGAGAACTTACTGGTGAACTAACAAAGAACCTGTAGAATGTCTCATAGCGCCTGGAATAAAATATAATAATAACATACTTTGACATAAAATAGGTGAAACATTGCATAAGCTGAAAATTAAATATCATAGCAGCGGAAAATCCAATTACCGCTTATCTTCCACGTCATCATTATTACAACTTCAAAACCGTCTCTAAAGCAAAAGAAAGGAAAGGTACACTACTAATGCCCAAAGTAGTGACCAGCAGCGACACAGGGAGAATATATATATATATATATATATATATATATATCATACGTCGGAGCCTCCTGCTCGTCTCCGATACAGCTACCCGTGCATACCACCTAAACTATCTCTAGTTTTCCCGTTTAGGAGCACCTAGAGTAATAAGAAGAGATATAAAACTCTGGGTCAGACAAAAGTCTGGTATGAGCAATAAGCATCAAAATAGAAGAATAATAGGTATACTAAACCATACCTGAACCTGGGCCTACAACCAAAGAGATAGCAAAACATACCGCTCAATAATCTAAGGTGCCACTAACATATGGTGTAAAGAATATGGGGGTGGGGGTGTGCATGTCATAGTGAAAGAAAACATAGCAACCATCCTCACATCTCTCACTCAGTGCGTAAAGCATACGACATCCACCACTTTGATCACCCTATTCCTTTCTTTGATCACTCTACCCCATGGAGTCATGATGACACCACTGCACTGATCCATAGCCACTAGTCTTTGTTATGTCCACTATGCCCCATGAAGTCATAACAACTCCACTACACTAGCTCATGGCCATGCTACGATCACTCTGCCCCATGGAGTAGTAACCACCCCACTCCACTGATACGTAGCCTAACATCCGTCTTGGTGGTGAATCAAAGCTATTGACATCGATAACCCCTTAGCACACGTCCCGCAGCAAAATCCAATCACGAAGTTAACTCGTTGGTTCCCAACTGGATCCTGAGTTCTACTTCTTATTTGGACTTCCTTTGCATCTCGGGTTTTGGTCTTCTCCGGATCGGTTCTGTCTTCTCTCTTCACTTTGCTTCGGATCAGTTCGTCCATATCAACTCCTCTGGTTCGGATCGTGGGCATCCATGGGTTCGGGTCGGATCGTGGTTCTCGCCCTCCATTGGATCGGTTTGTGCTTCCTCCGTCGGATCGGGTCGTGGCACATGACCAGTTCGTGCCTCCTCCTCTCAAGCGGATCGGCTCAGATGAGTACACAGGTTCAGATGCGGTTCGGATCGTGACTTCTTGGCTCACTCTAGGAGAACGGGTCGGGTTGGAGCTGCAGTGGTACTCCATGGTTCAGATCGTGCTCCCCTTCTCTGATCCGATCCGGTTCGACTAATTTCCTGCACTTCTTTCCAGCGACTGTTTTATGCCATTCGGCGGCGTTTTCAACCAATCTAACTTTTCTAATCAATCACAAAACATACCATATAGTCATAGCAACATGTATAATCAACCATTAACACCAAAACAATAATTTGATAGGTTAAAACGGATCAAACATAGCCAAAAACCCATATTTTCCCTTAAGCATGTTTAAACAAATCTAATGATATGATTTGCAAAACTTATCCAAATTAGCCCAAATTTCTATCATAGCCCTAAAATAATATTTTAGAATTTTACAAATTTTTCCATATTTTTCTCAGATCTAATTTCGCTAATTATCACTATTTACCCTTAATTAACCATAATTAGTGAGGAACTATGCAAATCACTCACCTTAGCTACAAATAAAATATCAAATCTGAAATGATTCTCTATTTGGCGTTGTTCCCAAGGCAATACAGCAGTTTTACCTCGATTCTTGTGCTAATCTGCTTTGATTTGACGTAGATTTGGCTTAATTAGCGATTAGAAGGTGATTTAGGGTGTTTTGGAAAGTGGAGGCCATGTCTAAACTTGAAGGAACAAAAAGTGACGGCTGGAAAATGATAGAAACTGAATTTACTAACCCTATCAGCCTTCCATAACCCTAATCTCGAAATGGGTTATAGGCCCACTCACTAAACACCCAAATTAGGCCCGGTTAAGCTGTTTTACACCATCTGAAATTTGTTTCAACCATATCTCCCAAACGGTGAGCCGTTTGGCTAATGTGGCCACTCTATGGAAAGGTAAACCATCATCCGAATCTAATGAAAGTGGTTTCAGGTCAAAACTCCTTTCCAATAAAAGTTTATGGACGAAACAAGATCATCTAGGTGCAAAATGGTCATTTAAAAACTGGCAAAAATCATGAACATGGGAAACGACCTTAATAGTCATCTCCCAAAGTTACATGACCATACGACTTCGCATGTGAAAGAAAAAATATATTCTACAATCCTTCGATACGTAGAATGCGGGTCATTACATTTATGATGAGCGATGACAAGATGGAGAATGTGTCTCTCCGAGCGATGTCGAGATTCATGGAAACAGTAAGACAATGGCGGTAAAATATGATGGCGGACCGTTTCAATTGAGTCACAAGCTACGAACCGGTATGGAGTGATTTGGAGCACATTGTAGACTTAGGCAAATTAAAGTAACGAGTTTAACCAACTAACGCAAATCGTTATTTAACGGTTAACGCGCTAAGGTGAACAAATTGACTAACTCTGATCTATTTTAAAATATTTTAATTATATTTTAATATCGTTGAATGCTGTGTGATGGTCGTTTAGGTAGATTATATATATAGTTGCATACGTACACATCATTGGTTGGATACTGATTCCATGGATTATAATATTCCCTGGTATAGAATTATTGTTGATTGTGTTGACTAACATCTATGGATGCAGGAAACCGGTTAGAGGAATCCAACCGGATTCCTCAATATTTATATGTATTATTTGTCTTATATTATTTATATATACAATGTTTGAACCCAAATGACATTAAAACCCTTTGTGGATATTGATGTTGAATGGAAATTCAATATTATTTTGGTTAAATCAATAGACAATATCGATTAAGAAGGTGGCAGTAACTGACCATAAATCCATCGTTTGGTTAAGAAATTGATTTGCCGGTAGGTGAATCATCAAAATTGGATATGAAAATTATATTTTATAACTAACGCGAAGTTTAAATTAAAATAGAGGTTCTATTATAAATAGGTGTTTTATAGTTCGTTTATTAAAGTAAATATAACTGGTTGTTTGATATTTAAATAGGTTATAAAGCTGTAACCATCTTGCACGTAAATATTTGGAGACAAATGGTTAAGTAATCTAATGGTAAGAGGTAACTAAAATCAGTTAACAAATTAACTGATGGTTTGAAGTTGGTTAAATCAACTGTTTATTGGAAATTGATTATTAGATTAATTGGTCTTCAATTAATCTAATGAAAATAAATTAATCAAAATTAATAAGATTTAATTACCTTTTCGATTAGTAAAGTTTAATAGTATTAAACTAATATAATTAGTATTATATATTAATAATAAAGCAAACTGTTTTGCTTCAGCAAATGATCAGGATAATCACTATTTGATTAAAGTAATTAGTTCTTAAATGGATTCCATTTAAGATAGTATTAAGATTGTATTGAGATGTTTTCTTGAATTGGGTATAATAATTCGAATAAGAAGTGAATGGCCAAAAGACAAAGAACGTGATCGGTTTTCGATAAGAGAAGTTTTAGATGAAAGTGTATAAGGAAGATGAAGCGAAGAGTTAGTGACCAATGCAAATAATTATAAACAACCGAGTTTTCAAATAAGGATATGACATCATAAAACAATATTTAAAATAAAGCAAGAAATACTATTTAATTGATATTAACACTAATAAGGAGTTTAGAGTTACAGACTTATATCTGTTCTAAGATAAGAACGTTGTCGATCAAGGTCTGAGAGGTAAATAAAATACCCCAACTTGAACGACTTCACTATTATCGAAGGATGGTGTTGGTTTGTAATGGAAAGAGATGTCGAGATTAATTATAAAGTGGAATATAGCAGCGTATTGCAAGTTTTTGAACTATAACGATAAAATAATGTTGTTGACCAGGCTTAAGCGTGACTGTGATGTCGAGATTAGTTATAAAGAGGAATATTACAGCGCATTGCAAGTTTTTGAACTATAACAATAAATTAACGTTGTTGACCTGACCAAGCTTAAGTGTGATTTTTATATATAACACTTTTAGGAATTGGAACTATAATTTGACAATGTCAAAGGTATTAAAGTAAATTATTTTTAGGAATTATAATCTGATAGGATAGTTAATTTTTAATTTAAACCAATAGATTAGAATAAGGATATGAAATTAATATTTAGTTATAAACTTGATATTAACAAGAAGTTGACTTAGAAACAGAGTTTATAAAGGGGAATGGAAATATAAAATTATGAAGAGATTTCGGTAAACAAGATAAGGGTATCTATTAATCGAATAAAGAGTCATTTGATAAAGGTGTTCAGATTTCTATAATAGGTATGATATTCACATTTTAAAGTGAATAATGTTTTAAAAGTGAACGTTTGGTAGATTAAAATATTTATAATGAAATTGGAAATATTTTTCCAATGTAGATAGGGTCTATTATCCAAGTGTAGAAAAATGTAAAAAGAATGGAAATGTTTTCGAATGTAGATAACGTATATTTCTGGAACATAGGAGGATAAGAGTTTATAATAACTTGAAATGTTTTTCCAAGAAGTGTGAAAAAGGCTAAAACGAGATTTGAGAAATATCTGGTAAGATATGGGAATTCGAATAATAAAAACGAATGTTAAATAAAAAGTGCCCGTGGTTGTGTGATGTTTAGTTGTACAATTGAATGAATGTTTGTTTTTACTTCTATAGTTAAATAACCGACTATCGAAATGTTTTGACCATCATTGTCAATACGGAGACTGTGGGATTTATTATCCGAAAACCACTCCGTATAGGCATAAGCGCTGCGAATTAGATATTGCTGAAGACAATTGAAGACGGAGTGAAATGCAAGGGTCGTTCTGTTCCAGAATGGTGCTTTCTATTTGTCCTATCCCAGGACAACTAGTATGGACGAGTGTCTGACAGAGTATACCTAACAAATCACGTATAGTTGATCTTTTAAAGGTATTACATCTGGTGGCAGAGGAATTCGTTCCTCTTAGCTTTTTATATTTTTGGAAATCAATTAGTGAATTGATGGGTTTGACGATGTGCCATTCAAAGTAAACGGTCTTCAGATGTTCTAAAGATAGACGTAGCCTCTAGCCTCACAACCGGGAAATGACAGAAATCGGGCGGGCAACATGGCTAGTTGGGTCATACCCAAGCAGCGTGTATTGTCACTGATCTAGAGAAAATTCATATTTGTTCTTCTTTTGTTTCTGTATCTTCAGATTACGGTTGGATGGCCAACAACCGTGGGTGACAATATATTCGATACACTCAAGCTAAATGAGTGGTCGGTCATGTGTGGGCCGGGTTGCAAGATGTTCTTGTTGAACCCCAGCGTATCCCCTCTAGAGTACACTGATCGGGAGGTGGACCCGTACCTTATCATAGTTGGAATCCAATCTACAATAAGCGCCCTATGGTTTTTTATTTTATACTATGTATGTGGAGCGTGAGATGCAAGCGTTCTGCTATTTGGTTATTTATTTGATTAGACATTATTATAATATCACTGGATTTTGATATCAAATTATTTTGGGTTATAGTATGGTAAAAACCGTCCATGTTTATGTGTGGGCTGGTCTTACTATTATCCTTTTCTTTTAAAAGGATTTTCAAAGTTAAACGATGTGGTTGGAATTTACTCACACCGTCCAATTATTGACCTAGAGTTTATTTTGTTTGTTTTCTCTAAACTCTTGGGTGCCCAAATTTGTATGGGCAGTCAAGTGTTTGGGCTTTGCAGATACACTTAAGGAGCTCAAAGAAGAATGCTTCACCAGTGATATGATGTATTGTACTCTGATATATGGTATGTATATACAATACAGTTTTGTAATTCAAAGTTATGTTATATAATACATCTTATTCGTTCCACTGTGAGATTCGTGTTTACTCTGATTCTGTTCAGTTGTGTTCTTCTTCTTCTTCTTCTTCTATTCTATTAGTTATATCCTATCTTTCTCATCCTCTAATTTGTTTCTATAAATGACCCGATATTTCCGATGATTGAATAATCAACGTTGAGTTTATGATGATTTTCGGACTCGAAATCCCGTAGCCGTTACAGCGGTATCAGAGCTGAAGGTTAAGTGATTACCTTGGCTCTGTGTTGTAACTCAATAAAAGATGGGGTTAGTAATACCCTAGATTGAGTATGAGTGTATATATATCAGTGTGTATTTGTAATTAATATAAAAACCGTTTTATATTATGTTGACTGGTCAGTCGAGTGGTTTATAAATTTTGGTCGAAACAATAATGCAAACTGTGTCAAGAGGTGTTTCTAAACTCTTGAACAGAGTAATTCGACATAGTATGTTTTGAAAAGAGGGTAAATGAAATAATTTTACCCAAGTTATATTCTAATATAAAAAGGAGTATATATCTTGAGATTATTATAGTGTTGATCGTTATTATGATCAAATAAAATTTATAATTGAGCTGGTTATATAAATAACCAATCGAAATATTATATAAGTATAATATACAAAATTAGATGAACTAAATCTGAATTTGAATCAGATTTGGAATTCAAAACTTTGGTAACTTGGAAAAGAATTTGAAATAATATCTGAATTAAATATATAGGAATTTAAAATCCTGGGAGATTTGAAATTGTTTTCCAAGAGCTGTGAAAGATATTTTAAAGTAATTTTCAATTATAAGTGTTTAAATAGGAGTGTTGGAAGTGATATAGTATTGAACTCACTTCGATTGCTGGAAAATAATTCCGATGATGATCGCGACATCATCGAGGTTTATTTTCGAGTTTCTAAGTAACGGATTACTACCAAAAAAATTTGTTTTTAAATTGTTTTAAGAAAACGAGTTGTTAAAAATTCAAATGTCTTGAATTACTATTATTATATGAAAATATTATGATTTCAAACTGCTTTGAGATAAAACCCAGGAATCTGAATGCTGAAATTTGAAGTTAAATATATTAAAATGATAAAAGTGAATAAATCTGAATTTAACTTAAAACTAAGTTAAATAAAATTGAAAAAGAATTGAAGCCAATTAAGTGGAAAATCGTATTGGAATAGAATTTAAAATTGGTGAAGTAATTAAATATGGGAAATAAGACATTGGAATGGAACATAACTTGGTTATGAAAGTGGATTATTAAGGAATAATTTGGAATTGAGAAATGGAATTGGAGTTGAAATATAAATTTTGCTTAGTAAAGGGAAAGATTGGTTTGAGAATGGATTGATGGGAGATCAACCAAGGATGTTTCGATATATGTTAAAGTGATAGCAAATGGCAGAGATAGAGTTAAATGCCAGCAAAAAGGTACAAGTTTACCTTATATTCGAGTATGAGATTTATGAGCTATTTTTGGAAAGCCGCTTGACCGTTTGTTTTCTTTTGGATTTGGAGAAGGCCCAGAGAAGCAAGTTGTAGTAGTACCGACTGAACCGTGCAGAGGAGATGCAGGCGAAAATCCCCGAAAATTTAAAGCTATTAGGAAATTTTCAAAATTTCTAAAAGTATTTGTTAATAAGAAGGAATTTAATTTTTAATTAGAATTAATTGGTTCTATTGAAAACTGAATTTAAGAAAATAAATAAACTATTTTTAACCAGGTTATAATAGAGTTCATAGCAGTTTCCCTACCTTAGTAATTTCGGGGACAAAATTCTTTTAAGGGGAAAGGAATGTAGTGTCCCGCATTTTTATCGGTTTGCATTTGAATATTTAAATCAGTTTAAATATTGAATTCATAATATAAGTGGATTTATATAGTAATTAAAATGAAATTGAATGTATAAAAATATATATTATATATAATTGAGCCCGTAATATCGCAGCAGTTCATAATTTAACGTTCTGAACTTCAACTGAGTGTACATGACCCATTATTAATTGGATTTCTTTGAAACAAGAAACGTTGGAATCCGTTAAATTGTACTTTTCAAACAGAAGTAAAAAAAATGGGAAGTTATGTCCAAATTAAATATTCAGAAAAGCAGCGGCCTATTCGTTTATGGCCATAACGGTTATTTAAATATATTTAAATATTAGATTCGAATTTGAACAAGATTCTTTTCAGTCGTAGTGATAATTTGATTTTTATAATTTTATTGTAGTTTTTAATTAATTAAATACACACCTTTTTATTTGGAGTATTTTGCACCCTATATCAATATTTTGAGGTTTCACAATATAAGTTAACCTACCGATATTATTATATTTTTGGGATCGTGGCTCATCGCTGGACACGATTATATTCTTATTTCTATCCCTAGTAGCTCGAACATGAACGGTACACAAAAATGTTAAAATAGAACATATATTAGTTATAGACTTAAAAGTTACTGAGACGACCCGATTTCCCGTTCTCACGGAAACAAGGGCTATCTTTGAAATATAACACAGAAACAGATAATAGCAGAACAGAATTAAATAAATACACCAGATAATGAACAATAAAATATACTGGATAAAAGTATCATCAGAGTTACACAGTATACAGGATCTTACTTAGTACAAATACAGTTCAGCTATATATAAATGTCTACAGCGGAAATAAACAAAATATGTACAGTAGGAGCTGAACAGCATAAAAAGAAATAAATGATAGAATCCATCTTCAGCTCCAGCTATCCAGAAAGAACCAGCTAAACCTGAATACAAGGCTGCCCGTGTAGAAAAAGGGGCACCCGAGTTTGAAAGTGAAACAAACTACGAGTCAGTCATGGGACTGGTATGAGAAATCCATTCAACACATATATAGTTTGGCTAATCACAGGACCACGCCACTTTCGTGGAACGAGTTTACTCCATTGGATTGACAGTTCTTTAAAACAAATCTTTCTTTTAAACATCACTATGCTTTTTATAAAAATGAAGTCGTTATAAGACTCAGTTCCCATAACACAATGCAACGCAAACCGGAGGATAGAGTTTTACCTTATAATGGCTAAAATATGATTGATACGAATAAAACAAAGGCATTTGATATTATTGCTAGTGTTTATATGTTTTGAAAACAATTTCAAATCATAACTATCAATCATAGACGGCATGGGTACCATATATCATGTCGCCATATATCTATACAATCAAAACCGCACGATGTCGTATTTGGAAATTGGATTTCTGTCATGAACCAAGGCAAAAGATAGTCCTTACCGAATTCGAGACAATCTAGCCCATGTCTCAGGCCCAGACTCAGGTGGGCCCTTAGATCGTCAGGGCCGGTCCACCGATGTGGATTATTATGCCTGAACACTACGTTTCTCCGCCCTTTGGGGCGTAAACGAGCCAACGAATGACTCCATCGGACCCGGATCGTCCGATCAAACTGAGGCGCCTTGCAACAGCAACAACCACATAGGTGAAAAGTATATAAATGTCAGGGCTGGTAGGTCACTGACACCACCCTAGCTAGAAAGAAACGCATGCCCTCCCTGAAGTCCTTCTCCCATTTTAGGCTCATACCGGGGTGTGAGGCTCGCGAATTCACGTTATACACAAAGCTACGCCACACAGGCGGTGCTTTGATCATCACCACAAGACTTTGCTTTTCAACAGAAGTCCTGATCATTGCATCTTAGCATGCCACACAGGCAATTCATGCCATGTGACTGATGTCCATCGATATACAACCTCTGAGCTCGTGCGTCTCAGAGAAGGGCGTTAAGCAAAAGAATAAATTCTCCGCCGCCAAACAGATGTATATTTAACAGAAATCAATCAACACAGAATAAACTCCAATGTCAGACACACAGTCCATTTACAAGTCCGTTCTGGGTCTGAACGAAATCGGAGGCACTAAATACCTCGCAAACCCTTCGATCACCACGTACGTCTGGACGATCACCACTCATTATCCATATTTCGGGATGCCTCCCAATCAGGACCTCGATTACCATCCAAACGAGGTGAAGATCTCCGGTCTTCGACCATCGTCTTCATCCTCGACTTTCAATCGTCGATCGATTATTTGAAATGAGAATTAACTCGGCCTTTTCAAATAATTCACGTATATTTAGAATTTCAATTCGATTTATTTCAATGGTTAAGTTATTCGACAACACCAATTTTGTTCTTTAATGTAATTTTCACACCAAACACATTCAACCATCAAATACAACATAAATCGAGCAAATTCAGTTTATTTCCACTCCATATTGTTCATGGTATTTTATAACTATTTATCGCTATTTTTATTTATTTTAAAATAGCCAATTTATTCAAAACGACGCTTCGGGCCA
Source organism: Allium sativum (assembly GCA_030737875.1). Classification (NCBI taxonomy): domain Eukaryota; kingdom Viridiplantae; phylum Streptophyta; class Magnoliopsida; order Asparagales; family Amaryllidaceae; genus Allium; species Allium sativum. The sequence continues at coordinate 837,543,952 of CM060924.1, forward strand.
TAACGCGGTCGTGGCGCTGTTTTTCTTCAGATTTGATTTACACATATCTGAAAATCTAACCGTTGGATCTTCACAAAATTTACATCATTAGAAAGGTCTTTTCAAAACGAATCCAACGGTTCCAGTTTCGGGAAAATCCGACGGTCGGATCTCCCGGTACAATCGTTTGAAGTTTCGATTTCAAAATACGAACTGCAGCGTCGTTATTCGATTAAATATAATTATATTTATATATATAAATAAATATAATCGTTTCTGGCGTTGTTTTTCTTCAGATTTGAATTAAACATTCCAGACAATCCAACCGTTGGATTTTTACAAGGTTGGTGCCATTGGAAAGATTATTCCAAGGCGAACCCGACGGTTGAGGTTTCAGGAAAATCCAATGGTCGGATTCCCCGCACCAGTCGTTTGAAATCACGGTTTCAAAATACGAACTGCACGGCTTTGTTTCGTTTTAATTTTATTTATATTTATATATTTATATAAATATAGTTCATTCAATGATTTCCATATCGTTTTTACTTCAAATATTTTTCTAACACCTTAAAATTTTGGAAAATTTCGCCATAACCTCCCCTGCACCGGGAGCATTGGGAAATCGCAAATAGCTTTCCCGGTCCTTCTAATCTCAAAAAGAAAAAGAAAAAGCCAAGCGGCTAGCCAACAGGCTCATAAAATCATCACCCAAACAAAGCAGTAAATGTGTACCTATTTGTCGGGCACAAAATTTTATTCCTCTTCTCTAGCCCCTTTGCTATAACCTGTTCAATGAATATGCATGTACATATATATACAGTTCTTATCATTTATCATTTTCTATTCAACTTCATATTTGATTTCTATTTGGTTTAAAAACACCATTCATTCTAATGTTACATAAATAGGTGCAAATCATTTCATTAGCTAATTAATGAATATTTCAACTCATATATGTTTATTTTGAACAAGTGGCTATTTTTAATATCATTTATCATTTTCTATTCAATGAATAAATATAGTTTAAGCATATGAAAATAATTCAAGCACACGAATATTATTCAAAATTTCGGCAGCATAACGGCAGGGTAGTTAAACCGGGACCGTCCCTAGTACGGCTCCTCGCTCTACCTTAAAACCTCGCGGTTTTTGACAATGGGGATCATGCATCTAGTTCGCACGCAGGCGGCATGTATATATTTATTTCATTTCCACAAACTAATCCTATGTGGTTTCAACCAAATATTTCTCAACCACAAATGGGTATTTTTCAACCACAATCAACCAATATCAATCACAAACAATCCCAAACAATCATTCGCTATCAATCAATTTTCACAACCATTTCAACCAATAAATATCGTCCATGGTTTGTGGACGAGGGGCATATATATATATAGATATATATATTTATATATAGCAATTCACTTTCATTTCACACATATATAATATTTTTAAATCAGAAATCTCACCGAATAGCTAATTCAATCCCACGACTCTTCTTTGCATAAAATCTTCGCCAATCTCTCTTTTTGTCGCTTTGTTGCCCGTATTCTCTACATATGTAAAAATCGAATTTTTACTATGTTATTCAATATATAAAAATTGCATTTTGACTTCGCTATCCAATATATAAAAATATGATTTTTACTTCGACTTTCAATATATAAAAATCTGATTTTTCTTTTTAAAGTTCAAATCCTTTCCTTTTTAAAGTTCAAATCTTTTTCCATTCTAAAGCTCAAACCTTTTTCTCTTTGAAGTTAAAACCTTTTTCTTTTTAAAGTTTAAACCTTTTCTATTTAAAGTTCAAACCTTTTTCTTTTTAAAGTTTAAACCATTTTCTTTTTAAAGTTTAAACCATTTTCTTTTTAAAAATCAGTTTTTATATGCTTTTGAAAATCAGTTTTTCTCCTTTTAAACAAATCAGATTTATAATCTTTTAAAAATCAGTTTAAAATTCTTTTAAAAATCAGTTTAAAAATCCTTTAAAAATCAGTTTAAAATTCTTTTAAAATTCAGTTTTTAAAACTTAAAAAAATAAAAATAAAATAAAAGCAAAAACAACTTACTGTAACGAGAAGAAGGGGGGGAGGAGACGTCGGCGGCAGGTCTCGAACTGGGCGGAGCTACTGGTGGCTGGAGCTGGCTTCGAGGGGGCGGCGCTAGGGTTTCGAACGGCTTTGGGGGGGTCGGATTGAAGGAGGAGGAGGGAGCGAGTGCAAGGAAGGGGGGAGAAGATCGGAGGGCGCAGAGGAGGTCTGGTCGACGGCTGAAGGCGGGCGGCTGCTGCTGCTTTCCTCTTCTTCTTTTTTTCTGTTTACTGAAATCGGGGGGGGGGGGGCCAAGAAGAAGAAAAGGGAGGGAATTAAAATAATATTTTTTTCCTTTTTATTATTTAATTATTTAATTTTGCAAAAAGGTTGACTTTTACATACGACCTCGAAACGAGGCCCACCGCCTGTCGTCCATAGCGTTTTACCCCCATTCCAAACACAATGGGATATATATCGTAAGCTGATTCGATCGTTTGAATCAGTTTCCGTTGAATTTAAAGTGTACTTCTTTATATATTCAATTTAAACGCACATTTCAATTTAGTGGGGCCACATACGAACTCGAAAAATTCCAGAAAATATTTTCTAGCTTCGTATTGACGATACGGTCCTAACAAAACTAGTTTCGTCAAATTCTGAGACCGTTTGAAAAATGGCCAATCTCCAGTCGATTAAAATCAACTGAAACCGGTCAAACGCGTTTTCCTTTGCCACGCTCACATATTGATTCGAAAAATTATGAAATTTGAAACCTAGCAATAACTTGACACTGCGGATCTAACAAAAGTGGTTTCATCGAAATCCGAGGTCGTTTGCAAAATGTTCATTTTTAAGGGCCTGAATTCCATAGCGACTATTCAGAATTTTCAACTGGACATATCTTTTGATTCCCGCTGTCGAATTTCGATTGGTCAAATTCGTTGGAAAGATATTATCAATTAGATTCCATTATTTTTGGTTTCACTAAAATCCGGATTGTTTTGCACCCGGTATATTCAATTGAAGTTTGAAATCGAATTATCGAACTACCGCGCCATTTTCAATTCTATATATATAATTATAATTAATTATATTCGTTTTCAGATGTCGATTCAAACTCGGTTTTCATCGCCATTATTTAAAATATTTATTTTAAATATTTAAAATCCATTATTTTAGCCAATTTAAAAATTTTAAATTGGTTCAGATTTTCTGGGTCGTTACAATCTCCCCCACATAAAACTTTTCGTCCCCGAAAAGGAATAAAGTCGAAAGCGGTTTGATATATCTACAATCACACCACACAACAACCGATCCAATTGTTTTTAACCTTTAAAAATATACTAATCAAATCCTATACCCCTTTAAAATCATTCAGACTATAGAATTAAAAGTGCACATCTATGAAAAGAAAATAACAATAGAGTAGAGAATTGAATGGTAATGCAAAGTAGGGTAAATGTACCTTGCACCAGAGTCAATCAGAGATATCTACTCGGCATCTAGGATAAGCTTTCTGAATGCTCTCCTCAGTTTCCCAAGTACAATCTCGCGGATCTCCACTCCATTGCACTTTGACTAAGTGAACCTTCTTGTTCCTCAGCTCTTTGGTTTCTTTGCCGATAATCTCTAGCGGCTCTCTTCTCACAGCTAATTCTGGAGTAATTTCAATATCCTGCTGAGCTGCTTCTTCCACGATCAAGTCTGGATCATGAACGTGCTTTCGAAGTTGAGATATATGAAATACATCATGCACTCCAGGCAACCAGTCAGGCAGTTTGACCCTATAAGCGAGAGTTCCAATCCGTTCCAGAATAGGAAACGGACCAATAAATTTAGGCGCTAACTTTCCAGTTTTACCGAACCGGATAACTCCTCTCATCGGCGATACTTTCAAATATACATAGTCGCCAACTTCGAAGGATATATCTCTTCTTCTTTTATCGGCATAGCTCTTTTGTCGGCTTTGAGCGGCGAGTAATCGCTTCTTAATAAAATCGACTTTGTCGGCCGCTTCTCGAATCATATCAGGACCCAACACAAGTCTATTCCCAGGCTTGACCCAACAAGAAGGAGATCGACACGGTCTACCATACAATGCTTCGAATGGCGACATTGTCAGACTCGCCTGGTAGCTGTTGTTATAAGAGAATTCAGCCAAATGCAGATGGTCTTCCCATGATCCACCGAAATCTAGAACACAAGCCCGCAATAGATCTTCTAAAATGCGATTCACCCTCTCAGTCTGACCGTCTGTCTGAGGATGATAAGCGGTGCTCAAGTTTAACTTCGTTCCGAGCTCGACTTGAAATGCTTCCCAGAATTTGCTAGTGAATATTGTATCTCTATCACTTACTATACTGAGCGGCACTCCATGTAGTTTAACTATTTCCCTGAAGTAAATCTGCGCCAGACTCTGAGCAGTTCTATTTGATCTGACAGGTATAAAATGGGCGGTCTTCGTGAAACGATCTACGATCACCCAAATACTGTCATTTCCTTTTCTGGTTCTGGGCAGACCATCGATAAAATCCATAGAAATATGTTCCCACTTCCAGCCAAGAACTTCTAGCGGTTGTAATAATCCAGCTAGTTTCTGTTGGTCGCTTTTGACTAGCTGGCAAGTAGGGCACCGACTAACATATAAGGAAATGTCCCTTTTCATCGACTTCCACCAGAAAGTGCGCTTGATGTCATTATACATTTTGCTTACTCCCGGATGGATACTGAGTTTTGACTTGTGGCATTCATCCAGTACTTCCTTTCGAAGCTCGGGAATGTTAGGAACACATATTCGACCTTTGAGCCTTAGAATCCCATCATTATCAACTTGAAAACTCGAGGGTTCTCCTTGTTGAATTATCCCACTGATCTTCTGAATGAAGTGATCATTTTCCTGAAGAGCATATATTTTATCTAGCAATGAAGTCGTGATAATAAAACTGGCGATCATTACATTCTTTCTGCTTAACGCATCGGCCACGACATTGGCTTTCCCTGGAGTATATATAATTTCAAAGTCATATGCTGCAAGAAACTCCAGCCAACGTTGCTGTCTCATATTCAAGTCCTTCTGAGTGAACAGATACTTTAACGACTGGTGATCAGTAAACAGTTCAAATCTCTCACCCAGAAGATAGTGTCTCCAGATTTTCAAAGAGAATATGATAGCCAATAACTCAAGATCATGAGTTACATAGTTTTTCTCGTGCGGCTTCAGTTGACGGCTAGCATAAGCAATCACTTGACCTCTTTGCATTAACACTGCGCCAAGGCCTTCTCTAGAAGCATCAGTCCATACTTTTAAATCCTGGTTGCCATCGATGATGGTTAACACTGGAGCTGTCGTTAATCTTAACTTTAGCTCTTCAAAAGCCTCCTCACTTTCTGGAGTCCATTTAAACTTAGAATGCTTCTTTGTAATCTTTGTTAAGTGACCAGATATCTTCGAAAAGTCTTTAACGAACTTCCGATAATAGCTAGCCAATCCAAGAAAACTGCGGACTTCAGTGGGGGTACTGGGCTGTTTCCAATTCTGAATAGCTGTGATTTTGCTTGGATCCACAGCAATTCCTTCTTTCGATACGACGTGGCCCAGAAATTTTACTTCATCTTGCCAGAAGATACATTTGGAAAATTTGGCTTTTAATACATTCCGCCTGAGAATTTCCAAAACCTGTTCCAGATGCTTTTCATGTTCGGCTTTTGATTTAGAGAAGATTAGAATATCGTCAATAAAAACCAGAACAAATTTATTCAAAACTCCTCTGAATACTCTGTTCATTAGATCGACGAAGTAAGCTGGAGCGTTACATAAGCCGAACGGCATTACTAACCACCCGTAGAATAAGTCGGGGCCTCTGAATGCTGTCATTGGAACACATTCTTCGGCAATTCGAAGTTGATGGAATCCTGTAGCTAGGTCCATTCTTGAAAATACTTGTGCTCCATTTAATCGATCCAATAAATCATCAATCCGGGGCAATGGATACTTGTTCTTTATCGTCTGCTTGTTCAGATCACGATAATCCACGCATAGTCGTAGAGTACCGTCAGATTTTGGGACAAATACCACTGCTGCACCCCAATCAGAGAAACTAGGCCTGATCAGACCTTTCCATACCAGCTATCGTGTTTGATTGTCCAATTCCTCCTTCTCTTTCAAGGACATTCTTCGAATAGCGTGAACTACCGGCCTTGCATTGGGAATCAAAGCAATCTTGAAATCTATTTCTCTTTGCGGAGGTAAGCGAACAACTTCCTCGAACACATCCGCATAGTTTTTGACGACTGGAATATCTTTGATGAGGTCGGGAATATTCTCCGTGATTTCAGGGACATTCTCTATTTGGGATGGAGAAACATTCAAAGCTGCCCAGAAGTCTTTTCTATTAGCATTCTGACCTTCACAGGGAATGGTTATATAATCACCTGATTTAATCTTCGCCTTTACGACTCTGTCGGCGCATTTAACTTCAGCTTCATATTTGGTCAACCAGTCTAACCCTAAGATAAGATCAAACTCTTTAAAATTCATGACGGCTGCGATGGTAGGAAATCGATAACGAGAAAAAGAAACCGGTACTCTACAAATCCAACTGAGATCAATGGAACCCCCAACAGGATTCTGGACAGTCATGGGTTCCTTGAGCTTTTTCAAATTCAAATCCAGTTTCTTAGCTGCGTCCTTGGCAATGAAGCTGCGTGACGCGCCAGTGTCAAACAGTACTTTAACTGGGATGTCTTTGACAGTTAGCGTGCCTTCTAAAACATCTGGTCTTTCCTGAATATCCGATGGCTCAGAAGCTTCTGCTATTTCATTTATTTGAACCACATTGGTCTTTTTTAACAGCCAGCAATTCTTCGCAATATGACCCGGCTGGTAGCACTTATGGCATCCTCTGTCCTCATGAACCCTTTTATTAGACTTAGATACTTCCTTCTTTTGCTTCTTTAAAGATTTGCATTTTCCTTGCAAATGCCCCTGCTTATGGCAGTTATTGCATACGGCAGTCGTTACTGGTTCCTTCTCAGATGTAGCCCATTTTCTCTTAGCACTGGGCTTCTTACTGACCTCTAACGTTGTTATGGCCTCGGGACGATCAGTTTTCGACTCTGCTTTGTCACTAGAACAGACTTCTTCTTCATCACGCAACATCCCTTTCTTATGGAGATCTTCATACTGATAAGCCATGTATACCATTTCTGAGAAAGGAAGCTTCACATGCCCCAATACTTTATTCTGGTATTTCCTTTGAAGCCCATGAATAAATCTCAGATTCTTCCTCTTCGGATTTTGAATTAGATGAGGAGAAAAGAGAGAAAGTTCATTGAATTTCTTATGATATTCGGGAATGGTCATGTCTCCTTGTATCAGATAAGAAAATTCATCGCATAATCTCTCGGTTGCTTCGGGAGGAGTAAATCTTTCTAGAAAAATCACTTTGAACCTATCCCAGGTGATATCACCTTCTGGATTATCTTTAATAACTGAATCCCACCAAAACAAAGCTTCGTCTTCGAGTGCCCAGGAGGCCAGTAATCTTTTCTGGTCATCCCTCAGCTTTATTGCTTCGAAGATTTTCTCGGCCGAGCGAATCCAAGCTTGTGTTTTCATAATTGATTCTTCACCCGAGAAAGGTTTTCCCCCCAGATTTCTATATTTCATGAATAGAGCTTCTATATCCGGGTCAATATTACTTCTTCTGTTTCTGGCACTCATTTTCTAGTTCTTCTACAAATAGCAGATCAAGTGTCAGGTCAACAGAAAAGATATTTCAAAATATAGAGACAAATACTTGAATGTAAATGTGTCTATCGAGGTGTAATTTCATTCTGCTTTACTCATACTAGGATATTACCGATCCTATCTGTATTGAGTTGCCCGTCCTAGAACACTACTGGTTCTATTTCTGACGAGTTCGTTCAAATGTTATATTCCAGAACTAAGCTTAACCCAAGCTCTGATACCACGTTGAGACGACCCGATTTCCCGTTCTCACGGAAACAAGGGCTATCTTTGAAATATTACACAGAAACAGATAATAGCAGAACAGAATTAAATAAATACACCAGATAATGAACAATAAAATATACTGGATAAAAGTATCATCAGAGTTACACAGTATACAGGATCTTACTTAGTACAAATACAGTTCAGCTATACATAAATGTCTACAGCGGAAATAAACAAAATATGTACAGTAGGAGCTGAACAGCATAAAAAGAAATAAATGATAGAATCCATCTTTAGCTCCAGCTATCCAGAAAGAACCAGCTAAACCTGAATACAAGGCTGCCCGTGTAGAAAAAGGGGCACCCGAGTTTGAAAGTGAAACAAACTACGAGTCAGTCATGAGACTGGTATGAGAAATCCATTCAACACATATATAGTTTGGCTAATCACAGGACCACGCCACTTTCGTGGAACGGGTTTACTCCATTGGATTGCCAGTGCTTTAAAACAAATCTTTCTTTTAAACATCGCTATGCTTTTTATAAAAATGAAGCCGTTATAAGACTCAGTTCCCATCACACAATGCAACGCAAACCGGAGGATAGAGTTTTACCTTATAATGGCTAAAATATGATTGATACGAATAAAACAAAGGCATTTGATATTATTGCTAGTGTTTATATGTTTTGAAAACAATTTCAAATCATAACTATCAATCATAGACGGCATGGGTACCATATATCATGTCGCCATATATCTATACAATCAAAACCGCACGATGTCGTATTTGGAAATTGGATTTCCGTCATGAACCAAGGCAAAAGATAGTCCTTACCGAATTCGAGACAATCTAGCCCATGTCTCAGGCCCAGACTCAGGTGGGCCCTTAGATCGTCAGGGCCGGTCCACCGATGTGGATTATTATGCCTGAACACTACGTTTCTCCGCCCTTTGGGGCGTAAACGAGCCAACGAATGACTCCATCGGACCCGGATCGTCCGATCAAACCGAGGCGCCTCGCAACAGCAACAACCACATAGGTGAAAAGTATATAAATGTCAGGGCTGGTAGGTCACTGACACCACCCTAGCTAGAAAGAAACGCATGCCCTCCCTGAGGTCCTTCTCCCGTTTTAGGCTCATACCGGGGTGTGAGGCTCGCGAATTCACGTTATACACAAAGCTACGCCACACAGGCGGTGCTTTGATCATCACCACAAGACTTTGCTTTTCAACAGAAGTCCTGATCATTGCATCTTAGCATGCCACACAGGCAATTCATGCCATGCGACTGATGTCCATCGATATACAACCTCTGAGCTCGTGCGTCTCAGAGAAGGGCGTTAAGCAAAAGAATAAATTCTCCGCCGCCAAACAGACGTATATTTAACAGAAATCAATCAACACAGAATAAACTCCAATGTCAGACACACAGTCCATTTACAAGTCCGTTCTGGGTCTGAACGAAACCGGAGGCACTAAATACCTCGCAAACCCTTCGATCACCACGTACGTCTGGACGATCACCACTCATTATCCATATTTCGGGATGCCTCCCAATCAGGACCTCGGTTACCATCCAAACGAGGTGAAGATCTCCGGTCTTCGACCATCGTCTTCATCCTCGACTTTCAATCGTCGATCGATTATTTGAAATGAGAATTAACTCGGCCTTTTCAAATAATTCACGTATATTTAGAATTTCAATTCGATTTATTTCAATGGTTAAGTTATTCGACAACACCAATTTTGTTCTTTAATGTAATTTTCACACCAAACACATTCAACCATCAAATACAACATAAATCGAGCAAATTCAGTTTATTTCCACTCCATATTGTTCATGGTATTTTATAACTATTTATCGCTATTTTTATTTATTTTAAAATAGCCAATTTATTCAAAACGACGCTTAGGGCCATAACGCGGCCGTGGCGCTGTTTTTCTTCAGATTTGATTTACACATATCTGAAAATCTAACCGTTGGATCTTCACAAAATTTACATCATTAGAAAGGTCTTTTCAAAACGAATCCAACGGTTCCAGTTTCGGGAAAATCCGACGGTCGGATCTCCCGGTACAATCGTTTGAAGTTTCGATTTCAAAATACGAACTGCAGCGTCGTTATTCGATTAAATATAATTATATTTATATATATAAATAAATATAATCGTTTCTGGCGCTGTTTTTCTTCAGATTTGAATTAAACATTCCAGACAATCCAACCGTTGGATTTTTACAAGGTTGGTGCCGTTGGAAAGATTATTCCAAGGCGAACCCGACGGTTGAGGTTTCAGGAAAATCCAATGGTCGGATTCCCCGCACCAGTCGTTTGAAATCACGGTTTCAAAATACGAACTGCACGGCTTTGTTTCGTTTTAATTTTATTTATATTTATATATTTATATAAATATAGTTCATTCAATGATTTCCATATCGTTTTTACTTCAAATATTTTTCTAACACCTTAAAATTTTGGAAAATTTCGCCATAACCTCCCCTGCACCGGGAGCATCGGGAAATCGCAAATAGCTTTCCCGGTCCTTCTAATCTCAAAAAGAAAAAGAAAAAGCCAAGCGGCTAGCCAACAGGCTCATAAAATCATCACCCAAACAAAGCAGTAAATGTGTACCTATTTGTCGGGCACAAAATTTTATTCCTCTTCTCTAGCCCCTTTGCTATAACCTGTTCAATGAATATGCATGTACATATATATACAGTTCTTATCATTTATCATTTTCTATTCAACTTCATATTTGATTTCTATTTGGTTTAAAAACACCATTCATTCTAATGTTACATAAATAGGTGCAAATCATTTCATTAGCTAATTAATGAATATTTCAACTCATATATGTTTATTTTGAACAAGTGGCTATTTTTAATATCATTTATCATTTTCTATTCAATGAATAAATATAGTTTAAGCATATGAAAATAATTCAAGCACACGAATATTATTCAAAATTTCGGCAGCATAACGGCAGGGTAGTTAAACCGGGACCGTCCCTAGTACGGCTCCTCGCTCTACCTTAAAACCTCGCGGTTTTTGACAATGGGGATCATGCATCTAGTTCGCACGCAGGCGGCATGTATATATTTATTTCATTTCCACAAACTAATCCTATGTGGTTTCAACCAAATATTTCTCAACCACAAATGGGTATTTTTCAACCACAATCAACCAATATCAATCACAAACAATCCCAAACAATCATTCGCTATCAATCAATTTTCACAACCATTTCAACCAATAAATATCGTCCATGGTTTGTGGACGAGGGGCGTATATATATATATATAGATATATATTTATATATAGCAATTCACTTTCATTTCACACATATATAATATTTTTAAATCAGAAATCTCACCGAATAGCTAATTCAATCCCACGACTCTTCTTTGCATAAAATCTTCGCCAATCTCTCTTTTTGTCGCTTTGTTGCCCGTTGTAATAACCCGGAAAATCTGGGCCAGTTTAAAATTTTTATTTTGGCTATTTTAGCGAATTTGATTATTTAAAATGAATTATTTTAAATAGAATCGACGAGAAATTTATTTTGAATAGAATTCGAACGTATATATTATACGCGTCGTCATTAGAATATAAATATTTATATATAATTATAAATAGAATTGAAAATGGCGCGGTAGTTCGATAATTCGATTTCAAACTCCAATTGAATGTACCGGGTGCAAAACAATCCGGATTTTAGTGAAACCAAAAATGATAGGATCTAATTGATAATATCTTTCTATCGAATCCGAAAAATCGAAATTTCATAGCGGGAATCAAAGGATATGTCCAGTTGAAAATTCTGAATAGTCGGTATGGAATTCAGGCCCTTAAAAAATGGACATTTTGCAAACGACCTCGGATTTCGACGGAACCAGTTTTGTTGGGTCCGGGATGTAAAGTTATTGCTAAGTTTCAAATTTCATAATTTTTCGAATCAATATGTGAGTGTGGCGAATGAAAACGCGTTTGACCAGTTTTAGTTGATTTTAATCGACTGGAAAATGGCCATTTTTCAAACGGTCTCAGAATTCGACGAAACTAGTTTTGTTAGGACCGTATCGTCAATAGGAAGCTAGAAAATATTTTTCTGGAATTTTTCGAGTTAGTATGTGACCCCGGTAATTTGAAAAGTACGTTTAAAATTCAATATAGTGATTTAAATGTAAATTCAACGGAAACTAATCGAAACGATCACATCAGCTTGCGATACATATCCCATTGTGTTCGGAATGGGGGTGAAACGCTATGGACGACAGGCGGTGGGCCTCGTTTCGAGGTCGTATGTAAAAGTCAACTTTTTGCAAAATAAAATAAAAAAAAATCTCCCCCCTTAAACCCGCTCTGGCCCCCCCCTTCAGTTTGATTCAGATCGATAAAAAAAAAAGGGAAGAAGGCGACTGCTCCTCCACCGGACCTCGCCCCAACGGCCGCCGCCTACCCCCCCCCCCCCTTCGCGACAGACCCCCTCCCCAGTTTCGAAGACCGCCGCCGCCTCATGAAATCCGCCCCCCTCTCTATCGCGACGCAGTCCCCAGCGGCGCGACAACCGCCTCCTCCTCGACAGGCGCGCCTTTCCCCTCTCCTCCGCCAGACCTCGCCGACCCCCCCCTGACGTCCTATGTCGCCGACGGGCAGAAATCCGCCCCCCCCCCCTTCGCTAAAAACAGTAAGTGTTTTTTTTTTACACTATAAAGCTTTGTTTTATTATGTTTTTAGGGTTAATACAAATAGGGTATTTTAGTGAATTAAAAATAGGATTTTTATATGTTGAACTTCGAAATAAAAATAGGATTTTTATATGTTGAACTTCGAATAAAAAATAGGATTTTTATATGTTGAACTTCGAATTAAAAATAGGATTTTTATATGTTGAACTTCGAAATAAAAATAGGATTTTTATATGTTGAACTTCGAAATAAAAATAGGATTTTTATATGTTGAACTTCGAATTAAAAATAGGATTTTTATATGTTGAACTTCGAATTAAAAATAGGATTTTTATATGTTGAACTTCGAAATAAAAATAGGATTTTTATATGTTGAACTTCGAATTAAAAATAGGATTTTTATATGTTGAACTTCGAATTAAAAATAGAATTTTTATATGTTGAACTTCGAAATAAAAATAGAATTTTTATATGTTGAACTTCGAAATAAAAATAGAATTTTTATATGTTGAACTTCGAGATAAAAATATGATTTTTATATATGGAATAGCGAGGTAAAATTCGATTTTTACATATGTAGTGAAAGCGGACAACGAAAGCGACAAAAGGCGAGTTGGCGAAGATTTCCTGCATTAGAAGTGCCGTGGAGCTAGGATAGCTATCGGTGAGAATTTCTCACTCTTCAATTTCTATTTCTAGTTATATATATATATACTAGGATGCAGACGGTGCTTAGTAGCACCCGACACAATCGTCCACAGACCATGGACTTGTTTGTTTGGTTGCATAGATTAGTTATATGATTTGATTTGAATTTGGTTGTTTGGTGATTTGATTGATGTGTGAATGGCGTGGGCCTTCACTAGACCGGGGATAAGGCTAGGCCTCGTCCCGTTTCTAGTATCGTGCCGTTATGCCGCCGAAATTTTCTAAAATAAGTTAGAAAAATAAAAATATCATTTTATTTAAAGAATGAACTGAATAGAAATTCATATGTTGGAATAAAATGTTTTATCGTTAAAAATATAATTTTTAACGTGAATGTGAATAAATAAATATTCATTTACAAACCAGACGGTTTGTTTATGTACACCTATTTGAAGGACATTGATTGGGTCGATAAATTTTACACATCGCCCAACCGCACAACTAAAATCTGTGTTTGATTGTTTGAAAACCCCACACGGGTGTTGGGATGAAATATGAATCTCACTCATCCTGACTGATTAAATATGTCGATCGATTGATTGACAGGCTGTTATAAGCGTTAGATATCTATATTTGATGCTTATACAGTGTAGTGCACTTTGGTTGATGGTTGATTATCTATCGTTGCTATTATATACATTTGTTGTATGGAATCCATATAATTAACTTTATATGGTTATTGATTGGGCCTCATTCCAATTTGAAAAATAAAGAATATTATAAAATAAAGGTTCATCTGTTGACAGTACTCATCCATTGAGATTGGTCATGTGTTGAACGAAATATTTTGATAATAACAACTATTTTGAAAAAGAAATATTTGAAATAGAATATTTGAAAATAGAAATTTATGAAGCCGTGTTGATTAGATTGACGCCATTTTGACGTGAACGATATTTATATCGATTTTATTCATTTTAAAATGAATTTTGAAAAGTGATTTCGAAATCGAATATTTTGAAGTGAATTGAATTGAAAACGATTTCGAAGTGAATTGAATTGAAAACGATTTCGAAGTGAATTGAATTGAAAACGATTTCGAAATGAATTGAATTGAAAACGATTTCGAAATGAATTGAATTGAAAACGATTTCGAAATGAATTGAATTGAAAACGATTTCGAAATGAATTGAATTGAAAACGATTTCGAAATGAAATGAATTGAAAACGATTTCGAAATGAATTGAATTGAAAACGATTTCGAAATGAATTGAATTGAAAACGATTTCGAAATGAATTGAATTGAAAACGATTTCGAAATGAATTGAATTGAAAACGATTTCGAAATGAATTGAATTGAAAACGATTTCGAAATGAATTGAATTGAAAACGATTTCGAAATGAAATGAATTGAAAACGATTTCGAAATGAATTGAATTGAAAACGATTTCGAAATGAATTGAATTGAAAACGATTTCGAAATGAATTGAATTGAAAACGATTTCGAAATGAATTGAATTGAAAATGATTTCGAAATGAATTGAATTGAAAACGATTTCGAAATGAATTGAATTGAAAACGATTTCGAAATGAATTGAATTGAAAACGATTTCGAAATGAATTGAATTGAAAACGATTTCGAAATGAAATGAATTGAAAACGATTTCGAAATGAATTTAATTGAAAACGATTTCGAAATGAATTGAAAACGAATGCAAATTGAATTGGAAGCAAATTGAAATGAATTCAAATTGAATTGAAATTTGAATTGAATAGAAATGAATTTTAAAACGAATTTATAGAGAAGAATTCAATTTTGATTTGAATTGAAACGGAAGTTGAAATTGCTTTTGAAACGAATTTAAAACTATTTATATAATTCGTTTTAAATAGAAATCGACGAAATATATTATATATATATATTATATATATAATATAATGGCCTGAATAGAACGCGCCGCGCCGCGGCAGTTCGTGAATTTCGACCATTTATTCCAAACGGACATTGCGGGAGATCCGACCGTCGGATTCTCCTAAAACCGGGACTGTTGGGTTCGTATCGAAAAGAGCTTTCTAACGAATATTAGAAATTAGAAATCTAACGGTTGGATTTGGAATTATGTCCAAATCAAATTTGAAAAAGGTCGCTGTAAGTGCAGTTCGATGGCCATTGATGGAAATCGACTGTACGGGCCTTGATAAAATTATTAAAAATAGTAATAATTTGTGTAAAATCATAAGAAATGATTTGTGAAGATTTGGGATGAAAAACTTCATGTTTGAAAAGATAAGAATAGATTTTTATCGAAATGAACTGGTTTTGAACTAGAATTATAATTCTATTTATTTTTAAATAAATAAATTGAATTTAAAAAGGGTTTTAAAAATAACCAGAATATCCAATGATTGCATTGGAGTGGATTTGAATCGAAATTGTCTTCGGAATATTTCGATGTTGGAATTCGTGATTATACAGATGTTGTTATGGAAATTTGAAAGATATATATTTATATCGTTATTTCCAATACGACATTTGTTAGTCGTAGAATTCGATATTGAATATAAGCCGATATATTTTCTATTCAGAGCCTTGTATTGAATATCGAATGTGATTTGGGTTTGTCGTGAATGGTGTCTTCACTAACACTGTTCTTGAACCCAGTTGAGAAAAAAATTAAATCTTTTTATTTAGATTTAATGAAGTGTACCAATTAAACGATATTTAATTGGAATTGAATTGGTATTGATTTTTGGGTTTATCGTGAACAGTGTTTTAAATAACACTTGTTCTTTAACCCGATAATTAATGGAATGTGATTTTGGGTTTATCGTGAACCGTGTTTTAAATGACACTGATTCTTTAACCCAGTTAAAGATTAAAACTAAGTGGATTTTTAATGAATCTTTAATTAGATTGAAATGATCGAAAATGGAGTATCACCAGTTTTGCTCCAGGCGATGGTTAAATCTTTAATTAGATTTGAACGTGAAATGGTAATTGAATTTACCGATAACACTATGGTGTTAGATATGAAGTATTACAAGTTTTACTTCATGGGATGAATAGGTTGGGATTGGGAAATAAAATAAATGATTACTTCAGTGTGGTTCGCTAATCCCGACTAGTTTGAATTGATATTCAAAGGAGATTAAAGAATAAATTTAAAGAATTTATCTTGGATAAAATTAATGGGAACTTTTCCCAAAGTATAGGAATATTTGAATAAAAGAATATTCTGAATTGGAATGAGGCGTATGTTGTGTTTGTGTAACACTTTTATAATATATACGCGAGTTATTCAGAAAGACCGGGTTTATCCCATTCTGAATAACTGATTCGACGTGGTGTCGAAGATGAAGACGGTGGTCGAAGACCGGAAGTCTTCACGTCGTTTGGGTGATTACTGATGATCTTGATTGGGCTGTACACCCAAGAAGATGGAAACAGTTAGTGATCGTCCAGACGTGCTTGGAGATCGATGGATATGCGGGGTACTAGGTGCCTCCGGTTTCGTTCAGCCCCAGAACGGACTTGCAAATGGACTGTGTGTCTGACATTGGATTTTAGTCTGTGTGATTGATTTCTATTAAATATATATCTGTTTGGCGGCGGAGAATTTATTCTCTTGCTTAACGCCCTTCTCTGAGACGTACGAGCTCAGGGGATATATATTGATGGATATCAAACGCATGGAGTGAATTGCCTGTGTGGCATGCCTAAGTGGCAATTGATCGAGGCTTCTGTTGAAAAGCAAAGTCTCGTGGTGATGATCAAAGCACGGCCTTTGTGGCGTAGCTTTGTGTAACATTTACTTCACGAGTTTCACACCCGGTATGAACCAAAAACGGGAGACGGACCTCAGGGAGGGCATGCGTTTCTTTCTAGTTAGAAGTGGCGTCAGTGGTTTTACACGCCCTGACGAGTTTGACTTATGTGGTTGTTGCTGTTGCGAGGCGCCTCGGATTGATCGGTCGTTCTCGAACCGATGGAGTCATTTGGTTGGCTCATTTACGCCCCAAAGGGCGGGGAAACGTAGTGTTCAGGCATTTTAATCCACATCGGTGGACCGGCCCTGTCGCTCCAAGGGCTCACCTGAGTCTGGGTCCTGTGGCTCGGGCTAGAGAGTCACGAATCGGTTGTGGACTATCTTTTGCCTCGGTTCATAGATGGAAATCCAATTTCCAAATACGTGACTTTGCGGTTTTATTGGTAAACCTATATATGGTGACATAGTGGCATGGGACGCTCATGCTGCCTATGATTGATACTTATGATTTGAAGTTGTTTTATACACTATGCACTGACTATAGTATCAAACGATTTGTTTTAACTGTACTAAGCATGTTTGGCTATTATAAGGGAAAACCCTATCCTCGGCTGCGTTGCATTGTGTGATGGGACCTGGGTCTTATAATAGCTTCATTTTTAGAAAAGCATTGCGTTGTTTACTTATATGCACTGGTATTCTTGGGAGGAAACCCGTTCCGTGTTATACGGCGTGGTCCCTTGATTTACCTATCTTAAAAATAAAGATTTACAACTGTTTTAGTTCTCACACCAGTCACATGACTGACCTGGAGTTTATTGTTTTAACCTAAACTCTGGGTGCCCTTATTTTGACACGGGCAGCTAGTAGTTTTGGTTTTGCAGATTTATATTCACAGGATCCTGGTTTACAGCTGGAACGATATCCGGAAAGCTTTGTATCCGTATATCTCTTCTAGTTGTGTATTGTATTATTTTCCGCTGCTATGTATTTAAATGTAATTTAAATCTCTGATATTTTTGTGTAATATTCATTTGTACTCTGTATATTCTTGTAATATGATGCATTGTTGTAATAAGAAATGAAATGTTCTTCTGTATGCGTTCTGTTTTGTCGTGTTCTCAAACGATAGGGCTTTTCGAACGGTCTGGGTCGGTTTAGCGACTGGTTCGGACCGAGCGAAATTCCTTCTCGTCACAGTTGGTATCAGAGCTTTGGTTTACAAAGCAGAGAACAAGGCACATTAGAACCATACGAAAGAATTCATCAGATATTGGATTAGTAATATCCAATGAGAATGACTCGTTAGAGATGGGATCAGGAGTATCCTAGAACGAGTGTGAAGAGTATATTTTTCAAATGAAAACAATTTTTGTTTTGAAAATTTAAATCAATTATTCGTATTCGATTATCTATTTATATTGAGTTGGACAGTCCAGTATATAAAGATTTTGCGTATACGTCTGATCCACGTGTATTTGAAATTTTAATATACTGGATAGATATAGAATTACACTCTAATCGCCCGGAGATGATTTTGATGATGGAGCTCCATCATTAGAATTTATGTTCGAGTGACGAAAGTGAGATTTCTATATATTTCCTATTGACTGGTGTGAGAACCAAAATTAGATAGGGCTTATTGTTGTGATTTGGCATCAAAAATCTGATTTTTGTATATGTATCAAAATTATGAATTTGAAACGTTAAATTCACTAATTGATTGATGTTTGTGTTGTTTGTTTATTTGTTTGATAATTTTGAACCATTTAGCCTAATGGAAACAAATATTGAATTGTATTGAAAATTGGTCACATTTGCTTGCATATACATATACTTACATTGAACAGGTCATAGCAAGGAGGCTAGAGCAGAGAATAAAATTTGTTTGCCCGACAAATAGGTACATGTTTACTACATAATTTACTGTTTTGTTTGGGTGATGATGATTTTATGAGCCTATTGGCTAGCCGCTTGGCTTTTTCTTTTTCTTTTTGAGATCTGAAGGACCGGGGAAGCTATTTGAAATTCCCCGATGCTCCCGGTGCAGGGGAGGTTATGGCGAAATTTTTTGAAAATTTAGGGTGTTAGCCAGATTTTTGAAATTTTGAAAATTCTCAGAAACTGAAGAGTTGGAGAATGGAAGCCAGATCGAATGTAGAGTTGATTAATCAAACCACTTTCGACTTTGTTCCTTTTCGGGGACGAAAAGTTTTAAGTGGGGGAGATTGTAATAACCCAGAAAATCTGGGCCAGTTTAAAATTTTTATTTTGGCTATTTTAGCGAATTTGATTATTTAAAATGAATTATTTTAAATAGAATCGACGAGAAATTTATTTTGAATAGAATTCGAACGTATATATTATACGCGTCGTCGTTAGAATATAAATATTTATATATAATTATAAATAGAATTGAAAATGGCGCGGTAGTTCGATAATTCGATTTCAAACTTCAATTGAATGTACCGGGTGCAAAACAATCCGGATTTTAGTGAAACAAAAAATGATAGGATCTAATTGATAATATCTTTCTATCGAATCCGAAAAATCGAAATTTCATAGCGGGAATCAAAGGATATGTCCAGTTGAAAATTCTGAATAGTCGCTATGGAATTCAGGCCCTTAAAAAATGGACATTTTGCAAACGACCTCGGATTTCGACGAAACCAGTTTTGTTGGGTCCGGGATGTAAAGTTATTGCTAAGTTTCAAATTTCATAATTTTTCGAATCAATATGTGAGCGTGGCGAATGAAAACGCGTTTGACCAGTTTCAGTTGATTTTAATCGACTGGAAAATGGCCATTTTTCAAACGGTCTCAGAATTCGACGAAACTAGTTTTGTTAGGACCGTATCGTCAATAGGAAGCTAGAAAATATTTTTCTGGAATTTTTTGAGTTAGTATG
This sequence comes from Allium sativum, assembly GCA_030737875.1. Taxonomy (NCBI): domain Eukaryota; kingdom Viridiplantae; phylum Streptophyta; class Magnoliopsida; order Asparagales; family Amaryllidaceae; genus Allium; species Allium sativum. Next base: position 837,563,934 of record CM060924.1, read on the forward strand.
TGACCCCGGTAATTTGAAAAGTACGTTTAAAATTCAATATAGTGATTTAAATGTAAATTCAACGGAAACTAATCGAAACGATCACATCAGCTTGCGATACATATCCCATTGTGTTCGGAATGGGGGTGAAACGCTATGCACGACAGGCGGTGGGCCTCGTTTCGAGGTCGTATGTAAAAGTCCACTTTTTGCAAAATAAATAAAAAAAAAAACTCCACCCTTAAACCCGCTCTGCCCCCCCCCCTTCAGTTTGATTCAGATCGATAAAAAAAAAAAAGGGGGGGGGGGGGGGGAAGAAGGCGACTGCTCCTCCACCGGACCTCGCCCCAACGGCCGCCGCCTACCCCCCCCCCTATCGCGACAGACCCCCTCCCCAGTTTCGAAGACCGCCGCCGCCTCATGAAATCCGCCCCCCCCCCCCCCTCTATCGCGACGCAGCCCCCAGCGGCGCGACAACCGCCTCCTCCTCGACAGGCGCGCCTTTCCCCTCTCCTCCGCCAGACCTCGCCGACCCCCCCCCCCCCTGACGTCCTCTGTCGCCGACGGGCAGAAATCCGCCCCCCCTCCCCTCGCTAATAACAGTAAGTGTTTTTTTTTTTGCACTATAAAGCTTTGTTTTATTATGTTTTTAGGGTTAATACAAATAGGGTATTTTAGTGAATTAAAAATAGGATTTTTATATGTTGAACTTCGAAATAAAAATAGGATTTTTATATGTTGAACTTCGAATAAAAAATAGGATTTTTATATGTTGAACTTCGAATTAAAAATAGGATTTTTATATGTTGAACTTCGAAATAAAAATAGGATTTTTATATGTTGAACTTCGAAATAAAAATAGGATTTTTATATGTTGAACTTCGAATTAAAAATAGGATTTTTATATGTTGAACTTCGAATTAAAAATAGGATTTTTATATGTTGAACTTCGAAATAAAAATAGGATTTTTATATGTTGAACTTCGAATTAAAAATAGGATTTTTATATGTTGAACTTCGAATTAAAAATAGAATTTTTATATGTTGAACTTCGAAATAAAAATAGAATTTTTATATGTTAAACTTCGAAATAAAAATAGAATTTTTATATGTTGAACTTCGAGATAAAAATATGATTTTTATATATGGAATAGCGAGGTAAAATTCGATTTTTACATATGTAGTGAAAGCGGACAACGAAAGCGACAAAAGGCGAGTTGGCGAAGATTTCCTGCATTAGAAGTGCCGTGGAGCTAGGATAGCTATCGGTGAGAATTTCTCACTCTTCAATTTCTATTTCTAGTTATATATATATACTAGGATGCAGACGGTGCTTAGTAGCACCCGACACAATCGTCCACAGACCATGGACTTGTTTGTTTGGTTGCATAGATTAGTTATATGATTTAATTTGAATTTGGTTGTTTGGTGATTTGATTGATGTGTGAATAGCGTGGGCCTTCACTAGACCGGGGATAAGGCTAGGCCTCGTCCCGTTTCTAGTATCGTGCCGTTATGCCGCCGAAATTTTCTAAAATAAGTTAGAAAAATAAAAATATCATTTTATTTAAAGAATGAACTGAATAGAAATTCATATGTTGGAATAAAATGTTTTATCGTTAAAAATATAATTTTTAACGTGAATGTGAATAAATAAATATTCATTTACAAACCAGACGGTTTGTTTATGTACACCTATTTAAAGGACATTGATTGGGTCGATAAATTTTACACATCGCCCAACTGCACAACTAAAATCTGTGTTTGATTGTTTGAAAACCCCACACGGGTGTTGGGATGAAATATGAATCTCACTCATCCTGATTGATTAAATATGTCGATCGATTGATTGACAGGCTGTTATAAGCGTTAGATATCTATATTTGATGCTTATACAGTGTAGTGCACTTTGGTTGATGGTTGATTATCTATCGTTGCTATTATATACATTTGTTGTATGGAATCCATATAATTAACTTTATATGGTTATTGATTGGGCCTCATTCCAATTTGAAAAAAAAAGAATATTATAAAATAAAGGTTCATCTGTTGACAGTACTCATCCATTGAGATTGGTCATGTGTTGAACGAAATATTTTGATAATAACAACTATTTTGAAAAAGAAATATTTGAAATAGAATATTTGAAAATAGAAATTTATGAAGCCGTGTTGATTAGATTGACGCCATTTTGACGTGAACGATATTTATATCGATTTTATTCATTTTAAAATGAATTTTGAAAAGTGATTTCGAAATCGAATATTTTGAAGTGAATTGAATTGAAAACGATTTCGAAGTGAATTGAATTGAAAACGATTTCGAAATGAATTGAATTGAAAACGATTTCGAAATGAATTGAATTGAAAACGATTTCGAAATGAATTGAATTGAAAACGATTTCGAAATGAATTGAATTGAAAACGATTTCGAAATGAAATGAATTGAAAACGATTTCGAAATGAATTGAATTGAAAACGATTTCGAAATGAATTGAATTGAAAACGATTTCGAAATGAATTGAATTGAAAACGATTTCGAAATGAATTGAATTGAAAACGATTTCGAAATGAATTGAATTGAAAACGATTTCGAAATGAATTGAATTGAAAACGATTTCGAAATGAATTGAATTGAAAACGATTTCGAAATGAATTGAATTGAAAACGATTTCGAAATGAATTGAATTGAAAACGATTTCGAAATGAATTGAATTGAAAACGATTTCGAAATGAATTGAATTGAAAACGATTTCGAAATGAATTGAATTGAAAACGATTTCGAAATGAATTGAATTGAAAACGATTTCGAAATGAAATGAATTGAAAACGATTTCGAAATGAATTGAATTGAAAACGATTTCGAAATGAATTGAAAACGAATGCAAATTGAATTGAAAGCAAATTGAAATGAATTCAAATTGAATTGAAATTTGAATTGAATAGAAATGAATTTTAAAACGAATTTATAGAGAAGAATTCAATTTTGATTTGAATTGAAACGGAAGTTGAAATTGCTTTTGAAACGAATTTAAAACTATTTATATAATTCGTTTTAAATAGAAATCGACGAAATATATTATATATATATTATATATATAATATAATGGCCTGAATAGAACGCGCCGCGCCGCGGCAGTTCGTGAATTTCGACCATTTATTCCAAACAGACATTGCGGGAGATCCGACCGTCGGATTCTCCTAAAACCGGGACCGTTGGGTTCGTATCGAAAAGAGCTTTCTAACGAATATTAGAAATTAGAAATCTAACGGTTGGATTTGGAATTATGTCCAAATCAAATTTGAAAAAGGTCGTTGTAAGTGCAGTTCGATGGCCATTGATGGAAATCGACTGTACGGGCCTTGATAAAATTATTAAAAATAGTAATAATTTGTGTAAAATCATAAGAAATGATTTGTGAAGATTTGGGATGAAAAACTTCATGTTTGAAAAGATAAGAATAGATTTTTATCGAAATGAACTGGTTTTGAACTAGAATTATAATTCTATTTATTTTTAAATAAATAAATTGAATTTAAAAAGGGTTTTAAAAATAACCAGAATATCCAATGATTGCATTGGAGTGGATTTGAATCGAAATTGTCTTCGGAATATTTCGATGTTGGAATTCGTGATTATACAGATGTTGTTATGGAAATTTGAAAGATATATATTTATATCGTTATTTCCAATACGACATTTGTTAGTCGTAGAATTCGATATTGAATATAAGCCGATATATTTTCTATTCAGAGCCTTGTATTGAATATCGAATGTGATTTGGGTTTGTCGTGAATGGTGTCTTCACTAACACTGTTCTTGAACCCAGTTGAGAAAAAAATTAAATCTTTTTATTTAGATTTAATGAAGTGTACCAATTAAACGATATTTAATTGGAATTGAATTGGTATTGATTTTTGGGTTTATCGTGAACAGTGTTTTAAATAACACTTGTTCTTTAACCCGATAATTAATGGAATGTTATTTTGGGTTTATCGTGAACCGTGTTTTAAATGACACTGATTCTTTAACCCAGTTAAAGATTAAAACTAAGTGGAGTTTTAATGAATCTTTAATTAGATTGAAATGATCGAAAATGGAGTATCACCAGTTTTGCTCCAGGCGATGGTTAAATCTTTAATTAGATTTGAACGTGAAATGGTAATTGAATTTACCGATAACACTGTGGTGTTAGATATGAAGTATTACCAGTTTTACTTCATGGGATGAATAGGTTGGGATTGGGAAATAAAATAAATGATTACTTCAGTGTGGTTCGCTAATCCCGACTAGTTTGAATTGATATTCAAAGGAGATTAAAGAATAAATTTAAAGAATTTATCTTGGATAAAATTAATGGGAACTTTTCCCAAAGTATAGGAATATTTGAATAAAAGAATATTCTGAATTGGAATGAGGCGTATGTTGTGTTTGTGTAACACTTTTATAATATATACGCGAGTTATTCAGAAAGACCGGGTTTATCCCATTCTGAATAACTGATTCGACGTGGTGTCGAAGATGAAGACGGTGGTCGAAGACCGGAAGTCTTCACGTCGTTTGGGTGATTACTGATGATCTTGATTGGGCTGTACACCCAAGAAGATGGAAACAGTTAGTGATCGTCCAGACGTGCTTGGAGATCGATGGATATGCGGGGTACTAGGTGCCTCCGGTTTCGTTCAGCCCCAGAACGGACTTGCAAATGGACTGTGTGTCTGACATTGGATTTTAGTCTGTGTGATTGATTTCTATTAAATATATATCTGTTTGGCGGCGGAGAATTTATTCTCTTGCTTAACGCCCTTCTCTGAGACGTACGAGCTCAGGGGTTATATATTGATGGATATCAAACGCATGGAGTGAATTGCCTGTGTGGCATGCCTAAGTGGCAATTGATCGAGGCTTCTGTTGAAAAGCAAAGTCTCGTGGTGATGATCAAAGCACGGCCTTTGTGGCGTAGCTTTGTGTAACGTTTACTTCGCGAGTTTCACACCCGGTATGAACCAAAAACGGGAGACGGACCTCAGGGAGGGCATGCGTTTCTTTCTAGTTAGAAGTGGCGTCAGTGGTTTTACACGCCCTGACGAGTTTGACTTATGTGGTTGTTGCTGTTGCGAGGCGCCTCGGATTGATCGGTCGTTCTCGAACCGATGGAGTCATTTGGTTGGCTCATTTACGCCCCAAAGGGCGGGGAAACGTAGTGTTCAGGCATTTTAATCCACATCGGTGGACCGGCCCTGTCGCTCCAAGGGCTCACCTGAGTCTGGGTCCTGTGGCTCGGGCTAGAGAGTCACGAATCGGTTGTGGACTATCTTTTGCCTCGGTTCATAGATGGAAATCCAATTTCCAAATACGTGACTTTGCGGTTTTATTGGTAAACCTATATATGGCGACATAGTGGCATGGGACGCTCATGCCGCCTATGATTGATACTTATGATTTGAAGTTGTTTTATACACTATGCACTGACTATAGTATCAAACGATTTGTTTTAACTGTACTAAGCATGTTTGGCTATTATAAGGGAAAACCCTATCCTCGGCTGCGTTGCATTGTGTGATGGGACATGGGTCTTATAATAGCTACATTTTTAGAAAAGCATTGCGTTGTTTACTTATATGCACTGGTATTCTTGGGAGGAAACCCGTTCCGTGTTATACGGCGTGGTCCCTTGATTTACCTATCTTAAAAATAAAGATTTACAACTGTTTTAGTTCTCACACCAGTCACATGACTGACCTGGAGTTTATTGTTTTAACCTAAACTCTGGGTGCCCTTATTTTGACACGGGCAGCTAGTAGTTTTGGTTTTGCAGATTTATATTCACAGGATCCTGGTTTACAGCTGGAACGATATCCGGAAAGCTTTGTATCCGTATATCTCTTCTAGTTGTGTATTGTATTATTTTTCGCTGCTATGTATTTAAATGTAATTTAAATCTCTGATATTTCTGTGTAATATTCATTTGTACTCTGTATATTCTTGTAATCTGATGCATTGTTGTAATAAGAAATGAAATGTTCTTCTGTATGCGTTCTGTTTTGTCGTGTTCTCAAACGATAGGGCGTTTCGAACGGTCTGGGTCGGTTTAGCGACTGGTTCGGACCGAGCGAAATTCCTTCTCGTCACAGTTGGTATCAGAGCTTTGGTTTACAAAGCAGAGAACAAGGCACATTAGAACCATACGAAAGAATTCATCAGATATTGGATTAGTAATATCCAATGAGAATGACTCGTTAGAGATGGGATCAGGAGTATCCTAGAACGAGTGTGAAGAGTATATTTTTCAAATGAAAACAATTTTTGTTTTGAAAATTTAAATCAATTATTCGTATTCGATTATCTATTTATATTGAGTTGGACAGTCCAGTATATAAAGATTTTGCGTATACGTCTGATCCACGTGTATTTGAAATTTTAATATACTGGATAGATATAGAATTACACTCTAATCGCCCGGAGATGATTTCGATGATGGAGCTCCATCATTAGAATTTATGTTCGAGTGACGAAAGTGAGATTTCTATATATTTCCTATTGACTGGTGTGAGAACCAAAATTAGATAGGGCTTATTGTTGTGATTTGGCATCAAAAATCTGATTTTTGTATATGTATCAAAATTATGAATTTGAAACGTTAAATTCACTAATTGATTGATGTTTGTGTTGTTTGTTTATTTGTTTGATAATTTTGAACCATTTAGCCTAATGGAAACAAATATTGAATTGTATTGAAAATTGGTCGCATTTGCTTGCATATACATATACTTACATTGAACAGGTCATAGCAAGGAGGCTAGAGCAGAGAATAAAATTTGTTTGCCCGACAAATAGGTACATGTTTACTACATAATTTACTGTTCTGTTAGGGTGATGATGATTTTATGAGCCTATTGGCTAGCCGCTTGGCTTTTTCTTTTTCTTTTTGAGATCTGAAGGACCAGGGAAGCTATTTGAAATTCCCCGATGCTCCCGGTGCAGGGGAGGTTATGGCGAAATTTTTCGAAAATTTAGGGTGTTAGCCAGATTTTTGAAATTTTGAAAATTCTCAGAAACTGAAGAGTTGGAGAATGGAAGCCAGATCGAATGTAGAGTTGATTAATCAAACCACTTTCGACTTTGTTCCTTTTCGGGGACGAAAAGTTTTAAGTGGGGGAGATTGTAATAACCCGGAAAATCTGGGCCAGTTTAAAATTTTTATTTTGGCTATTTTAGCAAATTTGATTATTTAAAATGAATTATTTTAAATAGAATCGACGAGAAATTTATTTTGAATAGAATTCGAACGTATATATTATATGCGTCGTCGTTAGAATATAAATATTTATATATAATTATAAATAGAATTGAAAATGGCGCGGTAGTTCGATAATTCGATTTCAAACTTCAATTGAATGTACCGGGTGCAAAACAATCCGGATTTTAGTGAAACCAAAAATGATAGGATCTAATTGATAATATCTTTCTATCGAATCCGAAAAATCGAAATTTCATAGCGGGAATCAAAGGATATGTCCAGTTGAAAATTATGAATAGTCGCTATGGAATTCAGGCCCTTAAAAAATGGACATTTTGCAAACGACCTCGGATTTCGACGAAACCAGTTTTGTTGGGTCCGGGATGTAAAGTTATTGCTAAGTTTCAAATTTCATAATTTTTCGAATCAATATGTGAGCGTGGCGAATGAAAACGCGTTTGACCAGTTTCAGTTGATTTTAATCGACTGGAAAATGGCCATTTTTCTAACGGTCTCAGAATTCGACGAAACTAGTTTTGTTAGGACCGTATCGTCAATAGGAAGCTAGAAAATATTTTTCTGGAATTTTTTGAGTTAGTATGTGACCCCGGTAATTTGAAAAGTACGTTTAAAATTCAATATAGTGATTTAAATGTAAATTCAACGGAAACTAATCGAAACGATCACATCAGCTTGCGATACATATCCCATTGTGTTCGGAATGGGGGTGAAACGCTATGCACGACAGGCGGTGGGCCTCGTTTCGAGGTCGTATGTAAAAGTCAACTTTTTGCAAAATAAATAAAAAAAAAACTCCCCCCTTAAACCCGCTCTGCCCCCCCCTTCAGTTTGATTCAGATCGATAAAAAAAAAAAACGGGGGGGGGGGGGGGGGGGGGAAGAAGGCGACTGCTCCTCCACCGGACCTCGCCCCAACGGCCGCCGCCTACCCCCCCCCCCCCATCGCGACAGACCCCCTCCCCAGTTTCGAAGACCGCCGCCGCCTCATGAAATCCGCCCCCCCCCCCCCTATCGCGACGCAGCCCCCAGCGGCGCGACAACCCCCTCCTCCTCGACAGGCGCGCCTTTCCCCTCTCCTCCGCCAGACCTCGCCGACCCCCCCCCCCTGACGTCCTCTGTCGCCGACGGGCAGAAATCCGCCCCCCCCCCCCCCCCCCTCGCTAAAAACAGTAAGTGTTTTTTTTTTTTTACACTATAAAGCTTTGTTTTATTATGTTTTTAGGGTTAATACAAATAGGGTATTTTAGTGAATTAAAAATAGGATTTTTATATGTTGAACTTCGAAATAAAAATAGGATTTTTATATGTTGAACTTCGAATAAAAAATAGGATTTTTATATGTTGAACTTCGAATTAAAAATAGGATTTTTATATGTTGAACTTCGAAATAAAAATAGGATTTTTATATGTTGAACTTCGAAATAAAAATAGGATTTTTATATGTTGAACTTCGAATTAAAAATAGGATTTTTATATGTTGAACTTCGAATTAAAAATAGGATTTTTATATGTTGAACTTCGAAATAAAAATAGGATTTTTATATGTTGAACTTCGAATTAAAAATAGGATTTTTATATGTTGAACTTCGAATTAAAAAAAGAATTTTTATATGTTGAACTTCGAAATAAAAATAGAATTTTTATTTGTTGAACTTCGAAATAAAAATAGAATTTTTATATGTTGAACTTCGAGATAAAAATATGATTTTTATATATGGAATAGCGAGGTAAAATTCGATTTTTACATATGTAGTGAAAGCGGACAACGAAAGCGACAAAAGGCGAGTTGGCGAAGATTTCCTGCATTAGAAGTGCCGTGGAGCTAGGATAGCTATCGGTGAGAATTTCTCACTCTTCAATTTCTATTTCTAGTTATATATATATATACTAGGATGCAGACGGTGCTTAGTAGCACCCGACACAATCGTCCACAGACCATGGACTTGTTTGTTTGGTTGCATAGATTAGTTATATGATTTGATTTGAATTTGGTTGTTTGGTGATTTGATTGATGTGTGAATGGCGTGGGCCTTCACTAGACCGGGGATAAGGCTAGGCCTCGTCCCGTTTCTAGTATCGTGCCGTTATGCCGCCGAAATTTTCTAAAATAAGTTAGAAAAATAAAAATATCATTTTATTTAAAGAATGAACTGAATAGAAATTCATATGTTGGAATAAAATGTTTTATCGTTAAAAATATAATTTTTAACGTGAATGTGAATAAATAAATATTCATTTACAAACCAGACGGTTTGTTTATGTACACCTATTTGAAGGACATTGATTGGGTCGATAAATTTTACACATCGCCCAACTGCACAACTAAAATCTGTGTTTGATTGTTTGAAAACCCCACACGGGTGTTGGGATGAAATATGAATCTCACTCATCCTGATTGATTAAATATGTCGATCGATTGATTGACAGGCTGTTATAAGCGTTAGATATCTATATTTGATGCTTATACAGTGTAGTGCACTTTGGTTGATGGTTGATTATCTATCGTTGCTATTATATACATTTGTTGTATGGAATCCATATAATTAACTTTATATGGTTATTGATTGGGCCTCATTCCAATTTGAAAAAAAAAGAATATTATAAAATAAAGGTTCATCTGTTGACAGTACTCATCCATTGAGATTGGTCATGTGTTGAACGAAATATTTTGATAATAACAACTATTTTGAAAAAGAAATATTTGAAATAGAATATTTGAAAATAGAAATTTATGAAGCCGTGTTGATTAGATTGACGCCATTTTGACGTGAACGATATTTATATCGATTTTATTCATTTTAAAATGAATTTTGAAAAGTGATTTCGAAATCGAATATTTTGAAGTGAATTGAATTGAAAACGATTTCGAAGTGAATTGAATTGAAAACGATTTCGAAATGAATTGAATTGAAAACGATTTCGAAATGAATTGAATTGAAAACGATTTCGAAATGAATTGAATTGAAAACGATTTTGAAATGAATTGAATTGAAAACGATTTCGAAATGAATTGAATTGAAAACGATTTCGAAATGAATTGAATTGAAAACGATTTCGAAATGAAATGAATTGAAAACGATTTCGAAATGAATTGAATTGAAAACGATTTCGAAATGAATTGAATTGAAAACGATTTCGAAATGAATTGAATTGAAAACGATTTCGAAATGAATTGAATTGAAAACGATTTCGAAATGAATTGAATTGAAAACGATTTCGAAATGAAATGAATTGAAAACGATTTCGAAATGAATTGAATTGAAAACGATTTCGAAATGAATTGAATTGAAAACGATTTCGAAATGAATTGAATTGAAAACGATTTCGAAATGAATTGAATTGAAAACGATTTCGAAATGAATTGAATTGAAAACGTGAGACGACCCGATTTCCCGTTCTCACGGAAACAAGGTTATCTTTGGAATATAACTCAGAAACAGATAATAGCAGAACAAAATTAAATAAATACACCAGAATGAACAACAAAATAAACTGGATAAAAGTAATCATCAGAGTTACACAGTATACAGGATCTTACTTAGTACAAATACAGTTCAGCCATACATAAATGTCTACAGCGGAAATAAACAAAATATGTACAATAGGAGTTGAACAACATAAAAAGAATAAATGATAGAATCCATCTTCAGCTCCAGCTATCCAGAAAAGAACCAGCTAAACCTGAATACAAGGCTGCCCGTGTAGAAAAAGGGGCACCCGAGTTTGAAAGTGAAACAAACTACGAGTCAGTCATGGGACTGGTATGAGAAATCTACTCAACACATATATAATATGGCTAATCACAGGACCACGCCACTTTCGTGGAACGGGTTTACTCCATTGGATTGCCAGTGCTTTTAAAACAAATCTTTCTTTTAAACATCGCTATGCTTTTTATAAAAATGAAGCCATTATAAGACTCAGTTCCCATCACACAATGCAACGCAAACCGGAGGATAGAGTTTTACCTTATAATGGCCAAAATATGATTGATACGAACAAAACAAAGGCATTTGATATTATTGCTAGTGTCTATATGTTTTGAAAACAATTTCAAATCATAACTATCAATCATAGACGGCATGGGTACCATATATCATGTCGCCATATATATATACAAGCAAAATCGCACGATGTCGTATTTGGAAATTGGATTTCCGTCATGAACCAAGGCAAAAGATAGTCCTTACCGAATTCGAGACTGCCTAGCCCGAGCCTCAGGAATAGCCGCAACTGCCCCTTGGATCGTCAGGGCCGGTCCACCGATGTGGATTATTATGCCTGAACAATACGTTTCCCCGCCCTTTGGGGCGTAAACGAGCCAACGAATGACTCCATCGGACCCGGATCGTCCGATCAAACCGAGGCGCCTCGCAACAGCAACAACCACATAGGTGAAAAGTATATAAATGTCAGGGCTGGTAGGTCACTGACACCACCCTAGCTAGGAAGAAACGCATGCCCTCCCTGAGGTCCTTCTCCCGTTTTAGGTTCATACCGGGGTGTGAGGCTCGCGAATTCACGTTATACACAAAGCTACGCCACACAGGCGGTGCTTTGATCATCACCACAATACTTTGCTTTTCAACAGAAGCCCTGATCACTACATCTTAGCATGCCACACAGAATAAATCCTATGTCAGACACACAGTCCATTTACAAGTCCGTTCTGGGTCTGAACGAAACCGGAGGCACTAAATACCTCGCAAACCCTTCGATCAACACGTACGTCTGAACGATCACCACTCATTATCCATATTTCGGGATGCCTCCCAATCAGGACCTCGGTTACCATCCAAACGAGGTGAAGATCTCCGGTCTTCGACCATCGTCTTCATCTTCGAATTTCAATCGTCGGTCGATTATTCGAAATGAGAATTAACTCGGCCTTTTCAAATAATTCACGTATATTTAGAATTTCAAATCGATTTATTTCAATGGTTAAATTATTCGACAACACCAATTGTGTTCTTTAATGTAATTTTCACACCAAACACATTCAACCATCAAAAGCCACATAAATCAAGCAAATTCAGTTTATTTCCATTCCATATCGCTTACGATATTTTATAACTATTTATCGCTATTTTTATTTATTTTAAAATAGCTATTATATTCAAAACGACGTTTCGGGCCATAACGTGGCCGTGGCGCTATTTTTCTTCAGATTTGATTTACACATATCTGAAAATCTAACCGTTGGATCTTCACAAAATTTACATCATTAGAAAGGTCTTTTCAAAGCGAATCCAACGGTTCCAGTTTCGGGAAAATCCGACGGTCGGATCTCCCGGTACAATCATTTGAATTTTCGATTTCAAAATACGAACTGCAGCGTCGTTATTCGATTAAATATAATTATATTTATATATATAAATAAATATAATCGTTTCTGGCGCTGTTTTTCTTCAGATTTGAATTAAACATTCCAGACAATCCAACCGTTGGATTTCTACAAAGTTGGTGCCGTTGGGAAGATATTCCCAAGGCGAACCCGACGGTTGAGGTTTCGGGAGAATCCAATGGTCGGATTTCCCGTACTAGTTGTTTGAAAACACGGTTTCAAAGCACGAACTGCACGGCTTCGTTTCGTTTTAATTTTATTTATATTTATATATTTATATAAATATAGTTCATTCAATGATTTCCATATCGTTTTCACTTCAAATATTTTTCTAACTCCTTAAATTTTGGAAAAATTTCGCCATAACCTCCCCTGCACCGGGAGCATCGGGAAATCGCAAATAGCGTTCCCGGTCCTTCTAATCTCAAAAAGAAAAAGAAGAAGCCAAGCGGCTAGCCAACAGGCTCAAAATCATCACCCAAACAAATCAGTAAATGTGTACCTATTTGTCGGGCACAAATTTTATTCCTCTTCTCTAGCCCCTTTGCTATAACCTGTTCAATGAATATGCATGTACATATATATACAGTTCATATCATTTTTCATTTTCTATTCAACTTCATATTTGATTTCTATTTGGTTTAAAAACACCATTCATTCTAATGCTACATAAATAGGTGCAAATCATTTCATTAGCTAATTAATGAATATTTCATCTCATATATGTTTATTTTGAACAAGTGGCTATTTTTAACACTTCACATTTCAATGATTTATGCATACACTAAAAATGTGATTTTTATTGTGAAACAATTCATTTCAAAACACTATTTTTCTATATAGTTCATATAGTCGATAAAAGGTGATTTTTATTATCGAACAATTTATTTCAAAATATGAATACCATTCAACACATGAATTTCTAAACAACGAATGAATATCAATTCAACACATGAATGTTTTCAATAGTTTTTATATATAGATAAAAATGTGATTTTTATTATCGAACAATTTACTTCAAAATATGAATACCATTCAACACATGAATTTCTAAACAACGAATGAATATCAATTCAACACATGAATGTTTTCAATAGTTTTTATATATAGATAAAAATGTGATTTTTATTATCGAACAACTTATTTCAAAATATGAATACCATTCAACACATGAATTTCTAAACAACGAATGAATATCAATTCAACACATGAATGTTTTCAATAAAATGAATAAATATAGTTTAAGCATATGAAAATAATTCAAACACACAAATATTATTCAAAATTTCGGCAGCATAACGGCAGGGTAGTTACACCGGGACCGTCCCTAGTACGGCTCTTCGCTCTACCTTAAAACCTCGCGGTTTTTGACAATGGTGATCATGCATCTAGTTCGCACGCAGGCGGCATGTATATTTTTATTTCAATTCCACAAACTAATCCTAAGTGGTTTCAACCAAATATTTCACAACCACAAACGGGTATTTTTCAACCACAATCAACCAATATCAATCATAAACAATCCCAAACAATCAATCGCTATCAATCAATTTTCACCACAATTTCAACCAATAAATATCGTCCATGGTTTGTGGACGAGGGGCGTATATATATATATATATATATATTTATATATAGCAATTCACTTTTACTTCACACATATATATAAATTTTAAATCAGAAATCTCACCAATAGCTATCCAACTGCACGACTCTTCCTTTTCAGAAATCTTCGCCTTTCTGTCGCTTTCACCCGTATTCTCTACACATGTAAAAATCGAATTTTTACTATGTTATTCAATATATAAAAATCTGATTTCTACTTCGATTTTCGATACATAAAAATATGATTTTTACTTTCGACTTTCGACATATAAAAATATGATTTTTACTTTCGACTTTCGACGTATAAAAATATGATTTTTACTTTCGACTTTCGACATATAAAAATATGATTTTTACTTTGACTTTCACTAAATAAAAATATGATTTTTACTTTGACTTTCACTAAATAAAAATATGATTTTTACTTTTCTACAAATCTGATCTTTTTAAAGTTTAAACCTTTTTCTTTTAACTTAAAATTAAAATCAGTTTTTAACTTTTAATAAAATCAGTTTTTAACCTATTTCAAAAATCATTTTTATCCTAAAAAAGAAAATCAGTTTTTAACTTTTAAAAATCCAGTTTTATACTTTTAAAAAAAAATCCATTCGGTTTTATACCTTTTTTTAAAAAATCAGGTTTAAAATCTTTTTTAAAAATCCTGTTTTAATCCTTTTACAAAAACAGTTTTTTTTATTTTTCTTAAAAATTCAATTTTTATTTTTCTTAAAACAAATCAGTTTTAAATTGCTTTTTTAAAAATTCAGTTTTAAATTGTTTTTTTTTAAATTCACTTTTATACTGCTTTTAAAAATCCACTTTAATCCCTTTTCAAAAATCAGTATTAAAACAAAAATAAACTAAATAAATAAAATTGAAAGAAAACGTACTGAGGGGGGGGTTTCTCGCAGATCGACGGCGGCAAGGTGGCAAGGCGGCAAGGCTTCGAACGGGCGGCAATGGCTTCGGGCGTCGAACTGGGAGGCGATGCTTCGAGCGTCGAACTGGGCGGAGCGGTGGGAGGTTGGTCGAGCGTCGAACTGGGCGGAGCGGTGGTGGTTGAGTGGTTCGGCGGTGGCTCGGCGATCGATTAGGTTTAGGGTTTCTTTTTTTTTTTTCCTGAGCGATTGAATTTTAAAAAAGGGGGGGAGGGGGCAGAAAGGATATAAAGGAGGGAGGGGGAAATGAAAATTTATTTTAATTATTTTATTATTTAATTTTTCAAAAAGTTGACTTTTACCTGCGACCTCTAAACGAGGCTCACCGCCTGTCGTCCATAGCGTTTTACCCCCATTCCGAACACAATGGGATATGTATCGCAAGCTGATTTGATCGTTACAATCAGTTTCCTTTTGAATTTTCATTTAAATCACTATATTGAATTTTAAACGCACATTTCAAATTACCGGGGTCACATACTAACTAGAAAAATCCCAGAAAATTATTTTCCAGCTTCGTATTGACGATACGGTCCTAACAAAACTAATTTCGTCAAATTCTGAGACCGTTTGAAAAATGGCCAATTTCCATTCGATTAAAATCAACAGAAACTGGTCAAACGCGTTTTCCTATGCCACGCTCACATATTGATTCGAAAAATTATGAAATTTGAAACCTAACAATAACTTGACCCTGCGGATCCAACAAAAGTGGTTTCGTCGAAATCCGAGGTCATTTGCAAAATATCCATTTTTAAGGGCCTGAATTCCATAGCGACTATTCAGAATTTTCAACTGGACATATCTTTTGATTCCCGCTATCAAATTTCGATTGGTCGGATTCGTTAGAAAGATATTATCAATTAGATTCCATTATTTTTGGTTTCACTAAAATCCGGATTGTTTTGCACCCGGTATATTCAATTGAAGTTTGAAATCGAATTATCGAACTACCGCGCCATTTTCAATTCTATATATAATTATAATTAATTATATTCGTTTTCAAATGTCGATTCAAACTCAGTTTTCATTGCCATTATCTAAAATATTTATTTTAAATATTTAAAATCCATTATTTTAGCCAATTTAAAAATTTTAAATTGGTTCAGATTTTCTGGGTCGTTACAATCTCCCCCACTTAAAACTTTTCGTCCCCGAAAAGGAATAAAGTCGAAAGTGGTTTGATAAATCTACAATCACAAGATACAACAACCAATTTGTTTCTAACATTTCAAAAATATTCTTATCAACTCCTATATTCTTTTATAAATCATTCAGAGTATCGAATAAATAGTGCACATCCACGGGAAGAAAATAGCAACAGAATAGAGAATTAAATGGTAATGCAAAGTATGGTAAATGTACCTTGCACCGGAGTCAATCAGAGATATCTACTCGGCATCTAGGATAAGCTTTCTGAATGCTCTCCTCAGTTTCCCAAGTACAATCTCGCGGATCTCCACTCCATTGCACTTTGACTAAGTGAACCTTCTTGTTTCTCAGCTCTTTGGTTTCTTTGCCGATGATCTTTAGCGGCTCTCGCCTCACAGCTAATTCTGGAGTAATTTCAATATCCTGCTGAGCTGCTTCTTCCACGATCAAGTCTGGATCATGAACGTGCTTTCGAAGTTGAGATATATGAAATACATCATGAACTCCAGGCAGCCAGCCTGGCAATTTAACTTTATATGCGAGAGTCCCAATCCGTTCCAGAATAGGAAACGGACCAATAAATTTAGGCGCTAACTTTCCAGTTTTACAGAACCGGATAACTCCTCTCATCGGCGATACATTCAAATATACATAGTCGCCAACTTCAAAGGATATATCTCTTCTTCTTCTATCGGGATAGCTCTTTTGTCGGCTTTGAGCGGCGAGTAATCGCTTCTTAATAAAATCGACTGTGTCGGCAGCTTCTCGAATCATATCAGGACCCAACACAAGTCTATTCCCAGGCTCGACCCAACAAGCAGGAGATCGGCACGGTCTACCATACAATGCTTCGAATGGCGACATTGTCAGACTCGCCTGGTAGCTGTTGTTATAAGAGAATTCAGCCAAATGCAGATGGTCTTCCCATGATCCACCGAAATCTATTACACAAGCCCGCAATAGATCTTCTAAAATGCGATTCACCCTCTCAGTCTGACCGTCTGTCTGAGGATGATAAGCGGTGCTCAAGTTTAACTTCGTTCCCAGCTCGACTTGAAATGCTTCCCAGAATTTGCTAGTGAATATTGTATCTCTATCACTGACTATACTGAGTGGCACTCCATGCAGTCTAACTATTTCCCTGAAGTAAATATGTGCCAGACTCTGAGCGGTTCTATTTGACCTGACAGGTATAAAATGGGCGGTCTTCGTGAAGCGATCTACGATCACCCAAATACTGTCATTTCCCTTTCTGGTTCTGGGCAAACCATCAATGAAATCCATAGAAATATGTTCCCACTTCCAGCCAGGAACTTCTAGCGGTTGTAATAATCCAGCTAGTTTCTGCTGGTCACTTTTGACTAGCTGGCAAGTAGGGCACCGACTAACATATAAGGAAATGTCCCTTTTCATCGACTTCCACCAGAAAGTGCGTTTGATGTCATTATACATTTTGCTTACTCCCGGATGGATACTGAGTTTCGACTTGTGGCATTCATCCAGTACTTCCTTTCGAAGTTCAGGAATGTTAGGAACGCATATTCGACCTTTGAGCCTTAGAATCCCCTCATTGTCTACTTGAAAACTCGAGGGCTCGCCTTGTTGAATTATCCCTCTGATCTTCTGAATGAAGCGATCATCCTCCTGAAGAGCAGATATCTTATCTAGTAATGAAGTCGTGATAATAAAACTGGCGATCATTACATTCTTTCGGCTTAATGCATCGGCCACGACATTGGCTTTTCCTGGAGTATATATAATTTCAAAGTCATATGCTGCAAGAAACTCCAGCCAACGTTGCTATCTCAGATTTAAGTCCTTCTGAGTGAACAGATACTTTAACGACTGGTGATCTGTAAACAGTTCAAATCTCTCGCCCAGAAGATAGTGTCTCCAGATTTTCAAAGAGAATATGATAGCCAATAACTCAAGATCATGAGTTACATAGTTTTTCTCGTGCGGTTTCAGTTGACGGCTAGCATAAGCAATCACTTGACCTCTTTGCATTAACACTGCGCCAAGGCCCTCTCTAGACGCATCAGTCCAGACTTTTAAATCTTGGTTGCCATCGATAATGGTTAACACTGGAGCTGTCGTTAATCTTAACTTTAGCTCTTCGAAAGCCTCCTCACTTTCTTGAGTCCATTTGAACTTAGAATGCTTCTTTGTAAGCTTCGTTAAGTGACCAGATATCTTCGAAAAGTCTTTAACGAATTTCCGGTAATAGCTAGCCAATCCGAGAAAACTGCGGACTTCAGTGGGAGTACTGGGCTGTTTCCAATTTTGAATAGCCGTGATTTTGCTTGGATCCACAGCAATTCCTTCTTTTGATACAACATGGCCCAGAAATTTTACTTCGTCTTGCCAGAATATACATTTGGAAAACTTTGCTTTCAATACATTCCTTCTGAGGATTTCTAGAACCTGTTCGAGATGCTTTTCATGTTCGGCCTTTGATTTAGAGAAGATTAGAATATCATCAATGAAAACCAGAACGAATTTATTCAATACTCCTCTGAATACCCTGTTCATCAGATCGACGAAATAAGCTGGAGCGTTACATAAGCCGAACGGCATTACTAACCACTCGTAGAATAAGTCGGGGCCTCTGAACGCTGTCATTGGAACACACTCTTCGGCAATTCGAAGTTGATGGAAACCTGTAGCTAGGTCCATTCTTGAGAATACTTGTGCTCCATTTAATCGATCCAACAAATCATCTATTCGCGGCAATGGATATTTGTTCTTTATTGTCTGTTTGTTCAAATCACGTTAATCCACACATAACCGTAGAGTACCGTCAGATTTTGGGACAAATACTACTGCTGCACCCCAATCAGAGAAACTAGGTCTGATTAGACCCTTCCATACTAGCTGTCGTGTTTGATTGTCTAATTCCTCCTTCTCTTTCAAGGACATTCTTCGAATAGCGTGAACTACCGGCCTTGCATTGGGAATAAAAGCAATCTTGAAATCTATTTCTCTTTGAGGAGGTAAGCGAACAACTTCTTCGAACACATCCGCATAGTTCTTGACGACAGGAATGTCTTTGATGAGGTCAGGAATATTCTCCGTGACTTCAGGGACATTTTCTATTTGAGCTGGAGAAACATTTAGAGCTGCCCAGAAGTCTTTTCTATTAGCATTCTGACCTTCACAGGGAATGGTTATATAATCGCCTGATTTAATCCTCGCCTTTACGACTCTGTCGGCGCATTTAACTTCAGCTTCATATTTGGTCAACCAGTCTAACCCCAAAATAAGATCAAACTCTTTAAAATTCATGACGACTGCGATGGTAGGAAACCGATAACGAGAAAAGGAAACCGGCACTCCACAAATCCAACTGAGATCAATGGAACCCCCAACTGGATTCTGGACAGTCATTGGTTCCTTGAGCTTCTTCAAATTCAAATCCAGTTTCTTAGCTGCATCTTTGGAAATGAAGCTTCGTGACGCGCCTGTGTCAAACAGTACTTTAACTGGGATGTCTTTGACAGTTAGCGTGCCTTCTAAAACATCTGGCCTTTCCTGAATAGCTGAGGGCTCAGAAATTTCTGCCACTTCATTCACTTGAACTATTTCAGTCTTTTTCAACTGCCAGCAATCTTGCTTTACGTGACCAGCCTAATGGCAGAGATTGCATTTACTATTTCCTTTAACCTTGCTCTTTGATTTAGATCCCTCCTTCTTTTGCAATTTCAAGGACTTACATTTCCGGGACAAATGACCTTTTCGATTGCAGTTTAAGCACATAGCGGTCATTGCTGATTCTTTCTCAGGTCTGGCCCTTTTCCGACTTACTTTGGGCTTCTTACTGACCTCAGACACTGTACTTGCCTCAGGATGATCAGTTTCTGACTCTGTTTTGTCACTAGAATAGACTTCTTCTTCGTCGCGCAACATTCCTTTCTTATGGAGGTCTTCATACTGATAAGCCATGTAAATCATTTCTGGAAAAGGAAGCTTCACATGCCCCAATACCCTATTCTGGTATTTCCTTTGAAGTCCATGAATAAATCTCATATTTTTACTCTTCGGATTTTGAATTAGATGAGGAGCAAAGTGAGAAAGTTCGTTGAATCACTTATGATATTCGGGAATGGTCATGTCACCTTGTATTAGATAAGAAAATTCATCACATAATCTCTCGGTTCCTTCGGGAGGAGTAAATCTTTCTAAGAAAATCACTTTGAATCTGTCCCAGGTGATATCACCTTCTGGATTATCTTTGATGATTGATTCCCACCAGATTAAAGCTTCTTCTTTAAGCGCCCAAGATGCTACTAACCGTTTCTGGTCATCTCTCAGCTGGATATGCTCAAAGATTCTTTCGACAGAACTAAACCAAGCTTGAGTTTGAATAATAGATTCATTGCCCGAGAATTGCGCTCCGTTCAGATTTCGATATTTCTTTAATAGAGCCTCTAGATCGGGTTCTGTATTCCTTCTGTTTCTGGCACTCATTTTTCTAGTACTTCTGCAATTAGCAGATCAAGTGTCAGGTCACAGAAAAGGTATTTTAAAACATAGAAACATATACTTTAAATGTAAATGTGTCTATCGTGGTGAAATTTCATTCTGCTTTACCCATACTAGGATATTACTGATCCTATCTGTATGGAGTCGCCCGTCCTAGAACACTACTGGTTCTATTTCTAACGAGTTCATTCAAATGTTATATTCCAGAACTAAGCTTAACCAAAGCTCTGATACCACGTTGAGACGACCCGATTTCCCGTTCTCACGGAAACAAGGTTATCTTTGGAATATAACACAGAAACAGATAATAGCAGAACAGAATTAAATAAATACACCAGAATGAACAACAAAATATACTGGATAAAAGTAATCATCAGAGTTACACAGTATACAGGATCTTACTTAGTACAAATACAGTTCAGCTATACATAAATGTCTACAGCGGAAATAAACAAAATATGTACAATAGGAGCTGAACAGCATAAAAAGAATAAATGATAGAATCTATCTTCAGCTCCAGCTATCCAGAAAAGAACCAGCTAAACCTGAATACAAGGCTGCCCGTGTCGAAAAAGGGGCACCCGAGTTTGAAAGTGAAACAAACTACGAGTCAGTCATGGGACTGGTATGAGAAATCTACTCAACACATATATAATATGGCTAATCACAGGACCACGCCACTTTCGTGGAACGGGTTTACTCCATTGGATTGCCAGTGCTTTTAAAACAAATCTTTCTTTTAAACATCGCTATGCTTTTTATAAAAATGAAGCCATTATAAGACTCAGTTCCCATCACACAATGCAACGCAAACCGGAGGATAGAGTTTTACCTTATAATGGCCAAAATATGATTGATACGAACAAAACAAAGGCATTTGATATTATTGCTAGTGTCTATATGTTTTGAAAACAATTTCAAATCATAACTATCAATCATAGACGGCATGGGTACCATATATCATGTCGCCATATATATATACAAGCAAAATCGCACGATGTCGTATTTGGAAATTGGATTTCCGTCATGAACCAAGGCAAAAGATAGTCCTTACCGAATTCGAGACTGCCTAGCCCGAGCCTCAGGAACAGCCGCAACTGCCCCTTGGATCGTCAGGGCCGGTCCACCGATGTGGATTATTATGCCTGAACAATACGTTTCCCCGCCCTTTGGGGCGTAAACGAGCCAACGAATGACTCCATCGGACCCGGATCGTCCGATCAAACCGAGGCGCCTCGCAACAGCAACAACCACATAGGTGAAAAGTATATAAATGTCAGGGCTGGTAGGTCACTGACACCACCCTAGCTAGGAAGAAACGCATGCCCTCCCTGAGGTCCTTCTCCCGTTTTAGGTTCATACCGGGGTGTGAGGCTCGCGAATTTACGTTATACACAAAGCTACGCCACACAGGCGGTGCTTTGATCATCACCACAAGACTTTGCTTTTCAACAGAAGCCCCGATCACTGCATCTTAGCATGCCACACAGAATAAATCCTATGTCAGACACACAGTCCATTTACAAGTCCGTTCTGGGTCTGAACGAAACCGGAGGCACTAAATACCTCGCAAACCCTTCGATCAACACATACGTCTGAACGATCACCACTCATTATCCATATTTCGGGATGCCTCCCAATCAGGACCTCGGTTACCATCCAAACGAGTTGAAGATCTCCAGTCTTCGACCATCGTCTTCATCTTCGAATTTCAATCGTCGGTCGATTATTCGAAATGAGAATTAACTCGGCCTTTTCAAATAATTCACGTATATTTAGAATTTCAAATCGATTTATTTCAATGGTTAAATTATTCGACAACACCAATTGTGTTCTTTAATGTAATTTTCACACCAAACACATTCAACCATCAATAGCCACATAAATCAAGCAAATTCAGTTTATTTCCATTCCATATCGCTTACGATATTTTATAACTATTTATCGCTATTTTTATTTATTTTAAAATAGCTATTATATTCAAAACGACGTTTCGGGCCATAACGTGGCCGTGGCGCTGTTTTTCTTCAGATTTGATTTACACATATCTGAAAATCTAACCGTTGGATCTTCACAAAATTTACATCATTAGAAAGGTCTTTTCAAAGCGAATCCAACGGTTCCAGTTTCGGGAAAATCCGACGGTCGGATCTCCCGGTACAATCGTTTGAATTTTCGATTTCAAAATACGAACTGCAGCGTCGTTATTCGATTAAATATAATTATATATATATATATAAATAAATATAATCGTTTCTGGCGCTGTTTTTCTTCAGATTTGAATTAAACATTCCAGACAATCCAACCGTTGGATTTCTACAAAGTTGGTGCCGTTGGGAAGATATTCCCAAGGCGAACCCGACGGTTGAGGTTTCGGGAGAATCCAATGGTCGGATTTCCCGTACTAGTTGTTTGAAAACACGGTTTCAAAACACGAACTGCACGGCTTCGTTTCGTTTTAATTTTATTTATATTTATATATTTATATAAATATAGTTCATTCAATGATTTCCATATCGTTTTCACTTCAAATATTTTTCTAACTCCTTAAATTTTGGAAAAATTTCGCCATAACCTCCCCTGCACCGGGAGCATCGGGAAATCGCAAATAGCGTTTCCGGTCCTTCTAATCTCAAAAAGAAAAAGAAGAAGCCAAGCGGCTAGCCAACAGGCTCAAAATCATCACCCAAACAAATCAGTAAATGTGTACCTATTTGTCGGGCACAAATTTTATTCCTCTTCTCTAGCCCCTTTGCTATAACCTGTTCAATGAATATGCATGTACATATATATACAGTTCATATCATTTTTCATTTTCTATTCAACTTCATATTTGATTTCTATTTGGTTTAAAAACACCATTCATTCTAATGCTACATAAATAGGTGCAAATCATTTCATTAGCTAATTAATGAATATTTCATCTCATATATGTTTATTTTGAACAAGTGGCTATTTTTAACACTTCACATTTCAACGATTTATGCATACACTAAAAGTGTGATTTTTATTGTGAAACAATTCATTTCAAAACACTATTTTTCTATATAGTTCATATAGTCGATAAAAGGTGATTTTTATTATCGAACAATTTATTTCAAAATATGAATACCATTCAACACATGAATTTCTAAACAACGAATGAATATCAATTCAACACATGAATGTTTTCAATAGTTTTTATATATAGATAAAAATGTGATTTTTATTATCGAACAATTTACTTCAAAATATGAATACCATTCAACACATGAATTTCTAAACAACGAATGAATATCAATTCAACACATGAATGTTTTCAATAGTTTTTATATATAGATAAAAATGTGATTTTTATTATCGAACAATTTATTTCAAAATATGAATACCATTCAACACATGAATTTCTAAACAACGAATGAATATCAATTCAACACATGAATGTTTTCAATAAAATGAATAAATATAGTTTAAGCATATGAAAATAATTCAAACACACAAATATTATTCAAAATTTCGGCAGCATAACGGCAGGGTAGTTACACCGGGACCGTCCCTAGTACGGCTCCTCGCTCTACCTTAAAACCTCGCGGTTTTTGACAATGGTGATCATGCATCTAGTTCGCACGCAGGCGGCATGTATATTTTTATTTCAATTCCACAAACTAATCCTAAGTGGTTTCAACCAAATATTTCACAACCACAAACGGGTATTTTCAACCACAATCAACCAATATCAATCACAAACAATCCCAAACAATCAATCGCTATCAATCAATTTTCACCACAATTTCAACCAATAAATATCGTCCATGGTTTGTGGACGAGGGGCGTACATATATATATATATATATATATATATATATATATATATATATATATATATTTATATATAGCAATTCACTTTTACTTCACACATATATATAAATTTTAAATCAGAAATCTCACCAATAGCTATCCAACTGCACGACTCTTCCTTTTCAGAAATCTTCGCCTTTCTGTCGCTTTCACCCGTATTCTCTACACATGTAAAAATCGAATTTTTACTATGTTATTCAATATATAAAAATCTGATTTCTACTTCGACTTTCGATACATAAAAATATGATTTTTACTTTCGACTTTCGACATATAAAAATATGATTTTTACTTTCGACTTTCGACATATAAAAATATGATTTTTACTTTCGACATATAAAAATATGATTTTTACTTTGACTTTCACTAAATAAAAATATGATTTTTACTTTGACTTTCACTAAATAAAAATATGATTTTTACTTTTCTACAAATCTGATCTTTTTAAAGTTTAAACCTTTTTCTTTTAACTTAAAATTAAAATCAGTTTTTAACTTTTAATAAAATCAGTTTTTAACCTATTTCAAAAATCATTTTTATCCTAAAAAAGAAAATCAGTTTTTAACTTTTAAAAATCCAGTTTTATACTTTTAAAAAAAAATCCATTCGGTTTTATACCTTTTTTTAAAAAATCAGGTTTAAAATCTTTTTTAAAAATCCTGTTTTAATCCTTTTACAAAAACAGTTTTTTTTATTTTTCTTAAAAATTCAATTTTTATTTTTCTTAAAACAAATCAGTTTTAAATTGCTTTTTTAAAAATTCAGTTTTAAATTGTTTTTTTTTTTATTCGCTTTTATACTGCTTTTAAAAATCCACTTTAATCCCTTTTCAAAAATCAGTATTAAAACAAAAATAAACTAAATAAATAAAATTGAAAGAAAACGTACTGAGGGGGGGTTTCTCGCAGATCGACGGCGGCAAGGTGGCAAGGCGGCAAGGCTTCGAACGGGCGGCGATGGCTTCGGGCGTCGAACTGGGAGGCGATGCTTCGAGCGTCGAACTGGGCGGAGCGATGGGAGGTTGGTCGAGCGTCGAACTGGGCGGAGCGGTGGTGGTTGAGTGGTTCGGCGGTGGCTCGGCGATCGATTAGGTTTAGGGTTTCTTTTTTTTTTCCTGAGCGATTGAATTTTAAAAAAAGGGGGGGGGGGGCAGAAAGGATATAAAGGAGGGAGGGGGAAATTAAAATTTATTTTAATTATTTTATTATTTAATTTTTCAAAAAGTTGACTTTTACCTGCGACCTCTAAACGAGGCTCACCGCCTCTCGTCCATAGCGTTTTACCCCCATTCCGAACACAATGGGATATGTATCGCAAGCTGATTTGATCGTTACAATCAGTTTCCTTTTGAATTTTCATTTAAATCACTATATTGAATTTTAAACGCACATTTCAAATTACCGGGGTCACATACTAACTAGAAAAATCCCAGAAAATTATTTTCCAGCTTCGTATTGACGATACGGTCCTCACAAAACTAATTTCGTCAAATTCTGAGACCGTTTGAAAAATGGCCAATTTCCATTCGATTAAAATCAACAGAAACTGGTCAAACGCGTTTTCCTATGCCACGCTCACATATTGATTCGAAAAATTATGAAATTTGAAACCTAACAATAACTTGACCCAGCGGATCCAACAAAAGTGGTTTCGTCGAAATCCGAGGTCATTTGCAAAATATCCATTTTTA
This sequence comes from Allium sativum, assembly GCA_030737875.1. Lineage (NCBI taxonomy): Eukaryota > Viridiplantae > Streptophyta > Magnoliopsida > Asparagales > Amaryllidaceae > Allium > Allium sativum. Next base: position 837,590,221 of record CM060924.1, read on the forward strand.
AGGGCCTGAATTCCATAGCGACTATTCAGAATTTTCAACTGGACATATCTTTTGATTCCCGCTATCAAATTTCGATTGGTCGGATTCGTTAGAAAGATATTATCAATTAGATTCCATTATTTTTGGTTTCACTAAAATCCGGATTGTTTTTCACCCGGTATATTCAATTGAAGTTTGAAATCGAATTATCGAACTACCGCGCCATTTTCAATTCTATATATAATTATAATTAATTATATTCGTTTTCAAATGTCGATTCAAACTCAGTTTTCATTGCCATTATCTAAAATATTTATTTTAAATATTTAAAATCCATTATTTTAGCCAATTTAAAATTTTTAAATTGGTTCAGATTTTCTGGGTCGTTACAAAACGATTTCGAAATGAATTGAATTGAAAACGATTTCGAAATGAATTGAATTGAAAACGATTTCGAAATGAATTGAATTGAAAACGATTTCGAAATGAAATGAATTGAAAACGATTTCGAAATGAATTGAATTGAAAACGATTTCGAAATGAATTGAAAACGAATGCAAATTGAATTGAAAGCAAATTGAAATGAATTCAAATTGAATTGAAATTTGAATTGAACAGAAATGAATTTTAAAACGAATTTATTGAGAAGAATTCAATTTTGATTTGAATTGAAACGGAAGTTGAAATTGCTTTTGAAACGAATTTAAAACTATTTACATAATTCGTTTTAAATAGAAATCGACGAAATATATTATATATATTATATATATAATATAATGGTCTGAATAGAACGCGCCGCGCCGCGGCAGTTCGTGAATTTCGACCATTTATTCCAAACGGACATTGCGGGAGATCCGACCGTCGGATTCTCCTAAAACCGGGACCGTTGGGTTCGTATCGAAAAGAGCTTTCTAACGAATATTAGAAATTAGAAATCTAACGGTTGGATTTGGAATTATGTCCAAATCAAATTTGAAAAAGGTCGCTGTAAGTGCAGTTCGATGGCCATTGATGGAAATCGACTGTACGGGCCTTGATAAAATTATTAAAAATAGTAATAATTTGTGTAAAATCATAAGAAATGATTTGTGAAGATTTGGGATGAAAAACTTCATGTTTGAAAAGATAAGAATAGATTTTTATCGAAATGAACTGGTTTTGAACTAGAATTATAATTCTATTTATTTTTAAATAAATAAATTGAATTTAAAAAGGGTTTTAAAAATAACCAGAATATCCAATGATTGCATTGGAGTGGATTTGAATCGAAATTGTCTTCGGAATATTTCGATGTTGGAATTCGTGATTATACAGATGTTGTTATGGAAATTTGAAAGATATATATTTATATCGTTATTTCCAATACGACATTTGTTATTCGTAGAATTCGATATTGAATATAAGCCGATATATTTTCTATTCAGAGCCTTGTATTGAATATCGAATGTGATTTGGGTTTGTCGTGAATGGTGTCTTCACTAACACTGTTCTTGAACCCAGTTGAGAAAAAAATTAAATCTTTTTATTTAGATTTAATGAAGTGTACCAATTAAACGATATTTAATTGGAATTGAATTGGTATTGATTTTTGGGTTATCATGAACAGTGTTTTAAATAACACTTGTTCTTTAACCCGATAATTAATGGAATGTGATTTTGGGTTTATCGTGAACCGTGTTTTAAATGACACTGATTCTTTAACCCAGTTAAAGATTAAAACTAAGTGGAGTTTTAATGAATCTTTAATTAGATTGAAATGATCGAAAATGGAGTATCACCAGTTTTGCTCCAGGCGATGGTTAAATCTTTAATTAGATTTGAACGTGAAATGGTAATTGAATTTACCGATAACACTGTGGTGTTAGATATGAAGTATTACCAGTTTTACTTCATGGGATGAATAGGTTGGGATTGGGAAATAAAATAAATGATTACTTCAGTGTGGTTCGCTAATCCCGACTAGTTTGAATTGATATTCAAATGAGATTAAAGAATAAATTTAAAGAATTTATCTTGGATAAAATTAATGGGAACTTTTCCCAAAGTATAGGAATATTTGAATAAAAGAATATTCTGAATTGGAATGAGGCGTATGTTGTGTTTGTGTAACACTTTTATAATATATACGCGAGTTATTCAGAAAGACCGGGTTTATCCCATTCTGAATAACTGATTCGACGTGGTGTCGAAGATGAAGACGGTGGTCGAAGACCGGAAGTCTTCACGTCGTTTGGGTGATTACTGATGATCTTGATTGGGGTGTACACCCAAGAAGATGGAAACGGTTAGTGATCGTCCAGACGTGCTTGGAGATCGATGGATATGCGGGGTACTAGGTGCCTCCGGTTTCGTTCAGCCCCAGAACGGACTTGCAAATGGACTGTGTGTCTGACATTGGATTTTAGTCTGTGTGATTGATTTCTATTAAATATATATCTGTTTGGCGGCGGAGAATTTATTCTCTTGCTTAACGCCCTTCTCTGAGACGTACGAGCTCAGGGGTTATATATTGATGGATATCAAACGCATGGAGTGAATTGCCTGTGTGGCATGCCTAAGTGGCAATTGATCGAGGCTTCTGTTGAAAAGCAAAGTCTCGTGGTGATGATCAAAGCACGGCCTTTGTGGCGTAGCTTTGTGTAACGTTTACTTCGCGAGTTTCACACCCGGTATGAACCAAAAACGGGAGACGGACCTTAGGGAGGGCATGCGTTTCTTTCTAGTTAGAAGTGGCGTCAGTGGTTTTACACGCCCTGACGAGTTTGACTTATGTGGTTGTTGCTGTTGCGAGGCGCCTCGGATTGATCGGTCATTCTCGAACCGATGGAGTCATTTGGTTGGCTCATTTACGCCCCAAAGGGCGGGGAAACGTAGTGTTCAGGCATTTTAATCCACATCGGTGGACCGGCCCTGTCGCTCCAAGGGCTCACCTGAGTCTGGGTCCTGTGGCTCGGGCTAGAGAGTCACGAATCGGTTGAGGACTATCTTTTGCCTCGGTTCATAGATGGAAATCCAATTTCCAAATACGTGACTTTGCGGTTTTATTGGTAAACCTATATATGGCGACATAGTGGCATGGGACGCTCATGCCGCCTATGATTGATACTTATGATTTGAAGTTGTTTTATACACTATGCACTGACTATAGTATCAAACGATTTGTTTTAACCTTACTAAGCATGTTTGGCTATTATAAGGGAATACCCTATCCTCGGCTGTGTTGCATTGTGTGATGGGACCTGAGTCTTATAATAGCTTCAATTTTAGAAAAGCATTGCGTTGTTTACTTATATGCACTGGTATTCTTGGGAGGAAACTCGTTCCGTGTTATACGGCGTGGTCCCTTGATTTACCTATCTTAAAAATAAAGATTTACAACTGTTTTAGTTCTCACACCAGTCACATGACTGACCTGGAGTTTATTGTTTTAACCTAAACTCTGGGTGCCCTTATTTTGACACGGGCAGCTAGTAGTTTTGGTTTTGCAGATTTATATTCATAGGATCCTGGTTTACAGCTGGAACGATATCCGGAAAGCTTTGTATCCGTATATCTCTTCTAGTTGTGTATTGTATTATTTTCCGCTGCTATGTATTTAAATGTAATTTAAATCTCTGATATTTCTGTGTAATATTCATTTGTACTCTGTATATTCTTGTAATCTGATGCATTGTTGTAATAAGAAATGAAATGTTCTTCTGTATGCGTTCTGTTTTGTCGTGTTCTCAAACGATAGGGCGTTTCGAACGGTCTGGTTCGGTTTAGCGACTGGTTCGGACCGAGCGAAATTCCTTCTCGTCACACCCGTATTCTCTACATATGTAAAAATCGAATTTTTACTATGTTATTCAATATATAAAAATTGCATTTTGACTTCGCTATCCAATATATAAAAATATGATTTTTACTTCGACTTTCAATATATAAAAATCTGATTTTTCTTTTTAAAGTTCAAATCCTTTCCTTTTTAAAGTTCAAATCTTTTTCCATTCTAAAGCTCAAACCTTTTTCTCTTTGAAGTTAAAACCTTTTTCTTTTTAAAGTTTAAACCTTTTCTATTTAAAGTTCAAACCTTTTTCTTTTTAAAGTTTAAACCATTTTCTTTTTAAAGTTTAAACCATTTTCTTTTTAAAAATCAGTTTTTATATGCTTTTGAAAATCAGTTTTTCTCCTTTTAAACAAATCAGATTTATAATCTTTTAAAAATCAGTTTAAAATTCTTTTAAAAATCAGTTTAAAAATCCTTTAAAAATCAGTTTAAAATTCTTTTAAAATTCAGTTTTTAAAACTTAAAAAAATAAAAATAAAATAAAAGCAAAAACAACTTACTGTAACGAGAAGAAGGGGGGAGGAGACGTCGGCGGCAGGTCTCGAACTGGGCGGAGCTGCTGGTGGCTGGAGCTGGCTTCGAGGGGGCGGCGCTAGGGTTTCGAACGGCTTCGGGGGGGGGGGGGGGTCGGATTGAAGGAGGAGGAGGGAGTGAGTGCAAGGAAGGGGGGGAGAAGATCGGAGGGCGCAGAGGAGGTCTGGTCGACGGCTGAAGGCGGGCGGCTGCTGCTGCTTTCCTCTTCTTTCTTTTTTTCTTTTTTTGTTTTCTGTTTACTGAAATCGGGGGGGGGGGGGGCAAGAAGAAGAAAAGGGAGGGAATTAAAATAATATTTTTTTTCCTTTTTATTATTTAATTATTTAATTTTGCAAAAAGGTTGACTTTTACATACGACCTCGAAACGAGGCCCACCGCCTGTCGTCCATAGCGTTTTACCCCCATTCCGAACACAATGGGATATATATCGTAAGCTGATTCGATCGTTTGAATCAGTTTCCGTTGAATTTAAAGTGTACTTCTTTATATATTCAATTTAAACGCACATTTCAATTTAGTGGGGCCATATACGAACTCGAAAAATTCCAGAAAATATTTTCTAGCTTCGTATTGACGATACGGTCCTAACAAAACTAGTTTCATCAAATTCTGAGACCGTTTGAAAAATGGCCAATCTCCAGTCGATTAAAATCAACTGAAACCGGTCAAACACGTTTTCCTTTGCCACACTCACATATTGATTCGAAAAATTATGAAATTTGAAACCTAGCAATAACTTGACACAGCGGATCTAATAAAAGTGGTTTCATCGAAATCCGAGGTCGTTTGCAAAATGTTCATTTTTAAGGGCCTGAATTCCATAGCGACTATTCAGAATTTTCAACTGGACATATCTTTTGATTCCCGCTATCAAATTTCGATTGGTCAGATTCGTTGGAAAGATATTATCAATTAGATTCCATTATTTTTGGTTTCACTAAAATCCGGATTGTTTTGCACCCGGTATATTCAATTGAAGTTTGAAATCGAATTATCGAACTACCGCGCCATTTTCAATTCTATATATAATTATAATTAATTATATTCGTTTTCAGATGTCGATTCAAACTCGGTTTTCATCGCCATTATTTAAAATATTTATTTTAAATATTTAAAACCCATTATTATAGCCAATTTAAAAAATTTAAATTGGTTCAGATTTTCTGGGTCGTTACAGTTACAAAACAAATAGACACCCGACGTAAATCATTTTATATTTCATTGAGCCAACCCATACCCTGTCACGATCAAGTCCTTATCCTAATTTAATGAAGCATGGTGTTGGTAACTTCTCATTTATATCTGTATGGCTACCTAATGGAACACTGTGTACACTATATAAAAGAAACCCTATTCCTTAGCAATTCCTTAATAACCAAGTTTTGTACAGCAACTTTTTTCAACGCAGAACTAGGGAGTAGTTATAGCCATACTGCTTTACTTCTTGCGAAAGAAAACAACAGTGTATGATCAAATTATAGTTAACCTATCCTAGTCTAGATTATATTTAAATGTGAAGTCTCCCTCTTGTACAAATACGAGCATCCAATTTCGGGTATTTGGTTTTTCGTAAAGACGCAAAATCAATGATGACATGTTATGCGAACAACACGTTACTGAACAACCTAGAATGTATTGACGGTCTTCCACTTTTCAAATTTCATTGATATTTCAATGTGTGAACACATTAACTAGCCAGGTTGTTACTATGTGTTCCTTCATACTGAAGTCAATAATAGTACCATGCACCAGCTACCCTAAGCAAATAGTGTACCTCTCCCGTGTTCTTTCTTTTCTTTCGCATGGCCTATTTTTGAAAATTTCGAACCTACCTATATTGTCTACTCCTTAATGCTTAAGAAATCTCCATCCATAAATACAACAGTGCCTCGCCTTGCTTAAGTGGGAGGAATTTGGAGTTTTAATGGCTTCAAAGACTAGAAACAAAATAAATATCCCATGAAATACTAACACCATAAAAAAATACATAAAAACTAAACCAATCATGTAATTCCTAATCCTTGAGCTCACGAGAGCAACCTTGGCACTTAATAAGCTTTGTTTTCGATCCCTGAAAGTTCACCAGTGAGGATATGGCCAGGAGTTCGCTGTCGTCAGACCAGCTAGAGAGGAAGTCGATGGTGCGGAAGGTTCCAGATGGCCAGCATGCTTTGGTTGGAGGTATTTTTGGTGTTTGGAGTTTAAAAGGTTGGACGTGAACAGTAGGGTTTCACTGTAGCATGAGTTTGAGGGACAGATGGAGTTTAGTAGGAAGGTGCACGGTTTTGAACGAGTAGCGGGGTGATGGTTATGTATCAGTAGTGAAGGATAGGGAGGAGCGGCAGACCATTGTGTTTTGTAAGAGGGAGAGAATAGTTATGGGGAACTTCGCTAGGATGGCTTAAAGCTTGGTGAAAGAAGTGTTGTGTTGTATTTGTGGAAAACGCAATGAAAGGGAAGAATGAAGAACACATTGTGTGTAAGCGCAACACTAATTGAAGAAGAAGTTCGAAGCATGTTTATTTTTCTTTCCTTGATAATGAAGGAGATGGTAAGTAAAAAAATGGGCTGTTGATATATATGTGAAATAAAGAAGGCTGCAGGTACTTTCTTACGTGCGTTGCTTGAAGTAAGAACTGTGATGGAACAAGGAAGAAGAGCGAGTAGGAAGTTCTGGAAAATGGTGTGTTCTTTGCACCAGAGGAGCCGCGTATTACTGGTAATAGAAGAAAGGTTAGGAGATAATATGGTGGTAAAGGAAAAATGAAACGCATGAATGCAGTAATGGACACACACAAAGAAAATGAATAAGGATTTGCATGCGTTTAAGCTTGGGCTATCTTGGCAGTCGGGCTTCGATGAATGAAGCGTCAAGGCAAGGTGACACAGTGAGGGGGAGGGGTGGCGTGTCAGTCAGTGGGTATTGTATGTGTTCTTCACAGGATACTTTGAGTTCATTAGGAAGGCTAATTTCTTTTAAAAAGAGGAGAATAAAAGTGGAGTCTCATAAGTAGTGGTAAGGGAACGTTGTCAACAGATGGGTGTATATTCTGGAAGAAGACGTGATGTGTATAACGCATGACATGGGGAGTTTGGTACATTGATGGGGGAAATGGAATGTAATACTGCTCTAGTTTTAATCAGTAAAAGGGAAGGAGGATATAAAATGGAGAAGACGTCTTAGCGAATAAACAAGAAGATTATTGGGCATATGCATAAGAAGGTGATGCACTGTCTTTTACGGTGAGGGACGACAAGATGGAGAACACATCTCACCGAGTGATGTAGAGATTCATGGAAATAGTACGACGGTGGCAGTAAAATATGATGGCGGACTATTTCAATTGAGTCACAAGCTACGAACTAGTCTGGAGTGATTTGGAGCATGTTACAGACATAGGCAAATTAAAGCACTGGGTTTAATCAACTGACGCAAATCATTATTTAACTGTTAACGCGCAAAGGTGTGTAAATTCACTAACTCTAATCTATTTTAGAATATTTTAATTATATTTTAATATTGTTTAAATGTTGTGTGATGGTCGTTTAGGTAGATTATATATAACGTTGCATACGTACACATCATTGTTTGGATACTGATTCCATCGATTATAATATTCCCTAGTATAGAATTATTGTTGATTGTGTTGACTAACATCTATGGATGTAGGAAACTGGTTGGAGGAATCCGATCGGATTCCTCAATATTTACATGTATTGTTGTCTTATATTATTTATATATACACTGTTTGAACCCAAATGACATTCAAACCCTGTGTGGATATTGATGTTGAATGGAAATTCAACGTTATTTTGATTAAATCAATATACGATATTGATTAAGAAGGTGGCAGCAACTGACCATAAATCCATCATTTGGTTAAGAAATTGATTTGCTGGTAGGCGAATCAATGAAGTTGGTTATAAAAATTATATTTTATAATTAACGCGAAGTTTAAATTAAAATAGAGGTTCTATTATAAATAGGTGTTTTATAGTTCGTTTATTAAAGTAAATATAACCGATTGTTTGATATTTAAATAGGTTATAAAGCTGTAACCATCCTGCGTGTAAATATTTGGAGACAAATGGTTAAGTAATCTAATGGTAAGAAGTAATTAAAATCAGTTAACAAATTAACTAATGATTTGAAGTTGGTTAAATCAACTTTTTTATTGGAAACTGATTATTAGATTAATTGGTCTTCAATTAATCTAATGAAAGTAAATTAATCAAAATTAATAAAATTTAATTACCTTTTTAATTAGTGAAGTTTAATAGTATTGAACTAATGTAATTAGTATTATTTATTAATATTGAAGTAAACTGTTTTTCTTTAGCAAATGATCAAGTTAATCACTATTTGATTAAAGTAACTGGTTCTTAAATGGATTCCATTTAAGATAGTATTAATTTTGTATTGAGATGTTTTCTTGAATTGGGTATAATAATTCAAATAAGAAGTAAATTGCCAAAAGACAAAGAAAGTGATCGATTTTCTATAAGAGAAGTTTTAGATGAAAGTGTATAAGGAAGATGAAGTGAAGAGTTAGTGACCAATGTAAATAATTATAAACAACCGAGTTTTCAAATAAGGATATGGCATCATAAAACCATATTTAAAAAAAAGCAAGAAATACTGTTTAATTGATATTATCAGTGATAAGGAGTTTAGAGTTACGGACTTATATCTATTCTAAGATAAGAACGTTGTCGATCAAGGTCTGAGAGGTAAATAAAATACCCCAACTTGAATGACTTCGCTATTATCGAAGGATGGTATTGGTTTGTAACGGAAAGAGATGTCGAGATTAATTATAAAGTGGAATATAGCGGTGTATTGCAAGTTTTTGAACTATAACGATAAAATAACGTTGTTGACCATGCTTAAGCATGACTGTGATGTCGAGATTAGTTATAAAGAGGAATATTACAGCGTATTGCAAGTTTTTGAACTGTAACGATAAATTAACGTTGTTGACCTGACCAAGCTTAAGCGTGATTTTTATATATAACACTATTAGGAATTGGAACTATAATTTGACGATGTCGAAGGTATTAAAGTAAATTATTTTTAGGAATTATAATCTGATAGGATAGTTAATTTTTAGTTTAAACCAATAGATTAGAATAAGGATATGAAATCAATATTTAGTTATAAACTTGATATTGATAAGAAGTTGACTTAGAAACAGAGTTTGTAAAGAGGAATGGAAATATAAAATTATGAAGAGATTTCAGTAAACAAGAGAAGGGTCGAATAAAGAGTTATTTGATAAAGGTGTTCAAATTTCTATAATAGGTATGATATTCACATTTTAAAGTGAATAATGTTTTAAAAGTGAACATTTGGTAGATTAAAATATTAATAATGAAATTGGAAATATTTTTCCAATGTAGATAGGGTATATTATCCAAGTGTAGGAAAATGTAAAAAGAATGGAAATGTTTTCGAACGTAAATAACGTATATTTCTGGAACATGGGAGGGTAAGTTTTATAATAACTAGAAATGTTTTTCCAAGAAGTGTGAAAAAGGCTAAAACGGGATTTGAGAAATATCTGGCAAGATATGGGAATTCGAATAATAAAAACGAATGTTAAATAAAAAGTGCCCATGGTTGTGTGATATTTAGTTGTACATTTGAACGAATGTTTTTACTTCAGTAGTTAAATAACGACTATTAAAGTGTTTTGACCATCGTTGTCAATACGGAGAGACCGGTGGGATTTATTGTAATGACCCGCAAATCCAAAATATCAGAGTTGACTATATACATCATACATCCAACCCAAATATCACGAAAATACAAAACATTTTTTTTAGAAGAAATAGGTAGAAGAAGAACAGAAAAAACAACACAAAATCTCACATCGCAGCGGAACAAAATATAATATATCATATCTTTTGATATACAAACTTTGTACTGTATACACATACACTTATCAGAGTACAACAATTACAACACAGTGTAACAAAACTATATATAACTAACGCTGAAGCCTCCTACTCCAAGCTCCTTTAGATAGATCTGTAAAATCCTGAACTACTTGACTGCCCGTACAAATTTAGGTACCAAAGAGTTTAGGTAAAACAAAACAAATAAACTCCGGGTCAGTCATGGGACTAGTATGAGTAAACAGTTTAAAACAGTTCAGAAACTAAATGATATCTCATAAGACCATGCCGTATAACACGGAACGGGTTTTTCCCTTATGAGAATCCAAGCACTTGATTTAATATTCAAAATCCCTTTGAAAGGAACGATAATCTTTATATCAAAACTCTTTTGATATTATAATAATGTCTAAATCAAGTAAATAACAATATAGTGGAAAGTTTGCATCTCACATTCCACATATATAATATACAATCAAAACGACAAGCACTTATTTAGTAATGGAATTCCAACTATAACAAGGTATGGAACCGCCTTCCGCTGGTATATCTCTAGAGGAGTATACACCGAGTTCAACAAGAACATCTTGCAACTCAGCCACACATGACCGACCACTCATTTCACTTGAATGTATCGAATGTATATCACCAGCGGTTGGGATCAGCAACCGTTTCCTGAATGGGACAGCATTAATAATAGATTTTTAGAAGTAAATGAAACTCTAGATCAGGTGATTATACACCCTAACAGGTGCGACCTACATAGCCATGTTGCCTGCCCGATTTCTGTCATTTACTGGTTGTTGAGGCCAGAGGCTACGCTTTATCATCACATCAGATTCACTTTGAATGCCACATTGTCAGATCCATCGAAAATCACTAACTGACGTCTACAACAGTACATTACGTGTTAGCTAAAGAAGTTTCCTTCTCCGCTTCCACTCTTGGTACGGTTGAAGAAATCAATGTACGTGACCTTTATGGAAATGCTCTGTCAGACATTCATCCATACAAGTCATCCACGAACAGGATGAACCGAAGGCACAATTTCTATTAATAGAAAAAGTCCTTGCACTCTACTCCGTCTTCAATTATCTTTGGCATATATGATTCGCAACGCTTATGCCAATACAGAGTGGTTCTTTGGATAATAATCCAACCGGTCTCTCCATATTGACAACGATGGTCAAAACTTCGATAGTCTGTGATTTAACTATCGAATAAAAACAAGTGTTTCGATAGTCGATGATTTAACTATCGAAGAAAACAAGTGTTCATCCAATTATCAAACAATCACTTGAGCCCTTAATTAATATTCCATTAATTAAATCACTTTTCCATTTCTTTACCAATATTTGTTAACCAAATATTTTCAATAACCATATTGCCCTTTTACGCTATTTGGAAAACAATTCTGAATATCGCCTTCCTTTATTTTCTAAACTTTAGAAAATATATGCTACTCATAATTGGGAAATATTCCAATTACTTATCTCTTTTCCGATCTTGTTTATTTCTATACTTAGGAAATATTCTTTATTATATTTCCAAGCTTACACTTATTTGGGTTAAAACAGATGTTGTGTAAACATTGTTATGACAACCCAAATAGTATATTCAACTAACTCTCATCCAACATTGATCTTCGAGCCTGAAATCTTACTATATATTTGTCAATAATGAAATCAATCAAGTTGGGGTATAACTACCTCTCTGACCTTGACTGAATAACATTTATAACGTCAAAACAGATATGACTACTTACTCGAATAATCAATACCATACAACTACTTATTCACTTTTAAACACGTATACACTTTCTCTTTCTATTCTTACAGGATTTTATTCCAAGTCTTCTTTTATGATTTTACTATTCGATTCTTTAGTTTGTTTTCTTATCGACTTCTATACATATCAATACGTTGATTTCTAACTATCAAATTATCTTTTAAATATTCTAACTCCTTAAATTCCCAGAAAAATTCGCCATAACCTCCTTTGTACCGGGAGCATCGGGATATTTCAAATAGCCTCCCATGGCCCTTACCAATCCAAAAAGAAAAAGAAAAGCCAAGCGGCTAGCCGATACGGCGCATAAAATCTCTTATATGAATTAAATACGTACCTTTTGTCGAGCATTCTATTTATTTCACTTCTATACTTTATTCCAAACCTGTCTCCTGTATATCTATACCTGTCCAATTTATTTCAACTATACCTGATCATTTTAACTCAATTCAATCGTTTTAACTTAGTTCGTTAATTGATTTGCAAATCAACTGGTTTGCCTATTTCACCTTTTTATTTGAATATATCATGTTCAAATATATTTCAACTTAATTATAAACTAATCTAATTCTATTTCACTTCTATTATTCGAATTCTATATTATAAATCCCATTTGAATTTCTATATTCAAACTCCATTTGAATATATATATATATATATATTCAAATTCCTATTTCCAATTCTATTTGAATTTCATATTCACATTTCTATTTTAACTCTTTAAATTCTCTATTCAAAGTCTATTTCAAATTCTATTTGAATTCTATATTCAAATCTATTTCAAATTTATTTGAATTCTCTTTTCAAATGTTATATTCAAATTTATTTGAATTCTCTTTTCAAATTCTATATTCATAATTCAAATTCAATTCTATGCATTATTTATAAACAACGTTTATAACTTCACTTAAAATCCCACACTATATATTTATAAACAAAGTTTATAAATTCAATTCAAATCCCATATTTTAATTTATAAACAGAGTTTATAAATTCAATTCAAATCCCATATTTTAATTTATAAACAGAGTTTATAAATTCAATTCAAATCCAACATTATAAATTTATAAATAAAGTTTATAAATTCAATACTCATTTTATATATTTTCAAAACAAGTTAATATTTTCTATAGTTCATTAAAAATTCAAATTCTATTTAAAAAAATAGAATTCCCTTTTAAATCTCAAATAACCCTTTCATGATATTTTTATAAATCAATGTTCAAACCCCAGTGATATCTAAATACCCCAAATAGTCAGTTATCAAATGGCGGGATTTCTAACACATCATATATGACTGTATATATGCAAACAAATAAACAAACAGATAATATATTTTTGAGGAATCCTGTTGGATTCCTCCAACCTGTTTTTCCTGCATCCACAAATGTTAGTACATAAATTATACCCATCCTGCTTCGAGGCAGGATATCGCGGTATGAAGGTCATCCACTAATATATATTTGTGGGGCGCATAGGGAAATCATCCGCTATGAAACTGCGGGCATCCGCTAATGAGACTGCGGGAATCCAATCCAACCATCAACCCAATATATATATATATATATATAATAGTCAACAAATCCTAAATAACTAATATATTTAAAACAATCAGACATCATTCAAACAAGCAACACACAATTATTTTTAACGAAATAAAAATAATTCTAATTAAATAGGTGAGTGAGAATTTACTCACCGTGATTTTCCTTTGTCGAATATCCAATACCATTTGATTAATTAAATTCTTGGTTAATTCTGATTAACTCTAAATGTGTTCTTCATGCTTTTCCAACCTTGTATACATTAAATATATCGTACATAAGAATTTTAACTATATAAAATTAAGCGACTTAACTAAATAAATTATTAAATTTATACCTTAATCCATCTAATTTAACTTATAAATTTATTTATTTAAGAAAAAATTATAAAATTAATGACTTCATTAATTTTGATTTAAATCCCCTGGTTAGCTACTCTCCCCCCCCCCCCTTGTCTAAAGTTAACCAACTACTTTGCTAACCATTCAATGTTATTCTCTAAGCATATAACATAATTCTTTAATGGTTAAAATAATAAAATTACCTTAATTATTATCATTAAAATAAATTAATTACCTTGTATTAACTCTAACTCTTCTTCCTCCTTTTGAAAAACTACCTGGAGCAAATTAGCATGGTCGAACTCAGTTCCTTCCCGGATTTTGAAACTGAAACATGAAACCAACTCCTTTAAACATTCCATCGAACACCTAAGCCTCGTTCATCCATTCCCTACTTTTCCACTACTGAACCACCATACCTCATCGCACCATAAACAATTGAAGTGAACCACCAGATTTTCCCTGATACCACTCGAACTCTGTAATAACCCGGAAAATCTGGGCCAGTTTAAAATTTTTATTTTGGCAATTTTAGCGAATTTTGATTATTTTAAATAATATCGTCGGAAAATTTAATTTAAATAGAATTCGACGTATATATTATATACGTCGTCGTTAGAATATAAATATTTATATATAATTATAAATAGAATTGAAAATGGCGCGGTAGTTCGATAATTCGATTTCAAACTTCAATTGAATGTACCGGGTGCAAAACAATCCGGATTTTAGTGAAACCAAAAATAATGGAATCTAATTGGTAATATCTTTCTAACGAATCCGAAAAATCAAAATTTCGTAGCGGGAATCAAAAGAGATGTCCAGTTGAAAATTCTGAATAGTCGCTATGGAATTCAAGCCCTTAAAAATGGACATTTTGCAAATGACCTCGGATTTCGACGAAACCGGTTTTGTTGGGTCCGTGATGTCAAATTATTGCTAGGTTTCAAATTTCATAATTTTTCGAATCAATATGTGAGCGTGGCAAAGGAAAATGCGTTTGACCATTTTCAGTGGATTTTAATCGACTGGAAATTGGCCATTTCTCAAACGGTCTCAGAATTCGACGAAACTAGTTTTGTTAGGACCGTATCGTCAATACGGAGCTAGAAAATATTTTTCAGGAATTTTTAAAGTTCGTATGTGACCCCGGTAATTTGAAATGTACGTTTAAAATTCAATATAGTGATTTAAAGGTAAATTCAACGGAAACTGATCGTAACGATCGAATCAACCTACGATACGTATCCCATTGTGTTCGGAATGGGGGTAAAACGCTATGGACGACAGGCGGTGGACCTCGTTTAGAGGTCGTATGTAAAAGTACCTTTTTAGAAATTAAATAATTAAATTAAATAAAAAAAATATTTTCTCTTCCCCTTCATTACCCTCTGCCCCCCCCCCCCCCCCCCCGTTCTAAATTATTTGAACAGAAAAAAAAAACCGAGGCATCGAACGAAGGAGGCGGAGCTTTGCTCCACCGATCGTCGCACGCCCCAAGGCAGGCAGCCACCGCCGCCTAGCCTGGAGCCACCTCCTCCCCTTCCCTTCCTCGACACCGACGCGGATCCAAACCCCCCCATCCACAGGCGAAATCAAACCCCCCCTGAAGCCACGACCGCCCAAACGCCTCCGCCTGGTCCTTCCTCCAACCGCCGACCACCAGGCAGCGGCCGCCCTCCTCCGACGCGGATCCGAACCCCCCCTTTTTTCTGTAAGTTTTTTTTATTTTATTTATTTATATTATTTTTAGTTTAAATACTGTTTGTTTTTTTTAGGTTTTAAAACTGAATTTTATAAAGGGTTTAAAACTGAATTTTATAAAGATTTAAAACTGAATTATATAAAGCATATAAAACTGATTTTAATTTTAAGTTAAAAGAAAAAATTTCGAATTTTAAATAGGAAAAGATTTGATCTTTAAATTGGAAGAGACGGAATTTTTATTAAGAAATAAAAATGGGATTTTTATATATTGAACTTCGAGTTAAAAATGGGATTTTTATATATTGAACTTCGAAATAAAAATATGATTTTTATATATTGAACTTCGAAATAAAAATATGATTTTTATATATTGAATAGCGAAGTAAAATTCGATTTTTACATATGTAGTGAAAGCGGACAACGGAAGCGACAAAAGGCGAGTTGGCGAAGATTTCCTGCATTAGAAGTGCCGTGGAGTTTGGATAGCTATCAGTGAGAATTTCTCACCTTTCAATTTATTTTTTTCTAGTTATATATATATATACTAGGATGCAGACGGTGCTTAGTAGCACCCGACACAATCGTCCACAGACCATGGACTTGTTTGTTTGGCTGTGTTGTTAGTTAGATTATTTGAGTTGATTTGAATTGTTTGGTGAAATGAAATTGATATGATTGATGTGTGAATGGCGTGGGCCTTCACTAGACCGGGGATAAGGCTAGGCCTCGTCCCGTTTCTAGTATCGTGCCGTTATGCCGCCGAAATTTTCTAAAATATGTTAGAAAAATAAAAATATCATTTTATTGAATAAATGAATTGAATAGAAATTCATATGTTGGAATAAAATGTTTTGTCGTTAAAAATATAATTTTTAACGTGAATGTGAATAAATAAAATATTCATTTACAAACCGGACGGTTTGTTTATGTACACCTATTTGAATGACATTGATTGGGTCGATAAATTTTACACATCGCCCAACAGCACAAATAAAATATGTGTTTGATTGTTTGAAACCCCACACGGGTGTTGGGATGAAATTTGAAGTTCACTCATCCTGATTGATTAAATATGTCGATCGATTGATTGACAGGCTGTTATAAGCGTTAGATATTTATATTTGATGCTTATACAGTGTAGTGCACTTTGGTTGATGGTTGATTATTTTTCAATGCTATTATATACATGTGTTGTATGGAAATCCATATAATTAATTTTATATGGTAATTGATTGGGCCTCATTCCAATTTGAAAAATAAAGAAAATTTGAAAATAGAAATTATGAAGCCGTGTTGATTAGATTGACGCCATTTTGACGTGAACGATATTTATATCGATTTTATTCATTTTAAAATGAATATTGAAAAGTGATTTCGAAATCGACGATTTCGAAATGAATTGAATTGAAAACGATTTCGAAATGAATTGAATTGAAAACGATTTCGAAATGAATTGAATTGAAAACGATTTCGAAATGAATTGAATTGAAAACGATTTCGAAATAAATTGAATTGAAAACGATTTCGAAATGAATTGAATTGTAAAGGATTTCGAAATGAATTAAATTGAAAACGATTTCGAAATGAATTGAGTTGAAAACGAATTCAAATTGAATTGAAAGCAAATTGAAATGAATTCAAATTGAATTGAAATTTGAATAGAATAGAAATGAATTTTAAAACGAATTTATAAAGAAGAATTCAATTTTGATTTGAATTGAAATGGAAGTTGAGATTGCTTTTGAAACGAATATTAAAACTATTTATATAATTCGTTTTAAATAGAAATCGACGAAATATATATTATATATATTATATATATAATATAATGGCCTGAATAGAACGCGCCGCGCCGCGGCAGTTCGTGAATTTCGACCATTCATTTCAAACGGACATTACGGGAGATCCGACCGTCGGATTCTCCTGAAACCGGAACCGTTGGGTTCGTATCGAAAAGAGCTTTCTAACGAATATTAGAAATTTGAAATCTAACGGTTGGATTTGGAGTTACGTCCAAATCAAATTTGAAAAAGGTCGTTGTAAGTGCAGTTCGATGGCCATTGATGGAAATCGACTATACGGGCCTTGATAAAATTATTAAAAATAGAAGTAATTTGTGTAAAATCATAAGAAATGATTTGTGAAGATTTAGGATGAAAAACTCCATATTTGAAAAGATAAAAATAGATTTTTATCGAAATGAACTAGTTTTGAACTAGAATTATAATCCTATTTATTTTTAAATAAATAAATTGAATTTGAAAAGGGTTTTGAAAATAACCAAAATTTCCAATGATTGCATTGGAGTGGATTTGAATGGAAATTGTCTTCGGAATATTTCGATGTTGGAATTCGTGATTATACAGATGTTGTTATGGAAATTTGAAAGATATATATTTATATCGTTATTTCCAATACGACATTTGTTAGTCGTAGAATTTGATATTGAATATAAGCCGATATATTTTCTATTCAGAGCCTTGTATTGAATATCAAATGTGATTTGGGTTTGTCGTGAATGGTGTCTTCACTAACACTGTTCTTGAACCCAGTTGAGAAAAGATTAAATCTTTTTATATAGATTTAATGAAGTGTACCAATTAAACGATATTTAATTGGAATTGAATTGGTATTGATTTTTGGGTTTATCGTGAACAGTGTTTTAAATAACACTTGTTCTTTAACCCGATAATTAATGGAATGTGATTTTGGGTTTATCGTGAACCGTGTTTTAAATGGCACTGATTCTTTAACCCAGTTAAAGATTAAAACTAAGTGGAGTTTTAATGAATCTTTAATTAGATTGAAATGATCGAAAATGGAGTATCACCAGTTTTGCTCCAGGCGATGGTTAAATCTTTAATCAGATTTGAACGTGAAATGGTAATTGAATTTACCGATAACACTGTGGTGTTAGATATGAAGTATTACCAGTTTTACTTCATGGGATGAATAGGTTGGGATTGGGAAATAAAACAAATGATTACTTCGGTGTGGTTCGCTAATCCCGACTAGTTTGAATTGATATTCAAAGGAGATTAAAGAATAAATTTAAAGAATTTATCTTGGATAAAATTAATGGGAACTTTTCCCAAAGTATAGGAATATTTGAATAAAAGAATATTCTGAATTGGAATGAGGCGTATGTTGTGTTTGTGTAACACTTTTATAATATATACGCGAGTTATTCAGAAAGACCGGGTTTATCCCATTCTGAATAACTGATTCGACGTGGTGTCGAAGATGAAGACGGTGGTCGAAGACCGGAAGTCTTCACGTCGTTTGGGTGATAACTGATGATCTTGATTGGGCTGTACACCCAAGAAGATGGAAACAGTTGGTGATCGTCCAGACGTACTTGGAGATCGATGGATATGCGGGGTACTAGGTGCCTCCGGTTTCGTTCAGCCCCAGAACGGACTTGTAAATGGACTGTGTGTCTGACATTGGATTTTAGTCCGTGTGATTGATCTCTATTAAATATATATCTGCTTGGCGGCGGAGAATTTATTCTCTTGCTTAACGCCCTTCTCTGAGACGTACGAGCTCAGGGGTTATATATTGATGGATATCAAACGCATGGAGTGAATTGCCTGTGTGGCATGCCTAAGTGGCAATTGATCGAGGCTTCTGTTGAAAAGCAAAGTCTTGTGGTGATGATCAAAGCACGGCCTTTGTGGCATAGCTTTGTGTAACGTTTGCTTCGCGAGTTTCACACCCGGTATGAACCAAAAACGGGAGAAGGACCTCAGGGAGGGCCTACGTTTCCTCCTAGCTAAAAGTGGCGTCAGTGGTTTTACACGCCCTGACGAGTTTGACTTATGTGGTTGTTGCTGTTGCGAGGCGCCTCGGTTAGATCGGACGATCCGGGTCCGATGGAGTCATTCGTTGGCTCGCTTACGCCCCAAAGGGCGGCGAAACGTAGTGCTCAGGCATTTTAATCCACATCGGTGGACCGGCCCTGACGATCCAAGGGTCGATGCGTTCTGATCCTGAGACTCGGGCTAGGCAGTCTCGAATCGGTTGAGGACTATCTTTTGCCTCGGTTCATAGACGGAAATCCAATTTCCAAATACGTGAGTTTGCGATTTTGATTGTATAACCTATATATGGCGACATAGTGGTATGGGGCATTCATGCCGCCTATGATTGATACTTATGATTTGAAGTTGTTTTATACACTATACACTTATAATAGTATCAAATGGTTTCTTTTAAACGTATCAAGCATTCTTGGCTATTATAAGGTAAAAACCCTATCCCCCGGCTTGCGTTGCATTGTGTGATAGGACCTGGGTCTTATAATAGCTTCAATCTTCTTTATTTAGCATTGCGCTGTTGTTTTATGCACTGGTATTCTTGGGAGGAAACCCGTTCCGTGTTATACGGCGTGGTCCCTTGATTTACCTAACTTTAAAAATAAAGATTAATTGTTTTAGTTCTCACACCAGTCCCATGACTGACCTGGAGTTTATTGTTTTAACCTAAACTCTGGGTGCCCCTATTTTGACACGGGCAGCTAGTAGTTTTGGTTTTGCAGATTTATATTCACAGGATCCTGGTTTACAGCTGGAACGATATCCGGAAAGCTTTGTATCCGTATATCTCATTCTAGTTGTGTATTGTATTATTTTTCCGCTGATATGTATTTAAATGTAATTTAAATCTCTGATATTTCTGTGTAATATTCATTTATACTCTGTATATTTTTGTAATCTGATGCATTGTTGTAATATACAATGAAATGTTCTTCCGTATGCGTCCTTTTGTGTGTTGTTCTCGAACTATCCGACGCTTTCCTTTACGGGGAAGTTACGGGTCGTTACACGTGGTATCAGAGCTTTGGTTTACCAAGCTCAGAGAACAAGACACATTAGAACCATACGAAAGAATTCATCAGAAATTGGATTAGTAATATCCAATGAGAATGACTCGTTAGAGATAGGATCAGTAGTATCCTAGAACGAGTGTGAAGAGTATATTTTTAAAATGAAAACAAATTTTTGTTTTGAAAATTTAAATCACTTATTCGTATTTGATTGTTTATTTATATTGATTAGGACAGTCCAGTATATAAAGATTTTGCATATACGCCTTGCAAACGTGTATTTGAAATTTTAATATACTGGATAGATATAGAATTACACTCTAGTCGCCCGGGGGTGATTCTGATGATTGATATATCATCATCAGAATTTATATTCGAGTGACGAACGTGCAACATCTATATATTTCCTATTGACTGGTGTGAGAACCAAAAATTAGATAGGACCTATTGTTGTGATTTGGCATCAAAAATTTGATTTTTGTATATGTATCAAAATTATGAATTTGAAACGATAAATTCACTAATTGATTGATGTTTGTGTTGTTTGTTTAATTGTTTAATAATTTTGAACCTTTATGCCTAACTAAATCACATATTGAATTATATTGAAAATTGGTCGCATTTGCTTGTATATACATATACTTACATTGAACAGGCCATAGCAAGGAGGCTAGAGCAGAGAATAAAATTTGTTTGCCCGACAAATAGGTACATGTTTACTACATAATTTACTGTTTTGTTTGGGTGATGATGATTTTATGAGCCTATTGGCTAGCCGCTTGGCTTTTTCTTTTTCTTTTTGAGATCTGAAGGACCGGGGAAGCTATTTGAAATTCCCCGATGCTCCCGGTGCAGGGGAGGTTATGGCGAAATTTTTCAAAAATTTAGGGTGTTAGCCAAATTTTTGAAGAATTTGAAAATTCTCAGAAATCGAAAAGTTGGGGAATGAAAGCCAGATCGAACGTAGAGTTGAATTATCAAACCACTTTCGACTTTGTTCCTTTTCGGGGACGAAAAGTTTTAAGTGGGAGATTGTAATAACCCGGAAAATCTGGGCCAGTTTAAAATTTTTATTTTGGCAATTTTAGCGAATTTTGATTATTTAAAATGAATTATTTTAAATAATATCGTCGGAAAATTTAATTTAAATAGAATTCGACGTATATATTATATACGTCGTCGTTAGAATATAAATATTTATATATAATTATAAATAGAATTGAAAATGGCGCGGTAGTTCGATAATTCGATTTCAAACTTCAATTGAATGTACCGGGTGCAAAACAATCCGGATTTTAGTGAAACCAAAAATAATGGAATCTAATTGGTAATATCTTTCTAACGAATCCGAAAAATCAAAATTTCGTAGCGGGAATCAAAAGAGATGTCCAGTTGAAAATTCTGAATAGTCGCTATGGAATTCAGGCCCTTAAAAATGGACATTTTGCAAATGACCTCGGATTTCGACGAAACCAGTTTTGTTGGGTCCGTGATGTCAAATTATTGCTAGGTTTCAAATTTCATAATTTTTCGAATCAATATGTGAGCGTGGCAAAGGAAAATGCGTTTGACCATTTTTAGTGGATTTTAATCGACTGGAAATTGGCCATTTCTCAAACGGTCTCAGAATTCGACGAAACTAGTTTTGTTAGGACCGTATCGTCAATACGGAGCTAGAAAATATTTTTCAGGAATTTTTAAAGTTCGTATGTGACCCCGGTAATTTGAAATGTACGTTTAAAATTCAATATAGTGATTTAAAGGTAAATTCAACGGAAACTGATCGTAACGATCGAATCAACCTACGATACGTATCCCATTGTGTTCGGAATGGGGGTAAAACGCTATGGACGACAGGCGGTGGACCTCGTTTAGAGGTCGTATGTAAAAGTACCTTTTTAGAAATTAAATAATTAAATTAAATTAAAAAAAATATTTTCTCTTCCCCTTCATTACCCTCTGCCCCCCCCCCCCCCCCCCCCCGTTCTAAATTATTTGAACAGAAAAAAAAACCGAGGCATCGAACGAAGGAGGCGGAGCTTTGCTCCACCGATCGTCGCACGCCCCAAGGCAGGCAGCCACCGCCGCCTAGCCTGGAGCCACCTCCTCCCCTTCCCTTCCTCGACACCGACGCGGATCCAAACCCCCCCATCCACAGGCGAAATCGAACCCCCCCTGAAGCCACGACCGCCCAAACGCCTCCGCCTGGTCCTTCCTCCAACCGCCGACCACCAGGCAGCGGCCGCCCTCCTCCGACGCGGATCCAAACCCCCCCTTTTTTCTGTAAGTTTTTTTTATTTTATTTATTTATATTATTTTTAGTTTAAATACTGTTTGTTTTTTTTAGGTTTTAAAACTGAATTTTATAAAGGGTTTAAAACTGAATTTTATAAAGATTTAAAACTGAATTATATAAAGCATATAAAACTGATTTTAATTTTAAGTTAAAAGAAAAAAATTCGAATTTTAAATAGGAAAAGATTTGATCTTTAAATTGGAAGAGACGGAATTTTTATTAAGAAATAAAAATGGGATTTTTATATATTGAACTTCGAGTTAAAAATGGGATTTTTATATATTGAACTTCGAAATAAAAATATGATTTTTATATATTGAACTTCGAAATAAAAATATGATTTTTATATATTGAATAGCGAAGTAAAATTCGATTTTTACATATGTAGTGAAAGCGGACAACGGAAGCGACAAAAGGCGAGTTGGCGAAGATTTCCTGCATTAGAAGTGCCGTGGAGTTTGGATAGCTATCAGTGAGAATTTCTCACCTTTCAATTTATTTTTTTCTAGTTATATATATATATACTAGGATGTAGACGGTGCTTAGTAGCACCCGACACAATCGTCCACAGACCATGGACTTGTTTGTTTGGCTGTGTTGTTAGTTAGATTATTTGAGTTGATTTGAATTGTTTGGTGAAATGAAATTGATATGATTGATGTGTGAATGGCGTGGGCCTTCACTAGACCGGGGATAAGGCTAGGCCTCGTCCCGTTTCTAGTATCGTGCCGTTATGCCGCCGAAATTTTCTAAAATATGTTAGAAAAATAAAAATATCATTTTATTGAATAAATGAATTGAATAGAAATTCATATGTTGGAATAAAATGTTTTGTCGTTAAAAATATAATTTTTAACGTGAATGTGAATAAATAAAATATTCATTTACAAACCGGACGGTTTGTTTATGTACACCTATTTGAATGACATTGATTGGGTCGATAAATTTTACACATCGCCCAACAGCACAAATAAAATATGTGTTTGATTGTTTGAAACCCCACACGGGTGTTGGGATGAAATTTGAAGTTCACTCATCCTGATTGATTAAATATGTCGATCGATTGATTGACAGGCTGTTATAAGCGTTAGATATTTATATTTGATGCTTATACAGTGTAGTGCACTTTGGTTGATGGTTGATTATTTTTCAATGCTATTATATACATGTGTTGTATGGAAATCCATATAATTAATTTTATATGGTAATTGATTGGGCCTCATTCCAATTTGAAAAATAAAGAAAATTTGAAAATAGAAATTATGAAGCCGTGTTGATTAGATTGACGCCATTTTGACGTGAACGATATTTATATCGATTTTATTCATTTTAAAATGAATATTGAAAAGTGATTTCGAAATCGACGATTTTGAAATGAATTGAATTGAAAACGATTTCGAAATGAATTGAATTGAAAACGATTTCGAAATGAATTGAATTGAAAACGATTTCGAAATGAATTGAATTGAAAACGATTTCGAAATGAATTGAATTGAAAACGATTTCGAAATGAATTGAATTGAAAATGATTTCGAAATAAATTGAATTGAAAACGATTTCGAAATGAATAGAATTGAAAAGGATTTCGAAATGAATTAAATTGAAAACGATTTCGAAATGAATTGAGTTGAAAACGAATTCAAATTGAATTGAAAGCAAATTGAAATGAATTCAAATTGAATTGAAATTTGAATAGAATAGAAATGAATTTTAAAACGAATTTATAAAGAAGAATTCAATTTTGATTTGAATTGAAATGGAAGTTGAGATTGCTTTTGAAACGAATATTAAAACTATTTATATAATTCGTTTTAAATAGAAATCGACGAAATATATATTATATATATTATATATATAATATAATGGCCTGAATAGAACGCGCCGCGCCGCGGCAGTTCGTGAATTTCGACCATTCATTTCAAACGGACATTACGGGAGATCCGACCGTCGGATTCTCTTGAAACCAGAACCATTGGGTTCGTATCGAAAAGAGCTTTCTAACGAATATTAGAAATTTGAAATCTAACGGTTGGATTTGGAGTTACGTCCAAATCAAATTTGAAAAAGGTCGCTGTAAGTGCAGTTCGATGGCCATTGATGGAAATCGACTATACGGGCCTTGATAAAATTATTAAAAATAGTAGTAATTTGTGTAAAATCATAAGAAATGATTTGTGAAGATTTGGGATGAAAAACTCCATATTTGAAAAGATAAAAATAGATTTTTATCGAAATGAACTAGTTTTGAACTAGAATTATAATCCTATTTATTTTTAAATAAATAAATTGAATTTGAAAAGGGTTTTGAAAATAACCAAAATTTCCAATGATTGCATTGGAGTGGATTTGAATGGAAATTGTCTTCGGAATATTTCGATGTTGGAATTCGTGATTATACAGATGTTGTTATGGAAATTTGAAAGATATATATTTATATCGTTATTTCCAATACGACATTTGTTAGTCGTAGAATTTGATATTGAATATAAGCCGATATATTTTCTATTCAGAGCCTTGTATTGAATATCAAATGTGATTTGGGTTTGTCGTGAATGGTGTCTTCACTAACACTGTTCTTGAACCCAGTTGAGAAAAGATTAAATCTTTTTATATAGATTTAATGAAGTGTACCAATTAAACGATATTTAATTGGAATTGAATTGGTATTGATTTTTTGGTTTATCGTGAACAGTGTTTTAAATAACACTTGTTCTTTAACCCGATAATTAATGGATTGTGATTTTGGGTTTATCGTGAACCGTGTTTTAAATGGCACTGATTCTTTAACCCAGTTAAAGATTAAAACAAAGTGGAGTTTTAATGAATCTTTAATTAGATTGAAATGATCGAAAATGGAGTATCACCAGTTTTGCTCCAGGCGATGGTTAAATCTTTAATCAGATTTGAACGTGAAATGGTAATTGAATTTACCGATAACACTGTGGTGTTAGATATGAAGTATTACCAGTTTTACTTCATGGGATGAATAGGTTGGGATTGGGAAATAAAATAAATGATTACTTCGGTGTGGTTCGCTAATCCCGACTAGTTTGAATTGATATTCAAAGGAGATTAAAGAATAAATTTAAAGAATTTATCTTGGATAAAATTAATGGGAACTTTTCCCAAAGTATAGGAATATTTGAATAAAAGAATATTCTGAATTGGAATGAGGCGTATGTTGTGTTTGTGTAACACTTTTATAATATATACGCGAGTTATTCAGAAAGACCGGGTTTATCCCATTCTGAATAACTGATTCGACGTGGTGTCGAAGATGAAGACGGTGGTCGAAGACCGGAAGTCTTCACGTCGTTTGGGTGATAACTGATGATCTTGATTGGGCTGTACACCCAAGAAGATGGAAACAGTTGGTGATCGTCCAGACGTACTTGGAGATCGATGGATATGCGGGGTACTAGGTGCCTCCGGTTTCGTGTAGCCCCAGAACGGACTTGTAAATGGACTGTGTGTCTGACATTGGATTTTAGTCCGTGTGATTGATCTCTATTAAATATATATCTGCTTGGCGGCGGAGAATTTATTCTCTTGCTTAACGCCCTTCTCTGAGACGTACGAGCTCAGGGGTTATATATTGATGGATATCAAACGCATGGAGTGAATTGCCTGTGTGGCATGCCTAAGTGGCAATTGATCGAGGCTTCTGTTGAAAAGCAAAGTCTTGTAGTGATGATCAAAGCACGGCCTTTGTGGCATAGCTTTGTGTAACGTTTGCTTCGCGAGTTTCACACCCGGTATGAACCAAAAACGGGACAAGGACCTCAGGGAGGGCCTACGTTTCCTCCTAGCTAAAAGTGGCGTCAGTGGTTTTACACGCCCTGACGAGTTTGACTTATGTGGTTGTTGCTGTTGCGAGGCGCCTCGGTTAGATCGGACGATCCGGGTCCGATGGAGTCATTCGTTGGCTCGCTTACGCCCCAAAGGGCGGCGAAACGTAGTGCTCAGGCATTTTAATCCACATCGGTGGACCGGCCCTGACGATCCAAGGGTCGATGCGTTCTGATCCTGAGACTCGGGCTAGGCAGTCTCGAATCGGTTGAGGACTATCTTTTGCCTCGGTTCATAGACGGAAATCCAATTTCCAAATACGTGACTTTGCGATTTTGATTGTATAACCTATATATGGCGACATAGTGGTATGGGGCATTCATGCCGCCTATGATTGATACTTATGATTTGAAGTTGTTTTATACACTATACACTTATAATAGTATCAAATGGTTTCTTTTAAACGTATCAAGCATTCTTGGCTATTATAAGGTAAAAACCCTATCCTCCGGCTTGCGTTGCATTGTGTGATAGGACCTGGGTCTTATAATAGCTTCATTCTTCTTTATTTAGCATTACGCTATTGTTTTATGCACTGGTATTCTTGGGAGGAAACCCGTTCCGTGTTATACGGCGTGGTCCCTTGATTTACCTAACTTTAAAAATAAAGATTAATTGTTTTAGTTCTCACACCAGTCCCATGACTGACCTGGAGTTTATTGTTTTAACCTAAACTCTGGGTGCCCCTATTTTGACACGGGCAGCTAGTAGTTTTGGTTTTGCAGATTTATATTCACAGGATCCTGGTTTACAGGTGGAACGATATCCGGAAAGCTTTGTATCCGTATATCTCATTCTAGTTGTGTATTGTATTATTTTTCCGCTGATATGTATTTAAATGTAATTTAAATCTCTGATATTTCTGTGTAATATTCATTTATACTCTGTATATTTTTGTAATCTGATGCATTGTTGTAATATACAATGAAATGTTCTTCCGTATGCGTCCTTTTGTGTGTTGTTCTCGAACTATCCGACGCTTTCCTTTACGGGGAAGTTACGGGTCGTTACAAACTCTCCCCCCCCCCCCCTCCCCCAACCACTTACTGTTATAAACGCGATATCCACTTTGACCCTTTATACTCCATCGCGACTTCAGTTTTTGACCTTCCAGAAATCGCACTCCCTAATACCACTCAGGTGTTCAAACCCCCGACGGTCCACTAGCAGACCAACTCGCCCCCTTATCTCCCTTCTGAATCGCCTGTGTTTCCTAATCATAACTCGCGAAGCCCAAGTTCAATGATCCCCAAAACGTTTCGCACTGTCCAGGATTGAATCGTGAGAAGCTTTTGATTTTCGATTTTGGGTTTGTTTTGATTTTTGAATGAGGAGTGGGCCATTTAATTTCTCTTAAGGGAATGAACAGAAGAAAATAGAAAGGATAAATGGGAGGGCCATCACGATTTTATACAGGAAGGGTGGGGTTTTGTTTTGAGCAGCGAGGCAAATCTTTTGTGGAGTGGAAGAGGAGAATGTGTTCCCCTTTTCTCCTTTTGATTTGTGCGGCCATTTCTTTTCCTCCTTGTTTTATTTCTGTCCACAACAAAAGAAATTTTATTTATTTTAATTAGTTTAAAAACTGTGTCCTTTAATTAAAATACTCCATGGTCCTGAACTCCTTTCTGAACCCAACCACTGTCCTTCCTAGGGTTAAACCACTATTCTGAACCCATTGGAATAGGTCACGAAGTTCAATTCGATCATCTATGAAAGATATTAATTTAAATTGATATAAATCAAACTTTAAAACAGTAAATTCTGTGAAAATTAATTAATATTATTATTCGAATTCAAACAGAAGTCTGAACT
Source organism: Allium sativum (assembly GCA_030737875.1). Lineage (NCBI taxonomy): Eukaryota > Viridiplantae > Streptophyta > Magnoliopsida > Asparagales > Amaryllidaceae > Allium > Allium sativum. The sequence continues at coordinate 837,618,626 of CM060924.1, forward strand.
GTATTAAATTCAGTTGTAAATCTCGAACTAAATTATATTTTCGCATAACGATGATTTAATATATATTCGATATTAAATCGAAATTGATTATTAAATTAATAACTTAATAAAAATTCCATTTATATTTATTCACCCAATATTTAAATCCATATTATATATTTTAAAATTAACCCATAAGAATCTGGGTCATTACAATCTTCCCCACTTAAAATAATTTCGTCCTCGAAATTTCTAAGGTAGAAAAAGTGCTACAAACCCATTTGTCTTTTCAAAACTTATTTATGTTGATACTCAACATTTCCAACTTCCTTACGTAACTCTCTTTTGAATAAATCCCTATTCGATAACTCCTCCCTTAGAATAACTATATTCGATAATCTCTCTTTCGAATAACTATCGAAAACCTTTCTTCGAATAAACTATATTCGATTTACTCTATTCAATATACTCTTATCAACTAACTATATTTGATTAGCTGAATTCGAATAACAATTATTCGATAAATTCTAATTGAATAACTAATATTCAATTAACTCTACGGATTAACCCTAACTGGTTAATTCTTGCTCTAATCGATTTATTCTAACTCTAATCGATTATTTCTAACTCTAATCGACTTCTCCTATTCGAATAACTCCTATTGGATAATGTTTGTTCATTTATAAAGATTTACTTTTAGTAACAGTTCTTCACTTTATAAATGTTCTCTTTAATAACGTTACTTCACTTATACAAGTGTTGTGTACCCCTTCTATTTAAAACTATCGGTGTTAAAATCCAATATCTCTTCTCTATATTAGTTCAGACTTATATATTCCATTTATCGAATGATAAATATTTAATTGAATTTATAAACTGCCATTTTATAAATTAATCTTTTCTATTTATCTGTTATAACATATTTCCATTTTCTATTCATCTTCTAAATGTTCCTTTGATTAAATTCTATTTATTTAACAAATAATATCTCATTTATAACATTCTACTTATTTTCTATAAATAAATATTTCCATTTAATCTATTTGTAAATGTTTTACAAATATTCCCTTTTAAATTCTATTTGTAAATGTTTTACAAATATTTCTCCTTCTATTTGTTTGCACATACTTCCTTTGTATTTGTGTTACAAATATATTTCCTTTATATTTGTTTTACAAATATATTTTCTTTTTAACTCTTTTGGTTTTTCCTTTATTCACACCCAATTCATATTTCATTCACATTGATTTTACTCAATTTATTCATTTTGATCCATTAAACTTACTTAAGTTAAATTTAATTTCAATCATTCAAATTCCCAGGGTTTTTATTTCAAAACTCCTTTGAAGTAATAAAAATATATACATATTTTTATATCCATCTCAAATTCAAAACATTTGAATTTTTAAACCACCTGTTTTCTTTTCAAACAAATTTTCCATCAAAAACTTTTCTAAGGCAGCAATTCATCACTTAGGAACTCGAAAATGAACACTGATGATGTTGCGACCATCATCAGAATTGTTTCCCAGCCACTGAAGTGAGTTCAGTGCTATATTTCTTTCAAACTCCATTTAGAAAAATATTTTTCAAACTCCTAGGATTTTAAATTCTGAATTCTCGTTGGAATTAAATTCCAATTCATCTCATTTGTATATATTTTGTTCTTATACAAATTCTATTGGTTATATATATAACTATTTCAGTTTTTATAATCTAATTCTATTATAATCCTAACAATCAACTCAACTATTTAAAAACAATATCATGTCCAATCTTCTGTTCAAGTGTTTATAAACTCCTATCGACATCGTGGCGTCCCCCAATTCGATCAGAATTCATAATTCACTCAACAGACTAGTCAACACAATATAAAACAGTTTTTGTATCAAATAACAAATACGCTCTCTCGTATATATATACACACTCAACTCATTCAAGGATACTACTGATCCTATCTCTAATGAGCTCAACTCCACAAAGCCTAGGTGTTCGCTCAACCTAAGCTCTGATACCAACTGTAATGACACGCAAATCCATAATATTAGAGTTGACTATATACATCATACGTCCAACCCAAATATCACGAAAATACGAAACATTTTTTTTAGAAGAAAAAGGTAGAAGAAGAACAGAAACAACAACACAGAATCTCACATCGCAGCGGAACAAAATATAATATATCATATCTTTTGAAATACAAACTTTGTACTGTATACACATACACTATTCAGAGTACAACAATTACAACACAGCGGAACAAAACTCTATATAACTAACGCTGAAGCCTCCTGCTCCAAGCTCCTTTAGATAGATCTATAAAATCCTGAACTACTTGACTGCCCATACAAATTTAGGCATCCAAGAGTTTAGGTAAAATAAAACAAATAAACTCCGGGTCAGTCAGGGAACTGGTATGAGTAAACAGTTTACAACAGTTCAGAAACTAAATGATATCTCATAAGACCACGACGTATAACACGGAACCGGTTTTTCCCTTATGAGAATCCAAACACTTGATTTAATATTCAAAATCCCTTTGAAAGGAACGATAATCTTTATATCAAAACTCTTTTGATATTATAATAATGTCTAAATCAAGTAAATAACAATCTAGTGGAACGTTTGCATCTCACGTTCCATAGATATAATATACAATCAAAACCGCAAGCACTTATTTGGTAATGGATTTCCAACTATAACAAGGTATGGAACCACCTTCCGCTTGTATATCTCTAGAGGAGAATACACCGAGTTCAACAAGAACATCTTGCAACTCAGCCACACATGACCAACCACTCATTTCGCTTGAGTATATCGAATGTATATCACCAACGGTTGTGATCAGCAACCGTTTCCCGAATGGGACAGCATCAACAATAGATTTTTAGAAGTAAACGAAACTCTAGATCAGGTGATTATACACCCTAATAGGTGCGACCTACATAGCCATGCTGCCTGCCCGATTTCTGTCATTTACCGGTTGTTGAGGCCAGAGGCTGCGCTTTATCATCACATCAGATTCACTTCGAATGCCACATTGTCAGATCAATCGAAAATCACTAACTGACGTCTACAACAGTACATTACGTGTTAGCTAAAGAAGTTTCCTTCTCCGCTTCCACACTTGGTACAGTTGAAGAAATCATTGTACGTGACCTTTCTGGAAATGCTCTATCAGACATTCATCCATACAAGTCATCCAGGAACATGATGAACCGAAGGCACAATTTCTATTAACAGAAAAAGTCCTTGCACTCTACTCCGTCTTCAATTATCTTTGGCATATATGATTCGCAAAGCTTATGCCAATACAGAGTGGTTCTTTGGATAATAATCCAACCGGTCTCTCCATATTGACAACGATGGTCAAAACTTCGATAGTCTGTGATTTAACTATCGAATAAAAACAAGTGTTTCGATAGTCGATGATTTAACTATCGAAGAAAACAAGCGTTCATCCAATTATCAAACAATCACTTGAGCCCTTAATTAATATTCCATTAATTAAATCACTTTTCCATTTCTTTACCAATATTTGATAACCAAATATTTTCAATAACCTTATTGCCCTTTTACGCTATTTGGAAAACTTTTCAAATATCGCCTTCCTTTATTTTCTAAACTTTAGAAAATATATGCTATTCATAATTGGGAAATATTCCAATTACTTGTCTCTTTTCCAATCCTGTTTACTTCTATACTTAGGAAATATTCTTTATTACATTTCCAAGCTTACACTTATTTGGGTTAAAACAGATGTTGTGTAAAATATCGTTACGACAACCACATAGTATATTCAACTAACTCTCATCCAACATTGATCTTCGAGCCTGAAATTTTACTATTTATTTTTTAATAATGAAATCAATCAAGTTGGGGTATAACAACCTCTCAGACCTTGATTGAATAACATTTATAACGTCAAAACAGATATGACTACTTACTCGAATAATCAATACCACACAACTACTTATTCACTTTTAAACGCGTATACACTTTCTCTTTCTATTCTTACAGGATTTTATTCCTAATCTTCTTTTATGATTTTACTATTCTATTCTTTAGTTTGTTTTCTTATCGACTTCTATACATATTGATACGTTGATTTCTAACTATCAAATTATCTTAAAAATATTCTAACTCCTTAAATTCCCGGAAAAATTCGCCATAACCTCCTTTGTACCGGGAGCATCGGGATATTTCAAATAGCCTCCCATGGCCCTTACCACTCCATAAAGAAAAAGAAAAGCCAAGCAGCTAGCCGATACGGCGCATAAAATCTCATATATGAATTAAATGCGTACCTTTTGTCGAGCATTCTATTTATTTCACTTCTATACTTTATTCCAAACCTGTCTCCTGTATATCTATACCTGTCCAATTTATTTCAACTATACCTTATCGTTTTAACTCAATTCAATCGTTTTAACTTAGTTCGTTAATTGATTTGCAAATTAACTGGTTTGCCTATTTAACCTTTTTATTTGAATATATCATGTTCAAATATATTTCAACTTAATTATAAACTAATCTAATTCTATTTCACTTCTATTATTCAAATTCTATATTATAAATCCCATTTGAATTTCTATATTCAAATTCCATTTGAATATATATGTTCAAATTCCTATTTCCAATTCTATTTGAATTTCATATTCACATTTCCATTTTAACTCTTTAAATTCTATATTCAAAGTCTATTTCAAATTCTATTTGAATTCTATATTCAAATCTATTTCGAGTTCTATTTGAATTCTCTATACAAATCTATTTCAAGTTCTGTTTGAATTCTCTTTTCAAATCTATTTCAAATTTATTTGAATTCTCTTTTCAAATTCTATATTCAAATTTATTTGAATTCTCTTTTCAAATTCTATATTCAAATTTCAAATTCAATTCTATGCATTGTTTATAAACAACGTTTATAACTTCATTTAAAATCCCACACTATATATTTATAAACAAAGTTTATAAATTCAATTCAAATCCCATATTTTAATTTATAAACGGAGTTTATAAATTCAATTTAAATCTCATATTTTAATTTATAAACAAAGTTTATAAATTCAATTCAAATCCAACATTATAAATTTATAAACAAAGTTTATAAATTGAATACTCGTTTTATATATCTTCAAAACAAGTTAATATTTTCTATAGTTCATTGAAAATTCAAATTCTATTTAAAAAAAATAGAATTCCCTTTTAAATCTCAAATATCCCTTTCAGGATATTTTTATAAATCAATGTTCAAACCCCAATGATGTCTAAATACCCCCAAACAGTCAGTTATCAAATCACGGGATTTCTAACACATCATATATGAAAGTATATATGCAAATAAATAAACAAACAGATAATATATTTTTGAGGAATCCTGTTGGATTCCTCCAACCTGTTTTTCCTACATCCACAGACGTTAGCACATAAATAATACCAATCCTTCTTCGAGGCAGGATATCGCGGTATGAAGGTCATCCACTAATATATATTTATGGGGGCACATAGGGAAATCATCCGCTATGAAACTGCGGGCATCCGCTAATGAGACTGCGGGAATCCAATCCAACCATCAACCCAATATATATATATATATATATATATATATAATAGTCAACAAATCCTAAATAACTAATTTATTTAAAACAATCAGACATCATTCAAACAAGCAACACACAATTATTTTTAACGAAATAAAAATAATTATAATTAAATAGGTGAGTGAGAATTTACTCACTATGATTTTCCTTTGTCGAATATCCAATACCATTCGATTAATTAAATTCTTGGTTAATTCTGATTAACTCCAAATGTGTTCTTCATGCTTTTCCAACCTTGTGTACATTAAATATATCGTACATAAGAATTTTAACTATATAAAATTAAGCAACTTAACTAAATAAATTATTAAATTTATACCTTAATCCATCTAATTTAACTTATAAGTTTATTTATTTAAGAACAAATTATAAAATTAATGACTTCATTAATTTGTATTTAAATCCCCTGGTTAGCTCCTTACCCCCCTTGTCCAAAGTTAACCAACTACTTTGCCAACCATTCAATGTTATTCTCTAAGCATATAACATAATTCTTTAATGGTTAAAATAATAAAATTACCTTAATTATTATTATTAAATTAAATTAATTGTCTTGTATTAACTCTAACTCTTCTTCCTCCTTTTGAAAAACCACCTGGAGCAAATTAGCAAGGTCGAACTCAGTTTCTTTCCCGGATTTTGAAACTGAAACACGAAACAAGCTCCTTTAAACATTGCATCGAACACCTAAGCCTCTTTCACCCATTCCCTACTTTTCCACTACTAAACCACCATACCTCATCGCACCATCAACAGTTGAAGTGAACCACCAGATTTTCCCTGATACCACTCGAACTCTCCCCCCCAACCACTTATTGTTATAAACGCGATATCCACTTTGACCCTTTATACTCCATCGCGACTTCAGTTTTTGACCTTCCAGAAATCGCACTCCCTAATACCACTCAGGTGTTCGAACCACCTACGGTCCACTAGCAGACCAACTCACCCCCTTATCTCCCTTCTGAATCGCCTGCGGTTCCTAATCATAACTCGCGAAGCCCAAGTTCAACGATCCCCAAAACGTTTCGCACTGTCCAGGATTGAATCGGGAGAAGCTTTTGATTTTCAATTTTGGGTTTGTTTTGATTTTCGAATGAGGAGTGGGCCATTTAATTTTCTCTTAAGGGAATGAACAGAAGAAAATAGAAAGGAGAAATGGGAGGGCCATCGCAATTTTATACAAGAAGGGTGGGTTTTGTTTTGAGCAGCGAGGCAAATCTTTGGTGGAGTGGAAGAGGAGAATGTGTTCCCTTTTCTCCTTTTGATTTGTGCGGCCATTTCTTTTCCTCCTTGTTTTATTTCTGTCCAAAAGAAAAGAAATTTTATTTTATTTTAATTAGTTTAAAAACTGTATCCTTTAATTAAAATACTCTATGGTCCTGAACTCCTTTCTAAACCCAACCACTGTCCTTCCTACGGTTAAACCACTATTCTGAACCCACTGGAATAGGTCACGAAGTTCAATTCGATCATCTATGAAAGATATTAATTTAAATTGATATAAATCAAGCTTTAAAACAATAAATTCTGTGAAAATAAATTAAAATTATTATTCGAATTCAAACAGAAGTCTGAACTGTATTAAATTCAGTTGTAAATCTCGAACTGAATTATATTTTCGCATAGCGATGATTTAATATATATTCGATATTAAATCGAAATTGATTATTAAATTAATAACTTAATAAAAATTCCATTTATATTTATTCACCCAATATTAAAATCCATATTAAATATTTTAAAATTAACCCATAAGAATCCAGGTCATTACATTTATTATCCGAAAACCACTCCATATAAGCACAAGCGCTGCGAATTATATATTGCTGAAGACAATTGAAGGCGGAGTGAAATGCAAAGGTCGTTCTGTTCCAGAATGGTGCTTTCAGTTTGTCCAGTCTCAGGACAACTTGTATGGACGAGTGTCTGACAGAGTATACCTGACAGATCACGTATGGTTGATCTTTTAAAGGTATTACGTCTGGTGGCAGAGGAATTCGTTCCTCTTAGCTTTTTATACCCGTGATATTTTTGGAAATCAATTAGTGAAGTGATAGGTTTGAGAGATGTGGCATTCAAAGTGAATGGTGATCAGATGTTCTGAAGATAAACGTAGCCTCTAGCCTCACAACCGGGCAGCATGGCTAGTTGGGTCATACCCAAGCAGGTGTATTATCACCGTTCTAGAGAAAATTCATATTTGTTCTTCTTTGTTTCTGTATCTTCAGATTACGGTTGGATGTCCAACAACTGTGGGTGGCAATATATTCAATACACTTAAGCTAAATAAGTGGTCGGTCATGTGTGGCCGGGTTGCAAGATGATCTTGTTGAACCCTAGTGTATCCCCTCTAGAGTACACTGATCGGGAGGTGGACCCATACCTTGTCATAGTTGGAATCCAATCTCCAATAAGCGCCCTAAGTTTTTTGATTTTATACTATGTATGTGGAGCGTGAGATGCAAGCGTTCTGCTATTAGGTTATTTATTTGATTAGACGTTATTATAATATCACTGGATTTGATATCAAAATATTTTGGGTTATAGTAAGGTAAAAACCATCCATGTTTATGTGTGGGCTAGTCTTACTATTCTCCTTTTCTTTTAAAAGGATTTTCAAAGTTAAACAATATGGTTGGAATTTACTCACACTAGTCCCATGATTGACCCAGAGTATATTTTATTTGTTTTCCCTGAACTCTTGGGTGCCCAAATTTTTATAGGCAGTTAAGTGTTTGGGCTTCGCAAATACACTTGGAGGAGCTCAATGTAGAAGGCTTCACCGTTAATACTTAGAGATTATTTCCACTGTGATATGATGTATTGTACTCTGATATATGGTATGTATATACAATACAGTTTTGTAATTCAAAGTTATGTTATATAATACATCTTATTCGTTCCGCTGTGAGATTCGTGTTTACTCTGATTCTGTTCAGTTGTGTTCTTCTTCTTCTTCTTCTTCTATTCTATTAGTTTTATCCTATCTTTCTTATCCTCTAACTTGTTTCTATAAATGACCCAATATTTCTGATGCTTGAATAGTCAACGTTGAGTTTATGATGATTTTCGGGCTCGAAATCCCGTGGCCGTTACAATGGTATTAGAGCTGAAGGTTAAGTGATTACCTTGGCTCTGTTGAATTTCCTTTTGGGGTCCGGGCTTGTTTTAATGGATTTTTATAAAACAAATTTCCATATCAATAACGATTTAAAAATTATTTGAAACTATTAGTGTTCAAATGTTCAAATCGATCCTTTTCAAAGCAGTTTGAAGGATTTTTATAACCATTAGAAATCAGCTTTTCATAAACATTTATTTCCCCAAAGAAAAGACCCCATTTATTTCCAACAGGAACTTGGTTTTGCATCAACATATTCAACGATTTTTCTCCATTAGAAAATTTATCCAAAGTTGATTCTAATTGTTGGATTTTGGATTTAAGATGACCGTTTTCTTTATTAAATCTGAACAACGATTATTAGTGATCTTCCTTCCAACATCATATTGTTTCCAAACCAAATTCTCATTTTTAAGCAATTTAATTTTGGCTTGGGACTCAGAAATTTCAAATTCAAAATGTTTTTGCTTTTCAAATTTGAGTTTTTCAAAGTCTTTGAACTTCGCAATTTATTTTTCAAACTATTTCAAAATCAAATCTGTTTTCAACAAATTTTAATTATCAATTTCATGCATTGAATTTTTGGTGGTCTTAAAATTTTCAAATTCCTTTCGCAAAAGATAGTTGTACATTTTGGCTTAATCTCGTTTTCTTTTAAAATCAGAATTTATGCTTCAAGCTTTTGAATTTTTTTATTGAGATGAACGAGATCAGTTCTTAATTTCAAACAATTTTTGCAATTAGAATTTTCAAATTTCCTGACATTTTTAAGTTTTGATTCCAAAGCATTATTTTTGCTGATCAACTTAAGTTTCTCAGAGTTCAAAAATTTTATTTTTAGATTTTGGACTCTCAATAGATTCGGTTAAACCATTTAAAAGATGAATCAACTCTCCATATAAAAAATCTCCTGTTGAGTCTCCATCATCATCTGTTTCTCTTTTAAGACATATTTCTGAACCTAATTTGTCATTCTGGGGTTTTAAGAAGTTATCTTTTCTTCCATACTTCATATTGAGAGTATTCCAGATTTCCTGTGCAGTGAAACAGTGGGAGATATGGTTATATTGGATATCATCAATATAAGAATATAAAATATGTGTAGCACGAGAAATAAATCCAATGTCACACTACACCATATATGCTAATTAGGTTGTGTTTTTAGCCATATCTAAAGCAGTTAGGAACAGACAAACTGTGTCAAAAAATGGCGCGTTAAATTATTAGATACGGCTCTAAACCGTATCCCACTATAATAACATATGGCTATTGGTCGTATCTAAACAATTAGTGGATACGGCTATAAACCATTTCTTATATATGTATATATATATATAAGCAGAAACAGCAGCATATATTATTTGTAACACAAAGCATATATAACACAATTTTTACACAGGATACACTAATTCACAATTGTAACAGTAAACGAAACAATTGTATGGAATATTTCATTACATTACAATATATAATGATACATGCTATTTGATTACATTAGATAAATAAGATACACGCTATTTCATTAAAATAAAGAAGATACATAATGTTACATTACAATAATGAAGATACGTACCGTTTCATAATTACATTACAATAAAGAAGGTAAACTTCATCGATCAACCACTCTTCGCTTTTCAACTTCGGCGATCGACTACTTCGATCCACAGCTAATGCATTAACCAAGCAGAAGGTGTAACTTTCTGGTTAAGAATTTACTGGGTGATTCACTAGGTGGATGCACTTTAGCTCACACACCTGGGTCGGGTATTTATCCTAACTTATGCATTTTACTAAGCGCCAAGGCTAACAAAGAGGATAATATATCAAGTGTCATATGTTGCTTCACTAAACCTTAGGAAAAAGCATTTCACACTTGATATTATCCCTTTTGCCAGTCCTGACAGAGTTTTTATCCTTTCCCTAAAACAAAAAAATAATTTACTGAACTTATTTGATTAACCTCTCAATGATGTATTGTTTCGTCGAGATTTAAATCACGATGTTATTTTCTTGTTCCTGAATGGGCCCTTTGAATTCTTTTAGGTTCATGTTCTACTCTTAGTTAAATGAATAAGCTGGGATAAATACCCAAACTAGCGTCGTGAGAAAAAGTGCAGCCACCGGTTGAATCACCCAGTAAGTCTTAACTAGTGAGTTAAAGCCTTCAGCTTGGTGAGACTTCACTGGTAGATCTCCTAGTAAATTCTTAACTAGAACGCATCATCTTCGTCTATACTTGCAACATACTTTGCATTTAAACAATAATGAGTCAGAATATACATATACAACACAAAAATATTTACACATATTTCCACAAGACTAAGTACTGACTTGAATGCACAAGCTAACAGAAGAATATACAATTACAACAAACACACCTACTCTGCACAATAGCATCATGAACATACAAGCAAGAAGATCATAGTCAGGTCATGGATGAATACAATCAGTGCACAAGCACATACACATACTGGATGCACATAATGTCATATACATTATCACAAAGCAACTTGATTCAAGGCAGCAAGTCATAAATGGAAAACCAGTTCAGGTGGAGCATCAACAACAATAACACATACACACGTATGTACACATAAAAGAACATATTTCCACAAGACTACATACTGACTTGAATGCACAAGATAATATAACTAGCAAGAAAGAATGAAGTATCTATTCTTATCAATTTTTAAAGTGTCCAAAACACACAGAAGAAAACAACAAATACATTCAAATACATGCAGCTCAATCAACAAAACTAGTGTGCTTTAGTTCTCAAATCATACCACATGATTTTTTTTGGTACAAGCCAGAAATGACACATGCACATCAGATCAGTAAGGATCAGTGTGCATGGTGCAGTAATACACACAAATGAGTAGGGCAGCACAAGTAAAAGTGTTTGAATTCAAGGTAGACAAATACAGCACAAGTAAATGATAACAAATAAACTACAGACTATAAAACTGTCTGAAAATACCCAATTTAAACACAATAGCAGCATGAATTCTAGGTAGAAAAGCACATGCAAATATCTATCATTCATATTTTTGAACTAAGGCATGGAAATTCATATCAAACATAATTTAAACCCAATTCGAATCCAAATTAAACCCAGTTTAAATCCAATTCATAATTAAATTTAACTGTGGTCCTATACTCACCTCCAGTGGCGACGAGAAGGATGGACAGCGGTGGAATGAGGTTTCGTCGGTCAGCTGAAGGCCGTGCGAGCTGACGATAACCCATGGACTACGGTGGATGGCTTATTGAAAAAGTAAGTTGGTCGAGTACCAAAACCCTAATTTGGGTATTCGGTGGTCGCCACTGCAAAATAAAAGGAGTGATAATTTGGCTGAAAGTTTTGATGTGTCAAAACTCGATTGTACCAAAATGGAAGTAGGAAGGAAAAAATTTGATACGTATTTCATATGATCCAAAGCCATATCAAATGAATTAATCCGGGGGCTTTGTCAATGACGGTCAGATTTAGAGTTTTTGGGGTGATGTGGATCGCAAAATTTAGTTTGATACGGATCTGAGCACCATCAAATTTGATGCGGCTTATAGCCGAATTGTATATCCGCATCCTTATATGTCAAATTCGTTGATATGGTGCAGTGTCATTCCTATCTATCATATCATACTCATTAAAAACAATATCACAAAATTTAATATTAACAGTTTTTAAATAGGATTCCATTTCTGATTTGCAATTAAAAAAAATCTGTACCATTAAAAATAGTTGGAGTACGACTGGACTGACTCTCACTGGATTGATAACCAGGGAACACCATGACTCTAGAGTTAATGAAATACCATCTCTGATACCACTTGATAGATCTGGATTAATCCTAGAGGGGGTGAATAGGGTTTACAGGAGTTTTACAAGATATTTAAATTATCACAACACAGATTGCAGTAGAGAAAATAAATGCAGAAAATAAGTAACACAGATTTTACCCAGCTTCGGCAAACCCTGCCTACTCCTGCGTTCCCTAAGGTTTCTACTAGAATTAAAACATTTTCCGTGCTTACAAATTCACTACAACTTTGCTACACTCACTCCCAACTATTCTAATCCTATGCTCAAAACCCTGCACAGATCTTTATCCCCAAAATTAGATTTTTTTTTTCTAACTACAATTGCGTAGCTAGAACCTTAGTTTACATAAACATGAAAAGATTTGATGGATTACAAAAGTAAAAACACTTTAAAAAAAATAAGACAATAAAAAAACCCAAAACACATAGAATAAAAATTATCCCCCTTCTTATTTTCTTTGACACTCGAAAAGAAATGTCGTCTTCTATTTTTGACTTCTTTGGTGGCGGCCTAGTATTTTTCTTCCTAACTCCAAATCCCGACTTTAAAAAAGCTGATTGATCAAATCTCTGATGCTTCAAAGCTTCTCTCTCTCTTTGTCGATCGATTTGGGAATTGCAACTTGATCGAAAAACTGTGAGCGCCTTTGATTGATTTTTCTCGATGCTTGAATGAATTTTTTTCCAATGCAAAATTGCTAGTGATTTGGTCTTGGCTTGATATTTGCGTGTATTTGGTCTTGATATTTGCGTGAATGCCCAATCAACTTTGGAAATGATTGAATAATTTTTGTAATGACCCACATTGGCAGAGGTAATATAATTAATTTATTTAATTATTTAAATGGTGGTATAGTGAATTTAATGGTCGTAGAATTAATAATGGTGAATATTTAATAAAAATAATAAATTAAATAATATATTTAATTCTGAAATAATCAAAATTGGCTGAAGTGACGATATGGTGTGAACCGAATCATCTGTAATATTTAATTCAGTTTGAAACTGAAAATTGAATAACGAATATATTATATAAACAACAGTTTGAACGTAGAGTTATAATATAATTAAAAACGAGCTCAAAATGGCGCTGCAGTTCGTAATTTGGCGATTTGAACTTCAACTGAATGTACATGATTCGTTTTAAATCGGATTTCTGCGAAACAAGAAACGTGTGGAGCTGGTGGAGTATATCTTTCTAGTGGAAGAGAAAAATCGGGATTTCATCGTGTAGATTTTGAGATATGTCCAAATCAAATTTTAAAATAGTCACTATAGAATCGTTTATCGACCGTAATGGTTTATTCGGTATAACTAGATATCGGTTGTGAATTTAGACAAGGTTCTTTTGAGAAGTAGTGATAATTTAATTTTTAGGATTTTATGGTAATTTTTAAATTAATCAAATAAGCAACTTTTTATTTGGAGTATTTGGCACCCTATATCGACATTTCGGGGTTTCACAATATGAGTTAATCTACCGATATTATTTTATTTTTAAGATCCTGACACATTGGTCGTCACAACGATTTAGTTAATTCTGTCTATAGCAGTTGTATATGAATGGAATTTACGAAAATGGATATAAAATATCTAAGCTTATATGATGACGTTAATCAAAACATTATAAATACCACCGCCCTTAACATTACAACCCTAGTCTCCCTCATTCCTCCAGTCAACGAAAACGCGCTGCCATCATTTTCTTCAAAACAAGAAAATCGGGCATAAGAAAACCCAATTCAATTCAACTAAAAACAAAGGGGCTCTGACCCTGTACCGTTGCTTTTACTCGCGGGTTGGTGTGTTGGGGAGGAGTCGGGAAAGGAGCTCGGCGTTCTTGATGGAGGAGGCTAAGGGAAAAGAGGCACTGCACTTTTGAGTTGGAGGTAAATGAAGTATTTATGGAGCTTGGGGGTCTCGAATGGTGCGGAAATGGCTGTCATGGAGCACGGAGTTTTCCTGAGAAATAAAGAAAGAAGATGGAGGGTGGTCTCGCACCGTACAGTGATCGAGTGTATGGATAATGGTATGGGATAATGCTGTTTTTGACAAAGAGTATTGTGGTATGTTTAGATGTTGATTTAAAGATGGGAAGTGGGAGAAGTGGTGATCGAAATTCACGGGTATGGCAGTTTTCAGGTTTGAGCTATCCAGGAAGAAGATAATGAGCATAGTGGAAACGTGGATTAGGGACTTAATGGAGTAATTAAGTTAGGTATAATTATTTAATTTAGTTATTTATAAACAACTATTAATATATATTAACTTGTATAACGTATATCTTTATCATACGTTATCAGAATTAGACGAAACAAGATCTGACAGGATCGTGTGGATGGACACTATACGATGGAACTGACTGGAAGTCCATCGGAGCTTGTTACAATTTATTGCAAAATAAATTGTTCGTCTGAATCAAACCGAGCGATGGTTATCATTATTAACGATGATCATCCAATGTGAGTAAATCTCACTAACTCTGAACAGTTTATAATTTCATGTTGTATTTTTAGAACAGTTAAATATTGGCTGATTTACTGTGTGTTGACTGTTTGATTGAACTGCTAGTCAGTTAGTTGAATTTCTATATTGATTTTGTTTAACAGAATATATCATATGGAACTGAAAGTGATGTTATCTATATTGTTTAATATCTGTGATGCAGGGAAACAGGTTGAAGGAATCCAACTAGATTCCTCATCATTTATTTTACTGTGATTCATATATCGTAATATATGATGCGATATATAATCTGTTGTCGATTATATGTGTTTGAACGATATTGGTCATCGTGATTTGATGTGTTAAATACCATAACATACCGAAATGTTGATAAGGGAATATTTTCAAAGTGATATTTGAAAATAAAAATATTCATAAATGGAATATTTATAAATAAGAAATATTTATAAATTGGAATATTTATAAATAGGAGATATTTAAAAAAGGGAAATTTTAAACTCAAAGAATAGATTTGATAGGGAAATATTTGCAAACCGTTTGCAAATAGAATAATAGAAAAGGAAAGATTTGTAAATCATTTACAAATAGAATTGATAGGAAATATTATGAAAATAAATAGAGTTCTAAAAAGGAAATTTGTTTATAACTGAATGGGAAGTTATAAAAAGGAAATCATTTGTAAAGTGAAGAACCGTTACTAAAAGTAAATCTTTATAAATGAATAGTTTATTCGAAGGGAGTTAATCGAATATGGTATTCGAAATTTAGTAAATCGAATATGTTATTCAAAAGGGTTAGTCGAGTTAGTTGAATAAAGTTAATTGAATCTTAGTTATTCGAATAGAGTTAAATAAATAAGGGTTATTCGAATTAGTTATTCGAATAGAGTTAAACACATAAGAGTTATTGAACTAGTTAAAAGTAAAAGGAGTTAATCGAATATAGTTTATTCGAATAGTAAAAGGAGTTAATCGAATATAGTTTATTCGAATAGTAAAAGGAGTTAATCAAATATAGTTTATTCAAATAGAATAGTAAAAGGAGTTAATCGAATATAGTTTATTCGAATAGAATAGTAAAAGGAGTTAATCGAATATAGTTTATTCGAATAGAATAGTAAAAGGAGTTAACCGAATATAGGTTATTCGAATAGTAAAAGGAGTTAATCGAATATATAGTTTACTCAAATAGAATTAAAAGAGTTATCCTATATGGTTTATTCAATAGGAGTTAAGTGAATAGAGTTAGAGTTAAATCAAAAGAGTTAAGTGAATAGAATAAATTGAATAGAGTTATCGATTATACCTTATCGAAGGAAAGAATTATCGAATAGAAAAGATTTGAAAGAGAGTTACGTAAGGAAGTTTGTTAAAGAATTAGAAGGATGAACTTTGTCTATTTCAAGGTTAGAAACATTGTTCAGTTAAGGTCTGAGAGGTAGTTTTACCCCAACTTGATGGACTTCATTTTTAACTAAGGAATGGTTAAGGTTCAATAGTAAAGGATGGTTAAATGAATTTAGTAATTAAAGGAAATGGTTTGAGTTGTGTAAGGAGCCGTTTCTTCCCCGTTAAGGAAAGGGCGGATACTTTGAGAACAACACACAATAGAACGCAGACGAAAGAACATTTCATTGCTATTACAACAATTCCATCAGATACAAGAATATACAGAGTATAATTGAATAAATTACATTCGATAAATATCAGAGATTACAATAAATTACATAGCAGCGAAAAATAATACAAAGCACAACTGAAGGTGATATACAGATACAAAGCTTTCCGGATATCATTCCAGCTGTAAACCAGGATCCTGTGAATATACATCTGCAAAACCAAAAATACTAGCTGCCCGTGCGGAAAATGAGGGAACCCAGAGTTTAGGTTAAAACAATAAACTCCAGGTCAGTCATGTGACTGGTGTGAGAACTAAAACAGTTATTTAAGCATTTACCTTAAAAGAGAGTAATTCAAGGGACCACACCATATAACACGGAACGGGTTTCCTCCCAAGAATACCAGTGCATAGAAAAGATAACGCAATGCTTTTTCGAAAAATGAAGCTGTTATAAGATCCAGGTCCCATCACACAATGCAACGCAAGCCGGAGGATAGGGTTTTCCCTTATAATAGCCAAACATGCTTGGTACGTTTAAAACAAATCATTTGATACTATAATAAGTGTATAGTGTCAAAACATTTTCAATCATAAATATCAATCCTAGGCGGCATGGGTACCATCTATCATGTCGCCATACTAGGCTCTACAAATAAAACCGAAATACACGTATTGGAAATTGGATTTCCGTCATGAGTCGAGGCAAGGGGCAAGCTCCTCTCCGCGTTCGAGACACTCTAGCAAATGTCCCAGGGCTACGCACTCTGGGCAACCCTTGGATGCTTCAGGGCCGGTCCTCACTTACGTTAGAGGATTGGCAATTCCTGAACACACGTTTCCCAGTCCTTACAAACCTATAATCGAGGCGCCTCATCCAACAACCACAAAGGTGAAAAGTATATATATGTCAGGGCTGGTAAGTCACTGACACCACCATAGCTAGAAAGAAACGTCGTGCTCTCCCTGCAGTCCGTATCCCGTTTTTGACTCATACCGAGGTGTGAGGCTCGCGAATTCACGTTATACACAAAGCTGCCACATAGGCGTGCTTTGATCATCAACCACAAGACTTTGCTTTTCAACAGAAGCCTTGATCATTGCATCTTAGCGTGCCACACAGGCAATTCATGCCATGCGACTGATGTCCATCGATATACAACCTCTGAGCTCGTACGTCTCAGAGAAGGGCGTTAAGCAAAAGAATAAATTCTCCGCCGCCAAACAGATGTATATTTAATAGAAATCAATCAACACAGAATAAAATCCAATGTCAGACACACAATCCATTTACAAGTCCGTTCTGGGTCTGAACGAAACCGGAGGCACTTTCCTCGCATATTCATCCATCTCCAAGTACGTCTGAACGACCACCAACTATTTCCATCCTCTTGGGTGTACAGCCCAATCAGGATCGTCAGTAATAATCCAAACGATGTGAAGACTTCCGGTCTTCAACCACCGTCTTCATCTTCGACATATCGTCGAAGCGGTTATTCAGAATGGGTATAAACCCGGCCTTTCCGAACAACCCGCGTATATTAAAAACAAATGTTACACAAGCACAACATACGCCTCATTCCAATTCAGAATATTCTTTTATTCATAAAATCACATTTTTAGGGAAAGGTTCCCATTAATTTTATCCAAGATAAATTCTTTAAAATTTATCCTTTAATCTTCCTTTGGATGTCATTTCAAACTAAATTATGGTTTTTCAAACTAGTCGAGATTAGCGAACCACATCGAAGTAATTATTTATTTTATTTCCCAATCCCAACCTATTCATCCCATGAAGCAAAACTGGTAATACTCCATATCTAATACTATGGTGTTATCAGTAAGATTAATTACCATTTCACGTTCAAATCTAATTAAAGATTTAACTATCGCTATGGAGCAAAACGGGCGATACTCCATTCTCGCTCATTTCTAAATTTGATAATTTAGATTATAGATTTACATTTCAATCTAATTGCAGATTCGTTAAAACTCCTTTTACTGGGTTAAAGAACTTGGTGTTATTTAAAACACAGTTCACGACAAACCCAAATCACATTCTTATTATTATCGGGTTAAAGAACTAGAGTTATTTGAAACACCATTCACGATAAACCCATTTCAAATCCAATCAAATATATTAGAAATTTCGATTATTTAAAACCCCTTTTTAAATCTAATTTATTTATTTAAAAATAATTGGGTTTTAAATTTAGTTCAAAACTAGTTCATTTCGATAAAAATCTATTTTTATCTTTTCAAATATGGAGTTTTTCATCCCAACTTTTTCCCAAATCATTTCTTATGATTTTACACAAATTACTACTATTTTTAATAATTTTATCAAGGCTCGTACAGTCGATTTCCATCAACGGCCATCGAACTGCACTTACGGCGACCTTTTTCGAATTTGATTTGGACGTATCTCCAAATCAAACCGTTAGATTTTGAATTTCAAATATTCGTTAGAAAGCTCTTTTCGATTCGAACCCAACGGTTCCGGTTTTAGGAGAATCCGACGGTCGGATCTCCCGTAATGTCCGTTTGAAATAAATGGTCGAAATTCACGAACTGCCGCGGCGCGGCGCGTTCTATTCAGGCCATTATATTATATATATATATAATATATATAATATATATTTCGTCGATTTCTATTTAAAACAAATTATATAAATAGTTTTAAATTCGTTTCTATTCAATTCAAATTTCAATTCAATTTGAATTCATTTCAATTCGCTTTAAATTCAATTCGAATTCGTTTTCAACTCAATTCAATTTCGAAGTCGTTTTCTATTCGATTCAATTCAAATTGGTTTTCTATTTGATTCCAATTCATTATATATTCAATTGAAATCAAATTCATTTTCTATTCAAATCAATTCGAATTTGTTATCTATGTAATTCAATTCGAATTCGTTATCTATTCAATTAAATTCGAATTCGTTATCTATTCAATTAAATTCGAATTCGTTATCTATTCAATTCGAATTTAATTCATTATTTATTCAATTCGAATTCAATTCAAATATATTAGTTTTCTATTCAAATCAAATTCATTTTGTTTTCTATTTGAGTTTGAATTCAAATTGGCTTTCTATTCAATTCAATTCGAAATCGTTTTATATTCAATTCATTTCGAAATCGCTTTATATTCAATTCATTTCGAAATCACTTTATATTCAATTCATTTTAAAATGAATAAAATCGATATAAATATCGTTCACGTCAAAATGGCGTCAATCTAATCAACACGGCTTCATATATTTCTATTTTCAAATATTCTATTTCAAATATTCTATTTCAAATATTCCTATTTCAAATATTCTATTTCAAATATTCTATTTCAAATATTCCTATTTCAAATATTTTATTTCAAATATTCCTATTTCAAATATTCCTATTTTCAACAAATGAGTATTTATTTTTGTCAACACACGACTAATCTCAACGAATGAGTACTGTCCTTGTGTGACTATTTTTGTTAAATTATTTCGTTCAACACATGACTAATCTCAACGGATGAGTACAGTCAACACATGAACCTTTATTTTATAATATTCTTTATCTTCTAAATTGGAATGAGGCCCAATCAATCACCATATAATGTTAATTATATGGATTTTCATACAACACATGTATATAATAGCATTGAGAAATAATCAACCATCAACCAAAGTGCACTACACTGTATAAGCATCAACTATAGATATCTAACGCTTATAACAGCCTGTCAATCAATCGATCGACATATTTAATCAATCAGGATGAGTGAACTTCATATTTCATCCCAACACCCATGTGGGGTTTCAAATCAACAAACACAGATTTTAATTGTGCAGTTGGGCGATGTGTAAAATTTATCGACCCAATCAATGTCCTTCAAATAGGTGTACATAAACAAACCGTCCGGTTTGTAAATGAATATTTTATTTATTCACATTCACGTTAAAAATTATATTTTTAACGATAAAACATTTTATTTCAACATATGAATTTCTATTTAGTTCCTTTACACAATAAAAATGATATTTTTATTTTTCTAACATATTTTAGAAAATTTCGGCGGCATAACGGCATGATACTAGAAACGGGACGAGGCCTAGCCTTATCCCCGGTCTAGTGAAGGCCCACGCCATTCACACATCAATCAAAATCACCAAACAACTAAATTCAAATCAAATCATCTAACTAATCTATGCAACCAAACAAACAAGTCCATGGTCTGTGGACGATTGTGTCGGGTGCTACTAAGCACCGTCTGCATCCTAGTATATATATATATATATATATATATATATATATATATATATATATATATAACTAGAAAAAGAGATTGAAAGGTGAGAAATTCTCACCGATAACTATCCAATCATCTCGACACTTCATTTAGAGAAATCTTCGTCGTTCTCGCCTTTTATCACTTTCGTTGCCCGTAGTCACTACATATATAAAAAATCACATTTTTATATACTGATGTCTTCAAAATAAAAATCACATTTTTATTTGTTCACTTTCAATTTAAAAATCATATTTTTATAATCACTTCATATTTTTAAAAATCGAATTTTTACTATGCTATTCAATATATAAAAATCATATTTTTAATTCTTTAAAAATATAAAAATCATATTTTTATTTCGCCGCTATGTATATAAAAAATCATAATTCTATATGATAAAAATCTCGCCTTTTCCTTAATAAAAACCTTATCTTTTCATATCATAAAAATTCTATCTCTTCGACGCATTCATGTAAGGTATTAACATAAAAAAAATGTTTTAACACAATAAAAAGGAACGAAACTCACTTACAGGACTTAGAAGCGGGGGAGGCTATTTTCCTTTTGCGCTGGAGGTGGATGGAAAAGCAAAGTCGAGGTCGACGGTTTCAAATCAGAAAAAAAAAGGGTTTTAGGGTTCGGGGGGGGGGGGGTCCTTTGCGGTGGCGCAGCTGACGTCAGGGGGAGGGGTGCGACTTGGGGCTGGAGTGGTCGGAGGGGAGGGGTTCGAATCGGGTTTGGGGGGGGAGGACATCGGTTGCGGTGGCGGAAAAGGGGGGGACTGGCGGCTTGGGGGTTCGAAGAGGGAGGCGGCGGTTGCTGGTGCGAGGGGGGTCTGCGATGTTGCGGTCGACATCAGGGGGCGCTTGCCTGGCGGCGGCGGCAGCGATCATCGGGGGGGGGGGGGGGGGGGGGGGGGCGGCGAGTTCCCCCCCCCCCCCCCCCCGTCCGCCTCTTTCTCTTTTTTTTGTTTACAGTTTTGAAAGAAAAGAGGGGCGGCCAGAACGTATAGGAAGAGGGAGGGTATTAATTTTTAATTATTTTAATTGCAAAAAGTTGACTTTTACATACGAACTCGAAACGAGGCCCACCGCCTGTCGTCCACAGCATTTTACCCCCATTCCGAACACAATGGGATATGTTTCGCAAGCTGATTCGATCGTTACAATCAGTTTTCGTCAAAATCAACATATAACTCTATATATTGAATTTAAACGCACATTTCAATTTATCGGGGTCACATACTAACTTGAAAAATTCCAGAAAAATATTTTCTAGCTTTATATTGACGATACGGTCCTAACAAAACTAGTTTCATCGAATTATGAGACCGTTTGAAAAATGGCCAATTTCCAGTCGATTAAAATCAACTAAAACTGGTCAAACGCGTTTTCCTTTGCCACGCTCACATATTGATTCGAAAAATTATGAAATTTGGAATCTAGCTATAATTTTACACTGCGGATCCAACAAAAGTGGTTTCGTCGAAATCCGAGGTCGTTTGCAAAATGTCTATTTTTAAGGGCCTGAATTCCATAGCGACTATTTAGAATTTTCAACAGGACATATCTTTTGATTCCCGCTATGAAATTTTGATTTTTCGGATTCGTTGGAAAGATATCATCAATTAGATCCTAATGTTTTTGGTTTCGCTAAAATCCGGATTGTTTTGCACCCGGTACATTCAATTGAAGTTTGAAATCGAATTATCGAACTACCGCGCCATTTTCAATTCCTAATTATAATTATATATAAATATTTATATTCTAACGACGGCGTATATAATATATACGTTCGAATTATATTCAAAATAAATTTCTCGTCGATTTTATTTAAAATAATCTCTTTTAAATATCCAAAATTCACTAAAATTGCCAAAATAAAAATTTTAAACTGGCTCAGATTTTCCGGGTTATTACAATCTCCCCCACTTAAAACTTTTCATCCCCGAAAAGGAACAAAGTCGAAAGTGGTTTGATTAATCAGCTCTACGTTCGATCTGGCTTCCATTCTCCAACTTTTCAGTTTTTGAGAAATTTCAAATTTTCAAAAATTTGGCTAACACCCTAAATTTTCGAAAAATTTCTCCATAACCTCCCCTGCACCGGGAGCCACGGGAAAATCCCGAAATTGCCATACAGGCCTTCTGATCTCAAAAAGAAAAAGAAAAAGCCAAGCGGCTAGCCAATAGGCTCATAAAATCATCATCACCCAAACAAAACAGTAAATCATGTAGTAAACATGTACCTATTTGTCGGACAAACAAATTTTATTCTTCGGCTCTAGCCTCCTTTCTATGACCTGTTCAATGTAAGTATATGTACATGCAAGCAAATGCTACCAATTTTCAATACAGTTCAATATTTGATGCAATTAGGCATTAATGTTTCAAAAATTATCAAACTAATAAACAAACAACACAAACATCAATCAATTAGTGGATTAGAGTTTCAAAATCATAATTTTGATATATAGTCAAAAATCACATTTTTGATGCCAATTCACAACAATGTGTTCTAGCTATATAAGTTTTGGTTCTCACACCAGTCTAATGGAAATATGTAGATATCACACCTTCGTCGCTCGAATATAAATTCTGACGACGAGTACTCAACCATCAGAACCATCTTCGGGCCACTAGAGTATGATTCTATATCTATCCAGTATATTAAAGCTTCAAATATACGTTCATGACGCGTATATGCAAAACCTTTATATAGTGGATTGTCCATATTCAAAATAAATAAATTATCAAATACGTATAAAGCGATTTAAATTTTGAAACAAAATTTTTTTCATTTGAAAAATATACTCTTCACACTCGTTCTAGGATACTACTGATCCTATCTCTAACGAGTCATTCTAATTGGATATTACTAATCCAATATCTGATGAATTCTTTCGTATGGTTCTAATGTGTCTTGTTCTCGAGCTCTGTAAACCAAAGCTCTGATACCACTGTAAGGACCCGTTTCTTCCCCGTTAAGGAAAGGGCGGATACTTTGAGAACAATACACAATAGAACGCAGACGGAAGAACATTTCATTGCTATTACAACAATTCCATCAGATACTAGAATATACAGAGTATATTTGAATAAATTACATTCGATAAATATCATAGATTACAATAAATTACATAGCAGCTGAAAGTAATACAAAGCACAACTGAAGGTGATATACGGATACAGAGCTTTCCGGATATCATTCCAGATGTAAACCAGGATCCTGTGAATATACATCTGCAAAACCAAAACTACTAGCTGCCCGTGCGGAAAATGAGGGCACCCAGAGTTTAGTTTAAAACAATAAACTCCAGGTCAGTCATGTGACTGGGTGAGAACTAAAACAGTTATTTAAGCATTTACTTTAAAAGAGAGTAATTCAAGGGACCACGTCGTATAACACGGAACGGGTTTCCTCCCAAGAATACCAGTGCATAGAAAAGATAACGCAATGCTTTTTCGAAAAATGAAGCTGTTATAAGACCCAGGTCCCATCACACAATGCAACGCAAGCCGGAGGATAGGGTTTTCCCTTATAATAGCCGAACATGCTTGGTACGTTTAAAACAAATCATTTGCTACTATAATAAGTGTATAGTGCTAAAAAAAATTCAATCATAAATATCAATCCTAGGCGGCATGGGTACCATCTATCATGTCGCCATACTAGGCTCTACAAATAAAACCGAAATACACATATTGGAAATTGGATTTCCGTCATGAGTCGAGGCAAGGGGCAAGCTCCTCTCCGCGTTCGAGACACTCTAGCAAATGTCCCAGGGCTACGCACTCTGGGCAACCCTTGGATGCTTCAAGGCCGGTCCTCACTTACGTTAGAGGATTGGCAATTCCTGAACACACGTTTCCCGGTCCTTACAGATCTATAATCGAGGCGCCTCATCCAACAACCACAAAGGTGAAAAGTATATATATGTCAGGGCTGGTAAGTCACTGACACCACCATAGCTAGAAAGAAACGTCGTGCTCTCCCTGCAGTCCGTATCCCGTTTTTGACTCATACCGAGGTGTGAGGCTTGCGAATTCACGTTATACACAAAGTTGCCACATGAGCGTGCTTTGATCATCAACCACAAGAGTTTGCTTTTCAACAGAAGCCTTGATCATTGCATCTTAGCGTGCCACACAGGCAATTCATGCCATGCGACTGATGTCCATCGATATACAACCTCTGAGCTCGTACCTCTCAGAGAAGGGCGTTAAGCAAAAGAATAAATTCTCCGCCGCCAAACAGATGTATATTTAATAGAAATCAATCAACACAGAATAAAATCCAATGTCAGACACACAATCCATTTACAAGTCCGTTCTGGGTCTGAACGAAACCGGAGGCACTTTCCTCGCATATTCATCCATCTCCAAGTACGTCTGGACGACCACCAACTATTTCCATCCTCTTGGGTGTACAGCCCAATCAGGATCGTTAGTAATAATCCAAACGATGTGAAGACTTCCGGTCTTCAACCACCGTCTTCATCTTCGACATATCGTCGAAGCGGTTATTCAGAATGGGTATAAACCCGGCCTTTCCGAACAACCCGCGTATATTAAAAACAAATGTTACACAAGCACAACATACGCCTCATTCCAATTCAGAATATTCTTTTATTCATAAAATCACATTTTTAGGGAAAGGTTCCCATTAATTTTATCCAAGATAAATTCTTTAAAATTTATCCTTTAATCTTCCTTTGGATGTCATTTCAAACCAAATTATGGTTTTTCAACCTAGTCGAGATTAGCGAACCACATCGAAGTAATTATTTATTTTATTTCCCAATCCCAACCTATTCATCCCATGAAGCAAAACTGGTAATACTCCATATCTAATACTATGGTGTTATCAGTAAGATTAATTACCATTTCACGTTCAAATCTAATTAAAGATTTAACTATCGCTATGGAGCAAAACTGGCGATACTCCATTCTCGCTCATTTCTAAATTTGATAATTTAGATTATAGATTTACATTTCAATCTAATTGCAGATTCGTTAAAACTCCTTTTACTGGGTTAAAGAACTAGGTGTTATTTAAAACACAGTTCACGACAAACCCAAATCACATTCTTATTATTATCGGGTTAAAGAACTAGTGTTATTTGAAACACCGTTCACGATAAACCCAATTAAAATCCAATCAAATATATTAGAAATTTCGATTGTTTAAAACCCCTTTTTAAATCTAATTTATTTATTTAAAAATAATTGAGTTTTAAATTTAGTTCAAAACTAGTTCATTTCGATAAAAATCTATTTTTATCTTTTCAAATATGGAGTTTTTCATCCCAACTTTTTCCCAAATCATTTCTTATGATTTTACACAAATTATTACTATTTTTAATAATTTAATCAAGGCCCGTACAGTCGATTTCCATCAACGGCCATCGAACTGCACTTACGGCGACCTTTTTCGAATTTGATTTGGACGTATCTCCAAATCCAACCGTTAGATTTTGAATTTCAAATATTCGTTAGAAATCTCTTTTCGATTCGAACCCAACGGTTCCTATTTTAGGAGAATCCGACGGTCGGATCTCCCGTAATATCCGTTTGAAATAAATGGTCGAAATTCACGAACTGCCGCGGCGCGGCGCGTTCTATTCAGGCCATTATATTATATATATAATATATATAATATATATTTCGTCGATTTCTATTTAAAAAAAATTATATAAATAGTTTTAAATTCGTTTCTATTCAATTCAAATTTCAATTCAATTTGAATTCATTTCAATTCGCTTTAAATTCAATTCGAATTCGTTTTCAACTCAATTCAATTTCGAAGTCGTTTTCTATTCGATTCAATTCAAATTGGTTTTCTATTTGATTCCAATTCGTTATATATTCAATTGAAATCAAATTCGTTTTCTATTCAAATCAATTCGAATTCGTTATCTATGTAATTCAATTCGAATTCGTTATCTATTTAATTAAATTCGAATTCGTTATCTATTCAATTAAATTCGAATTCGTTATCTATTCAATTCGAATTTAATTCATTATTTATTCAATTCGAATTCAATTCAAATATATTAGTTTTCTATTCAAATCCAATTCATTTTGTTATCTTTTTGAGTTCGAATTCAAATTGGCTTTCTATTCAATTCAATTCGAAATCGTTTTATATTCAATTCATTTCGAAATCGCTTTATATTCAATTCATTTCGAAATCACTTTATATTCAATTCATTTTTAAATGAATAAAATCGATATAAATATCGTTCACGTCAAAATGGCGTAAATCTAATCAACACAGCTTCATATATTTCTATTTTCAAATATTCTATTTCAAATATTCTATTTCAAATATTCCTATTTCAAATATTCTATTTCAAAAATTCTATTTCAAATATTCCTATTTCAAATATTCTATTTCATATATTCCTATTTCAAATATTCCTATTTTCAAAAAATGAGTATTTATTTTTGTCAACACACGACTAATCTCAACGAATGAGTACTGTCCACGTGTGACTATTTTTGTTAAATTATTTCGTTCAACACATGACTAATCTCAACGGATGAGTACAGTCAACACATGAACCTTTATTTTATAATATTCTTTATCTTCTAAATTGGAATGAGGCCCAATCAATCACCATATAATGTTAATTACATGGATTTTCATACAACACATGTATATAATAGCATTGAGAAATAATCAACCATCAACCAAAGTGCACTACACTGTATAAGCATCAACTATAGATATCTAACGCTTATAACAGCCTGTCAATCAATCAATCGACATATTTAATCAATCAGGATGAGTGAACATCATATTTCATCCCAACACCCGTGTTGGGTTTCAAATCAACAAACACAGATTTTAATTGTGCAGTTGGGCGATGTGTAAAATTTATCGACCCAATCAATGTCCTTCAAATAGGTGTACATAAACAAACCGTCCGGTTTGTAAATGAATATTTTATTTATTCACATTGACGTTAAAAATTATATTTTTAATGATAAAACATTTTATTTCAACATATGAATTTCTATTTAGTTCCTTTACACAATAAAAATGATATTTTTATTTTTCTAACATATTTTAGAAAATTTCGGCGGCATAACGGCACGATACTAGAAACGGGACGAGGCCTAGCCTTATCCCCGGTCTAGTGAAGGCCCACGCCATTCACACATCAATCAAAATCACCAAACAACTAAATTCAAATCAAATCATCTAACTAATCTATGCAACCAAACAAACAAGTCCATGGTCTGTGGACGATT
Organism: Allium sativum; assembly: GCA_030737875.1. Taxonomy (NCBI): domain Eukaryota; kingdom Viridiplantae; phylum Streptophyta; class Magnoliopsida; order Asparagales; family Amaryllidaceae; genus Allium; species Allium sativum. Next base: position 837,646,777 of record CM060924.1, read on the forward strand.
GTGTCGGGTGCTACTAAGCACCGTCTGCATCCTAGTATATATATATAACTAGAAAAAGAGATTGAAAGGTGAGAAATTCTCACCAATAGCTATCCAATCATCTCGACACTTCATTTAGAGAAATCTTCGTCGTTCTCGCCATTTATCACTTTCGTTGCCCGTAGTCACTACATATATAAAAAATCACATTTTTATATACTGATGTCTTCAAAATAAAAATCACATTTTTATTTGTTCACTTTCAATTTAAAAATCATATTTTTATAATCACTTCATATTTTTAAAAATTGAATTTTTACTATGCTATTCAACATATAAAAATCATATTTTTAATTATTTAAAAATATAAAAATCATATTTTTATTTCGCCGCTATGTATATAAAAAATCATACTTCTATATGATAAAAATCTCGCCTTTTCCTTAATAAAAACCTTATCTTTTCATATCATAAAAATTCTATCTCTTCGACGCATTCATGTAAGGAATTAACATAAAAAAATGTTTTAACACAATAAAAAGGAACGAAACTCACTTACAGGACTTAGAAGAGGGGGAGGCTATTTTCCTTTTGCGCTGGAGGTGGATGGAAAAGCAAAGTCAAGGTCGACGGTTTCAAATCAGAAAAAAAAAGGGTTTTAGGGTTCGGAGGGGGGGTCCTTGGCGGTGGCACAGCTGACGTCAGGGGGAGGGGTGCGGCTTGGGGCTGGAGTGGTCGGAGGGGAGGGGTTCGAATCGGGTTTGGGGGGGGGGGGGGGGGAAGGACATCGGTTGCGGTGGCGGAAAAGGGGGGGACTGGCGGCTTGGGGGTTCGAAGAGGGAGGCGGCGGTTGCTCGCGCGAGGGGGGGTCTGCAATGTTGCGGTCGACATCAGGGGGGCGCTTGCCTGGCGGCGGCGGCAGCGATCATGGGGAGGGGGGGCGGGGGCGAGTCCCCCCCCCCCGTCCGCCTCTTTCTTTCTTTTTTTCAGTTTTGAAAGAAAAGAGGGGGGGCAGAACGTATAGGAAGAGGGAGGGTATTAATTTTTAATTTATTTAATTATTTTAATTGCAAAAAGTTGACTTTTACATACGAACTCGAAACGAGGCCCACCGCCTGTCGTCCACAGCGTTTTACCCCTATTCCGAACACAATGAGATATGTTTCGCAAGCTGATTCGATCGTTACAATCAGTTTTCGTCAAAATCAACATATAACTCTATATATCGAATTTAAACGCACATTTCAATTTACCGGGGTCACATACTAACTTGAAAAATTCCAGAAAAATATTTTCTAGCTTCGTATTGACGATACGGTCCTAACAAAACTAGTTTTGTCGAATTTTGAGACCGTTTGAAAAATGGCCAATTTCCAGTCGATTAAAATCAACTAAAACTGGTCAAACGCGTTTTCCTTTGCCACGCTCACATATTGATTCAAAAAATTATGAAATTTGGAATCTAGCTATAATTTGACACTGCGGATCCAACAAAAGTGGTTTCGTCGAAATCCGAGGTCGTTTGCAAAATGTCTATTTTTAAGAGCCTGAATTCCATAGCGACTATTCAGAATTTTCAACAGGACATATCTTTTGAATCCCGCTATGAAATTTTTATTTTTCGGATTCGTTGGAAAGATATCATCAATTAGATCCTAATGTTTTTGGTTTCGCTAAAATCCGGATTGTTTTGCACCCGGTACATTCAATTGAAGTTTGAAATCGAATTATCGAACTACCGCGCCATTTTCAATTCCCAATTATAATTATATATAAATATTTATATTCTAACGACGGCGTATATAATATATACGTTCGAATTATATTCAAAATAAATTTCTCGTCGATTTTATTTAAAATAATCTATTTTAAATATCCAAAATTCGCTAAAATTGCCAAAATAAAAATTTTAAACTGGCTCAGATTTTCCGGGTTATTACAAGTTGGCATCGCGATGGTTTATTTAAACATCTGTCTAAGTCCAATGAAGAAGTTTTGGAAATGTTCTCCAAATAAGAAACCAAAAATGTTTTCTAATAAAGAAAACAAGAAAATAGAAATGTTTTCCATTGTTAATAACGTATATTTTCCAAATTTAGAAAATAAGAAATATTGAATATAGGGAAACAGGAGATAAGTAGATAAAAGAAATAAAGAGATAAATGTTGAATGATGTTTGATCGATATAAATTTCCATTTGGAAATAATATCGTTGTTTGCACACCTGTTTTTCTTCGATAGTTAAATCACAGACTATCGAAGTTTTGACCATTTTAACGTTGTTAATATGGAGAGACCGGTTGGATTATTATCCAAAGAACCACTCTGTACTAGCATAAGCGTTGCGAATCATATATGCCAAAGGAAATTGAAGACGGAGTTATGCAAGGGCTATCCTGTTTACAGAATAGTGCCTTCCGTTCATCCTGTTCCTGGACGGCTTGTATAGACGAATGTCTAACAGAGTATTTCCAGACGATCACGTATATTGATTTCTCCAACCGTACCAAGAGTGGAAGTGGAGAAGGAAACTTCTTTTAGCTAACACATAATGTATGGTTGAGGACGTCAATTGGTGATTTGATGGATTTGACGATGTGGCATTCAAAGTGAATTTGGTGTGATGATAAAGCGTAGCTTCTAGCCTCATCAACTGGTAAATGATAGAAATCGGGCAGGCAGCAAGGCTAAGTCGGTCGCACCGAAGTAGGGTGTATAATCACCTAATCTAGAGTTTCATTTACTTCTGAAAATATATTGTCGATATTGTCCCATTCGGGAAACGGTTGCTGATCCCAACCGTTGGTGATATACATTCGATACACTCAAGCGAAATGAGTGGTCGGTCATGTGTGGCCGGGTTGCAAGATGTTCTTGTTGAACCCAGTGTATTCCTCTCTAGATGTACACTAGCGAAAGGTGGTTCCATACCTTGTCATAGTTGGAAATCCATTACCCAATACGTGCTTGCGGTTTTGATTGTATACTATATATGTAGAACGTGAAATGAAAGCGTTTCTGCTAGATGATTATTATATTGTGGTTGATAGTCATTATTATAATATCAAAAGGTTTTTGATATAAAGATAATTTGGATTCTCATAAGGGAAAAACCCGTTCCGTTATACAGCGTGGTCTTATGAGATATCGTTTACTTGTTCAAACTGTTTTAAACTGTTTTACTCATACCAGTCCCATGACGGACCCGGAGTTTATTTGTTTTTTCTCCCTAAACTCTTGGTGCCTAAATTTGTACGGGCAGTCAAGTAGTCAGGATTTTACAGATATACTGGAAGTGCTTGGAGCAGGAGGCTTCAGGATCATATAGCTATAGGTATTTCCGCTGTGTTGTAAGTGTTGTACTTTGATAATGATATGTATATTCAAGTACAGATTTGTATTTCAAAGTTTTGTTATGAAATATATTTATTTGTTCCGCTGTGAGATTCATGTTACTCCGATATTGTGTTCTTCTTCTTCTTCTATTCTAAGTTTCTATCTTATCTATTCTCACCCTTTATTTTCTTTCATTAATGACCGGTATTTTTCGATGTTTGGTTAGTCATCATTGAGTTTATGGCGATAACCAAAGTCGTCAAAATCCTGGGTCATTACAATTTTCTTGGCACAAAAATGACAGATTGATTCTTGTGATTTGATTGAATGCAAATGAATATCTCCACTTTCCTGGAACAAATGCATTGCATGATAACACGACTAGAATATCTTGAATGTTTCTGAGAGATCTTGCCAAATACAAAATTAGACACATTTGAAACGGTTTCCAATTTTACATTGATGAATTTGGCTGTGTTTAGCATACTATGCATTTCTGGATAAAATTGCTAATTCATTATAGCATTGATTTTCTTGGCTAAATAATTGCACTTGATTTTCTGGAAACATTGAATTTGTGGGATTGAAATCTTTCCAGAATCGCTTGTCGATTAAACATTCGCCGAAAATGCAAATTCGGATTTTGAATTCTTTGCTCCTTTCTGAAATTGTGAATACATACTTGCCAAATAATTCTAATTTACTGTACATTATTGGTATTTCAGGAGATTTAACAAATGTGTGAATTTGCCAAAACATAATCTACTTTACGATTTTAATACATGTTGTTAAGGATGCGGAATGCGGATCTTAAGGCATAATTAACACTAAAAGGGGTAAATAGTGTTTATGAGAAATTTAAATAAATCTTAAACTAACTTGAATTACTATAAGAATCACACAATGATTATCACACCAGAAATGATAACAAATAAAGAAACAATCACAGACACAGAAATAAGTAAATAAAAATGCAAAAAAAGAAAGAACATACCGGATTTTATATTTGTTCGAATTACTCCAACATCCAGTCCCACACAACGGTAGATTGCGCAGACTTTTATTATTATCAATATCAAAGTAAAACACCCTAGATTTCATGGCTACAAGGTTAACACAGATTTCACCACCCTTGATTCTACGGCTACAAGGCTAACACTGCTCCCTTTCCTTGATTTCAGGGCTACAAGAAACACACCCTTTTCCAAACAATCCCCAAATGATTACAATAGTCCTAGAACTCTTCAATAGCACTTCAAACAGAGTGTAGTTGATAGAGAATGAGAAGAGAAGAAGAATGGTATAAATTTTGTTGAAATCGGCATAGTACATGTGTAGAAATCAAGAAATTTATGTATTTTAATGGTGGTAAGTAAAGGGGCGAAGAAGGAGAAGAAAAAATAATTAAAAATTCGAAATTAGCCCCTTTTTACAGTGTCCCGAAGGTTGCAATGTTTCTGAAACATTTCAAATACTAAAAAGTAACTTCCTTTGAAAATTGAATTTATGACAGTTATATGTCGACATGCTCATATTGGTATGTCGACATATGCCATGTATATTTATTTTTAAAATCAAATTTCAAGTGTTAAAACCAATTATATATATTCTGGAAATCCTTGAATCAAAACTAATGTTTAAAATAAAGTTTCTAAATTATAAATCATATAAAAATATAGGGATATATAATATAAACATATTTATAAAACTTTATAAACTATATGTATATATATATTTGAAATCATAATAATTTGAAATCAATTAAAAGTAGTTTGAAATAACTTGAAATCAGAATTCGAATTTTTAAAAACAGAATTTTAATTTTGTAAAACAGAATTTGAAAATGAAGTGCTATTTAAATTCTTACATATAAACTTGACTCAAATACTATATTTTCTTGAAATCTTGATACTCATGAGTCTTGAATCTCTTTGAATCATGAATCCCTTGGAAATCTAAAACTATACAGTCTCTAGTATTAAATCTTGCATATAAACCCTGCATATATGTGTGTGTGTATATATATATTCTAGATAAAGATGTTAGTATATATTTTATAATCAATTAATAATGATAATTGAAATAAGGTTGTTGTCATCAAAACTCCATTCTCCAACAATATCCCCCTTTCTGATGATGACATCCTTGATTTATAAAATATTCATACTTGTTGATCTGATGCTTTAAATAATCCCCCTTTTACCATAAATCTTATATAAATCCTACATACTCCCTCTTAAACTGAGCCTAACTAATCCTTATTTTATAACTTCTCCCCCTTTGTCATCAATAGAAATTGATTCAAATTATACTCTCCCTAGATATATATCTATTCTAAGAAAATAATTCTAATTATATATAATCTTATACTATATTATACTAAACTAAATTATACTTCTGCTAAATCGATGTAAATATATCTAAATGACTTTATCTAATTAACTTCCCCTAATTCTATGCTAAATATTTCTAAAATAACTCTCCCTAACTCTATGACAATTCTAAAGACATAAAAGTATGTCCAAATAATCCAATAAGATATGTTCAAACATATTTGTTCAAATACTTACAATTCATCAATTAAACCAATCAATAAATACAAGTTTTTAAAATTCAATCAAATTCAAACAAAGCATACCATTTAATTCAAACAAATTCAAATGTCTCTTGGAACTTCCACCCATCCATCTCCATCAAGGATTAGATTCTTCTTGATGACTTCCCAATCTTCATCTTCTTTTATGGGTGGTGCTTTAGCGAGGTTGTTGTTTCATCTCTGAAATGAGAAAAAATTAGCCAACGGATGACATCAAAGTGTTTCTCTTGATATTCTACCACCTTCATTTGAGTTAATTCGAGATGACGCTGATTACGAAGTATTATATATAGGATATTCTTAAATGAATTGAGTGTTTCTTCAAGATTCTCACTCGGATTGTGAATGGGATTTGCCATAATTTGATATTATAGAAAAGAAATGATTAGAGAAGAAGAAGAAAGTTTAGAATATATTTTTTTGGAAGAAAAAGATATTCATAGGGTCTGGAATTCATTTAAAATGAATAAAAACTAGTTGGTTATTCAAATTTCAAATTTTGAACAAATTTGAAAAACTGGCAGTTATATGTTGACATGTCCATATTTACATGTCGACATACCCTGGTTATTTTTTGGGTATTTTCAATTTTTAGTTAATTCTTATTACATTATTTTAATTTATTTAATTCTAATGTGCTTTATCAGTAAATTAAAGACTGTTTTTACAGAAATAAACACCATCCATTACTACTTCAAAGTAAATACATTCAACTAATACAAGATACTAAATACGAGTTTTGAAAGCAAATACAAGCAAATATGAAAGATAACATAAACTAGATAAGCTTAAATTTCAGCGGGAGGAGGAGGAAGATGATATTCCAAGTTTTATTCCTATTTTTCCGATGAACTTGGACATTTGAGTAAGAGTCTTCTTGATCTTCTTTTGGTTCTTGGCTAATTTCGCTTGGTTTTGAACAAGTGTTTCTTTGGTTACGGATCTAGTATTTGTGGGACATTCTACACTTTCTAAAGAGAAATCTTCCTCTTCATCAATTTCCATTGGATTTTCCTCTTGTTGCGTTCTTGCTTGTTTATCCTAAAATGTTTCATAAGGCTTAAAAATGATTGGAATTTGCATAAGATTTATATTTGCCAAATTAAACACCTTTCTTGACACAAATTATTCTCCTTTGAGATCCACTCCAAAATACTTAAAAATTCAAGTAAGATAGATTTGATGATAAAGTGTGTTTTCCTTGGTGGACATCTCTTTGGGCTTAAATTTTTTATAATATCACATCGGCCCAATTTATATCATAAACACCAAAAATAGCAAATAGGGCTTTTTGGACTTTAAGGATAGGGTTATTGAAATTTCCGGAATAAGATGTGAGAGTATGTTGAAGGAGGAGGTTGACGATTTTTGCTTTTATGCAAAAAAAGCGATTTTTAAAATCCATGTTTTTGTCCCATTTAAAAATGTGATGATAAGTTTCCAAATCCGTTTCATCAATTTCGAATTCCGAAAAATCCGAGCCCATACATTTACAATGTAAAATATTACCCAAAATTTCACAATCTAAAATGATTTGAGTGCCTTTTATGCTACTCCATACTTAATTCTCATCTCCTTCGTAAAAGCCATGGTTCAAATTTGCATAAAACATTTTGATGAGATTCGGGTAACATACTTCATTGTTATCCTGGGCATTAATCAAGCTTAGAACTTCATTTTGATTGAAAAGAGAACGAAAATCATAAGAAGGAAAATCTTCAAACATAGCAAAGGCTCCCATGTTGATTTTTCCATTTTCCATATAGTCAACATAGGCTTGAATGACTTCTTTATCACTGTAGAGATGACCTTTGAGAGATTTGGTCAATCTCATGGTTTTTGGTGTGCTAGAGGAAGCCATTAAAGAGTTGTTTTGAAAAGTATAGATATGAAGAAAGTTGTTTGAATTTTGAATGAGAGGTAGAGAGAATATGATTGAATAGATAAATAAATAGAGATTGGGGGCACAACTTTTCTGAAATTAAACACATTTTTAGACCTTGGGAGTTGGTAAAAAGTTGGAGGGAAGTTTGAAAGTTTAAACTTTTGAAATTCAAAATTTTAATTTCATTCACTAGCGCATATGTCGACATGTTTGTTTGGGTATGTCGACATATATGTGTATTTTGAAAAGACATGTTCTATTTGACTTTGTTTTATCATATTAATGTTTCATATTTCAGATTTATTGTTTCCTAAAATAATATTAATCCTAACAATCATTAACTATTATTTATTATTTATTATATTTTTTTATTATATGAATTTCAAAATTTGAATTTGAATTTGAATTTTATATTTTAAATTTCAAATTCAAATAAGGAAAACAATCAAAACATTTGTTCATCCAAATAAACCAAAAAATAAAAAATTAATTAAGGTGTACCTGGTTTTTAGATCCATTTCTTCAACATTTTTTGAATTCTGAATCGTTGTGAAACACATATTTGAATTTCTGTTTTCTGGCTCTTCATCACTTGATGATGAATTTGAATTGTCTAAAGTTGTTGCATATGCTCTATTTCTCTTCTTTAACGAATTACTCTTGTCTGTTTGTTGATTTGATTTAGTTGGATATGGACACATTCTCTTTATATGAACCGGTTTGTTGAAGTTATAACATCTATCATCAGTTCTTCCCGAATTTCCTTGATTATTTCTCTGAAAATTATTTCTCCTTTTATATCTCAGAAATTTTCTGAAATTCCTTGTCATTAAAGCAATTTTTTCGTCGCCTTCACTACTTGAATCAGAACCATTTATTGTTGCTTTGAATGCTATAAATTTCTTTTCTGTGGGCTTATTTTCCTTTCTTTTTTGTAATTGGATTTTGAATGACATCAAATTCTCAATTAACTTCTCAATCTTCATTTCACTGACATTATTGGCTTCTTCAATCGCTAGTATTTTATTATCCCATTCTGGAGTCAATGAACTAATTATTTTTCTGACTTGATCTTCTTCTGAATAGATTTTTCCCAAATCCATTAATGAATGCACGATTTCTTGAAATCTGTAATACATATCGGAGACAGATTCATTCTCATTCATTTTAAACAATTCAAATTGATTGATAAGCATTGATATCTTTGTCTGTTTAACTTTGTTGGTTCCTTCATGAGTAACTTGCAATGTTCTCCATATTTCATAAGCAAATTTACTAACTAACACTCAATTAAATTCATTTCCATCTAATGAACAGAGTAACATATCCATGGCCTTAGAATTACTTTGTGCAACGGTCTTTTGATCATTTGTCCATTGTGAAAAATTAGTGGTGGGTTCAACATATTTAGTTTGTGTGATATTCTATGTGTCTAATCCTACTGATTGTAAATATATTTTCATTCCACATGCCTAGTAAGAATAATTACTACCATTAAATAGTGGTGGTATGATAATGGACTGGCCCTCTACAAAAGAGCTATCATTATTAGTGTTGGTTGCCATTTAATCTTTCCAAAATTCACATGATGAACTTTCAAAAACCTATGCTTTGATACCAATTGTTAAGGTTGTGGAATGCCGGTCTTAAGGCAGAATTAATGCTTAAGGAGGCTGAATAGTGTTTATGATAAATTTATAGAAATATTAAACTAACTTGAATTACTATATGAATCACACAATGATTATCACACCAAAAATGATCACAAACATAGAAACAATCACAAACACAAAAATAAGTAAATAAAAATGCAGAGAAGGAAAGAACACACTAGATTTTATACTTGCTTGGATTACTCCTACGTCCAGTCCCATGCAATGCTGGATTACGCAGAGTTTTATTATTATCAATATCCAAGTACAACACCCTTGATTTCAAGGCTACAAGACTAACATAGATTCCACCACCCTTGATTCCGCATCTACAAGGTTAACACCATTCCCTTTCCTTGATTTCAGGGCTATTAGGAACACGCCCTTTCCCAAACAATTCCCAAATGATTACAATAGTCCTAGAACTCTTCAATAGCACTTCAAACAGGGAGTAATTGATAGAGAATGAGAAAAGAAGAAGAATGATATAAATTTTGTTGAAATCGGTAGAGTATAAGTGTAGAAATCAAGAAATTTATGTATTTTAATGGTGGTAAGTAAAGAGGTGAATAAGTAGAAGAAATAACAATTAAAAATTCAAAATCAGCCACTTTTTATGTTGTCCCAATGGTTGCAACATTTCTGAAACGTTTCAAACAGTCAAAAGGCACTTCCTTTGAAAATTGAATTTATGACAGTTATATTCGACATGGTCATATTGGTATGTCGACATTTGACTTTTATATTGATTTTTAGAATCAAATTTCAAGTGTTAAAGCCAATATATATATTTTGGAAATTACTGAATCAAAACTAATGTTTAAAATAAATTTCTAAAGTATAATAACATATAAAAAATATAGTGATGTATAATATAAATATATTTATAGTATTTTGTAAACTATAAATATATATATATTCGAAATCTTTTAAAAGAAGTTTGAAATAACTTGAAATAAGAATTCGAATTTTGAAAAATAGAATTTGAGTTTTGTAAAACAGAATTTGAAACTAAAGTGCTATTTAGAGTCTTGCATATAAACTAGACTCAGTTACTATAGTTACTTGAGCTCTTGAAATCTTGTTTAACAACCCAAACTTCCCCATGAAGGAAAGCCCGGATTGCTTTGAGAACACGACACATCAGAACACACACAGAAGAACATTTCTTTGCTTATTACAAAATTTACATCAGATTACAACAATATACGGAATATGAACAAATAATATACATTTGATAAATATTAGAGATTTACAAATTACAATGCAGCGGAAAATAAAACAAAACACAACTGAAAGAGATAAACGGATACAGAGCTTTTCGAATATCATTTCAGCTGTAAACTAGGATTCTGTGAATATAAATATGCAAAACCAAAACTACTAGCTGCCCATGTGGAAAGTAGGGGCACCCAGAATTTAGGTTAAAACAATAAACCCCAGGTCAATCATGTGACTGGTGTGAGAACTAAAACAGTTATTAATCTTTATTTTAAAGCTTGGTAAATCAAGGTACCACGCCGTATAACACGGAACGAGTTTCCTCCCAAGAATACCAGTGCTTAAAACCAACAGGGTGATGCTAAATAAAGAACAATGAAGCTATTATAAGACTCAGGTCACATCACACAATGCAACGCAAGCCGGAGGATAGAGTTTTACCTTATAATAGCCAAATATGCTTGGTACGTGAAATTTCATCTTTTATTATTACTATAAGTGAAGAAATCAACTTCAAATATAAATGTATCAATCATAGACGACATAGTGCCCCATCCCACTATGTCATCATACTAGGCTCTACAATCAAAACCGCCATTGTCACGTATTGGAAGTTGGATTTCCATCTGTGAACCAAGGCAAGGGATGGTCCTTACTGCTTCGAGACGCTTTAGCCGTGTCTCAGGATCAGAACGCATCGACCCTTGGATCGTCAGGGCCGGTCCACTCAATGTGGATTAAAATGCCTGAACACTGCGTTTCCCCACCCTATGGGGCGTCAATCTGGTCTATATAAAGACCATCCATCGGCTCCGTAGAGACTGAAATAACCGACGCGCCTCGCTATCCATCATCCACATAAGTAAAACGTCAGGGATTGCAAAATGCTGACACCACTCCTAGCTGGAAGGAAATGCATGTCCTCCCTGAAGTCCTCTCACATTTCCTGTTCACACCGGGGTGCGAGGCTCGCGAATTAACGCTACACAAAGCTATGTTATATTAAAACCGCGCTTTGATCATCAACCACAAGACTCTACTTTTCAACAGAAGCCTTGATCACTTGCATCTCAGCATGCTACACATGCAATTCACGCTATGCAACCGATGTCTATCAATTACACAGAATGAAATCCGATGTCAGACACACATCCATTTACAAGTTCGTTCTAGGTCTGAACGAAACCGGAGGCACCTTATTCCTCGTCCCGTATGTCCAATACAGGAAAGAGGTCCTCGCATATCCGGTCGTTCTCCAAGTAAGTCTGGACGATCACCACTTATTACCTTGTCTTGGGTATATAGCCCAATCAAGACATCAGTAATCATCCAAATGATGTGAAGACCTCCAGTCTTAAATCACCGTCTTTATCCTCGATATATTGTCGAATCGGTTATTCAGAATGGGATAAACCCGTCTTTCTGAATATCTAGCGTATATAATAAACAAGTGTTACAAAAACGCAACATACGCCTCATTCCAATCCAGAATATTCTTTTATTTAAATATTCATATCCTTTGGGAAAGGTTCCCGTTAATTTTATCAAAGATAAATTCTTTAAATTTATTCCTTAATCTTCCTTTGGATATCAATTCAAACCAGATTATGGTTTATCCAAACTATTCGGGGTTAGCGAAACTTACCGAAGTAATCATTTGTTTTAATTTCCCAATCCCAACCTATTCATCCAATGAAGTAAAACTGGTAATACTTCATATCTAGCACCACGGTGTTATCAGTAAATTTAATTACCATTTCACGTTCAAATCTAGTTAAAGATTTAACTATCGTCTGGAGCAAACTGGAGATACTCCATTCTCGATCATTTCTTGAATTTGATAATTTTCGTTATCTCTATTTAAAGTTTAATAACCCGGAAATCCGAGCCAATTCAAAAAATTTATTTTGGCAATTTTAGCGAATTTTGAATATTTAAAATGAATTATTTTAAATAATAGCGACGAGAAATTTATTTTGAATAGAATTAGAACGTATATATTTATTTGAATCGTCATTAGAATATAAATATTTATTTTAAATTATAAAAAGGAATTGAAAATAGCACGGTAGTTTGAAAATTCGATTTCAAATTTCAAATGAATGTACAGGATTCCAAATAAACCGGATTTTAGTGAAACCAAAAATATTTGAATCTATTTGAGAATATCTTTCCAACGAATCCGAAAAATCAAAATTTCATTGCGGGAATCAAAAGATACGTCCAGTTGAAAATTCAGAATAGTCGCTATGGAATTTTGGCCCTTAAAAATGGAAATTTTGCAAACGACCTCTGTTTTAGACGAAACAACTTTTGTTGGATCCGAGATGTCAAGTTATTGCTAGATTCCAAAATTCGTAATTTTCTGAATCAATATGCGAGCGTGGCGAAGTTTAACATGTTTTAACACTTTTAATCAATTTCGATTGAGTGGAAAATAGCCATTTTGCAAATGGTCTCGGAATTGACGAAATTAGTTTTGTTATGACCATATCGTTAATACGAAGCTAGAAATAATTTTTCGGGAATTTTTAGAGTCCGTATGTGGCCCCGGTAAATTGAAATGTGCGTTCAAATTCAATATATAGATTTATATTTTGATTTTGGTGAAAACTGATCGAAACAGTCAAATTAGCTTATGAAACATATCCCATTGTGTTCGGAATGGGGGTAATTAGCTAGGGACGACAGTCATTGTGATGGAATTTGAGTTTGAATGGAAAAAACAACTTTATAGAAATTAAGTAATTATATATTTATATATAATATAACTTCTCTTACCCCCCGCCCCTTATAGTCAAAAGTCAAACGAAAAGAAAAAAAGAAAAGAAATAAAACACGCGCTCCCCCCATTGATTGTAGCCCTACCCAGATCGTTGCCGCCTCTTGGAGGACCACCGTCGTCGTCGCAGGTCTGCCACCCTCCCTCTTAGCTCCTGAGACGACCCCAAACCCCGTACTGATGGCGGCAAGGGTAATCCGTGGAATATAACACAAAAACAGATAATAGCAGAACAGAAATAAATAAATACACCAGATAATGAACAATAGAATGTACTGGATAAACGTAATCATCAGAGTTACACAGTATACAGGATCATACTTAGTACAAATATAGTTCAGCTATACATAGATGTCTACAGCGGAAACAAACAAAATATGTACAATAGGAGCTGAACAGCATAAAAAGAGATAAATGATAGAATCTGTAACGACCCGCATTCTACGCATCATAGGATCGTAAAATATTTATTTCTGCCACATACGAAGTCGTATGGTCATGTAACTTTGGGAGACGACTATTAGGGTCATTTCCCATGTCCATGATTTTTCCCGATTTTTAAATGACCATTTTACCCCTAGTTATCACTGTTTTGGCCATAACTTTTGACTGGAAATGAATTTTGACCTGAAACCACTTCCATTGGCTCCGAATGATGGTTTACAATTCCGTAGAGTGGTCACATTAGCTAAACGGACTCACCGTTTGGGAGATATGGCTGAAACAAGTTTCAGATGGTGAAAAACAGCTTAATTGGGCTTAACCGGATGATTAGCAGCTAGGCCCAGAGGAGAATTTCGGGTTTAGGGGTATATAGGGGCTGATTAGGGTTAGAAAACATTTCTTTAGACATTTTCCAGCCGCCACTTTCATCCTTAGACACTCTAACAATGGCCTCCTACATCTAAAACACCCCAAATCACTTTTTAATTGAAGATTAGGCTTAGCAACATCAAATTAAGAAGAAAAAGCACCAAAGCAAGGTTAGAGCTGCTGTTGGACATCAGTATTCGCCCCAAATCAGAGGAGTTTCAGTTCTGAGAATTTTATTTGTGGCCAAGGTGAGTGGTTAGCATTGTTTTGACACTAATTACAGTTAATCATGGTGATTAGCGATAATTAGTGAATTCTTACACTTTAAAATTCTGGAAAAATATTCTAAAAATTCGAAATATTATTTTAGACCTCTGTTAGAAATTTGGGTTGATTTGATTAAGTTTTGTTAATCCTATGATTAGATTTGCTTAAACATGCTTAAGGGAAAACATGGGATTTTGGCTATGTTTGATCCGTTTTATCCTATCATAATTGTGTTTTGATGTTTGTGAATGATTATACATGTTTCTATGACTGTATAGTATGCTTTGTGATTGTCTAGAAGTGTTAGATTGGTCAAAAACGCCGTCGAATGGCGTAAAAACAGTCGCAGGAAATTGTGCAGAAAACGGTTAGCCCCAAGTCCAGCGATCCGATGGAGTCCAGCGATCCGATGGAGTCCAGCGATCCGGCAATCCGATGAAGTCCAGCGATCCGGCGATCTGATGAAGTCCAGCGATCCGATGGAGTCCAGCGATCCGGCGATCCGATGAAGTCCAGCGATCCGATGGAGTCCAGCGATCCGACGATCCGATGAAGTCCAGCGATCCGATGGAGTCCAGCGATCCGATATAGTCCAGCGATCCGATGGAGTCCAGCGATCCGATAGAGTCCAGCGATCCGACGATCCGATGAAGTCCAGCGATCCGATGGAGTCCAGCGATCCGATACAGTCCAGCGATCCGATGGAGTCCAGCGATCCGACGGAGTCCAGCGATCCGACGGAGTCCAGCGATCCGGCGATCCGATGAAGTCCAGCGATCCGATGGAGTCCAGTGATCCGATGAAGTCCGGCTATCCGGAGAAGACCAAAACCCGAGATGCAAAGGAAGTCCAAATGAGAAGCTAGAGCTCAAGATCCAGATGGGAATCAACGAGTTCGCTTCATGATTGGGCTTTGCTGCGGGACGTGTGCTAAGGGGTTGTCGATGTTTACGACATTGGATCACTATGTATGGGAAGCACGTGAACGGATTCAGGGCTGAAAGGGCCTAGGTACGACTAAAGGGCTATAAACCAATGAAGTGGGGTCATTTGTAAAGATTTGGGCATGACTCCATGAGGTAAGCTTGGTAGTAGCAGTAGTTGTACAAGTCGAACTCCGTCACTACTTCAATGGGTCTAGTGATTGACAGTGGTGGACATCGTATGCCTTACGCACTGAGTGAGAGATGTGAGGATGGTTGTTATGGTTGATTGTTTGCTATCATTATGACATGCACACCCCACCCCCGTAATCTTACACTATTTACTATGGCACCTTAGAGTACTGTACGGTATGTGGTACTAACTCTTTGGTTGCAGGTCCAGGTTCAGGTATGGTTTAGTATACCTGTTATTATTTTGTTTAGATGCTTATCGCTCATACCAGGCTTTATGTCTGACCCAGAGTTTTATGTCTCCTCTTATTACTCTGGGTGCTCACACGAGCAGACTAGAGACAGGTTAGCTGGAGATGTACGGGTTGATGATCCGGAGACGAGCAGGAGGCTTCCACGTAATATATATATATAGTATTCTCCCTATGTTGTTGAAGATCACTGCTTGGGCATTAGTGGTGCATCTTCTACTTTAGCTTTCTTTTGTTTAGGGACAGTAAATTTGGAAAGTTGTAATAAGCTGTATTTGGATTTTCGCTGCTCCGATGTTGATGTTGATTTTAGTTATCAGCTTATGCACTGTCTCACCTGTTTTATGTCAAGTATATTATTAATATTATATTTTACTTCATGCGCTGTGAGACATTCTACAGGTTCCTTGATTAGTTCATTCTCTTCTTTCCTTTCTCCTGACGACCGTCCCGTGCTAGTTGGGCATGTGTACAACGCACTTTCGGAGGAAATGCAGGCTGGTGCGGGGTGGGCCGTCACACTTGGTATCAGAGCGAGGTTGCGTAGTTAACCTAGGGAAGTTATCAGGGAGAGATAATATACGTATACGAGAGAGCGTATTTGTGATTACTTTGGTTTTTAAGAGATATATATATATATATATATTTACTATTACTAGTATAAGGATGAAGTCATACTGCACTAGCACCACTATGGAGTCGTTAATTGTTTCCTTTTTCGGATTGACGATGAGACGAGATACTAGAGGTGCTGGTAGAGGAGCCAATAATGGGAATGCTGCTGACATGAGGACGATGTTTAATGACCTCATGAGAGAGATGCTTAGAGATGTACAGAGGGCAGCTCCCAATGGTGGAAATGGTGATGGTCCAATAGTGCAGGCGCCGAGGGTCGACTTCGCCAAGCTAAACAAGGACTATACTAGCCTTGGTGGGAAGCCGTTCCACGGAACGGAGTCGGCCACGGATGTTCAGGATTGGTTGGATAGTTGCGAACGTATCTTCGAGGATTTGGGTATCGAGGATGCAATGAAGAGAAAGTTAGCGTCCCGTCAGCTGCAAGGGCGGGCAATGAATTGGTGGAATGCTATAAAAGCAGCTACTCCTGAAGATCAGATTACTTGGGAGCAGTTTAAAGCTCGCTTTAGCGAGAAGTTCATTCCAGCTGCTCAGAAGTCAGTGCTGTTTAAGAAATTCTTGGAGCTCAAGCAGAATGGCAGAGCTGTCTCGGAGTATATTGCTGAATTTGACACTTTGTCAAAATATGGGTTATCTCTTATTGATACTGCCGAGAAAAAGAATGAGAAATTCATAACTGGTTTGGATAAGTACTTGGGGGAAAAACTTATTAACCACATCGATGAGACGTTTGAATCGATTGTGGGGAAAGCATTAAGATCAGAAAGTCTCTACCCTAAGTCGAAGACTGAGGTTGCATCTGCAGATGAGCCAAAGCCACAAGCAAGTGGTGGAGGTAAGGGTGGTTCCCAGAATAAGAGAAAGCAGAACCAAGCTAAGGATGGCCAGAAGAAAAAGAATAAGCAAGATGTTGAGTGCTTCAGCTGTGGTAAGAAGGGCCATTATGCTAGTAATTGTCGGGCCAAGCCAGCGGATAGAAAGTGCTTCAACTGTGGCCAAATGGGACATCATAAGGACAAGTGTCCACAGCCCCCTAAGGAAAAGCAAATGGTGAAAGCCTACGCTCTTAATGCTATTCCTTCTTCATCGAATGCCCCAACAGCGGCGGAGAAGGGAAAGAATGTCGTCATTCAAGGTATGCTTTCTGTTTATGATGTTCCTGTTAGAGTTTTGTTTGATACCGGAGCTTCCAGTTCTTTCATATCTAGTGACCTGGTAGATAGGTTGGGATTGGAGCCTGAGATTGTCGATAGACCTTTAGTAGTGACGAACCCGGTTGGTGGTTCGACTAGCCTTAGCATGATTTGTCGTAATGTGGTCTTATCGAGTCATGGATGCATGTTTGTTTGTGATTGCTTTGTTTTGGGCTTTACTAGGTTTGGCATTATTTTGGGAGTAGATTGGCTCCAAAGATACGAGGTGGTGGTAGACTGTGAGGGCTTGTTGGTGACAGCTAGAGCGGATGATGGGCGGAGGATAGTGTTTGGTGGTCTACCCAGTAAGGGGGTATTGGCTAGTTTTCTAAACTCCCTCGATATTCCGCATAGTGAGTTGTCAGGTTTGCCCGTGGTTGGCCAGTATCCGGATGTTTTCGAAGAAGTGACCGGACTTCCACCACACCGAGAGATTGAGTTCCGTATTGATTTGGTAAAAGATGCCAGGCCTATAGTCATGCCACTTCGTCGTATGGCACCAAGGGAGCAGCGAGAGCTCGAGGTGCAAGTCAGCGATCTTTTAAAGAAGGGATTTATCAGAAGGAGTGTTTCTGAATGGGGAGCACCAGTTGTGTTTGCTACCAAGGCGGATGGTTCTCTTCGTTTGTGTGTAGACTACCGCGAGTTGAATAAAGTGACGAGGAAGAACAAGTATCCTCTACCGCGGATAGATGATTTGTTTGATCAGTTGAGTGGCGCGAGAGTATTTTCTCAGTTGGATCTCGCGACAGGTTTTCATCAGCTTAGAGTGGAAGCTAAGAGTATAGCTAAAACGGCATTTCGGACGCCATCTGGGTTTTATGAGTGGTTGGTCATGCCATTCGGGCTGACCAATGCCCCAGCATATTTTGTGGATCTTATGAATAGGGTATTCAAAGATCAGTTGAATAAGTTTGTCCTTGTGTTCGTTGATGATATTTTGGTCTACTCGAGGACAGAGGAAGAACACAAGGGACATTTAAGAATAGTGATGGAGGTGTTGAGAAAACACCAATTGAAAGCAAAGTTTTCTAAGTGTCACTTCTGGAAGAGGGAAGTGAGGTTCTTGGGCCATGTTGTATCAGAAAATGGGATTGCCGTGGACCCGGCGAAGGTGGCTACGGTACAGGATTGGCCTACGCCCAAGAATGCAACAGATGTAAGAAGCTTCTTGGGATTAGCTGGATACTATCGTAAGTTTATCCAAAATTTCTCCAAGATAGCAGCACCATTGACCTAGTTAACTAAGAAGAATCAAGCTTTTGTCTGGGATGGAAGGTGCGAGGATGCATTCAAGAGTCTAAAGGACAAGTTGACAAGCGCACCGGTGTTAGTCATTCCTAAGGGGAATGAAGAGATGACGGTATACACGGATGCCTGTGGTATCGGACTGGGTGCTGTATTGATGCAAGGCGGTAGGGTTGTTGCTTATGCAAGTCGGCAATTGAAACCGCACGAGAAAAGATACCCTACCCATGATTTAGAATTGGCAGCAATCGTGTTCGCGTTAAAGATATGGAGACACTATCTCTTGGGAGAAAGATTTGAGCTTTTTACAGATCATAAGTCGTTAAAGTATCTCTTCTCTCAGAAAGATCTGAATCTCCGTCAGCAGAGATGGTTAGAGTTCTTAGCTTCCTATGATTTTGACATTGCATACACACCGGGAAAGGGCAATGCGGTGGCCGATGCATTGAGTAGAGGACATGCCAGCTTAGGGGCTATGTTCCTTGAATGGAAGCAACTGGAGTATATCGCGGGGTTTGATTTCAGACCAAAGTGCGAATTGGATCCAGAAATGTTAGCAAGTTTGACGATCAGACCCACTTTGATTGAGTGGATCGGCTCTAGTCAGAGGGACGATCCTAACCTATTGGAAATCATCTCCAAGTTAGAGATGGGTATCGATGAGGAGATGAGCAAGTATGGGCTTGATCAAGATGGATGGCTTAGAAAGAATGGAAAGCTCGTTGTACCCAATGTCAATGGATTGAGAGATGAAGTGCTTAGAGAATGTCATCACTCAAAACTGACTATACACCCCGGTGGTAATAAGATGTATCGAGACATGAGACAGACTTACTACTGGGAAGGGATGAAAAGAGACGTTGGGGAGTTTATATCCAAATGCATGAATTGCCAGCTAGTTAAAGCCGAGCAAAAGAAGCCTAGTGGGTTGTTACAGCCATTAGAAATTCCCGAATGGAAATGGGAGCAAGTTTCGATGGATTTCATTGATGGTTTACCAAGTACTAGATCGGGACATGATAGCATTTGGGTGATTGTGGACCGATTAACCAAAAGTGCAAGATTTATACCAGTCAGATCGACCAGAACGGTAGCTAAGTTAGCAGAATTGTATATGAAGTGGGTAGTGAGATTCCATGGAGTACCTAAAAGCATTGTGAGTGACCGAGACCCGTTGTTCACTAGTGGGTTTTGGAAGAGCTTACAAGAAGCTCTAGGGTCAGAGTTACATCTCAGTACCGCATATCATCCTCAGACCGACGGTCAGACGGAGAGGGTGAATCATATTTTGGAAGATCTCTTGAGAGCATGTATATTGGATTTTGGTGGATCATGGGATGACCATTTGCATCTAGTAGAGTTTGCATATAATAATAGCTACCAATCCAGTATCGGTATGGCACCATACGAAGCTTTGTACGGAAGACCGTGCAACTCACCATCATGTTGGATAGAGACTGGCGAGAAGTTTGTGCTTGGACCAGATGTGGTGAGAGAAACGTCGGATAAGATTAAGGTCATTCAACAACGAATGAAAGCTGCCCAAGATAGGCAGAAGAGTTATGCCGATAAGAGGAGAAGAGACTTAAAATTCTCCGTTGGCGACTTGGTGTTTGTCGAGATTTCTCCGTTGAAGAGCGTGATACGATTTGGCAGGAGAGGCAAGTTCGCACCGAGATTTGTTGGCCCATTCCCTATTCTTGAACTTGTCGGGAATTTGGCATATAGAGTTGGCTTACCAGAGAAGATGGCGGGAGTTCACAATATATTTCATGTTTCCCAACTAAGGAAGTTCGTTCACGACTCAGATATGACTATTTCACCTGATCAGTTAGAAGACTTCGAAGTAGAACCCGAGGCGGTTGGGAACCGCAAGCCGATTCGTATTGTGGGGCACGATACGAAGCAACTTCGAAGGAAGGCGGTGAAGCTAGTCAAGGTTCAGTGGGGCGAGAACGAGAATGATTGTACTTGGGAGACAGAGGAGAACATTAGGAAGGCATATCCAGAACTCTTTGCCTGGTAAGATTTTGACTTCTATTTAGTTTTCCGCATGCTAGGATAGGCTTGGTTGCTTGTTTTGCATGTTTGATCGTTGTATGTGGTTGTTAGGCATGCGGGATCCTTTGTATGTTTGGGTTAAGGAATTTCGGGGACGAAATTTCTTAAGGGGGGAGAGTGTAACGACCCGCATTCTACGCATCATAGGATCGTAGAATATTTATTTCTGTCACATACGAAGTCGTATGGTCATGTAACTTTGGGAGACGACTATTAGGGTCATTTCCCATGTCCATGATTTTTCCCGATTTTTAAATGACCATTTTACCCCTAGTTATCACTGTTTTGGCCATAACTTTTGATTGGAAATGAATTTTGACCTGAAACCACTTCCATTGGCCCCGAATGATGATTTACAATTCCGTAGAGTGGTCACATTAGCCAAACGGACTCACCGTTTGGGAGATATGGCTAAAACAAGTTTCAGATGGTGAAAAACAGCTTAATTGGGCTTAACCGGATGATTAGCAGCTAGGCCCAGAGGAGAATTTCGGGTTTAGGGGTATATAGGGGCTGATTAGGGTTAGAAAACATTTCTTTAGACATTTTCCAGCCGCCACTTTCATCCTTAGACACTCTAACAATGGCCTCCTACATTTAAAACACCCCAAATCACTTTTTAATTGAAGATTAGGCTTAGCAACATCAAATTAAGAAGAAAAAGCACCAAAGCAAGGTTAGAGCTGCTGTTGGACATCAGTATTCGCCCCAAATCAGAGGATTTTCACTTCTGAGAATTTTATTTGTGGCCAAGGTGAGTGGTTAGCATTGTTTTGACACTAATTACAGTTAATCAGGGTGATTAGCGATAATTAGTGAATTCTTACACTTTAAAATTCTGGAAAAATATTCTAAAAATTCGAAATATTATTTTAGACCTCTGTTAGAAATTTGGGTTGATTTGATTAAGTTTTGTTAATCCTATGATTAGTTTTGCTTAAACATGCTTAAGGGAAAACATGGGATTTTGGCTATGTTTGATCCGTTTTATCCTATCATAATTGTGTTTTGATGTTTGTGAATGATTATACATGTTTCTATGACTGTATAGTATGCTTTGTGATTATCTAGAAGTGTTAGATTGGTCAAAAACGCCGTCGAATGGCATAAAAACAGTCGCAGGAAATTGTGCAGAAAACGGTTAGCCCCAAGTCCAGCGATCCGATGGAGTCCAGCGATCCGGCGATCCGATGAAGTCCATCGATCCGATGGAGTCCAGCGATCCGGCGATCCGATGAAGTCCAGCGATCCGATGGAGTCCAGCGATCCGACGATCCGGTGAAGTCCAGCGATCCGATGGAGTCCAGCGATCCGATATAGTCCAGCGATCCGATATAGTCCAGCGATCCGATGGAGTCCAGCGATCCGATAGAGTCCAGCGATCCGACGATCCGATGAAGTCCAGCGATCCGATGAAGTCCAGCGATCCGACGGAGTCCAGCGATCCGACGGAGTCCAGCGATCCGGCGATCCGATGAAGTCCAGCGATCCGATGGAGTACAGTGATGCGATGAAGTCCGGCGATCCGGAGAAGACCAAAACCCGAGATGCAAAGGAAGTTCAAATGAGAAGCTAGAGCTCAAGATCCAGATGGGAATCAACGAGTTCGCTTCATGATTGGGCTTTGCTGCGGGACGTGTGCTAAGGGGTTGTCGATGTTTATGACTTTGGATCACTATGTATGGGAAGCACGTAAACGGATTCAGGGCTGAAAGGGCCTAGGTACGACTAAAGGGCTATAAACCAATGAAGTGGGGTCATTTGTAAAGATTTGGGCATGACTCCATGAGGTAAGCTTGGTAGTAGCAGTAGTTGTACAAGTCGAACTCCGTCACTACTTCAATGGGTCTAGTGATTGACAGTGGTGGACATCGTATGCCATACGCACTGAGTGAGAGATGTGAGGATGGTTGTTCTGGTTGATTGTTTGCTATCATTATGACATGCACTCCCCACCCCCGTAATCTTACACTATTTACTATGGCACCTTAGAGTACTGTACGGTATGTGGTACTAACTCTTTGGTTGCAGGTCCAGGTTCAGGTATGGTTTAGTATACCTGTTATTATTCTGTTTAGATGCTTATCGCTCATACCAGGCTTTATGTCTGACCCAGAGTTTTATGTCTCCTCTTATTACTCTGGGTGCTCACACGAGCAGACTAGAGACAGGTTAGCTGGAGATGTACGGGTTGATGATCCAGAGACGAGCAGGAGGCTTCCACGTAATACATATATATAGTATTCTCCCTGTGTTGTTGAAGATCACTGCTTGGGCATTAGTGGTGCATCTTCTACTTTAGTTTTCTTTTGTTTAGAGACAGTAAATTTGGAAAGTTGTAATAAGCTGTATTTGGATTTTCGCTGCTCTGATGTTGATGTTGATTTTAGTTATTAGCTTATGCACTGTCTCACCTGTTTTATGTCAAGTATATTATTAATATTATATTTTACTCCATGCGCTGTGAGACATTCTACAGGTTCCTTGATTAGTTCATTCTCTTCTTTCCTTTCTCCTGACGACCGTCCCGTGCTAGTTGGGCATGTGTACAACGCACTTTCGGAGGAAATGCAGGCTGGTGCGGGGCGGGCCGTCACAGAATCCATCTTCAGCTCCAGCTATCCGGAAAGAACCAGCTCAACCTGAATACAAGGCTGCCCGTGTAGAAAAAGGGGCACCCGAGTTTGAAAGTGAAACAAACTACGAGTCAGTCATGGGACTGGTATGAGAAATCTATTCAACGCATTTAATATATGGCTAATCACAGGACCACGCCACTTTCGTGGAATGGGTTTACTCCATCGGATTGCCAGTGCTTTAAAACAAATCTTTCTTTTAAACAACGCAATGCATTTTATAAAAATGAAGCCATTATAAGACTCAGTTTCCATCACATGATGCAACGCAAACCGAAGGATAGAGTTTTTACCTTATAACGGCCAAGATATGCTTGATACGAATAAAACAAAGGCATTTGATATTATTGCTAGTGTTTATATGTTTTGAAAACAATTTCAAATCATAACTATCAATCATAGACGGCATTAATGCCCCATACCACTATGTCGCCATATATAGGTACACAATCAAAACCGCATGATGTCGTATTTGGAAATTGGATTTTCGTCATGAACCAAGGCAAAAGATAGTCCTTACCGAATTTGTGACTCTCTAGCCCGAGCCACAGGATCAAAACGCATCAACCCTTTAGATCGTCAGGGTCGGTCCACCGATGTGGATTATTATGCCTGAACACTACGTCTCCCCGCCCTTTTGGGGCGTAAACGAGCCAACGAATGACTCCATCGGACCCGGATCGTCTGATCAAAACGAGGCGCCTCGCAACAGCAACAACCACACAGGTAAAAAGTATATAAATGTCAGGGCTGGTAGGTCACTGACACCACCCTAGCTAGAAAGAAACGCATGCCCTCCCTGAGGTCCTTCTCCCGTTTCTGGTTCATACCGGGGTGTGAGGCTCGCGAATTCACATTATACACAAAGCTATGCCACACAGTCGGTGCTTTGATCATCACCATAAGACTTTGCTTTTCAACAGAAGCCCTGATCATTTGCCACTTAGGCATGCCACACTGGCAATTCGTGCCATGCGACTGATATCCACCGATACACAACCTCTGAGCTCGTGCGTTCCAGAGAAGGGCGTTAAGCAAAAGAATAAATTCTCCGCCGCCAAACAGATGTATATTTAATAGAGACCAATCAACATAGAATAAAATCCAATGTCAGACACACAGTCCATTTTTAAGTCCGTTTTGGGTCCGAACGAAACCGGAGGCACTATATACCTCGCAAACCCATCGACCACCACGTACGTCTGGACGATCACCACTCATTATCCTTATTTCGGGATACCTCCCAATCAGGACCTCGGTTACCATCCAAACGAGGTGAAGATCTCCGGTCTTCGACCACCGTCTTCATCTTCGATTTCTTATCGTCGATTTAGTTATTCAGAATGGGATAAACCCGGTCTTTCTAAGCAACTCGCGTATATAATAAACAAGTGCAACACTAACATACACACGCATCAATTCAATTCATTAGTCACTAACCGTCAATCAGTAAGAGAACGATTTCCCAAATATTAACCCCGAAGGCCGAAACCAACATCAGATCAACACCCAGGGAACCATTCGACTTAGCCAATCTTCAGTTAATTTCTAAATCACATCCATATCGTTTATAATATTTTATAACGATTTATCGCTATTTTTATTTATTTTAAAATAGCTAATTTATTCAAAACGACGCTTCGGGCCATAACGCGACCATGGCGCTGTTTTTCCTCAGATTTGATTTACACATATCTGAAAATCTAACCGTTGGATCTTCACAAAATTTACATCATTAGAAAGGTCTTTTCTAACCGAATCCAACGGTTCCAATTTCGGGAAATTCCGACGGTCGGATCTCCCGGTACAATCGTTTGAAGTTTCGATTTCAAAATACGAACTGCAGCGTCGTTATTCGATGTAATATAATTATATATATATATAATCGATTTTGGTGCTGTTTTTCTTCAAATTTGAATTAAACATTCCAGACAATCCAACCGTTGGATTTTTACAAAGTTGGTGTCGTTGGAAAGATACTTCCAAAGCGAACCCAATGGTTGCGATTTCAGGAAAATCCGATGGTCGGATCTCCCTTATTAATCGTTTGAAATCACGGTTTCAAAATACGAACTGCAGCGTCGTTATTCGATATATTTTAATTCTATTAATATATATATCGATTCTTCGATTTCAAAGCTATATTCTTTTCATACTTTTGATCAAAATAATATTTTTATCTACTGTCTTCAATTTCAACATTTCACTATTTTTAACAATTCATGTATATAATAAAAATGTGATTTTTATTAGAAAACAATTTATTTCAAAATGATATTATTTTATAAATTTCATATAGATGATAAAAATGTGATTTTTATTAGAAAACAATTTATTTCAAAAATATGAATACCATTCAACACATGAATTTCAATTCAACGAATGAATATCGATTCAACACATGAAGGTCTTCTATAGATTATATATATATAGATAAAAATGTGATTTTTATATTTAAAACACGAACACCATTCAACACATGAATTTTTATTCAACGAATGAATATCGATTCAACACATGAAGGTTTTCTATTCAACGAATAAATATAGTTTCAGCAAATGAAAATAATTCAAACACATGAATATTATTCAAAATTTCGGCATCATAACGGCAGGGTAGTTAAAACCGGGACCGTCCCTAGTACGGCTCCTCGCTCTACCTTAAAACCTTGCGGTTTTTGACAGTGGGGAATCATGCATCTAGTTCGCACGCAGGCGGCATGTATAATTTTTCATTTCCACCAACTAATCCTATGTGGTTTCAACCAAATATTTCTCAACCACAAATGGGTATTTTTCAACCACAATCAATCAATATCAACCACAAACAGTTTCAATCAACCACTCGCTATCAATCAATTTTCACACCAATAACAACCAATAAATATCGTCCATGGTTTGTGGACGAGGGGCGTATATATATATATATATATATATATATATATATATATATATATATATATATTTATTTATTTATTTATTTATATATAGCAATTCACTTCTATTTCAACACATATATAATTTTTACAACGCATATATAACTCATACATCGAACGTACAACTTATACCATGCTTATACATGAGGTGTACAACGCTTATATAACTCATACATCGACTATATAATTTATACATCGTCGTTTTCCATATCGTTTATAAATTAGAAATATCACCTTGTTCGTTGCTTTGCTAAAAATTGATACGAGCTCAGAAAAATCCGCGGTCTCTTCTAGAATGTAGAGGACGTCGCCATGGTCCTGGTGTCTCCTGTTTCATCGAATTTCGTTAACGAATGAAAAAGATATGATTTTTCAAAGGTTGGAACACTTTAATGTGTTTAAACAATATAAAGGAAACCACCTTTATACGCTGTTCAAAACTAGGTCGGAGAAATTCGCGAAATCCGGGAAGAACTGGGATGATCGGTGGCTGCAGCGTCGTAGAGGGAGGTGAGGACTGTCGGTGATGGTGGTTTGAGGGGATACGGTGGTTGGATCTATCGTCGGCGGCGTCAGGAAGATTGGAACTTTGGAGGGCCGATTCCGGCGATGGGGGCGTCGGTCGGGGTCGTGGTGGGGTAGGATTGGAAGAGGAGGGAGCGGCGCTTCGAGTGGTGGCGACGGCGAAGGCTGGAAGTGACTGTAGCAGCGGCGATTTGGTCGGAAAGAAAAGAGCGACTTCCGCCGTTAATCGGGAGGGAGGAAAAAAGGAATTTTTTTTTTTTTTAAAATATGATTGGTCGGGGGAGTTTTAAAGGGGTTTTCTGACACGACCACCAATCTAAACCCAACGACTGTTGTCCCTTGCGTTTTACCCCCATTCCGAACACAATGGGATATGTTTTGTAGGCCCATTCGACTGTTTCAGTCAGTTTTCCTTCAAATTAAAATATATAACATTCAATATTCAATTTGAACATACATTTCAATTTGCCAGGGCCACAAACTGATTTGAAAAATTCCAGAAAAATAAATCTAGCTATGTTTTGATGATACGGTCCCAACAAAACTAGTTTCGTCGAATTCTGAGACCGTTTGCAAAAAGGCCCATTTCTGGTCGATCCAATTTAACTGTAAATGACCAAAACACGTTTTCCTTTGCCACGCTCACATACTAGCTTCAAAAATTATGAAATTTGAAATCTAGCAATAACTTCACATACCAGATCCAACAAAAGTGGTTTCGTCGAATTCCGAGGTCGTATGCAAAATGGCCAATTTTACGGGCTATATAAATTCCATATTGACCTTTTTGAAAATTCATTTGGCCATAAGTTTTGCTTTCCACTATGAAAATTCGATTTTTCAGATTCGTTAGAAAGGATTTCACAAACAGATTTAAATATTTTTGGTTTCACTAAAATCCGTTTTGTTTTGCACCCGGTACAGTCCGACAAAGTTTGAATTCAATTTTTGAAACTACAGCGCCATTTCAGGCCTTGTTTATTATTAGAATTAAATATATTCATTTTCAATTGTCGATTCAAACTCAGTTTTCATTGCTATAATTTAAAATATTTATTTTAAACATTTAAAATCCATTATTTTAGCCAATTTAAAAAATTTAAATTGGTTCAGATTTTCTGGGTCGTTACAGCTCCGGCCTGCCTTTTCTCTCCTCCCTTTCTCTCTGCAGAAACCCACGCCCAAGTCCTCCTTTCCGCCCAGAACCGCCGCACCCAAACCCTAGCCTCCCCGAACCTCGTCTCCTCCTCGACCTCGTCAATGCCTAGCGCCGCTTCCCCGACCGTCCAGCCCTCCGACGAACCCCAAACACCCCTCCTCCTTTTTACTTTAAGTATTTATATACTTACTTTTGTTTGTGTTTTGTTTACTTAATTTTCTTTTCTGTTTTTATATATAAATTAAATAAAAGTTTTGATTTATATATAAATGGAAAAGTATTGGTTTTTTTTTGAAATGATTCTAAAATTAAAAATATGATTTTTATTGCATGTAAGTATCGGATTTTCATTGTAGATAAAGACGTGATTTTTAACAAAGTAAAGACGTGATTTTTAACCAAGTAAAGATGTGATTTTTAACAAAGTGAAGGCGAAATTTTTAACAAAGGAAATCTTTTTTTATTATTAGAGAAAATTTCAGATTTTTATTAGAGAGAAGTTGAGATTTATATAAGAAAAGTTTAAATTTCTATATAAGGAGAGTATAGATTTTTATTCTAAAGAAGTATAGATTTTTATTTAAATAAAATTATGGATCTTTATGACAATGAAGTTATAATTTATATTATGCGTAACGAGTTATAAAGATTTGATTTGATTTTTATTCATATGAAGGTAGCGAAATAAAAATTCGATTTTTACTATATGTATAATGATATAAAAATATGATTTTTATAATGTAAACATCTTGTTGAGAATGTGGTTTTTACGCATACGGATTTGAAATAAAAATATAATTTTTATATAAGTAGGAAGTTAAAAATATAATTTTTATACATGAAGTGATATCATAAAAATGCGATTTTATACATGTAGATATGAAATAAAAATGAGATTTTTAACATAAGACTGCATGAAATAGATCTCCTTAGAAGCGAGGTGAAGATTTCCTATATATGAAGAGTCGCGATGAATTGGTTTAGCTAGTCGGAGAGAACTCCTCACTTTTAATTTATTTTCTAGTTGAAATATATACTAGGATGCAGACGGTGCTTAGTAGCACCCAACGCCAGTTGTCCATAGACCATGGATGACTCTTTTGTTTAATTGGTGTGTTGTGACAGTTGATTGTGTGAGGTGGAATGGAATAAAATATTTTATAATGGAAAATATTTAATAGTTCAAAATATAATTTTTAACGTGTATATAAAATAAATAGTAATAAACAAATCGGACGATTTGTTTATATACACTGATTTGACTGGTATTGATTGGGACGATAAATTTTACACATCGCCCAACTGCACAAATAAAAATCTGTGTTTGTTGATTTGAAACCCCACACGGGTGTTGGGATGATATTGACGTACACTAACCCCAATTGTTTAGTAGTATGTCGACCGATTGGTTGACAGACTGTGTAAGCGTTAATTATGTATATTTAATGCTTATGCAATTGTGTGGTGCACTTTGGATGATGGTTGATTATTTATCATTGCTATTATATACATATGTTGTATAGAATCCATATAAATAATATTATATGTTAATTGAGTGGGTCTCATTCCAATTTAGAAAATAAAGAATATATTTCATGTGTTGAATAGAATAAATTCGTGTGTTGAATAGAATAAATTCATGCGTTGAATAAAATGTATATTCATGTGTTTAATAATAGAAAATTCATGTGTTGAATAGAATAAATTCATGTGTTGAATAGAATAAATATTCATGTGTTGAATAAAATATATATTCATGTATTGAATAATAGAAAATTCATGTGTTGAATAGAATAAATTCATGTGTTGAATAGAATAAATTCATGTGTTGAATAAAATATATATATTCATGTGTTGAATAAAAGAAAATTCTTGTGTTGAAGAAAATATTCATTTGTTGAATAGAATAACGAAGTTATTGAAAGACATAAAGTCGTGTTGACTAGATTTGCGCCATTTTGACGTGAACGATATTTATATCAATTATATTCGTTTTTAAAATGAATATAGAAAAGGAATTGATTTCAAAATCTAATGTTTTGAAAATATTTTCATTTATATATCGATGATATGGAATATTCAATTTTGATTAGAAATTGAATAGGAAGTTGAAATCGTTTTGAAAACAAATTTAAAACGATTTATAAAATACATTTTGAAAGGAAATCGACGAAATATATATAATATATATATTATATATATATATGGCCTGAATAGAACGCGACGCGCCGCGGTAGTTCGCGAATTTCGACCATTGACTTCGAACGGATATTACGGGAGATCCGACCGTCGGATTCTCCTAAAACCGAAACCGTTGGGTTCGTATCGAAAAGATCTTTCTAACGAATATTAGAGATTTGAAATCTAACGGTTGGATTTGGAAATATGTCCAAATCAAATTTGGAAAAGGTCGCTGTAAGTGCAGTTCGATGGCCGTTGGTGGAAATCGACTGTACGGGCCTTGATAAAATTATTAAAAATATCAATAATTAGTGTAAAATCATAAGAAATGATTTGGGAAGAATTGGATGAAAAATTTCATATTTGAAAAGATAAAAATAGATTTTTATCGAAATGAACTAGTTGAACTAGAATTATAATCCATTTATTTTTGAAATAAATAAATGGGATTTGAAAGGGTTTTAAAAGTAACCATAATTTCCAATAATTGAATTGGAATGGATTTGAATCGAAATTGTCTTCGGAATATTTCGATTTTGGATTTCATGATTATATGGATATTGTTATGGAAATTTGAAAGATATATTTATATCATTATTCACAATACGATATTTGTTGGTCATAGAATTTGATATTGAATATAAGCCGATATATTTTCTATTCAGAGCCTTGTATTTAATATAAAATGAGTTTTGGGTTGTCGTGAATGGTATCTTTAATAATACTGTTCTTAGACCCAACGGAGTTAAGAAAATCAGAAACTAACTGAAGATTAGTTAAGTTGAATGGTTTCTTGGGTATTGATCTGATGTTGGTTTCGGCCTTCGGGGTTAATACTAAGGGAATTGTTCAATTGCTAATTTACGGTTAAAGGCTGATGGAATGGAATGTGATTTCGGGTTTATCGTGAACCGTGTTTTAAATGACATTGGTTCTTTAACCCAGTTAAAGACGAGATATGATTTCCCAAATTAAATAATCATTAATAGTGATTATTGGGAAGATTAAAACAAAGTGGAGTTTTAATGAATCTTTAATTAGATTGAAATGATCGAGAATGGAGTATCACCAGTTTTGCTCCAAAACGACAGTTAAATCTTTAATTAGATTTTAACATGAAATGGTAATTAATATTTACCGATAACACTGTGGTGTTAGATATGGAGTATTACCAGTTTTACTTCATGGGATGTATAGGTTGGGATTGGGAAATTAAAACAAATGATTACTTCGGTAAGGTTCGCTAGTCCTGACTAGTTTGGATAAACCATAATTTGGTTTGAATTGATATTCAAAGGAGATTAAAGAATAAATTTAAAGAATTTATCTTTGATAAAATTAATGGGAACCTTTCCCAAAGTATAAGAATATTTGAATAAAAGAATTTTCTGAATTGGAAGGCGTATGTTGTGTTTGTGTAACACTTGTTTATTATATACGCGGTTTATTCAGAAAGAGCGGGTTAATCCCATTCTGAATAACTGATTCGACAATGTGTCGAGGATGAAGACGGTGGTCGAAGACCAGAGGTCTTCACATCGTTTGGACAATTACTGATGATCTTGATTGGGGTGTACACCCAAGAGGAGGGAATTAGTTGGTGATCGTCCATACGTACTTGGAGACCGATGGATATGCGAGGTACAAGGTGCCTCCGGTTTCGTTCAAACCCAGAACGAACTTGTAAATGGACTGTGTGTCTAACATTGGATTTTATTCTGTGTGATTGATTTTCTATTAAATATATATCTGATTGGCGGTGGAGGATTTATTCTCTTACTTAACGCCCTTCTCTGAGACGTACATGCTCAAAGGTTATATATTGATGGATATCAATCGCATAGAGTGAATTGCCTATGTGGCATGCCTAAGTGGCAAATGATCAAGGCTTTTGTTGAAAAGCAGAGTCTTGTGGTTGATGATCAAAGCACCGCTTGTGTGGCATAGCTTTGTGTAGCGTTGATTCGTGAGCCTCACACCCTGGTTGTGAACTAGAAACGGGAGAGGACATCTGGGAGGGCATGCGTTTCTTTCTAGCTAGGGTGGTGTCAGTGACCTACCAGCCCTGACATTTATATTATTTTCAACTATGTGGTTGTTGCTGTTGCGAGGTGCCTCGGATATATCGGTGACTATGTGGAGCCGATGGAGTCATTTGGCTCATTTACGCCCCAAAGGGTGGGGAAACGCAGTGTTCAGGCATTTTAATCCACATCGGTGGACCGGCCTTGACGATCCAAGGGTCACTCGAACTCTGATCCTGAGGCTCGGGCTAGAGAGTCTCGAATCGGTGAGGACTATCTTTTGCCTCGGTTCACAGATGGAAATCCAACTTCCAATACGTGACATTTGCGGTTTTGGTTGTAGAACCTATATATGGTGACATAGTGGTATGGGGCAATTATGTCGTCTATGATTGATACTTATGATTGAAATTGTTTTGACACATAATAAAAGATGAAATTTCACGTACTAAGCAATCTTAGCTATTATAATAGCTTCATTGTTCTTTATTTAGCATTGTGCTATTGTTTTATGCAATGGTATCCTTGGGAGGAAACTCGTTCTGTGTTATACGACGTGGTCCCTTGATTTACCTAACTTTAAAATAAAGATTAATAACTGTTTTAGTTCTCACACCAGTCACATGACTGACCTAGAGTTTATTATTTTAACATAAACTCTTGGTGCCCTTATTTTCGACACGGGCATGGTTTTGCAGATTTATATTCATAGGATCCTGATTTACAGCTGGAATGATATCCGGAAAGCTCTTTATCCACGTATCTGTTTTCAGTTGTGTTTTGTATTATTTTTCTGCTGCTGTAATTTGTAAATATCTGATATTTAGCGAATGTATAATATTTGTTTATACTCTGTATATTCTTGTATTCTGATGGAATTGTTGTAATCACCAATGAAATGTTCTTCTGTTTGTGTT
Source organism: Allium sativum (assembly GCA_030737875.1). Taxonomy (NCBI): domain Eukaryota; kingdom Viridiplantae; phylum Streptophyta; class Magnoliopsida; order Asparagales; family Amaryllidaceae; genus Allium; species Allium sativum. Next base: position 837,680,192 of record CM060924.1, read on the forward strand.
CCGATTTGTCGTGTTCTCAAAACAATCAGGGGTTTCGAACTGTCTTGGTCGGTTTAGCGATCGATTCGGATCAAGCGAAATTCCTTATTGTTACAGTTGGTATCAAAGCTTTGGTTACAGAGCTCGGAGAATAAGACACATTAGAACCGAACGAAAGAATTCATCAGAGATTGAATTAGTAATATCCAATGGGAATGACTCGCTAGAGATGGGATCAGTAGTATCCTAGAACGAGTATGAAGAGTATATTTTTAAAATGAAAACAAATTTTGTTTTGAAAGTTAAATTCAAGAATGCGTATTTGAAAATTTATTTGTACTGATTTGGATAATCCAGTATGTAAAGATTTTGCATATACGTCTGATCCGCGTGTATTTGAAGTTTTAATATACTGGATAGATATAGAATCACACTCTAGTCGCCGGAGGATGATACTGGTAATTGTGATCACATTACCAGTATTTATGTTCGAGTTTCGAAAGTGGGATGTTTATATATTTCCATTAGACTGGTGTGAGAACCAAAACTAGATAGGGTTTATTGTTGTGAACTGGCATCAAAAATCTGATTTTTGGACTAAGTATCAAAGTTATGAATTTGAAAAGCTAATCAACTAATTGATTGCTGATTGTGTTGGTTGATTATTGGTTGAGTAATTAAAATTTGAACCATTTAGCCAAATTGGACCAAATACTGTATTATATTGAAAATTTGTCACATTTGCATACATATACATGTACTTACATTGAATAGGTCATAGGAAGGAGGCTAGAGAAGAGGAATAAAATTGTTTGCCCGACAAATAGGTACATGTTTATTGTATTTCTCGGGGTTTTTGATGATTTTATGAGCCGACTGGCTAGCCGCTTGGCTGTTTCTTTTTCTTTTTGGATTGGTGAGGGCCATGGGAGGCTATTTGAAATATCCCGAAGCTCTCGGTGTAGGGGGGTTATGGCAAAAAATTTCGAAAATTTAGGGTGTTAGCCAAATTTTTGAAAAACTTAAAAAGTTATTAGAAACTGAAAAGTTGAAGAACTTAAGCCGTAATGAAAATAATGAAAGTTGAGTTGATTAGTTAAACAACTTTCAACTTCATTCCTTTTCGGGGACGAAAAGTTTTAAGTGGGGGAGATTGTAGTAACCCGGAAATCCGAGCCAATTTAAAATTTTTATTTTGGCTATTTTAGCGAATTTTGAATATTTAAAATGAATTATTTTAAATAATAGGGACAAGAAATTTATTTTGAATAGAATTAGAACGTATATATTTATTTGAATCGTCGTTAGAATATAAATATTTATTTTAAATTATAAAAAGGAACTGAGAATAGCGCGGTAGTTTGAAAATTCGATTTCAAATTTCAAATGAATGTACAAGATTCCAAATAAACCGGATTTTAGTGAAACCAAAAATATTTGAATCTATTTGAGAATATCTTTCCAAAGAATCCAAAAAATCAAAATTTCATAGCGGGAATCAAAAGATACGTCCAGTTGAAAATTCAGAATAGTCGCTATGGAATTTTGGCCCTTAAAAATGGAAATTTTGCAAACGACCTCTGTTTTCGAAGGAACCACTTTTGTTGGATCTGGGATGTCAAGTTATTGCTAGATTCCATCGTAATTTTCTGAATCAATATGTGAGCGTGGCGAGGTTAAACATGTTTTAACAGTTTAAGTCAATGTAACGACCCAGATTTTCTAGTCGATTTATTTTGAATATTTAATGTTATTTTAAATATTGCGCTGATAATATAAATCGATTTTTATATTGAATTATCGATATAATTATCGTAATACGAGGATCTTAAGTAATTCAATTTGAAATGGAGTCAAAATGATTTATATAATTTTTATTTGAATTTAAATGATGATAATAATAATAATTTATTATCGAGAAATTTATTTGTTTCAGAATTTATATTATAATTTAATATGGTCATTTATACTTGCATTCAAATTAAATATCAGAATATATTCAATTCAGTTCAGAATAGCGTTATAATATTGGAACGATGGTCGGTACGCTAAAATAGCGGTTCCCAATTTTTAATTGTGAACCCCGAGATATTTGTAATGGATAAAATCGAAATCAAATCGAAGAATCAAATCAGTATCTATTTAAAAAGAATAATAAAAAAATCTTTTTAAATCAAATCGTATTTAATTTAGTTTACTTCCATTTGTACCCTACGAAAGCGACTTCCCCATTTTTCATTTATATAAACATGAATCCCCTTATTCCTCTTAACATCAGAAATCGAACTCGCATATAAAAAAAGGGGAAACAGGAAGTGTGATGTTCCCTGATGCTCGACGCTAAGGATTTCCCCTCTTCCACTTTCGATCATCTGAAGGCTCGACCTTGAACCACCGAAAAGAAGTCGCGGTTTGATTAAGGTAGCAGAAGGGGCCGATGTTGGGATTTTGGCCTGGTGAGTGGTGCGATGTAAGGTAAAGGGGAGTGCGGTATGTGTTCATGAGGAGGAGTTGTGGTTTCTGAAGTATCGATCTGCGGTTTTGAGAAGGGTGCGACAGTTGAAATCGCGACAGGAAGAAGGGCGATTTGGTTTAAGGGCTGAGGGGTGATCGACAAATTCATGGAGTGCGAACGTGGGTGTTCCAACAGTTGGGGGATAGGAACTCAGATCTGGGATGTCAGTAATGATCGATGCTAGTGTGAAGGGGTGATAGTTTTGTGGTGGACTGAGTGAGTATGCGATGGAAGGCAGAGATGGAATGACTAACTCGATGAGAGAAGTCTTTGGTACAGTAAGGCGTTTCAGTAGAGAAGTTCGATCTGTGTTTTTTTGTGGGGAAGGATGAGCTCGTTTTGGATTCTTGATCGATAAAAAGGAGAATGGGTTGTGTATTCGACAATGAGAATTCAAGATGCATTTCACTGTAGATGGATTGAAAAGTGTTAAGCATATGAGTTAATTGTATGTTTACCAGTGATTTCTTTGATTAATTTAATCAAACGCAAAAAAATCAAAGTTGCTCTTTAAATTGGTGGTTGATTTCGTCAATAATGGTGGTGATATTAGAGTTTCAAGTCATGGTCATAGTGAAGTGCTCAGGAGCTGGTTCGGATCTTGGAATTGGAAGGCTGTGTTTGCACTAGAGAAGGAGATTAGGGGATAAACGAGATTAAGGTAATTATTTTAATTTAATAATTAAATTTGTTATTACATTAAACTGTTCAATAGCTTAAATAATTAATGTTATGTTAAACTTGTACAAGATTTTTATCGAGCGGAATCAAATCATCTAATCCGTAGCTGCGGTAGACATAATTCAGCGTTTAAGAATTTAAATCAGAATGGATCGCAAATTAAAACCCTGGTGAGTAAATCTCACTCACCTTTTATTTAAAATTATTCTTATTAGTTAAAAATAATTGTTGTTGCTTGTTTGATTGTTGTTTCGTTGATTTAAATATATTAGTTATTTAGGGTTGACTATTATATATATTGGGTTGATGATTGGTTGGATTCCCGCAGTCTCATTAGCAGATGCCCGCAGTATCATTAACGGATAATAGTACGCCCACATATATAAGTGGATCCCCTTTTATACCGCGATATCCTACCTTGAAGCAGGATGGGTATTATTTATGTTGACTAACGTCCGTGGATGCAGGAAAACAGGTAGGAGGAATCCGACTGGATTCCTCAAAAAAAATATTATCTGTTTGTTTATTTGTTTGCACATATACTGTCATATATGATGTGTTAGAAAACAAAAACAAAAAATTGATTGTTTGGTGTTTAAATATCACTGGGCCTAAGTGTTGATATTTAAAAATATCGAAAAAGGAAATTTCCAGAGTGAAAAGGGAAAATTCTATTTTTCTAAAATAGAATTTGAAATTTGAATGGAATAAAAATATTAACTTGTTTTAAAGGAATAAAACAAGAAGTACACTTATAAACGAAGTTTTAAATGAAGGGAAGAGAATTTTCATTGGATAATTCAGAAATAAATTATAAGTTTGAATTTGAAAAAAGGGAAAACTATTTTTCCAAAGTAGAAATATCTATTTCAAAGGAAATTGAAATCGGGACTTGTTTAAATATATAACCAAGTGAAATAAATAGGGTTTGTAAATAAAAAGGGGAAAATTATCATTTGGATAGTTTGAATATTTAAATTCAAATGTGAATTTAAAAATAGAAATGGGGAAATCGTTTTGAAGAAGTAAACAATGGAATTTATTCTGATGTTCATAATATAAATTGAACGGAAATAAATCGATAAGGATTTATGATTTGAAATCTATTAATTCGAATTTATTTAAATAGAATTTAATTTGAATATATGAAGTTCAATGGAACTGAAAATAGAATTTGAATAAAGAAAATTTGAATAGAAATTGAATATAGAAATTCAAATAGAGTTTGAATATAGAAATCCAAATGAAATTCAAAAATAGAATTTGAATATAGAAAATATGAAGGAAATTCAAATGTAGAATTTGAATATCGAAAGTGAAATGGAATTTGAATAAAGAGATTTTAAATATAGAATTCAAATAGTTTGAAATGGAATTGGAAAATATGACTCAAATAGATTGAAATGGAATTTGAAAATAGAAATTTCAAAGAGAATTTGAAATAGAAAGTTGAAATCATTTCGAAATGGGAATGACGGAATATATTTCGAAACGTGCATTTTTAACATAATAGAAATAAATCCAAAGGAATTGAAATTAAATATAGAAGATCGAAGTATAAATTAATTTATTACTGAATAAGGAAAAATCGATAATTTTAGAAGATCGAAATATTATGTTGAATTGGAAAATTGATTTGATATATATAATAAAAATATATCAAAATGAAGTTGAATTTATTATAGATGAAGTTTAAACGTTTATATTTATAATATAATTAAAACGAACTTGCTGCAATGCTGCAGTTCATAAATTGGCGTTTCGAACTTCAATTGAGTATACAGAACCCAAATGGAGTCGGAATTCTTTGAAACCAGAAACGTCAGGACCGATTTGATAATAGTTTTCTAATGGAGGAGAAAATCTAGATTTCGTCGAATAGATTTTGAGTTATGTCATAATCAAATTTTTAGAAAAGCAGCGCCAAAATCGTTTTAAAACCATAACGGTTTATTTAAATAAATAAAAGGATTTTATAGAAATAAATTCCAAATTTGCCATTAGAAAAAGCCACACTGGAGATATAAAATAAATATGAACTCCAGTGAAGTAAGTGAAATGATTTTGAAACAAAAATCATATTTTTAGTTATTAAATAGATTTAACTAATTTTGAAGAATAAATAGTTAATCAAGTTTTGAATCGAAATTGGCGTTGGATAAATAAATTGGTTTTATGGATTCATATTCGAAATCGAATTGGGAACTCAAGTTAGAAATGAAATTCTACTTGATTATAAGCGAATTAAAATATATTTGAACATGATATGTTCAAAATAAAGGGATTTGGCAAAATAGCTAATTAAAGAAGAAATTAGCAAAAATTGTGTTAGGGATGACGAATTTAGTTGGGATAAATTGGAAACAGGTAAATATAGGTTGAGCAGGTATAGGATGAAGTATATGAAGATTTTAATTTATGTGCCCGACAAAAAGGTACATGTTTAAATTCTTATATGAGATTTTATGCACCGCATCGGCAAGCCGCTTGGCTTTTTCTTTTTCTTTTGGATTGGTGAGGGTCATGGGAGGCTATTTGATATATCCCAATGCTCCCGGTACAAGGAAGGTTATGGCGAATTTTTCCGGGAATTTAAGGAGTTAGAATATTTTTAAGAAATTTTGATAATTAAAAATCAATGTATCGATATCTACAGAATTCCATGAGGAAACGAACAAAAAATAGAATATTTTAAACAAAAAGAAAATATGTGAATTTGATCGAGTAAGAATAGAAAGAGAAAAGCATATACGTTTAAAACTGGGAAATTGGTTTAATATGGTGTTGATTATTCGAGTTAGCAGTCTTGTCTGTTTTGAAGTTAAATGATGTTTTCAGTCAAGGTTTGAGAGGTAGTTATACCCCAACTTGATTGTTTTCATTTTTAGCCGATAAATAGCAAGATTCAGTCTCGAAGATCAATGGTTGAATAAAAGATAGTTGAATGAAATGTTTTGGGTTGTTTGTAACGATGTTTTACACAACATTCATTTTAGCCAAACATGTGGAATTTTGGAAATAAAATAAATAAATATTTACCGAGGTAGAATTGAATGAGTCGAGCAAGAAATAAATAATTGGAATGTTTTCCAATTATAGTTAGAAAATATTTTCTAAGTGTAGAAAATAAAAGAAGGCGAGATATGGAAATGTTTTCCAAATGGGTAAAAATCCAAGATGATAATTGAAATTATTCAGTTAATAAATATTGATAAAGAAAGTGGGGAAGTATTTGAATTAATGAAATATTAATTAAATGGCCCAGTGATTGGTTGATGTTTTGAATGGATGTTTGTTTTTCATCGATAGTTAAATAACCGACTATCGAAGTATTTGCCAATATCGTTGTCAATATGGAGAGACTGGTTGGATTATTATCCGTGAACCACTCTGTATTGGCAGTAGCATTGCGAATCAGATTATATGAAGATAATTGAAGACGGAGTGAAGTGCAAGGGCTTTTTCTATTAATAGAAATTGGGCCTTCGGTTTCGTTCAATCCCAGAACGAATGTATATGGACGAATGTCTGACAAAGTATTTCCAATGATCGCATGAGTTGGTCTGTATAAATATATATGGTTGCAACGGATTTATTCCCTTAGCATAACATCTAGAATATTTGTACAAATCAATTAGTGATTAACGTATCTGACAATGTGGCATTCAAAGTAATTGTGCTATCAATGAATAGAAAGTAATCGTAGCCTCAGGCCTCAACAACCGGGAGATGACAAAAATCGGGCAGGCAACATGGCTATGTGGGTCGCTCTCATTAGGATGTATAATCACCTATCTAGAGATTCATTTAATTCCTTATTCTATTCGATGATGTCCCATTCGGGAGACGGTTGCTGATCCCAACCGACACTTAAGCAAAATGAGTGGTCGGTCATGTATGGGCCGGGTTGCAAGATGTACTTGTTGAACCCTAGTGTATCGTCTCTAGAGATACACTATCTGAAGGTGGTTCCATACCTTGTCATGTTGGAAATCCAATCTCCAGTAAGCGCCCTGCGATTTTTGATTTTATATTATATATGGAGCGTGAGATGCAAGCGTTCCGCTAGATTCTATTTATTTGATTTAGACACTATTATAATATCACTGGATTTTCATATCAAAGTGTTTTTGGGTTATAGTAAGGTAAAAACCATCCATGTTTATGTGTGGGCTGGTCTTACTATCATCTTTTCTTTCGAAATGATTTTTGAAAGTTAAACAAATGGTTGGAGTTTACTCACACCAGTCCCATGACTGACCCAGAGTTTATTTTGTTTGTTTTCCCTGAACTCTTGGGTGCCCAAATTTGTACGGGCAGTCAAGTAGTCGGGATTTTACAGATTCACTTGGAGGAGCGGGAAGCAGGAGGCTTCACCAGTTAGCTATAGACTATCATATTTTCCGCTGTGTACTATGTTGTATCTAGAAACAGGTGTTTATAACTGTTCCAGGAATAACTATTGTGCTCTGATGATGGTATGTATATAAAGTTACTGATTTGTATTTCAAAAGTTATGTTATTTAATATATTTTATTCGTTCCGCTGTGAGTTTCGATCTTCGTTTTCTTCTATTCTAATATTTCTTTCTTTCTATTTCTCATCCTCTAACTTCTTTCTAATAATGATTCGTATTTCCGTGCAATTTAGGTTGGACATGTGGTATTATTAGTCAACTCAAAGGGTACGGATTTGCGGGCCTTTACAGTTGGTATCAAAGCTTAGGTTTAGCGAATGCCTAGGCTTTGTTGGGATGTGCTCATTAGAGATAGGGTCAGTAGTACCCTAGAATGAGTTGAGTATATATATACGAGAGAGCGTATTTGTTAAATGATATAAAAGTTGTTTTATATTGTGTTGGTTAGTCTGTTGAGTGGTTTATGAATTCTGATCGAATAGCGGAACGCCACAAAGTCGACAGGAATTTCTAAACACTTGAACAGAAGATTGAACACGATATTGTTTTAAAGTGGGTAAGTGAAATTATTTTACCCAAAATTCTATTTTGATATAGAAAGAATAATTTTTGAAATTATTATAATATATGGATGTATTGGTTGTTATTATTATATTCAAATGAGATTATAAGAAATGAAATGGTTATATAGAACCAAATAGAATTTGTATACGAATAAAATATACAAATGGGATGAATTAAAATTGAATTCAAAACCGAATTCAGAATTTAAATCCTGGGAAGTTGAAAAATATTTTCTGAAGTATATTAAAATAATATAGCTTTGTTTGAAAGGGATTTTTGAATATAAGAAAATCGTTTTTGAATGGATTTCGAAATTGATAAAGCATTGAACTCACTTTAGTCGCTGGAAAATGATTCTGATAATGACTGCAGCATTATCAGTGTTCACTTTCGAGTTCTAAGTGATGAATTGCTATCATGGAAAAGTTTTTGATGAAAATTTGTTTGAAGGAAAACAAATTGGTTTGAAAATTCAAATGTTTTGAATTTGAGATGGAAATAAATATAAGTATATATTTATGTGATTTCGAAAAAGGATTTAAAATGAAATCCCAGGAATATGAATGTGGAAATTTAAATGAATCAAAGTGAATAAACTGAAGCAGAATCAAGTTGAATGAATTAGAATGCATATGAAAGAAGACCAAAAGTTTTGGTAGAACTAAAATTTGTTGAACTATAAAGAGGATTTGAGTTTCAACATAAGTAAGATTTTGAAAAGTAATGGATTTGTACCATTTTTCCTACCTTAGCAATTTCGAGTACAAAATTATTTTAAGGGGGGAAGAATGTAACAACCCAGATTTTCTGGTTGATTTATTTTGAATATTTAATATTATTCTAAATATTAAGCTGATAATATAAATCGATTTTTATATTGAATTATCGATATAATTATCGTAATACGAGGATCTTAAGTAATTCAATTTGAAATGGAGTCAAAATGATATATGAATTTAAACTATGACAATAATAATTATTTATTATTGAGAAATTTATTTGTTTCAGAATTTATATTATAATTTGATATGGTCATTTATACTTGCATTCAAATTAAATATCAGAATATATTCAATTCAGTTTAGAATAGCATTATAATATTGGAACGATGGTCGGTACGCTAAAATAGCGGTTCCCAATTTTTAATTGTGAACTCAGAGATATTTGTAATGGATAAGATCGAAATCAAACCGAAGAATCAAATCAGTATCTATTTAAAAAGAATAATAAAAAAATATTTTTATATCAAATCAAATCGTATTTAATTTAGTGTACTTCCATTTGTACCATACGAAATCGACTTCCCCATTTCTCATTTATATAAACATGAATCCCCTTATTCCTCTTAACGTCAGAAATTGAACTCGCATATAAAAAAAAGGGAAAACAGGAAGCACGATGATCCCTAATGCTCGACGCTACGGATTTCCCCTCTTCCACTTTCGATCATCTGATGGCTCGACCTTGAACCACCAAAAAGAAGTCGCGATTTGATTAAGGTAGCAGAAGGGGCCGATGTTGGGATTTTGGCCTGGTGAGTGGTGCGATGTAAGGTAAAGGGGAGTTGAGACGACCCGATTTCCCGTTCTCACGGAAACAAGGTTATCTTTGGAATATAACACAGAAACATATAATAGCAGAATAGAATTAAATAAATACACCAGATATGAACAACAAAATATACTGGATAAAAGTAATCATCAGAGTTACACAGTATACAGGATTGTACTTAGTACAAATACAGTTCAGCTATACATAAATGTCTACAGCGGAAATAAACAAAATATGTACAATAGGAGCTGAACAGCATAAAAAGAATAAACGATAGAATCCATCTTCAGCTCCAGCTATCCAGAAAGAACCAGCTAAACCTGAATACAAGGCTGCCCATGTAGAAAAAGGGGCACCCGAGTTTGAGAGTGAAACAAACTACGAGTCAGTCATGGGACTGGTATGAGAAATCTACTCAACACATATATAATATGGCTAATCACAGGACCACGCCACTTTCGTGGAACGGGTTTACTCCATTGGATTGCCAGTGCTTTAAAACAAATCTTTCTTTTAAACATCGCTATGCTTTTTATAAAAATGAAGCCGTTATAAGACTCAGTTCCCATCACACAATGCAACGCAAACCGGAGGATAGAGTTTTTACCTTATAACGGCCAAGATATGCTTGATACGAATAAAACAAAGGCATTTGATAATATTGCTAGTGTTTATATGTTTTGAAAACAATTTCAAATCATAACTATCAATCATAGACGGCATTAATGCCCCATACCACTATGTTGCCATATATAGGTATACAATCAAAATCGCATCGTCACGTATTTGGAAATTGGATTTCCGTCATGAACCAAGGCAAAAGATAGTCCTTACCGAATTCGAGATGCTCTAGCCCGTGTCTCAGGATCAGAACGCATCGACCCTTGGAGCGACAGGGCCGGTCCACCGATGTGGATTAAGAATGCCTGAACACTACGTTTCCCCACCCTTTGGGGTGTAAATGAGCCAACGAATGACTCCATCGGACCCGGATCATCCGATCAAACCGAGGCGCCTCGCAACAGCAACAACCACATAGGTGAAAAGTATATAAATGTCAGGGCTGGTAGGTCATTGACACCACCCTAGCTAGAAAGAAACGCATGCCCTCCCTGAGGTCCTTCTCCCGTTTTAGGTTCATACCGGGGTGTGAGGCTCGCGAATTCACGTTATACACAAAGCTACGCCACACAGGCGGTGCTTTGATCATCACAACAAGACTTTGCTTTTCAACAGAAGTCCTGATCACTGCATCTTAGCATGCCACACAGGCAATTCACACCGTGCAACTGATGGCTATCAATCACACAGAACAAATTCCAATGTCGGACACACAGTCCATTTACAAGTCCGTTCTGGGTCTGAACGAAACCGGAGGCACTAAATACCTCGCAAACCCATCGATCACCACGTACGTCTGGACGATCACCACTCATTATCCATATTTCGGGATGCCTCCCAATCAGGACCTCGGTTACCATCCAAACGAGGTGAAGATCTCCGGTCTTCGACCACCGTCTTTATCTTCGACTTTCAATCGTCGGTCAATTATTTGAAATGAGAATTAACTCGGCCTTCTCAAATAATTCACGTATATTTAGAATTTCAATTCAATTTATTTCAATGGTTAAATTATTCGACAACACCAATTTTGTCCTTTAATGAAATTTTCACACCAAACACATTCAACCATCAAACATCACATAAATCAAGCAAATTCAGTTTATTTCCATTCCATATCGCTTATGATATTTTATAACTATTTATCGCTATTTTTATTTATTTTAAAATAGCCATTTTATTCAAAACGACGCTTCGGGCCATAAGGCGGCCGTGGCGCTGTTTTTCTTCAGATTTGATTTACACATATCTGAAAATCTAACCGTTGGATCTTCACAAAATTTACATCATTAGAAAGGTCTTTTCAAAACGAACCCAACGGTTCCAGTTTCGGGAAAATCCGACGGTCGGATCTCCCGGTACAATCGTTTGAATTTTCGATTTCAAAATACGAACTGCAGCGTCGTTATTCGATTAAATATATAATTATATTTATATATATATAAATATAATCGCTTCTGGCGCTGTTTTTCTTCAGATTTGAATTAAACATTCCAGACAATCCAACCGTTGGATTTTTACAAGGTTGGTGCCGTTGGAAAGATTATTCCAAGGCGAACCCGACGGTTAAGATTTCGGGAAAATCCAATGGTCGGATTTCCCGTACTAGTCGTTTGAAATCACGGTTTCAAAATACGAACTGCACGGCTTCGTTTCGTTTTAATTTTATTTATATTTATATATTTATATAAATATAGTTCATTCAACAATTTCAATATCGTTTTCACTTCAATAATTTTTCTAACACCTTAAATTTTGGAAAAATTTCGCCATAACCTCCCCTGCACCGGGAGCGTCGGGAAATCGCAAATAGCGTCCCGGTCCTTCTAATCTCAAAAAGAAAAAGAAAAAGCCAAGCGGCTAGCCAACAGGCTCAAAATCATCACCCAAACAAATCAGTAAATGTGTACCTATTTGTCGGGCACAAATTTTATTCCTCTTCTCTAGCCCCTTTGTTATAACCTGTTCAATGAGTATGCATGTACATATATATACAGTCCATATCATTTTTCATTTTCTATTCAACTTCATATTTGATTTCTATTTGGTTTAAAAACACCATTCATTCTAATGTTACATAAATAGGTGCAAATCATTTCGTTAGCTAATTAATGAATATTTCAACTCATATATGTTTATTTTGAACAAGTGGCTATTTTTAACACTTCACATTTCAACGATTTATGCATACAATAAAAAGGTGATTTTTATTGTAAAACAATTCATTTCAAAACACTATTTTTCTATATAGTTCATATAGTCGATAAAAGGTGATTTTTATTATCAAACAATTTATTTCAAAATATGAATACCATTCAACACATGAATTTCTAAACAACGAATGAATATCAATTCAACACATGAATGTTTTCTATAGTTTCTATATATAGTTAAAAATGTGATTTTTGTTATCGAACAATTTATTTCAAAATATTAATACCATTCAACACATGAATTGCTAAACAACGAATGAATATCAATTCAACACATGAATGTTTTCTATAGTTTCTATATATAGATAAAAATGTGATTTTTATTATCGAACAATTTATTTCAAAATATGAATACCATTCAACACATGAATTGCTAAACAACGAATGAATATCAATTCAACACATGAATGTTTTCTATAGTTTCTATATATAGATAAAAATGTGATTTTTATTATCGAACAATTTATTTCAAAATATGAATACCATTCAACACATGAATTTCTAAACAACGAATGAATATCAATTCAACACATGAATGTTTTCAATAGTTTTCTATATATAGATAAAAATGTGATTTTTATTATCGAACAATTTATTTCAAAATATGAATACCATTCAACACATGAATTTCTAAACAACGAATGAATATCAATTCAACACATGAATGTTTTCAATAGTTTTTATATATAGATAAAAATGTGATTTTTATATTTTAAAACGCGAATACCATTCAACACATGAATTGCTAAACAACGAATGAATATCAATTCAACACATGAATGTTTTCTATTCAATGAATAAATATAGTTTAAGCATATGAAAATAATTCAAACACACAAATATTATTCAAAATTTCGGCAGCATAACGGCAGGGTAGTTAAACCGGGACCGTCCCTAGTACGGCTCCTCGCTCTACCTTAAAACCTCGCGGTTTTTGACAATGGTGATCATGCATCTAGTTCGCACGCAGGCGGCATGTATATTTTTATTTCATTTCCACAAACTAATCCTATGTGGTTTCAACCAAATATTTTTCAACCACCAACGGGTATTTTTCAACCGCAATCAACCAATATCAATCACAAACAATCCCAAACAATCATTCGCTATCAATCAAATTTCACAACAATTTCAACCAATAAATATCGTCCATGGTTTGTGGACGAGGGGCGTATATATATATATATAGATATATAGATATTTATATATAGCTATTCACTTTCATTTTCAACACATATATATATATTTTTTAAATCAGAAATCTCACCGATAGCTATCCAACTGCACGACACTTCACTTATAGAAATCTTCGCCTTTTGTCGCTTTCGCCCGTATTCTCTACATATGTAAAAATAGAATTTTTACTATGCTATTCAATATATAAAAATCGAATTTTGACTTCGCTATTCAATATATAAAAATATGATTTTTACTTCGACTTTCAACATATAAAAATATGTTTTTTACTTCGACTTTCAACATATAAAAATATGATTTTTACTTCGACTTTCAACATATAAAAATATGATTTTTACTTCGACTTTTTGCAAGTTCAAATCTTTTTCTACTAAAAGATTAAACCTTTTTCCTATTTTAAAGTTCAAAATAAAATCAGTTTTTCTCTTTTATAAAAATGCAGTTTTTATTTTTTTATTTTTTAAAATGCAGTTTTTTTCTTTTTTTAAAAAAACAGTTTTAAAATTCTTTTAAAAATTCAGTTTTAAAGTTCTAACAAATCAGTTTTTTTTTCCTTTTAAATTTTCATTTAAATCATTATATTGAATTTTAAACGCACATTTCAAATTAGTGGGGCCACATACGAACTCGAAAAATTCCAGAAAATATTTTCTAGCTTCGTATTGACGATACGGTCCTAACAAAACTAGTTTCGTCGAATTCTGAGGCCGTTTGAAAAATGGCCAATTTCCAGTCGATTAAAATCAACTGAAACCGGTCAAACGCGTTTCCTTTTTCCACGCTCACATATTGATTCGAAAAATTATGAAATTTGAAACCTAGCAATAACTTGACACTGCGGATCTAACAAAAGTGGTTTCATCGAAATCCGAGGTCATTTGCAAAATGTCCATTTTTAAGGGCCTGAATTCCATAGCGACTATTCAGAATTTTCAACTGAACATATCTTTTGATTCCCGCTATCAAATTTCGATTGGTCGAATTCATTAGAAAGATATTCACTAACAGATTTAAATATTTTTGGTTTCACTAAAATCCGGATTGTTTTGCACCCGGTATATTCCAATGAAGTTTGAAATCGAATTATCGAACTACCGCGCCATTTTCAATTCTATATATAATTATAATTAATTATATTGGTTTTCAAATGTCGATTCAACTCAGTTTTCATCGCCATTATTTAAAATATTTATTTTAAATATTTAAAATCCATTATTTTAGCCAATTTAAAAATTTTAAATTGGTTCAGATTTTCTGGGTCGTTACAGGAGTGCAGTCTGTGTTCGTAAGGAGGAGTTATTGTTTCTGAAGGATTGATCTGCGGTTTTGAAAAGGGTGCGATAGTTGAAATCGCGATAGGAAGAAGGGCGATTTGGTTTAAGGGCTGAGGGGTGATTGACAAATTCATGGAGTGCGAATGTTGGGTGTTCCAACAGTTGGGGGATAGGAACTCAGATCTGTGATGTCAGTAAAGATCGATGCTAGTGCGAAGGGGCGATAGTTTTGTGGTGGACTGAGTGAGTGTTCGGTGGAAGGCAGAGATGGAATGACTAACTCGATGAGAGAAGTCTTTGGTACGTTAAGGCGTTTCAGTGGAGAAGTTGGATCTGTGTTTTTTTGTGGGGAAGGATGAGCTCGTTTTGGATTCTTGGTCGATAAAAAGGGAGAATGGGTTGTGTATTCGACAATGAGAATTCAAGATGCATTTCACTGTAGATGGATTGAAAAGTGTTAAGCATAGGAGTTAACTATATGTTTACCGGTGATTTCTTTGATTAAGTTAATCAAATGCAACAAAATCAAAGTTGCTCTTTAAATCGGTGGTTGATTTCGTCAATAACGGGGGTGATATTGGAGTTTCTAATCATGGTCATAGTGAAGTGCTCAGGAGCTGGTTCGGATGTTGGAATTGGAAGGTTGTGTTTGCACTAGAGAAGGAGATTAGGGGATAAACAAGATTAAGGTAATTATTTTAATTTAATAATTGAATTTGTTATTACATTAAATTGTTCAATAGCTTAAATAATTAATGTTATGTTAAACTTATACAAGATTTTTATCGAGCGGAACCAGATCGTCTAGTCCGTAGTTGCGGTAGACATAATTCAGCGTTTAAGAATTTAAATCAGAATGGATCGCAAATAAAAACTTTGGTGAGTAAATCTCACTCACCTTTTATTTAAAATAATTTTTATTAGATAAAAATAATTGTTGTTGCTTGTTTGAACGATGTTTGGTTGATTTAAATATATTAGTTATTTAGGGTTGACTATTAAATATATATATATTGGGTTGATGATTGGTTGGATTCTCGCAGTCTCATTAGCAGATGCCCGCAGTATCATTAGCGGACGACACTACACCCACGTATATAAGTGGATCCCCTTTTATATCGCGATATCCTGCCTTGAAGCAGGATGGGTATTATTTATGTTGACTAACATCTGTGGATGCAGGAAAACAGGTTGGAGGAATCTGACTGGATTCCTCAAAAAAAAAATATCTGTTTGTTTATTTGTTTGCATATATACTGTCATATATGATGTGTTAGAAAACAAAAATATAAATAATTGATTGTTTTGGTGTTTAAATATCACTAGGCCTAAGTGTTGATATTTAAAAATATCGAAAAAGGAAATTTCCAGGGTGAAAAGGGGAAATTCTATTTTTCTAAAATAGAATTTGAAATTTGAATGGAATAAAAATATTAACTTGTTTTAAAGGAATAAAACAAGAAGTTCATTTATAAACGAAGTTTTAAATGAAGGGAAGAGAATTTTCATAGGATAATTCAGAAATAAATTATAAGTTTGAATTTGAAAAAAGGGAAAACTATTTTTCCAAAGTAGAAATATCTATTTCAAAGGAAATTGAAATCGGGACTTGTTTAAATATATAAACAAGTAAAATAAATAAGGTTTGTAAATAAAAAGGGGAAAATTTATCATTTGGATAATTTGAATATTTAAATTCAAATGTGAATTTAAAAATAGAAATGGGGGAAATCGTTTTAAAGAAATAAATGATGGAATTTATTCTGATGTTCAGAATATAAATTAAATGGAAATAAATCGATAAGGATTTATGATTTGAATTTGATTAATTTGAATTTATTTAAATAGAAGTTAATTCAAATATATGAAGTTCAATGGAATTGAAAATAGAATTTGAATAAAGAAAATTCAAATAGAAATTGAATATAGAAATTCAAAAAGAGTTTGAATATAGAAATCCAAATGGAATTCAAAAATAGAATTTGAATATAGAAAATATGAAGGAAATTCAAATGTAGAATTTGAATATTGAAACAGAAATGGAATTTGAATAAATAGATTTTAAATATGGAATTTGAATATAGAATTCAAATAGTTTGAAATGGAATTTGAATATATGATTCAAATAGATTGAAATGGAATTTGAAAATAGAAATTTCAAAGAGAATTTGAAATAGAAAGTTGAAATCATTTCGAAATGGGAACGACGAAATATATTTCGAAATGCGGATTTTTAACAGAATATAAATAAATCCAAAGAATTGAAATTAAATATAGAAGATCGAAGTATAATTGAATTTATTATTGAATAAGGAAAAATCGACAATTTTAGAAGATCAAAATATTATGTTGAATTGGAAAATTGATTTGATATATATATTAAAAATATATCAGAATGAAGTTGAATTTATTATAGACAAAGTTTAAACGTTTATATTTATAAATATAATTAAAACAAACTCGCCGCAGCACTGCAGTTCGTAAATTGGCGTTTTGAACTTCAATTAAGTATACAGAACCCAATTGGAGTCTGAATTCTTTGAAACAAGAAACGTCGGGACCGATTTGATAATAGTTTTCTAATGGAGGAGAACTAGATTTTGTCGAATAGATTTTGAGTTATGTCAAAATCAAATTTTTAGAAAAGCAGGGCCAAAATCGTTTTAAAACCATAATGGTTTATTTAAATAAATAGAAGGATTTTAAAGAAATAAAATCCGAATTTGCCATTAGAAAAAGCTACACTGGAGATATAAAATAAATATGAAGTCCAGTGAAGTAAGTGAAATGATTTTTGAAATAAAAATCGGATTTTTAGTTATTAAATAGATTTAACTAGTTTTGAATAATAAATAGTTAATCAAGTTTTGAATCGAAATTGGCGTTGGATAAATAAATTGTTTTTATGGATTCATATTCGAAATCGAATTGGGAACTCAAGATAGAAATGAAATTCTACTTGTTTATAAGCGAATTAAAATATATTTGAACATGATATGTTCAAAATAAAGGGATTTGGTAAAATAGCTAATTAAAGAAGAAATTAGCAAAAATTGAGTTAGGGATGACGAATTTAGTTGGGATAAATTGGAAATAGGTAAATATAGGTTGAGCAGGTATGGGATAAAGTATATGAAGATTTTAATTTATGTGCCCGACAAAAAGGTACATGTTTAAATTCATATATGAGATTTTATGCGCCGCATCGGCAAGTCGCTTGGCTTTTTCTTTTTCTTTTGGATTGGTGAGGGCCATGGGAGGCTATTTGAAATATCCCGATGCTCCCGGTAAAAGGGAGGTTATGGCGAATTTTTCCAAGAATTTAAGGAGTTAGAATATTTTTAGAAATTTTGATAATTAAAAATCAATGTATCGATATCTATAGAATTCCATAAGAAACGAACTAAAAATAGAATATTTTAAACAAAAGAAAATATGTGAATTTAATCGAGTAAGAATAGAAAGAGAAAAGCATATATGTTTTAGAAATGGGAAATTGGTTTAATATGGTGTTGATTATTCGAGTTAGCAGTCTTGTCTTTTATGAAGTTAAATGATGTTTTCAGTCAAGGTCTGAGAGGTAGTTATACCCCAACTTGATTGTTTTCATTTTTAGCTGATAAATAGCAAGATTCAGTCTCGAAGATCGATGGTTTAATAAAAGATAGTTGAATGAAATGTTTTGGGTTGTTTGTAACGATGTTTTACACAACATTCGTTTTAGCCAAACAAGTGGAATTTTGGAAATAAAATAAATAAATATTTACCGAGGTAGAATTGAATGAGTCGAGCAAGAAATAAATAATTGGAATGTTTTCCAATTATAGTTAGAAAGTATTTTCTAAGTGTAGAAAATAAAAGAAGGCGAGATATGGAAATGTTTTCCAAATGGGTTAAAATCCAAGATGATAATTGAAAATGTTTAGTTAACAAATATTGATAAAGGAAGTGGAGAAGTATTTGAATTAATGAAATATAAATTAAATGGCCCAGTGATTGGTTGATGTTTTGAATGGATGTTTGTTTTTCTTCGATAGTTAAATAACCGACTATCGAAGTATTTGCCAATATCATTGTCGATATAGAGAGTCCGGTTGGATTATTATTCGTGAACCACTCTGTATTGGCAGTAGCATTGCGAATCAGATTATATGAAGATAATTGAAGACGGAGTGAAGTGCAAGGGCTTTTTCTATTAATAGAAATTGTGCCTTCGGTTTCGTTCAATCCCAGAACGAACATATATGGACGAATGTCTGATAAAGTATTTCCAATGATTGCATGAGTTGGTCTGTATAAATATATATGGTTGCAACGGATTTATTCCCTTAGCATAACATTCAGAATATTTGTGCAAATCAATTAGTGATTAACGGATTTGGAAATGTGGCATTCAAAGTACTTGTGCTATCAATGAATAGAAAGTAATCGTAGCCTCAGGCCTCAACAACCGGGAAATGACAAAAATCGGGCAGGCAGCATGGCTATGTGGGCCGCTCTCATTAGGATGTATAATCACCTATCTAGAGATTCATTTAATTCCTTATTCTATTCGGGAGACGGTTGCTGATCCCAACCGTTGGTGATATACATTCGATACACTCAAGCGAAATGAGTGATCGGTCATGTGTGGGCCGGGTTGCCAGTTGTTCTTGTTTAACCCCAGTGTATCGTCTCTAGAGATACACTATCGGAAGGGGGTTCCATACCTTGTCATGTTGGAAATCCAATCTCTAATAAGCGCCCTATGCCGTCTATGATTGATACTTATGATTGAAATTGTTTTGACACTATACACTTATAGTAATAATAAAAGATGAAATTTCATTTACCAAGCATTCTTGGCTATTATAAGGTAAAAACCCTATCCTCCGGCTTGTGTTGCATTGTGTGATGGGACCAAGGTCTTATAATAGCTACATTGTTCTTTATTTAGCATTGCGCTATTGTTTTATGCACTAGTATCCTTGGAAGGAAACCCGTTCCATGTTATACGGCGTGGTCCCTTGTTATACGGCATGGTCCCTTCGTTACTTATTTTGATAGAATAAGTGGATTTCAAGCCAACTTTTTCATTTCCTAGGGAGTAGTGCTATATATATAAAAATCACGCTTAAGATTTGATCAACATTGTTAATTTATCGTTATAGTTTAAAAACTTGTCATGCGCTGTAATATTCCCTTTTTTAACTAATCTCGACATAACAATCACGCTTAGGCCTAATCAACAATGTTATTTTATCGTTATAATTCAAATACTTGCAATACGCTGCTATATTCCACTTTATAACTAATCTCGACATCTCTTTCCGTTACAAACTAATACCATCACTTGATAATAGTGAAGTCGTTCAAGTTGGGGTATTTCATTTACCCCTCAGACCTTTATCGATAACGTTCTTATCTTAGAATAGATATAAGTTCGTAACTCTAAACTCCTTATTACTTATAGTATCCCTCAAATCGTATTTCTTATTTATTTGGAATATGGTTTTATAATCACCATATTCATACTTTGAAATCTTTGTTGTTTATGACTATTTATATTCAACATTAATTCTTCGCTTCAACTTTGTTCTACAGTTCTATTTATAACTTCTTTACCAAGATACATTAAAGTTCTTTGTTTTCTGACGTTTTACTTTTATTTGAATCACTATACTTAATTCAAGTAACATCTCATTAGAAACTCAATTTCATCTAAAATGAAATCCATTTAAGAACACAGTTATTTAATTAAAAATAATAAATAATATTTACTTTATTATTGCTGAAGTAAACAGTTTACTTCATCATCTAAAATAGATTGGTTGTTTATTTTACCCTAACTAATTATATTAGTTCAATAATTATTTAATACCTCACTAATTAAAAAGGTAATTAATAAGGAATCTTTTTAACATTTGATCAGTTTACTGCTAAGTTATTTTCATTAGATTAATTAAAGACCAATTAATCTAATAATCATTTTCAAAATAAACAGTTGATTAAATCAACTTCATTTCATCAGTAAATTCGTTAACTGATTTTTAATTACTTCTTTCCATTATATTAATATAATATATCGAATAATATTTGTTAACTATTTGCTTTAAAATAATTATCCAAATTATTCACACGTAGGATAATTACAGGTTAATAACTTATTTTAAATGTCAAATAATCATTTATATTTACTTTATAAAATGGACTATAAAATACCGGTTTATAATAGAACTTCTATTACTGTTTAAAACTTTGCTTTAATTATAAAAACATAATTTTTATAATAAACTTCGTTGATTTGCTTGACGGCCAATCAACTTCTTAACAAAAATGGGTTTATGGTCGACTGTTGCTACTTTCTTAATCGATATCGTCTTTTTAAATCAACACAACGATGAATTTCTACTCAACATGGTTCAAACAGTGCATATACAAACAGGACATATAAATATTTAGGAATCCGGTTGGATTCCTCCAACCGGTTTTCCGCATCCACAGATGTTAGTCCACACAATTAACACTAATTCCATACTAGGGAATATTATAATCAGTATTCAACCAATGATGTGTATATATGCAACGATATATATATGATTCAACCAATTTAATTGAAATCTACCTAAACGACCATCACACAACCTTTAATCAATATTAAAATATAATTATAATATTTAAAAATAGATCAGACTCAGTGAATTTACTCACCTTTGCGCGTTAACCGTTAAATAACGATTTGCGTCAGTAAATCTGATCAGGTGTTTAATTCCGTTCAAAACTGTAATGAGCTCCACCAGTTTCATAGCGTGACCGTTGCCCGTATGATTCAAACACATTAGATTGTTCGCGGAACATTCGAATGCAGCCCGTACCCATATCTCCGCATAGAACTATTCTTTCCTTTTCCGTGTATATTTTGTTCAAAGAATTCTCCATATCTCAAAGCTCCTGTACTTCGCTCAACGCCTGAACTTATGTTTTCAAAAATGTTGCTCGTTAAAAAGATATCCTATATGCTAAAGAAAACAGTACTTTCACTATTACCTGATTTTCCGCAATTAAAGAAGTCAGGTAGCATGTGTATTGAATTAATGTGGTAAAGTCTTAGCCTGTTCTTTCAAAAAGAAAATGTATCTGTAGGGCTATAGACTTGCCAATAGCATGTACATTTCCTTCATGGGGAAGTAATAGAGTTTTTAGTGTTTTAGATTAGGCTTGCGAACTTTTTTTTTCTTTTGATGTTCGTCGATATGAAAGCCTATAGGTTAGCTGATATTAGGCTTTGCAGATGATTTTAGAGTCATGTACTTGCTACAGTTGTGTTGGAAGATTTGATGTTGAAGTATACATAGGGGTATGGCTAAAACAAATGACAATTCATGCTAATGCATGACAGGTAGGCTTACTTGAAGTTTGGCATGGAAGGAATATAAATTATATATATTGTAACACCCCACATCCATTAGTGTCACTCACAAAGGGAATGCACTAAGTTCTGTGGAGCATTTAAGGTAAAAGATGATGATTCCAAATTCACTAATTACATATCTAACAAATTACACTGAATAAATTGATTAATCGCAGGCCTATAGATCTAATACTATTATTATGACATGAAAAGGGTTGAACATAGGTTCAAGAATATGGGTAGACCTAACTTAATAGGTAAATTCCCAAAAATCAAGATCCAAGAGTAATTAAGAATAGGCCGGAGTAGGAAATCAAGTCTAGATCCACTTTTATACTCATAATCCTAGGCAATACTTTCCTAGTCATGAATCATAGGCGTTTAACCACGATTGTCCTCGTTATGGTCATAAGCAATTGAGACGACCCCAAACACCGTACTGGCGGCGGCAAGGGTAATCCGTGGAATATAACACAGAAACAGATAATATCAGAACAGAAATAAATAAATACACCAGATAATGAACAATAGAATATACTGGATAAAAGTATTCATCAGAGTTACACAGTATATAGGATCTTACTTAGTACAAATACAGTTCAGCTATACATAAATGTCTACAGCAGAAAACAAACAAAATATGTACAATAGGAGCTGAACAGCATAAAAAGAGATAAATGATAGAATCCATCTTCAGCTCCAGCTATCCAGAAATAACCAGCTAAACCTGAATACAAGGCTGCCCATGTAGAGAAAGGGGCACCCGAGTTTGAAAGTGAAACAAACTACGAGTCAGTCATGGGACTGGTATGAGAAATCTATTCAACACATATATAATATGGCTAATCACAGGACCACGCCACTTTCATGGAACGGGTTTACTCCATTGGATTGCCAGTGCTTTAAAACAAATCTTTCTTTTAAACAACACAGTGTATTTTATAAAAATGAAGCCATAATAAGACTCGGTTCCCATCACATAATGCAACGCAAACCGGAGGATAGCGTTTTACCTTATAATGGCCAAAATATGATTGATACGAATAAAATAAAGGCATTTGATATTGATACTAGTGTTTATACGCTTTGAAAACAATTTCAAATCATAACTATCAATCATAGACGGCATGGGTACCATATATCATGTCGCCATATATATATACAATCAAAACCGCGCGATGTCGTATTTGAAAATTGGATTTCCGTCATGAACCAAGGCAAAAGATAGTCCTTACCGAATTCGAGACGCTCTAGCCTGCCCCTCAGGCAAGTACTCAGTCAATCCTTTGGATCGTCAGGGCCGGTCCACCGATGTGGATTAAAATTCCTGAACACTGCGTTTCCCCACCCTTTGGGGTGTAAATGAGCCAACGAATGGCTCCATCGGACCCGGATCGTCC
Organism: Allium sativum; assembly: GCA_030737875.1. Taxonomy (NCBI): domain Eukaryota; kingdom Viridiplantae; phylum Streptophyta; class Magnoliopsida; order Asparagales; family Amaryllidaceae; genus Allium; species Allium sativum. The sequence continues at coordinate 837,703,994 of CM060924.1, forward strand.
GATCTAACCGAGGCGCCTCGCAACAGCAACAACCACACAGGTGAAAAGTATATAAATGTCAGGGCTGGTAGGTCACTGACACCACCCTAGCTAGAAAGAAATGCATGCCCTCCCTGAGGTCCTTCTCCCGTTTCTAGTTCATACCGGGGTGTGAGGCTCACGAATTCATGTTATACACAAAGCTACGCTACACAGGCGGTGCTTTGATCATCACCACAAGACTTTGCTTTTCAACAGAAGCCCTGATCACTGCATCTTAGCATGCCACACAGGCAATTCATGCCAAGCGACTGATGTCCATCGATATACAAGCTCTGAGCTCGTGCGTTTCAGAGAAGGGCGTTAAGGAAAAGAATAAATTCTCCGCCGCCAAACAGATGTTTATTTAACTGAGATCAATCAACACAGAATAAAATCCAATGTCAGACACACAGTCCATTTACAAGTCCGTTCTGGGTCTGAACGAAACCGGAGGCACTTAATACCTCGCAAACCCATCGATCACCACGTACGTCTGGACGATCACCACTCATTATCCATATTTCGGGATGCCTCCCAATCAGGACCTCGGTTACCATCCAAACGAGGTGAAGATCTCCGGTCTTCGACCACCGTCTTCATCTTCGACTTTCAGTCGTCGGTCAATTATTTGAAATGAGAATTAACTCGGCCTTTTCAAATAATTCACGTATATTTAGAATTTCAAATCAATTCATTTCAATGGTTAAATCATTCGACAACACCAATTTTGTTCTTTAATGTAATTTTCACACCAAACGCATTCAACCATCAAATACCACATAAATCGAGCAAATTCAATTTATTTCCATTCCATATTGTTTATGGTATTTTATAACGATTTATTGCTATTTTTATTTATTTTAAAATAGCCAATTTATTCAAAACGATGCTTCGGGCCATAACACGGTCGTGGTGCTGTTTTTCTTCAGATTTGATTTACACATATCTGAAAATTTAACCGTTGGATCTTCATAAAATTTACAACATTAGAAAGGTCTTTTCAAAACTAATCCAACGGTTCCGGTTTCGGGAAAATCTGATGGTCGGATCTCCCGGTATAATCGTTTGAAGTTTCGATTTCAAAATACAAACTGCAGCGTCGTTATTCGATTAAATATAATTTTATATATATATATATATATATATATATATAATCAATTATGGCGCTGTTTTTCTTCATTTTTGAATTAAACATTTCAGGCAATCCAATCGTTGGATTTTTACAAAGTTGGTGCCGTTGGAAAGATATTTCCAAGGCGAACCCAACGGTTGCGGTTTCGGTAAAATCCAATGGTCGGATCTCCCGCACTAGTTGTTTGAAATCACGGTTTCAAAACACGAACTGCACGGCCACGTTTCGTTTAAATTTTATTTATATTTATATATTTATATAAATATAGCTCATTCAACAATTTCAATATCGTTTTCACTTCAAATATTTCACTAACGCCTTTAGATTTTGGAAAATTTCGCCATAACCTCCATTGTACGGGAGGGGCTGGGAAAATTCCCAAATAGCCACACAGGCGTCTCATGTCAAAAAGAAAAAGAAAAAGCCAAGCGGCTAGCCAACGGGCTCATAAAATCATCACCCAAACAAAACAGTAAATGTGTACCTATTTGTCGGGCACAAAAATTTTATTCCTCTTCTCTAGCCCCTTTTCTATAACCTATTCAAATAGATATGCATGTACAGATATGTAGTTCTTATCACTTATCACTTTCCATTCAACTTCATATTTGATTCCATTTGGTTTTAAAACACCATTCATTCTAATGTTGCATACATAGGAAAAATTCATATCATTAGCTAATTAATGAATATTTCGACTCATGCATATTTATTTGAACGAGTTGATATTTTTAACACTCCACATTTCAACAATTCATGTATATAATATAAATGTGATTTTTATTGTAAAACAATTCATTTCAAAACACTATTATTTTATATAGTTTATATAGGTGATAAAAATAGGATTTTTCTTATAAAACAATTTCTTCTAAAACGAGATTATTTTACAAAGTCCATATAGTTGATAAAAGGTGATTTTTATTATGAAACAATTCATTTCAAAATATGAATACCATTCAACACATGAATTTCTAATCAACGAATGAATATCGGTTCAACACATGAAGGTTTTCTATAGTTTCTATATATAAATAAAAATGTGATTTTTATATTTAAAACACGAATACCATTCAACACATGAATTTCTAATCAACGGATGAATATCGATTCAACACATGAAGGTTTTCTATTCAACGAATAAATATAGTTTCAGCAAATGAAAATAATTCAAACACATGAATATTATTCAAAATTTCGGCAGCATAACAGCAGGGTAGTTAAAACCGGGACCGTCCCTAGTACGGCTCCTCGCTCTACCTTAAAACCTCGCGGTTTATGACAATGGGGATCATGCATCTAGTTCGCACGCAGGCGGCATGTATATATTTATTTTATTTCCACAAACTAATCCTATGTGGTTTCAACCAAATATTTCTCAACCACAAATGGGTATTTTTCAACCATAATCAATCAATATCAACCAAAAACAATCCCAATCAACCATTCGCTGTCAATCATTTTTCACACCAATCACAATCAATAAATATCGTCCATGGTTTGTGGACGAGGGGCGTATATATATATATATATATATATATATATATATATATATATATATATATAGGTATAACAATTCACTTCTATTTCAACACATGTATAATTTATACCACGCATATATATAAGTTATACATCGAACATACAACTTATACAACGCTTATACATGAGGTGTACAACGTTTATAAAACTCATATATCGACTATATAATTTATACATCATCGTTTTCCATATTGTTTATAAATTAGAAATCTCACATTGGGTTCCACTCCACCAAAAATAGCAGAAGGCTCAGAAAAATACGCGGTCTCTTCTAAAATGTAGAAGATGTCCACACGGTCATGATGTTTCCTGTTTCATCGAATTTTGTCAGGAAACGAAAAAGATATGATTTTTCAAAGTTTGCAACGGTTTAAAGGTGTTAAAATCAAATTAAATAAAATCAGCCGTATACCTTCCTTTTGATTCAAAACTAGGTTTTGAATTATCGCGAAATATGTGAAGCTAGAGGACGATCGGGTGCTGCAGCGTCGAAGAGCTACGAACGGCGCTCAAATTGGTGGTAGGCACGGCCAGTTCGGTGGTTGGAGGTGGGAGATCGACGGTGATGTTCGGCGACTCTTCCCTGGCGCGATTCTCGAGGTAGACGAGGCGATAGGGGCAAGGAAGGTATGGATTTGTAGAGGGGAGTGAGGGCTTCAAAGTTTGGGTGGTGGCAGGGTCTGGTTCGTCGTGGTGGCGCCGGAATTGGAGGGGGAAGCTTCGATCCACTTCCGCCGTATATCGCTTCAGCGGGGAGAGAGAAACGATATTTTCTTTTTTTTATATATAAAGAAATTTTCCTATTGGCCAAGGTTATATTAAATTCAAAAATTGGGGTTTTCTTAGACGAACTCGAAATCAAACCCAACGACTGCCGTCCCTAGCATTTTACCCTCATTCCGAACACAATGGGATATGTTTCGTAGGCCCATTCGACTGTTTCAGTCAGTTTCCCTTCAAATCAAAATATAAAACATTCAATATTTGATTTGAACGTGCATTTCAATTTACCAGGGCCACAAACTGATTCGAAAAATTCCAGAAAAATAAATCTAGCTATGTTTCGACGATACGGTCCCAACAAAACTAGTTTCGTCGAATTCTGAGACCGTTTGCAAAAAGGCCCATTTTTGGTCGATCCATTTTAACTGTAGTTGACCAAAACACGTTTTCCTTGGCCACGCTCACATACTAGCTTCAAACATTATGAAATTTGAAACCTAGCAATAACTTCATATCCCGGATCCAACAAAAGTGGTTTCTTCGAATTCCGAGGTCGTATGCAAAATGGCCAATTTCTCGGGCTATATAAATTCCATAGCGACCTTTCTGAAAATTCATTCGGCCATAACTTTTGCTTTCCGCTATGAAAATTCGATTTTTCAGATTCGTTAGAAAGGTATTCACTAACAGATTTAAATATTTTTGGTTTCGCTAAAATCCGTTTCGTTTTGCACCCGGTACAGTCCAACAAAGTTTGAATTCAATTTTTGAAACTGTAGCGCCATTTCTGGCCTTGTTCATAATTATAATTAATTATATTCGTTTTCAATTGTCGATTCAAACTCACTTTTCATCTCAATTATTTAAAATATTTATTTTAAATAGTTAAAATCCATTATTTTAGCCAATTTAAAATTTTTAAATTGGTTCAGATTTTCTGGGTCGTTACAGTAATAGGTTCATAGTCATAGTTTTCATAGTCCTTATCATAGGCATAGGCGTCTTCTTATGTTCAAGAGTCATAGGCAATAATTCTCATAGTCAATGAATCATAGTTATGAGTCACAGTCATTAATCACAATAGTTCTTATTCAGGATATAAGCACCGATTCAAATAGAAAGATTAGGTATGTTCCTTTATTCATTTAATTTCATGTCACAAATAGGAAGAAGGCATTCATCTGAAGAGTAACCAACTTATAGTGATTAGATTCGTAGAAAAAAAATCGTTGAAGTCGTTTGAATCCTAACTTGATTTGAATCTCCTCTTGAAAGATTTGAGCAGCATATCCTCACCTTAGATTTATGTATTATTTTATTTATATTTATTTTAATTAGAATCAGAGCAGAGTATAGGCGTGGAGAAGTTGTGAGGAGAAAATATGATGTCTAGGGGTGTTTAAATAGGAGAATAGGAGTGTTTAGAGCCATCAGATCGGTCCAGAAGTCATCTGGTTCGTCAAAAAGGGGTAAAAATTGTCACAGGCCCGATCTGCAGAAATGTGCCCAGGTCGACCCACAGGTCGACTGTGTAGTCGACCTGGTCAGGGGGGTTGACTACCCAGTCGACTCCCCAGTCGACCTGGGCCTGGGCGGGAAATTTCCCGCCTAGCCTGCTTCTGGGTTTGAATTCGAATTTTGAATTCGAATTTCGAGCTGTTTTCGATTCTGAAAATTCCTGAAACTTCGGAGGGTCATATCTCCCTCATACCGACTCCGATTCTCGCAAACTCGGACTCGTTTTCATGAAGAACTCCAAGACGAATGCAATGGCGCAGCCCTTTCCCTTGATTTTGATTTTAAAATTTAATTCTGCCTTGATTTGTGATTCTTAGTGTTACAAAATTACGGGGTGTTACATTCTCCCCCTCTTAAAAGGATTTCGTCCCCGAAATCTTTAAGTTAGGAAGAATGTGTCCTACCATCCTTCTAATCAACCATTCAATCACAGGCATTCATTGTCCTTAAAAGATTTCTAATGCTTTCATGTTCATATGCATAGTGTGTGTATATGTCTTTATCTAATGCAAAATCAGGCGGTCTACTGATTCAGTTGACCTCCTTAATGCGAATTATGTATGTGCCATGCATCCAATCATGTATGCAAGCATCCCTAGTTATGTAAATACTACATGTGTGCATAGTCATTCATCCATATGATAACATACCAAGTTAAATCCGTTAAGCAAATACATATATGTGAATGCAATATGAAAGTGACTAAGTCGTTCTAGCGTATATGGTGTGTATATGCATCCACGAGCAACCACTTGCAACCATCAATCATAACATGTTTCAAATACACGTTAACATCCATTGGCTTCTACCTAAGGATCGATGTTACGTCCTAGAGGATATACCTAAAAAGCTAGAAACAAGTAGGCATAAAACTCCTAGATAAAGAGATCAAGGATGTACCCTTAAGAAAAAGGGTATGATGCGTGTATCTAGTTTTCAGTCTTCTAAGTCGCATCTTCTTGAGCTTCACTCCACTATACTTTAACCAATTGTTGATCGGATAACTAGCTTTTCAAATTCAACTGGATACATCTGCGTACTTCATGGACTATTCAAACGGATTACAAATCATCGATAAATGTATTAAGCGATTCTAGATAGTTAAGCCTAACTGATCCTTTTAGGATCACACGAAATCTCAAGGGTAGTTCCAAGGCATGTCAAAAAGTCTAACTTTCAGAATTACTAGCCAACCAGCCTATTTCTAGGATCAACTCATAGCTCATGGGACCAAAACATAAGCATTACGCTTAAACTCAACACTTAATGTGGTTGTTCTCAAATCCCTATATACCAAAGGTAAACGGGTCGAACCACCAATTTGGATCTGAGACTATTTGGGACCTTCTACTATACTAAGGTGCAGAGACTCAACTATGGAAGCAGATATGAACAATTGCAAGGCACTAAAACCAAAAGAAAGAGTACGAATAGAAGAACTAGACTCCTCTAACAGAACTTTACTACCTTTCTCCTACGTACGCTTAGTGGTGAAAGCATGTACTTGACCTTTTGAAAACCATGTCCTTTGTCCTTAATTATATTCCCTATTATACCCTAGTAAAAGTACTTCCTCTTGTCTTAGGCTTTATAATTCCTTCCTCCTTCGTGAGCCAAGTCCATATCCATGAATTCCTCATCCTCGGGTTGTGCTCCTTTGCTAAACTCCTCATCATCTTACTCATGTAATCATGTTGACAAATCTCTCGAAAGCTGCCTCCATCGTACAGAAAACCCTACAAAGCTTGAAAGAAAACTGGCCGCAAGTGAAACTACTATGGCTATAGATGGAAGTCGGGCACTACTTGCCCTTCGATGAGGTCACCTTCCAGAGAGCCAGGAGCCCCAGAGACTCAAGAAAGAAGGAAATAAGGACTCAAACAGAGAATAAAAAGATAGTGTATATGGCTTTGGGGAATATGCCTTTAAAACAAAAATTTTATTTTGAAAATGCTTCTTTTAAAACCGTTTTGAAAATAATTTTTCAAATCTTTTATCTGATCTGGTAACCTTCAGCTCTGATACCATGTGTAACACCCCCACATCCGTTAGTGTCACACACAAAGGGAATGCACTAAGTTCTGTGGAGCATTTAAGGTAAAAGATGATGATTCCAAATTCACTAATTACAGATCTAACAAATTACACTGAATAAATTGATTAATCGCAGGCCTATAGATCTGATACTATTATTATGACATGAAAAGGGTTGAACATAGGTTCAAGAATATGGGTAGACCTAACTTAATAGGTAAATTCCTAAAAATCAAGATCCAAGAGTAATTAAGGATAGGTCGGAGTAGGAAATCAAGTCTAGATCCACTTTTATAGTCATAATCCTAGGCAATACTTTCCTAGTCATGAATCATAGGCGTTTAATAACGATTGTCCTCGTTATGGTCATAGGAAATAGGTTCATAGTCATAGTTTTCATAGTCCTTATCATAGGCACAGGCGTCTTCTTATGTTCAAGAGTCATAGGCAATAATTCTCATAGTCAGTGAATCACAGTTATGAGTCACAGTCATTAGTCACAATGGTTCTTAATCATGTCCAAAGATATAAGCACCGATTCAAATAGAAAGATTAGGTATGTTCCTTTATTCATTTAATTTCATGTCGCAAATAGGAAAAAGGCATTCAGATCTGAAGAGTAACCAACTTAAGAGATTAGATTCGTAGAAAAATAATCGTTGAAGTCGTTTGAATCCTAACTTGATTTGAATCTCCTCTTGAAAGATTTGAGCAGCATATCCTCGCCTTAGATTTATGTATTATTTTATTTATATTTATTTTAATTAGAATCAGAGCAGATTATAGGCGTGGAGAAGTTGTGAGGATAAAATATGAAGTCTAGGGGTGTTTAAATAGGAGTGTTTAGAGCCATCAGATCGGTCCAGAAGTCATCCGGTTCATCAAAAAGGGGTAAAAATCATCACAGGCCCGATCTACAGAAATGTGCCCAGGTCGACCCCCAGGTCGACTGCATAGTCGGCCTGGTCAAGGGGGGTTGACTACCCAGTCGACCTGGGCCTGGGCGGGAAATTTCCCGTCCAGCCTGCTTCTGGGTTTGAATTTGAATTTTGAATTCGAATTTTGAGCTGTTTTCGATTCTGAAAATTCCTGAAACTTCGGAGGGTCATATCTCCCTCATACGGACTCCGATTCTCGCAAACTCGGACTCGTTTTATACAGAATTCCGAGACGAACGCAATGGAGCAACCTGTTTCCCTTGATTTTGACTTTAAAATTTAATTCTTCTTTGATTTGTGAATCTTAGTATTACAAAATTACGAGGTGTTACATATATATATATATAATTGTAAGATTTTAGCGTACCACATTATACAAAGTTTTACTATTTTAAGAATGGCTACTGACAAAAATAAAAATATAACTGTGTCGAGCGAGGTGTCATGATCCCTAATATGTAATAATATCGGTAGATTAACTTATATTGTGAAACCCCAAAATACTGGTTAAGGGTACAAAATACTTCAAATAAAAAGTTTCATATTTAATTAATTAAAAATTACAGTAAAATTTTAAAAATTAAATTATCACTACGTCTCAAAAGAATCTTACCCAAAATCGAATTCGATGTCTACTTATATCAAATAAACCGTTACGATCGATAAACGATTTTATAGCGACTATTTGAAAATTTGATTTGGATATAACTCGCAATATATAACGCGAAATCTTGATTTTTCACTTCTGTTAGAAAGATACAGTTCAACAGATTTCAACATTTCTTGTTTCGAAGAAATCCGACTAGTAACATGTCTGGTAGACTCAGTTGAAGTTCAAAACGTTAAATTACGAATTGCCGCAATATTACGGGCTTGATTATATTTAATATATATTTTTATACATTCAACTCCATTTTAATTAATATATAAATCCTCTTATATTCCGAATTCAGTATTTAAACAGATTTAAATATTCAAATACAAACTAATAAAAATGTAGGACGTTACATTCCTTCCCCCTTAAAAGAATTTCGTCCCCGAAATTACTAAGGTAGAAAAATGCTATGATCTCTATTAATTCCGTTAAAAATCATCTTTGTATTATTTCTTACTTCTGGTTCAACTCAAACAATTAATTAAGATATAAATTTTGTTTCCACTGATTTTCAAAGTATAGAAAATCTTTTATCGCCTTAAATTTCTGATAAATTTGTCCAGTATCTCCTCTACACGGCTCAATCAATACTACTACAATTCGCCTTTCTAGGCCATCTCCAATCCAAAAAGAAAACAAACAGCCAAGCGACTTTTCAAAGTAGCCCAAAAATCTCATACTCGAATATAATATAAACTTGTATCTTTTTGTTGGCATTTAACTCTATCTCTAACATTTGCTATCACTTTAACATATATCCAAGCATCCTTGGTTGATCTCCCATCAATCCATTCTCAAACCAATCTTTCGCTTTTACTAAGCCAAATTTCTATTTCAACTCCAATTCCATTTACCAATTTATTTCTCAAATCAGCTATCTTCATCTCCAAATTCAAATTTTGATTCTTATTCTCCAAGAATCAATTCATTTTAATAACTCCAATCTCCAATATTTCTCTTTTACAATTTCAACTCTAGATCGTTCCAAATTCAGTCTAATTTTGTTTATCTTAGTTTAAGTTCCACTTTTACCATTTTAACTCTATAAATTAAATTTTTATTTCAGAATTCAAATTCCTGGGATTTATTTCAGATCAGTTTGAAATCGTATATATTTACATAATAATAGAAATTCAAAACATTTGAATTTCTAACAACTTGTTTCCACACAATAATTCAAAAAAAATTCGGTAGTAATTCGTCACTTAGAAACTCGAAAAATGAACACCGATGATGTCCGGATCATCATCGGTATTATTTTCCAGTCATCGAAGTGAGTTCAATACTGTATTACTTTCAAAACTCCTTTTTAAACACTTTATTTTGAAATTACATCAAAATATTCTTTTAAAATGCTTGGAAAAATATTTCCAAATCTCTCCCATGATTTTAAACTTTTTATATATTCAATTCAAAATTCATTTACAATATCTTTCCAAGTTTTAGAGTTTATTTCAATTATGGTTTTAAATTCAGATTTAGTTCAACTGATTTTGCATATTATGCTTGTATAATGTTTCGATTGGTTATTTATATAACCAACTCAATTATAAATCTTATTTGATCATAATAACAATCAACACATCCAATATACTATAATAATCTCAAGATATATATTTCTTTTATATCAAAATATATTTTGGATAAGATTATTTCATTTATCCTCTTTTCAAAACATACTGTGTCGAATTACTCTGTTCAAGAGTTTAGGAACACCTATCGACATAGTTTGCATTACCGTTTCGACCAGAATTCATAAGCCACTCATTAGACTAATCAACACAATATAAAATAGTTTTTATATTAATTTAAAAATACATGCTCGTATATATACACTCATAATCAATCTAGGGTATTACTAACCCCATCTCTATTGAGTTACGCCACAGAGCCAAGGTAATCACTTAACCTTCAGCTCTGATACCAACTGTATAGGCCTGTAAATCCGTACCAATTTGAGCTAACTAATATCCTACACATTCTGCTCAAAGTGCACGAAAATACAGATCTTTAATAGAAAGAAGTTAGAAGGTGAGAAAGGTAAGATAGAACTAATAGAATAGAAAAAGAATAACATCAGAATCTAAACAGTATTAGAGTAAGCACAAATCTTACAGCGGAACGAATAAAATATAATGTATAACATAACTGTTTGAAATACAAATATGAATTTGTATATATGTACATACCATATCAGAATATAACTCATATACATCACAGCGGAAATAATCTCTAATAACTAGTGGTGAAGCTTCCTGCTTTGAGCTCCTCCAAGTGAATATGCAAAGCCTGAACACTTGATGCCCGCACAAATTTTGGGCACCCAAGAGTTTCGAGAAAACACACAAAATAAACTCTGGGTCAGTCATGGGACTGGTATGAGTAAACTCCATCCATATTATTTAATTTTGAAAACCCTTTTGAAACAAAAGGAAAATAGTAAGACCAGCCCACACATAAACATGGACGGTTTTTACCTTACTATAACCAAACCATTTTTGATATCAAAATCGAGTGATTTTATAATAATGTCTAATCAAATAAATAATCAAATAGCAGAACGCTTGCATCTCACGCTCCACGTACATAGTATAAAATCAAAAAAAAAATGTAGGGCGCTTATTTGAGATTGGATTCCAACTATGACAAGGTATGGGACCACCTCTCGATCAGTGCACTCTAGAGGGGATACACTGGGGGTTCAACAAGAACATCTTGCAACCTGGCCCACACATGACCGACCACTCATTTCTCTTGAGTGTATCAAATATATTACCACTTACGGTTGGGCCCGCATAACCATTATCCGAAGATACAGAAACGAAAGAAGAACAAACACGAATTTTCTCTAGATGGTGACAATACACCCTAATGGGAATGACCCACATAGCCATGTGGCTTGCCCGATTTTTGTCATTTCCCGGTTGTGAGGCTTGAGGCTACATTAATCTTTTTAGAACATCTGATCACCATTCACTTTGAATGTCACATCGTCAAACCCGTCAATTCACTAATTGATTTCCAAAAATATCACGGGTATAAAAAGCTAAATGGAACGAATTCCTCCACCACCAGACGTAATACCTTTAAAAGATCAACCATACGTGATTTGTTAGCTATACTCTGTCAGACACTCGTCCATACAAGTTGTCCTGGGACTGGACAAACAGAAAGCATCATTCTGGAATAGAAGGACCCTTGCATTTCACTCCATCTTCAATTGTCTTCAGCAATATTTTATTTGCAACGTTTATGCCTATATGGAGTTGCTTTCAGATAATAAATCCAACCGGTCTCTCCGTATCGACAACGATGGTCAAAACACTTCGATAGTCAGTTATTTAACTGTCGAAGTAAAAAACAAACATCCGTTCTAATGTATAACTAAACGTCACATAACCACGGGCACTTTTTATTCAACATTCATTTTTATTATTCAAATTCCCATATCTTACTAGATATTTATCAAATCCTGTTTAGCCTTTTCACACTTCTTAGAAAACATTCCTAGTTATTATAAACTCTCATTCTCCCATATTCTTGAAAAGTATACGTTATTAACGTTCAAAACATTTCCATTGTTTTCACATTTATTTTCTACACTTGGATGATGTACCCTATCTACATTAGAAAAATATTTCGAATTTCATTATAAACATTTTAATCTGCCAAACGTTCACTTTTAAAACATTATTCACTTTAAAATGTGCATATCGTCTCTATTAAAAAAATTTGAACATCTTTATTAAATAACTCCTTATTCTAGTAATAATTACCCTTATCTCGTTCACTGAAATCCCTTTCATAATTTTATATTCCCATTCTACTTTATAACTCTGTTTCTAAGTCAACTTCTTATTGAATCAATATCAAGTCTATAAATACATATTGATTACATATTCTATAATAATTTATTGGTTTAAACCTAAATATTAACTATCCTATCATATTATAATTCTTAAAAATAATTTACTTTAGTACATTCGACATCGTCGAATTATAGCTCCAATTCCTAATACTGTTATTTAGTTCTAATCATATTCCAAACATCGAAATGATGTCATCGTTTTCTGAAACGATTCTCCAATTCTCTTTCTAAACTCATTCCTATATTTCTTTGGACAGTCGTCGTTACTTATTTCGTTAGAATAAGTGGATTTCAAACCAACTGTTTCATTTCCTAGGGAGTAGTGCTATATATATATAAATCACACTTAAGCTTTGATCAACAACGTTAGTTTATCGTTATAGTTTAAAAACTTGTCATACGCTGTAATATTCCCTTTTGAACTAATCTCGACATAACAATCACGCTTAAGCCTAATCAACAACGTTATTTTATCGTTATAGTTCAAATACTTGCAATACGCTGCTATATTCCACTTTATAACTAATCTCGACATGTCTTTCCGTTACAAACTAATACTATCCCTTGATAATAGTGAAGTCGTTCAAGTTGGGGTATTTCATTTACCTCTCAGACCTTTATCGACAACGTTCTTATCTTTGAATAGATATAAGTTTGTAACTCTAAAATCCTTATTACTTATAGTATCCCTCAAACTGTATTTCTTATTGATTTGGAATATGGTTTTATAATCACCATATTCATACTTTGAAATCTTTGTTGTTTATGACTCTTTATATTCAACATTAATTCTTCGATTCAACTTTGTTCTACAGTTCTATTTATGACTTCTTTACCAAGATCCATTAACGTTCTTTGTTTTTTGACGTTTTACTTTTATTTGAATCAGTATACTTAGTAACATCTCATTAGAAACTCAGTTCCATCTAAAATGAAATCCATTTAAGAACACAATTATTTAATTAAAAATAATAAATAATTTTTACTTTATTATTGCTGAAGTAAACAGTTTACTTCATCATTAATCTAAAATAGATTGGTTGTTTATTTTACCCTAACTAATTATATTAGTTCAATAATTATTTAATACCTCATTAATGAAAAAGGTAATTAATAAGGAATCTTATTAACATTTGATCATTTTACTGCTAAGTTATTTTCATTAGATTAGTTGAAGACCAGTTAATCTAATAATCATTTTCCAAATAAACAGTTGATTAAATCAACTTCATTTCATCAGCAAGTTCGTTAACTAATTTTTAATTACTTCTTACCATTAGATTAATATAATTTATTGAATAATACTTCTTTTAACTATTTTTTTTAATAATTATCCAAGTTATTCACTCGCAAGATAATTACAGCTTAATAACTAATTTTAAATGCCAAATAATCGTTTATATTTGCCTTATAAAATGGACTATAAAATACCGGTTTATAATAGAACTTATATTACAGTTTAAAACTTCGCTTTAATTTTAAAAATATAATTTTTATAATTAACTTCGTAGATTTGCCTGACGACCAATCAACTTCTTAACAAAAATGGGTTTATGGTCGGTTGTTGCTATTTTCTTAATCGATGTCGTCTATTTATTAAATCAACATAACGTTGAATTTTTCAACGTGGTTCAAACAGTGCATATACAAACATGATATATAAATATTTAGGAATCTGGTTGGATTCCTCCAACCGGTTTTCTGCATCCACAAATGTTATTCCACACAATTAACACTAATTCCATACTAGGGAATATTATAATCAGTATTCAACCAATGATGTGTATATATGCAACGATATATATGATTCAACCAATTTAATTGAAATCTACCTAAACGACCATCACACAGCATTCAATCAATATTAAAATATAATTATAATATTTTAAAATAGATCAGAGTCAGTGAATTTACTCACCTTTGCGCGTTAACCGTTAAATAACAATTTGCGTCAGTAAATCTGATTAGGTGTTTAATTCCATTTAAAACTGTAATGAGCTCCACCAGTTTCATAGCGTAATCGTTACCCGTATGATTCCAACACATTAGATTGTTCGCGGAACATTCAAATGTGGCCCGTACCCATATCTCCGCATAGAACCGTTCCTTCCTTTTCCGTGTATATTTTGTTCAAAGAATTCTCCATCTCTCAAAGCTCCTGTACTTCGCTCAACGCCCATGCTTCACTGCTCCAACGCCTGAACTTAAAACAACCGCCCCCCTTCACCGTACAAACCCATCCCACTAACTAACTCCTTCAAAGTCACACGACTTTCCACAATTATATTGTTGTGAACTCCTTCCTAGATAATATTACACGCGCATACTCCTACTATCAAGAACTCCGTGCATCGCATGTACTCTTACATTACGTCTTTCTTTTTACTCCATCTCCTCTGTATTTATCAGAACTGAACTCCCCTGCTTCTTGTATATATTTTCTTCCAAAACCGCGCCTAAGCCCAGTATCCCACTTTCCATGTCTTTCACTTCTTCTTTGGTCACGAACCCCACTTCCCATTTGATTTAAACAACTTAAACCGTGCTTCCAGATCTCCCTACCACTCCAACGTTTTCCCCATATGTATAGTTGCGAGGGTATAAAATGGGTTCACCGAAAATAGAAAAAGATACATGAAGCTGGGTATATTTATAAGGTTATAACCCTTCAAGACCAAGTAATAGGCTTGTAGGCGTTGAAAATAGAATGTTGTCAGTTTATTTGTTTGATTCGCATGTGGTGCTGTGACGACCGGGAATTTCACTCGATCCGAATCAGTCGTTAAACCGATCTAGACCGTTCGAAACCCCTGATCGTTTTGAGAACAGGACAAATCAGAACGCAGACAGAAGAACATTTCATTGTTATTACAATAATTCCATCAGATACAAGAATATACAGAGTATAATTGAATAAATTACATTCGATAAATATTAGAGATTACAATAAATTACATAGCAGCGGAAAATAATACAAACACAACTGAAGGTGATATACGGATACAGAGCTTTCCGGATATCATTCCAGGTGTAAACCAGGATCCTGTGAATATAAATCTGCAAAACCAAAACTACTAGCTGCCCGTGTGAAAAATAGGGGCACCCAGAGTTTAGGTTAAAACAATAAACTCCATGTCAGTCATGTGACTGGTGTGAGAACTAAAACAGTTATTTAAAACTTTACTTTAAAAGAGAGTAATTCAAGGGACCACGCCGTATAACACGGAACAGGTTTCCCTCCAAGAATACCAGTGCATAGGTGTAACATCCCGGATTTTTGATCGTTGAATATTAAATATTTAAATTTATTTTAAATATTGATTCGAATATAAATGGATTTTTATTATGGAATTTATCAGTTTAAAAATCATTATATGATTTAATATCGAATAGAACGATAATGATAGATTTTTATCGATGAATTTAAATTGTTTGAAATCAATTTATATTATAGATCGAATCGTTAATGTAAATTACTATTTATTGTCTATAGTCGAATAAAATTTCAGTATTGGTCCCGTTAAGTCCAAAATAGCGTTATGACCTTATAACATCAGTCGTTAAGTTAGAATAGCGGTTCAAGACTGCAAGATAGGGACTGTTAGATATTTTAATTAATTAATTAAAATAAATTTCAAATAAAAATTTCATATCAACGTTTCATCAGCCACCCTATTTCTACAAAGCCGACCTCTTCTCCTATATGCAGGCCTATCGTGTTTCTCGAGCAGGAAATGTTGTCTGTTTTCTTTGATATCAAAGAAACATCTTATTAATGGCTGGTACCTCCTGTTCCTTCGTTTTCCCCTATAAAACCAAGTCCATCGCAAAGAGTCCTCTTCATTATTCACACATGCTCCTCCCCTTTTCTTCTGTTCATTTTCGTTACTTCCGAAAGATCAATGCTTCAAATGTGAAATCAGAAAAATGGCCGAACCCCACACTTAAACCATCGCGGCCCAATACCCATCGCGATCAAAAACCGACACACTCGCGAGTTCGAGGAGCGATTTCAGTGGGGGTTGCGTTCAGGAAGGAGGCGATTGGCTTTTATCTGGGTACTGCAGATGAGTGCGATGGAGTTATGGAGGCTAGGCGAGACAGAGAAGGGGCGACGCGACCTTGTCTAGGGTTCCTCGACGAGCAGAGACCTGCGATGATGGTATTGACTGGCAGGAAGGGCGGTTGTTGTGTCGTGAGGTGTGGATTCCATTCGGTGAAGGGTGCGAACCAGTTGAGGGGCTCGATGGGGTAGAAAGTGAGGACCGGAGTTCACTATAGCAGCTAAAAAGGGGGTATCGAATTTTCCTGGATGGTGTAGGAGCGGAGGGAATTCGACCATTTGTCAGTATGCAGTTTCTATGATGGGAGGAGCAGTCTGGTGAGGGTATCAAGCATCAGTCAACAGTGAGAATAATGATGAGGACCATGTTCAGTAGATGGCTCGAACTTGATGTCGAGGAAGGTGAGATGAATTCATTTGAGATAGTTCGAATAGATGCGTAGCCGTGAAATATGGATATTCAACAACTACAAAATCACGGTGAGTAAATCTCACTCACCTTTTATTTATAATTATTATTATTTGTTAAAATAATTGTTGGTTGCTTGTTGAATGTTTTCTGATTGCTTTAAAATATATATTAGTTATTTAGGATATATATATATATATATATATATATTAGGTTGATGATTGGTTGGATTCCCGCAGTCTCATTAGCGGATGCCCGCGGTTTCATTAGCGGATGATTACCCTATACACCCCACGCTATGATAGTGGATGACCTTCATACCGCGATATCCAGCCTCGAAGCAGGATGGGTATTATTTCTGTTAACTAACGTCTGTGGATGCAGGAAAACAGGTTGGAGGAATCCAACAGGATTCCTCAAAAATATATTATCTGTTTGTTTGTTTGCTTGATTTCATATATATTCATATATGACGTGCTATAAATCAAATGATTGAAATTTGAATGGTTTGATGGTTTTAAATATCACTGGACTAAGTGTAAATTTATTTAAAATTATCCGAAAGGGATATTTGAAATTTAAAAGGGAAATTCTATTTTTCTAAAATAGAATTTGAAATTTCAAGTAGAATTAAAAATACAGAGTTTTTAAAATGGAACTTTGAAATATAATTTCAAAAATGGAATTTGGAAATGAAATCTCAGAAGAGAACTTGAAATAGAAATTTTGAGTAGAAATTCAAATAGAATTTGAATGTTAGAAAGAAGTTTGAATATTTGAAATTCTAAAGAAAATTCCAAAAAGGGTTTGAAATGGAATTTTAATTATATATATATATTTCAAATGAAATGTGAGTATAGCATTTGAATATAATATTTGAATAAGGAAATTTTAAAATAGAAAATTCAATATGGAAATTCAAATGGCATTTGAATATAGTAATTTAAAAGGAAATTCAAATAGAGTTTGAATACAAGAAATTTAAATAGTATTTAAATAATGGAAATTTGAATATAGAATTTGAATAATAGAAATTCAAATAATTTGAATAAGAGAAACTGAATAGAATTTGAATGCACAGAAATTCAATGGATTTGAATAAAGAAAATATTCAAATGGGATTTAAATAGAGAGTTTAATAATTTAAATAAAAACTCAAATGGAGTTTAAATATAGGATTCAAATAGAATCCAAAATGAATTTGAATATTAGAAGTCAAATGGTGTTAAAAATGAATTAAAATATGGAATTAGAATTCAAAGCGAGTTTAAATGTGGGACTTGAATTCAAAGAGAATTCAAATTAGAATTTGAATAAAGAGAAATTCAACTAGAAAGTGAATCTAGAAATTTAAATGGAGCTTGTAAATAGAATTTGAAATGACATTTCAAAATAGGATTTGAAGTAGTCTTTGAATATAGGAATTCAATTGGAGTTGAAAATAGAACTAAAGGGGAAGTTGGATTAAATAGAATTCAAGTAGAAATTAAAAGAGAATTTGAATAAAGAAATTCAAGTGGAACTTGAATAAAGGGATTTAGATAGAAATTCAAATAGAAATTTCAAACGGAGTGTGAACATATGGAATTCAATTAGAAATGCAAATGGAAATTGAATATAGGAAATTCAATTTGAAGGGAAACGGGGTTGAAGTTATTTTAACGAAGTTTAAAAGTTTATATATATATATATATATATATAATTAAAACGAACTCGCCGCAGCGCTGCAGTTCGTGAATTGGCGACTCGAACTTCAATTGAGTATACAGAACTCAATTGGAGTCGGAATTCTTCGAAACAAGAAACGTCAGGACCGATTTGATAATAGTTTTCTAAAGAAGGAGAAAAATCTGGATTTCGTCGTATATATTTTGAGTTATATCAAAATCAAATTTTCAGAAAAGCAGCGCCAGAATTGTTTAAAACCATAATGGTTTATTTAATGTTATAAAAGGATTTTAAGCGGAAAAAAATCCGAATTTTCTATTTAGAAAATCTCAGAGTTGAGTTGTAAAATATATGTGAATTCAAGTCGTGTAAATGAGTATGATTTTTGAAACAGAAACCAGATTTTGATTTATTGAATAGAATTAACTAAATTGAATAGAAATTAGTTAATGAGATTTCGAATGAATATTGGGGTTTGAATAAGTAAATTCGATTTGAAAATTTATATTCGAAATCAAAAAGGAAACTAGAATGGAAATTGAAATTCAATTTGGTTATGAGCAAGTTAAACATTTTATTTGAACGTGTTATGTTCAAACAAAGAAGTGAAATAGGCAAAATAGCTAATTAAAGAATAAATGAGCAAAACTGAATTCAAACGATTGGATTGAGTTAAACTGAATAGAAAACAGGTGAACAGGTGTTGGACAGGTATGGAATGAAATATATAAAGTATATGAAGATTTTTAATGTATGTGCCCGACAAAAAGGTACATGTTTAATTCATATATGAGATTTTATGCGCCGTATCGGCAAGCCGGTTGGCTTTTTCTTTTTCTTTTTGAGATGAGAAGTTACCGGGAAGCTATTTGAAATTTCCCGATGCTCCCGATACAGGGGAGGTTATGGAGAAATTTTCCGGAAATTTAAGGAGTTAGAATATTTTTAAAATATTTTGATAGTTAGAAATCATTGTATCGACGTATAGAATTCGATAGGTAAGTGAATATAAAAATCCGAATATTGTAAACAGAAAGGGAAATCTATAAATTAGAAATAGAAAGCGAACTTTATACATGTTTTAAAAATGGACAATTGGATTGTATAGTGTGTTTATTCGAGGTAAGTGGTATTGCCGTTTTGAAGTTGAGGATGTTTTCAGTTAAGGTCTGAGAGGTAATTTTACCCCAACTTGATTGATTTCATTTTTAATGGATAAATAGCAAGATCCAGTCTCAAAGAGAAGTGTTTGAAAAAAAGAGTTAGTTGAATAAAATATTTTCGGTTGTTGTAACGATGTTTTACACAACATTCGTTTTAAAGCCAAGTGATGGAATTTTGGAAATATAACAAGTAAATATTTCCTGAGTATAATTAAATAGTCGGGATAGAGATAAGTGATGTGGAATTGTTTCCAATTGCAAATAGAGCTATTTTCTAATATATAGAAAATAAAAGGAGTTGATATTTGGAAACGTTTTCCAAATGGCATAAGAGGCCAAGATGATTATTGAAAATATTTGGTTAACAAATATTGATAGGGGAAAAGGAGAAGAGATTTAATTAATGAAATATTAATTAAAGAGCCCAGTGATTTGTTTGATATGTTTGGATGAACACTTGTTTTTATTCGATAGTTAAAACACAGACTATCGAAGTTTTGACCATCGTTGTCAATATGGAGAGACCGGTTGGATTATTATCCGAAGAACCACTCCGTATCGGCATAAGCGTTGCGAACCAAGTATGCTGAATATATTGAAGACGGAGTAAAGTGCAAGGACTCTTTCTATTAAATAGAAATAATGCCTTCGGTTTCGTTCAATCCCAGAACGAACGTAAAGGGACGAATGTCTGACAGAGTATTTCCAATGATCAAATGGGTTGGTCTGTATAAATATTTATGGTTGCAACGGATTTATTCCCTTAGCATAACATCCAGAATATTGTGCAAACTCAACTAGTGATTAACGGATCTGACAATGTGACATTCAAAGTGATTGTGCTATCAATGAATGGTAAGTATTCGTAGCCTCAGGCCTCAACAACTGGGAAAGGACAAAAATCGGGCAGGCAGCATGGCTATGTGGGTCGCACCCATTAGGATGTATAATCACCTATCTAGAGGTTCATTTAATTTCTTATTCTATTCGATGCTGTCCCAGTCGGGAGACGGTTGCTGATCCCAACCGTTGGTGATATACATTCAATACACTCAAGCGAAATGAGTGGTCGGTCATGTGTGGGCCGGGTTACAAGACGTTCTTGTTGAACCCAGTGTATTCCTCTCTAGAGATACACTAGCGGAAGGTGGTTCCATACCTTGTCATGTTGGAAATCCAATCTCCAATAAGCGCCATGCGGTTCTTGATTTTATACTATATATGTGGAGCGTGAGATGCAAGCGTTCTGCTATTTGGTTATTTACTTGATGTAGACATTATTATAATATCACTAGATTTTCGTATCAAAGTGATTTGGGTTATAGTAAGGTAAAAACCGTCCGTGTTTATGTGTGGGCTGGTCTTACTATTACCTTTTCTTTTGAAAGGATTTTTAAAGTTAAACAAGTGGTTGGAGTTTACTCACACCAGTCCCATGACTGACCCAGAGTTTATTTTGTTTTGTTTTCCCTAAACTCTTGGGTGCCCAAATTTGTACGGGCAGTCAAGTAGTCGGGGTTTCACAGATTTATTTGAAGGAGCTGGAAGCAGGAGGCTTCACCGGTTAGCTATAGGCTATCATATATTCCGCTGTGGACCTTGTTTGTATCTGGAAACAGGTGTTTATAACTGTTCCAGAAATGGCTGTTGTGCTCTGATGATGGTATGTATATAAAGTTACTGATTTGTATTTCAAAAGTTATGTCATATAATATATTTTATTCGTTCCGCTGTGAGATTCGTGTTTACTTTGATTATGCTCAGTTGTGTTCTTCTTCTTCTATTCTATTAGTTCTATCTTTTCTATCTCACCCTCTAATTTCTTCTATTAATGATACGGTATTTTCGATGTCTGAACAGTCGACGTTGGGTTTTGTGTCGATTTTCGGAGTCGAAAAATCCCGTGGTCGTTACAATAGGATAAACAACGCAATGTTTTTTTTCGAAAAATGAAGCTATTATAAGACCCAGGTCCCATCACACAATGCAACACAAGCCAGAGGATAGGGTTTTTACATTATAACAGCCAAACATGCTTGGTATGTTTAAAACAAATCATTTGATACTATTATAAGTGTATAGTGTCAAAACAATTTCAATCATAAATATCAATCATAGACGACATGAGTGCCCCATCCCACTATGTCGCCATACTAGGCTCTACAAATAAAACCGAAATACACGTATTGGAAATTGGGTTTCCGTCATGAGTCGAGGCAAGGGGCAAGCTCCTCTCTGATTCGAGACACTCTAGCAAATGCTCAGGACTACGCACACTAGGTAACCCTTGGATCGGCTGGGTCGGTCCTCTCTTACGTTTGAGGATTGGCAATTCCTAAACACACGTTTCCCGATCCTTACAGACCTATAATCGAGGCGCCTCGCATTCAAACAACCACAAAGGTGAAAAGTAGATATAAATGTCAGGGCTGGTAGGTCACTGACACCACCATAGCTAGAAAGAAACGTCGTGTCCTCCCAGCGGTCCGTATCCCGTTTTTAACTCATACCGAGGTGTGAGGCTCGCGAATCCACGCTATACACAAAGCTGCCACGTAGGCTGTGCTTTGATCATCAACCACAAGACTTTGCTTTTCAACAGAAGCCTTGATCCATGCAACTCAGCATGCCACACAGGCAATTCATGCCATGCGATTGATATCTATCGATATATAACCTCTAAGCTCGTACGTCTCAGAGATGGGCGTTAAGCAAGAGAATAAATTCTCCACCGCCAAACAGATATATATTAAACAGAAATCAATCAACACAGAATAAAATCCAATGTTAGACACACAATCCATTTACAAGTTCGTTATGGGTCTGAATGAAACTGGAGGCACTTTCCTCGCATATCCATCGATCTCCAAGTACGTCTGGACGACCACCAACTGATTCCCTCATCTTGGGTGTACAGCCCAATCAAGATCATCAGTAATCACCCAAATGATGTGAAGACTTCTGGTATTCGACCACCGTCATCATCTTCGACTTATCCTCGAATCGGTTATTCAGAATGGGTATAAATCCGGCCTTTCCGAACAACCCGCGTATATTAAAAACAAATGTTACACAAACACAACATACACCTCATTCCAATTCATTACACTAACCGTAAATCAGTAAGAGAGCAAATCCCCATATATTAACCCCGAAGGCCGAAACCAACATCAGATCAATACCCAGAAAACCATTCTTCTTAACTAACCTACAGCTAGTTTCTAAATTTCATATTCTTAGGGAAAGGTTCCCATTAATTTTATCCAAGATAAATTCTTTGAATTTATTCTTATATCTTCATTTGGATGTCATTTCAAACCAAATTATGATTTTCCAAACTAGTCGAGATTAGCGAATCGCACCGAAGTAATTATTTATTTTATTTCCCAATCCCAACCTATTCATCCCATGAAGCAAAACTGGTAATACTCCATATCTAACACCACGGTGTTATCGGTAAAATTAATTACCATTTCACGTTCAAATCTAATTAAAGATTTAACTATCGCTTTGGAGCAAAACTGGTAATACTCCATTCTCACTCAATTTCTAAATTTGATAATTTAGATTATCAATTCACATTTCAATCTAATTACAGGTTCATTAAAACTCCTTTTACTGGGTTAAAGAACTAATGTCTTTTAAAACATAGTTCACGACAAACCCAAATCACATTCTATTTATTTATCGGGTTAAAGAACAAGTGTCATTTAAAATACCCTTCACGATAAACCCACAAATCAATTCTATTTACAACCCATTTCTAATCCAATTTATTTACTTAAAAATAAATGGGTTTTAATTTTAGTTCAAAACTAGTTCATTTCGATAAAAATCTATTTTGATCTTTTCAAATATGGAGTTTTTCATCCCAATTTTTCCCAAATCATTTCTTATGATTTTACACAAATTATTGATATTTTTAATAATTTTATCAAGGCCCGTACAGTCGATTTCCATCAACGGCCATCGAACTGCACTTACAACGACCTTTTCCAAATTTGATTTGGACGTATCTCCAAATCCAACCGTTAGATTTCAAATTTCTAATATTCGTTAGAAATTTCATTTCGATACGAACCCAACGGTTCCAGTTTTAGGAGAATCCGACGGTCGGAACTCCCGTAATGTCCGTTCGAAGTCAATGGTCGAAATTTACGAACTACCGCGGCGCGGCGCGTTCTATTCAGGCCATTATATTATATATATAATATATATTTCATCGATTTCTATTTAAAACGAATTTTATGAATAGTTTTAAATTCGTTCGAAAACATTTCAACTTCCATTCCAATTCAATTCAAATTTCAATTCATTCTATATTCAATTCAATTCGAATTTGGTTTATATTCAATTCAATTCGAATTTGGTTTATATTCAATTCAAATTCGTTTTCTATTCAATTCAATTCAAATTTGTTTTCTATTCAATTCAATTCGAATTCGTTTTCTATTCAATTCAATTCAAATTCATTTTCTATTCAATTCAATTCGAATTCGTTTTCTATTCAATTCAATTCAAATTCATTTTCTATTCAATTCAATTCAAATTCGTTTTCTATTCAATTCAATTCGAATTCGTTTTCTATTCAATTCAATTCAAATTTCTTTTATATTCAATTCAAATTCGTTTTCTATTCAATTCAATTCAAATTCATTTTCTATTCAATTCAATTCAAATTTCTTTTATATTCAATTCAATTCAAATTTCTTTTATATTCAATTCAATTCAAATTTCTTTTATATTCAATTCAATTATAAAAACGAATATAATCGATATAAATATCGTTCGCGTCAAAATAGCGCATCTCTGATCAACACAGCTTTATATATTTCAATAATTCCATTATTCTATTCAACAAATGAATATTTATCATATTCAATACATGAATCTATATTTTTGTCAGCATATGACTAATCTCAACGAATGAGTACTGTCCCCGTGTGACTATTTTTGTTATTTAACATATTTTATAAAAATCATGGTATCTATCGTTTGATTTCAAATCAGACTCCAACCGTAAATTAGTAAGAGAATGATTCCCTGAATATTAACCCTGAAGGCCGAAACCAACATCAGATCAATATCCAGGAGACCACTCATCTTATCTATTTTCCAGTTAGTTTCTAATTTTATATATGATAAAGATGTAAATTTTATTGTTAAAATATTTCGTTCAACACATGACTAATCTCAACGGATGAGTACGGTCAACACATGAACCTTTATTTTATAATATTCTTTATTTTCTAAATTGGAATGAGGCCCAATCAATTACCATATAAGGTTAATTATATGGATTCCATACAACACATGTATATAATAGCAACGATAAATAATCAACCATCATCCAAAGTGCACTACACTGTATAAGCATCAAATATAGATATCTAATGCTTATAATAGCCTGTCAATCAATCGATCGACATACAACTAATTATTGGGATTAGTGTATGCCGTATTTTATCCCAATACCCGTGTGGGGTTTCAAACAATCAAACACAGATTTTATTTGTGCAGTTGGGCGATGTGTAAAATTTATCGCCCCAATCAATGTCCTTCAAATAGGTGTACATAAACAAACCGTCCGGTTTGTAAATGAATATTTTTTCATTCACGTCCATGTTAAAAATTATATTTTGAACGACCAAATTATTTTATCCAACTTATGAATATTATATTCGGTTCATTTATTAAATAAAGTGATATCTTTATTTTTCTAACTTATTTTAGAAAATTTCGGCGGCATAACGGCACGATACTAGAAACGGGACAAGGCCTAGCCTTATCCCCGGTCTAATAATGGCCTACGCCATACACATATCAATCAAATCCGTCCCATTTCACCAAACAATCAAATTCAAATCAAACAATCTAACCAGCTACACAACCAAACAAACAAGTCCATGGTCTGTGGACGATGGTGTCGGGTGCCACTAAACACCGTCTGCATCCTAGTATATATATAACTAGAAAGAGAAGATTTAAAGTGAGGAGTTCTCACCAATAGCTATTCCAACTCCACGACACTTCATTTATAGAAATCTTCGTCGTTTCTTCTTTCGTCACTTTCGTCATCCGTATTCACTACATATATATAAATCGAATTTTTACTTCGCTATTCAATATATAAAAATCGAATTTTTACTTCGCTATTCAATATATAAAAAATCGAATTTTTAATTCGCTATTCAATATATAAAAATCGAATTTTTACTTCGCTATTCAATATATAAAAATCAAACTTTTACTTTGCTATTCAATATATAAAAATCGAATTTTTACTTTGTTATTCAATATATAAAAATCGAAATTTTACTTTGTTATTCAATATATAAAAATTGAATTTTTACTTCGCTATTCAATAGATAAAAATCGAATTTTTACTTTGCTATTCAATAGACAAAAATCGAATTTTTACTTTGCTATTCAATAGATAAAAATCAAATTTTTACTTTGCTATTCAATAGATAAAAATCGAATTTTTACTTTGATGCGAAACACCGAAAAAACTGATTTAACAAATATGTCTCATACATAAACAAAACTGATTTTAAATTAAAAACTAAATTTTAAAATAGAGAACTGAATTAAAAAAATGAATTTAAACTAAGTATTCAAATGGATTAAAACAATACAAAAAAACTCACCATTCACTTTCTTTTCAAATATTGTTCGCAGGGGGGGTTTCACCACTCGTCGGAGGGTGCTGATGGCGTCGGCGCCAGGTGCTGGTGGAGGAGGATGGCTCGATGTCGGGTTGCTATGGGATTGGGGCTTGCGCGGATTTGGGGACTCGAAGGGGGCCTCGGCGGTTAAGAAAGAGGAGGGGGAAAGGGCGATGAACAGCGTCGTGGCCTGGAGAGGGGGCGCGACCGTCGCCTGTCGCGAGGAGGAGGAGGTGGTTGGGCTGGGAGTGCGGTCAGGAGGAGCAGCGGCAGTCGAGCGATTTAGATTTAGGGTTTTTTTTCTTTCTGTATGTCGATTTGGTTTGAAGAAAAAGGGGGGTATATTATAATATATATATTTATTTAATTTAATTTCGAAAAAGGTACTTTTATTTTCGACCTCGAAACGAGACCCGCCGCCTATCGTCCACAGCTAATTACCCCCATTCTGAACACAATGGGATATGTATCTTAGGCTGATTCGATCGTTTCGATCAGTTTTCGTCAAAATCAACATATAACTCTATATATTGAATTTGAGCGCGCATTTCAATTTACCGGGGCCACATACAGTCCCGAAAAATTCCAAATAAATTATTTCTAGCTTCGTATTGACGATACGGTCCTAACAAAACTAGTTTCGTCAAATTCTGAGAACGTTTGAAAAATGGTCATTTTCTGGTCGACCCGATTTAATTGAAACTGTCAAAACACGTTTAACTTCGCCACACTCACATATTGATTCAGAAAATTATGCAAAAATAAACTTAGCAATAAATTGACATCCCGGATCCAACAAAAGTGGTTTCGTCGAAAACCGAGGTCGTTTGCAAAATTTCCCTTATTAAGGGCCTGAATTCCATAGCGACTATTCAGAATTTTCAACTGGCATATCTTTTGATTCCCGCTATGAAATTTCGGTTTTTTGGATTCTTTAGAAAGATATTCTCAATTAGATTCTATTCTTTTAGGTTTCACTAAAATCCGGTTTATTTTGCACCCGGTACATTCATTTGAAGTTTGAAATCGAATTATCGAACTGCAGGGCCATTTTTAATTCCTTTTATAATTTAAAATAAATATTTATATTCTAATGACGACGTATATAAATATATACGTCAAATTTAATTCAAAATAAATTTTCTCGTCATTATTATTTAAAATAATCTATTTTTAAATATTCAAAATTCATTAAAATTGCCAAAATAAAAATTTTAAATTGGCTCGCATTTTCGAGTTATTACAATCTCCCCCACTTAAAACTTTTCATCCCCGAAAAGGAACAAAGTCGGAAGTTGTTTGATCAATCAACTCTACGTTCGATCTGGCTTCCATTTTCCAACTTTTCAGTTTCTGAGAATTTTCAAATTCTTCAAAAATTTGGCTAACACCCGGAATTTTCGAAAAATTTCGCTATAACCTCCTTTGTACGGGGAGAGGTTTGGAAATTTATTGGGCCGTATTAGGTACCCAATAAATCCTAATAAGCACACACATATTTATATTGATATATTCTGGTGTTTACAGGGGAGCGTGTATTGATAATAACTCCAGAGAAAAAATTCTCGTTACCCTGTCAAAGCCTAAGGGAGTGTGTATTTTAAATGCTCCAGAGGATAAATCCTCGTTACCTCGTCCCGTGTGGGAAATAAATAGTCCATGTGCCGTATCTAATAACTAGAGAGACGTGATTATTGTCAACTCTAGACCCGTGTTGGGTTTTTATTAATCTGGCAATTTTATCGTTACAATTTAAATAGTCCATATCAGTCATCAGTTCAACCTGTAAAATATAGTCATCGCCATACAAGTCTCTCGCTCGTATGGTAAATCTTCCACCTCGTCACACAAGCTCCAAATGCTTATGTGGTATATGATGAAGTATGCCTATCTTCCAGAAGTATGCCATGTAATGTAGTTCAAAATTAATTGTTGCTATCCTATGGCGATTGTTTATTATTTCACATAGAATAACCAGCACTCTGCATCCAATGGCATTCACAGGAGTTGATATAATAATATTTCGCATCCAACTCATTAAGGTTTACCTATTTGTAGGGCACGCAAATAAAATCTTTACTCAACAGCTATCCAATTTCCTGTTCAAACATATATAATGCACAAGTATATATTTCTAACTATTTTCTAATCAGTTCAATGTGTGATTTAATTGAATACATTTGTTCTGGTTTTTATTGATGATATTCTAATCTTCTCTAAATCAAAGGCCGAAAAGAAACATAACAATGGAAGCCGAAAGTTGTTTAACTAATCAACTCAACTTCCATTATTTTCGTTACGGCTTAAGTTCTTCAACTTTTCAGTTTCTAAGAACTTTTCAAATTTTTCAAAAATTTGGCTAACACCCTAAATTTTCGAAAAAATTCGCCATAACCTCCCCTGCACCGGGAGCACCGGGAAAATCCCGAAATCGCCATACAGGCCCTCTGATCTCAAAAAGAAAAAGAAAAAGCCAAGCGGCTAGCCAATCGGCTCATAAAATCATCATCACCCAAACAAAATAGTAAATTATAGTAAACGTGTACCTATTTGTCGGGCAAACAAATTTTATTCTCTGCTCTAGCCTCCTTGCTATGACCTGTTGAATGTAAGTACATGTATATGCAAGCAAATGTGACCAATTTTCAATGCAATTCAATATTTGATTCTATTAGGCATAATGGTTCAAAATTATCAAACAAATAAACAAACAACACAAACATCAATCAATTAGTGAATTAGAGTTTCAAATTCATAACTTTGATATATATACAAAAAATCATGTTTTTGATGCCAAATCACAACAATGTATTCTATCTATATTAATTTTGGTTCTCACACCAGTCTATGGAAATATATAGATATCGCACCTTCGAAACACGAACACAAATTCTGATGATGATATATCAATCATCAGAATCATCTTCGGGTGTCTAAAATGTGATTCTATATGTCTATCCAGTATATTAAAACTTCGAATATACGTTCATGACGCGTATATGCAAAAATCTTTATATACTCGATTGTCCAAATTCAATATAAATAAATATTCAAATACGTATAAAATGGTTTAAATTTTCAAAACAAAATTTGTTTTCATTTGAAAAATATACTCTTCTCACTCGTTCTAGGATACTACTGATCCTATCTCTAACGAGTCATTCTAATTGGATATTACTAATCCAATATCTGATGAGTTCTTTCGTATGGTTCTAATGTGCCTTGCTCTCGAGCTCTGTAAACCAAAGCTCTGATACCAAATGTGACGGCCGGGAATTTCACTCGATCCGAATCAGTCGTTAAACTGATCTAGACCGTTCGAAACCCCTGATCGTTTTGAGACCAGGACAAATTAGAACGTAGACAGAAGAACATTTCATTGCTATTACAACAATTCCATCAGATACAACAATATACAGAGTATAATTGAATAAATTACATTCGATAAATATCAGAGATTACAATAAATTACATAGTAGCGGAAAATAATACAAGCACAACTGAAGGTGATATACAGATACAGAGCTTTCCGGATATCATTCCAGCTGTAAACCAGGATCCTGTGAATATAAATCTGCAAAACCAAAACTACTAGCTGCCCGTGTGAAAAATAGGGGCACCCAGATAAAACAATAAACTCTAGGTCAGTCATGTGACTAGTGTGAGAACTAAAACAGTTATTTAAAACTTTACTTTAAAAGAGAGTAATTCAAGGGACCACGCCGTATAACACGGAATGGATTTCCTCCCAAGAATACCAGTGCATAGGATAAATAACGCAATGTTTTTTTTTGAAAAATGAAGCTATTATAAGACCCAGGTCCCAGCACACAATGCAACGTAAGCCGGAGGATAGGGTTTTTACCTTATAACAGCCAAACATGCTTGGTACGTTTAAAACAAATCATTTGATACTATTATAAGTGTATAGTGTCAAAACAATTTCAATCAAAAATATCAATCATAGACGGCATGAGTGCCCCATCCCACTATGTCGCCATACTAGGCTCTATAAATAAAACCGAAATACACGTATTGGAAATTGGGTTTCCGTCATGAGTCGAGGCAAGGGGCAAGCTCCTCTCCGATTCGAGACACTCTAGCAAATGCTCAGGACTACGCACACTGGGTAACCCTTGGATCGGCTGGGTCGGTCCTCTCTTACGTTTGAGGATTGGCAATTCCTAAACACACGTTTCCCGGTCCTTACAGACCTATAATCGAGGCGCCTCGCATTCCAACAACCACAAAGGTGAAAAGTAGATATAAATGTCAGGGCTGGTAGGTCACTGACACCACCATAGCTAGAAAGAAACGTTGTGTCCTCCCAGTGGTCCGTATCCCCTTTTTAACTCGTACCGAGGTGTGAGGCTCGCGAATCCACGCTATATACAAAGCTACCACGTAGGCTGTGCTTTGATCATCAACCACAAGACTTTACTTTTCAACAGAAGCCTTGATCCATGCAACTCAGCATGCCACACAGGCAATTCATGCCATGCGATTGATATCTATCGATATATAACCTCTAAGCTCGTACGTCTCAGAGAAGGGCGTTAAGCAAGAGAATAAATTCTCCGCCGCCAAACAGATATATATTTAACAGAAATCAATCAACACAGAATAAAATCCAATGTCAGACACACAATCCATTTACAAGTTCGTTCTGGGTCTGAACGAAACCGGAGGCACTTTCCTCGCATATCCATCGATCTCCAAGTACGTCTGGACGACCACCAACTGATTCCCTCATCTTGGGTCTACAGCCCAATCAAGATCATCAGTAATCACCCAAATGATGTGAAGACTTCTGGTCTTCGACCACCGTCATCATCTTCGACTTATCGTAGAATCGGTTATTCAGAATGGATATAAACCCAGCCTTTCCGAACAACCCGCGTATATTAAAAACAAATGTTACACAAACACAACATATGCCTCATTCCAATTCACTACACTAACCGTAAATCAGTAAGAGAGAAATTCCCCATATATTAACCCCGTGTGACTATTTTTGTTATTTAACATATTTTATAAAAATCATGGTATCTATCGTTTGATTTCAAATCAGACTCCAACCGTAAATTAGTAAGAGAATGATTCCCTGAATATTAACCCCGAAGGCCGAAACCAACATCAGATCAATATCCAGGAGACCACTCATCTTATCTATTTTCCAGTTAGTTTCTAATTTTATATATGATAAAGATGTAAATTTTATTGTTAAAATATTTCGTTCAACACATGACTAATCTCAACGGATGAGTACGGTCAACACATGAACCTTTATTTTATAATATTCTTTATTTTCTAAATTGGAATGAGGCCCAATCAATTACCATATAAGGTTAATTATATGGATTCCATACAACACATGTATATAATAGCAACGATAAATAATCAACCATCATCCAAAGTGCACTACACTGTATAAGCATCAAATATAGATATCTAACGCTTATAACAGCCTGTCAATCAATCGATCGACATACAACTAATTATTGGGATTAGTGTATGCCGTATTTTATCCCAATACCCGTGTGGGGTTTCAAACAATCAAACAAAGATTTTATTTGTGCAGTTGGGCGATGTGTAAAATTTATCGCCCCAATCAATGTCCTTCAAATAGGTGTACATAAACAAACCGTCCGGTTTGTAAATGAATATTTATTTATTCACGTCCATGTTAAAAATTATATTTTGAACGACCAAATTATTTTATCCAACCTATGAATATTCTATTCGGTTCATTTATTAAAGAAAGTGATATCTTTATTTTTCTAACTTATTTTAGAAAATTTCGGCGGCATAACGGCACGATACTAGAAAAGGGACAAGGCCTAGGCTTATTCCCGGTCTAATAATGGCCCACGCCATACACATATCAATCAAATCCATCCCATTTCACCAAACAATCAAATTCAAATCAAACAATCTAACCAGCTACACAACCAAACAAACAAGTCCATGGTCTGTGGACGATGGTGTCGGGTGCTACTAAACACCGTCTGCATCCTAGTATATATATATATAACTAGAAAGAGAAGATTTAAAGTGAGGAGTTCTCACCAATAGCTATCCCAACTCCACGACACTTCATTTATAGAAATCTTTGTCGTTTCTTCTTCCGTCACTTTCGTCATCCGTATTCACTACATATATAAAAATCGAATTTTTACTTCGCTATTCATTATATAAAAATCGAATTTTTTACTTCGCTATTCAATATATAAAAATCGAATTTTTACTTTGCTATTCAATATAAAAAAATCAAATTTTTACTTTGCTATTCAATATATAAAAATCGAATTTTTACTTTGCTATTCAATATATAAAAATCGAATTTTTACTTTGCTATTCAATATATAAAAATCAAAATTTTACTTCGTTATTCAATAGATTAAAATCGAATTTTTACTTTGCTATTCAATAGATAAAAATTGAATTTTTACTTTGCTATTCAATAGATAAAAATCGAATTTTTACTTTGATGCTACACACCGAAAAAACTGATTAACAAATATGTCTCATACATAAACAAAAATGATTTTAAATTAAAAACTAAATTTTAAAATAGAGAACTGAATTAAAAAATGAATTTAAACTAAGTATTCAAATGGATTAAAACAAAACAAAAAAAACTCACCATTCACTTTCTTTTCAAATATTGTTCGCAGGGGAGGGTGTTTCACCACTCGTCGGAGGGTGCTGATGGCGTCGGCGCCGGGTGCTGGTGGAGGAGGATGGCTCGATGTCGGGCTGCTGTGGGATTGGGGCTTGCGCGGATTTGGTGACTCGAAGGGGGGCTCGGCGGTTAAGAAAGAGGAGGGGGAAAGGGCGATGAACAGCGTTGTGGCCTAGAGAGGGGGGCGCGACCGCCGCCTGTCATGAGGAGGAGGAGGTGGCTGGGCTGGGAGTGCGGTCAGGAGGAGCAACGGCCGTCGAGCGATTTAGATTTAGGGTTTTTTTTCTTTCTATATGTCGATTTGGTTTGAAGAAAAAGGGGGTATATTATAATATATATATATATATATATATTTAATTTAATTTAATTTCGAAAAGGTACTTTTATTTTCGACCTCGAAACGAGACTCATCGCCTGTCGTCCATAGCTAATTACCCCCATTCCGAACACAATGGGATATGTATTGTAGGCTGATTCGATCGTTTCGATCAGTTTTCGTCAAAATCAACATATAACTCTACATATTGAATTTGAGTGCGCATTTCAATTTACCGGGGCCACGTACAGTCTCGAAAAATTCCAGAAAAATTATTTCTAGCTTCGCATTAACGATACGGTCCTAACAAAACTAGTTTCGTTAAATTCTGAGACCGTTTGAAAAATGGTCATCTTTTGGTCGACCCGATTTAATTGAAACTGTCAAAACACGTTTAACTTCGCCACGCTCACATATTGATTCAGAAAATTATGCAAAAAATAAACTTAGCAATAAATTGACATCCCGGATCCAACAAAAGTGGTTTCGTCGAAAACTGAGGTCGTTTGCAAAAATTTCCCTTATTAAGGGCCTGAATTTCATAGCGACTACTCAGAATTTTCAACTGGGTATATCTTTTGATTCCCGCTATGAAATTTAGATTTTTTGGATTCTTTTGAAAGATATTCTCAATTAGATTCTATTCTTTTTGGTTTTGCTAAAATCTTGTTTATTTTGCACCCGGTACATTCATTTGAAGTTTGAAATCGAATTATCGAACTGCAGGGCCATTTTCAATTCCTTTTATAATTTAAAATAAATATTTATACTCTAATGACGACGTATATAAATATATACATCGAATTCAATTCAAAATAAATTTTCTCGTCATTATTATTTAAAATAATCTATTTTAAATATTCAAAATTCATTAAAATTGCCAAAATAAAAATTTTAAATTGGCTCGCATTTCCGGGTTATTACAGGTGTAGTGAATGCTGAAGTGAAGTTTCATTGGTTATGTTTTCAAAAATGTAGCTCGTTAAAAAGATATCCTATATGCTAAAGAAAACAGTCCTTTCACTATTACCCGATTTTTCCGCAATTAAAGAAGTCAGGTGGCATGTGTATTCATTTAGTGTGGTAAAGGCTTAGCCTGTTCTTTCAAAAAAAATATGTATCTACAGGGCTATAGACTTGCCAACAGCATGTACATTTCTTTCATGGGGAAGTAATAGAGTTTGTAGTGTTTTAGATTAGGCTTGTGGACTTTTCTTTCTTTTGATGTTCGTCGATATGAAAGCCTATAGGTTAGCTGATATTAAGCTTTGCAGATGATTTTAGTGGCATGTGCTTGCTACAGTTGTGTTGGAAGATTTGATGTTGAAGTATACATAGGGGTATGGCTAAAACAAATGACAATTCATGCTAATGCATGACAGGCTATACATGGTAGGCTTACTTGAAGCTTGGTGGAAGCAATAGAAATGATATATATATATATATATAATTGTTAGATTTTAGCGTACCGTGTTATACAAAGTTTTACTATTTTAAGAGCCGCTACCGACAAAATTAAAAATACAATCGTGTCGAGCCAGGTTTCATGATCCCAAATATATAATAATATCGGTAGATTAACTTATATTGCGAAACCCCAAAATACTGGTTAAGGGTACAAAATACTTCAAATAAAAAATTGTGTATTTAATTAATTAAAAATTACAGTAAAATTTTAAAAATTAAATTATCACTATGTCACAAAAGAATCTTGTCCAAATTTGAATTCGATATCTACTTATATCAAATAAACCGTTACGATCGATAAACGATTTTATAGTGACTATTTGAAAATTTGATTTGGATATAACTCACAATCTATAACGCGAAATCTTGATTTTTCACTTCTGTTAGAAAGATACAGTTCAACAGATTCCAACGTTTCTTGTTTCGAAGAAATCCGACTAGTAACGGGTCCGGTACACTCAGTTGAAGTTCAAAACGTTAAATTACGAACTGTCGCGATATTATGGGCTTGATTATATTTAATATATATTTTTATATGTTCAACTCCGTTTTAATTAATATATAAATCCTCTTATATTCCGAATTCAGTATTTAAACTGATTTAAATATTCAAATACAAACTGATAAAAATGTGGGACATTACACGAATTCCATTCCATTCCAATTTATTTTATTAAATTGGAAAACTTTACTTTGGAAAATTTCCTTTAAATCTTAACAAATGATTTATAAATTCCAAATCACATTTCACTGTAAATCGGGTTAAAGAATGAATGTCGTTAAAACACAGTTCACGATAAACCCAATTAATTTTCCATTTTATTCCAATTATTAAATATAATTGAAAACTCTAACAATCTTAATTAAAAGATGTATTCTCTTCACATGGGTTTCAAGAACAGTGTTACTGAAGGCACCATTCACGACAAACCCAAAATCCCATTTGATATTAAATACAAGGCTCTGAATAGAAAATATATCAGCTTATATTCAATATCAAAGTCTACAACCAACAAATAGCGTATTGGAAATAACGATATAAATATATATTTCAAATTTCCATAGCAATATCTGTATAATCACGAAATCCAACATCGAAATATTCCGAAGACAATTTCGATTCAAATCCACTCTAATTTACATATTGGAAATCCTATTTATTTTTAAAACCATTCCAAATCCAATTTATTTTATTTAAAAATTATTGGATTTCATATCTAGTGAATTTTGATAAAGTTATATTTTTATGTTTTCAAATATGGAATTTTTCATCGCAATTCTTTCCAAATCATTTCTTGTGATTTTACACTAATTATTGATATTTTTAATAATTTTATCAAGGCCCGTACAGTTGATTTCCATAAACGGTCATCGAACTGCACTTACAGCGACCTTTTGCAAATTTGATTTGGACATAATTCCAGATCCAAACGTTAGATTTCAAATCTCTTATATTCGTTAGAAAGCTCTTTTCAATACGAACCCAACGGTTCTGGTTTTAGGAGAATCCGACAGTCGAATCTCTCGTAATGTCCATTCGAAATCAATGGTCGAAATTCGCGAATTGCCGCAGCGCGACACGTTCTATTCAGACCATTATATTATATATATAATATATATTTCATCGATTTCCATTGAAAACGTATTTTATAAATCGTTTTAAATCCATTTTCAAAACGATTTCAACTTCATATTCAATTTCTAATCAAAATTGAATATTCCATATCATTAATATATAAATGATAATATTTTCAAAATATTAGATTTTGAAATCAATTCCTTTTCGATATTCATTATAAAAATGGATAAAATCGATATAATTATCGTTCACGTCAAAATGGCGTTAATCCAATCAATACGGCTTTATATATTTATATATTCGTTTCCATCCCAAATCGGACATCAAAAACAGATTTTGATTCTTTTCAGAATATTATTTTAAAATATTCATTATTTTAAAATATTCTCTTTTTTAAAATACTCATTCTTTCTGAACTGGAATCAGACACAGTCAGTTACTGTATGATGTTATTTATATGGATTTCATGCAACACATGTATACACCAACAACGATAAATAATCATCCAGAGTGTATTCTACACTGCATAAGCATTAAATATAAATATTTAACGCTTATAACAGCATGTTAACCAATCGATCGACATACAACAAAACAATTGGGATTAGTGTACGTCAAATGTCATCACAACACCCGTGTGGGGTTTCAATCAACAAATAATGAATTTTATTTGTGCAGTTGGGCGATGTGTAAAATTTATCGTCCCAATCAATACCAGTCAAATGTGTGTACATAAACAAATCGTCCGATTTGTAAATCAATATTTATTTTATTCATATACACGTTAAAAATTATATTTTTAACGATAAAATATGTATTCAATTCATTTACACAATAAAATAGTATTTCTATTGTTCTAACTTATTTTAGAAAATTTTGGTGGCATAACGACGCGATATCAAAATCGGGTAATGTCTAGCATTACCTCTCTCCTGATATTGGCTCGCGCCATACACACATAACAATTCTAATCAATTCATTTCACCCAAACAACCAAATAATCTAATCGACCACACCAAACAATCAAACAAGTCGTCCATGGTCTGTGGACGATGGGGAACAGTTCATATATGCAGTTATAAAATAAAAAACTGTATAAGAAAATTATAGCGAGGAGTTCTCACCTTTGGGATCCACTCCTCCATTCTTTCAAAGCAAAGAAGATGAACACCTCGTCGACTACAACCTTAAGCAAACACGATATCCTACATGATTGATTTTTTTTAATAACATCCCTAAGCTAAAAATCATATTTTTAACCCGCTACTTCGTATATAAAAATCAATTTTTTTTTAATATTCTTCTCTTCATGATAAAAATCATATTTTTATATCTATTACATATATAAAAATCTTATGTTTGTATCTCCAACTTCATAATAAAAATTTTATTTTTATATCTCCAACTTCATAATAAAAATCATATTATTATAATATAACTTCATGTATAAAAATCGCATCTTTATGTTATATAAAAATCTAAACTTCATGTAATATATAAAAAATATAAGCTTTCATGTAAATAAGAATATAATCTTTTATCTATAAAAATACGATCTTTTTATATTTCAATAATAAAAATCTCGCCTTTTCATTGTTAAAAATCTCGCCTTTTCTCTTGTAAAAATCTTTTCTTTTCATTGTTAAAAGTCTCGCCTTTTGTGACGGCCTGGAATTTCGCTCGATACGAATCAGTCGTTAAACCGATCTAGATCGTTCGAAACCCCTGATCGTTTGAGAACAGGACAAATCAGAACACAAACGGAAGAACATTTCATTGTATATTACAACAATCCGAACTTCCCCGGTCTCCGAAGAGGTGAGAAAGAACGAATTACTGTGAGGACAAGACAAATCAGAACGCAGATGGAAGAACATTTCATTGCTATTACAACAATTCCATCAGATACAAGAATATACAGAGTATAATTGAATAAATTATATTCGACAAATATCAGAGATTACAATAAATTACAAAGCAGCGGAAAATAATACAAAGCACAACTGAAAGTAATGCACGGATACAGATCTTTTCGAGCATCGTTCCTGCTGTAAATCAGGATCCTGTGAATATAAATCTACAAAACCAAATCTACTAACTGCCCGTATCGAAAATAAGGGCACCCAGAGTTTAGGTTAAAACAATAAACTCTAGGTCAGTCATGTGACTGGTGTGAGAACTAAAACAGTTATTTAAACTTTTCTTTAAAAGTGAGTAATTCAAGGGACCACGCCATATAACACGGAACGGGTTTCCTCCCAAGAATACCAGTGCATAGAATAAACAATGCAATGCTTTTTCGAAAAATGAAGCTATTATAAGACCCAGGTCCCATCACAAAATGCAACGCAAGCCGGAGGATAGAGTATTTCCTTATAATAGCCAAACATGCTTGGTATGTTTGAACAAATCATTTGATACTATTATAAGTGTATAGTGTCAAAACAATTTCAATCATAAATATCAATCATAGACGGCATGGGTACCATATATCATTTCGCCATACTAGGCTCTACAAATAAAACCGAAATACACGTATTGGAAATTGGATTTCCGTCATGAGTCGAGGTAAGGGGCAAGCTCCTCTCCGCTTCGAGACACTCTAGAAAATGCTCAGGACTACACACTCTGGGCAGCCACTTGGATCGGTTGGGCCGGTCCTCTCTTACGTTTGAGGATTAGTTATTCCTGAACACACGTTTCCCGGTCCTTACAGACCTATAATCGAGGCGCCTCATTCCAACAACCACAAAGGTGAAAAGTATATAAATGTCAGGGCTAGTAAGTCACTGACACCACCAAAGCTAGAAAGAAACATCGTGTTCTCCCAACGGTCCGTATCCCGTTTTTAACTCATACCGAGGTGTGAGGCTCGCGAATTCACGCTATACACAAATCTACGCAACAAAGGTCGTGCTTTGATCATCAACCACAAGACTTTACTTTTCAACAGAAGCCTTGATCAATTGCCACTTAGGCGTGCCACACTGGCAATTCTGTAACGGAAAGGAATTTCGCTCGATACGAACCAGTCGCTAAACCGACCCAGACCGTTCGAAACACCTGATCGTTTTGAGAACACGACAAAATAGAACACATACAAAAGAACGTTTCATTGTATATTACAACAATGCATCAGATTACAAGAATACACAGAGTATAAATGAATATTACACAGAAATATCAGAGATTTAAATTACATTTAAATACATCGCAGCGGAAAATAATACAATACACAACTAGAAGAAATATACGGATACAAAGCTTTCCGGATATCGTTCCACCTGTAAACCAAGATCCTGTGGATATAAATCTGCAAAAACCAAAACTACTAGCTGCCCGTGTCAAAATAGGGGCACCCAGAGTTTAGGTTAAAACAATAAGCTCCAGGTCAGTTATGGGACTGGTGTGAGAACTAAAACAGTTAATCTTTATTTTTAAAGTTAGGTAAATCAAGGGACCACGTCGTATAACACGGAACGGGTTTCCTCCTAAGAATACCGGTGCATAAAACAAACAGCGCAATGCTAAATAAAGAAAAATGAAGTTGTTATAAGACCCAGGTCCTATCACACAATGCAACGCAAGCCGGGGGATAGGGTTTTTACCTTATAATAGCCAAGAATGCTTGATACGTTTAAAAGAAATCATTTGATACCATTATAAGTGTATAGTGTATAAAACAACTTCAAATCATAAGTATCAATCATAGACGGCATGAATGACCCATACCACTATGTCGCCATATATAAGTTTACAATCAAATCCGCAATGTCGTATTGGAAGTTGGGTTATCATTTATGGTATGAACCGAGGCTAGGGGCAAGATCCTCACCGATTCGAGACTGTCTAGTACGAGCCTCAGGAACAGCCGCAACTGCCCCATGGATCGTCAGGGCCGGTCCACCGATGTGGATTATTATGCCTGAACACTGCGTTTCCCCGCCCTTTGGGGCGTAAGCCTGGCCCGTCAGCCGACCAGAAGCATCGGCCGAAACCGATATCACGAGGCGCCTCGCTTTTCAGCAAGTAATAATAAGCAACATCCACATGAGTCAAACTCGTCAGCCAGTTCAAGCACTGACGCCACTCCTAACTAGAAAGAAACGCATGTCCTCCCTGATGTCCGTCTCCCGTTTTTGGTTCATACCGGGTGTGATACTCGCGAAGTAAACGTTACACAAAGCTACGCCACAAAGGTCGTGCTTTGATCATCACCACAAGACTTTGCTTTTCAACAGAAGCCTCGATCAATTGCCACTTAGGCATGCCACACAGGCAATTCACTCCATGCGTTTGATATCCATCAATATATAACCCCTGAGCTCGTACGTCTCAGAGAAGGGCGTTAAGCAAGAGAATAAATTCTCCGCTGCCAAACAGATATATATTTAATAGAGATCAATCGCACGGACTAAAATCCAATGTCAGACACACAGTCCATTACAAGTCCGTTCTAGGTCTGAACGAAATCGGAGGCACCTAGTACCCCGCATATCCATCGATCTCCAAGCACGTCTGGACAATCACTAACTGTTTCCATCTTCTTGGGTGTACAGCCCAATCAAGATCATCAGTAATCACCCAAACGACGTGAAGACCTACGGTCTTCGACCATCGTCTTCATCTTCGACTTATCGTCGTATCAGTTATTCAGAATGGGATAAACCCGGTCTTCCCGAATAACTTGCGTATATTTTAAATACGTGTTACACAAACACAACATACGCCTCATTCCAATTCATTAGTCACTAACCGTAAATTAATCAAGAGAATAATTCCCCAAATATTAACCCCGAAGGCCGAAACCAACATCAGATCAATATACAGGAAACCATTCTGCTTAGCTAACCGACAGTTAGTTTCTAAACTTCACATTCATAGGGAAAGGTTCTCATTAATTTTATCAACGATAAATTCTTTAATTTATTCCTTAATCTACTTTTGAATATCAATTCAAACTAGTCGGGATTAACGAACTTTACCGAAGTAATCATTTGTTTTAATTTCCAATCCCAACCTATTCATCCCTTGAAGTAAAACTGGTAGTACTTCATATCTAACACCACGGTGTTATCGGTAAATTCAATTACCATTTCACGTTCAAATCTAATTAAAGATTTAACTATCGCCTGGAGCAAAACTGGTGATACTCCATCCTCGATCTTTTCAATCTAATTAAAGATTCATTAAAACTCCACTTAGTTTTAACCGTTAACTGGGTTAAAGAATCAGTGTCATTTAAAACACGGTTCACGATAGACCCAAAATCACATTCATTAATTATCGGGTTAAAGAACGAGTGTTATTTAAAACACTGTCCACGATAAACCCAAAAATCAATATCGATTCAATTCCAATTAAATATTATTTAATTGGTACTCTTCATTAAATCTAAATAAAAAGATTTAATCTTTTCTCAATTGGGTTCAAGAACAGTGTTAGTGAAGACACCATTCACGACAAACCCAAATCACATTTGATATTCAATACAAGGCACTGAATAGAAAATATATCGGCTTATATTCAATATCAAATTCTACGACTAACAAATGTCGTATTGGAGATAACGATATAAATATATATCTTTCAAATTTCCATAACAACATCCGTATAATCACGAATTCCAACATCGAAATATTCCGAAGACAATTTCGATTCAAATCCATTCCAACGCGATCATTGGAAATTCTGGTCATTTTCAAAACCATTTCAAATTCAATTTATTTATTTAAAAATAAATAGAATTCTAATTCTAGTTCAAAACTAGTTCATTTTGATAAAAATCTATTTTTATCTTTATAAATATAGAGTATTTCATCCCAATTCTTTCTAAATCATTTCTTATGATTTTACACCAATTATTACTATTTTTAATAATTTTATCAAGGCCCGTACAGTCGATTTCCATCAACGGCCATCGAACTGCACTTATAGCGACCTTTTTCAAATTTGATTTGGACGTATCTCAAAATCCAACCGTTAGATTTTGAATTTCAAATATTCGTTAGAAATCTCTTTTCGATGCGAACCCAACGTTTCCGGTTTTAGGAGAATCCGACGGTCGGAACTCCCGTAATGTCCGTTTGAAATAAATGGTCAAAATTCACGAACTGCCGCGGCGCGGCGCGTTCTATTCAGGCCATTATATTATATATATATAATATATATCATATATATATCGTTGATTTCTATTTAAAACGAATTATATAAATAGTTTTAAATTCGTTTCAAAAGCAATTTCAACTTCCATTTTAATTCAAATCAAAATTGAATCTTTCCTTATAAATTCGTTTTAAAATTCATTTCTATTCAATTCAAGTTTCAATTCAATTTGAATTCATTTCAATTCGTTTTAAATTCAATTCGAATTCGTTCTATATTCAATTCATTTCGAAATCGTTTTCAATTCATTTCGAAATCGTTTTCAATTCAATTCATTTCGAAATCGTTTAAAATCGATATAAATATCGTTCACGTCAAAATGGCGTCAATCTAATCAACACGGCTTCATATATTCCTTTATTCTATTCAACAAATGAATATTTATTTTTGTCAACACACGACTAATCTCAACGAATGAGTACTGTCCACGTGTGACTATTTTTGTTAAATTATTTCGTTCAACACATGACTAATCTCAACGGATGAGTACAGTCAACACATGAACCTTTATTTTATAGTGATAAAGATATAAAATTTATTATTAAAATATTTCGTTCAACACATGAATAATTTCAACGAATGAGTACAGTCAACACATGAACTTTTATGTTATAATATTCTTTATTTTCTAAATTGGAATGAGGCCCAATCAATCACCATATAAAATTAATTATATGGATTTTCATACAACACATGTATATAATAGCATTGAAAAATAATCAACCATCAACCAAAGTGCACTACACTGTATAAGCATCAAATATAGATATCTAACGCTTATAACAGCCTATCAATCAATCGATCGACATATTTAATCAATCAAGATGAGTGAACTTCAAATTTCATCCCAACACCCGTGTGGGGTTTCAAACAATCAAACGCATATTTTATTTGTGCAGTTGAGCGATGTGTAAAATTTATCGACCCAATCAATGTCCTTCAAATAGGTGTACATAAACAAACCGTCTGGTTTGTAAATGAATATTTATTTATTCACGTTAAAAATTATATTTTTAACGATAAAACATTTTATTCCAACATATGAATTTCTATTCAGTTCATTTATTCAATAAAATGATATTTTTATTTTTCTAACTTATTTTAGAAAATTTCGGCGGCATAACGGCACGATACTAGAAATGGGACGAGGCCTAGTCTTATCCCCGGTCTAGTGAAGGCCCACGCCATTCACACATCAATCAAATCAATTTCATTTCACCAAACAATTCAATTCAAACCAAAGCATCTAACTAATTTATGCAACCAAACAAACAAGTCCATGGTCTGTGGACGGTT
This sequence comes from Allium sativum, assembly GCA_030737875.1. Classification (NCBI taxonomy): domain Eukaryota; kingdom Viridiplantae; phylum Streptophyta; class Magnoliopsida; order Asparagales; family Amaryllidaceae; genus Allium; species Allium sativum. Next base: position 837,747,901 of record CM060924.1, read on the forward strand.
GTGTCGGGTGCTACTAAACACCGTCTGCATCCTAGTATATATATATATAATTAGAAAAGAAATTGAAAGGTGAGAAATTCTCACCGTTAGCTATCCAACTTCACGACACTTCCTTTATAGAAATCTTCGTCGTTCTGCCTCTTGTCACTTCGTTGCCCGTATTCTCTACATATGTAAAAATCGAATTTTTACTTCGCTATTCAAAAAATCAAATTTTTACTTCGATGTTCAATATATAAAAATCACATTTTTATTTCGATGTTCAATATATAAAAATCACATTTTTATTTCGATGTTCAATATATAAAAATCACATTTTTACTTCGATGTTCAATATATAAAAATCACGCCTTTTACTATTTTTAAAATCTAATCTTTTCTATTTTAAAAATATCATCTTTTCACTTTTAAAAATATCGTCTTTTCACTTTTAAAAATATCGTCTTTTCACTTTTTAAAAATATCGTCTTTTCACTTTTAAAAATCACATTTTTATTCTTCTACACATATAAAGATGATATTTTTAATATTCCTACTTATATAAAAATTATATTTTGCCTTATCTAAATATCATATCTTTTAATAAATAAAAATCAAAACCTTTTAAACAAATAAAAATCAGTTTTTATCCTACTAATCATATAGAAGATAAATGAACAAATTAAATAAAAATAATAGAAACTTACTGCGTTGGTCGAAGGGAGGAGGGAGTCAGAGTTGGTGGCTGACCGGAGGTGGCTCGCCAGAGTCGGGGGTGCAAGGCGGAGGTCGGGGGGGCTGCCCTCCAGCGGAGGGGGCTCACTTCTTGGAATTGGCAACAGGGGGGATTTCGGGGTTTACATGGAAGGAGAGGAGTGCGGCGAGGGAAGATGAGGAGGGAGGAAGGAGGAACGGCGGAAAAGAAGGGGGGGTTCGCCGGAGCTTGGTCGGGGTGAGGCGCACGCCGCAGGCGGCGACAGACGAGGTAGAAAGACGGGATCGAGATCCCCTTTTTTTTATTTTCTTTTTTTTTATTCTGATCGAATGAAGAAGGGGGGGCCAGAACGAGATTAAGGGGAAGAGATATTTTTTTTTAATTTATTAATTATTTAATTTGCAAAAAGTTGACTTTTACATACGACCTCGAAACGAGGCCCACCGCCTGTCGTCCATAGCTAATTACCCCCATTCCGAACACAATGGGATATGTATCGTAGGCTGATTCGACTGTTTCGATCTGCTTCCGTTTAATTTACATTTAAATCATTATATTGAATTTTAAACGTACATTTCAAATTACCGGGGTCACACACTAACTAGAAAAATTCCAGAAAAATATTTTCTAGCTTCATTTTGACGATACGGTCCCAACAAAACTAGTTTCGTCGAATTCTGAGACCGTTGGAAAAATGGCCAATTCCCAGTCGATTAAAATCAACTGAAACTGGTCAAACGCGTTTTCTTTTGCCACGCTCACATATTGATTTGAAAAATTATGAAATTTGAAACCTAGCAATAACTTGACACTGCGGATCCAACAAAAGTGGTTTCGTCGAAATCCGAGGTCATTTGCAAAATGTCCATTTTTAAGGGCCTGAATTCCATAGCGAGTATTCAGAATTTTCAACTGGACATATCTTTTGATTCCCGTTATGAAATTTCGATTTTTCGGATTCGTTGGAAAGATATCCTCAAATAGATCCTAATGTTTTTGGTTTCACTAAAATCCGGATTGTTTTGCACCTAGTACATTCAATTGAAGTTTGAAATCGAATTATCGAACTACCACGCCATTTTCAATTCTATTTATAATTATATATAATTATTTATATTCTAACGACGACGTATATAATATATACGTTCTAATTATATTCAAAATAAATTTCTCGTCGATTTTATTTAAAATAATTCATTTTAAATAATCAAAATTCGCTAAAATTGCCAAAATAAAAATTTTAAACTGGCCCAGATTTTCGGGTTGTTACAATCTCCCCCACTTAAATCTTTTCGTCCCCGAAAAGGAACAAAGTCGAAAGTGGTTTGATTAATCAACTCTACGTTCGATCTGGCTTCCATTCTCCAACTTTTCAGTTTCTGAGAATTTTCAAATTCTTCAAAAATTTGGCTAACACCCTAAATTTTCGAAAAATTTCGCCATAACCTCCCCTGCACCGGGAGCCACGGGAAAATCCCGAAATTGCCATATAGGCCTTCTGATCTCAAAAGGAAAAAGAAAAATCCAATAGGCTCATAAAATCATCATCACCCAAACAAAACAGTAAATTATGTAGTAAACATGTACCTATTTGTCGGGCAAACAAATTTTATTCTCTGCTCTAGCCTCCTTGCTATGACATGTTCAACGTAAGTACAAGTATATGCAAGCAAATGCGACTAATTTTCAATAAAATTCAATATTTGATACAATTAGGCGTAATGGTTCAAAATTTATCAAACAACTAAACAAGCAACACAAACATCAATCAATTAGTGAATTAGAGTTTCAAATTCATAACTTTGATATATAGTCAAAAATCAGATTTTTGATGCCAAATCACAACAATAGGCCCTATCTAATTTTGGTTCTCACACCAGTCAATAGGAAATATATAGAAAGTCCACTTTCGTCACTTGAACATAAATTCGGATGATGATCGATCAATCATCAGAATCACCCCCGGGCGACTAGAGTGTAATTCTATATCTATCCAGTATATTAAAACTTCAAATACACGTTTGCAAGGCGTATATGCAAAATCTTTATATACTGGACTGTCCTAATCAATATGAAATAAATAATCAAATACGAATAATTGATTTAGATTTTCAAAACAAAATTTGTTTTCACTTTAAAAATATACACTTCACACTCGTTCTAGGATACTACTGATCCTATCTCTAACGAGTCATTCCCGTTAGATATTACTAATCTAGTTTCTGATGAATTCTTTCGTATGGTTCTAATATGTCTTGTTCTCTAAGCTTTGTAAACCAAAGCTCTGATACCAAATGTAACGGCAAGGAATTTCGCTCGGTCCGAACCAGTCGCTAAACCGACCCAGACCGTTCGAAACGCCTGATCGTTTTGAGAACACGACAAAATAGAACACATACAAAAGAACGTTTCATTGTATATTACAACAATGCATCAAATTACAAGAATACACAGAGTATAAATGAATATTACATAGAAATATCAGAGATTTAAATTACATTTAAATACATCGCAGCGGAAAATAATACAATACACAACTAGAAGAGATATACGGATACAAAGCTTTCCGGATATCGTTCCAGCTGTAAACCAGGGTCCTGTGAATATAAATCTGCAAAAACCAAAACTACTAGCTGCCCGTGTCAAAATAGGGGCACCCAGAGTTTAGGTTAAAACAATAAACTCCAGGTCAGTCATGGGACTGGTGTGAGAACTAAAACAGTTAATCTTTATTTTTAAAGTTAGGTAAATCAAGGGACCACGCCGTATAACATGGAACGGATTTCCTCCCAAGAATACCGGTGCATAAAACAAACAGCGCAATGCTAAATAAAGAAAAATGAAGCTGTTATAAGACCCAGGTCCTATCACACAATGCAACGCAAGCCGGGGGATAGGGTTTTTACCTTATAATAGCCAAGAATGCTTGATACGTTTAAAAGAAATCATTTGATACTATTATAAGTGTATAGTGTATAAAACAACTTCAAATCATAAGTATCAATCATAGACGGCATGAATGACCCATACCACTATGTCGCCATATATAGGTTTACAATCAAAACCGCAATGTCGTATTGGAAGTTGGGTTATCATTTATGGTATGAACCGAGGCTAGGGGCAAGATCCTCACCGATTCGAGACTGTCTAGTCCGAGCCTCAGGAACAGCCGCAACTGCCCCATGGATCGTCAGGGCCGGTCCACCGATGTGGATTATTATGCCTGAACACTGCGTTTCCCGCCCTTTGGGGCGTAAGCCTGGCCCGTCAGCCGACCAGAAGCATCGGCCGAAACCGATATCACGAGGCGCCTCGCTTTTCAGCAAGAAATAATAAGCAACATCCACATGAGTCAAACTCGTCAGCCAGTTCAAGCACTGACGCCACTCCTAACTAGAAAGAAACGCATGTCCTCCCTGATGTCCGTCTCCCGTTTTTGGTTCATACCGGGTGTGATACTCGCGAAGTAAACGTTACGCAAAGCTACGCCACAAAGGTCGTGCTTTGATCATCACCACAAGACTTTGCTTTTCAACAGAAGCCTCGATCAATTGCCACTTAGGCATGCCACACAGGCAATTCACTCCATGCGTTTGATATCCATCAATATATAACCCCTGAGCTCGTACGTCTCAGAGAAGGGCGTTAAGCAAGAGAATAAATTCTCCACCGCCAAACAGATATATATTTAATAGAGATCAACCGCACGGACTAAAATCCAATGTCAGACACACAGTCCATTACAAGTCCGTTCTAGGTCTGAACGAAACCGGAGGCACCTAGTACACCGCATATCCATCGATCTCCAAGCACGTCTGGACGATCACAAACTGTTTCCATCTTCTTGGGTGTACAGCCCAATCAAGATCATCAGTAATCACCCAAACGCGTGAAGACCTACGGTCTTCGACCATCGTCTTCATCTTCGACTTATCGTCGTATCAGTTATTCAGAATGGGATAAACCCGGTCTTCCCGAATAACTCGCGTATATTTTAAATACGTGTTACACAAACACAACATACGCCTCATTCCAATTCATTAGTCACTAACCGTAAATTAATCAAGAGAATAATTCCCCAAATATTAACCCCGAAGGCCGAAACCAACATCAGATCAATATACAGGAAACCATTCTGCTTAGCTAACCGACAATTAGTTTCTAAACTTCACATTCATAGGGAAAGGTTCTCATTAATTTTATCAACGATAAATTCTTTAATTTATTCCTTAATCTACTTTTGAATATCAATTCAAACTAGTCGGGATTAACGAACTTTACCGAAGTAATCATTTGTTTTAATTTCCAATCCCAACCTATTCATCCCATGAAGTAAAACTGGTAGTACGTCATATCTAACACCACGGTGTTATCGGTAATTCAATTACCATTTCACGTTCAAATCTAATTAAAGATTTAACTATCGCCTGGAGAAAAACTGGTGATACTCCATCCTCGATCTTTTCAATCTAATTAAAGATTCATTAAAACTCCACTTAGTTTTAATCGTTAACTGGGTTAAAGAATCAGTGTCATTTAAAACACGGTTCACGATAGACCCAAAATCACATTCATTAATTATCGGGTTAAAGAACGAGTGTTATTTAAAACACTGTCCACGATAAACCCAAAAATCAATATCGATTCAATTCCAATTAAATATTATTTAATTGGTACTCTTCATTAAATCTAAAAAAAAAAGATTTAATCTTTTCTCAACTGGGTTCAAGAACAGTGTTAGTGAAGACACCATTCACGACAAACCCAAATCACATTTGATATTCAATACAAGGCACTGAATAGAAAATATATCGGCTTATATTCAATATCAAATTCTACAACTAACAAATGTCGTATTGGAGATAACGATATAAATATATATCTTTCAAATTTCCATAACAACATCCGTATAATCATGAATTCCAACATCGAAATATTCCGAAGACAATTTCGATTCAAATCCATTCCAACGCGATCATTGGAAATTCTGGTCATTTTCAAAACCATTTCAAATTCAATTTATTTATTTAAAAATAAATAGAATTCTAATTCTAGTTCAAAACTAGTTCATTTCGATAAAAATCTATTTTTATCTTTATAAATATGGAGTATTTCAGTTCAATTCTTTCTAAATCATTTCTTATGATTTTACACCAATTATTACTATTTTTAATAATTTTATCAAGGCCCGTACAGTCGATTTCCATCAACGGCCATCGAACTGCACTTATAGCGACCTTTTTCAAATTTGATTTGGACGTATCTCCAAATCCAACCGTTAGATTTTGAATTTCAAATATTCGTTAGAAAGCTCTTTTCGATGCGAACCCAACGGTTCTGGTTTTAGGAGAATCCGACGGTCGGATCTCCCGTAATGTCCGTTTGAAATAAATGGTCGAAATTCACGAACTACCGCGGCGCGGTGCGTTCTATTCAGGCCATTATATTATATATATATAATATATATATATATCGTTGATTTCTATTTGAAACGAATTATATAAATAGTTTTAAATTCGTTTCAAAAGCAATTTCAACTTCCATTTTAATTCAAATCAAAATTGAATCTTTCCTTATAAATTCGTTTTAAAATTCATTTCTATTCAATTCAAGTTTCAATTCAATTTGAATTCATTTCAATTCGTTTTAAATTCAATTCGAATTCGTTCTATATTCAATTCATTTCGAAATCGTTTTCAATTCAATTCATTTCGAAATCGTTTTCAATTCAATTCATTTCGAAATCGTTTTCAATTCAATTCATTTCGAAATCGTTTAAAATCGATATAAATATCGTTCACGTCAAAATGGCGTCAATCTAATCAACACGGCTTCATATATTCCTTTATTCTATTCAACAAATGAATATTTATTTTTGTCAACACACGACTAATCTCAACGAATGAGTACTGTCCACGTGTGACTATTTTTGTTAAATTATTTCGTTCAACACATGACTAATCTCAACGGATGAGTACAGTCAACACATGAACCTTTATTTTATAGTGATAAAGATATAAAATTTATTATTAAAATATTTCGTTCAACACATGACTAATTTCAACGAATGTGTACAGTCAACACATGAACTTTTATGTTATAATATTCTTTATTTTCTAAATTGGAATGAGGCCCAATCAATCACCATATAAAATTAATTATATGGATTTTCATACAACACATGTATATAATAGCATTGAAAAATAATCAACCATCAACCAAAGTGCACTACACTGTATAAGCATCAAATATAGATATCTAACGCTTATAACAGCCTGTCAATCAATCGATCGACATATTTAATCAATCGGGATGAGTGAACTTCAAATTTCATCCCAACACCCGTGTGGAGTTTCAAACAATCAAACGCATATTTTATTTGTGCAGTTGAGCGATGTGTAAAATTTATCGACCCAATCAATGTCCTTCAAATAGGTGTACATAAACAAACCGTCTGGTTTGTAAATGAATATTTATTTATTCACATTCACGTTAAAAATTATATTTTTAACGATAAAACATTTTATTCCAACATATGAATTTCTATTCAGTTCATTTATTCAATAAAATGATATTTTTATTTTTCTAACTTATTTTAGAAAATTTCGGCGGCATAACGACACGATACTAGAAACGGGACGAGGCCTAGCCTTATCCCCGGTCTAGTGAAGGCCCACGCCATTCACACATCAATCAAATCAATTTCATTTCACCAAACAATTCAATTCAAACCAAAGCATCTAACTAATTTATGCAACCAAACAAACAAGTCCATGGTCTGTGGACGGTTGTGTCGGGTGCTACTAAACACCGTCTGCATCCTAGTATATATATAACTAGAAAAAGAAATTGAAAGGTGAGAAATTCTCACCGATAGCTATCCAACTTCACGACACTTCCTTTATAGAAATCTTCGTCGTTCTGCCTCTTGTCACTTCGTTGCCCGTATTCTCTACATATGTAAAAATCGAATTTTTACTTCGCTATTCAAAAAATCAAATTTTTACTTCGATGTTCAATATATAAAAATCACATTTTTATTTTGATGTTCAATATATAAAAATCACATTTTTACTTCGGTGTTCAATATATAAAAATCACGCCTTTTACTATTTTTAAAATCTAATCTTTTCTATTTTAAAAATATCGTCTTTTCACTTTTAAAAATATCGTCTTTTCACTTTTAAAAATATCGTCTTTTCACTTTTTAAAAATATCGTCTTCTCACTTTTAAAAATCACATTTTTATTCTTCTACACATATAAAGATGATATTTTTAATATTCCTACTTATATAAAAATTATATTTTGCCTTATCTAAATATCATATCTTTTAATAAATAAAAATCAAAACCTTTTAAACAAATACAAAACAGTTTTTATCCTACTAATCATATAGAAGATAAATGAACAAATTAAATAAAAATAATAGAAACTTACTGCATTGGTCGAAGGGAGGAGGGAGTCAAAGTTGGTGGCTGACCGGAGGTGGCTCGCCCGAGTCGGGGGTGCAAGGCGGAGGTCGGGGGGGCTGCGTTCCAGCGGAGGGGCTCGCTTCTTGGAATTGGCAATAGGGGAGATTTCGGGGTTTACATGGAAGGAGAGGAGTGCGGCGAGGGAAGATGAGGAGGGAGGAAGGAGGAACGGCGGAGAAGAAGGGGGGTTCGCCGGAGCTTGGTCGAGGTGAGGCGCACGCCGCAGGCGGCGACAGACGAGGTAGAAAGACGGGATCGAGATCCCCTTTTTTTATTTTTTTATTTTTTTTGATTCTGATCGAATGAAGAAGGGAGGGCCAGAACAAGATTAAGGGGAAGAGATATTTTTTTTTAATTTATTAATTATTTAATTTGCAAAAAGTTGACTTTTACATACGACCTCGAAACGAGGCCCACCGCCTGTCGTCCATAGCTAATTACCCCCATTCCGAACACAATGGGATATGTATCGTAGGCTGATTCGACTGTTTCGATCTGCTTCCGTTTAATTTACATTTAAATTATTATATTGAATTTTAAACGTACATTTCAAATTACCGGGGTCACACACTAACTAGAAAAATTCCAGAAAAATATTTTCTAGCTTCGTTTTGACGATACGGTCCCAACAAAACTAGTTTCGTCGAATTCTGAGACCGTTGGAAAAATGGCCAATTCCTAGTCGATTAAAATCAACTAAAACTGGTCAAACGCGTTTTCTTTTGCCACGCTCACATATTGATTTGAAAAATTATGAAATTTGAAACCTAGCAATAACTTGACACTGCGGATCCAACAAAAGTGGTTTCGTCGAAATCCGAGGTTATTTGCAAAATGTTCATTTTTAAGGGCCTGAATTCCATAGCGACTATTCAGAATTTTCAACTGGACATATCTTTTGATTCCCGTTATGAAATTTCGATTTTTCGGATTCGTTGGAAAGATATCCTCAAATAGATCCTAATGTTTTTGGTTTCACTAAAATCCGGATTGTTTTGCACCCGGTACATTCAATTGAAGTTTGAAATCGAATTATCGAACTACCGCGCCATTTTCAATTCTATTTATAATTATATATAATTATTTATATTCTAACGACGACGTATATAATATATACGTTCTAATTATATTCAAAATAAATTTCTCGTCGATTTTATTTAAAATAATTCATTTTAAATAATCAAAATTCGCTAAAATTGCCAAAATAAAAATTTTAAACTGGCCCAGATTTTCGGGTTGTTACAAATTCACTCCATGCGACTGATGTCCATCGATATACAACCTCTAAGCTCGTACATCTCAGAGAAGGGCGTTAAGCAAAATAATAAATTCTCCGCCGCCAAACAGATGTATATTTAACAGAAATCAATCAACACAGAATAAAATCCAATGTCAGACACACAATCCATTTACAAGTTCGTTCTGGGTCTGAACGAAACCGGAGGCACTTTCCTCGCATATCCATCGATCTCCAAGTACGTTTGGACGACCACCAATTGATTCCATCATCTTGGGTGTACAACCCAATTAAGATCATCAGTAATCACCCAAACGATGTGAAGACTTCCGGTCTTCCACCACCGTCTTCGTCTTCGACTTATCGTCGAATCGGTTATTCAGAATGGGTATAAACCCGGACTTTCCGAACAACCCGCGTATATAGTAAACAAATGTTACACAAACACAACATACGCCTCATTCCAATTCAACAGTCACTAACCGCAAATTAGCAAGAGAAAAATTTCCCAAATATTAACCCCGAAGGCCGAAACCAACATCCGATCAATATCCAGGAAACCATTCTTCTTAACTAACCTACAGCTAGTTTCTAAATTTCATATTCTTAGGGAAAGGTTCCCATTAATTTTATCCAAGATAAATTCTTTAAAATTTATCCTTTAATCTTCCTTTGGATATCATTTCAAACTAGATTATGGTTTTCCAAACTAGTCGAGATTAGCGAACCACTTCGAAGTAATTATTTATTTTATTTCCCAATCCTAACCTATTCATCCCATGAAGAAAACTGGTAATACTTCATATCTAACACCACGGTGTTATCGGTAAAATTAATTACCATTTCACGTTCAAATCTAATTAAAGATTTAACTATTGCTTTGGAGCAAAACTGGTGATACTCCATTCTCGCTCATTTTCCAAATTTGATAATTTAGATTATCAATTCACATTTCAATCTAATTGCAGATTCATTTAAAACTCCTTTTACTAGGTTAAAGAACTAATGTCATTTAAAACACAGTTCACGATAAACCCAAATCACATTCTATTTATTATCGGGTTAAAGAACAAGTGTTATTTAAAACACTATTCACGATAAATCGACAAATCAATTCTAATTCAATTCCAATTTATTTATTTAAAAATAAATGGGTTTTAATTTTAGTTCAAAAATAGTTCATTTCGATAAAAATCTATTTTTATCCTTTCAAATATGGAGTTTTTCATCCCAATTTTTCCCAAATCATTTCTTATGATTTTACACAAATTATTACTATTTTTAATAATTTTATCAAGGCCCGTACAGTCGATTTCCATCAACGCCCATCGAACTGCACTTACAGCGACCTTTTCCAAATTTGATTTGGACGTTTCTCCAAATCCAACCGTTAGATTTCAAATTTCTAATATTCGTTAGAAAGTTCTTTTCGATACGAACCCAACGGTTCCAGTTTTAGGAGAATCCGACAGTCGGATCTCCCGTAATGTCCGTTCGAAGTCAATGGTCGAAATTCGCGAACTGCCGCGGCGCGGCGCGTTCTATTCAGGCCATTATATTATATATATAATATATATTTCGTCGATTTCTATTTAAAACGAATTTTATAAATAGTTTTAAATTCGTTTCAAAAACAATTTCATCTTCCATTTCCAATTCAAATCAAAATTGAATTTTTTCCTTATAAATTCATTTTAAAATTCATTTCAATTCAATTCAAATTTCAATTCAATTTGAATTCATTTCAAATCGATTTTTATTCTATTTCAATTCGTTTTCAATTCAATTCGAATTCGTTTTATATTCAATTCAATTCGAATTCGTTTTCTTTTCAATTCATTTCAAATTCGTTTTCTTTTCAATTCATTTCAAATTCGTTTTCTATTCAATTCATTTCGAATTCGTTTTCTTTTCAATTCATTTCAAATTCGTTTTCTTTTCAATTCATTTCAAATTCGTTTTCTTTTCAATTCATTTCAAATTCGTTTTCTTTTCAATTCATTTCAAATTCGTTTTCCTTTCAATTCATTTCAAATTCGTTTTCCTTTCAATTCAATTCAAATTCGTTTTCTTTTCAATTCAATTTGAATTCGTTATGTATTCAATTCAATTCAAATTCGTTTTCTTTTCAATTCAATTCAAATTCGTTATATATTCAATTCAATTCAAATTTGTTTTCTTTTCAATTCATTTCAAATTCGTTTTCTTTTCAATTCATTTCAAATTCGTTTTCTTTTCAATTCATTTCAAATTCGTTTTCTTTTCAATTCATTTCGAATTCGTTTTCTTTTCAGTTCAATTCGAATTCGTTTTCTTTTCAATTCATTTCGAATTCGTTTTCCTTTCAATTCAATTCGAATTCATTTTCTTTTCAATTCAATTCGAATTCGTTATATATTCAATTCAATTCAAATTCGTTTTCTTTTCAATTCAATTCAAATTCGTTATATATTCAATTCAATTCAAATTCGTTTTCTTTTCAATTCAATTCAAATTTGTTATATATTCAATTCAATTCAAATTCGTTTTCTTTTCAATTCGATTCAAAAACGATTATAATCGATATAAATATCGTTCGTGTCAAAATAGCGCATCTCTAATCAACACGGCTTTATATATTTCAATAATTCCGTTATTCTATTCAACAAATGAATATTTATTTTATTCAATACGTGAATCTATATTTTTGTCAACACATGACTAATCTCAACGAATGAGTATTGTCCACATGTGACTATTTTTGTTATTTAATATATTTTATAAAAAATTTGGTATCTATCGTTTGATTTCAAATCAGACTCCAACTGTAAATTAGTAAGAGAACGATTCCCTAAATATTAACCCCGAAGGCCGAAACCAACATCAGATCAATACCCAGGAGATCACTCATCTTATCTATTTTCCAGTTAGTTTCTAATTTTATATGATAAAGATGTAAATTTTGCTGTTAAAATATTTTGTTCAACACATGACTAATCTCAACGGATGAGTACGGTCAACACATGAACCTTTATTTTATAATGATAAAGATATAAATTCCATTGTTAAAATATTTCGTTCAACACATGACTAATCTCAACGGATGAGTACGATCAACACATGAACCTTTATTTTATAATATTCTTTATTTTCTAAATTGGGATGAGGCCCAATCAATTACCATATAAAGTTAATTATATGGATTCCATACAACACATGTATATAATAGCAACGATAAATAATCAACCATCATCCAAAGTGCACTACACTGTATAAGCATCAAATATAGATATCTAATGCTTATAACAGCCTGTCGATCCATTGATCGACGTACAACTAATTATTGGGATTAGTGTATGCCGTATTTTATCCCAATACCCGTGTGGGGTTTCAAACAATCAAACACAGATTTTATTTGTGCAGTTGGGCGATGTGTAAAATTTATCGTCCCAATCAATGTCATTCAAATAGGTGTACATAAACAAACCATCAGGTTTGTAAAAGAATATTTATTTATTCACGTTCACGTTAAAAATTATATTTTTAACGACAAAATTATTTTATTCAACCTATGAATATTCTATTCGGTTCATTTATTAAATAAAATGATATCTTTATTTTTCTAACTTATTTTAGAAAATTTCGGTGGCATAAAGGCACGATACTAGAAACAGGACAAGGCATAGCCTTATCCCCGGTCTAGTGATGGCCCACGCCATACACATATTAATCAATTCGATTACAATTCACCTAACAACCAACTTCAAATCAAATAATCTAACTAATCTATGCAACCAAACAAACAAGTCCATGGTCTGTGGACAGTGATGTCGGGTGCTACTAAACACCGTCTGCATCCTAGTATATATTATAATATAACTAGAAAAAGAAAATTTAAAAGGTGAGAAGTTCTCACCAAAGCAATCCCAACTCCACGACACTTCTTAGGTAGAAAATCATCACTGTTCCCGCCTTTTGTCAATTTCGTTGCCCGTAGCCACTATATATATAAAAATCACATTTTTACTTTGCTATTTAATATATATAAAAATCGAATTTTTACTTCGCTATTCAATATATAAAAATCGAATTTTTTTCTTCTCTATTCAATATATGAAAATCGAATTTTTACTTCACTATTCAATATATAAAAAAAATCGAATTTTTACTTCGCTATTCTCTATATAAAGATTTCGCCTTTTCAAATATAAAGATTATATTTTTATATTCTCTATTATATAGAAATTTTATTTTCAATATACTACTTATATAAAAATAGTATTTTTATATCTTCTACTATATAAAGGTCATATTTTTAATACTCTACACAAGTTGAAGCGACCCGAACTTCCCCGGTCTCTGAAGAGGTGAGAAAGAACGAATTACTGTGAGGACAAGACAAATCAGAACGCAGACGGAAGAACATTTCATTGCTATTACAACAATTCCATCAGATACAAGAATATACAGAGTATAAATGAATAAATTACATTCAATATATATCAGAGATTACAATAAATTACATAGCAGCGGAAAAATAATACAAAGCACCACTGAAGGTGATATACGGATACAGAGCTTTTCGGATATCATTCCAGCTGTAAACCAGGATCCTGTGAATATAAATCTGCAAAACCAAAACTACTAGCTGCCCGTGCGGAAAATAGGGGCACCCAGAGTTTAGGTTAAAACAATAAACTCCAGGTCAGTCATGTGACTGGTGTGAGAACTAAAACAGTAATTAATATTGGTTTTAAAGTTAGGTAAATCAAGGGACCTCGCTGTATAACACGGAACGGGTTTCCTCCCAAGAATACCAGTGCATAGAACAAACAGAGCAATGCTAAATAAAGAAAAATGAAGCTGTTATAAGACCCAGGTCCCATCACACAATGCAACGCAAGCTGGAGGATAGGGTTTTCCCTTATAACAGCCAAAGCATGCTTGATACGTTTAAAACACATTATTTGATACTATTATAGGTGCATAGTGTCAAAACAACTTCAATCATAAATATCAATCATAAGCGGCATAGCTACCATCTATTATGTCGCCATACTAGTTCTACAATTAAAACCGAAATACACGTATTGGAAATTGGATTTCCGTCATAAGTCGAGGCAAGGGGCAAGCTCCTCTCCGCGTTCGAGACACTCTAGCAAATGTCTCAGGACTACACACTCTGGGCAATCCTGGATCGGTTGGGCCGGTCCTCACTTACGTTAGAGGATTAGTTAAGCCTGAACACACGTTTCCCGGTCCTTACAGACCTATAATCGAGGCGCCTCATTCCAACAACCACAAAGGTGAAAAGTATATAAATGTCAGGGCTGGTAAGTCACTGACACCACCAAAGCAAGAAAGAAACGTCGTGTTCTCCCAACGGTCCGTATCCCATTTTTAACTCATACCGAGGTGTAAGGCTCGCGAATTCACGTTATACACAAAGCTGCCACGTAGGCCGTGCTTTGATCATCAACCACAAGACTTTGCTTTTCAACAGAAGCCTTGATCCATGCAACTCAGCATGCCACACAGGAAATTCATGCCATGCGATTGATATCTATCGATATATAACCTCTAAGCTCGTACGTCTCAGAGAAGGGCGTTAAGAAAAAGAATAAATTCTCCGCCGCCAAACAGATATATATTTAACAGAAATCAATCAACACAGAATAAAATCCAATGTCAGACACACAATCCATTTACAAGTTCGTTCTGGGTCTGTACGAAACCGGAGGCACTTTCCTCGCATATCCATCCATTTCCAAGTACGTCTGGACGACCACTAACCGATTCACTCATCTTGGGTGTACAGCCCAATCAAGATCATCAGTACTCACCCAAACGATGTGAAGATTTCCGGTCTTCAACAATTGTCTTCATCTTCGACTTATCGTCGAATCGGTTATTCAGAATGGGTGTAAACCCGGCCTTTTCAAACAACCCGCGTATATTAAAAACAAATGTTACACAAACACAACATACGCCTCATTCCAATTCATTAGTCACTAAATTTCTCATTCTTAGGGAAAGGTTCCCATTAATTTTATCCAAGATAAATTCTTTAAAATTTATCCTTTAATCTTCCTTTGGATGTCATTTCAAACCAAATTATGGTTTTCCAAATTAGTCGGGATTAGCGAACCACACCGAAGTAATATTTATTTTATTTCCCAATCCCAACCTATTCATCCCATGAAGCACTTCTTATGATTTTACACAAATTATTGATATTTTTAATAATTTTATCAAGGCCCGTACAGTCGATCTCCAACAATGGCCATCGAACTGCATTTACAGCGACCTTTTCAGAATTTGATTTGGACGTATCTCCAAATCCAGCCGTTTGATTTCAAATTTCTAATATTAGTTAGAAAGCTCTTTTCGATACGAACCCAATGGTTTCGGTTTTAGGAGAATCCGACGGTCGGATCTCCCGTAATGTCCGTTTGAAATATATGGTCGAAATTCACGAAGTGCCGCGGCGCGGCGCATTCTATTCAGGCCATTATATTATATATATAATATATATTTCGTCGATTTCTATTTAAAAACGAATTTTATAAATAGTTTTGAATTCCTTTCAAAAACAATTTCAACCTTTATTTCAAATTCAAATCAAAATTGAATTTCCTATTATAAATCCTTTTTACTTTCATTTCTGTTTGATTTCAATTCAAATCGATTTTAATTCGATTCGAATTCATTTCGTTTTCTATTCAATTTAAATTCAATTCGTTTTCTATTCAATTTGAATTCAATTCGTTTTCTATTCAATTCGTTTTCTATTCAATTTAAATTCAATTCGTTTTCTATTCAATTTAAATTCAATTCGTTTTCTATTCAATTTGAATTCAATTCGTTTTCTACTCAATTTGAATTCAATTCATTTTCCATTCAATTTGAATTCAATTCGTTTTCTATTCAATTTGAATTCAATTCGTTTTCTATTCAATTCAATTCGAAATCGTTTTATATTGAATTCATTTCGAAATCGTTTTATATTGAATTCATTTCGAAATCGTTTTATATTCAATTCATTTCGAAATCGTTTTATATTCAATTCATTTCAAATTCGTTTTATATTCAATTCATTTCAAATTTAAAAACAAATATAATCGATATAAATATCGTTCGCGTCAAAATGGCGCATCTCTAATCAACACGGCTTTATATATTTCAAAAATTCCGTTATTCTATTCAACAAATGAATATTTATTCTATTCAATACCTGAATCTATATTTTTGTCAACACACGACTAATCTCAACGAATGAGTACTGTCCTGACTACTTTTGTTATTTAATATATTTTATAAAAATTAGGGTATCTATCGTTTGATTTAAAATCAGACTCCAACCGTAAATTAGTAAGAGAACGATTCCCTGAATATTAACCCCAAAGGCCGAGACCAACATCAGATCAATATCCAGGAGACCACTCATCTCATCTATTTTCCAGTTAGTTTCAAATTTTATATATGATAAAGATGTAGATTTTATTGTTAAAATATTTCGTTCAACACATGACTAATCTCAACGGATGAGTACAGTCAACACATGAACCTTTATTTTATAATATTCTTTATTTTCCCGATTGGAATGAGGCCCAATCAATTACCATATAAAGTTAATTATATGGATTCCATACAACACATGCATATAATAGCAACGATAAATAATCAACCATCATCCAAAGTGCACTACACTGTATAAGCATCAAATATAGATATCTAACGCTTATAACAGCCTGTCAATCAATCGATCGACATATTTAATCAATCAGGATGAGTGAACTTCAAATTTCATCCCAACACCTGTGTGGGGTTTCAAATCAACAAACACAGATTTTATTTGTGCAGTTGGGCGATGTGTAAAATTTATCGTCCCAATCAATGTCAGTCAAATCAGTGTACATAAACAAACCGTCCGGTTTGTAAATGAATATTTATTTATTCACATTCACTATATTCATATTCACATTAAAAATTATATTTTTAACGATAAAACATTTTATTTTAACATATGAATTTCTATTCAGTTCATTCCTTAAATAAAATGATATTTTTATTTTCTAACTTATTTTAGAAAATTTCGGCGGCATAACGACACGATACTAGAAACGGGACGAGGCCTAGCCTTATCCCCGGTCTAGTGAAGGCCCACGCCATTCACACATCAATCAAATCAATTTCATTTCATCAAACAATTCAATTCAAACCAAATAATCTAACCAACAACACAACCAAACAATAAAGCAAACAAGCCATCCATGGTCTATGGATGACGGGTGTCGGGTGCTGCTAAACACCGTCTACATCCTAGTATATATATATAACTAGAAAAAGAAATTGAAGAGTGAGAAGTTCTCACCGATAGCTATCCAATACCACGACTCTTCATCGATAGAAATCTTCATCGTTCTCGCCTTTTTATCACCTTTGTTGCCCATATACTCTACATATGTAAAAATCGAATTTTTACTTCGCTATTCAATATATAAAAATCGAATTTTTACTTCGCTATTCAATATATAAAAATCGAATTTTTACTTCACTATTCAATATATAAAAATCGAATTTTTACTTTGCTATTCAATATATAAAAATCGAATTTTTACTTCGCTATTCAATATATAAAAATCGAATTTTTACTTTGCTATTCAATATATAAAAATCTAATTTTTACTTCGCTATTCAATATATAAAAATCGAATTTTTACTTTGCTATTCAATATAGAAAAATCGAATTTTTACTTTGCTATTCAATATATAAAAATTGAATTTTTACTTTGCTATTCAATATATAAAAATCGAGTTTTTACTTTGCTATTCAATATATAAAAATCTTGCCTTTTCAACTATAAAGATTTTACCTTTTCAAAAATATAAAGGTTTCGCCTTTTCAAATATAAAGGTTTCGCCTTTTCATATATAAAGGTTTCGCCTTTTCAAAAATAAATGTTTCGCCTTTTCAAATATAAAGGTTTCGCCTTGTCAAATATATCATTATAAAAATCACACATTTATTTTGCTACACATATAAAGATGATATTTCTAATATTCCTATCATGTAAAAATTATATTTTTAATTCTATACATAAACAAAATTCATATTTTTCCACTTTCTACATAATAAAGATTATATTTTTAATACTTTAAAAATATAAAAATCATATTTTTAATCAGCAAAGAATTCATATTTACACTAACAAAAACATACATTTTCAGTTTTTTAAAAATCATATATTTTCTGATTAAATAAAACTGATTTTAAACAATTGTTTCTATCCAAAACGAAATTAAAATCACTGCAAACAATTAAATTCCTAATTGTAATACCCATGAATTTCAGATTTGAATAAATAAAATAAAATAAAACATACTGGATCGAAGGAAGGGGTTTCTGGTTCGCTGCGGTAGTCAGAAGCTCGGCGACGGCGAAGGGGAGAGAGGGGGCTATCGCGAGGCAAATCGAGGGGGGGTGGCTGCGTCGGTTCCTTCGATGGGGCTCGGTGGCTTTCAGTTGGAAGGAGAGAGAGGAGCGGGAGGAGAAGAGGGTGGAGCGGGGGAAGGAGGAGGCGGGTGCGCCTCAGTGGCGTCGCGATGGTCGATGCGGGGGGGCGGTGCTCCTCTCCGCTTCGTCTTTCTTCTTCTTCTTCTTTTTGTAATGAATCGATCTGAATGGGGGGGGCCAGAGTTATAGGAGAGGAGATATATTTTTTTATTTTATTTAATTATTTAATTCAAAAAGATGACTTTTACATACGACCTCTAAACGAGGCCCACCGCCTGTCGCCCATAGCTAATTACCCCCATTCCGAACACAATGAGATAAGTATCGTAGGCTGATTCGATCGTTTCAATTAGTTTCCGTCAAAATCAACATATAACTCTATATATTGAATTTGAACGCGCATTTCAATTTACCGGGGTCACATACGAACCCTAAAATTCTAAAAAAATATTTTCTAGCTTCGTATTGACGATACGGTCCTAACAAAACTAGTTTCGTCGAATTCTGAGACCGTTGGAAAAATTGCCAATTTCCAGTCGATTAAAATAAAATGAAACTGGTCAAACGCGTTTTCCTTTGCCACGCTCACATATTAATTCGAAAAATTATGAAATTTGGAATCTAGCAATAACTTTACATCACGTACCCAACAAAAGTGGTTTCGTCGAAATCCGAGGTCGTTTGCAAAATGTCTATTTTAAAGGGCCTGAATTCCATAGCGACTATTCAGAATTTTCAACTGGACATATATTTTGATTCCCGCTATGAAATTTCGATTTGTCGGATTCATTGGAAAGATATTCTCAATTAGATCCTAATGTTTTTGGTTTCACTAAAATCCGGATTGTTTTGCACCCGGTACATTCAATTGAAGTTTGAAATCGAATTATCGAACTACCGCGCCATTTTCAATTCTATTTATAATTATATATAATTATTTATATTCTAACGACGGCGTATATAATATATACGTTCGAATTATATTCAAAATAAATTTCTCGTCGATATTATTTAAAATAATCTATTTTAAATATTCAAAATTCGCTAAAATTGCAAAAATAAAAATTTTAAACTGGCCCAGATTTTCGGGTTATTACAATCTCCCCCACTTAAAACTTTTCGTCCCCGAAAAGGAACGAAGTCGAAAGTGGTTTGATTAATCAACTCTACGTTCATCTGGCTTCCATCCTCCAACTTTTCAGTTTTTGAGAATTTTCAAATTTTCAAAAATTTGGCTAACACCCTAAATTTTCGAAAAATTTCGCCATAACCTCCCCTGCACCGGGAGCCCCGGGAAAATCCCGAAATTGCCATACAGGCCTTCTGATCTCAAAAAAAAAAGGAAAAAGCCAATAGGCTCATAAAATCATCATCACCCAAACAAAATAGTAAATTATAGTAAACATGTACCTATTTGTCGGGCAAACAAATTTTATTCTTTGCTCTAGCCTCCTTGCTATGACCTGTTCAATGTAAGTATATGTATATGCAAGCAAATGCGACCAATTTCCAATACAATTCAATATTTGATTCAATTAGGCATAATGGTTAAAAATTATCAAACAAATAAACAAACAACACAAACATCAATCAATTAGTGAATTAACGTTTCAAATTCATAAATTTGATATATATATATATATATATATATATATATATATATATAAATCATGTTTTTGATGCCAAAACACAACAAAAATCTACCTATATAAGTTTTGGTTCTCACACCAGTCTAATGGAAATATATAGATATCACACCTTCAAAACACGAACATATATACTGATGATGTCATGACAATTATCAGTACCATCTCCGGGCGACTAGAATGTGATTCCATATCTATCCAGTATATTAAAACTTCGAATATACGTTCATGACGCGTATATGCAAAATCTTTATATATTGGATTGTTCACATGCAAAATAAATAAATATTCAAATACGTATAAAATGGTTTAAATTTTCAAAACAAAAATTGTTTTCATTTGAAATATATACTCTTCACACTCGTTCTAGGATACTACTGATCCTTTCTCTAACGAGTCATTCTAATTGGATATTACTAACCCAATATCTGATGAATTCTTTCGTATGGTTCTAATGTGTCTTGTTCTCGAGCTCTGTAAACCAAAGCTCTAATACCAAATGAAGCGACCCGAACTTCCCTGGTCTCCTGTGAGGACAAGACAAATCAGAACGCAGATGGAAGAACATTTCATTGCTATTACAACAATTCCATCAGATACAAGAATATACAGAGTATAAATGAATAAATTACATTCGATATATATCAGAGATTACAATAAATTACATAGCAGCGGAAAAATAATACAAAGCACAACTGAAGGTGATATACGGATACAGAACTTTCCGGATATCATTCCAGCTGTAAACCAGGATCCTGTGAATATAAATCTGCAAAACCAAAACTGCTAGCTGCCCGTGCGGAAAATAGGGGCACCCAGAGTTTAGGTTAAAACAATAAACTCTAGGTCAGTCATGTGACTGGTGTGAGAACTAAAACAGTAATTAATATTGGTTTTAAAGTTAGGTAAATCAAGGGACCTCGCCGTATAACACGGAACGGGTTTCCTCCCAAGAATACCAGTGCATAGAACAAACAGCGCAATGCTAAATAAAGAAAAATGAAGCTGTTATAAGACCCAGGTACCATCACACAATGCAACGCAAGACGGAGGATAGGGTTTTCCCTCATAACAGCCAAAGCATGCTTGATACGTTTAAAACACATTATTTGATACTATTATAGGTGCATAGTGTCAAAACAACTTCAATCATAAATATCAATCATAGGCGGCATAGCTACCATCTACGATGTCGCCATACTAGTTCTACAATTAAAACCGAAATACACGTATTGGAAATTGGATTTCTATCATGAGTCGAGGCAAGGGGCAAGCTCCTCTCCGCGTTCGAGACACTATAGCAAATGTCTTAGGACTACACACTCTGGGCAATCCTGGATCAGTTGGGTCGGTCCTCACTTACGTTAGAGGATTAGTTATGCCTGAACACACGTACGTCTGGACGACCACTAACCGATTCCCTCATCTTGGGTGTACAGCCCAATCAAGATCATCAGTACTCACCCAAACGATGTGAAGACTTCCGGTCTTCAACCACCGTCTTCATCTTCGACTTATCGTCGAATCGGTTATTCAGAATGGGTGTAAACCCGACCTTTCCGAACAACCCGCGTATATTAAAAACAAATGTTACACAAACACAACATATGCCTCATTCCAATTCATCAGTCACTAAATTTCTCATTCTTAGGGAAAGGTTCCCATTAATTTTATCCAAGATAAATTTTTTAAAATTTATCCTTTAATCTTCCTTTGGATGTCATTTCAAACCAAATTATGGTTTTCCAAATTAGTCGGGATTAGCGAACCACACCGAAGTAATTATTAATTTTATTTCCCAATCCCAACCTATTCATCCCATGAAGCAAAACTGGTAATACTCCATATCTAACACCACGGTGTTATCGGTAAAATTAATTACCATTTCACGTTCAAATCTAATTAAAGATTTAACTATCGCTTTGGAGCAAAACTGGTGATACTCCATTCTCGCTCATTTTCTATATTTGATAATTTAAATTATCAATTCACATTTCAATTTAATTGCAGATTCATTAAAACTCCTTTACTGGGTTAAAGAACTAATGTCATTTAAAACACAGTTCACGATAAACCCAAACCACATTCTATTTATTATCGGGTTAATGAACTAGTGTTATTTAAAACACCGTTCACGAAAAACCCATGAATCAATTCTATTTAAACCCATTTCAAATCCAATTTATTTATTTAAAAATTAATGGGTTTTAATTTCAGTTCAAAACTAGTTCAATATGATAAAAATCTATTTTTATCTTTTCAAATGTGGAGTTTTTCATCCCAATTTCTCCCAAATCACTTCTTATGATTTTACACAAATTATTGATATTTTTAATAATTTTATCAAGGCCCGTACCGTCGATCTCCAACAATGGCCATCGAACTGCATTTACAGCGACCTTTTCAGAATTTGATTTGGACGTATCTCCAAATCCAACCGCTAGATTTCAAATTTCTAATATTCGTTAGAAAGCTCTTTTCGATACGAACCCAATGGTTTCGGTTTTAGGAGAATCCGACGGTCGGATCTCCCGTAATGTCCGTTTGAAATATATAGTCGAAATTCACGAACTGCCGCGGCGCGGCGGGTTCTATTCAGGCCATTATATTATATATATAATATATATTTCGTCGATTTCTATTTAAAAACGAATTTTATAAATAGTTTTGAATTCGTTTCAAAAACAATTTCAACCTTTATTTCAAATTCAAATCAAAATTGAATTTCCTATTATAAATCCTTTTTACTTTCATTTCTATTTGATTTCAATTCAAATCGATTTTAATTCGATTCGAATTCATTTCGTTTTCTATTCAATTTAAATTCAATTCGTTTTCTATTCAATTGGAATTCAATTTGAATTCAATTCGTTTTCTATTCAATTTGAATTCAATTCGTTTTCTATTCAATTTGAATTCAATTCGTTTTCTATTCAATTTGAATTCAATTCGTTTTCTATTCAATTCAATTCGAAATCGTTTTATATTGAATTCATTTCGAAATCGTTTTATATTCAATTCATTTCGAAATCGTTTTAAATTCAATTCATTTCAAATTCGTTTTATATTCAATTCATTTCAAATTCGTTTTATATTCAATTCATTTCAAATTTAAAAACGAATATAATCGATATAAATATCGTTCGCGTCAAAATGGCGCATCTCTAATCAACACGGCTTTATATATTTCAAAATTTCCGTTATTCTATTCAACAAATGAATATTTATTCTATTCAATACCTGAATCTATATTTTTGTCAACATACGACTAATCTCAACGAATGAGTACTGTCCATATGTGACTACTTTTGTTATTTAATATATTTTATAAAAATTAGGGTATCTATCGTTTGATTTAAAATCAGACTCCAACCGTAAATTAGTAAGAGAACGATTCCCTGAATATTAACCCCGAAGGCCGAGACCAACATCAGATCCATATCCAGGAGACCACTCATCTCATCTATTTTCCAGTTAGTTTCAAATTTTATATATGATAAAGATGTAGATTTTATTGTTAAAATATTTCGTTCAACACATGACTAATCTCAACGGATGAGTACAGTCAACACATGAACCTTTATTTTATAATATTCTTTATTTTCCCGATTGGAGTGAGGCCCAATCAATTACCATATAAAGTTAATTATATGGATTCCATACAACACATGTATATAATAGCAACGATAATTAATTAACCATCATCAAAAGTGCACTACACTGTATAAGCATCAAATATAGATATGTAACGCTTATAACAGCCTGTCAATCAATCGATCGACATATTTAATCAATCAGGATGAGTGAACTTCAAATTTCATCCCAACACCCATGTGGGGTTTCAAATCAACAAACACAGATTTTATTTGTGCAGTTGGGCGATGTGTAAAATTTATCGTCCCAATCAATGTCAGTCAAATCAGTGTACATAAACAAACCGTCCGGTTTGTAAATGAATATTTATTTATTCACATTCACTATATTCATATTCACGTTAAAAATTATATTTTTAACGATAAAACATTTTATTTTAACATATGAATTTCTATTCAGTTCATTCCTTAAATAAAATGATATTTTTATTTTCTAACTTATTTTAGAAAATTTCGGCGGCATAACGGCACGATACTAGAAACGGAACGAGGCCTAGCCTTATCCCCGGTCTAGTGAAGGCCCACGCCATTCACACATCAATCAAATCAATTTCATTTCACCAAACAATTCAATTCAAACCAAATAATCTAACCAACAACACAACCAAACAATTAAGCAAACAAGCCATCCATGGTCTATGGATGACGGGTGTCGGGTGCTGCTAAACACCGTCTACATCATAGTGTATATATATAACTAGAAAAAGAAATTGAAGAGTGAGAAGTTCTCACCGATAGCTATCCAATACCACGACTCTTCATCGATAGAAATCTTCATCGTTCTCGCCTTTTTATCACCTTCGTTGCCCGTATACTCTACATATGTAAAAATCGAATTTTTACTTCGCTATTCAATATATAAAAATCGAATTTTTACTTCGCTATTCAATATATAAAAATCGAATTTTTACTTCGTTATTCAATATATAAAAATCGAATTTTTACTTCGCTATTCAATATATAAAAATCGAATTTTTACTTCGCTATTCAATATATAAAAATCGAATTTTTACTTCGCTATTCAATATATAAAAATCGAATTTTTACTTCGCTATTCAATATATAAAAATCGAATTTTTACTTCGCTATTCAATATATAAAAATCGAATTTTTACTTCGCCATTCAATATATAAAAATCGAATTTTTACTTCGCTATTCAATATATAAAAATCGAATTTTTACTTTGCTATTCAATATATAAAAATCTCGCCTTTTCAACTATAAAGATTTTACCTTTTCAAAAATATAGATTTCGCCTTTTCAAATATAAAGGTTTCGCCTTTTCAAATATAAAGGTTTCGCCTTTTCAAATATAAAGGTTTCGCCTTTTCAAAAATAAAGGTTTCGCCTTTTCAAATATAAAGGTTTCGCCTTTTCAAATATATCATTATAAAAATCACACTTTTATTTTGCTACACATATAAAGATGATATTTCTAATATTCCTATCATGTAAAAATTATATTTTTAATTCTCTACATAAACAAAATTCATATTTTCCACTTTTTACATAATAAAGATTATATTTTTAATACTTTAAAAATATAAAAATCATATTTTTAATACTTTAAAAATATAAAAATCATATTTTTAATCAGCAAAGAATTCATATTTACACTAACAAAAACATACATTTTCAGTTTTTTTAAAAATCATATATTTTCTGATTAAATAAAACTGATTTTAAACAATTGTTTCTATCCAAAACGAAATTAAAATCACTGCAAACAATTAAATTCCTAATCATAATACCCATGAATTTCAGATTTGAATAAATAAAATAAAATAAAACATACTGGATCGAAGGAAGGGGTTTTTGGTTCGCTGCTGTGGTCAGAAGCTCGGCAACGGCGAAGGGGAGAGAGGGGGCTGTCACGAGGAAAATCGAGGGGGGTGGCTACGTCGGTTCCTTCGATGGGGCTTGGTGGCTTTCAGTTGGAAGGAGAGAGAGGAGAGGGAGGAGAAGAGGGTGGAGCGAGGGAAGGAGGAGGCGGGTGCGCCTCAGCGGCGTCGCGATGGTCGATGCAGGCGGGGGGGGGGGGGGGGGGGGGGGCTGTGCTCCTCTCCGCTTCGTCTTTCTTCTTTTTTTCTTTTTTTTGTAATGAATCGATCTGAAAGGGGGGGGCCAGAGCTATAGGAGAGGAGATATATTTTTTTATTTTATTTTATTTAATTATTTAATTCAAAAAGTTGACTTTTACATACGACCTCTAAACGAGGCCCACCGCCTGTCGTCCATAGCTAATTACCCCCATTCCGAACACAATGGGATAAGTATCGTAGGCTGATTCGATCGTTTCGATCAGTTTCCATCAAAATCAACATATAACACTATATATTGAATTTGAACGCGCATTTCAATTTACCGGGGTCACATACGAACCCTAAAAATTCTAGAAAAATATTTTCTAGCTTCGTATTGACGATACAGTCCTAACAAAACTAGTTTCGTTGAATTCTAAGACCGTTGGAAAAATTGCCAATTTCCAGTCGATTAAAATCAACTAAAACTGGTCAAACGCGTTTTCCTTTGCCACACTCACATATTAATTCGAAAAATTATGAAATTTGGAATCTAGCAATAACTTTACATCACGAACCCAACAAAAGTGGTTTCGTCGAAATCCGAGGGCGTTTGCAAAATGTCTATTTTTAAGGGCCTGAATTCCATAGCGACTATTCAGAATTTTCAACTGGACATATCTTTTGATTCCCGCTATGAAATTTCGATTTCTTGGATTCGTTGGAAAGATATTCTCAATTAGATCCTAATGTTTTTGGTTTCACTAAAATCCGGATTGTTTTGCACCCGGTACATTCAATTAAAGTTTGAAATCGAATTATTGAACTACCGCGCCATTTTCAATTCTATTTATAATTATATATAATTATTTATATTCTAACGACGGCGTATATAATATATACGTTCGAATTATATTCAAAATAAATTTCTCGTCGATATTATTTAAAATAATCTATTTTAAATATTCAAAATTCGCTAAAATTGCCAAAATAAAAAATTTAAACTGGCCCAGATTTTCGCGTTATTACACATGTAAAAATCATATTTTTAATATATCTATAATATGAAAATCATATTTTTTTTCATTTATATAATAAAATTCATACTTCCATATGGCTATCATATAAATAAAAAGCAAATCTTTGTCGCCACTTCGTATATATTAAAAATATAATCTTACATGAGTGAAAAATATAGTCTTTTATAAAAAAAAATCGTATTTTGAATAGCATAAAGATCTTATTTTAAAAACTGAAAAATCCTATTTCAAAGCTGAAAATCCTATTTTAAAAATAAAAATAAAAATCATAGCCTTTTAAAAAAATCAAAATCAAAATTTTAAACTATATAAAATTCAGAAATTTAAACTACAGTATTACATACAAAAATCGAAAATTTTCACATGACTAAATAAAATAAAATATGGAAAAACAGTAAAAACTTACTTTGGCTTTCAGATGGGGGAAGAGGAGAGGCGTACGGCGGATGCTGGTGATGGAGTGCGATCGGGTGGGGGTGTGTGGCATCGAGGTGGCCGGCGTGGTCTGAATTGGGTTCGGATGGGGGGTTTTCGGGTTTCAACAGTGGAGGGGGGCTGGAGGATGAACGGAGGGGAGGGGCGGCCGTCGGAGGTGGGGCGGAGGGAGCGTGGGTGAGGGCGGCACGTCTATAGGCAATGGCGGGCTAGGGTTCTTCGGTTTTTTTTTCTTTTTCTTTTTTTATTCCTGAATCGAATGAACGAGGAAAAGGGGGGTAAAGTATAAATATAATTATATTATTATTTTAATTATAAAAAGTTGACTTTCTATTTCGACCTCGAAATCAGGCCCACCGCCTGTCGTCCATAGCTAATTACCCCCATTCCGAACCCAATGGGATATGTATCGTAAGCTGATTCGACTGTGTCGATTAGTTTTCGTCAAATTTACATTTAAATCACTATATCGAATTTTAAACGTACATTTCATATTACCGGGGTCACATACTAACTCGAAAAATTCCTAAAAAATATTTTCTAGCTTCGTATTGACGATATGGTCCTAACAAAACTAATTTCGTCGAATTCTGAGACCGTTGGAAAAATGGCCATTTTCCAGTCGATTAAAATCAACTAAAACTGGTCAAACGCGTTTTCCTTTGCCACACTCACATATCCAATCGAAACATTATGAAATTTGAAACATAGCAATAATTTGACATCACAGACCCAACAAAAGTGGTTTCGTCGAAATCCGAGGTCGTTTGCAAAATTCCCACTTTTAAGGGCCTGAATTCCATAGCGACTATTCAGAATTTTCATCTGGACATATCTTTTGAATTCGTTGGAAAGATATTCCCAAATAGATCCTATTATTTTTGGTTTCACTAAAATCCGGATTGTTTTGCACCCGGTACGTTCAATTGAAGTTTGAAATCGAATTATCGAACTACCGTGCCATTTTCAATTCTATTTATGATTATATATAATTATTTATATTCTAACGATGGCGTATATAATATATACGTTCAAATTCATTTCAAAATAAATTTTTCGTTGATATTATCTAAAATAATCTATTTTAAATATTCAAAATTCGTCAAAATTGCCAAAATAAAAATTTTAAACTGGCTCACATTTCCGGGTTATTACAATCTCCCCCACTTAAAATTTTTCGTCCCCGAAAAGGAACGAAGCCGAAAGTTGTTTAACAATTCAACTCAACTTCCAGTATTTTGATTACGGCTTAAGTTCTTCAACTTTTCAGTTTCTAAGAACTTTTCAAATTTTTCAAAAATTTGGCTAACACCCTAAATTTTCGAAATTTTTTGCCATAACATCCCCTGCTCCGGGAGCCACGGGAAAATCCCGAAATTGCCATACATGCCTTCTGATCTCAAAAAGAAAAAGAAAAATCTAGGCGGCTAGCCAATCGGCTCATAAAATCATCATCACCCAAACAAAACAGTAAATTATGATAAACATGTACCTATTTGTCGGGAAAACAAATTTTATTCTCTGCTCTCGCCTCCTTGCTATGACCTGTTCAATGTAAGTACATGCATATGCAAGCAAATGCGACCAATTTTCAATACAATTCAATATTTGATGCAATTAGGCTAAATGGTTCAAAATTATCAAACAAATAGACAAACAACACAAACATCAATCAATTAGTGGATTAACGTTTCAAATTCATAATTTGGATATATATACAAAAACCACATTTTGATGCCAATTCACAACAATGTATTCTAGCTATATTTTGGTTCTCACACCAGTCTAATGGAAATATATAGAAATCACACCTTCGTCACTCGAATATAAATTCTGATGACGAGTACTCAACCATCAGAATCATCTTCGGGCCCCTAGAGTATGATTCTATATCTATCTAGTATATTAAAACTTCGAATATACGTTCATGACGCATATACGCGAAATCTTTATATACTCGATTGTCCAAATTCAAAGTAAATAAATATTCAGATACATATAAAACGATTTAAATTTCAAAACAGAATTGTTTTCATTTGAAATATATACTCTTCACACCCGTTCTAGGACACTGCTGATCCCATCTCTAATGAGTCATTCTAATTGGATATTACTAATCCAATATCTGATGAATTCTTTCGTATGGTTCTAATGTGTCTTGTTCTCGAGCTCTGTAAACCACCAAATGTGACGGCCTGGAATTTCACTTGATCCGAATCAGTCGTTAAACCGATCTAGATCGTTCGAAACCCCTGATCGTTTTGAGAACAGGACAAAATAGAACGCAAACAGAAGAACATTTCATTGCTTATTACAACAATTCCATCAGAATACAAGAATATACAGAGTATAAATGAATAAATTACATTCGACAAATATCAGAGATTACAATAAATTAAATAGCAGCGGAAAAATAATACAAAGCACAATTGAAGGTGATATACGGATACAGAGCTTTCCCGATATCATTCCAGCTGTAAACCAGGATCCTGTGAATATAAATCTGCAAAACCAAAACTGCTAGCTACCCATGTCGAAAATAGGAGCACCCAGAGTTTAGGTTAAAACAATAAACTACAGGTCAATCATGTGACTGGTGTGAGAACTAAAACAGTTATTTAAAACTTTACTTTGAAGGAGAGTAATTCAAGGGACCACACCGTATAACACGGAACGGGTTTCCTCCCAAGAATACCAGTGCATAGAATAAACAGCGCAATGCTTTTTCAAAAAATGAAACTATTATAAGACCCAGGTCCCATCACACAATGCAACGCAAGCCGGAGGATAGGGTTTTCCCTTATAATAGCCAAACATGCTTGGTACGTTTAAAACAAATCATTTGATACTATTATAAGTGTACAGTGTCAAAACATTTTCAATCATAAATAACAATCCTAGGCGGCATGGGTACCATCTATCATGTCGCCATACTAGGCTCTACAAATAAAACCGAAATACACGTATTGGAATTTGGATTTCCGTCATGAGTCGAGGCAAGGGGCAAGATCCTCTTCGCTTCGAGACACTCTAGCAAATGCCTCGGGACTACACACTCTGGGCAACCCCTGGAATCGGCTGGGTCGGTCCTCTCTTACGTTTGAGGATTAGTTATTCCTGAACACACGTTTCCCAGTCCTTACAGACCTATAATCGAGGCGCCTCATTCCAACAACCACAAAGGTGAAAAGTATATTTATGATTGAAAATGTTTTGACACTATACACTTATAATAGTATCAAATGATTTGTTTTAAACGTACCAAGCATGTTTGGCTATTATAAGGGAAAACCCTATCCTCCGGCTTGCGTTGCATTGTGTGATGGGACCTGGTTCTTATAATAGTTTCATTTTTCGAAAAAGCATTGCGATGTTTATTCTATGCACTGGTATTCTTGGGAGGAAACCTGTTCCGTGTTATACGGCGTGGTCCCTTGAATTACTCTCTTTCAAAGTAAAGTTTTAAATAACTGTTTTAGTTCTCACACCAGTCACATGACTGACCTGGAGTTTATTGTTTTAACCTAAACTCTGGGTGCTCCTATTTTCGACACGGGCAGCTAGTAGTTTTGGTTTTGCAGATTTATATTCACAGGATCCTGGTTTACAGCTGGAATGATATCCGGAAAGCTCTGTAACAGTATATCACCTTCAGTTGTGCTTTGTATTATTTTTCCACTGCTATGTAATTTATTGTAATCTCTGATATTTGTCGAATGCAATTTATTCATTTATACTCTGTATATTCTTGTATTCTGATGGAATTGTTGTAATAAGCAATGAAATGTTCTTCTGTCTGTGTTCTATTTTGTCCTGTTCTCAAAACGATCAGGGGTTTCGAACGATCTAGATCGGTTTAACGACTGATTCGGATCGAGCGAAATTCCAGGCCGTCACACCTTTTCTCTTGTAAAAATCTTTTCTTTTTTAAGCAAAAATCATATTCTTTTCTAAGCAAAAAAAAATCTGAAAAGAAAATTAAATTATAAATTAAAAGAACTCACCTTTTTTAAAACGGAGGAGGGGGTCGGAGTTCACGTTGAAGGGGGGAGGATGGCGGCTAGAGGAGAGTGGCGCGCGTTTGTGGGGGATGGCGGCGTCCTTTTCCCATCGGTGGAAGGCTCTGGGGGGGCTTGGGGTATGTGCGCGGGTTCGAAGGGATGAGGAGAGAGAGAAGGCTGGAGACGAGAGGGTGTAACACCCCGTGTATTCTATAACAGTGAAATTCACAAATTAAAGTATAACTAATTTCAAAACAAGGAATTAAGGGAAGCGGGATACGCCATTGCGTTCGTCTCGGAATTCTGCTTGGGATAGAGTCCGAGTTTGCGTAAAACGGACTCCGTATGAAGAAGATATGGCCTCCGGAAATTTCAGAATTCAGTTTAAAATTCAAACAGACCAAAACAGCTCAGAAAAACAAATTTAAAATTCAAAATCGGGCCGGATAGGCCAGGGCGGGAATTTTCCCGCCCAAGGCACCTAGGTCGACTGGGTAGTCGACCTGGGTCACCCGTGTCGACTGCCAAGTCGACACGGTGTCGACTGGCGTGTCGACCTGGCCCCTGAGCCAGGTCGAACCCAGCCCCCCTGGCTGGCCTGGTCTGTGTTTGGTCGATTTTCTGAGCGTTGCCTTGTCACTAGGGCTAGGTGTCAGCTCCTGATTGGTCTCTCCTTCAAACGAACTGCTATTATTACACCAAGCTCCAACGACGGTCCTAATCAACTCACAAACTCTATAAAAAGGACCTAAGACTCACCCTAATTTACACAAACAAAAATGGAGAGGAGACCGTCATGCTGCTGAGGAAAGACTAGGAATAGCCGTCAAGGATTGAGAGGCAATTAGGAGATAATTCGAAAGCTTAAAGCAACGTCAATTAAATCAAAACAACGCCTACAACAAAGGATAGCATCTCCAAATTCAGAATTCAGATTCCTGAATTGAAGATTCGTCATACGTTGTAAGTAGAGTGCTATTCCGATGTGAATAAATAATTGTGTTTTGATTTGTGTAAAGTAAGAAATGGAATTGTGGCGATAATAATCTATATTTGTATGTTGCTTTGATTCTAAACGATTTGGAAAAGTTGTGGTATACGATTGGATATTTGCAAGTATGTGATTTATGTTGGAAGTTAACAACCATATGTTGTGGTATTTTATTTGGGATTCAGACAAGTATATGATTCATGTTAACAACCATATGTTGTGGTATTTTATTTGGGATTCATGCAAGTATATGATTCACTATTATGCCAATATAATGTACATACTTTTACGATCACTTTCAGTGTGAAATTGGATTCGACTAAGTACTATGGTTTATATGAATCTATGTTGGAATTGGAAAATCATACTTTTGTATTAGAAAATAAAAGTAAGCATTTTTATGACTAAACTATGTTTGGTGTTATGCCTAGTTGAAACCATGTTTAGGCCTATGTTGTTATAAAAATCATTTGGTGATATATGTAACACATAAATTAAGTTAGATTTACATTCCAATTACAAGTTTACATGAATAGATTAAAAACCATGATTCATGTTTAGGTATGTTTATGCTATGATCATATGAATAGAATGATTCATGTTTAAGTATGTTTATGCCATGATTATATGTTGTTATCATGCAAGTTCACATATGCCTAATTCATGTTAATTAGATCGTTATGTTGCAAGTTCATGCGTTCACACTCCCCTTTTTATGTCACTTAGAATATATAAACACCACGTTATAAGCCTCCCCTTTTTCATGTAGCTAAGTTGGGTTTAAATGTTAAACCCAACATATGTTATATTTTAGTGAACGTATAAAACGGGGGGAATGGCGATGGGTTTAAAACATAGAACATATGTGTGGCATGTTTGACGCATGCCAACAACCATGAAAAACAATTAAGTGGCATAAATAAATTTTACCCAATAAAGATGAATTTGAAGAATGGGCCGCAAATATTTACATATAAAAAGGAAAGAGACAAAATATGTAAATGCAGAAAATACGATGTGTTTAACCCGAGGTTGGATTGAGTTGTGATGTAAATCTGCACGGAACTGCCCGGCTGTCCAGTAGTCACAACAATACCTATCCAATGTGGGTGGTTAAACACAGAGCCCAATAAGGACCCGAGGTTAGACTGAGTTGTGGCGTAAGACTGCCCGGACCCAACCGGCAATAGGCAGCCACAACAATGCCTGTCTAATGTGAGAGGTCGAGGCTTTAATAAGACAATTAAGGCTGAGTCAGGATTAATAGGATTAAGTAAATTAAATTAATACTTAATCAAAATGGAACATGCTAAACTATACAGACTGATTGGGGATTAGGTTTACAAAACACTTAACCAACTTAGCATGTTGGCTAGAAATAGAAAACCTAGTTGCGGGGGACCCTTTTCAGCAGTAACCCTACAAGGTGTATCAGGATAACCTGAACTAGGCAGGGTGGGGCACGATTACTGGGCTGACTGTAAGAGGTCAAATCGACGGCGGTGGTGCAGCAGTGTAGGTTCTAACGGGGTGCGGGCGTGCACACACTCCGGCGTAGAAAAATAAGGCACTGGGCACCAGTAGCATACCTGTGCATCCTAGGATTGTGTCGGGCCGCCACCATGGGATTTGATACACCCCATGGTGGGACCAGCATAGGTAACTACAACAACGGGGACCGTAAGACACACGTAAATATGCGAGTCGGAGCCGATCATCAGAAATGGATCACTTCACCCTGATTATGGAGTGCCTGTTGGGAACTAGTTTATATGGGTACAGAGATTAATATGGGGTACGATAGTATATTCGACTCTAGACAACTTAACCTAGTTTATAGTGCTTTCCCATTTCCAGTTTATACTTATCATGCCTAATTCTTTATTCATAGACTGAATAGTCCTAGACTTACTCAGGCTTTATGTCTGACTCTACTTTTCTTTCGTCTTCTTTTCTTTCGTTTCCCAGGTCCACAGGGAGGGAATACCGCAGCTTGACCAGTTTTCACATCCAGCTTGAAGAGAAAGAATGTATTGCTTGGATCTTTTTCGTTTTGTACTATGGCTTTGGACAGCAATTATGAGTCTTATGCAGCTTATTTATGTTTTCTTTATGCTTCTTTAAATAATGTAATCAAGACAGTTGTGAAGGTGTTATGTTTTTGGAAGTATTGTAAGACAAATTATGACATGGTTTGTGTAACACGTATTTTGTTGAAATAAAAGTTGTTGTTGTTTTCCGCTGTTCAAAAATATGTGTTCTTATATCTGTCTTGTATATCTGTGACTTATACTTATAAACCTCCACCAAAATTAGGGCATTCCCTTTGAGAGTGACCCTAACAGAGGTGGGGTGTTTCACTTGGTATCAGGGCATAGGTTTACCGGATAAGATAAAAGTTTTGAAATTTATTTTCAATGGAAAATTTTAAGAAGCATTTTTAAAGATAAAATATTATATTTTAAAAAGGCAAAGTCCCCCAAAGCCATAGGTATTATCTTTTATCCTTCGTTTTGAATCTATCCTTTTTGTTTCAGCATGTCCGAAGAACTTAACTTGCCAGAGGGTATACCAATACCTGGTTGGTTTAGACGATTCTTAGAAGCAAGGGCCACTCAGCCAGGTTCTACCGTTCCTCCTCCCCCAGCTGCAGGAAATCATCCAACTGCAGCAGCACCTCTTCCTCCACCTCCTCCACGGGGAAATACTTTTGCTAAGATATGTAATGATTTTAAAGCTATGGGAGGAAAGGACTTTCATGGAACCGAGTCCTTCGTAGTAGCCAGGAATTGGCTGAAAGAAACCGAGGACTTATTCGTCATCTTTGAGGTAGAAGATAGGCAGAAGGTACAACTGGCAGTGTGGCTACTTAAAGGTGAGGCTTCCTACTGGTGGGAAGTCACTAATGCAGAAAGACCAGTGGAAACATGGGAGGACTTTAGGGCAAGGTTCGAGGCTAAATTTCTCTCAGAAGCTGAAAGGAGTCTTCAGTTGGAAAAATTCTTATTTCTTAAGCAAGGGAATATGACAGTCAAAGAGTATGTTAACCAGTTTGATCAGCTGGCTAGGTTCGGACTGGACCTAGTCAACACCCCGCACAAGAAGGCTCTCCACTTTGTCAAGGGGTTGAATGAGCCATTACACAGTTTGGCCATGACCCATATACCAATGGGAGCTACGTATGAAAGGTTGGTGCAGATGGCATTGCTGAACGAAGAAGATAAGGGAAAGAAGGAGACAAAGGCAGAAAACTCTCAAGGGAAGAAAGACAGTTTGCAACCTAAGAAGACAGACTTTAAGAAGGGCGGGAAAGACAACAAAGAGAAGAGGAAGTGTAATTTCTGTGGCAAAGTGGGGCACTTGGTGAAAGATTGCCGGAAAAAGAAGGCCAAGAAGAATGGTGGGTGCTTTTCTTGCGGTGAGACAGGCCACATGGCTAAGGATTGCCGAAGAAACGAGGATAGGGGCAGAGGGCTGGATCCACCTCAGAGGCACAGGTTCATGTGCTAGAGGCGCCACCTCTGCAACAGCGAGGTATAAATACTTCTGTAGAAAGTGTAGTTTATCTTTATGATCACCCAGTTCACACTTTATTTGATTCTGTCGCATCACACTCCTTTATCTCGTCTGCTTTAGTAGAATCTCTGCACCTGGAAACTAGTATGGTAGAGGACCCCTTAATTGTTTCAAATCCAATTGGGGGCCCAGCTTATTTATCTATGATCTGTGTGGGATTGAAAATTTCTGTTCTAAGCGTAGAATTTAAATGTAGTGCCTTTGTTTTGGGCTTTTCGGGATATGGTTTGATTTTAGGCATGGATTGGCTATCCAATAATGGGGCCATCCTTGATTGTGAGAAAAGGGTGGTTAGACTTCTGACCCAGCTCGGTAACACTTTGGAAATTACTTGTAATCCCTCGTATGCGGTTATGCTTAGTTATCTTGAATCGCTAGATGCCTCTGTCGATAATTTGCAATCGGTTAGAGTGGTCCGGGAATATCCGGATGTCTTCAAAGAGGTGAAGGGCTTGCCTTCGAAGCGGGAGATAGACTTCCGCATATATCTTGTAGATAATGCAAAGCCCGTTGCGTTTCCCGTTAGACACATGGCTCCACGGGAAAGGAAGGAGCTCAGTAAACAGATTAAAGAACTTCTAGAGAAGGGGTTCATTAGAAGGAGCATTTCAGAATGGGGCGCTCCAGTGGTGTTCGCTACAAAGGCGGATGGTTCACTCCGTCTGTGTGTTTACTATAGGGAGCTCAACAAACTAACAAAAAAGAATAGACACCCTCTCCCCAGAATTGAC
The DNA here is from genome assembly GCA_030737875.1 of Allium sativum. Classification (NCBI taxonomy): domain Eukaryota; kingdom Viridiplantae; phylum Streptophyta; class Magnoliopsida; order Asparagales; family Amaryllidaceae; genus Allium; species Allium sativum. The sequence goes on from CM060924.1 coordinate 837,784,897, forward strand.
GATCTGTTTGATCAACTTGTAGGTGCGTCTGTTTTCTCCCAACTCGATTTAGTGACCGGATTTCATCAGCTAAGAGTGGCTGAAGATAGCATCGATAAGACAGCAATCAGAACCCCAGACGGCTTCTTTGAATGGCTTGTCATGCCTTTCGGCTTGACAAACGCACCCGCTTACTTCGTGGACCTGATGAGTAGGGTGTTCAGAGAATTCCTCAATAAGTTCGTAGTGGTCTTTGTAGACGATATCTTGATCTTCTCGAAGAATGAGGAAGAACATGCTCAGCACCTAAGGGCAATCATGGAAACCCTGCGAGTCCATCAACTAAAAGCCAAATTCTCCAAATGCCACTTTTGGAGAGAGGAAGTAAGGTTTCTTGGGCACATAGTATCCAAAGAAGGGTTAGCTGTAGACCCGGCTAAGGTAGTAGCGATGCAGGACTGGAAGACACCAAAGAACGCAACAGAAGTCCGAAGCTTTCTCGAGCTAGCAGGCTTCTATCGGAAATTCATCAGAGACTTTGCAAAGATATCAGCCCCGCTCACAAAGCTGACCAAGAAGAATCTAGTGTTCAATTGGGACTTGGATTGCGAGTTTGCTTTCCAACGACTAAAAAGGGCTCTTACAACAGCCCCAGTTCTGACGTTGCCAGATGGAAGCAAGATGTTCACAGTCTATACAGATGCACGTGGGACAGGGCTAGGCGTTGTCTTAATGCAAGGAGGGAGGGTAGTAGCTTATGGCGGGAGACAGTTGAAAGTGCACGAAAAGAACTACCCGACCCACGATCTTGAGCTAGCCGCCATCGTCTTTGCACTTAAGTCTTGGCGACACTATCTCCTAGGTGAGAAGTTCGAACTTTACACTGACCATAAATCGTTGAAATATCTTTTCTCGCAGAAAGATCTTAACTTGAGGCAACAGAGATGGATGGAGTTTCTTGCCTCGTACGATTTCGAGATCTCCTACACTCCGGGCAAAGGCAACGTAGTGGCATACGCGTTGAGCCGAAAGAAACTGACCCTAAGCCCGCTGTTTGTTGAAAGGCAAAGCCTAGATTTTATAGCCAGCTTTGACTTTAGGCCCTCCTTCGATTTTGTACCGGGCTTGCTAGCATCTCTCGAAATACGCCCGACTTTAGTGGACTCAATAGGGACAGCACAACGCGAAGACCCTCAGCTTGTGGAAACGATTGATAGGCTAATTAGGGGTGAGACTTCAAGTCACCTCAACAGATACTCCATCAACGATAAGGGTTGGCTAAGGCGAGACGGAAGACTATGCGTCCCACAGACAAGGGATTTAGTAAAGACGGTTCTCGAGGAAGCACATCACTCCAAAATGACGATACATCCAGGCGGAGATAAAATGTACAAAGACATAAAGAGAACCTTCTTTTGGAGCGGCATGAAGGAGGACGTGGAAGATTTCGTTTCTAAGTGTATGATTTGCCAACAGGTTAAGGCGGAGCAGAAAAAGCCTGGCGGTCTGCTCCATCCTCTAGAGGTCCCGCAGTGGAAGTGGGATAGCATCTCAATGGACTTCATTGATGGGCTGCCTAGGTCTAGAAGAGGCAACACTAGCATTTGGGTAATAGTGGATAGGCTTACTAAAAGCGCCCACTTTTTACCTGTCAAGAGTAAAAGAACTGCCTCGTCCTTTGCATCTCTTTACCTCAAGGAAATTGTTCGGCTCCATGGAATACCATCCAGCATTGTTAGTGACCGGGACCCTATCTTCACAAGTGAGTTTTGGCAGAGTCTGCAAGAAGCGGTAGGCACATAGTTATGCTTGAGCACAGTCTATCATCCCCAAACCGACGGCCAGACAGAAAGAGTAAACAGAGTTTGGAGGACCTTTTAAGACTGTGCGTCCTTGACTTCGGAGGGACGTGGGAAGACCATCTTCCTTTGGTGGAATTCGCCTACAACAACAGCTACCAAGCAACCATCGGAATGACGCCCTTCGAAGCCTTATATGGAAGACCATGCCGATCGCCCACTTGTTGGTGGGAGTCTACTGACAAGCTCATACTTGGACCGGATATGATCCGAGAGACTTCAGAAAAAGTAGACTTAATACGGAGACAGCCCAAGATAGACAAAAATCCTACGCCGACAAGAGGAGGACCGACCTTGAATTTGAGGTTGGGGACAGAGTTTTTCTTAAGGTATCTCCGCTAAGGAACGTTTTTCGTTTTGGAACCATAGGAAAGCTAGCACCAAGGTTCGTAGGACCATTTCCTATTATTGAGAAAATTGGGAAAATGGCCTATAGATTAGAGCTACCCGAAAAATTGGCCGGAGTTCACAACGTTTTCCATGTTTCGCACCTCCAAAAATGTCTACATGAATCTACTGAAGTGGTAGAGCCAAATATTCTAGAAGAAGCTGAAGTGGAACGCGAAGCAACCATGAGGAAAGTTCCGACCCGCATATTAGGAACGGAAGTGAAGAAGCTACGCAACCGCGAAATCAAGCTCGTCAAAGTTCAGTGGAGCGACACCGAGGGAGACGCAACTTGGCAAACTGAAGCTAGAATACGCGCAGCCTACCCTTTTCTTTTCGAGGGTACATCTTTGATCTTTCTTTTCTTAAGTTGCGCTTTTATCTATCTTTGTAAATCTCCTCGGCCTTATATTTTAGGTAGAAACTCTGTGGATGAAAACATGTAATTGAAACATGTTATGGATGATGGTTTCAAGTGGTTGCAAGTGATTGCTAGTGGTTGCTCGTGGTTGCATATACACACAGAATTTAGGTTCTAGATCGGCTCAGTCACTTCATATTGCATATGTGTATATATATGTTTGCAATCGTATATGGTCTAAGTTTAATGTGTTGTCATATGGATGTTGCATTTGTATGAATGATTGTACACTCATGTAGAATCATGAATAGGAAAATTTCCATACATAATGGATTCATGACACTTACATACCTCGCATTAAGGAGGTCAACTGAATCAGTAGACCGACTGATTTTGCATTAGATAAGTACATGTACACACACACTTCGCATATGATCATGAAGCATTAGAAGTCTTTTAAGGACAATGGATGCTCGTGTTTGATGAATGAGTAGATGGATGTTTGGATGTTAGGATGTACATTCTTCCTGAACTTGAAGATTTCGGGGACGAAATCCTTTTAAGTGGGGCAGAATGTAACACCCCGTGTATTCTATAACAGTGAAATTCACAAATTAAAGTATAACTAATTTCAAAACAAGGAATTAAGGGAAACGGGATACGCCATTGCGTTCGTCTCGGAATTCTGCTTGGGATAGAGTCCGAGTTTGCGTAAAACGGACTCCGTATGAAGAAGATATGGCCTCCGGAAGTTTCAGAATTCAGTTTAAAATTCAAACAGACCAAAACAGCTCAGAAAAACAAATTTAAAATTCAAAATCGGGCCGGATAGGCCAGGGCGGGAATTTTCCCGCCCAAGGCACCCAGGTCGACTGGGTAGTCGACCTGGGTCACCCGTGTCGACTGCCAAGTCGACACGATGTCGACTGGCGTGTCGACCTGGCCCCTGAGCCGGGTCGAACCCAGCCCCCCTGGCTGGCCTGGTCTGTGTTTGGTCGATTTTCTGAGCCTTGTCTTATCACTAGGGCTAGGTGTCAGCTCCTGATTGGTCTCTCCTTCAAACAAACGGCTATTATTACACCAAGCTCCATCGACGGTCCTAATCAACTCACAAACTCTATAAAAAGGACCTAAGACTCACCCTAATTCACACAAACAAAAAGGGAGATGAGACTGTCATGCTGCTGAGGAAAGACTAGGAATAGCTGTCAGGGATTGAAAGGAAATTAGGAGTTATTCGAAAGCTTAAAGCAATGTCAATTAAATCAAAACAACGCCTACAACAAAGAATAGCATCTCTAAATTCAGAATTCAGAATTCAGATTCCTGAATTGAAGATTCGTCATACATTGTAAGTAGAGTGCTATTCCGATGTGAATAAATAATTGTGTTTTGATTTGTGTAAAGTAAGAAATGGATTTGTGGCGATAATAATCTATATTTGCATGTTGCTTTGATTCTAAACGATTTGGAAATGTTGTGGTGTACGATTGGATATTTGCAAGTATGTGATTTATGTTGGAAGTTAACAACCAGATGTTGTGATATTTTATTTGGGATTCAGACAAGTATATGATTCATGTTAACAACCATATGTTGTGGTATTTTATTTGGGATTCATGCAAGTATATGATTCACTATTATGCCAGTATGATGTACATACTTTTACGATCACTTTCAGTGTGAAATTGGATTCGACTAAGTACTATGGTTTATATGAATCTATGTTGGAATTGGCAAATCATACTTTTGTATTAGAGAACAAAAGTAAGCATTTTTATGACTAAACTATGTTTGGTGTTATGCCTAGTTGAAACCATGTTTAGGCCTATGTTGTTATAAAAATCATATGGTGATATATGTAACACATAAATTAAGTTAGATTTACGTTCCAATTACAAGTTTACATGAATAGATTGAAAACCATGATTCATGTTTAGGTATGTTTATGCTATGATCATATGAATAGAATGATTCATGTTTAAGTATGTTTATGCCATGATTATATGTTGTTATCATGCAAGTTCACATATGCCTAATTCATGTTAATTAGATCGTTATGTTGCAAATTCATGCGTTCACACTCCCCTTTTATGTCACTTAGAATATATAAACACCACGTTATAAGCCTCCCCTTTTTCATGTGGCTAAGTTGGGTTTAAATGTTAAACCCAACATATGTTATATTTTAGTGAACGTTTAAAACGGGGGGAATGGCGATGGGGTTAAAACATAGAACATATGTGTGGCATGTTTGACGCGTGCCAACAACCATGAAAAACAATTAAGTGGCATAAATAAATTTTACCCAATAAAGGTGAATTTGAAGAATGGGCCGCAAATATTTACATATAAAAAGGAAAGAGACAAAATATGTAAATGTAGAAAATACGATGTGTTTAACCCGAGGTTGGATTGAGTTGTAATGTAAATCTGCCCGGAACCGCCCGGTTGTCCAGTAGTCACAATAATACCTATCCAATGTGGGTGGTCAAACACAGAGCCCAATAAGGACCCGAGGTTAGACTGAGTTGTGGCGTAAGACTGCGCGGACCCAACCGGCAACAGGCAGCCACAACAATACCTGTTTAATGTGAGAGGTCGAGGCTTTAATAAGACAATTAGGGCTGAGTCAGGATTAATAGGATTAAGTAAATTAAATTAATACTTCATCAAAATGGAACATGCTAAACTATACAGACTGATTGGGGGTTAGGTTTACAAAACACTTAACCAACTTAGCATGTTGGCTAGAAATAGAAAACCTAGTAGCGAGGGACCCTTTTCAGCAGTAACCCTACAAGGTGTATCAGGATACCCTGAACTAGGCAGGGTGGGGCACGATTACTAGGCTGACTGTAAGAGGTCAAATTGACGGCGGTGGTGCAGCAGTGTAGGTTCTAACGGGGTGCGGGCGTGCACACACTCCGGCGCAGAAAAATAAGGCACTGGGCACCAGTAGCATACCTGTGCATCCTAGGATTGTGTCGGGCCGCCACCATGGGACATGATACACCCCATGGTGGGACCAGCATAGGTAACTACAACAACGGGGGCCGTAAGACACACGTAACTATGCGAGTTGGAGCTGATCATCAGAAATGGATCACTTCACCCTGATTATGGGGTGCCTGTTGGGAACTAGTTTATATGGGTACAGAGATTAATATGGGGTATGATAGTATATTCGACTCTAGACAACTTAACCTAGTTTATAGTGCTTTCCCATTTCCAGTTTATACTTATCATGCCCTATTCTTTATTCATAGACTGAATAGTCCTAGACTTACTCAGGCTTTATGTCTGACTCTACTTTTCTTTCGTCTTCTTTTCCTTCGTCCCCCCCCCCAGGTCCACAGGGAGGGAATACCGCAGCTTGACCAGTTTTCACATCCAGCTTGAAGAGAAAGAATGTATTGCTTGGATCTTTTTCGTTTTGGACTATGGCTTTGGACAGCAATTATGGGACTTATGCAGCTTATTTATGTTTTCTTTATGCTTCTTTAAATAATGTAATCAAGACAGTTATGAAGGTGTTATGTTTTTGGAAGTATTGTAAGACAAATTATGACATGGTTTGTGTAACACGTATTTTGTTGAAATAAAAGTTGTTGTTGTTTTCCGCTATTCAAAAATATGTGTTCCTATATCTGTCTTGTATATCTGTGACTTATACTTATAAACCTCCACCAAAATTAGGGCATTCCCTTTGAGAGTGAGCCTAACGAAGGTGGGGTGTTTCAGAGGGGGTGCCGGAGTTTGGGTGCGGCTTCGCCAGGTGGTTGGGCGGAGGCGGATTAGGGTGCCGACGGGCTTGGGAGAGAGGGCGGCATCGATTTGACGTTGAATGCTTTGAACGACAAGAATGAATAGGAGAGAGAATAGGGTTGTCTTTCTAATATATATATATATATATATAATTTATTTGTTTAAATTTTGAAAAGTCACTTTTTATCCTAACCCCAAATCGGACCAAATGACTGTCGTCACTAGCATAATACCCCCATTCCGAACACAATGGGATATACTTCATAAGCCAATTCTAACATTTTGATCAGTTTTTGTTAAATTTAAAATATAAATCATTATATATTCAATTCAAATGCACATTTCAATTTATCGGGGCCACATACGGACTCTGAAAATTCCAAAAAAGATATTTCTAGCTTCATATTGACGGTACGGTCCTAACAAAACTAACTTCGTCAAATTCTGAGACCCTTTGAAAAATGGCCATTTTCTGGTCGATCCAAATTGACTAAAACTGTCAAAACACGTTTTCTTCCGCCACGCTCACAGATTAATCCCAAAAATTATAAATTTTGGAATCTAGAAATAAATTGACATCCTGGATCCAACAAAAGTGGTTTCATCAAAAACAGAGGTCATTTGCAAAATGGCTATTTTTAGGGGCAATATTTCCATAGCGACTATTCTGAAATTTCAACTGGCATAGCTTTTTATTCCCGCTATGAAATTTCAATTTTTCAGATTCGTTGAAAAGATATTTTCAAATAGATTCAAATATTTTTGGTTTCACTAAAATCCGGCTTATTTTGAATCTTGTACATTCATTTGAAGTTTGAAATCGGATTTTCAAACTACCGCGCCATTTTTAATTCCTTTTATAATTAAAATAAATATTTTTATTCTAACTTCGATCCAAATAAATGTATACGTTCTAATTCTATTCAAAATAAATTTCTAGTCATTATTATTTAAAATAAATCATTTTACATATCCAAAATTCATGAAAATTGCCAAAATAAACATTTTAAATTAGTTCTGATTTTCCGGGTTGTTACATCTTGATATTTTGATACTCATGAGTCTTGAATCTCATTGAATCCTGAATCTCTTGAAACTCTAAAACTATACAATCTTCAGTATTAAATCATGTATACTAACCTTGCATATATGCATATATATTCTAGATAAAGATGTTAGTATATATTTTATAATCAATTAATAATGATAATTGAAACAAGGTTGTTGTCATCAAAACTCCATTCTCCAACACAGGCAAATTCAGGAAACTTGAATTGATCCTCTAACCAAAAATTCACCATAATTTTGTAATTGATTTTCATGCCTCTAAGAGTCTGTCTAAATGCATCTGCTTTGTGTTACGTTATCCTTGTTCCTAGTTGCTTTTGACCATTTTTGAACGTCTTGCTTGAAATGAAGCTTGTTGTTAATGCCCATTTTGATTCCTTGAAAAAAAAAACTCTTCCTGTTGAATATATGCATGATGACATATTAAAAATCTTACCAAAAAATGTTTCCTGATTTTTAAAATATTGACACTTTGCCAATTTCGCATTTGCCAAGAATAAATACTTGTTGATTATAGCATTGTTAAGTGATTTTTGGAAATGTAATTTTACCAAAAGTAAATTCTCCATATGTTGGATTTTTCAAACCAAAAAACTACTTCTTCATTGTGTATTATTGCATCATGTAATTATGAATACATGCATGATCAAAAATGTTTTATCCAAATCTTTTCTTGCTAAATTTTACATTTGTCATGATTGGAAATTTAATCTTTTTCCTGTTTTTGAACCAGTGACTTTGCTTTTCAAATTTCAAAAGAGATTTCTTTTTCTGCCGAGAATAAAACTTGATTAGCAGACCGAATGATTAATCATGCATGATTAAAAAGCTTTCCCAAATATTTCCATGCTAATTTGCTAAGAATGCAAATAATTTCTTCCTCATTTTCTTGCATGCTGAAACGTTCCATTTTATACTGCTCAATCAGATTGACATGCATATGCTTGCATGCTCACTTTTCTTATTTGCTCCATTTATGTTCTTGCTACATTGCTTCCTTATGTACACCTATGTACATATTCTTGAACACATTTCATTTTGAAACTTCTGTCTTGGTACATCCATTGTTTTTGCCTGATCCATGCTGCACCATTGTTTTTCCTCTGACCTTGTGCTTTGTCACATTGCATTCATATATATATGCTGCTACATTTTTCCTTAAACTTGAGCTTGATGGCTTGCATGGGATATTTATGTCATCACCTTGGTCTTATTTGGTTGGTACTTCTTGTTTACTTTGCATTTTCCAGAAATGTTGATTGCAAAAATGCATGCTGCTATATTTGTGTGCACCTGTCATCATGTATGCGCATTCACTTAATGGTGCACACTAATGTGCTCCCGACCTGTTTGGTTTGAACTGCGCATTCACTGATGTTTGACCATATTGCCCTTGCATATTATATATATGTGTGTATATACAGCATATGTATGTGCATACATGTTTTGTTCATATGCGACTATACTTTCTATTTACATCAGTAGACCACTATACGTTGTGTCGGTATGTGTGTCAATGTATGAATGTATGTAACAGAGTCTGTACATGTGACTGAGTGAGTATGGAGTGTTGCAGTGAGCAGACAATGTAATAAATGAAATTGAATGAATTGTACATATGTGTTATATGATAGTGGAATGTACAATAGTGGATTTGAGAAACTTGTACTATTGAACTGTTGAAATAAAATATTGTTTGAATATTTAAATTCTTGTGCAGTAGTATTCTATTCAAATATAAATATTTATTTTTGTATGTGATGTAGTAGAATAGTAAAATTACAAACACATGTATAATAGTATATATATGTTTGTTATCATCAAATAAAAATCATATAAATGTTTTATACAACAGAAAGGTTATTTCCAATCAAAACTATTGAACCTAAATTGTTTGAATATATGTTTTCATTGGAATAACGATAATTTTGATATGGAATCTAAAATCGAAACTTGAAGTTTGATAATGAATAGATTTATAATACGAAATTATGAAATTGGATTTGAAATCTAATATTGAATCACTACATGAAATGTTCTTATTTCTGATGTAGATTAGTGACAATATAGTGATTCGACATTGGCATGGAGTCGCAAAATTTATTTTCACCATTACAACATCGTTATTTACCAACGCATTGCTGACCACATGAATATCACTGCATTTGTAAAGCTGGCATTAGGCCTCTACAACAAACTATTGAAAATGCAATCCAAACACTTTTAAAGTAAATCCCAATCATTTATTAATTTCAAATCAATGATTAATATAACAGATCCATAAACTCTAACTTAATTGGCTCGGCCAAAATCATGCCTTTGAATATACATTTTCACAATCGAAAAGTTTACCCCGTCTCCTATTCAGCAATCACCAAGAAACCTGGTTTCTAAAATCTCAAATTAAACATCCAACGATCATATACCGACCACAATAGAGGTTGGATTTATGCTATGAAACAGATTTCGAAGTCACATGGTTGATTTGATTAGCGTTCAAGATTTTACAGTCGGATTGGAAGACAAGGCTGGCTTACAATAGTAGTTTTCTTAACCCTACACTATTATCTTTCCCCTATTTTATTTAAAAATGGATAATAATGTTTCATAATTGCTGTTAGATAGTGGTCACCATGGCTTGTACTTTCTGTTTTATTTATTCAGATTTTCGCAGAATCTGTATATTTAAGATAATCAACATAAAAGGAAAGCAAGAAACGTCAACTTATGATGTTTAATTCAGTGCTTGCAAAGATATCTTTTCTTTCTTTGTTTTACAAGTGTGAACCCGTGCTTCGCACACGGGTTGGCAAAATAATTGGTTTAAAATAATTGATTGAAAATACGTGTAAAAGCATATTTTTTAAGTGGGTTATCAATTCGTAACAATATATTGTATATTTAACACTATTATTGTGTTACTGGTAATTAAAGTTCAAGCTTCTAAAAAAAGATTCATGCTTTGCTTTGTTTTATTAATTATTGTAAAAAGAGTCACATAGCACAACCAAAATAAAGTGCGCCTAAACAATAAATTGTGAGATTTAATTATCTTCCACACTTATATATTCGTATTATCTGATCACCTAATTCCTTATAACAATCTAAAAGGCAGCAATTCAAATCAAACCTTTAAATAAAATTGCTATATACCTGCAATTTCAATTATAATACTTGCCATTACATTCGGGAAATTATGAAATATCATATTATCGGTAAAAGTAGCAGAACCGTCCATTATGTACTACTAAAGTGAGTTTAAACATTGATTTTCAATATCTACTGGTAAGGATCAGATATCATAAGTCAATGGTGGTTAATGGAAAATCAATATATTTAGTGGCATATATCAGTCAAATGAAAAAATTATCTCTGATTGAAGTGATTGATTGTCTTGTTACGAAAAGGTTGATAAGAATCATTCAGAGGGTCAAATACCTAGTAATAGGAGGTATAGGAAGCTTGATTTATAAATAGTATAAGAAACTATAGTGCATAAAAGGTATCAACACAAACAGTAACCTTGAAGCAACAACAATAGTATTTAAATTAATCTTTATCCATTTAATTAATTTTTTAAAATTCTACATGCTTAATCAATCAAATCTATATGAAGTAATTTTTACGATTAAATTATTTATTTATCTTTTAATAATTTCTTTATATATTATTATTATTAATTTAATTTCACAAAATACGGACCCTCTAAAATATTAGGTGTCATAGCTCAATATTAAAAGCATAAGATTGCGGATCCAATATGCATTAATCAGAATTTGAGCCCTTGACGAAATCACCCATCAAATAAATCACAATAAACTCCCTTTTCTAAATTTTTGTATTTCGACATTAATATATTTTTCTTACTCCTTTTTTTGAATTATTAATATGTTTTTGTTAGTACCATCTATATGTTTTTTATTCACTTATCTTTTGCAAAAAATATTCTACATGTTTTCCTCTTTTTTCATCTCTATGATCAATTGATTCTCGTACTCTTCAACATTAAAACATGAGACATATAAACACATTCATACCTATTCACCATCTACAACACTTGACACAATTGGTAATCGTTCTCTTTTGTGTTTTTAATGGGAAAGACTATTTGAATAAAAAAAATAGACATGATTGATAACACGACGGATCTACATCATTGGATTACTTTCAAATTTCTATCTTTTATAGAAAAACAAAAAGATCTAACAGTAAAGATAACTTATTCGAATTCTATGCTCAAGTAGTTGCCCTTTTTTAATACATCAGTTCCTCCACATTATGTTTTGTGATTCTAAAGGATGTACTAACAAATCAAAATCACACACATGTCAAATTCAAAAGCATTATAAGGTTGGTTTTGGACATTATTATAGGTACTCCACTTTGAAGAATAGAAGATCAATTTTAGGAGGACTCCACTTAAAAACAAATTATTAACCTTAAATAATCATTTTGTAGCTTATTAAATTTCCTTCCAATACAATTAAGGAACTAAAAGGAAAGAAAAAGCAAATATGTCATTTTCCTAGAGCCTAAATAATAAAAATGTTCATTTTATTTTTCACTTCAGCGAAATTAATGAAATACTTCTTAAAGACTTGGACAAATGATAGCACCAATGCCAAATAAAATAGATTTTCAAATTCAGTTGGCATCAAAACACAATTTCCTCCATTAAACAATAAAATTTGTTCATATTCAAATGTAGTAGACTTTATAGAAACATATAACTTGTACATTCAAGTTTACAATATAATTGATGCATGGTCAAAAAAAGACAAAATATACAAATAATTTGTTACAGTGAAAATGGGGTAAAGACGGAATAATATGCAGGTAACAAACAAATGCGTTGGCGTTTTCATCTTTATTTCATGGTGAACATCAAATAAAATTACATGTACAGAGAAATAGTATTAAGCTCCATATATCCATAATCCCTAACATTTGCATTCAAACAAATATCAGTCCGACATAATCAGTTTGGCCCACATAATCATCAAACCCAACATAGATTAAAGGAAACATTAGCACGAAGCTAACAAAATAATTTAAACACAGCAATAGTTTCCAAAGCGCCAGTTTGAGAGAAAAATCTAGAAGCTTTCCAGTAGGTGATGTTAAAATAAAAGCTTAAAAAGTCCTAAACAGCATCCTGAAAAAAAAGCATGCAAGCTATTAGTAATCTGCTAAACTAAGTTAACTTCTTACTGATAACGAGGGAACCCCATAAAAAATGAACTGCAGATCCAACATAATTAGAAAAAGAAGTCTGACCACCAAACTGCCATCTAACTGACGATTTTTTCAATGTAAACTTTCAGTAAAAAGGTAAAATTTCAATTTGGTTCAACGTACCTACCAATTTGGCTTTTGTGGTTATTTATGTGTATAGTAATCTATGTTATAGTTATTTTTTCAGGAAGTAAAAGTTAAGTAAAATGCATAGTACAATTAGATATTATGTTAACTGTTTTGGTAAATAATTATTTTACAAAATTATAATTTGTTGGAGTAGAATTTATTCTTATTTGTTAATTAAATAAACCCGTAGAATCACATAAACAAATAAACAATATGAAAAAGATGAAGATGCAACTTCAGTCAATTAACACATAACCAGTTCACACTATGAAAAACTAAAAGAATGCCTAGCCTCCTATTTTTATCAATGTCAGAATCAGGAAACAGCCAAAGTTCTCCTTTGATATTCTCAATCATAATTGTATACTAACATTTGAATATTATAGTACTATTATTACATGATGATAGATCAATTCATGCCAAACCAGATATATCAATTCCTATATAGCCAAAATACATGGTATCATCGCGATAAGGTTCGTGAAACTACTAAATAAATGAAGCACTATAGTGTTTTGTCCCATGCCTTTCAGCCCAACCTATCTGAATCTTGTTGGCGGGACTCATTGGTAACTGAGTAATACTAAAATGGTGTTACATGTGTTTTTCCTATCAGTCATGGATTTTATATTAATTTTTAATTTATAAATTTTCGAAAAATAAATAAGAAAGATAAAGATCTACAGAGATAGAAAATGATTTTAAACGGTGATGTATTTATTTTGTGGAACTGAATTTTAATCATTTTTAAAAAGGTATCTATGATCTGGGAAAACATGAAGAAACTGACTTTTTCCCCTCAGCAAACAATCAAAGAATGCATATATATATATAAATATAACAACCATCCATAGAACTGTAATAAATAAGAAAGATGGTAGAACTGCAGGAAAATATCTAAATCTAAAATATTACCAAAACAGGATGGAAGCTAGGGTCATAAGCAGGGTTCTCTATCCCACTTCTATTGTTGGTCACTAATCGAAGCCATCGAATTAAAGTACAACAAAAGTAAACTAATAATAATAATAAATAAATAAATTGGAACCTTAGTAATCAAAAGAGTGGTAAATTACTAAATTATTTATCATATGCACATGTTATCACACACCAAATTATAATAGTAATCCATAAAGCATAATAGTAGCATAAATGAGAAATTCACAATACTATATAAGATTTACTGCACATTTGCTTCATGCAAAGCTCATCGGTATCATTTATGTATGTCATCAACACAGGTTGAAGCTACCTATGTGTTTTTAATTATTGCAGTGATATTGTCAATTGCGCTTGTAAAAGTTTGTTGCCACAAAATCGAATTCAACTAATCAAAGAAATTTAATTAATGAACTAAACATTGGATAGCATGGTCTAATTAGAAAATCAAGTAAAATGAATTATTAAAAGAGCATAGCCATACTTCTTCGGGTTCTCAGTTTTTCCACTCGATGCCTAATCTGAGCTATCACTGAAATGTGCGCAACGAAAAAGTTTTTTTAAAAAAAAAAATAACTACAAGAGACCGATTGTATTTTAATTTCACCCCCAAACTTCTTCTGACACTGATACAGTTTACCTACATTTAAGTAGAAGAGGAAGAGATTTTATTTCTATGGCTGGCATATCTATTTTCCGTTAAAGTATATTTTCAGTAGTTTAGCTTTTTGTGGAGCATTTTCATTTGGTATCCTTTTTTATCTTAAGTTAATCTTACACCTCAAATCAGTAAAACGGCACCGCCTTTATGCAGATAGTAGGTCAACGTTAGTTGATAAGGAATCTAACTATCGACTCAACAGTAAAGCAGAACAACTATTCATCAATCTGTACTATGCGACCACAATAAAAACAGAAACTGAAAAACTCGTGTTTATTAAATAGAAGATAGCTTTAGCCAACCAAGTACCGACCATAAAAAATAACTTTTGTATCAATTAAACAACGAAAAAAGGATCTCCTTGCTACTTCTTAAATTGGTGCTACCGAATTTATATATAAGCAATCTAGTCAACTCTCCAAAAATTCATGTAAGTACTTGAACATCATTTTAACATGAACATTAAAATTTATAACAATTTCTCAATCAAAAATCATGAATCTCCAAGGAGAAATCATAATTTTACGAAGATAAGCCCACCTTGGTTGATTTTATAGTTACAACTGAACATGGCTCTTAAATAAATATATTAATAGAATAATTGAATGATACACACACACACACACACCAATATGTGATATAGTTCAAACATATGATATTAGTTGGCTAGTCTACTTTGGTTAACGACATATGATGTTAATAAAACGGTTAAGTAGGATCCTCCATTTATATTTGAGTACGAAAATATAAACCATATTATGATATTAACATTAATAAAATGGTCATATTAGTGTTTAACGTCACTAATGGTTATTAATGAAATAATATTTTTTTTATTGTATCATATAAATGTCTAGCTGCTACCAATCATCCATTTTAAATAATAATTTCCACTACATTAATATAAACAGACATTAATTTATTATGGTTATGACTTCCGATGATTGTTTGAAATAATAAATTGATAGTTTGTTTGATGTTTTTCGCTAATGGTTTACTTATCGTGTACAAATACATTTCATAATAAAATGACATAGTAAATTAATATTTTCACTAATGGATGACTGTCACTAATATGGGGTATAATAATGTGTAACAAACACATTTATTAATCAGTTTCATATAGAATATTTAAGTGTAACTTTAAAGGTCTATTTCCTTTATGAGTGTGCTTCGCATACAGCTTCTGATCTTGAATTAAGACAAACATTGCGTTTTAAGCCTGAGTCTTCATGGTGAAGATAAATGATAGTGTGAGAACAAATGTAGGCCAATAATTAGCATTGTGCCCATTGTTAAAATGAAGAAATTTTTTAAAAACCTAAAACAAATATAACTGATCTTGAAAATGAACGGTATATATTTAAAAATTATAGTGATATATGGTCATAATGGACTGTTCAACATAATTTTTTTTACTGTATTGAATAATACATCCAAAAGAAATATAACTGATCAACATATTATTTTTACCATTGCTAATTTGCTTGCCAATTCTACTAATATTTAAAACATAAGTTTTCACTGTTTCAAGCTCAGATTGTATGGCCATATTCAACCAAAGAAAAAATATGTATATAACTCATTAGATCGCTAAAAGAATTGAAACAAAATATACTCATTTACAAAATTTAGTGTACTAAACTTTGCATCTATGCTTGTTATTGCCTTGGTCCTTATTTATTTGGATCTTGAGCTGCGATAGTAACAAAATTTTCAAAATATTTAGGCAAAATTATGTTGAGCTCGTCAAATAAAAATGAAGTACATACGCTTTAACCTATCACCTATATGCTGAAGATCCTCGATAATTTGTCGATGCCTGCTCCCCGATCCCTTTTTCCCTGCATAGAAAAGGTATATTCAGAAAACCAACTATGAAGCAAAATCTCAGTCAGTCAGTCAGATGTATTTCACTTATAATACATATCATTATTACCGTGCCTGTATAGAAGTATGGTGGCACCACATGTATTTTAGGTTTTATAATTTAGATCAGTTGTGTTGAATAAATATGGATCGACACATATTGCATTATATATAGTTTTCCTTGAACTTATTTTGTCAAATTTAAATAAGAAGATAATTAGTGGTTGTATTTTAATTTTGTACGTTGATTATTAGTTGTGCTAAATGCACAACATCTGAACTATGGGATACCCCTTTGAAGAGCCAACAAAATGAATAAGCATGGTTCTTTACTTTCTTTTTCCCAGCTGATTAGTAATACACAACCGATGGATAGTATATGATGGAAGAATTGTGTATTGTCAATCAAAAATGAAATAGCTTAAACAACCGAACACACAATTTGCTTAGCCCAAAACAATTTGTTTTCATTTCTTTAAATAACCAACATTTTAGACAAATTGCTAAACTTTAACCTTCTTTCCAAAGAGAGCAAAATATTTTGAAAATTAAAGTAAATACCAAAAATACTGTAAAATTCCTAATAATGAAAACCAGCAAAAACAAAGTGAAAAATGCCACTGTAAACAAAACAATAATATATCTTTAAAGAATATGATTTTCTTTCAGTATGCCTAATACATCCTCAAAAAAGGTTTAAAAGCAGTTCAAAGATTTGAAAATAAATGAAGAGTCCTAATTTCTTAAAACTGCAAATTTTTCCATTGCAAAATTTGAAAACTCAAAACAGATCTTAATCTCTAGGGAAGTCATTTAGATAATACTATAAAAGCATTCGCTTATCCCAATAACACCTTTTATTTCATTTTCATTGAATAATCAAATATTGTACAAAAACTCCTAATCTTTAGCCTTTTTCAAAGCTGGCCAAATATTTCAAAAACAACAGTAAAAACCAAAATATTGTACTTCCTCTAAATTAGATCCAATTATTTTGAATGATCAAAATATTTGTAATGAACGAATGTCAAAACATTTTGCAACGCTCTAATAAAAAAAGGTCAAGTTTTTTTAAAACATCAACATTTTAACTTAATCCTAGTACATTAAAATTGAGGATTTTTAGAAAAGTTGTTTACTATAAGGATCATTATTGTTAATAGAACAAAGAAAGGTGCAAGAAATTATTTTACAAATTACAAACGAATCGAGTAACATTTGAACCTTTTTTCTATTGCGTTTCGCTTAGTAAATAGAGTAATATCGTTAGACGATTCAATTCATATAATAATGATACTATTAGTCAATGAATATAACTATTTTACATGACAAAAACTAAATAAAGCCTTTTTGAAATGATGGTGGTATAAGTAATAACATGTGTGCAGTAATTATCCCCTAGCTTGATTTAATAAAGTAAATACTAATTGTCATATATAGCCTTGACAAAAGATCAAAGGAGACATCTTGGAAAAAAAATCAATACCTCCATGTGGGCTTTCCTATCCAACGTTAGCTTGCATGATTTTTATTTTATCTATGCATTAGAATTTTGAGCAAAGCAGTTAGGAAATGATAAATCCAATACTTTAGCCATAGTTATAATGGCATTATATTTGCAGTAAATCATAATGCAAGAATTAGAATTATATTTTTCCAAATTACTCTCATTGCATAATAACAAAAGCATTCCAAAACATTCGAAACATAGACAAAAACTGGCAGACATATAAATATGGGAAAGCTAAATGTTTCGGCTGGTCTTTGATTAAAGATTGTTAGATTTTCCCACAGTAACAAATTTTTGGGATACAATATGTCATAATTTTTAGGGAATTTACTTGCATAGAAAATTGTAGTGCTAAACTGAGCATCAATTTTCAGATTACAGTTAAACTTTTCAGATACATTAATCAACACGAAGATTTGAATATTAGATAATTGATTACATCAAAAAAGTGTTCTAAATCGTAGGCATTTGTAAATTAATTATTGAACATAAATTTTAGACTAAAACGAAAAACTGACAATTAATCCAAGAACTATAATTGAACTATTGAATACAAATCTCGAATTCAAATGAAACATCAAGGATAAAAACCTAGATCGCATTAGAAGACATAGCATGAAATATGGATTGCGAAGGTTGAAGAACACGATAGTTACACGAAAATCCTAGGGTTTCTAAACCAAGAGAAGAACCGTACCTGGCAACCTTTCCACGGTACGTCGACGGCAACCAATCAGGAAATCAGGAAAGAAATATGGTCATTACCTAATAGATAAAGAAGACTGAAAGGAACGGTGTAGTTTGCTGTCAATCGATTCGAAGGAATAAAGCAAGACGAAGGGAAAAACCGATGTAGATCATAAGTATGTGCGATTAGTTGGTACGGCTAAAACCAGAGAGGTATTGATTTAGAGGTTATGGTGAAGAAAGAGGAAAGAAGAACCATAGCTGAAAACTGCGGAATGGAAGATGTATGAAAACGTATTTTAGATTTGGCGTAGTGGACAATATACGGGACGGGGAAAGGTTGCGACTGTTGGTGTCTAACATCGCGAGAAATCCTGAGAGCATAGCATTTCGTACTCAGTAATTATAATATAGTATAGATAATCTATTAATTTTCAATTTGCAAGTCATTTGGTTGATTTCAATTTTATGCAAAATTACATTTTGTTTTGTTGAGATATGGTTGCATTTAGTGACGATTTCTGTTATGTTTTCTTTTCTTTATTGCAGAATATAACCATAGGTTTTGTTTAAATCCAAATATATCGGTGTTGTTTCTTGTTCTTATTTATAGAATAATTACAGTGCCAGCAGTTGACACCCTTTACAAATATTTTCTAGTTTAATACTATCACATTGCAGCAGCATGCTCAGTCCAATTGTTACAAATATTTCGCAGGTATGCTAATCTTCTATTTAGAGATCAAATTTCATTTGTAAGCTAAAAGTTTTAGTTGTAGAATCAGATTGAATATCTATTAACTTTCTGTGTATAAGATATGGCTTTTTTTTAGTTTTATGCATAAAGTTTTCTCGACTATGGATCTGATGACGTCGTCTATAGTAGATTTGGGATTACAGATATTTTATTTTTTGGCTTAACAGTTATTGTATTCCCTGCTCTAATCATGTCCATGTTTGATGTTTTCTTTGCTATATATAATGTTAGGATAAGGGCTTCGATGTTCAAACTTATGGATGTGGTAATGTTCTCTACTTTTTCCCCTTGTAGTTTTTATTTCTTACAGTGCCACATATTTCATCAATGTAACATTAATGTCTACTTTTTGTATTGTTAGTATTTTTAATTATTACTCCATCAGGTTAACGATAGGAGCATACAAAATATGCATACTTATTGAATGGTTATGAGACTGAAAATTTACTAAAAGAGTTAATGATGTAGTATAATATTTTTTATATTTTTCTTTGTAAAAATCCTAGAATGAAATGAAAATTGTGTACTATAGAGGAACTCGTAAGTAGAGACGCAGTTTATACCAATATATATATATATATATGGCCAGCTATTTAGACACAAAATTTAACACAAAGAGAGAGACATAAAGCCTCCACCATTGGATTTGTTTGTCTCTATGTGGAGAGTGGAATACGTGGGAGGATCCAGTAGTTGAGATTTATTGTGTGCAATTAGTGTCCTCATTTTGTGTTTAAATATAGTTTCCCTATATATATATATATGTATATGTATATATATATATATATATATATATTGTTAGCGTACTTTGTGAACTAGGCTACACAAAGAGCAAATAGTGAGAAAAACACCAATCGGTTCGGATCGGAGGAAACTAGCGCAGGAAGAGAGTAGAGATCAGAGACGCAGAGGTCACATCAGATCGGATCGGTAATACATCAGCAATACCAATGGATAGCAAGTGGCCTTATCAGTTCGGAATGGAAGAGCACGTCAGCGACATCAGACAAAGAGTGGAATCATTGGTTCGGAACGGAAGAGCACGTCAGTGACATCAGACAATGAGTGGACTCATCGGTTCGGATCGAAAGAATATGGCAGCGACATCATACAACAACTAGCCTCATCGGATCAGATCGGAGGAGTACGCAAGCTACATCAAGGGATAGCAAGCTGCCTCACCGGATCAGATCGGAGGCCCCGATCCGAACCCCTTTTTCCCTTTGAATCTGTAGCCGTTGCTGCGCATATCTCCTGAAGATTCGGACTAGTCCTAACCATTTCTCTCACGATCTCCTACTAATCCAGTGCACTGTCATCATCTGGGAGCCTCCGAACCCGACTCTCATGGGATGGGTGCCACGCAATTCCGAACCGTAGCCACTTCGAAGAGATTTTTCACCTATAAATACACCATCTAGAGGCATTTGAAAGGATCTTTTGGCAAATTCTCAGTCCACACTTACTCCATAGCCAAATTCTACAATCATATTCAGATCAAAATCATCTCTTAAAGTCCATTTTTGAGAGATTTGAGTGAGTTTATGCACTGTAATTGTGAATTTGAGTGAGAATCATTGCTGTATTTGTATTCAAATCATCAATTAAAAGAAAACAAAGTGGACATAGGCTCGTTAACGCCGAACCACTATAAATTGCATATTCTTTATTGCTTTTTGATTCTATTTCATTGAATTCATATCTAATTTGGGTGTTAGAGCCAATTTTTGGTCTACATTTTGGTGCTTTCACTGAGAAACTTCAAATTCTAGACTTTTTGGGATTATCATTATACTGTTTGGACCTTCAAGTTCAAAAAAGTTAATCCCCTGTCTATGACATCTTTCAGTACTTGTTGACTAACCATTGAAGAATCAAATATTATGGCTAAGACTAAAGGAAAAGAAGTGCAAGACGCTAGGGGAAATGATGCTAGAGAAAATCAGCAAACTATCATGTTAACAAGGTCACGCGCTCAAAGCTCTGGAGCAGATCACTCCAACAAGGAGGATCCGAACTGGATCGGAGGTGCCGATCCGAACCGAGAGGAAACAAACCGGATCGTGTTAACACCGATCTGAACTGACGATCCGATTTGAACTGATGGTGTCGGGGGCTCTCACTCTCTCCATCCGAACTACCCCGACCAGGCTGTTGTGAGCCGATCCGATCCGAATCAGAATGAAGCTGGAACTTCTACTCGAGCTCCCTCTAATGCTCCAATTCCAGCCACGATGACTAATGTTCAGCCTGATCCGTCTGCACCCATTACTCAGTGAGATTTTTCACATTTTCTTGACATGCTTCAGAGCACTAAAGAAGCATTGGAGGCTCAAAGGCGTGACAACCACCGCATGCAGGAAAATATCATCACCATGGGTAGAGAACTACAAGAGCTCCGGAGGCAAAGGACTCCTTCCCCACCATGCTATAGATGATTCGTCTTCTTCAGAGGAGGATCGTCCTCGCGAGAGAAGGCCGCCTGAATGACCTCAGAACCTCGATCAATTGACTTTTGGATCTTTTGGATCCGAGAAGATGCTACTCGTGTATTGGGCCCTGATGACCCGAGTCTGCAACAGCCTATGTTGCTACCCATGCAAGGATCTCCCACGTCTTACCCAGGGATCCTAATATTACTAATCCAACACAGCAACAACTTCTCCAACCTCTACCTCCAGAGATTGACCGAGAGTACAGAGAGCAACGTAAAGCAAATGTCGCCAGAAACAGAAGGTTATCCCCTGATCACGAACCTAGGAGTAATCCAAACATCAGATCTAGAGAGCCTGTGCAGACATTAACCAACACCGATGTATGGGCAATAGTGCGCCAGATTATGCCTGAAAGCCGGCGATATACTAATGAAGATTGGGGCATTGAGCGAAGTCATACCCCTTTCACAGATGACATCCTGAATTTCCAGTTCCCCCGATGATTCAACTTGCCTCAGGTGGATCGATATTCAGGAAGACCAGACCCAGGGCAACACCTGATGAGATATGCATGGTTCATGAATGCGGCAGCAGCTCCAAATGCCGTAAAATGCAAAGATTTTCCCATCTATCTTGAAGATGTAGTGTTAATGTGGTTCACTCGACTTCCTCCTCGGTCGGTGTCAAATTTCACATAATTGAGTGAGCGTTTCATGAATCAGTTTTAACTTCATGCCCAAAAGTCCAAGACCGTCATAAAATTGTCACAGATTAAGCAAGGCCCAGGAGAATCTTTGAAGTCATATCTGGATCGCTTCAACCTGGCCGTCACCGAAGTCAGTGATCCCCATGAGCCCACTATCCTAATGGCCTTGATAGAAGGAGTAGATCCTGACATAGAGTTTGGGGATTACTTAGCTGGAAAACCACCTCCTACTAGAGAATTGTTCCATGAAAAGGCTAATGTTCGCTTAAGGCGAGAAGAAGCTAAGGCAAATCGAAAGAGAAAGTCCGAAGGGGCCTCAAAGGAGGGTGTCCAGAGTAACATTGTTGTGAAACAATCTGGTGACAGTTCAAGGAAGGTGGAAGTAAATGTTGGCAACCAGAGTGGTGGTAATAGCAATAGGAATGGAAACGACAATAGAAGGAACAGAAACCGAGGGAATAGCTCTAATGAAAGACCCAAATTCCAGACTTTTGAAAATTATACGCCGTTAAATGACACGTTGGAGAATATTTATCTAGATACATACAGCATATTGCAGTACAAAAAACCACCACCCAGAGACTCTACTGAGAAGGAGATTGAGACAGGAAAGTTTTGCTTGTTTCATGGTACACACGGTCGCTCCACCAATGAATGTCATCATTTGAGGGATATTGTCGAAAAATTGCTGCGAGAAGGGAAGTTGGATGAGTACAAAGCTGCCCCCAAGGGATAGGGGGCAAGGGGGACAAGCCCCGAACCAAGAACAGCCTACTTCAAAACCCACAAATTAGCAAAATGGTAAGAGGATCGTCATTAACTCCATTATTGGTGGACCTCACTTGGTTGGTCATAGTTTTAAAGCAATGGACCAGTACGTCAACGCCGCCAAGCATTTTGAAATAGGAGAATGCAGTAGCCTCAAAAGATGTCACTCCAATAAAACAGCAAAAAACGATGTCAGATGATGTCATATTCCGCAATAGAGATGATTTTGGAGTTCAATCTCCAACCGACGATCCATTAGTGATTACCACGACAATTGGCCCTGCCTTAGTCCATAAAGTGTTAGTAGATAACGGAAGCTCGGTCAATATCCTCTTCAAGAAAGCTTTAGAACAAATGAGGCTCAAAGTAAAAGACTTAAAGCCATGTCAAGGATGGATACGTGGTTTTAACGGAGTATCTACAGCTCCGATGGTTTTTGTGGAATTACCAGTCACTCTAGGGTAAGGAGATCACCAGAGAGTAAGGACCTTCCGTTTGAAGTTTTGGATTTGGAGTCACCTTACAATGCTTTCCTAGGCCGACCGGCCCTTACTGAATTTAAGGCATGTATTGCGCCTTGGTGCTTGCTACTTAAATTCCTGACTGACTCAAGAGTTGGGACGATGAGGGGCGACCAAGCTACAGGACGAGCTTGTTACGTGGCAGAGTTAAAGATGTTAATGAAGGGGCTGAATATAGATGCTAAGGATGATTCCGCCTCCCCGAAGGAAGCTTCAGCATAGCAACTAAGGGGTCCTGCCCCAAGAGAGTCGCCCTCAGACGTGCTCGAGGATATAGATCCCAGAGAGGATAGAGAACCCAGGGACATGAAGGCAACTCCCAACAAAATAACAGTTGATATACCTATTGACGAAACGGATCCAATAAAAGTACTGAAGATCGGCTCACAACTGGATCCAGTTAGAGCGAGGGAATTGGCTGATTTCTTAAAGGCAAATCTGGATGTGTTTGCCTAGACTCACGCTGACACGTGTGGGATTTCGCCTACCATTATGAGCCATTCTTTGTGTATTAATCCAAAGCACCCACCAGTCAAGCAAAAGAGACGGATGTTGGGCCCATAGCGGTCAGCAGCTCTAAAAGAAGAAGTAGAGAAATTAAAAGGTAACGGATTCATTAAGGATTCGAAGTATCTCGACTGGATATCGAAACCTGTCCTGGTTAAAAAGTCAAATGGGAAGTGGAGAACGTGCATTGACTTTTCCGATTTAAACAAGGCTTGCCCGAAGGATAGCATTCCTCTTCCCAGAATTGATCAACTAGTAGATTCAACTGCCAGGCATGAACTTTTATCCTTTATGGACGCTTATTCCGGATACAATCAAATTCCCATGCACATACCATATCAAGAGCATACAAGCTTTATTACAGACTTAGGATTGTATTGTTACGTCGTAATGCCGTTTGGATTAAAAAATGCGGGAGCCACATATCAGCGCCTGGTCAACCGCATGTTTTACAATCAAATAGGGAAGACCATGGAAGTTTACGTAGATGATATGCTAGTGAAATCCAAGCAATCTCCTCATCATATGAAGGACTTAGCAGAAATGTTCGGCATATTATGAAGGTATGGGATAAAGTTGAACCCCTTGAAGTGTTCTTTTGGCGTGGCATCAGGCAAGTTCCTTGGCTTTATCATGAGTTCCAGAGGAATCGAATTCAATCCGGACCAAATAGCAGCAATCCGGAATATAGAGGAGCCGCGAAAGAATAGGGATGTTCAGAGCTTAGCCAGGAAGGTTGCAGCACTGGGCAGGTTCATCTCCAAAGCGACATACAAGTGTGTACCTTTCTTCGATCTCATAAAACGGAGAAAGCGAAATTTTGAGTGGACTCCCGACTGTGTGGAGGCGTTCCAGAATCTGTTAGACTTCTTAGAAAAGCGTCCAATATTATCAAAGCCCGTGCAACATGAGGATTTGTTTGTCTACTTGGCAGTATCATCTCACATCGTCAGTGCAGCACTAGTAGTGAAGAGGATAAAGTCCAGAAACCTATGTATTACGTAAGCAAAAAACTAGCTGCTGCAGAACGTAACTACCCAAAGATAGAGAAGCTTACTTACAGCCTCCTGATAGCTTCCCGCAAACTCCGCCATTATTTTCAGGCATACCCAATAGTTGTGTATACCAACCAACCTTTGAAACAAGTGTTGCAGAAACCTGAAGCATCAGGGCGACTACTTAAATGGAATATTGAGCTGAGCCAGTTTGATTTGAACTTTCAGCCGCGAAGATCAATAAGGGGGCAGGCCTTGGCTGACTTCATAGCTGAATTTACAATTTCTGAAGAAGAAATGGTGGGTGACAAGATAGTTGCTTTAGATCAAGAATTAGAGCTTAGTCCGTGAAAATTATATACGGATGAAGCCAAGAATGATAGAAAGTCCGACGCTAGGGTTGTTTTAATAACTTCTGAAGGACAATCTATCTACTATGCATTACGGTTGGAATTTACTGCTACTGACAATGATTCCGAGTATGAAGCCCTGATTGTCGGGCTGAAACTCGCCAAAGATTTGGGAGTAAAGACACTAGACATATATTGCAACTCCAAGATAGTTGTATGTCAAGTTCGGGAAGAATTTGCTGCTGAAGGACCTCGACTTATCACTTATCTCAACAAAGTAAAGGAGTTGTTGGAAGGTTTGGAGCATTATAGCATAACCCACATTCCAAGAGCGGAAAATCAGAAAGCAGATCGATTGGCGAAGCTAGCAAGTTCAGATAGTCTTAAAGAATCCGAAATGGTTCCGATAGAAGTGTTGGATTCACGAAGTTTCGATCTAATGGAAACGGAGCTAGCCCTGGAAGTCGAACCAGAAAGAGAATCCTGGATGACACCAGTTAAGAATTTTCTCAAAAATGGAACTCTCCCATTGAAAAAGAGCGAAAGACGAGTTGTAAGACGTAAGGCCACAAGGTACGTTTTACAGGACGACGTCCTTTATCGTCAAGGATTTTCAATGCCCCTGCTACGGTGTATCGCACACGACGACATCAAATGTGTACTGCAAGAGGTGCATGAAGGTGAGTGTGGAGGTCACATTGGGGGCCCAACCCTAGCAAAGAAAGTGTTACGTTACGGATATTTCTGGCCTATCGTGAACAAAGATGCGGCTGCTTATTCACGACGCTGCGATAGATGTCAAAGATATTCCAAAGTTCCCAGAGCGCCTCCGACTCAGCTCAAGTCAATGGTAAGTCCATGGCCATTTTCCATGTGGGGAATTGACATTATTGGAGTGCTACCTATTACCAGAGGAGGAGCTAAGTACGCGATCATTGTCGTGGACTACTTCACAAAATGGGTGGAAGCTAAACCTCTAACAACCATCACGGCAAGGAAGGTGATCAGTTTTGTGGTCAGAAACATTATTCGTCGATATGGGATTCCAAAGACCATCATAACCGATAACGGGACACAATTTGACAGCACTGAGTTCAAAAACTTCTGCCAGAAATATAAGATTGATAAACGATATACTGCAGTAGCTCATCTTTAGTCAAATGGACAGGTCGAAGCCATAAACAAAGTCATTAAATCAATTCTAAAGAAGCGGCTGAAGCAGGCCAAAGCCAAACGGGTAGATGAGTTGCCGTTAGCTTTATGGACCTACGGGACGTCCCTTAAGAAGGCTACCGGCCATACTCCCTATTCACTTTCCTTTGGGTTTGAAGTGGTGATCCCGATAGAACTGGAAGTCCCATCTCATCGAGTTGCGTACTATGACCTGATGACGAATAAAGCGCTCCTCGTAGAATCTCTTGATATGATTGAAGAAAAAAGAGATGAAGCCGACTTGCATGCCTCAAGACATTGACATCAGGTAGCACGTTATTATAACCGGAAGGTTCGCCTCAAAACCCTTGAGCCAGGAGACCTAGTACTAAAGCGAGTCTTCCCACCTTCAACCCAATTGGGTCCAAAATGGGAAGGGCCATACACCATCCAACGGAAGCTTGATACAGGAGCATTCAAGCTAACGACCGTGGACGATGAGGAGATTCCCAGAGCATTGAACGCTCAGCACCTACGACGATATCTGAGCTAAAAATGAAATGTCATTTCTTTTGTTTTCATAAGCTATGTAAAAAGGCACGACTTGCCTTAAAAAGTCTGTTTATGTGAACAAAAGATTATAAAGTGGACCCGACTTAGCCGAATCACTATAAAAATATCGTGTGTCATTTACTTTCCTGCGTTATTTATATCTTTAACAATTATTCTATTATAACTGTGAAACACAAATGTTAAGTTAAATTAAAATTGGAAAGTTGGGGATGACCGATATGCAGGAACAAACAAAACGACTGTTTGTACAAGAAGACATAAAAGAATGGGAAGACGACATTCTTAACTCTAACTCTCAAGAATCGAGAGAGAGTGTAAAGGACGGGAAGACAACGTCCTCTGAGGCGTGAAGGTGCACCCAGATGAGAGACCTCCTCAACGAAAACTCTAACCTGGATATGAGACAGGAGAGTATAAAGATGCCAGAAAGAACAAGCATCAATGACGAAAGGAATACAGACCCATCAGAGAATAGGGGACATTTGGACTATTTAATTTAATTTAATCTTGAATAGTTCTTTCTCAGTTATTTAAGATTGACTGGGGGCATACATGTGCACACATACTCCCCTCCACCATAACCACATTACATAACTTTAGTATGACATACTTTTGTATTTTTTACTTAAGTGCTGAACTAACGACTATCAGGCATTGCAGGAAATAAACTATTTTTATTTACAAACGTATGAGTTTGTACAAGAAAAACAAGCAAAAAAGAAGATGCGAGGGCCACACTCGTTACAACAATTGCGAACCAATTAAATGCCAAAATAAAATGAAGCACTTAATCATTTGGGCTTCAGATCCGACTTCGATTTTTTGGCAGCTTTCTGAGTAGCCTTAGCTTCCTTTTCAGCTTCGGTCATAACACGTTTCAACTTTTTCTTCCCTGTACCCGAAGCGCTAGAATCAGTTGGTTTTTTCCTAGGAGATGGAATTTGGAATCAAGAGAAGACTTTTTAGCAAGCTCTTCAGTAATAGATCTAGTTTAAAGCTTAACGACTAACCTTGATCCAGGATCCACCATTGCAAGAGGCTTAAGGCTTTCGAGGTCCAACTCTTCAACATTTAGTTGCATAAGTTTATCTTGTTCGGCTTTCATTTCAGCCAAAGTGATGTCATCAGCACTTTTTGGATCCCCGACTATAGCCACATCAGGGTCTTCCTCATGCCCCTCGTTACCACCATCATCTTTCAAGGCGTCTATCATCTCGTCATCGTGAGGAGCATCAGCCTTATCTTTTTCTCCTTCAGCCTTCTCCGCTGACTCTGCTCCGGCGGTGGTTCCCTGAGGCACGTCTGTCTTCTCGGATGGTTCAACACCTACAGAATGAGAAGCAACAGTTATCAACTCAGGAGAAAATAAAGGGTCCTTCATTGATTTCCCAATTATGTGATGAAAAGTGGAGACAGCTTTGACGAATTGAGGTGAAAAGGTAGAGATACCTTCCGATGATTTCTCAGCTAGAGTGACTGCCGTCTCTGACGCCATCTCGGGTATGGGGATAAAAGAGATGCCTGAGGAATCTCCGGATTTTCGGGGTCGTATCCCTCAACTTCAGAAGTTTCAGCAGTAGTAGAAGAAGAACCAGCCTCGGAGGTATACTTTTGTTTGGCCATCCTCTTTTCCTTCTCCATAGCAGCAGCGATGAGGCGACGCCCCTCAGCCAGACGTGCCAGCTCATCATCTCTTAGATATTTTTCCATGAGCTTGTCTTCATCGATAGAATCTACCTTGAGTTCCTCTTTCTCCCATTCAATAATTTGGTTCCACACGTGAACCAAAGTAGTCGGATAATCTTCGATCCAAGAGATGTTTCGGCGACGAATTATATGTGCAAAAAATTCGATCATTAATTCGCCGAAACCGTGCACATCCTCCTGGACCTCTGACAGCTGCTTGCGGGTCTCTTCGGCGGATTTAATAACACTTTCAACATTACCCTCCGCTAAGGCAGCCCTATTCCCGGCCTCCATCAACTTGGAAGCCAAGTCAGCGTTACGCTTTTCCAATTCAGCGTTCTTCCTCGCTAACTCGGCCTTTTCTCGCTCAAGAGCAGTGTAAGCAAGTTGCATTTTGGCGTTACCCGACTTAGCATCTTCTGTTGGCTTTTTCTACTCCGAGCGCACTTAACTATGAGACTCGAGCAAGTCGTGATAACGCTTTTGTAGCTCTTCAAATTATTGTTTGAAGTTGGTAGCATCCCGTTGAGCGGTGACAAGTTGGGCCTGTGTATCCTCCATATCTTTCCCCAAATTTTTCAAGGCTTTTGCATCGGCTTCTGCAGTCTTTTTCATCGAGTTAGTATCCGTGATTAGAGTTCGGATGATTCTGGAGAGGTTACATGAATACTTGAACATCTCCGAATATTGTTTTTCGACTACATCAATTTTTTCTTTGGCCTCATCTTCCCACGTCGAGGAAATAGGCTCGAGAGCAGGTAAGAAAGTCAGATTTTCAAAATAGTGTTCGGGGAATTTTTTTCTCCAGATATGCCTGTTTAACTTTAGCTTCAGCATCCAATGGTGGAGGTGCGCTATATGTTAGCTCGGTATCCTTATGACAAGCGGGCACAATGGCCTCCTCACCCTTCCTAGGACGCTTAGCAGAAACCTTATTCTTGCCTCGTGAGTCGGTATCTTTCGGCGGGCTCCTTTCCCTACTGCGTTTTTCTTGAGGAGAGGTTTGATCTTTTGACTGCGACGTGTCTTCTCCTCGACGACCTTGGTAGATTTTGTATCACTCTGGATCCGACCGAATGGGGGAGCGATAGCGCGAGGTCCGCGACTGATAAGAGTCATGAGGCCTTTTATCTTCTCTAGCCCGGCTTTCGCGGCGATCATGCTCAACATCAGAAGGGGGTCTAGTCATGTTGTGACGAATTTTCCTGATGTCATAATGAGGGCGATATATTGTACCTGCGCAACAATGTAAGTGGAATTCAGAATCAGTATTCTCATGAGAAGTAAGTGCTGTGAAGTGTGGTGCCATTGTGTTAAGTGCATCCTAAGTGGTGTTCCCCCCGACAAACCCAAGTCTGAAGCCAAGCCAGCGTGAATGGGCTCTTTGGCCTTAACAGGAGTAGTCCCCTCTGAAGAAGTAAAAACTAAAGGATTTGTGCCAAAATCCTCGGAAGTATAGATAGTTTCAGGTAGGGGGATATCTCCTAAGCCCTAAAATGTAGGATCATCGGTAGTAGGGGCATCTCCTTGGGAAGAGTCTGTTGGCAGCTCTTTAGGAGATAATGATTTCTTAGGAGAAATAGCATCCCCAGGGACGATGTACCCTTCTCGGTGTTTTTCGGCTATGTTGGCCAGCTCATCATCTTGAGTCGAAAATGGAGAAGGTGAAGTTTGAAGTGGCATTGCGGGGCTTTTCGAGCTCTCGCCCGTTCCTGGAATTACGTCCACTGGGGGGATGTATACATATGGACCTGACTCGTGACCTATGCTACGGGTAATGGGCAATAGCCCGTGATGATGAAGGTATTCATCCTTAAGGACTTCATCGATTGTAACACCCCACATCCGTTAGTTTCACTCACAAAGGGAATGCATTAAGTTCTATGGAGCATTATAGGTAAAAGATGCAGATAAATTACAAGACAGACAAATTTAAAACAGCAGAAAATAAAACTTTACTTTATTGATAAAATAGTTTGTACAACAATTGTTTTCCAATACCAGAGTATCTGTCTTACATAAAATAAAGAAGCATAAAATAACATTTATATTCCCCAATGTAGCATAAGCCAGCCATAGCAGCGAAAAAGAGAATCTGAAGCGATATATCCAAGAGTCTTCAAGCTTGGAAAGAGTAACAGTCCATACTAGGCAGAGTTATTCCCTCCCTGACTACCGGGGGGTGAATGGAAGAAAAGAAGACGAAAGAAAAACAGAGTCAGACATAAAGCCTAAGTAAGTCTAGTGGCTTTTAGCATGCGAACATGATAAAGTTCATGACAGGGGTAAACTGGAAAATGGGACAGTACTAGAATAACAGACTAATATAAACCAAAGAAAGACAGTTTAAACCGAATATACTATCACACCCCATTCTATATCTCTGCACCAACTAACTAGTATCCCAACTAGTAATCTGTAACACCCCACCTCCGCCAGGGTCACTCTTGCAAGTACACTGGCTTTGGAGGGGTGTTGGACAAGGTAAACAAGCATAAAGATATCACAAGACAGAACATATAAGTAAAACATAGTAAGTAAAGCATCGGAGAAAACTACTATTTCAAAACCATAGTCAAGTTACGTCAAAGTACTGAGTCATTATTTTCCAACTACTACAAGTCTAGAAACATAAACTGAAATCTAGAAATAACATAAAGTAAACTATCCCCAAAGTAGACGTGGTAAAGCCATAGCGAGCTCAAGTCCAAACCGTACATGAGCTATCCAGTAAGCAAGTTAAAGATCCAAGCTAGGTGCTAGTATTCCCACCCTAAGAACCTGGGGGGGAAACGGAAGAAAAGAGGTGAAAGAAAACGGGTTAGTCAAAAAGACTGGTAAGTCCTACCTACTATTAGTATAGAAACTAGTAAAGTTAACTGGACATGTAAAACAAAGATGAAACATAGGATGATAACTGGCATGGTGAAAAGTTAACAAGATAGATCAAGTGTGGCATCGCATATACAAGGTTAAGTTTTGCACCAATAGTACTAGTAATGCAATCCATGTCAAGTATAAACAAGAAATGATCCCTTGGCCCAGGTTTGGCCCAACATCATGAGATGACCTAAATCAAGGTCCAACTACACGGTCTAGTCGATCGGCTCCCTATAAGCCTAACCCGTCAAGTGACGGTGTCATACGGCCCAATCACGGAATGTAGTCAAACTGTGCTAGGTCCACCCTAGGGTGTATCAAGTCCTAGGGTGCCAACCATCGACACGAATCAAGCACGCACAGTATAAACCTACTGGTGCCCGTGTCTGCTTTTTCAACTCCGGATTATGTGCACGACCATAGTCCGCCTGAACCTACACCGGCGCACCAACTCAGTCGTCGTCCTGGTCGCTTACAATCAGCCCAGTAATCGTGCCCCACCCTAGCCTAGTCCCTAGGGTATCATTGATACATCCAAGAGGGTTACTGCTAAAAAGGACCGCGTAACTAGGGTTTTCTAATGGGTTAAGTGTGGTTAACCCTATCCCATCATGTATCAAGTTGGTTAAGTGTACCCAAGGTTCATGACTTAACCCTATCAACCCATCGTGTTTAATTGGTTAAGTATTCAAGTGGTCCATGACTTAACCCTATCATGTGGCATTAATTAATTTAATGCACCCAACCTCTCACATTAGACCTTGTTGTGGTTACTAGTTAAGCCGGGCGGGTCCGGGTAGCTTTACACCACAACTTAGTCTAACCTCGGGTTTTAAGCGCGACATGACCAACTACTCACATTGGGTCCTATTGTTTGTAACTACTAGTTAGGCTGGTCGGTTCCGGGTAGATTTATGCTACAAACTCAACCCAACCTCGAGTTGGCCACTTTCATGTTTTCTACATGTCATGTCCATGTTCATATTTTTCAAGCATAGTCACATGTCATATTTCAAAACCATGTTTTTATGTCATTCAAGTTACCTAACTACCCATACGCATCCCCATCGCATGTACGTTTCGTCACAACACAAAATGGATTAAAAGAGGGAACTTAGAAGCATGACAAAAATGGGCATAAGGTGATAGGATTTGGCCACAAGTTAAACATGGTGGCACATGAGGCAAAATGTGTTCATTAAGCTTGCATATTACATTATAAGCCTCAAAACATGCATGACATCAAACTTAGCAAATAGGTGATACATGGTCATAGATGGCATAGGATGATAACTAGTGATTCGCATATAACATCATATGCAAGTTAACATAAAGGTTATGAGAGTTTCCATGTTGCATTATGCAACATTCCCAAATAAAGTTCATAGCTTTCAATCCACAAAGTCAAGGTGATAGTTTTACAAACATACATAGAACAAATCTATGCATAACATGATAGATTCAAAGCACAAATCGTACTTAGGCCCAAAACTCAAACTTGCAATATGTCATATTTAACTGCATAGTTTAAATCTAAGAGTAGAATAGGGCCTACAATTCGTAGCTAAGCGATTTAGAATAATATATAATAAGATTGAGACGAAGCCACTAGCAAATCCGCAAAGAATAATATGCTCCACTCTAAGCCTTGAGAAATAGCTTTTATGACGAAGAAAGATGGCTCTTTGAACTAAGAAAGATAGCTTCTTGGACTTAGATTTTGATTTGGAACACTCATGCTCTCATGAAGAAGGTGGAGGCCATGATTAGAGAGTATTTTGGCAGCACTTAGTTGTAGGACTAGTTTGTGTGAGTTTAGGGTAGGCTTAGGGGTCTTTTTATAGAGTTTAGGATTAGTTTTAGCCATAGGATTAACCCTAAATCAAATCTGAGCCATCAAATCATGTCAGAAACCAACAAATAGGGCCATAAAACACTAGCAGGTGCACCAGGCCAAAATGGCCCGACCGGGGAGGTCGACCCCCAGGTCGACTCTAGAGTCGACCTGGCCTGGGGCAGGTCGAACCCCAGGTCGACTCCCAGGTCGACCCCCAGGTCGACTCCCAGGTCGACCTGCCTGGCAGGTCGACCTGGTGGGTTGGGCGGGAACTTTTCCCGCCTACTCTGATTGGGCTGAAATTCAAATCTGTTTCCGAAATTTGAATTTTCTGAAACTTCATCGGGCCATAATTGGGTCATACGGACTCCGATTTACAAAATTTCGGACTCTATTTCGCGTATTTTTCCAAGACGAATGCAAAGGCACAGCCCGTTTCCCTTGATTCTGATTTTAACATTTAATTCTGCCTTGGTTTATGTTATAACATGTTATTCAAAAATATGGGTTGTTACATTCTCCCCATCTTAAAGGATTTCGTCCCCGAAATCTTCAAGTTAGGAAGAACGTATCCTACCATCCATCATCCATCTACTCAAAACATCATCCACGAGCAGTCATTGTCCTTAAAGGATTCTAAATGTTGTATGAACATATGCAAAGGTGGGTGTATATGTACCTATCTAATGCGAAAATCAGGGGGTTATTGATTCAGTAAACCTCCTTAATGCAAAGTATGTTAGTGAAATGAGTCCATATGTATGCAAATTCCTAACATAATTCATAATCTCTACATGAGTGCACATAACATTCATCCATATGCAACATCCACATGATAGCATAACAAGTTTCATCCATGAATAAATATAAGCACTCATGCATATGCAATATGAAAGTGTGTGAGCCGATCTTAGTGCCTAATGTGTATCATGCATCCACGAGTATCCACTTGCAAACACTTGCAACCACTTGCAAACATCATGCATAACATGTTTCAACTACATGTTTCATCCAAAGGGTTTCTACCTAAGGTTCTCATGACAAGATTTACGAAACAAGATAAACTTGATAAACATGGATAGCAAAAGAAAGATATGCTAACTAGGAAAAGCGATTGAGAATGTACCCTCAAAAAGAAATGGATAAAGCCCACGCATCTTCTCCTCGGTTTCCCAAGTTGCATCTTCCTCTGCTTCACTCCATTGCACCTTAACAAGCTTAACTTCTTTGCTTCTTAGCTTCTTTGTCTCCGTTTCCATGATACGAATCGGAGCTCGCCTCAAGGTTGCTTCTCTTTCCACTTCCACGTCTTGAAGAATACTCGGTTCAACCACTTCGGCGGATCTGTGCAAACACTTCCGGAGATGCGAGACATGAAAGACGTTATGCACTCCGGCCAGCTTCTCGGGCAATTCCACTCTATATGCCATTTGCCCAATTCTCTCAATGATAGGGAAGGGCCCTACGAATCTCGGTGCCAACTTCCCAGCTGCTCCGAATCGAACTACATGACGCAAAGGAGAAACCTTCACAAAGACCATATCTCCCACTTCAAACTCTAAGTCCGTCCTTCGCTTGTCTGCATAGGATTTCTATCTGTCTTGGGTCGTCTTCATCCGTCTTCTCACCAATTCAACTTTCTCGGATGTGTCCCGTATCATATCGGGCCCAAGTATAAGCTTATCTGTTGTCTCCCACCAACAAGATGGTGACTTACACGGCCTCCCATACAAAGCTTCAAATGGTGCCATCCCTATGCTAGCTTGATAGCTATTATTATAGGAAAACTCTACAAGAGGAAGGTGGTCTTCCCAAGTACCACCAAAGTCAAGAACACAAAGCCTCAAAAGATCTTCTAGCACTCTATTCACCCTTTCGGTTTGCCCATCCGTCTGTGGGTGATAGGTTGTACTTAGATTCAATTGTGTACCCATAGCTTCTTGCAAACTACTCCAGAACTGGCTAGTGAAGATTGGGTCACGATCGCTAACTATGCTAGAAGGAACTCCATGCAATCGCACTATCTCTCGAAGATAAACAGATGCTAGCCATGATGCGGTCCTCTTGCTCTTTACTGGAATGAAATGAGCACTCTTCATAAGTCTATCAACTATGACCCATATGCTCGTATTTTCCTTCCTTGACCTAGGCAATCCATCCACGAAATCCATCGAGATACTTTCCCACTTCCATTGCGGGACCTCCAATGGATGTAATAGCCCACCGGGCTTCTTCGACTTGGCCTTCACTTGTTGGCAAACAATGCATCTAGAAACAAACTCTGCCACATCCTTTTTCATCCCATCCCAAAAGAAAATGCGCTTCATATCCCGATACATCTTATCCCCTCCGGGATGTATGGTCATCCTCGAGTGATGCGCCTCCTCAAGAATTCTATTTACTAAGTCTCCCACTTGGGGAACACATAGTCTTCCATCACGCCTTAGCCACCCCTTGTCATCAATAGCATAATTAGATAGGTGACTTGACGTCTCACCCCGAATCAACTTGTCCATGATCTCGACTATCTGCGGGTCTCCCTTCTGTGAAGCCCCAACTTGATCAAGAAGTATAGGTCAAAGCTCAAGGGATGCTAACGAACCAGTCATCGACTCAACAGCCGTTGTGAAATTAAAGGTTGCCAAGAACTCTAGGCTCTTCATCTCAACAAATAAGGGACTCAAAGTCAATCTTCTTCTGCTTAGCGCATCCGCTACAACATTACCCTTGCCAGGGGTATAAGCTATCTCGAAGTCATATGATGCCAAGAATTCCATCCACCTTTGCTGCCTTAGATTCAAATCTTTCTGCGAGAAGAGGTACTTGAGTGACTTGTGATCAGTATATAACTCAAACCTTTCGCCTAGAAGATAATGGCGCTAGGATTTGAGTGCAAAGACGATCGCCGCCAACTCCAAATCATGAGTGGGATAGTTCTTCTCATGAACTTTGAGTTGCCTACCCCCAAAGCATATCACTCTCCCTTCTTGCATCAGGACAGCGCCTAATCCCGTGCCACATGCATCGGTGTACACGGTAAACAACTTCCCTCCATCGGGTAGTGCTAGAACTGGAGCTGTGGTGAGGGCTTTCTTGAGCCTTTGAAAAGCAAGCTCACACTCTAAGTCCCATGCAAAGTCTAAGATCTTCTTCGTTAACTTAGTAAGAGGGGCTGAAATCCTAGTGAAGTCCTTAATGAACTTCCTATAATATCCTGCCAGACCGAGAAAGCTCCTTACTTCAGTTGCATTCTTCGGAACTTTCCAGTCTTGTACCGCCACCACTTTAGCGGGATCCACAGCTATGCCTTGCTTAGAAACTATATGCCCAAGGAACCGAACTTCCCTTCTCCAGAAATGGCATTTAGAGAACTTGGCTTTCAACTGATGAGCTCTAAGCGTATCCATAACCTCCTTGAGGTGTGTAGCATGCTCTTCCTCGTCCTTAGAGAAGATCAGAATATAATCCACGAAGACAACCACAAACTTGTTAAGGAACTCCCTGAACACCCTACTCATCAAATCAACAAAGTATGCGGGTGCATTAGTCAAACCGAACGGCATGACTAGCCATTCAAAGAATCCATCTGGAGTCCTAAACGCAGTCTTATCAATACTATCCTCAGCCACTCTAAGATGATGGAATACGGTGGCTAGATCGAGCTGAGAGAAAACAGAAGCCCCAACAAGCTGGTCAAAGAGATCATCAATCCTCGGTAACGGGTGTCTATTCTTCTTTGTCAGCTTGTTCAACTCACGATAATCAACACATAGACGAAGCGAACCAACCGCCTTAGTAGCGAATACCACCAGAGCACCCCATTCTGAAATACTTCTCCTAATGAAATTTTTCTCAAGCAACTCCTTGATTTGCTTGCTAAGCTCTCTTCTTTCTCGCGGGGCCATGTGCCTAACAGGAAATGAAACTGGCTTGGCATTATCAACCAGATAAATACGGAAGTCTATCTCGCGTTTAGGGGGTAACCCCTTCACCTCATCCAAAACATCAGAATATTCCCGGACCACCCTAACAGATTGAAGATCATCGATAGATGAGTCAAGAGATTCAAGATAACATAACATGACGGGATCCAGAGGGTTACAAGAAATTTCTAGGGTATTACCGAGGCGAGTCATGAGCCTTACCACCCTATGCTCACAATCAAGAATGGCTCCATAACTGGACAACCAATCCATGCCCAAAATCAACCCGTATCCCATGAACCCGAGAATATAAGCATTACATGTGAATTCTACGGTCAAGATAGAAATCCTCAAATCCATACAAATCATAGATAGATGGGCGGAACCCCCAATTGGATTTGAAACACTAACGGGATCCTCAACTAGACTAGTACTTAGGTGCAAACTTTCAACAATGTCAGAAGAGATAAAGGTATGCGATGCGCCAGAATCAAATAAAGTTCGAACAGGAAAACCAGAAATATAAACAAGACTTTCTACATAAATACTACCTCGGTCCAGAACTGGAGCAGTGTTGAGAGCATGCATCTGCCCTCCCGAAGATCCTGCTCGCTGAGCCTGTCCTTGCCCCTGTCCTTGCTTCTTTGGGCAATCCTTACTGAAGTGTCCAGTCTCTCCGCAATGAAAGCATTCTCCCAACTTCCTCTTCTTCTTCCTACAATCTTTGGCTATGTGTCCAACAATCCCACAGAAGTTGCACTTTCTTGGGTCCTTTTCCTTGTTGTTGTTGGCCTTGTTACCCTTGTTGTTCTTGTTGTTCTGGTTGCTCTGATTTCCTCCCCACTTAGTGTCCGTCTTCTTGGTTTGAGTCTCATTAGGCTTGGCTTCTTTCTTGCCATCCTTATCATCTCCCTGGAGCAATGCCATATATACTAGGCTCTCAAAAGTGGCCCCCATGGGTATATGAGACATGGCTAAACCTTGTAGTGGCTCATTCAATCCTCGTGCAAAGCGTAGAGCCTTCTTCTGGGGTGTATTAACCATGTCCAAACCGAATCGAGCAAGCTGGTTAAACTTATTCACATACTCCCTTACTGTCATGTCCCCTTGCTTCAAAGATATAAACTTCTCCATTTGAAGATTCTCCTCAGCAGATGATAGAAACTTAAGCCCAAACCTCGTCCTAAAGTCGGCCCAAGTCTCTATAGGCCTAGTAGCATTGGTGATCTCCCACCAATAAGCAGCTTCCTCTTTCAATAGCCATACTACCAACAGAACTTTTCTATGGTCTTCCATATCAAAGATGGCAAAGAGGTCTTCAGTCTCTTTTAACCAATTTCTTGCTTCAACAAAAGTCTCCGTCCTAATAAAATTCTTGCCACCCATCACCTTAAAGTCCTTGCAAATCTTTGCGAAATCCGCTTGTGGGCGCTGAGGAGTAGGAGGAGGAGGAGGAACCTCAGTTATGGTGGGAGTGGTTGCTGGGCCCGCATCATTGGCCCTAGCTTCCAAGTACCTTCGGAACCATCCGGGAATGGTTACTCCCTCGGGAAGGTTAAGATCGGCCATGCTGAAAAAGGAAAAGATAGATTTAGAACGAGGAAACAAAGGATAGTGCTAATGGCTTTTGGGGAATAGCCTTTTAAAATAAACTAGACTTTTCTTGGAAAATACTTAATTGGTTTTGAAAATAGTTTTTGAAAAGGTAAGTTTTAAAAACCTTTTGCTCAAATCTTGTAAACCTTATGCTCCGATACCAAATGTAACAGCCCACCTCCGCCAGGGTCACTCTTGCAAGTACACTGGCTTTGGAGGGGTGTTGGACAAGGTAAACATGCATAAAGATATCACAAGACAGAACATATAAGTAAAACAGAGTAAGTAAAGCAGCGGAGAAAACTACTATTTCAAAACCATAGTCAAGATACATCAAAGTACTAAGTCATTATTTTCCAACTACTACAAGTCTAGAAACATAAACTGAAAACTGGAAATAACATAAAGTAAACTATCCCCAAAGTAGACGTGGTAAAGCCATAGCGAGCTCAAGTCCAAACCGTACATGAGCTATCCAGTAAGCAAGCTAAAGATCCAAGCTAGGTGCTAGTATTCCCACCCTGAGAACCTGAGGGGGAAACGGAAGAAAAGAGGCGAAAGAAAATGGGTCAGTCAAAAAGACTGGTAAGTCCTACCTACTATTAGTATAGAAACTAGTAAAGTTAACTGGACAGGTAAAACAAAGATGAAACATAGGATGATAACTGGCATGGTGAAAAGTTAACAAGATAGATCAAGTGTGGCATCGCATATACAAGGTTAAGTTTTGCACCAATAGTACTAGTAATCCAATCCATGTCAAGTATAAACAAGAAATGATCCCTTGGCCCAGGTTTGGCCCAACATCATGAGATGACCTAAATCAAGGTCCAACTACACGGTCTAGTCGATAGGCTCCCTATAAGCCTAACCCGTCAAGTGTCAGTGTCATACGGCCCAATCACGGAATGTAGTCAAACTGTGCTAGGTCCACCCTAGGGTGTATCAAGTCCTAGGGTGCCAACCACTGACACGAATCAAGCATGCACAGTCTAAACCTCCTGGTGCCCGTGTCTGCTTTTTCAACTCAGGACTATGTGCACGACCATAGTCCGCCTGAACCTACACCAGCGCACCAACTCAGTCGTCGTCCTGGTCGCTTACAATCAGCCCAGTAATCGTGCCCCACCCTAGCCTAGTCCCTAGGGTATCATTGATACATCCAAGAGGGTTACTGCTGAAAAGGACCGCGTAACTAGGGTTTTCTAATGGGTTAAGTGTGGTTAACCCTATCCCATCATGTATCAAGTTGGTTAAGTGTACCCAAGGTTCATGACTTAACCCTATCAACCCATCGTGTTTAATTGGTTAAGTATTCAAGTGGTCCATGACTTAACCCTATCATGTGGCATTAATTAATTTAATGCACCCAACCTCTCACATTAGACCTTGTTGTGGTTACTAGTTAAGCCGGGCGGGTCCGGGTAGCTTTACACCACAACTTAGTCTAACCTCGGGTTTTAAGCGCGACATGACCAACTACTCACATTGGGTCCTATTGTTTGTAACTACTAGTTAGGCCGGTCGGTTCCGGGTAGATTTATGCTACAAACATCATATGCAAGTTAACATAAAGGTTATGAGAGTTTCCATGTTGCATTATGCAACATTCCCAAACAAAGCTCATAGCTTTCAATCCACAAAGTCAAGGTGATAGTTTTACAAACATACATAGAACAAATCTATGCATAACATGATAGATTCAAAGCACAAATCATACTTAGGCCCAAAACTCAAACTTGCAATAT
The DNA here is from genome assembly GCA_030737875.1 of Allium sativum. Classification (NCBI taxonomy): domain Eukaryota; kingdom Viridiplantae; phylum Streptophyta; class Magnoliopsida; order Asparagales; family Amaryllidaceae; genus Allium; species Allium sativum. Next base: position 837,825,783 of record CM060924.1, read on the forward strand.
GTCATATTTAACTTCATAGTTTAAATCTAAGAGTAGAATAGGGCTTACAATTCGTGGCTAAGCGATTTAGAATAATATATAATAAGATTGAGACGAAGCCACTAGCAAATCCGCAAAGAATAATATGCTCCACTCTAAGCCTTGAGAAATAGCTTTTATGACGAAGAAAGATGGCTCTTTGAACTAAGAAAGATAGCTTCTTGGACTTAGATTTGATTTGGAACACTCATGCTCTCATGATGAAGGTAGAGGCCATGATTAGAGAGTATTCTGGCAGGACTTAGTTGTAGGATTAGTTTGTGTGAGTTTAGGGTAGGCTTAGGGGTCTTTTTATAGAGTTTAGGATTAGTTTTAGCCATAGGATTAACCCTAAATCAAATCTGAGCCATCAAATCACGTCAGAAACCGACAAACAGGGCCAGAAAACACAAGCAGGTGCACCAGGCCAAAATGGCCCGACTGGGGAGGTCGACCCCCAGGTCGACTCTAGAGTCGACCTGGCCTGGGGCAGGTCGACCCCCAGGTCGACTCCCAGGTCGACCTGCCTGGCAGGTCGACCTGGTGGGTTGGGCGGGAACTTTTCCCGCCTACTCTGATTGTGCTGAAATTCAAATCTGTTTCCGAAATTTGAATTTTCTGAAACTTCATCAGGCCATAATTGGTTCATACGGACTCCGATTTACAAAATTTCGAACTCTATTTCACGTATTTTTCCGAGACGAACGCAATGGCAAAGCCCGTTTCCCTTGATTCTGATTTTAACATTTAATTATGCCTTGGTTTACGTTATAACATGTTATTCAAAAATACAGGTTGTTACATAATCTGTATAAAGATGATAACGTTATCCCAATCCGTGTAATTGCGGTTGCCTTTAGGTGTACATCTATTATTTATTACCTAGATCTAATCTAGTGTTTTCTTATTGAGCGCTTCCTAGATTCAACTAGGGTTTATGTTACTTATCTAATACTTCTCGGATTCAGGATTTATGCCACCAAGGTCCAACTAGGGATTACGCTACCTGTCGAACGATGCCCCCAGTCTAGGACACACAACCTAGAGTGGTATATGTTCCTAGACTTTCCCCATGTATGTTTAGCTGAATCGTTTATCGCTGTCTAGATGCACATGTCCTGAAATGTGCGACCCGAGTCCCGTGGCAGGGCTATTCTAGAAATACGGAACTCGGTCGGGAGGTTTCAGCTGCTGATGCAGATTCTAACATCTGTTTATTCAGTGGCTATGGTCCCACCCAACCCCTCCCTCAACTAATGAAAGGCAATCCAAGAAAATCAAGCACGAGAACTATACTCCTACCACCTATGCCCCACTTTCCTATTGGCCAGCCTCACCCATAACTAGATAGCAAGTATATGGTCTATTGGGAGTTCTCTGACTTTCCGCATGCGTATCTCGACTGACTCAAGATGGTAGGTAGACGACGGGTCGCTATCACAGGGCCATTTGTCCCGCCGAATCACGCTGGTCCATCCTAGTCTTTAGGTTGCCTTATATTACAACCAAGGCATACCCTTGGTTCTTCTAACGCAGACCTTAACCTCTGTGAGCCCAGGCGGATCATCTGCATTCTCACAGACAGATACCAAGGGTACCCTCACGTCCCCCCGAAGCCTCGGGCTTCGTAACCCAATTCGTTAGAGCCTTCTTTAAGATTAGATGGACGTTCGCTCCTCCTCGTGTTATACTAAGAATTACTACTTAGTTTTCCTAACTAAGGTTTACCACTTGGTTTCCTGAATCGTTGTTTTCTTAACTAAGGTTTACTACTTAGCTCTCTTTCTTGTCAAGTTGGATTGGTTAAGTGTCGTTAGTCAATTCAAGTTAGCTTAACCCATTCCTTTGTCATATTAAACTGGCTAAGTGTTATCAGTAGTTCGTGTTGACTTAACCCTATCACAAACCAAGTTATATTGGTTAAGTATTTCTTATTACTTAACCCTACCCCTTCACCTTGTATTGGCTAAGTGTTCCCTTTTACTTAATCGAGCCCATTCTGTTTAGCTAACATGCTAAAGCGGTTAAGTGTTCTCTTAGTTAACTTAACCCTAACATCTGTTTAATTCACATGTTCTAATGGTTAAGTATTGTCCCTCCCTGTTTCAACTTAACCCTGATCAATTTATCACACTAAGATGGTTAAGTGTTCTAAGTATACTTAACCCTACCCTCTAGTCCAGCTAACATATTAAATTGGCTAAGTGTATTTACTTAACCTTACCCACTTATCTAGCTAATGTGTTATAATGGTTAAGTGTTCTAAGCTTACGTAACCCCACCCACTTATCTAATTATTAGCTTATAACGGTTAAGTGTCCTGAATTTACTTAACCTCACCCTCTAGTCTAGTTAATATGTTAAATTGGTTAAGTGTATTAACTTTAATTAACCTCACCTTCTAGTCTAGTTAACATGTTGAGTTGTTTAAGTGTTTTAGTTAACTTAACCCTACCAATCCTAACTTAGCTTCAATTGTCTTATTAAAGCACCAACCACTCACATTAGACAGGTATTGTTGTGGCTGCCTGTATGTCGGTCGGTTCCGGGCAGTCTTACGCCACAACTCAGTCTGACCTCGGGTCTTTATTGGGCTCAATGCCTTAACCTCTCACATTGGATAGGTGTTGTTGTGATTACTGGACAGTCGGGCAGGTCCGGGCAGGTTTACATCACAACTCAATCCAACCTCGGGTTAAGCATATTCGTACTGTCTAAATTTACATTTTAATTTATGTAAATTATCCAGAATTCATGTCATTGCCCAAATTTATTTCTAATCAAGTTCATTAATTTAGGTATATAATTTATACCGTTTCATGCCATAAATCACCTATGTGATTTTTAACCAATTTACATCAAGTTTCCTATAATTACCAATTTTACCCAACGTTACCCCATCTAAATATTGGGCTAACAATCTTAGCCTAATTTTCCGTCCGCATGATTTTGACATATAATATTAGGCTAAAAACTTAGCCTAATTTAGCATACACAAAATTGGTATAAAAATAATTCATTAACATAAACATGTCATAGGTGTAAACTTGGCATTCTCGACATAGTCAATATGAACATCATAGGTGTGAACTTGCAAAATAATCGACATGAATATCATAAAATTGCATAACATGCCACAAACTTGCATATAAATATTGGGCCTAGTTAAATAGGTGTCACATGAATCATATAGTTTTAGCCTAACATAAAGGTATAACATAGTATAACCTAATAGGTGTCATATGAATTTACTACAACATGGTATAACATGTTAATGTATAGGTCTAGGCATAACCTCAAACATAAAACTGGCATAAGACAAAACTATATGTATAACTTTGACAACCACTTAAGGGTGTGAACTTGCAACACATATGTATAAACATAGATATAACAATAAACTTTCATATGAATCCTAAACGGATCTTGACATGGATCCGATTATAAGTTCTCACTTGCATAAAAACATGTGAATATAGATCTATTCTAGTCATGTAGGCACAATTGGTTTAAACATATATACATTGAACATGAATGATATAAATATTTGTGTAAATCAAACTTGCAACCTATAACTTGCATAAGCATATATTTAGATCTAACTGTATACATACAATTCGCATAAGGTGTTGATTGTTTGATTCGCAATACATAAAAGATTCAATCACCACAATCATTCAAATTATCAAAAATAACAAATATAAAACAACAACGTTAATACTGATATAATTCCATATTACAATTTACAACAAATCATGTCTTAATCGCATTCCCAACTGAAGAGCCACTATACTTACAATGCAAGACGGTCTTGTTTTTCTGAGATCTGAGATTCTGAAATTGAGATGCGTTCCTTTGGGAAGACATTGTTGTATTGATTTTATTAGTAGCTTTAATCTCAAATTTGAATTAGCTTGAGTTGATTCGTTGTTCGTCACTTTTCAAGATGAGGCTCTCCTTAGTTTTCTTCCGACAGCTTGGCGGCTCAAGTTCTTATTTTTGTGCGAATTTTAGTTGGAGACCTAGGGTGTTTTTATAGAGTTTCAAGTTGATTTGAGCCATCAGATGAAGACAGAAGGAATCTAGGCCACACACGTCAAGAGGAGCCAATAAAATGCTGACACATCAGCCCTAATGACACACTAAGGCTCAGAAATTCGACCAGAACACAGACCAGGCCAGTCAGACCTGGCCAGGTCGATAGGAGGGGTCGAACCTAATGTCGACCCTATGGTCGACCTGGGTCCACCAGGCCGACCCCCAGGTCGACCCTATGGTCGACCCCCAGGTCGACCCTATGGTCGACCTGGGCCCTGGGCAGGAATTTTCCTGCCCAGCCCGGGTCTGGTCCTATTTTTGAATTTTGAATCCGATTTTTGAGCTGTTTGAATTTCAAATAAATTCTGAAACTTCTGGAGGTCATATCTCCTTCGTACGGAGTCCGATTTACGCAAACTCGGACTCTATATCAAGCAGAATTTCGAGACGAACGCAATGGCGTAACCCGTTTCCCTTAATTCCCCACATTTAGAATTAACTATACTTTAATTTGTGAAACTTAGTGTTATAGAATTACGGGGTGTTACATTCTCCCCTTCTTAAAAGGATTTCATCCCCGAAATCTTCAAGTTAGGAAGAATGTGTCCTACCATCCAATCAGCCATCTACTCAACCATTCAATCACAGGCATTCATTGTCCTTAAAAAGATTTCTAAATGCTTTCATATTAATATGCATAGTGTGTGTATATGTCTTTATCTAATGCAAAATCAGGCGGTCTACTGATTCAGTTGACCTCCTTAATGCGAATTATGTCAGTGCCATGCGTCCAATCATGTATGCAAGCGTCCCTAGTTATGTAAATACTACATGTGTGCATAGCCATTCATTCATATGCAACATCCATATGATAACATATCAAGTTAAATCCGTTAAGCAAACACATATATGCGAATGCAATATGAAAGTGACTAAGTCATTCTAGCGCATATGGTGTGTATATGCATCCACGAGCTACCACTTGCAACCATCAATCATAACATGTTTCAAATACACATTTACATCCATTGGCTTCTACCTAAGCATCAACGATACGTCCTAGAGGATATACCTTAAAAGCTAGAAACAAGTAGGCATAAAACTCCTAGAGAAAGGATATACCCTTAAGATAAAGGGTATGATGCACGTATCTAGTCTTCAATCTTCTAAGTCGCATCTTCTTGAGCTTCACTGTACCGTACCTTATCTAGTTAATCATCACGATTGTGAAGCTTCTTGACCTCCATTTCTAAAACTGTCATTGATCGGATAGCTGGCTTTTCATTATCAACTGGATTTATGAGGAAGTCTATCTCGCGTTTTAGGGGTAAACCCCTAACCTAATCAAAACATCTGCGTACTCATGGACTATTCTAACGGATTGCAAATCGTCGATAAATGGCCTAACTGATCCCTTTTAGGATCACGAAATCTCGAGGGTATTTCCAAGGCAAGTCACAAAGTCTAACTTTTAGAATTACTAGCCAACCAACCCATGCCTAGGATCAACTCATAGTCCATGGAACCAAAACATTACGCTTAAACTCAACACTTAATGTGGTCGTTCTCAAATCCCTACAACCCAAAGGTAAATGGGCCGAACCACCAATTTGGATCTGAGACTAATTGGCATCTTCTACTATACAAGTACCTAGGTGCAGAGACTCAACTATGGAAGCAGGTATAAACGATTGCGAAGCGCTAAGATCAAAAGAGTACTAACAGGTTGATCAAATGAAAAGCTAAACTTTTCCATTGGAGAATTTTACAATCTCTCTCCCAGGTATTCTGGTGGTGAAAGCACGCACTCGTCCTCCTGAAAATCCTTTCCCTCGTCCTTGCCCTTGTCCTTAATTATATGCCCTATTATACCACAGAAAAGTTACTTCCTCTTGTCTTAGGTTTTATAATTCCCCCTCCTTCGTGAGCGAAGTCCATATCCATGAATTCCTCATCCTTGGGTTGTGCCCCTTAGCCAAACTCCTCATCCTCTTCCTTGTGTAATCATGTTGACAAATCTCTCGAAAGCTGCCTCCATCGTATAGAAAACCCTACAAAGCTTGAAAAAAAACTAGCCGCAGGTGAAACTATTACGGATATAGATGGAAGTTGGGCATTTGGGCGGCCCTTCAATGTGGTTACCTCCCAAAAAGCCAGGAGCCCCAGAGACTCAAGAAAGAAGGAAACAAGGACTCAAACAGAGAATCAAAAGATAGTGCATATGGCTTTGGGGAATATGCCTTTAAAACAAATCTTTTCTTTTGAAAATGCTTCTTTTAAACCCGTTTTGAAAATAATTTTTCAAGTCTTTTATCTGATCCCGTAATCTTCAGCTCTGATACCATGTGTAACACCCCACATCCGTTAGTGTCACTCACAAAAGGAATGCACTAAGTTCTGTGGAGCATTATAGGTAAAAGATGCAGATAAATTATAAGACAGACAAATTTAAAACAACGGAAAATAAAACTTTACTTTATTGATAAAATATTTTGTACAACAATTGTTTTCCAATACCAGAGTATCTGTCTTACATAAAATAAAGAAGCATAAAATAACATTTATATTCCCCAATGTAGCATAAGCCGGCCATAAGAACGGAAAAGAGAATCTGAAGCGATATATCCAAGAGTATTCAAGCTTGGAAAGAGTAACAGTCCATACTAAGCAGAGCTATTCCCTCCCTGACTACCTAGGGTGAAACGGAAGAAAAGAAGACGAAAGATAAACAGAGTCAGATATAAAGCCTGAGTAAGTCTAGTGGCTTTTAGCATGCGAACAGGATAAATTTCATGACAGGAGTAAATTGGAAAATGGGAAAGTACCAGAATAACAGACTAATATAAACCAAAGCAAGACAGTTTAAACCGAATATACTATCACACCCCATTTCATATCTCTGCACCACCTAACTAGTATCCCAACTAGTAATCTGTATAAAGATGATAATGTGATCCCAATCCCTGTAATTGCTATTGCCTTTAGGTGTACATCTATTATTTACTACCTAGATCTAATCTAGGGTTTTCTTATCAAGCGCTTCCTAGATTCAAATAGGGTTTAAGCAACTTATCTAATACTTCTCGGATTTAGGATTTATGCCACCTAGGTCCAACTAGGGATTATGCTACCTGTCGAATGATGCCCCTAGTCTAGGACACACTACCTAGAGTGGTATATGTTCCTAGACTTTCCCCACGTATGTTTAGCTGAATCGTTTATTGCTGTCTAGATGCACATGTTCTGAAATGTGCGACCTGAGTCCCATTGCAGGGCTATTCTAGAAACACGGAACTCGGTCGGGAGCTTTCAGATATCTACCGATGCAGATGCTAAGGTCTGTTTTTCCAGTGGCTATGGTCCCACCTGACCCCTCCCTCAACTAATGAAAGGCAATCCAAGAAAATCAAGCATGAGAACTATACTCCTGCCACCTATGCCCCACTTTCCTATTGGCCAGCCTTACCCATAACTAGATAGCAAGTATATGGTCTGTTGGGAGTTCTCTGCCTTTCCGCATGCGTATCTCGACTGACTCAAGATGGTAGGTAGACGATGGGTCGCTATCACAGGGCCATTTGTCCCGCGGAATCACGTAGGTCCATCCTAGTCTTTAGGTTGCCATATATTGCAACCAAGGCATACCCTTGGTTCTTCTAACGCAGACCTTAACCTCTGTGAGCCCAGGCGAATCATCTACATTCTCACAGAGGGATACCAAGGGTACCCTCACGTCCCCCCGAAGCCTCGGGCTTCGTAACCGAGCCTTCTTTAAGATCAGATGGACGTTCGCTCCTCCTCGTGTTATACTAAGAATTACTACTTAGTTTTCCTAACTAAGGTTTACCACTTAGTTTCCTGAATCGTTGTTTTCTTAACTAAGGTTTACTGCTTAGCCCTCTTTCTCGTCAAGTTGGATTGGTTAAGTGTCATTAGTCAATTCAAGTTAGCTTAACCCATTCCTTTGTTATATTAAACTGGCTAAGTTTTATCAGTAGTTCATGTTGACTTAACCCTATCACAAACCAAGTTATATTGGTGAAGTATTTCTTATTACATAACCCTACCCCTTCACCTTGTATTGGCTAAGTGTTCCCTTTTACCTAATCCTGCCCTTTCTGTTTAGCTAACATGCTAAAGCGGTTAAGTGTTCTCTTAGTTAACTTAACCCTAACATCTTTTAATTCACATGTTCTAATGGTTAAGTATTGTCCCTCCCTGTTTCAACTTAACCCTGTTCAATTTATCACACTATGATGGTTAAGTGTCCCAAGTTTACTTAACCCTACCCTCTAGTCCAGCTAACATATTAAATTGGCTAAGTGTATTTACTTAACTTTACCCACTTATCTAGCTAACGTGTTATAATGGTTAAGTATTCTAAACTTACTTAACCCCACCCACTTATCTAATTATCAGGTTATAACGGTTAAGTGTCCTGAATTTACTTAACCTCACCCTCTAGTCTAGTTAAGATGTTAAATTGATTAAGTGTATTAACTTTACTTAACCTCACCTTTTAGTCTAGTTAACATGTTGAGTTGGTTAAGTGTTTTAGTTAACTTAACCCTACCAATCCTAACTTAGCTTTAATTGTCTTATTAAAGCACCAACCACTCACATTAGACAGGTATTTTTGTGGCTGCCTGTATGCCGGTCGGTTCCAGGCAGTCTTACGCCATAACTCAGTCTAACATCGGGTCTTTATTGGGCTCAATGCCTTAACCTCTCACATTGGATAGGTGTTGTTGTGATTACTGGACAGCCGGGCGGGTCCGGACAGGTTTACATCACAACTCAATCCAACCTCCGGTTTAGCATATTCGTATTGTCTAAATTTACATTTTATTTTATGTAAATTATCCAGAATTCATGTCATTGCCCAAATTTATTTCTAATCAAGTTCATTAATTTAGGTATATAATTTATACGTTTTCATGCCATAAATCACCTATGTGATTTTTAACCAATTTACGTCAAGTTTCCTATAATTACCAATTTTACCCAACGTTACCCCGTCTAAATATTAGGCTAACAATCTTAGCCTAATTTTCCGTCCGCTTGATTTTGACATATAATATTAGGCTAAAAACGTATCCTAATTTAGCATACACAAAATTGGCATAAAAATAAGTGAATATTAGGCTCACGTCCCTATTTTGAAACTTAATTAGGCTCACATCCGGTCATAAACTTAATATAAATTAGGTCCCTGTTTTCAAAACTTATAAAATAATAATTAAAAAAATAAAAAAAATTCGTAAATTAGTAATAAAATAAATTATGCATTATACAAAAAATTCAGTTCAAAAAACAACAAAAATAATGTCAGAAAGAAGAAAACAGCAAAAAAACAGAAAAAACTGCAGTTAAATGCATAATATTATGCACCTTTTTGATTTTATTGCATGCATATATGCAATTAACTGCAGTTCTTCCAGCGGATAGATTTAACTTAATATTTCAGTTCATTTTTATTTGCATCCATATGTGCAAATTTCTCAAAAAAATGCACATATGTGTGCAACATTTTTATAGGATAAAAGTAGGGACCTAATTTATATATAAAAAAAAGATTTGAAAAATTTAAACCCGCCCCTTATTTTATTACTTCCGCCTTTTTTTATTTTTTTTAAAAAAAAGTACGTTCCTTCAAAAAAAATTCTAAAATTTGGAAATAATTTCAGGATTCTACGGAAATAAAAAAAAATAGTTGCATACATTTATGCAATTATTACTGATAATTGCATATATGTATGCAACTTTTCCGTAAGTTGTGTTCGGTTTGAAAATTTGAAACTAAACCTGCACAAATGTGTGCAAATATTGGGTATATTTGCACACATGTAAGCATGTTTTTGTATGAATAAAAATCAACGAAGATGTATGTAGGGAAAAATATGCACGGATGTATGCAGGAAAATGATATATGTGCATACTATTATGCATTTAACTGGAAATTTCGTTTTTTTTTCTTCTATTTTTTTGATTTTTGACGCGTTCTTTGATGGTTTTTTGTTCTGAATTTTTTAGTGTTTACATATTTTATTTAAATACGAATTTACGTGATTTTTTTTATATTTTTTTTGTGACTTTTCAAAAAATAGGGACCTAATTTACAATACGTTTATGACTGGTTTTTTTTTTATATTTTGAAACTTAATAGGGACCTCTAAAAAACGCACCCTAAAAATAATTCATTAACATAAACATGTCATAGGTGTAAACTTGGCATTCTCGACATAGTCAATATAAACATCATAGGTGTGAACTTGCAAAATAATCGACATGAATATCATAACATTGCATAACATGCCACAAACTTGCATATAAATATTAGGCCTAATTAAATAGGTGTCACATGAATCATATAGTTTTAGCCTAACATAAAGGTATAACATAGTATAACCTAATAGGTGTCATATGAATCCACTACAACATGGTATAACATGTTAATGTATAGGTCTAGGCATAACCTCAAACATAAAACTGGCGTAAGACAAAACTATATGTATAATTTTGACAACCACTTAAGGATGTGAACTTGCAACACATATGTATAAACATAGATCTAACAATAAACTTTCATATGAATCCTAAACGGATCTTGACATGGATCCAATTATAAGTTCTCACTTGCATAAAAACATGTGAATATAGATCTATTATAGTCATGTAGGCACAATTGGTTTAAACGTATATACATAGAGCCTACATGAATGATATAAATATTTGTGTAAATCTAACTTGCAACCTATAACTTGCATAAGCATATATTTCGATCTAATTGTATACATACAATTCGCATAAGGTGTTGATTGTTTGATTCACAATACATAAAAGATTTAATCACCACAATCATTCAAATTATAACAAATAACAAATATAAAACAACATCATTAATACTGATATAATTCAATATTACAATTTACAACAAATCATGTCTTAATCGCATTCCCATCTAACGAGCCACTATACTTACAACACAAGACGGTCTTGTTTTTCTGAGATCTGAGGTTCTGAAATTGAGATGTGTTCCTTTGGGTAGACATTGTTGTATTGATTTTATTAGTAGCTTTAATCTCAAATTTGAGTTAGCTTGAGTTGATTCGTTGTTCGTCTCTTTTCAAGCGGAGGCTCTCCTTAGTTTTCTTCCGACAGCATGGCGGCTCAAGTTCTTATTTTTGTGTGAATTTTAGTTGGAGACCTAGGGTGTTTTTATAGAGTTTCAAGTTGATTTGAGCCATCAGATGAAGACAGAAGGAATCTAGGCCATACACGTCAAGAGGAGCCAATCAAATGCCGACACATCAGCCCTAGTGACACGCTAAGGCTCAGAAATTCGACCAAAACAAAGACCAGGCCAGCCAAACCTGGCCAGGTCGATAGGGGGTCGACCCTATGGTCGACATGGGTCCACCAGGTCGACCCTATGGTCGACCTGGGCCCTAGGCAGGAATTTTCCTACCCATCCCAGGTCTGGTCCTATTTTTAAATTTTGAATCCGATTTTCAAGCTGTTTGAATTTCAAATAAATTCTGAAACTTCCGGAGGTCATATCTCCTTCGTACGGAGTCCGATTTACGCAAACTCGGACTCTATCTCAAGCAGAATTTCGAGACGAACGCAGTGGCATAACCCGTTTCCCTTAATTCCCACATTTAGATTTAACTATACTTTAATTAGTGAAACTTAGTGTTACAGAATTACGGGGTGTTACATCGATGGTTAGAAATTTTTGGTCGCCATTAAGGAGCTGATGCATCCGATAAAAGTACACTTGACCCGATACTTGTTTTGGATTATCAACTGCAAACAAAAAGAAAACGGATTAATGTGTTGACGTGAACATTCATAGTTGAGATTTAGAAAACCAATGCTTTACTTGATTTCGTCCATCTCCTGGCACATCCCGGCTATTGCCTTATATAAAACCATTCCTGCTTGGAATCGCCGGCCTTGCTGCTGAACGGTGCTGAAATTATTTTCCTTTTTGGGACTGATTCGAAGTAAGAGAAAGAAGGAGTTTCTCGAGTCCGATGCTTGAAGTTATAAAAGAAATGGACGTCGTCGAAAGTGAGCTCTGTACCTAAAATCTCGCGGTATGCTACATATAAGGTATATAGGTAAGCATAGGAGTTGGGATGTAGCTACATGGGGGCAATCTACATCTATCTTAGAAAGTTGACCACAAAAGGCGAAAAAGGTGGAATAGCCCCGACCATGCACATCAGTCGTGTAATTGCCATAAATCCTTCTAGGGGATTGTGAGGACGGTCGATTTTCGATGGCACCAGGGTATCCCTTTTTAGTATCCTGTGCTTTAGACATATGCAGACAATCCTATCATCGTCGATCGTTGATTCAACAGAGTCTGTAGGTGATTCCAAGATAATGGCAGACTCAAATTCGTTAGGAGCTCGGTAATCTCCAATCCCCTTTCCTCCTCGTAGCCCAGAGAAACTTCGCTATCCGAAGGTGTTTCGTTGTTTTGCGTTCCTATTTCATAATCTAGGCCCTCATAGTCCCATTCAAGGTCTGAAGAAGAAGATATGTCATCAATGGTAACTCTCTCAGAAGTTTCCACAACTTCCATCTTCTTTGCCAATCTAGATGAACGTCTTTCGGCCATGATCACTAGACTATCGAAGAAACAATAGCAAGAATTAGAGTAAAGTTGCCCGTGTCCCCCATGTGTGTACGTGAACTAAAGTGTGTGCTACGTGTAACAAAAGTGCAGAGCGAATACATGAAAGCATAATGTAAAGGTCCAAGGAAGCAGTAATGTTCAGAACAATTATTGATATGTGTCATGTTCAAAAGGCGCTATCCTAACTGTCCATTAATTTGAAGATTATATTAAGAATTGGTTTAACAAGCTAAGCAAGGTCTTATGTGCAATCTTGGGCTATTTTTCGGTTCGGTTCGGATACACGCACGAGGGTCGGATCGGGGAGAAAGCCTTGCGCTAGCCTGGGATGAAAGTTGATGCCCAATGACCAAAGTCAGATCGGTTCGGAGGTGAGTACTTGGACGGTCTGGATCGGATTGAACAGACATGCTTCTCCCCTTCTTTGTTTCACATTCCGATCCGGTCCGGTCAAGTAAGTCTTGTTCTTCTCTTGGCTTGCAAGACCGACCCGAACCGGTCAGTTGAACCCCATTTTCGTCTCTGCCTTGTCATCCGAACCGATCCCCTGCCCTTCACCTCTACCTTTTTCCTCGTCTCTGTCTTGTCACCCGAACCGGTCCCCTGCACTTCTCCTCTCCTTTTATCCTCCTCTTTGGGGTCAAGCTCGATCCAATGTTGAAAGTCCCAACTGAAATCGAATACTGATGCATTTAAACGCTCAACGAAGAATCTTAACCCCCTCCACCATCGCCTCGAGAGAGATTTAACGCCATTAACGACGATGGCGGAGTGGAGGAGGTCATGGCGACGAAATCCATTGAATACCTCGTTGGAATCGTTCAAGGAAACCGTGAATCTAAGCTAAAAGCAATTATAAAGATAAGATTCAAGATTATAAAACTACCTATGTGTTGGATTTGGGGATTAAAACGAGAGAGTTTCAGAGTTTTTGAAATTCTAGGGTTTTGATGCAAATTTCGTTGGAAGAGGATAATAAAAGAGGAAGAGGAAGAAGGAGACGGAGGGGGTACTTATATGAAATCGTTGTGACCACTCATATTCCCAGTTTCCCCCAACCCGTTCGGACTGGGAGTCAAGCCCATAACGGACCTATGGCCTGTTGATCCATGGTGAAGTGATACCGGTGTGTCTGTTCGGATGTGCCACTGGAGGAAATCCATTCGGATCGGAATCCGCTAATTGGACATGCGGTGTGAATTTAAAAAAAAAGTTCACCTGGAAGAATCAATAGACATCAAAAGGAGCTCTCGAAGTCGTTTGAAAATGTAGTAAGTGACTCATATGGATTGTGGATATATGTATGCAGCGAAAGCCACGACTTTATGAAGTGACACAACAATACAAGTAAATGGAGGCGATCATTCAATGATTCTAGTTCAAAGGATGTTTTGTAAATTGCTTCGAAGCACACTTTATCTTAAATAAGAGTGTACTTCGAGGGGGCAAAATGTTAGTCTACTTTGTGAACTAGGATACACAAAGAGCAAATAGTGAGAAAATCACCAATCGGTTCGGATCGGAGGAAACTAGCACAGGAAGAGAGTAGAAATCAGAGACGCAGAGGTCACATCGAATCGGATCGGTAATATGTCAGCAATACCAAAGGATAGCAAGTGGCCTTATCGGTTCGGAACGGAAGAGCACGTCAGCGACATCAGACAAAGAGTGGACTCATCGGTTCGGAATGGAAGAGCACGTCAGCGACATCAGACAAAGAGTGAACTCATCTGTTCGGATTGAAAGAATATGGCAGCGACATCATACACCAACTGGCCTCATCGGATCGGATCGGAGGAGTACGCAAGCAACATCAAGGGATAGCAAGCTGCCTCACCGGATCGGATCGGAGGCCCCGATCCGAACCCCTTTTTCCCTTTGAATCTGTAGCCGTTGCTGCGCATATCTCCTAAAGACTCGGACTAGGCCTGACCATTTCTCTCACGATCTCCTACTAATCCAATGCGCTATCATCATCTGGGAGCCTCCGAACCCGACTCTCATGGGATGGGTGCCACGCAATTCCGAACCGGAGCTACTTCGAAGAGATTTTTCACCTATAAATACACCATCTAGAGTCATTTGAAAGTATCTTTTGGCAAATTCTCAGTCCATACTTACTCCATAGCCGAATTCTACAATCATATTCAGATCAAAATCATTTCTTAAAGTTCATTTTTGAGAGATTTGAGTGATTTTATGCATTGTAATTGTGAAGTTGAGTGAGAATCATCGTGTATTTGTATTCAAATCATCAATTAAAAGAAAACAAAGTGGACGTAGGCTCGTTAACGCCAAACCACTACAAATTGCGTGTTCATTATTGCTTTTTGATTCTATTTCATTAAATTCATACCTAATTTGGGTGTTAGAGCCAATTTTTGGTCTAACATATATATATATATATATATATATATATATATATATATAGGAAGCGACTATTGAGATACAAAATTACACAAAAATTTATGTACATAAAATCTAGACCATATGATTTGTTTGTCTTTATGTGTGAGGTGTAATTCAAGGGAAGATCTAATGGTTTAGATTTTATGTGTTTAATTTTGTGTTCATTTAGACTTTCCCATATATATATATATATATATTATGCTTTCAAATAAATATTCATCTCTTTTTATAGAATCTGCATATACATATTTAGTGTAATTCGGTATAGACATCATGACTACGTACCATGCAAAAAAGTGTATTGTCACTTTGGATACAAGGGTTCCATATGTTTGTAGGCATCATTTTAGCTGGAAGAAGATTAATTTACTAGTCAATTGGCGGACTAAAGAGGACAAGGCTTGGTGTGGTTTGAGTTGGTGAGGCCGTGATGTCGTTTACTAAGGAAAATAATTAGTTAGCTTCTAGTTATTGTTTATGTGTATTGTTTGGAAAGGTTTATCATCTGCCTAAGCAGTATTTTTTAATGTTACATTTTTCAAGATTCAGCACGGTGGAATATATATAAGTGTTCCCTTACAAGGAATATGGTGGATTGTAGGCCATATTTTTGCATGTAGATGAGCAAATTCAATGAAACATCATTCAAGTGCAAACAATTCAACAACTCCGTGATGGAGAGAGAACTCTTGATAGCAGAAATCGACCTACAACCAAACTAGAAACTAACAGTGAACACAACCCGCCTTGAAAGCCCAACTCCGGCACCTCTGACCTAGAACCAAATGTGTAACAAAGAACGTATCAGTCAATCGAAAGAATCGATCGAAACACTAAAAAAATACCCAAACGTCATATTTGGAGGCGATATGAACTGGAACGACAAACAGGATGGTGATTTACCTTTGATGAGCAGACGGATCGTTGCATATAATGAGCTTAAAAACGGCGAAAATGGATGGACATACGACATTGTTTCGACAAAATGTTGACGGGAGGCCAGAAGTTTCAGACAAGGTTGAACAGTTTCATTTGTTTCTTAAAGGATTTTAGGTTGTAGGGATCGAGATGATAGGGAAGGATGTTGTACCTGGAACTTCTTATGTCAAGGAGAAGAAGGTAAAGAATGGGGTTAAGAAGCTTGAATTGCCTGTCTTGCCTAGTGATCATTATGGTCAGCTTTTGAATGTCCAATCTGTTTGACCATCTTCGTTTTGAATCATGTTTTGTGAGGTGATTTCTTTTGGATTAACTATGTCATTTTGGATGGGGTATGTATGGAGTTATGACTTGTTCTAAATGAAAAAAAAAATTATGTTTTTCTAATGGATTTGACTTTTTGTGTATATGATAGTGCTAAATCCTGTTCTTTTCATGCATGTATAATGGGTTCGTTGTCTCTTAGTTATGTATTGCTTGATTTTGCTATTGTACCCATTTTACTGTTAGCTGATAAAGTTATCCAATGCGAGAACATTTGTGACACCCCACGTCCATTAATGTCACTCTTTATCAGAAAGCATTAAGTTTTGTGAGTGTTATAGGTAAACAGAAACAGAAACATTACAAGACAAGTATAAAATAACAGCGGAATTAAAATTTTATTCAATAGAAAAGCTTCTTTGTTCAAACCCAATTACATAATAAGTCTAGAATGCTAAAAACATAAAACTTATGACTTATACAAAAATCATCATCAAAGTACGATCATACATAAAAAGAGCATAATCCCCGAAATGTAGCTATAGTAGAGAAGATACGAAATCAAACAGTACATCTAAGCAGCTACGGGTGGAAGAAAAGAAGAATCCTGGCCAAGCTTGAGTATTCCCACCCTGAGAACCTTGGGGGAACGGAAAAGAAAGAAGATGAAACAAAAATGGGTCAGACATAAAGTCTAGCGAGTCCAGTTACTTTTAGCATATAAATAAGTAAAAGCATCATGACAGGCATACAAGCTGGAGAGAGATAACATGTCATAAGGCAGGTATAACAAGGTAATCAGGATAAACAGAACAGAACATGCATTGCGCTTCTACAATACTTTTCCCTGCATCAATACTAGTATAACAAGAACAAGATGATCCTAACAAGTACAAGATGGAAGACTTAGGTGTACTTCTAGTGAGAAGTTTTTACCCCATACAATAACTGGTAGCCCAACAGAACTAACAAGTGTTACCTCCAACGATAATATCGGTCTCCTAAACAAGCAAGACTAGATGTACCTTAATTTCTACCCTCAATCAATCGACACCCTAACTGGTAGATACCCTATTCTGGCCCCACGGTAGGATGTATCACCTCCTAAAGTGGCAACCTTTTGTTTACAAGATGTGCACAACCATATATACTGAAATTATAACATCTTATCTTCCATAGTAAGAGGGCCCATGCACGCACATGACTCCGTTGGAACGCGTCGTCAACACCCTCCCTCAAGTGACCTCTTATAATTAGCTCAGCAAGCATGCCCAGACCCCCGACCTAGTTCAGGGCTCCCCGTTTAATACCAAGATGGGTTACTGACTAAACGGGTCCTATATGACTTATGATACAAGCTTCCCCCTAGGCTTGCATCCCCACTACTAGGATTTCAACAGGTTATGCCCACTAGTTTAACAAGATTACATAACCCCACAGGTTAAGTTTGTCGGGTTCATACGTATAACCCGTCCCCACATATTTAACAAGATTAACTTAACCCTTCCACTGTTCCAAGCAAGTTTACTTAAACCCTACTCAAGTTAACAGGTCTATGTAATCCTTATGGATTCAAACAAGTTAAGTATTACAAATTCATCACCATTCATTCATTTGTGGTTACAATGTGCTAAACCTCCCATATTAAGTCAACAACTTGTGGATGCTGGATATGTCGGTTGGGTCCGCGCGGACTTCTTCCACAAGCCGGACTTAACCTCGTGTCTTAGCACCGTTACGTGTTTATGCACTTAGATACCTCCCATTAGATTTACCACTTGTGGACGCTGAATATGTAGGTTGGGTCCGGCAGGCTTCTACCACAAGTGTAATCTAACCTTGTGTCTAAGCGCGGTTACAGTTTCTAATTACTGTAAATCTACGCATTTTCATTGTTAATCAATTTTCATGTTTAATATGTCCCAAATCCCCATCCGGTCTACAATACAAGTTATTCCCATAATTTAGGTTTAAAATTAAGATATAGATTATGCCCCCAAATCTCAAGTTTTGGCTCAAGGTACAAATTTTGCCCAAAATTCCCAATCATGTTGTACAATATGAATTATGCCCCAAATTAATCATTCCCAATTTCAGGCGTTCGTTTATTTCATCGATAGGTCTAGGTTCGAAGGTAGCCTGTCTATAAACCCAACAAAGAAAAGAGGGAGAAAAGAGAACAAGAATAAGCATAGTAAATAAAACAGGCATAAGATGACATGATTGTGCAAACAGAATAGGGATGTCATGAATAGGCATATGAGATCTAAACATTTAATTATATATACAAGTAATGCCAGATCTGTCGTGATTAAGATTACTAATAGGCGTAGGCTTAGATCCAAACTTATAAACATGTCAAGATTACATTTTAGGTGTTTATATCTAAAAATAACATAGACTCACTATGATTGGATGTAAAGAACAGAGAATAGATTGTAGATGTTGAAGCACAGATCCCTGAATACGTATAACTTGTTGTTGAAGAAGAATAGGCTATTTCACTTTGAGTTGGGGCAGCATCTCGTTGTCACCATTGATTTAGATGAATAAAACAGTGGGATTAAGGTCCTTTATGTCACCTAGGGTCAAAGAATCTAGTCAAATAACGAGTCCACGTTCAGAAAATGAATTCTGCACAGATCTCAAGGGGGTCGACATGGGTGTCAACACCCCTATGTTGGTGTCGACCCCTTAGGGTGGGGTCGACCCCTAACGGGCCTAACTCCCGCCCCACCCTGCATCTTCTGATTTTGAATTATTTTGAATTGTTTTGTATAAATATAATTCTCTTTTGCGTATTCAAACTTCTAGGCTTAATAACTTCTTCATACGATGTCTGTTTTACGCAAACTTGGGGTCTATCTTAAGCAGACTTCCGAGACAAACACAATGGCACAGTCCATTTTACCTAATTCTCAATATTAAATTAAGTATTCTTTAACTTATCATTATAGTGTCTTTTAAAATTACGGGCTGTTACATTCTCCCCTAAGGGTTTCGTCCCCGAAATCTCCAAGTTCAGAAGAATGTATATCATAACATCCATCATCCATCTACTCATTTATCCATCACAGGCATACATTGTCCTTAAAAGATTTATAATGCTTATATGAACATATGCAAAGGTGTGTGTATATGACCCTACACTAATGCGAAAGATCAGGCGGTCTACTGATTTAGTTGACCTCCTTAATGCAATGTTTGTTAGTGCCATGAATCCAACATATGTGCAAATAATCCTATTATAATATGTAAGTTCTATATGTTTACGCAATCATTCGTCCAAATGCAACATCCATATGTTGATACACCCACTTTCATCCATTAAAAGAACAAAAATGCACACATATCCATATGCAGTATGAGAGTGATTGAGCCGATCTAGCACCTAATGGGTGTGTATATGCATCCACAAGCAACCACTAGCAAACAATTGTATCCACTTGCATCGATCAAACATAACATATCTTAAACACGTGTTTACATCCATGGAATTCCTACCTAAAGGTCGAAGATTCGATCGATATGACATATTTAAACGATAGAAGCAAGCATGAATAAAAGGTATGGAAAGGAAGTTAAGAACATACCCTTGAAAAGAAAAGGGTACGAAGCACGAATCTTGTCTTCAGTCTCCCAAGTTTCATCCTCTTGATTATCTCCCCACTGTACTTTCATCAACTTGACCTCGCGGTTGCATAGCTTCTTAACTCTGATACAAGAATTCGGGTAGGAACTCGTCTAACTTTCGCCTCCCATTCTACCTCTACTTCCTCAACCATAGTTGGCTCAACTACTTTTGCAGTATTATGCAAACACTTCCTTAAATGGGAAACGTGGAAAACATCGTGAACATCAGACAGTCTCTCTGGTATCTTTAATCTATAGGCCATTTGGCCAATCTATTTTGTTATGGGAAATGGCCCGACAAACCTTGGTGCCAATTTTCCTATAGATCCAAAACGAACTACATTCCTTAAAGATGATACATTGATGAAAACCATGTCTCCCACTTCAAACTCAATGTCAGTACTTCTCCTATCTGCATAGGACTTCTGCCTGTCCTGAGTTGTCTTCATGCACCTGCAGAAAAGATCAATCTTTTTTAAAGTCTCTCTAAACATCTCAGGTCCAAGTAGAAGCCTTTCTATAGATTCCCACCAACAAGTCGGTGATCTACAGGGTCATCCGTACAATGCTTCAAAGGAAGCCATGCCAATACTAGTCTGATAACTGTTGTTGTAGGCGAACTCTACTAAAGGAAGATCCTCTTCCCAAGTCCCTCTGAAGTCTAGGATACACAGTCTTAAAAGATCCACAAGGACTCTATTCACCCTTTCCGTCTGTCCATCAGTCTGAGGGTGATAAGCGGTGCTCAAACACAACTACGTACCTAATGCTTCTTGCAAGCTCCTCAAAAACTCACTGGTGAAAATGGGGTCACGATCACTCATAATACTGGAAGGTACTTCATGTAGACGGACTATCTCATGAAGATAAAATGCTATAAACCATGTTGTTGTCCTCCTACTCTTAACAAAGATGAAATGAGCGCTCTTAGTAAGCCTGTCCACTATAACCCAAATGCTGGTGTTGCCTTTCCTCGATCTAGGCAAAACATCAATGAAATCCATAGAGATGCTCTCCCACTTCCACTGTGGGACTTCTAAAGGATGAAGTAAATCATCGAGCTTCCTTTTCTCAGCTTTGACTTGTTGGTAGATCAAAAATGCAGAAACCAACTCCGCCATATCTTTCTTCATCCCAGCCCAAAAGAAAATAATCTTCATATCTCTGTTTATCTTATCACCGCCTGGATGAATTGTCATCTTATAATGATGGGCTTCCTTAAGGACTGTCTTCAGCAAACTCCCAACTTGAGGAAGACAAATCCTTCCATCTCGTTGCAACCACCCTCTATCGTTCGTGAAATATCTACTGAGGTGACTAGAAGTCTCCCATTTACTGAGCTGATCCAAGATATCTGCTAGTTGTGGGTCCCCTCGCTGTGAAGTCCATATCTGGTCTAATAGAGTAGGTTGCACCTCTAATGGTTCCAACAAACCAGGTGTAAACTCGATGGAGGGTCTAAAATCAAAATTCAATATAAACTCCAAGCTTTTCCTCTCCACAAACATAAGACTCAAGGTCATCCTTTTCCTACTCAATGTGTCTGCCACCACATTACCCTAGCCAGGGATATAAGCAATCTCAAAGTCACAGGATGCTAGGAACTCCATCCACCTTTGTTGTCTTAAATTAAGACCCATCTGGGAGAACGAGTACTTGAGAGATTTATGATCGGTGTACAACTCGAACCTCTCTCCTAGTAGATAATTGCGCCAAGTCTTAAGCGCGAATACTGTGGCAACCAACTCTAAGTCATTGGTAGGGAAGTTCTTTTCATGAACAGTCATCTACCTCCATAACATACTACCCTTCCCTCTTGCATCAGAACCGCACCAAGCCCTGTACCACACGCATTAGTGTATACTGTGAACACTTTGTTCCCGTCGGGCAAGGTCAAAACTAAGGCTGTTGTCAGAGCCCTGTTCAATCACTGAAAAGCATTGTCACAATCTATATCCCAAGAAAATGTCAGATTATTCTTCGTCAGTTTGGTGAGTGGAGCTGATATCTTTGTGAAGTCTGAACTTTCTGTAATAGCCCACTAATCTAAGAAAACTTCTCACCTCCGTTGCATTCTTGGAGATCTGCCAATCTTGTACTGCAACTAACTTCACGGGATATACTGCTATCCCATCTTTGGAGACCACATGCCCTAGAAACCTCACTTCTTTTCTCCAAAAATGACATTTGGAGAATTTTGCCTTAAGCTAGTGCGCACAGAGAGTTTTCATAACCTCCCTCAAATGTAGGGCATGCTCTTCCTTGTTCTTCAAGAAAATCAAGATGTCATCAACAAAGACCACAATGAACTTATTTAGAAACTCCCGAAACACCCTACTCATCAGATCAACAAAATAGGCAGGTGCATTCGACAACCTAATTAAAAGGCATGACGAGCCAGTCGAAGAAACTATCTGGAGTTCTGAAAGCGGTCTTGTCTATACTGTCCTCGGCCACCTTCAGTTGATGAAATCTCGTGGCCAAGTCTAACTGAGAGAAAATAGATACACCAACAAACTGGTCAAACAGATCATCTATCCTCGGAAGTGGGTGCCTATTCTTCTTAGTGAGTTTATTCAACTCTCTATAATCCACACATAAGTGAGGCGAACCATCCACCTTAGTGGAAAATACTATTGGAGCACCCCATTCAGATATGCTTCACCTAGTAAACCCTTTCTCAAGTAGCTCCCCTACTTGCTTGCTGAGCTCCCTCCTTTCTCTTCAAGCCATATGGCGCACAGGCAATGCAATTGGCTTTGCATTGTCCACCAAGTATATACGGAAATCATTCTTGCATCTCGGAGGTAAGCCCCAAACCTCCTCAAAAACATCAGATACTCACGAACTACAGGTACAGATCGTATATCATCAATAGATGCATTAAGCGACTCCAGGAAACTAAGCATGAAAATTTATGGGTCCTCCCATCTCAAGTCAAAAGTCTAACGACCCTCCTCTCGCAATCCAGAATGGCCCTATACATGGCTAGCCAATCCATCCCTAGAATCAAACCATAGCCCATGAAACCAAGTACATATGTGTCGCATTCAAACTCAACGCCTAATATAGATATTCTCAAACCCTGACAGATCATAGACAAATGAACTGTACCACCAATGGGGTTTGAGACAACAATAGGATCCAAAACCATACTAGTACTAAGGTGCAGAGACTCAACCGCATAATCAGATATAAAAGAATGTGAAGCGCCAGAATCAAAAAGAGTTCTAGCTGGATGATTGGAAAGAGAAATCAAATCTTCGATGAAAACTTTCCTACCTCTATCTGACGCACTGGCCATGAGAGCATGCACTTGCCCTCTAGAAGATCCTGCCCTTTGACCCTATCCTTGCCTCTTCAGGAAATCCTTGACAAGATGTCCGACCTCTTCACAATGGGAACAAGCGTTCTTTCTTTTCTTGTAATCCTAGATCACATGACCCTCGCGTCCGCAATGATGACATTTCCTCTTATCTTAAGTTTTGCCATTCTTACCACCCTTCTTTTGTTGTTGTTGTTCTTTCTTGGATCACACTTTCTTGTTTTGTGTTTCCTCAACCTTAGCCTCTTTCTTTTCACCTTTATCATCCTCGTGCATTAATGCCATATCAACGAGTTTCTCAAAAGTTGCTCCCATCGGAATATGAGACATAGCGAACCCATGGAGGGGTTCATTCAATCTTCTAGCAAACCTCAAAGCTTTCTTGTGCGGGTATCTACTAGTTCCAAACCAAACTTCTCCAATTGATTAAACTTATTAACATACTCTCTAACAGACATGCGTCCTTGCTTAAACGCCAAAAACCTTTCCATTTGCATACTTTGTTCGGCTTAAGAAATAAAATTCATTTCGAATATCTGTCGGAAATCAACCCAAGTCTCCACTAGATGCCCTGCTTGCGTCACTTCCCGCCAGAGTGAAGCCTCATATTTCAGCTACCAAACGGCCAACTGAATTTCCCTTCGATCATCAACTTCGAAAATTCCAAACAAATCCTCCGTCTCTTTAAGCCAATTCCTTGCCTTTATGAAAGTCTCAGTTCCTCGGAATGACTTTCCACCCATAGCACAGAAATATTTGCATATCTTAGAGAAATTATCAGCATGCGAAGGAGGAACAACGACTGCAGTTGGGGGAGGGGCATTTGTTTGGCCTTCGGCAGGTGTCGTAGCCTCCAGATACCTATGAAACCAAACGGGTATCTGTATGCCCTCTGGAATATTAGGTTCCACAGACATGCTGAAATGAAAAGGAAAAAGGGATTCAAAGGGATTCAAATAGAGAATCGAAAGATATTTCTTATGGCTTTGGCTTTGATACCAAATGTGACACCCCATGTCCGTTAATGTCACTCTTTATCAGAGTGCATTAAGTTTCGTGAAGCGTTATAGGTAAAAAGAAACAGAAACAGAAACATTACAAGACAAGTATAAAACAACAGCGGAATTAAAACTTTATTTAATAGAAAAGCTTCGTTGTTCAAACCCAATTACATAATAAGTTTGGAATACTAAAAACACAAAACTTCTGCCTTATACAAAAATCATCAACAGAGTACGATCATACATAAAAAGAGCATAATCCCCAAAATATAGCTATAGTAGAGAAGATACAAAATCAAACAGTACATCTAAGCAGCTCTGAGCAAAAGAAACGAAGAATCCTGATCAAGCATAAGTATTCCCACCCTATGAAACTTGGGGGAACGGAAAAGAAAGAAGTGGAAACAAAAATGGGTCAGACATAAAGTCTAGCGAGTCCAGTTACTTTTAGCATATAAATAAGTAAAAGCGTCATGACAGGCATACAAGATGGAGAGAGACAACATGTCATAAGGCAGGTATAAAAAGGTAAACATGATAAACAGAACAGAACATGCATTGCGCTTCTATAATACTTTTCCCTGCACCAATACTAGTATAACAAGAACAAGATGATCCTAACAAGTACAAGATGGTAGACTTAGGTGTACTTCTAGTGAGAAGTTTTTACCTCATACAATAACTAGTAGCCCAACAGAACTGACAGTTGTTACCCCCAATGATAATATCGGTCTCATAAACAAGAAGACTAGATGTACCCTAATTTCTACCCCCAATCGATTGGCTCCCTAACTCATAGATGCCCTGTGCTGGCCCCACAGTAGGATGTATCACCTCCTAAAGTGGCAACCCTTTGTTTGCAAGGTGTGCACAACCATATCTACTGATGTCACAATGTCTTATCTTCCCTAACAAGAGAACCTATGCACGCACATGACTCCGTTGGAATGCGTCGTCAACACCCTCCCTCAAGTGACCTCTTATAATCAGCTCAGTAAGCGTGCCCAGACCCCGACCTAGTTCGGGGTTCCCCGTATGATACCAATATGGGTTACTGAATAAACGGGTCCTACATGACAAATGATACAAGCTTCCCTCTAGGCTTTCATCCCCACTACTAGGATTTCAATAGGTTATGCCTACTAGTTTAACAAGATTGCATAACCCCACAGGTTAAGTTTGTCGGGCTCATACGTATAACTCGTCCCCACATATTTAATAAGATTAACTTAACCCTTCCACTGTTCCAAGCAAGTTTACTTAACCCCTACTCAAGTTAACAGGATCATGTAATTCTTATGGATTTAAATAGGTTAAGTGTTACAAGTTCATCACCATTCATTCATTTGTGGTTACAATGCGCAAGACCTCCCACATTAAGTCTACAACTTGTGGATGCTGGATATGCCGGTTGGGTCCGGGCAGACTTCTTCCATAAGTCGGACTTAACCTCATGTCTTAGCACCGTTACGTGTTTATGCACTTAGACCCTCACATTAGATTTACCACTTTTGTACGTTGGATATGCCGGTTGGGTCCGGATAGGCTTCTACCACAAGTGTAATCTAACCTCGTGTCTAAGAGCGGTTACAGTTTCTAATTACTATAAATATAGGCATTTTCATTATTAATCAATTTTCATGTTTATTATGTCCCAAATCCTCGTCCAATCTACGATACAAGTTATGCCCCAAATTAAGGTTTAAATTAAGATATAGATTATGCCCCCAAATCTCAAGTTTTGGCTCAATGTACAAATTTTGCCTTAAATTCCCAATCATGTTTTACAATATGAATTATGCCCCAAATCAATCATTCCCAATTTCGTGCGCTCGCGTATTTCAGCGATAGGCTTTGGCTCGAAGGTGGCCTGGCTATAAAACCAAAAAGTGAAAAAGGGAGAAAAGAGAACAAGAATAGGCATAGTAAACAAAATAAGCATAAGATGACATGATTAGGCAAACAGAATAGGGATGTCATGAACAGGCATATGAGATCTAAACAGTAAATTAGATATACAAGTAATGGCATATCTATTGTGATTCAGATTACTAACATGCATAGGCTTAGATCCAAATTTATAAACATGTCAAGACTACATTTTAGGTGTTTATATCTAAAACTAACATAGATTCACTGTGATTGGATCTAAAGAACGGAGAATTGATTGTAGATGTTGAAGCACAGATCACTGAATACGTATAACTTGTTGTTGAAGAAGAATAGGCTATTTTACTTTGAGTTAGGGCAGCACCTCGTTGTCGCCATTGATTTAGAAGAATAAAACAATGGGATTAAGGTCCTTTATATAACCTAGGGTTAACGAATCTAGTCAAGAAATGAGTCCACGTTCAGAAACTGAATTCTGCCCAGATCTCATGGGGTCGACATGGGTGTCGACACCCCTGCGTTGGTGTCAAGCCATGGGTTGACACCCTTATACCCCACATCTTTTGATTTTGATTTATTTTGAACTGTTTTGAATTGTTTTGTATATATATAATTCTCTTGTGCTTATTCAAACTTCTAGGCTTAATAACTTCTTTATACGATGTCCTTTTACGCAAACTTGTAGCCTATCTTAAGCAGAATTCCGAGATGAACACAATGTCACAGTTCGTTTTACTTAATTCTCAATGTTAAATTAAGTATTCTTTAACTTATCATTATAGTGTCTTTTAAAATTATGGGGTGTTACAACATTCATTTTGTTGCAAAAGGCAAGGACTCAACTCATATAAATATTAGAAAATGAATTGATTAAACTAAAATTATTGATGTTGTGCCCCAAATTGTGATGTTGCAGTTAAAAGAAAAGAACAATGTGTGAAATTATGGAATTTACATCCTGATGTTGGTGCTTGTAATTATTTAAAACCTAATTGTGCCGATGATAGTTTGTGAAAATTGATGTCGTGGTGTCATTGAAAATATAGCAACGCCAATGCGACTATAGGTTTTTGATACAAAATTTACATCGTAATGGCATCGCTAAAATTTGGCGACACCCTAGTGATGCTTGTTTTTTGACACATTAGTGGCACCAAATGATTTAATGACTCTTGTTTTTCCGTCGAAGCTTCTGGTGTCGCTATGATGACACTAAATCATTTAGCGATTCCAAAAGGATGCCAAAAACGCATCGGAAAATTGCAGACTTCTAGTAGTGAATTGTTTTGAGGTACGACAATGAAAAATCGAATTTGAAGTAAAACGATTTATGATTTGAAATACAATGTTGATTTAAACATAAATGACCATGGTGTGTAAAATGATGATTGTTCATTAAAGAGACCGGGGCTGGATATTGGCATACTCTCTGCCAATACTAGAACCACTTTAACAACTATATATGTGGAGGATGCTCCAAAATGAAGTGGTTTATTCGGCGAATGTTTACCAGAACGAAGTAAGAGAACGATGATGTATAGCCTTGACACTTGTGTCATAATTAAAATGACTAAAACAGGAGCTTATGTCTGGCCATTAAGGTTAGCAACCTCTAGCGGACATACCTCATCGTATTACTCACTTGACTTGTGATTTAGTTGGTCCACCTTGATTTGATCGGGGGTGTTGGACGCGGTCGGCCATAGATGGGTTATGACAAGCCATAAAGGGTAAACTGATAGAATCCTACCTTGGGCACTGCCTCATGTGCCTTGTCATGTTTATCCTTATATGAGCCCACTACGAGTTTGATTTGCAAATTAAATGTGTTAAGGTGGATCAACGTAAAGCCTTAACACCATTTTGATATTTACTTTACTGGAAGACATTATCTATTATAGTGTATACTATTTATATGTAAATAGTTTAAAGGATCCCTAGGCGATGGAAAAACCCGTAACATCTCTTAAGTTACTACACACTATAATTTATTGATTTACATGAGGTTGTTAGTTCTAATCCCGAGTGTTTTTTCTTTTCCACAAAATGTGCTCGGGTCAGCCCTGAGTATTACAGTTATGGATTGCTTTTCTAGAGACGAAGACATAGTTAGAAGCTCTATTGTAAATAACATATGTATTTTTATTATAGTTGTTTTATTTCAAAGAGAAAATTGTAAATATGTGAATCACGTATGTATATTTATTTCCACTACGAGATCCCGAGCTGTATTTTATTTCTGTATTTGTGTTCTATGATTGATTTTATTATTACCCCAATAACAATATATTATTTTGAGCAATTTCCATTTTTTGAAATGGTGGGTTGCTACAGTTCCCAACATCTTTTTTTTGAGTGCAACATCATTAATGAGATCTAGAATGAAACTCTAGCTAAGATAAGAGAAAGCATCAACTCAACAAGCAACAACATGCAGTGAGAAGAAATTAGGGTAAAAGTTGCCAAGAAAGTGGGAAGGCAAGATTTTTTTTAAATTTGTTCAAGAGGGAAACCGACTGGAGTCGTAAAACCCTCCCTAATGCACCTAGCTTGGTCCGCGAGCACCACATAAGTGGTTGATCTGAGCATATGCACATGGTAAACTCTTAGCATGTCATTCCGGGTTTCGAACCCACACCACTGTTACCATGGTGCAAAGTTCTTAACCACTGCTACCATTCCGGGAAGGCAAGATTTTACACTTATTTATTGAAGAAATTTGTTAACAATGTTTGGAAAGAAAGGAATGCCTTTGTTTTTTTTTTTGAAGATGGTCATCCACACAATTTTGCACAATGGAAGCAAACAATATGGAGTGACATAAGGGATGGGCAGAAATACTTGAAATTCACTTTTGACCTAGGAATTTTTTGTCAGTAGTTTGTTTCTCTGTTGTAATATATTTATGTCCTTCATTGTAGTTTCTCGCAGTGATTGATATGTTGTGTTACTATGTTATTTATTTTGTTTTTGTTCTCACTCTGTCTTCGTGTAATCGTCTTCAATATATCAATAAAAGTGGTAGAGGTCCACTGAACCCTGTCGACTTTGCCAAAAATAATAATATCTATTTATATTAAATTTAACTATTTATATTTCATAACTATTAGACTACTATATATTTAAAATTTTCCATTATTATGTTCACGTAATAAATTTAAATAAAGGTTTATATCTAATTCGAGCTAAAAAAATCCAAATTATCTGAATAGAAAATTTCATTAAGATAAATTGTGATATGGAATAAAAAAAAAGTTCGAGTTTTGAAAATGAACTATCTTAAAATATGGGAATATGAACTTGAACTTGAATCCAATAATTGAAGTTGAATTCAAATTTGTATTTGAATTGATTTGGAAAACGACAATGAAAATTAGTATTTAAACCAAACCAATTATGACAGGAAACACGATGTTTACTTAAACTTGATATTTCACTAACTGGAGCACTTGTATATTTTATGCTTGAACATTTCACTTGAGTCGATTTACTTACACAAGAAAGTTAGTCCTGACTCGAGTGTTTTGTTTTTCATTATGTTTGGGTCAGACCGAGTATTTCAGTTTAGCGAAGACATTGGTTTCAAAACACGAAGACGAAGTTGAAGTGAGATGACCCAAACCCGCCCTTACGAGAAAACCCGGATTGAATTGAGAACACGACAAATCAGAACACAAACAATAGAACATTTCTTTGCTATTACAATAATTGACATCAGAGTACAAGAATATAACAGAGTATGAATAAATAATATACAACAGAAAATATCAGAGATTAAAATACATAGCAACGGAAATTTATACGTATAAATACAATGCGTAGCGGAAAATACAATAACTAGCACACTGAATGAAATACACGGATACAAAGCTTTCCGAATATAGCTCCAGGTATAATCCAGGATCCTGGGAAAAAAATATCTGCGAAAACCAAAACTACTAACTGCCTGTGTGGAAAATATAGGCACCCAGAGTTTAGGTAGAAGCAATAAATTCCGAGTCAGTCATGGGACTGGTGTGAGAACTAAAACAGTTATTAACTTGACTTTAAAATAAGGTAAATAAAGGGACCATGCCGTATAACACGGAACGGGTTTACCCCAAGGATACCAGTGCCTAAAATAAACAACGCAATGTTAATTAAAGAAAAATGAAGCTATTATAAGACTCAGGTCCCATCACACAATGCAACGTAAGCCAGAGGATAGAGTTTTACCTTATAATAGCCAAATACGCTTGGTACGCGAAATTTATCTTTTATTATTATTATAAGTGAAGAAATCAACTTTAAATATAAATGTATCAATCCTAGACGGCATGGGTACCATATATCATGTCGCCATACATATGTTTACAATTAAAACCGCAAAATGTCGTACTGGAAGTTTGGATTTCCATACTGATGGCTCCTGATTCGAAAGGTCTATCGCGTAGTGCACATCCGCCCTTTTGGGAAATCAAGTGTCACTGCGGATTACGTCCCGACGAGAGAAAACACCGCTTACTCTATCCCTTTGGGAATTGGGAGTGTGCCCTATCCCTCTGAGCGTGGAGCGACCACACTCAGCTCATCTCGGTCGATCGAATCCAGACACCTCTAAGGGTGTATATCCTCATCTAAAAAGCATACTAACCTGACCATCAATTCACCACCAAATCGGGGTATGAGGCTCGCAAATTAACGCTACACAAAGCTATGCTAATTAAAGCTATGCTTTGATCATCATTCACCAAGCTCTGCTTTTCAACAAAAGCTTGGATCACTGCAACTCAGCATGTCACACTGTCAATCTATACCATATCATTGATTTCTGCCGATATATAACCTCTAAGCTCGTATGTCTCAAAGAAGGGTGTTAAGAAAGAGAATAAATTCTCTGCCACCAAACAAATATACATTTAGCAGAGATCAACAAATTCAGTATAATAGAATACAACGTCAGACATACCATCCATTTACAAGTTCGTTCTAGGTTTGAACGAAACCGGAGGCACCTTATTCCTCATCCCGTATGTCCAATACAGGAGAGAGGCCCTCATATATCCAAACAATCAACAAATACGTCCGGACGGCTAACATTGTAGCCCCTTCAAGGTAGCGTTGGGCATCAGTAGTAACCCATCCATTCGATGTGAAGATCGTCGGTCTTGCACCGTCTTCAATCTCTTCGACTGTTAGTCGTCGTATCAATTATTCAGAATGGGTTAAACCCGGTCTTTCCGAATAACTCGCGTATCTTATAATCAACTACCATAACAACACAACATACGCCTCATTCCAATCCAGAATATTCTTTTATTCAAATATTCACATCTTTAGGGAAAGGTTCCCATTAATTTTATCAAAGATAAATTCTTTTAAATTTATTCTTTAATCTTCCTTTGGATATCATTACACAAGATTTCGTTATCTTTTCAATTCTAAATCAAATTAAGGTTTTTCAAACTAGTTGGGATTAGCGAACTTTACCAAAGTAATCATTTGTTTATTTTCTCAATCCCAACCTAATCATCCCATGGAGCAAAACTGGTAATACTCCATATCTAACACCATGGTGTTATCGGTAAAAATTAGTTACCATTTCACGTTCAAATCTAATTAAAGATTTAACTATCACTTGGAGCAAAACTGGTGATACTCCATTCTCGATCATTTTCCCAAATTTGATAATTTAAATTATCACATTCACATTTCAATCAAATTAAAGATTCATTAAAACTCCACTTAGTTTTAATCTTCCCAAAAATCATTATTAATGATTATTTAACTTTGGAAACACAAACATGTCACATCGACAATCTACACCGTACCACTGCTTTCTGGCAATATATAACCTCTGAGCTCATACGTCTCAGAGAAGGGTGTTAAGCAAGAGAATAAATTATCCGCCACCAAATAGATATGCATTTATCAGAGATCAACAAATACAGTTCGAAATACAATGTTAGGCATGTAATCCTATCTTTAACTGGGTTAAAGAACCAATGTCATTTAAAACACAGTTCACGATAAATCAAATATCAAATTCCATTAATTATGAAATCTTCACGAAAAACAGATCAATATATATAATCGATATAAGTTTCTGTGTCCGACTAATAATATAAATGGAATAACGACAAAGCCTTTTAAATTCCATATATATTAACAGTCTTCCTCCACAGAAGTTCACTTCGATTATTACCAAATCGAATTCCATTCCATTCTAATTTAATATATTAAATTGGAAAACTTTACTTTAGAAAATTTCCATTAAATCTTAAGGAAAAGATTTATATATTCCAAATCACATTTCACGGTTAATCGGATTAAAGAACAAATGTCGTTAAAACGCAGTTCACAATAAACCTAATTCACATTCCATTTTATTCCAATTACCAAACATAACTGGAAACTCTAATAATCTTAATTAAAAGATTTATTCTTTTCTTATGGGGTTTAAGAGCAGTGTTATTTAAGACACCTTCCACGACAAACCCAAAATCCGATTTGATATTAAATACAAGTCTCTGAATAGAAATTATATCGGCTTATATTCAATATCAAATTCTGAAACCAACGGATATCGTATTAGGAATAACGATATCTGTATCTTTCAAATTCCCATAACAATATTCGTATAATCACAAAATCCAATATCGAAATATTCCGAAGATATTTCCTTTTCGAATCCTTTCCAATTTATTTGTTGAAAAATTCTGGTTATTTTAAAACCATTTTCAAATCCAATTTATTTATTTCTAAAAATAATTGGATTATTATTCTAGTTATTAACTAGTTTGTTTCGATAAAAATATATTTTTATCTTTTCAAATATGGAATTTTTCATCCAAAATCTTTCCAAATCATTAATTATGATCTTACACAATTTTTTCATATTTTTAATAATTTTATTATCGCCCGTACAGTCGGTTTCCAATATCGGCCACCGAACTGCATCCATAGCGACCTTTTTCTGAAATTGATTAGGGAATAATTCCAAATCCAACCGTTCAAATTTAAATATGTTATATTCATTGGAAAGCTCTTTTCGATACGAACCCAATGGTTCCGGCTTTAGGAGAATCCGAAGGTCGGGTCTCCTATTACGTCCATTTGAAGTTAATTGTCGAAATTCGTGAATGGTCGCGGCACGTTCTATTCAGGCCATTAAATATATATATATATTATATATATATCGTCAATTTCTATTTAAAACGTATTTTATAAATCGTTTGAAATTCATTCTAAAAACGATTTCCACTTCCATTTCAATTTTAAATCAAAACTGAATATTCCTTTATAAATTCGTTTTAAATTCATTTTAAAACGATTTCAATTTCAATTTCATTTTCAAATTTCAAATTTCAAATCAAAATTTAATATTCTATATAAATTTGTTTTAAATTCATTTTAAAACGATTTCCACTTTATTTCAATTTTTAAATCAAAATTGAATATTCTATATCATTATAATATTAAAATGATAATATTTCCAAAATATCAGATTTTGAAATCACTTTTCGATATTCATTATAAAAAAATTAAAATCGACAGAAAATCCCATTCGTGTTAAAATGGCATTTAACTACTTAACACGACTTCACATTTTAATATTTTCGTGTCCATCCAAAATCGGACATCAAAATTACATTTTGATTATTCACTGAATATTATTTTAAAATATTCGTTAATTCTGAACTGGAATCAGACTCAATCAATTACCATATAATTTCAGTTATATGGATTTCATACATCGCATGTATCCAACAATAATGATAAACAATCATTAAAAATTCACAAAGCATTAAAATAAATAAATAAATAAATAAATAAATAAATAACACTTATATAGTCTGTCAACCCATCGATTGATATACCACTAATTATTGGGATCAGTGTATGTCAAATATCGTCCCAATACCCGTGTGGGGTTTTCAAACAACAAATACTGATTATTATTTGTGCAGTTGGGTGATGTGTAAAATTTATCGTCCTAATCAATATTAGATAAATAAGTGTACATAAACAAATCGTCCGATTTGAAAATGAATATATTTTTAGGAGAATTTTATATACATTTTTATATAAATAATTTTATATACAACAATATCAATCCATGGCAATCACAATTACAATCCAAATAAACAATCGACCATGGTCTGTACAAAAAAATAGTGTCAAGAGCTACTAAGCCCCATCTGCAACCTTTTGTATAATAACTGGAAAATAATTTGAGTGAGATAAAGTTCTCACCTTGATTGGTTTCGGAAATCGATAAAATGATTATTTTAATCAAATTAAACAGGACGTTTAATTTGACCAAAAATATCAACTAGCTTCAAATGCGTTACAGTCAGCTTTCAATGTAGTGTTCGTTGCTGCGATTCCAATGCGAATGAATTCGTTCGATTCCGTTTCTGTATGGATAAGATATGAGCATTTATACTTTAATTATATTAATAATTGACCTAAATTAATTAATAAATTATTTATTTCCCCTTAATTACCTTTTCCCCCCGTTAATCCCTCTTTCCCTTACACTCAGTAAACCACGAACAGCAGGAACCCAAAACCGATTCTTAGGGTTCAAAATTGAAACCCAAATGCTACGCTAGAATCCGACCAGAATTCGCTCCGACGTCCTCCTCCAAGAGCTCACCCACCGCCGCAAGTGGCAGCCAACTCCCCCACCCCCCCTCTACTAGAATCCCCTTGCAAACATCGGTTCTTTGTGGGATGAAAACTCTCGAACCACAAAAAGATTTTTTATCAAAAACCGAATGTATTGAAAGAGGATAAAAATCTCTGTAATTTTCGTTTGAAAGCTTGGTTTTAATTCGAATTGAATTGGAAGGTATTAGGGATTTAAAATCAGAGCGTGGTGGCCTTCAATTTGTTTTGAGCGGCGGAAGTAATGGGTTGACTGCACAATGAAGAGATAAAGGGTTTTGACCGTTGACCCATATATATAAATATATATATATACAATATATTTTAATTATTTAAATTCCAGAAACACTTGTTTATCGGTACGAACTCCAAATCAAACCCAATGGCTATCGCTCCTAGTTAAATACTCCCATTTCGGACAAAATGGAATATGTTTTGCAAGCCCATTCGACTGTTTCAGTCAGTTTCTCTCAAAATTAAAATATAAAACATTCAATATTGGATTTGGACGTATATTTCGATTTGTCGGGGCTACATACTGATTCCAAAAATTCCAGAAAAATAAATCTAGCTATGTTTTGACGATACGGTCCTAACAAAACTAATTTCATCGAATTTGGAGACTGTTTGAAAAATGGTCATTTTCCAGTCGATTAAATTCAAACTGATAGTACGAAACACGTTTAAATTCACCATGCTCACGTATCAATTCCAAAAATTATGAAAATTGGAATATAGCAATAATTTGACATTTTGGATCCATCAAAAGTGGTTTCGTCAAAAACGGAGGTTGTTGCAAAACAGCTATTTTTAAGGGCTATATATTATATTAAATTCCATAGCGACTATTTTAAATTTTAAACTGGACATAACTTTCAATTCTCATTATGAAATCTGGATTTTTCACATTCTTAGAAAGATATAATTAAACAGATTCAAATATTTCTGGTTTTACTGAAATCCGATTTACTTTGAATCCTGTACATTCATCTGAAATTTAAAATCGAATTTTAAAACTACCGCGCTATTTTAAACTCATTTTATAATTAAACTAAATTTATACGTTCTAACTTCATTTAAATTAAATTTTTAGTCGTTATTATTTAAAATAAATCATTTTAAATATTCAAAATCCATTAAAAATAGCTAAAATAAAAAAATTAAATTGGTTCTGAAAATCCGGGTTGTTATATGAAGGCTATATATATTATTCATTTTTACTGCATTATTGGTATGTTATGTTAAAATTTAAAACTCTGATATTGTAAACTGAAATCAAGTGAATATTATTTAATAGTTTTATGAGATATATATATAAATATATATTATTTTGTCGTTACGCTGTGAGGTTCTGATTATTATTTAGTTTCTTTTCATCTTATTTTCTCTTCTTGTGTTAAACCCCAATAATAATCCGTGATTTTGAAGTGGTTTGAGTTGGACACATCCAGTTTATATATTATGCTCCATTTTCTTAAATTAGCAAAGATTTGTAAAATTTTTAAATTACAAAATAAAAGTTGTCATTTTATCCTGATAAAAATATATACACAAGTTCTTATTCTTCTTTGATAAATTTATAATCGCTCGCTTGGACACACATAAAATTTATTTAGTTTCCAGAAAGTCAGAAATAAATTAGATTTGACCTTTAAAAGCTACAATGTAGTTTAAGGCATTCCCAATGGAGGGATTGTTGAGGGTCAAATCAAACTTGGTTGAACTCAACTCCCCCCTCCTTAACGAGGAAAAACAGAAACCACCCTAAGGGCTTATTTTAAACCGACCAAGAGAATAAAAAAGTACCTCATATGTTGAAAATTAGCCTATTGAGACCAAAAAATAACAATATTGGTCCTTTTATTTAAAACCGACCTTAAATAAGGTAGGTATGGAAAATTTCAAAAACAATCTATTGTAGTGCAAGGAAATCCAAAAAAGTGCAATCTCAATCAAGTCGATCCTTACTGAGGTTCAGTTCCCATCCCCCACACCCTCCAAACCCCCACACACACAGAGACACACACACACCCCCGTTAGATGCTCCTATTAAGTTGCCTTTGCAATTATGAAAACACTGCGACTAAAAGTGACCGGTGGTTAAACCATTTTCATGGTCTTACCAAATTTTATCAGGCGGCAATTACAGCTTTCTATTCTCACGCTTGTAGCTGTACGGCGGAAACAGAGAAGGCTCGGAGCATTATATGGAATTGCTTGCCCTAATTTTTTTTAATCTACTTTCCATGTTTCTAATTTGATTATTTACATCCGACCCTAGAGAAATTCATATTTTGTAATCCCGAAGACCATGGCGCTTTCTGCTCAAAGTGCGTTAGCTAATCGGGTGATCGGGAATTTTCAATCTAATTTTTGTCACAAATATTTGTTTTTTCTATACTATGCTTTTGATTTGTTTAGTTGATAATTGTGTTGCTAGAAGCAGCTTCCTACTGCCATTTCTAAAGATATATAATTAATTTATGTGCTACTTTGATAATCAGAAAACATTCAAAGTACATAAACCTTGATTACGGTTCGTCATCATTTCTAGCAAAAAGAGATGGTACTCAGTATTCTCCCTATAACGAGAAAGTCGTCCGGACCCTTAAAACAAGTGTAATGCTAAGGGCACCCAGAAAGGTGCTTTGGGATACCACATGGTACCGCCAAGCACTTTTTTTTATAAAAAAATTGCTGCGTTCGGTGGTTAACCGTCGGCCGAACACTATTCTGTCGGCGGTTTGTGGTAGCCCCTAGCACCTTTCGAGGTTCCCTTAGCATTACACTAAAACAAAGGAAAAGTTCTCAGCAATCTCTCTGCCAACCTGAAGAGAAACTTGTAGTTTTCCATCCTTTTACGTTTACCTTCCTCTTAAGTATAGCCCTCTTCCTCCATGTATCAGGATTCAA
This sequence comes from Allium sativum, assembly GCA_030737875.1. NCBI lineage: Eukaryota > Viridiplantae > Streptophyta > Magnoliopsida > Asparagales > Amaryllidaceae > Allium > Allium sativum. Next base: position 837,863,515 of record CM060924.1, read on the forward strand.
AATTGGAAATTCAGTTAATTTTTGTGAAAACAATTCGGATTTTAATGTTTTACATGTTTGAGATTAACCCGAAATGTTAAACATGAAAAGTTTTGTTGTTTAATTACCAAGTGAAGAAATAGCAATGGTATCAAGCTGCAATTTATTAATTTTGATTAAGATTTACACTGTTAGGAAGCATATTTTAGGGTGCTTTTAGCAAAACATTGATAAAATATTAGACGGTAGGGGTGAGCATTATTTGGTTAAACCAAATAAGCCAACCAAACCAATTATGGTCGGTTTAGTTTGGTTTAGAAATTATATTGGTTTGTAATCGGTTTGGAAAAATATTTAGTTTGGTTATCGGTATAACCAAATTAACGGAACTTTTATTATATTTGCAAAATTATCGATATTATAGTAGAATTTTATGTTAATTTAGTTATTAAGTAAATTTTAATCATCACATATGTATTAGAAATTCAGAATTACTTTTGGGAAGCATAGTAAATCATAAATAATAATATTTTAATCCTATATTTATAATTTATTTCAAATTATTATCAATCTTATGAACATAAAGTCTAATGTATTTTTAGTTCGATTAAATCGGATAACTAACCGAACCGGCCAATCTTAATTTGGTTGGCTTGGTTTTCATTTTTATCGATTTTAGTTTGGTTTGACAATTTTCATAATCGGATACACCGATCCAACCAAACGCTCACCCTTATTAGACAGAGGCACTCTATTTAATGAAAAATAAAAATCAATATTGAAGAATTATTAGTTGAAGTAGATTTATATTCCATTCAGCTGCCAAATTTTGTTTGTATAGTTTCAAGTTGCATTCACTCATAGTCAATTTTAACTTTTTTCACTGAAAATTAAATATAAAGAAAAAAATTTAAAATTCATTATTGAAAATATTGTGATTCATTGAGCTCTGACTTCTCCTGACATCAAAATTAGAATAGTTTTACATTTTACTAATTTAATTTAATTTGATTTGCTTTATATAGGCAAGTACATAACTTTGGATTCTATTTTAAGTATTCAAATTTGCAAATAGAAATTTACAAAAGTGAATTTATGGAAGTTGGAAACCTTAGTTTGATTAATGCATGAAATGAGAAAACTTAATGAAATGAGACTAGTGTTTTATCTTGTTCCAGAGTGAGTGAACTTTTGTAATATATACGGTATATGTTAAGTAAAGAGCGATGTTTGTGATTTTAACTAGTTTTTTAGTTTATATACAATAGTTTACGGTGTATGAATAAAATTTATTGTATTGGTTAACATAAATTCGTAGAAACGAAAGAGGGTGTTAGTTGATTCTTCCGCTGTATAAGAGGGAAACAATAGGTTATTTCAAAACCGACTTTTGCTCAGTTGGTAGAGCGGAGGACTGTAGTTATTTAACAGATAGATCCTTAGGTCGCTGGTTCGAATCTGGCAAGTTGGATTTTTATATTTTCCCACTAATTTGACTTTGTTGTTTGCAATCTTGGTATGATTTTTTTTTATGATTTTCCACAAGTTTGACCTTTTTTTTCACAAAAAAAAAATCTTGATATGAACCGATCTGCCATTTATTCTATATACGCCTTCTATCATTTATTCTGTTTTACACTTTTTTGCATCCATTCAAATGTTAGCTTTAGCCATTAAGACAACATGACTCCATGCCCATGGTGCTTAACCAATCCGACCCGTCATCGTCTTTTTACTTTGTGTTATAGGCTATTTTAAACTCTAAAACTTACGGTGCGTTCGGTTTATCTTCTTTAGTTTTAGGTTTTTATACATATAAAAATGCAAACAGCACATGTATATCATTAAAAAAACATCCGTTTTTTAAATCTTGATATGAAATACTCTAACCATTTATTCTGTTTACACCCTTTATTCATTTATTTTGATTTACATTTTTTTACATCCATTCTAATGTTACCTTTAGCAATGAAGAGAACATGACTCCATGCTCATGGTGCTTACGCGGTTGGATTTTTATATTTTCCCACTAATTTGACTTTGTTGTTTGCAATCTTGATATGGTTTTTTTATGATTTTCCACTAGTTTGTCTTCTTTTTTAACAAAAATATCTTGATATGAATCGATCTGCCATTTATTCTATATACGCCTTCTATCATTTATTCTGTTTTACACTTTTTTGCATCCATTCAAATGTTACCTTTAGCCATTAAGACAACATGACTCAATGCACATGGTGCTTAACCAATCCGACCCGTCATCGTCTTTCTATTTTGTGTTATAGGCTATTTCAAGCTCTAAAACTTACGGTGCGTTCGGTTTATCTTTTTTAGTTTTAGGTTTTTATACATATAAAAATGCAAACGGCGCATGTATATCATGAAAAAACATTCCTTTCTTAAATCTAGATATGAACTACTCTACCATTTATTCTGCTTTCACCCTTTGTTCATTTTTTAAATCTTGATATGCACTACTCTACCATTTATTCTGTTTACATCCGTTAATCATTTATTTTGATTTACGTTTTTTTGCATCCACTCTAATGTTACCTTTAGCCATGAAGAGAACATGACTCAATGCTCATGGTGCTTACGCAAACTGACCCGTCAGCGTCTTTTTACTTTGTCTTATAAGCTATTTTGAGCTCTAAAACATAAGGTGTGCTCGGTTTATCTCTTTTAATTTCGGGTTTTTGCTCATATAATACTGCAAACGGTGCATATGCATTGTAAAAAACGACTTTTTTTGAAAATGAAGTGAACACGTTTTTGTTTTTTTTTTTGTTTTAACGTTTTGAAAAATAACATAAGGAAAAGAGGTAATTTATACTTTCGAACGACTTTAGGTAAGTTGGTAGTGCGTGGGACTATAGTTATCTAACAGATTAGATTCTTAGGTCGTTGGTTCGAATCCGGCAAGTTGGAATATTTTGTAACTTTCCGTTAATGTGATTTTTTGATTTGAAATCTTTATATGAACTGATCTACCATTTATTATGTCTACGTCCTCCAATCATTTGAACGAAGTTAACTCATAAAACATTTTATTTTTATTTTTCATGTTTTGAAAATAAGGGAAGGATGAGAGAAAATTTATACTTCCATCGTTTCTTACATTTCTTCCATCGTCCTTCCACTCTTCTCAATATTTGTCATTAATGTTGAAAAACATACAATATAGTGTAAACCAAATGCCACATTAACTTCCTGGAGTTAACCTCTCATCTACCGCCGTTATTTGATTGATCTTTGGGCCCTCTTTTTTGCATCTTGCATAAGCGAAGTAGAATGGTTAAATCATTGTAATTAGTGGTATATTCCCGTTATGTTGTGCTATGGTATTCATAAGACCGAAATTTGTTTATGCTCCCGTCTCATTAAAAACAATGCCATGAAGTATAATTATTACATAGGCTTATCGATTCGAGCTGTATACTTGTATATATTATATCCCTTTTGCTTTGTTAGTCATCACTTTACATTTGTTCATTGAATACATGTTATTACAATGAGCCTTTTGAACATATATTCTTATATTGCAAAAAAATCCCCCTCTGATTCCACTGAATAGCCGCCAGTTTTATATTTGTGCATTTCAGTTGTACTGTCTTGAAATATACTGAATACAATTTGATTTGAAAAATGAATGTGCAATCATTGATACTTTGATTTTCCCATGCAAAAATATGGCTTATTACTCACAGTGTATAAACGAATTAAGCAATACATATACATCAAATGAATGGTTCTGGTTTATGAGTGGTCTGAATATTATTTGGTTTGAAAAATAAACGTGCAACCATTGAAACTTTGATTTTCACATGTAAAAATATGGCTTGTTACTCAGTTTATAAATGAATTAAGCAACCGGTCACATCAAAATTTGAATGATTCCAGTTTATGAGTGGTTTATTCCTATAATATTTTGGTATGCTACTTGTAAGAGCAAAATATGTTTATGCTCGTCTCATCTAAGATAATGTTGCGAAGTATAATTGTTATGTAGAATTATCAACAATCAGTCAATCGGTCATTGAAAATTTTGAATGGTTCTAGTTTATGAGTGGTTTATTCCTATTTAATTGTGTTACACTGCTTGTAAGAGCGAAACGTTTTTGTGCTCATCTCGTTTAATATAATGTCGTGAAGTATAACTATTACGTAGGATAATCAATGCACACAACTTTTTTCATTTTTTTTTTAACTGCAAAAAGGGTCTTTTTGATCCATATGAATAGCTGTCGGACGCCGGTTTTAAACGTGTAAAGTTGTAAATTATATAGTCTACTTTGTTGAAATCTGATGAAAATAGGGGCAGTGGCTAATACTTGGATTTTCATATTTAGGCAAATAAATAAGAATGTTTGATGATTACCAATGTTTTTTATTTGGCAAGGCAATTACCAAATGTTTATTCTTCCTACTCAAGTTGTAACTAATCTGACCTTCCATTTTCCTTCCAGGAGATATTACGCTAAATAAAATTTGTTCAATATCATGTGACGTCTAAAACACCCATAATATAAAATAAATTACCGTATGCTAAATAAATGATTGCATATTATCTATCAATTGCCCAAGTCATAAAATTAGTAACTTTAGGAATTCACGATAATAAGTCGATAGCCGTAACATATTCAGTATCAAGTTCATGGAAATGCTTGAGTTCTTAAGAAAATTAAGTGTATGCGAAAATAATGATGAACAAGTAGGACTATGGAAAGTTAGGAATAAACTTGAATAAAGTTTATTTTGGTCCTTTTGAAAATTTGGGTAGAGTAATCGTTTGTCACTGTGTGAATAGTCATACTCATTTATTACCCTGCTGAAATTACCGACTTGAACATTTTTCTGTTTCTGCAGTTTTACCACTAAGGCACGACCCATTGTATCTTCCAAGTAATTTATGTTAGTCTTTAGGCTTGCATAATAGGAATTGGACCTGGCCTCTAGTCCCTAGTTCACCAATGTGCTCTCATTTTATTGTTTTTCTAATCACTATATTTAGTCATGTAACTGATTTCATCAATATTTTCATTTGCGTCTTTTACACAGAAACTTTATCGACCACGGCTAATGATTGGAGAAACATTGTAGTTAGACGATGTATCCGTTGCTACAATTTTTGAGCTTGATCTCACATTCATGTGTACAGTAGTTTACAGTGTATAAATAAAATTTATTGTATTGGTTAACATAAATTCGTCGAAACGAAAGAGGATGTTAGTTGATTGTTCGCTGTATAAGAGAGAAACAATATATTATTTCAAAACTAACTTTCGCTCAGTTGGTAGAGCGGATTATTGTAGTTATTTAACAAATAGATCCTTAGGTCGCTGGTTCGAATTCGGCAAGTCAGATTTTATGTACGCCTTCTATCATTAATTCTGTTATACACTTTTCTGCATCCATTCAAATGTTAGCTTTAGCCATGAAGACAACATGACTCAATGCCCATGGTGCTTAACCATACTGACCCGTCGTCGTCTTCAGTTTTCCTTTTTTAGTGTTAGGTTTTTATTCATATACAAATGCAAATGGCGCATGTATATCGTGAAGAACATTCGTTTTTGAAATCTTGATATGAACTACTCTACCATTTATTCTGTTTACCCCCTTTAATCATATATTTTGATTACGTTTATTTTTCCATCCATTCATAGTTATGAAAGGCGTGCGCCATAGCGCGGCGCGGTGCGACGTTTGGGCCATTTTTTTCTTGTACCGCGCGACGCATATGAAAAAGTGTGTGGCGCATAAATGGCGCATGACATGAATTGATGCACCTTTTTTTTGGATTTCAAATTACAATAACTACTATTACAAATATTTTTAGCATCACTACAACCACCATCACAAATATTACTATTATTATTATTATTATTACTATTATGACATGAAATGCGCATAAATGGGCAAATAAGAATTACTCCGATTCATACACAAAGGCACTACTGTTGTATACCTCTGATTCTAGAATAGCACCTAAAATAGACAGTTTTGTCTTGCATTCGTTAGTCTTATTGACAGTATTAATGATTGAGCTTTTAGGAATGGGTGAATGCAATACATGGTATTAATTACTTGTTGCTTGCCAATTCTTACAAGGCCAGCCATGAAATGATCGATCTCAGCGTCAAGTAAGGAATCATATTTTCCGAAGCAAGGACTACTAAAAATTTCAAATGAGAATTTGCATTTGGAGTAAAACATGATCGAGGCAATTTTTAGAAGTATCTCAAAGCAAAGAGTAAGGTACCGAATGTGCATTTATGGATACTGCAGGTAGGTTTGACGAGAATTCCCTTAATATCAACGACGCTAAACATGATCCCCTCTATTAACCGCAGATAGTGAAATTTTGGGACCCTTAGCTAGCCTTCGTTATGTATTTCTTGTCTTTTTTTCTGACCTTCCATTTGCCTTCCAAGTGATGTTACGCTAAATAAATTTTGTTTAATATCCCGTGACATCTAGAACCGCATGCAGAAGGATACGAAAGGCAGCAATGTTAGCGGAAAAAAGGGCAAATAAAAAACGGCTCAGAGAGATGCATTCTTCAACCCAATTCAGATGATAGTGTATGAAACCAAACACTTGCAACTTCCTCACTGCCCATCAGCTTTAATCTGATAGAATTATTTATATGAGAAATAAAATAAATAATTGATGGTATGGGACTGTATTCTAAACTCGTAGAAGATAACAAATAACCTGAGCAGCGGTGTCCGACCAAGGATTGAGTGCCATAATGTTACTCAATTAAAGAGTAAAGTGTTACTCCAATGGCTAACACTTAGATTACTCCTTTGACTTTTTTTTTGTTTTCTTCTTTTTTGTGGATCACTGGAAGCATCTGAGGATGTTTACCATTACATAAATATGTTTACGCATAAATATGTAAGTCCAAGTATTCTTGATTATTCTTCAGTTCATCTTGTTAATAATTGCTTGCTAGCCGTGTGCAACAAAGCTACCATCAATAATTATTCAGTTACGTGAAAAAAGAAAAAATTAGTCAACTTCACTGGTTAACCATTATAAATTATTAATTTTTCCTAATTAAAAGATCCAGTTGTCTCTGTTTACCGTTTTCAGTTATTAATTGCATAAATTAAATCCAAATAATCAAACCCTATGATGCAAGTTGAACTATAACTTGCACGAGCGAAACAATTACAAATCGATTCATAAGCCAAGCAATACAAATTGAAGGTACTAATTAACTCAAACTTATCGAACAGGTTGAAACTTTTAAATAAATTATTAACTAGCTTAATAAAATGAATCGGTCGCCTTACTTCAACTTACTTGTCCGATTTAGAAGAAGATGCCGGGTGGGCTGGGCTCGGCCGTGTTGGGCTATCGGCATACTAAAATTGGGGCTTTTAGTATGGGTAAAGATGGCCTGTTCTAGTGTGTCTTATTGTTCTTCAGATTCTTTTGTTTTCGTCCAACTTTCCAAAAACTAGAAGTGATGATAGCGTGTGAGATTGGAAATTGATGCTCTGAACTATGAGTATATCCTTGATTAAATTAACATGATATTCGAATAGTTAAATAAATTTATCATTATTTTGCATTTTCAATACAAATAAGCAGCGCTTTTTTCATCATAGGATATGATACATATTGTTTTGTATATAAGAAGAAGATGAACGTGGTGTGCATTTTGTGGGTTCAATCTATGTTTAGTTGCTACAGTTTATGGTCTGCACAGGACAGATTGCCCAAGTAGATTAATATTAATGTTAGTTTTTCAAGACAAACAAAGAAGACACTTTGGCCGAGTGGTTAAGGCGTGTGCCTGCTAAGTACATGGGGTTTCCCCGCGAGAGTTCGAATCTCTTAGGTGTAGCTCTGTTTTCTTTTTTCTGCCATCCTAATGAATTTGGTTCTGCTTGAAGTACAATGTCCAAGCTGGCTGGTACCTTATGCTTGATTCTTCCGTTTCCATAGGAAGGGTTGTGTAGTCTTAAAGCTTCAAACGAAAGCGCAATGTTACAAAAGAAACAGGGCTCACGTTTGCAGATTTTATGTTAGAGCTGATAAAAGACAGATACGAAGGGTATGCACTAGTGTTTTATCTTTTTCTTTGAAACCATTTTATGGTAATTCAAATTATTTTACATTAAGAGGTTGGTTTAGTTCATTTCCCTCGATCTTAAAATCTAATTCTTACATCATAGCAGTGGATCCCTATTTCATGTATGTTTTTCTATTCGTAAACCGAATATCCTTACAATAGGGCTTATTTACCCTATTTCGTGCTCCCAAAAAGTAACCCTCTTGTCCTTATTTGCATGTTATGTTGGTGGTAAAAAACTTGAATGCATATATTTTGGTGACGGTATGAATATGTGTCATTACAGTTGGGCTTCTTCTTTATTCGTATCCTTCAGGTCTGTGAATGATGGAAGGAGTAAAGCATATTAAAAGAACTTGGTGTATCAAATATATGTACAATAAGCAATTAATCAAGAATGTTTATGCGAACAATCTAATGAAAACAGGGGCAGTGGCTAATACTTGGACTTACATATTTATGTGAATAATCAAGAATGTATGATGATTACCAATGTTTTTTATTTGGCAAGGCAATTACCAAATGTTATTCTTCCTACTCAAGTTTGAAAACCTGTGTAAAAGTAAGTGTTTGTTGCGGTGTGAATAGCCTCCCTCCTCAATTTATTGCATTCACTAAATTACCGACTCGAACATTTTTCGGTTTCCATAGATTTAGCCGTTAAGGCACGAACTGTTATATCTTCCAATTAATTTATGCTTGTCTTTGGGCACCTTGCCACCTGGCATAATGGAAACCAATCCTGGCCTCAAGTCACTAGTTAATCATACGTGCCTTCATTTTACTGTTTTACTACTCACTGTATTTAATCATGTAACTGGTTTTCAGAATATTTTCATTCCTATTCACAGAAACCATAGTTAATGATGGGGGAAACATTGTAGTTAATTGATGTATCCATTTTCAAATGATCCACGATTATTTGATCTTGAACTTACATTCTTCTGTATAAGATGATGTTTTCAATCAACCGAATCTGTCCTTTTTCACGTTAACTTTGCACAATCTTTCATTAAATTTGCTCGGACTATTAAAAGCATGAACCGCTTGTATGTTTTCATCTATGGACTGAACACTTGCTGATTCTTTTATTCCACTTTGCACAATGTTTCGTTAAATTTGCTCGAACTTTTAAAAGCATGAACCACTTGTATGTTTTCAGTTATGGACTGAACACTTGTTGATTCTTTTATTCCACTTTGCGCAATGTTTCATTAAATTTGCTCGAACTATTAAAAGCATGAACCGCGTGTATGTTTCCAATTATGGATTGAATGCTTGCTGATTCTTTTATTCCACTTAGGGATTTCTCAATGGTTTGACCGAGCTGTTAATATCATCCTTGATGCATCATACGAAAGGGTATATGCTCGACCAAGGTTGCTTCTAGTTATCTTTTAACCCTATTTACTTTTTCGTAAATGAACGAGTCAAGTAATTTAATTATGAAGTCAGTGTTAGGCCTATGTATTTTCTTTCTGGTAATTATCCGTAGACTGCTTATGGATGTATATATTATGTTTGCCCGTAATCTTGTACTGCTTTTATTTTATTTTAAGGTCGTTGATTCATTTTCTACTTGTGTTGGAGAACCTAGTTTGGTTAGGTAATGATGTATGCCTCATGGTATTAATTACTTATGGATGTATATATTATGTTTACAACAGAGAGCACTAAGCACTACTGTTGTATACTTCTGATTCTAGAATAGCACCTAAAATAGACAGTTCTGTCTCACATTGGTTAGTCTTATTGACAGTATTAATTACTTGTTTATGGGTGAATGCAATACATGGTATTAATTACTTGTTGCTTGCCAATTCTAATTACAGGGCCAGCTATGGAACGAAGGATCTCAGCGTCAAGGAATCATATTTTCCTAAGCAAGGACTACTATAAATTTCAAATGAGAATTTGCATTTGGAGTAAACATGATCGGGGCAATTTTTAGATGCTCTAAGTATCTCAAAAGAAAGAGCAAGCCACCGAATGTGCAGTTATGGATACTGCAGGTAGTGAAATTTTGGGACCCTTAGCTAGCCTTCGTTATGTATGTCTTGTCTTTTTTCTGACCTTCCATTTGCCTTCCAAGTGATGTTACGCTGAATAAATTTTGTTTAATATCCTGTGACATCTAGAACCGCATGCAGAAGGATACGAAAGATAGCAGTGTTAGCGGAAAAATGGGCAAATAAAAAAGGGCTCAGATAGATGCATTCTTCATCCCAATTCAGATGATAGCGTATGAAACCAAACACTTGCAACTTCCTCACTGCCCATCAGCTGTAATCTGGTAGAATTATTTATATAAGAAATAAAATTAATTATTTTTTGGTATGGGACTGTAATCTGGTAGACATAACTATGTTTTTTTTTCTGCTCTTTGTAATGGTTTCTTTTGATCATATATACATATATATTGATGAGTTGTTCAATTTGATTTGCATATGTTATTGTGGCATGTTAGAACAAGTTGAATCACATTATATCTATGACGTTTGATCATATTCGGCTATTTATATCTTTTATATACTTTGTAATACACGCAGCGAGTCCATCATGTGAAGCTTATGCTTACAGTGTGAAGCTTATGCTTACAGAATAATCACGTGAAAACAAAAGTTTATAAATTGTTTTGATTAAGTCAACATTTGGCTTGGTTATATATTGTGTGCTTTCCATCAATTTAAAAAGGTGTAGAACTGTGGACATAACATCAAAACTGACTTTGGACGTAACAAAAACGATACACACACACAGAGAATTTTTAAACAGGACATTTAAACGAAATAAAAAATTAAATAGATATGCGTTTATGGTTTTAAACCGGACATTTAAACGAAACATTTTAATTTAACTAGTTTATAATTAATTATTTGTTTTGTTGTATAACATGTGTTTAATGACTGAAAATGAAACATATTAAAACAAACTCAGTGTTTCATTAAATCTCAACGATGCATTTTTAATTCAAATACCGTCAAATCAAACAAACTGGAAAAACAATATAACAAACTGCAGAAACAAACTAGTAAAAACAACTATTGAACTTGTTCAACTAATAACTAATCTACACACGTAGCACTTCGTCGGATAGTACATCCACCATATCTAAGACCGAGGGATCAGTGCGAAAATTCTTCATAATTTTCCACCTATGGATGAGAGCAACAACATACAAAAGAAAAAAGCAACGCGTCGCCATATCCGAGAAGCAATCTGTCTGAACAAATGTCCATGGTCTTTCTGAACTCACAATCTGTTGACGTCTATGGAGAACAGGTTTGTTGTCATTAGTCATCTAATCAACATAGAAAGCTGTATCGACAACAATGAATGGTTGGACTTGGAGCTGAAGCGGTAGAGCTATTGATATCTCACACTGGCATGTGACCTTTTCTATGCACTTGCAAAACATGTCATCTTTCTTTCTAAATTTCAACGAAGCAATTCTTTAGAATTTCTGATGCTTACGTGCTGGACCGTTTCATTGTTCGTCAAGTCCGTCAAGGCGATCATTTCAAACATTCCATTCACCCTCTACTATCTTGAGAAATTTGTTCCAGTCTCTCCAACGATGCACTAGATTGTCTCATTTGTTCTTCGTTTGTGGCTTGGTCTGATTGTCATTAGATAGTTCGTTGAAATCTGCAATTACAGCTGATGAAAACGAGTCGGGGCTTCCTTTTTCATGCAGATGGGTGATTTAAATGTCGATTAATGCTTTAGTGTGTTCATGAGTTTTGAATGAAGTAGTAATAGCGCCAAAGGCAGAAGAGTGTGCGCTATAACGCTGGAAATGTAAAATTTCAAAGTAATTAAAAATTGCAAAAAGTGTAATGGACACAATAAAAATAAGTAAATTAGTTGGGAAAAGTACATTATAAATATCGAAATCATTGGAAAAAAAGCATCGAGAATATTTTGATTTTGGAAAAGGAGGAGGCGAGGCTGGGCTAATTAAAGTGAAAAGGAGGAGATGCGAATGAGATTACATAGTCAGCGATAAATCAAACCATTGGTATTCGATGTGTCCAATGCGTTGAACACTATTGATTTGATTTTCTCCAATGAGAAAATCGAACAATTTGGACCATCATCGTTTTGGGTTGGACCTATCTAAAATGACGACTTTTCAAAGTCTTACTACGAAAGACATCTTAATAATTGGGTCAGTGATCCTTACATTGCCCTATTCTTTTAATTTGGAAAAATCAAATGAAGAATTAGTAATTTGCTAACTTCATTCTTTATTTTTTTGACTAAAAGGATAATATGACCCAAGTCGCACAGCCGTATTGCACATAGTTTGTAACACCCCGCCTCCGCTAGGGTCACTCGCAAAGGAATGCACTAGCTTTAGAGGGGCATTATTGGTAAACATGCACAGAAATATCACAAGACAGAACATATAAAATAGCGGAAGTAAAATCGAACTTTCATAAACATCAATAATTAAGGTCTAAAGCCTTTTACATCAGAGTACATCAAAACCTGTCTTGCAATAGCAAAGAAGCATAAAGACTTTTTCATAAATTATTCCCCAAGTAAAAACAGTAAAGTAGCCATAGCCAAGAAAAGTCCAAGCCATCCATGATGACCTTCAAGCAGAAGAAGTCCGAACTAAACAACAGTATTTCCTCCCTGTAACCTGGAGGGGAAACGGAAGGAAAGAGGTGAAACAAAACGGGTCAGTCAAAAAGACTGAGTAAGCCCTATCTACTATTAGCATAAAAACTAGTAAAGTTAACTGACATGAGAAACTGAGATGAACATAAGCATGATGACAAGATAGATAAGCTAAATCAAAATAACAGGATGAACTACTGTACTCAGATAAACTAATGTGTCATGATAAATTACGATGTCAAGATAAAACAAGGTGTCCCATCGTCAGGTTCCTGTCAAGTATAATATCCCCAAGATATCTATCCTGTCTTTTAGCTCTGCACCTACCGTACTAGTACCCCCACCGTATCATGTGTTAACCATGAATGACCCTTACTCAAAAGTCGTGTAATGGTCTATGTCAACCTAATATACCGCATATATAGGTTACTCAACTCGTATGTTTTATTTCATGTAAATGTTCAGTCCCTTGCCGTAGACCATACGGGCTTTCCCATGAGATTCTATACTACCTTAACATAGTTCCATGATCCTTAAGATCGGTTTAGACTGTTACCCTAAACCTAGCTAGGGTCTTCCAACATGAATTATCGTTTGTACAACTAGGACTTATGCTACCTAGGGCTACTAGGGATTATGCTTACCTATTGCACGTTTTCGTATTTCGGTTCGGGTTCAGCCACCTAGGGCCACTAGGAATTACACTAACCGTCAACCGCGCCCTTTTTCCCACGCATTCATCGTGAATCGTTATTCCATGACTGTATGCACATGTATCACATCGTGCCATCCGAGTCCTGTCACAGGGCAAATCAAGAAATACAGGACTCGGTCGGGAGCTTTCGATTTATCTGCCGATGCAGATGCTAAGGTCTGTTTTTCTTATACATGGCTATGGTCCCACGAGACCACTCCCTCAACTAGTGAAAGACAAGACAGGATAAATCATGTATGAGAACACAACACTGGCCAACCCACATCCAAGCCTTACCGCACCCATAATTAGATAGCAATTATGGTCTTTTGGGTGTTCTCTGCCTTTCCGTACGTACACGCTTGACCAAAGATGGTAGGTAGCCTGACGAAATGCTATCTAGGGTACGACCGTGTATCGTCGACTATCCCCTATCCATCCCCGTCTTTAGGTCGCTCGTATAGCAACCAAGGCATACTCTTGGTTCTTCTAACGCAGACCTTAACCTCTCATGAGCCTAGTATGATCACCTGGCAGCTCACAGAGGGATACCAAGAATATCCTCACGTTCCCCGAAGCCGCTGCTTCGTTACCCAGTTCGCTGTTGCCTCTATCTAAATCAGATACCTGCTCCTACTCGTATACTTAAACGATGACCTACCGTATCAGGTTACTCATCTATCTATGAACTAGTCTAAATTTCCTTGACTAAGAATCATTACTTAGTTATTCTTCAACTAAGGTTTACCACTTAGCCTTATTCCCGTTATCCTTGTTAACTACGGTTATCCACCTAATCCTCAGAACTAGGGTTTACATAATGGATTAAGTGTCACTTAAGTTCATGACTTAACCCGTCTACTAATCATGTCAAAATTGGCTAAGTATCCAAGTTCAAGACTTAACCCTACAAACCATGCTCAAGTTGGTTAAGTATATATTAACTTGACCCTATCAAATTACTGAGTCAAATCGGTCAAGCGTATTTAAGCGATTCGTGACTTAGCCTTATCATGTTATCACGTTAGATTGGTTAAGTATAGGTTAACTTAACCTCAATAAATTCACGAGTTAGATTGGTTAAGTATAGGTCACTTAACCACCTCAAATCATCATGTTAGATTAGTTAAGTGTTTAACTTAACCCCATTAAACTGCCAAGTGGGATTAATTAAGTCTAGGCTAACTTAACCCCATCTGATTTCCATGTTTAGACTAGTTGAGTCTAATCTTAACCCCATCCATTAACTGTATCTTTCGGTTAAGTGTCATTAAGAAAACTTACTTAACCTTACCAAATTATCGTGTTGGATTGATTAAGTGTTGGTTAACTTAACCCCGTCCACTAGCCGTATAAAAATGGTTAAGTGCCATTAGGCAAATCAAGTTACTTAATCTACCCAACCTTGTCATGTTTTGTTAAGTATCATTAGCCTAATCAAATTACTTAACCCATTTGTCCATGTCATATTTCATTAAGAGTCATTAATCAAATTAACTTAACCCTATCATGTGGCATTAATTACTTAATGCACCTCAACCTCTCACATTAGACTTTGTTGTGGTTACTAGTTAAGCCGGTCGGTTCCGGGTAGCTTTACACCACAACTTGGTCTAACCTCGGGTTCAAGCACAACATGACCAACTTCTCACATTGGGTCCTATTGTTTGCAACTACTAGTTAGGCCGGTCGGTTCCGGGTAGTTTTACGTTGCAAACTCAACCCAACCTCGAGTTGGCCACACTTATATTATCTAAGAGTCATGTCCAATATGTTTCCAACACATATTACAAGTTTTCAAGGATTTGGGTAGACCTAACTTAATAGGTAAATTCCCAATTCCATAGTATGGGTAGACCTAACTTAATAGGTAAATTCCCAATTTCATATTTTCAAACATACTCACATGTCAACTTCCATGTTATATTTCAAGTCATGTTTTTAAGTTGTATTTCATGTCATTAGAAATTACCCATAACATAACTCAACGCTTTTAAACTCGCATATACGTTCGCAACAACGTAATGGATTAAAAGAAGAGACTTGGCAAAGGCATGACAAAAATGGATATTAGGCCACAAGTTAGTCATGGTGGCAAATGAGGCACAAATGTGTTATCAACTTGCATGTTACATTCTTAAGCCTCAAAAACATGCATAAACCAAAACTTGGCACATAAGCAAATCATGGTGACAAAAGACATGGAATGATGAGTAGTAACTCGCATATATCATCATATAAGGGTTATGACTTCATATGCAAGTTGACATAAAGGTTATGAGGGTTCTCATGTTGCATAATGCAACATTTCAACATAAAGGTTGTAGCTTTTAGCCCACACGATCAAGATAATGACTTCATAAACTTGCATGACATGATAGCATGTATCATACTCAATGATCAAACCCAAACTTGCAACATGAACATTTAACTTCATAGTTAATATCTAAGAGTAGGGAAAGGGCTTACATTGCTATGAAGGCACAAAAGATATGACAAAGCTCTTATGCAATCAAATAGACCCAAAATGCAAGCTCTAACATAAAAACCCTTGAGCCAAAGTGATCAAAACCCTTGCTTTATGATGCAAATATAGAAACTTGACTTGAATGCAAGCTAATGACACTTATACAAGCTTAAAAACACTTGTATGCATGGAAAATCTCTCATAGAAACAATTTAGAAATTTTATGAAGAGAGTGGAGGCCATGAGAGGTAAAATTTTGCCATAGTTTAGTTGTATGAATGAATAATGATGATTTGGGGTTAGGTTAGGGTCTTATTTATAGATTAGGCAAGTGTTTTAGGCCATAGGATTAAACCCTAGTTACAATCTCAGCCCTTAAAACCGAATCTGGCCCCCAAACTCAACACAAACCCAAAATGGTGCACCAGGCAGAACTGCCCGGCTGGACCAAGTCGACAGCCAAGTCGACAGGGCTGTCGACTTGGGTCCAACCAAGTCGACTCCCAAGTCGACAGGGCTGTCGACTTGGGTGCTCTGGCGGGAATTTTCCCGCCTGGCCCAAACTGGCCCAAATTTCCAAATTCAAACTTGAAATTGAAATCTGTTTTTACTTTGAAATTTTATGAAAACTTCGTCGGATCATAACTTGGTCATACGGACTCCGATTTTCGAAAACTCGGACTCTATTTCGCGTATTTGTCCGAGACAAACGCAATGGCACAGCCCGTTTCACTTGATTCAGAATTCATAATTAAATTCTGCCTTGATTCTCGTCTTAACACGTTATCGAAAAATACGGGTTGTTACATTCTCCCCACCTTTTAGGATTTCGTCCCCGAAATCTCCAAGTTAGGAAGAACATATCCTACCATCCATCTACTCAAAACATCATCCACAAGCAACCATTGTCCTTAGATGATTTCTAATGTTGTATGAATACATGCAAAAGGTGTGTGTATATGCACTTATCTAATGTAAATGATCAGGCCTGAGTGACCTAATGCAAAATATGTATAGTGCCATGAATCCAACATGTATGCAAATAGTCCAAGTCATATAGATACTATATGCGTGCACAATCATTCATTCATATGCAACAACCGCATGATAATACATTCGATTTCATCCATAAACAAGTATAAATACTCGTGCATATGCAATATGAAATGTGACCGAGTCGAGCTAGTATCTAATGTGTATTCGCGCATCCACGAGCAACCACTTGCAACCATATCAATCATAACATGTTTCAAATACATGTTTACATCCATAGGGTTCTACCTAGGATTCCCTGAAACAGGGTCGAGAAGATAAACAAGACAAACTCCTTACGGGGTTTGTAACAGAAAATAGGACCGAGAGGATGTCCACAAAAGATAGCCTACAAGTAAGCTCTACAGAAAACAGGGATCAAGTATATACTCCCAAAAAGAGATATCATGCGCGTATCTAGTCCTTGACCATCAAAGTCGTATTTCCTTGGGCTTAATTCCATTGTGCCTTGACCGTCTTTTAACTTCGCGATTTCGTAGCTTCTTATTTCCTGTTTCCATAACATGAGCTGGAACTCATTCCTTCGTCGCCTCTCGTTCCACTTGCACTTATCCTTTTCCTAGAATACTTGACGCAAACATGACTGCGTACTCATGATCTCATGCAAGCTTTCCAAAATTCACTAGTGAATCTTGGATCTTGTTTATATACTATAAGGTATTCCATGTAGAAGAACTTTCTCTTGAAAGTAAACAGATGTCAACCAGGTTATCAAGCGCACTTACTAGGGTGATCTCTATAACCCATGCATAAATGAAGTAAACCATCCGTCTTATTGGCGAACACCACTCGATCGGGCTTCAAATTTCCAATAAGGGCATCAAGGGATTCTAAGTAACTAGTCATGACAGAACCTCAAAAAGGTTACACGATACTTCGAGGGTATTACCAAGGCTATTCAAAAGGTCTAACTACCCTCCTATCAAAAACCGAGAGTGGCACCCCCTACTGGATAACCACTTCATCCCTAGAATCCATCCATAGCTTATAAACATAAACATTATTTCCAAATTCAACACTTGGCATAGACATTCTCAAATCCAAACAAGTCATGTATAAATGGACTGATTCTCCAATAGGACTTTGAGACAAAAATGGGATTCTCTATTACGCTAGTACTTAAGGTGCAGAGACTCAACTATCGAAGCAGACTTAAATGATACGAAAAACGAAGTCCTAACGGGATGATAGAGAAGAAAAAACTAAACCTTTAACAAGATCGTTACCCTCCTTCCGAGGTACCCTAGAAATGAGAGCATACTATTGCCCTCCCGATGATCTTGTCCTTGTCCCACAATACTTAACTATCCGCCCCGTTTTACCATGCCAAGGATACTCTCTCGTCATGGGTTTCATTGTTCATCTTTCTCCCTCCTTTGAGGACTAAGCCATACCAACAAGTTGCTCATCCTTAAGCTCGTATCCTTTATCCTCTTTCTCACTATTCTTTCTTATAACGCGGCCACTGGTCTCTCGAGAACCACCTCCATCGCATGGAAAGCACTTTCGTAGATAGAAAAGACTAGTCGCAGTTAAAACCACTATGACTACAGATGGAGGAAAGAAAGGAAAAGAGATTCAATTAAGGAAACAAGGATAGTGCTAATGGCCTTTGGGGAATAACCTTTTTCTTTTAAAAGAAAATTTTCTTGAAAAATGCTTCTTTGTAAACGATTTTCAAATAGTTTTCAGAAGGTCTTTAAAAACTTTTTCCCAGTCTGGTAACCTTCTGCTCTGATACCACGTGTAACACCCCGCCTCCGCTAGGGTCACTCGCAAAGGAATGCACTAGCTTTAGAGGGGCATTATTGGTAAACATGCACAGAAATATCACAAGACAGAACATATAAAATAGCGTAAGTAAAATCGAACTTTCATAAACATCAATAATTAAGGTCTAAAGCCTTTTACATCAGAGTACATCAAAACCTGTCTTGCAATAGCAAAGAAGCATAAAGACTTTTTCATAAATTATTCCCCAAGTAAAAACAGTAAAGTAGCCATAGCCAAGAAAAGTCCAAGCCATCCATGATAACCTTCAAGCAGAAGAAGTACGAACTAAACAACAGTATTTCCTCCCTGTAACCTTGGGGGGGAACGGAAGGAAAGAGGCGAAACAAAACGGGTCAGTCAAAAAGACTGAGTAAGCCCTGTCTACTATTAGCATAAAAACTAGTAAAGTTAACTGACATGAGAAACTGAGATGAACATAACCATGATGACAAGATAGATAAGCTAAATCAAAATAACAGGATGAACTACTGTACTCAGATAAACTAAGGTGTCATGATAAATTACAATGTCAAGATAAAACAAGGTGTCCCATCGTCAGGTTCCTGTCAAGTATAATATCCCCAAGATATCTATCCTGTCTTTTAGCTCTGCACCTACCGTACTAGTATCCCCACCGTATCATGTGTTAACCATGAATGACCCTTACTCAAAAGTCGTGTAATGGTCTATGTCAACCTAATATACTGCATATATAGGTTACTCAACTCGTATGTTTTATTTCATGTAAATGTTCAGTCCCTTGCCGTAGACCATACGGGCTTTCCCATGAGATTCTATACTACCTTAACATAGTTCCATGATCCTTAAGATCGGTTTGGACTGTTACCCTAAACCTAGCTAGGGTCTTCCAACATGAATTATCGTTTGTACAACTAGGACTTATGCTACCTAGGGCTACTAGGGATTATGCTTACCTATTGCACGTTTTCGTATTTCGGTTCGGGTTCAGCCACCTAGGGCCACTAGGAATTACACTAACCGTCAACCGCGCCCTTTTTCCCACGCATTCATCGTGAATCGTTATTCCATGACTGTATGCACATGTATCACATCGTGCCATCCGAGTCCTGCCACAGGGCAAATCAAGAAATACAGGACTCGGTCGGGAACTTTCGATTTATCTGCCGATGCAGATGCTAAGGTCTGTTTTTCTTATACGTGGCTATGGTCCCACGAGACCACTCCCTCAACTAGTGAAAGACAAGACAGGATAAATCCTGTATGAGAACACAACACTGGCCAACCCACATCCAAGCCTTACCGCACCCATAATTAGATAGCAATTATGGTCTTTTGGGTGTTCTCTGCCTTTCCGTACGTACACGCTTGACCAAAGATGGTAGGTAGCCTGACGAAATGCTATCTAGGGTACGACCGTGTATCGTCGACTATCCCCTATCCATCCCCGTCTTTAGGTCGCTCGTATAGCAACCACGGCATACTCTTGGTTCTTCTAACGCAGACCTTAACCTCTCATGAGCCTAGTATGATCACCTGGCAGCTCACAGAGGGATACCAAGAATATCCTCACGTTCCCCGAAGCCGCTGCTTCGTTACCCAGTTTGCTAGAGCCTCTATCTAAATCAGATACCTGCTCCTACTTGTATACTTGAACGATGACCTACCGTATCAGGTTACTCATCTATCTATGAACTGGTCTAAATTTCCTTGACTAAGAATCATTACTTAGTTATTCTTCAACTAAGGTTTACCACTTAGCCTTATTCCCGTTATCCTTGTTAACTACGGTTATCCACCTAATCCTCAGAACTAGGGTTTACATAATGGATTAAGTGTCACTTAAGTTCATGACTTAACCCGTCTACTAATCATGTCAAAATTGGCTAAGTATCCAAGTTCAAGACTTAACCCTACAAACCATGCTCAAGTTGGTTAAGTATATATTAACTTGACCCTATCAAATTACTGAGTCAAATCGGTCAAGCGTATTTAAGCGATTCGTGACTTAGCCTTATCATGTAATCACGTTAGATTGGTTAAGTATAGGTTAACTTAACCTCAATAAATTCACGAGTTAGATTGGTTAAGTATAGGTCACTTAACCACCTCAAATCATCATGTTAGATTAGTTAAGTGTTTAACTTAACCCCATTAAACTGCCAAGTGGGATTAATTAAGTCTAGGCTAACTTAACCCCATCCGATTTCCATGTTTAGACTAGTTGAGTCTAATCTTAACCCCATCCATTAACTGTATCTTTCGGTTAAGTGTCATTAAGAAAACTTACTTAACCTTACCAAATTATCGTGTTGGATTGATTAAGTGTTGGTTAACTTAACCCCGTCCACTAGCCGTATAAAAATGGTTAAGTGCCATTAGGCAAATCAAGTTACTTAATCTACCCAACCTTGTCATGTTTTGTTAAGTATCATTAGCCTAATCAAATTACTTAACTCATTTGTCCATGTCATATTTCATTAAGAGTCATTAATCAAATTAACTTAACCCTATCATGTGGCATTAATTACTTAATGCACCTCAACCTCTCACATTAGACTTTGTTGTGGTTACTAGTTAAGCCGGTCGGTTCCGGGTAGCTTTACACCACAACTTGGTCTAACCTCGGGTTCAAGCACAACATGACCAACTTCTCACATTGGGTCCTATTGTTTGCAACTACTAGTTAGGCCGGTCGGTTCCGGGTAGTTTTACGTTGCAAACTCAACCCAACCTCGAGTTGGCCACACTTATATTATCTAAGTGTCATGTCCAATATGTTTCCAACACATATTACAAGTTTTCAAGGATTTGGGTAGACCTAACTTAATAGGTAAATTCCCAATTCTATAGTATGGGTAGACCTAACTTAATAGGTAAATTCCCAATTTCATATTTTCAAACATACTCACATGTCAACTTCCATGTTATATTTCAAGTCATGTTTTTAAGTTGTA
The DNA here is from genome assembly GCA_030737875.1 of Allium sativum. NCBI lineage: Eukaryota > Viridiplantae > Streptophyta > Magnoliopsida > Asparagales > Amaryllidaceae > Allium > Allium sativum. The sequence continues at coordinate 837,885,135 of CM060924.1, forward strand.
TTTCATGTCATTAGAAATTACCCATAACATAACCCAACGCTTTTAAACTCGCATATACGTTCGCAACAACGTAATGGATTAAAAGAAGAGACTTGGCAAAGGCATGACAAAAATGGATATTAAGCCACAAGTTAGTCATGGTGGCAAATGAGGCACAAATGTGTTCATCAACTTGCATGTTACATTCTTAAGCCTCAAAAACATGCATAAACCCAAACTTGGCACATAAGCAAATCATGGTGACAAAAGACATGGAATGATGAGTAGTAACTCGCATATATCATCATATAAGGGTTATGACTTCATATGCAAGTTGACATAAAGGTTATGAGGGTTCTCATGTTGCATAATGCAACATTTCAACATAAAGGTTGTAGCTTTTAGCCCACAAGATCAAGATAATGACTTCATAAACTTGCATGATATGATAGCATGTATCATACTCAATGATCAAACCCAAACTTGCAACATGAACATTTAACTTCATAGTTAATATCTAAGAGTAGGGAAAGGGCTTACATTGCTATAAAGGCACAAAAGATATGACAAAGCTCTTATGCAATCAAATAGACCCAAAATGCAAGCTCTAACATAAAAACCCTCGAGCCAAAGTAATCAAAACCCTTGCTTTATGATGCAAATATAGAAACTTGACTTGAATGCAAGCTAATGACACTTATACAAGCTTGAAAACACTTGTATGCATGGAAAATCTCTCATAGAAACAATTTAGAAATTTTATGAAGAGAGTGGAGGCCATGAGAGGTAAAATTTTGCCATAGTTTAGTTGTATGAATGAATAATGATGATTTAGGGTTAGATTAGGGTCTTATTTATAAATTAGGCAAGTGTTTTAGGCCATAGGATTAAACCCTAGTTGCAATCTCAGCCCTTAAAACCGAATCTGGCCCCCAAACTCAACACAAACCCAAAATGGTGCACCAGGCAGAACTGCCCGGCTGGACCAAGTCGACAGCCAAGTCGACCGGGCTGTCGACTTGGGTCCAACCAAGTCGACTCCCAAGTCGATAGGGCTGTCGACTTGGGTGCTCTGGCGGGAATTTTCCCGCCTGGCCCAAACTGGCCCAAATTTCCAAATTCAAACTTGAAATTGAAATCTGTTTTTACTTTGAAATTTTCTGAAAACTTCGTTGGATCATAACTTGGTCATACGGACTCCGATTTTCGAAAACTCGGACTCTATTTCGCGTATTTTTCCGAGACGAACGCAATGGCACAGCCCGTTTCACTTGATTCAGAATTCATAATTAAATTCTGCCTTGATTCTCGTCTTAACACGTTATCGAAAAATACGGGTTGTTACATAGTTAATACTAATACGCGACCAACTAATTACCATTTCACGTTCAAATCTAATTAAAGATTTAACTATCGCTTGGAGCAAAACTGATGATACTCCATTCTCGATCATTTTCCCAAATTTGATAATTTAAATTATCACATTCACATTTCAATCTAATTAAAGATTCATTAAAACTCCACTTAGTTTTAATCTTCCAAAAATCATTATTAATGATTATTCAACTTTGGAAACACAAACATGTCACATCGACAATCTACACCGTACCACTGATTTCTGCCAGTATATAACCTCTGAGTTCGTAAGTCTCAGAGAAGGATGTTAAGAAAGAGAATAAATAATCCTCCACCAAACAGATATACATTTATCAGAGATCAACAAATACAGTTCGAAATACAATGTTAGACATGTAATCCTCTCTTTAACTGGGTTAAAGAACAAATGTCATTTAAAACACAGTTCACGATAAATCCAAAATCAAATTCCATTAATTATGGAATCTTCATGGAAAACAGATCAGTATATATAATTGATATAAATTTCCGTGTCCGACTAATAATATAAATGGAATAACAACGATGCCTTTTAAATTCCATATATATTATCAGTCTTCCTTCACAAAAGCTCACTTTGATTATTACCAAATCGAATTCCATTCCATTACAATTTAATATATTAAATTGGAAAACTTTACTTTAGAAAATTTCCATTAAATCTTAATAAAAAGATTTATATATTCCAAATCACATTTCACTGTTAATCGGGTTAAAGAACAAATGTCGTTAAAACATAGTTCACAATAAACCCAATTCACATTCCATTTTATTCCAATTACCAAACATAACTGGAAACTCTAATAATCTTAATTAAACGATTTATTCTTTTCACATGGGGTTTAAGAACAGAGTTATTTAAGACACCGTTCACGACAAACCCAAAATCCAATTTGATATTAAATACAAGGCTCTGAATAGAAATTATATCGGCTTATATTCAATATTAAATTCTGAAACCAACGGATATCGTATTAGGAATAACGATATATGTATCTTCCAAATTCCCATAACAATATCTGTATAATCACGGAATCCAATATCGAAATATTTCGAAGAATATTTCCTTTCCGAATGCATTCCAACTTATTCATTGGAAAATTTTGGTTATTTTAAAACCATTTTCAAATCCAATTTATTTATTTCAAAAAATAATTGAATTATTATTCTAGTTACTAACTAGTTCATTTCGATAAAAATATATTTTTATATTTTCAAATATGGATTTTTTCATCCCAAATCTTTCCAAATCATTTATTATGATTTTACACATTTTTTCCATATTTTTAATAATTTTATTATCGCCCATACAGTCGGTTTCCAATATCGGACACCGAACTGCATCCATAGCGACCTTTTTTTGAAATTGGTTTGGACATAATTCCAAATCTAACAATTCAAATTTAAATCTCTTATATTCATTGGAAAGCTCTTTTCGATATGAACCCAACAATTCCGGTTTTAGGAGAATCCGACGGTCGGATCTCCAGTTACATCCATTTGAAGTTAATGGTCGAAATTCGTGAACGGTCACTGCGCGGTGCGTTCTATTCGGGCCGTTATATATATATATATATATATATATATATATATATATATATATATATATATATATATATATATATATATATATATATATATATATATCGTCAATTTCTATTTAAAATGTATTTTATAAATTGTTTTAAATTTGTTTTAAAAATGATTTCCACTTTCATTTCAATTTTAAATCAAAACTGAATATTCCTTTATAAATTTGTTTTAAATTCATTTCAAAACTATTTCAATTTCATTTTCAAATTTCAAATCAAAATTGAATATTCTATATAAATTCGTTTTAAATTCATTTTAAACGATTTCTACTTTATTTCAATTTTTAAATCAAAATTGAATATTCTATATCATTATAATATTAAAATGATAATATTTTCAAAATATCAGATTTTGAAATCACTTTTCGATATTCATTATAAAATAAATAAAATTGAAAGAAAATCCCGTTCGTGTTAAAATGGTGTTTAACTACTTAACACGGCTTCACATTTCAATATTTTCGTGTCCATCCTAAATCGGACATCAAAATCACATTTTGATTATACACTGAATATTATTTTAAAATATTCGTTAATTCTGAACTGGAATCAGACTCAATCAATTACCACATAATTTCAGTTATATGGATTTCATACATCGCATGTATATAACAATAATGATAAACAATCATTAAAAATTCATTCATACAACATCCAGAGTGCATTTTGCAACTGTACGAGCATTAAAATAAATAAATAACGCTTATATAGTATGTCAACCCATCGATTGACATGCCACTACTTATTGGAATCAGTGTATGTCAAATATCATCCCAATACCCGTGTAGGGTTTTCAAACAACAAATACTGATTATTATTTGTGCAGTTGGGCGATGTGTAAAATTTATCGTCCCAATCAATATTAGATAAATAAGTGTACATAAATAAATCGTCCGATTTGTAAATGAATATTTATTTTATTTCAGGAGAATTTTATATACATTTTTATATAAATAATTTTATATACAACAATATCAATCCATGACAATCACAATCACAATCCAACCAAACAATCGACCATAGTCTGTACAAAAAAATAGTGTCAGGAGCTACTAAGCCCCGTCTGTAGCCTATTATATAATAACTGGAAAATAATTTGAGTGAGAGAGAGTTCTCACCTTGATTGGTTTCGAAAATTAATAAAATGATTATTTTAATCAAATTAAACAGGACATTTAATTTGACCAAAAATATCAACTAGCTTCAAATGCGTTCCAGTCAGCTCTACAATGTAGTGTTCGTTGCTGCGATTCCAACGCGACTGAATTCGTTCAATTCCGTTTCTGTATGGACAAGATATGAGCATTTATACTTTAATTATATTAGTAATTGAGCTAAGTTAATTAATAAATTATTTATTTCCCCTTAATCACCTTTTCCCCTCGTTAATCCCTCTTCCCCTTACACTCAGTAAACCACGAACAGCAGGAACCCAAAACCGATTCTTACGGTTCAAAATCGAAACCCAAATGCTAGAATACGATCAGAACTCACTCCGATGTCCGCCTCCAAGAGCTCACCCACCGCGCAGGTGGCGGCCAACTTGTCCCCCCTTCGCTATCGGAATCCCCTTGCAAACGTCGGCTCTTTGTGGGCTGAAAACTCTCGCACCACAAAACGATATTTTTATTAAAACCGTATGTATTGAAAGAGGATAAAAATCTCTGTAATTTTCGTTTGAAAGCTTGGGTTTAATTCGAATTGAATTGGAAGGTATTGGGGATTTAAAATCAGAGTGTGATGGCCTTCAATTTGTTTTGAGCGGCGGAAGTAATGGGTTGACTGCGCAATGAAGAGATAAAGGGTTTTGACCTTTGACCCACATATATATTTTATATTTAAATTATTTAAATTCCAGAAACACTTGTTTATCAGTATGAACTCCAAATCAAACCCAACGATTGTCGCCTCTAGCTAAATACCCCCCATTTGGACACAATGAAATATGTTTCGCAAGCCCATTCGACTGTTTCAGTCAGTTTCTATCAAAATTAAAATATAAAACATTCAATATTGGATTTGAACGTATATTTTAATTTGTCGGGGCCACATACTAATTCCAAAAATTCCAGAAAAATAAATCTAGCTATGTTTTGGCGATACTGTCCTAACAAAACAAATTTCTTCGAATTTGGAGACCGTTTGAAAAATGGTCATTTTCTAGTTGATTAAATTCAAACTGAAAGTACCAAATGCGTTTAAATTCACCACGCTCACATATCAATTCCAAAAATTATGAAAATTGGAATATAGCAATAATTTGACATTCCAAATCCATCAAAAGTGGTTTCATCGAAAACAGAGATCGTTTGCAAAATGGCTATTTTTAAGGGCTATATATTATATTAAATTCCATAGCGACTATTTTAAATTTTAAACTGGACATAGCTTTCAATTCTCGTTATGAAATCTTGATTTTTCACATTTGTTAGAAAGATATAATTAAACAGATTCAAATATTTATTGTTTTACTGAAATCCGATTTATTTTTAACCCTGTACATTCATTTGAAATTTAAAATAGAATTTTCAAACTACCACGCCATTTTAAACACGTTTTATAATTAAACTAAATTTATATGTTCTAACTTCATTTAAATTAAATTTTTAGTCGTTATAATTTAAAATAGATCATTTTAAATATTCAAAATCCATTAAAATAGCTAAAATAAAATTTTTAAATTGGTTTTGAAATTCCGGGTTGTTACATGAAGACCATATATATTATTCATTTTTGCTGCATTATTAGTATGTTATGTTAAAATTTTAGACTCTGATATTGTAAACTGAAATCAAGTGAATATTATTTAATAGTTTAATGAACTATATATATATATATATATGTTATTATTATATTTTATCGTTCCACTGTGAGGTTCTGTTTATTATTTAGTTCCTTTTCATCTTATTTTCTCTTCTTGTGTTAAACCCCAATAATAATCTGTCATTTTGAAGTGGTTTGAGTTGGACATGTGCAGTTTATATATTATGCTCCAGTTTCTTCAATTAGCAAAAATTTGAATTTTTTTTAAATTACAAAGTAAAAGTTGTCATTTTATCCTGATAAAAGTATATTCACAAGTTCTTATTCTTGTTTGATAAATTTATAATCGCTCGCTTGGACATACATAAAATTTATTTAGTTTCCAGAAAGTCAGAAATAAATTAGATTTGACCTTTAAAAAGCTACAATGTAGTTTATGGCATTCCCAATGGAGGGATTGTTGAGGGTCAAATCAAACTTGGTTGACCACAACTCCCCCCTTCCTTCAACGAGGAAAAACAGAAACCACCCTATGGGCTTATTTTAAACCGGCCAAGAGAATAAAAAAAATACCTCACATGTTAAAAATTAGCCTATTGAGACCAAAAAATAATAATATTGGCCCTTTTATCAAACTGACCGTTAGGGAGGTTTCCCTACTGTAAGAGCCAAAATCAATTTGTCCATGCCAATGAAATTCGGCATTATATTTGCGTTTCAAATATTTGCTCCGCGTTTTTCTTCCTGATTCTTCTCTATGACCCTTTCCTCTCCTCACCTATTTCTTCTCCGTAACCTGTTTTTATTTCTCTCCGTAAATCTTTCACGATCCGTATTTTCATCAACCAACCTTTCCAAAACGATCTCCTTCGTCTGTCAGGTTTTATTCTTATGGTTTTCAATTTAGTTTCAGAATAGGTACTCATTTTAGGTTTTTGATTCGCCTTGGATCTGATACCGCTTCAGGAATAATATTCCACTAAAAGCACATGAATGGAAAGCTTGTGCCCTTTCTGGATCTAAAGCATATCCTAGCATTTTTTGATGTATTTGAAGAAGTTTTGTGACCTAATGGAATTAGTACTCAGCTATGATCCATCTCACAGGTTATCGACATCTACCCTGTACATTAATATAAAAAGTTAACAATATTAGATTGTGATGAGGCCAATCAATTTATAGTAACACAAAATATACCACATACGATCAATATATATGAAATGAAACGAAAATATCTATTAAATTACCGTACTATCTGGAGTTAAGTGGGCAGTTTCTGCTATCATGACTTCTCCTCCGCATGTTTTACATTTTCGCTTTTTCTTGCTAGTGGACAACTCAATGGGACTTTTAATTCTTTCTGCACCACTCATTTGAACAATTTGTTTATCAATTCTAGGTCGTCCCTTCGCCTGTGAAACATGCGGATCTTGAATTACTATAGGTACCTGATCACTACTCATTGGATACTGTGCATCCTCTTCTTCTGCTTTTTACTCGTCCAATTTAGTTTTTTCATCGCACACTCTCGTGAAAAGCTCTTCTATTCTATCCATCGCTATTTTGTATAATATTTCAGACTTAGATGCAATGCTTGAAAGTTGTGTTGCTCTTCGACAGATATGACTAAGTCGAAATGCTTCACTAGTATTCGGTTGACCTTCGTACATAAAATCATCCATGACCCTAAATGAGTTAACTGCCTTCGTCCATTTTTTCAAAATAAAATGAGAAGGTATCTCGTCTACTTCTAGTTTGGTGAATTTTTTTAATATTTGTCTGCATGGAATTCCTTTAAACTCAAAAAGTTTGCAATCACAACTGCCTTCATAATGGCATACATTCATTTTCACAACAACACTTTCGCATTCACCAACTTTAGAAGATACAACATATGATGTCATTTCTCCATTGGTTTCGTTCTAAACAGATCTAAACCGAATGGAATCTTTTAGCTGCTCGCAAAAACTTGTCAAACATATTTCGAATGTATATGTCTGCGACATGTTTCAATATCAAATTATTTTTATCAATGCATCTTTTTTTATGCTTCGAAACAAAATCCTCATCAACTTCTCGTTGTACAATGTTTTGCAATGCTTGATAATATCTACACACAAATTCCTTAAGATTTGTTGTCTCGGAGACAAACATATTAAAAAAACTATTTACTCCTTCATTACGACCTGTAGTGTTCATCCCAGCATAAAAGGTCGACCGATGAAACACAGGCACCTAAGACTCACGTTGTTCAATTTTTTTTTTTGCAACCATTGATTGTTTTGCAATTCATACTTCTGCATTAATGCTTTCCATTTATCTTCAAAATCTGATACTGTATATGTGAAATTCAAACAACGTTTGAGATCTTTTTTGAAGAGAATGTTTGCGATATATATGAGGTAAATTCTCATCAAAAATTTTCTTAATGTGCTACAGACATAAACGATGTCGAATCGTAGGAAATACCTTTTCAATAGCTATAGTCATTGCATGATCTTGATCTGTAATTATTGAGATTGGATGACGACCTCCCATAGCTTCGAGCCAGGTTGTAAATAGCCAAACAAATGTAGGTTCTGTTTCATCGCACAAAAGTGCACATCCAAACTGTATTGTTTGATAATGATGGTTTACACCAGTGAATGGAGCAAATGGCATTGAATATTTATTTGTTCGAAATGTAGTGTCAAATGTGACCATATCTCCGAAATGTTGGTACGACATACGCGATCGTGCATCAACCCGAAAAAATTAGCAGCATGTCCTTCTACATCAAGTTGAATTGCATAATAAAACAGAGGGTTTTCTCTTTGTCTCATCTGAAAATAACTCAATACATATTGTGCATCGCCTGTTTCTAAGTCTATAAGTCTGGCTGACTTCAAAAGGTTATAGCAATCCTTTTGGTTAAATCCGGCATTCACACCACCAAAAATAGCAGGAATTTTGGCTATAGGTAGATTTTGTTGTTGGAATACTTCGGTTAAGTCTTTTGCAGCAGATGACATATTCTTATTAGTTCGTAATTGGACCCGTTTTATAGGAGAAATAAATGAATGGTTATGTTCACCATTTAACTTTGTTATCGACCATTTCTTTGTCAGCTCGCTGTAAAGAATTCTCATCTTTGCTTGACAGCCACATTTGATGGTGTTAGTGCTTTTAGGTGTTTGATCAACTCCAACTACATTATCATTTTTTTGAAGCGTCCCTGATCGTGAACAAACCAAAACAACTGAAGTAATTTTATCAACGTGGTGAATAGTTTTATTTGATAATCGGACACGGACAGCAAAACCTTTTTGTCGACCGAACTCAATGTAATAGTTTTTCGCCTCGTCTAAGGTATCAAAACTCATCCCACATACGGTTCCGTCAACATAGCAAGAGTTTTGTTTGGTGGTGACGATGAGCCACTGGCCTCATATGTTGATCCCTCTGGTGCAGTTTGAATGATTCCATCTTCCATACTTACCACTACAAATCACCGTAACTATTATATGTCACTTGAATAAGAAAATAGGAATTTACCATAACAAAGTGTTGTACTAAAGTCTAATGCCCAGAGCAAGGGCATAACAATGTGAACAAAATCATGCATAGTAAAAACAAAGAAAAGGTGATGCTAGAATAGAACAAGATGCATGACATCCCACTCAATATGATGCAATAGTCCACTGATAGCAGCTACACCAAACATTCAATAACATACTCAAATATGCACATGTGAGTCTCAATGCAATATATGGTATTAGAGCACATATATGTCTATTTTCTTTCCTCACATGCATGTTACAAATATGTGTTATGCTTTGTTTTTAAATGAAAATATAAGGATTATTTATGCCCCGATATTAATATAAGTTTTTTTTGCTCTTTCTATTACTCTCATTTAAATTTTTGGCATTAGGGAGAAACACATCTTAAACACATTTATGACTTCTTGTCTTCAAGTAAAAACTACGTGATAAAATGAAAATATGTATTAGGGATATAGTATCATTTTTTAAACAAACTCTCCATGCCTACTGTTCACATGAATTACGTTCATTGCCACAAAAAAAAATTAATGGTACCATAATCTTTTTCAGACTTTTCATATGAATTACTGTCATTGCCGTAAAAAAAGAATTAATAGTACCATAATGTTTTCTAGACTCTTCACAGGAATTACGTTCGACTGCACTAGGTGCTACAAAATATGTTACCAACTTGTGATTCCTCTATGTTATATCATTTCTGATGATTATTTTATCATAATCTAAGAGCATATAATAAATATAAGTCGTACCGCATCCATTTTCAAGTGAGAAGTAAATAAATTATAATGGGTATGAGAACAAAGATTAACAGGATTGATTTGTGAAAAATTGTAATTAACGTTACAGAAATGAAGAAGATGAACAAATCTGAAATGACGTAAAAGAATTGAGTAGAGAACAATGATGAATTAGTAGAATTGATTACCTCTTTTGACGATGGTTTGGCGCGTTGAGAAGAATATCGGTGAAATGAGCGTGAGAATTTTGTAGAGTGAGAAGAAGAACGATGGGAAGAAAGATAAGATCTGAGCGCGAGAAATTTAAGGGGCAATTATGACGTGCGTTTAAACTAGAGAAATCTGACGGTTATGAATGAATAAATCCAGCGGCTGGTGGATTGTGTCATGAAACATGTTTAAATTTGAGTTCAAATAGAGGCTCCCATATATATATATATATATATATATATATATATATATATATATATATATATGAGGAGCGTTCAATGGCACCCCAAATAGTGAGCACCCCAAATGCCTTCCAACAGAAACCAAGTATTTATAGTAGTTTAAGTTAGTGGGAGGTGAGAGAATGAGTGGAGGGAGAGAGAAACGAGATATGTGGTGGAAATTAGGGGGCATTTAGGGGTGCTGCACTGTTTAGGGTGCCATTGAACGCTCGCATATATATATATATATATATATATATATATATATATATACTTTGGAAAGTTGCACTGTTATGCTATATATGTGCAGTAAATTTGTCTTGTTTTCTATGTTACATAAGCATAATTATAAATATTTGATGTAGGTCCGATGATAATTCTTCACTGTATTTGAAGATGGTGATATATTTTGAAGTGCACTGTTATGCTAGACCCATCCTAGATGTTGCTTTGTTTAGGACAAGTTTTCAAAATTTGTGTATCTATGTTTTACAACCTTTCTAGATTATACCTACATCTCGAATGATAATTTGAGGATACTTGGTTTATACTAGTATATTTTTAATCTCAAGTTGATTTACATGTAAAATTTAGTTTAATTGAATTTCTACTTTATTACTTACTTCCATCTTCTCTTAAAATATCCTATAATTCATTAAATAAAATCTAACTTGAAATATGGTTTAACTAATAATCTTTATTTCATATTAAACATCTTAACGGTCGGTTTTTCCACCGTTGTACAGTAATACTAGTTTAAAATCGACCTTAAATAAGCTAACTAAGGAAAATTTCAAAAACAACCTATTGCAGTGCAAGGGAATCCATAAAAACACAATCTCAGCCGATCCTCCACTGAGGGTCAGTTCTCATCGCCACCTCTCACCACGCACACAGCGGGTGGATGCTCTTATTAAGTTGCCTTTGCAATTATGAAAACACTGCGACTAAAAGTGAACCGGTGGTTAAACCATTTTCATGGTCTTACCAAATTTTATCGGGCGGCAATTACAGCTTTCTATTCTCACGCTTGTAGCTGTACGGCGGAAACCGAGAAGGCTCGGAGCATTATATCGAATTGCTTTCCCTAATTTTTTTTTAATCTACTTTCCATGTTTCTAATTTGATTATTTACATCCGACCCTAGAGAAATCCATATTTTGTAATCTCGAAGACCATGGCGCTTTCTGCTCAAAGTGCGTTAGCTAATCGGGTGATCGGTAATCTTCAATCTAATTTTTGTCACAAATATTTGTTTTTCTATAGGATGCTTTTGATTTGTTTAGTTGATAATTGTGTATGGTTGAAACTAGTTTTATTAGTTAGCAAATTGATAAAAGTGTGTTGCTAGAAGCAGCTTCCTACTGCCATTTCTAAAGAGAAGATATATAATTAATTTATGTGCTACTTTGATAATCAGAAAACATTCGAAGTACATAAACCTTGATTACGGTTCGTCATCATTTCCAGCAAAAAGAGACGGTACTCAGTAATCTCCCAATAACGAGAAAGTCAGCCGGACCCTTAAAACAAGTGTAATGCTAAGGGCACCCCGAAAAGTGCTTCGGGATACCACATGGTACTGCCAAACACTTTTTTTTAAAAAAAAAAATTGCTGCGTTCGGTGGTTAACCGCCGGCCGAACACTATTCGGTCGGCGGTTTGTGGTAGTCCCTAGCAACTTTCGAGGTTCCCTTAGCATTACACTAAAACAAAGGAAAAGTTCTTAGCAATCTCTCTGCCAACCTGAAGAGAAACTTCTAGTTTTCCATCCTTTTACGTTTACCTTCCTCTTAAGTATAGCCCTCTGCCTCCATGTATCAGTATTCAAAATTGGAAATTCAGTCAATTTTTGTGAAAACAATTCAGATTTTAATGGGAGACTGACCTGAGAAGTCCTCACGCTTGAGTACGGGAGCCTTTGGCACTGGGTATCCACATGTTTAAGATTATCCCGAAGTGTTAAACATGAAAAGTTTTGTTAATTAATTACCAAGTGAAGAAATAGCAATGGTATCAAGCAGCGTGTTTATTTATTAATTTTGATTAAGATTTACACAGTGTTAGTAAGCGGGTGCTTTTAGCAAAGCATTGATAAAATATTAGATGGTAGGTGTGAGCATTATTTGGTTAAACCAAATAAACCAACCAAACCAATTTATTATGGTCGGTTTAGTTTGGTTTTGAAATTATATTGGTTTGTAATAGCGATGTAGAAAAATATTTAGTTTGGTTATCGGTATAACCAAATTAACCGAGCTTTTATTATATAAGCAAAATTATCGATATTATAGTAGAATTTTATGTTAATTTAGTTATCTAAGTAAATTTTAATCATCACATATGTATCAGAAATTCAGAATTACTTTTGGGAAGCATAAGAATCATAAATAATAATATTTTAATCCTATATTTATAATTTATTTCAAATTATTATCAATCTTATGAACATAAAGTCTAATATATTTTTAGTTCGATTAAGTCGGAAAACCAACGGAACCGGCCAATCTTAATTTGGTTGGCTTGGTTTTCATTTTTATCGATTTTAGTTTGGTTTGACAATTTTCATAATCGGATACACCGGCCCAACCAAACGCTCACCCCTATTAGACAGAGACACTCTATTTAATGAAAAATAAAAATCAATATTAAAGAATTATTAGTTGAAGTAGATTTATATTCCATTCAGGTGCCAAATTTTGTTTGTATAGTTTCAAGTTGTATTCACTCATAGTCAATTTTAACTTTTTTTCACTGAAAATTAAATATAAAGGAAAAAAAATTAAAATTCATTATTGGAAATATTGTGATTCATTGAGCGCTGACTTCTCTTGACACCAAAATTAGAATAGTTTTACATCTTACTAATTTAATTTGATTTGCTTTATATAGGCAAGTACATAACTTTGGATTCTATTTTAAGTATTCAAATTTGCAAATAGAAATTTACAAAAGTGAATTTATGGAAGTTGGAAACCTTAGTTTAATTAATGCATGAAATGAGAAAACTTAATGAAATGAGACTAGTGTTTTATCTTGTTCCAGAGTGAGTGCACTTTTGTAATATATACGGTATATGTTAAGTAAAGAGCGACGTATGTGATTTTAACTAGTTTTTCAGTTTATATACAATAGTTTACGGTGTATGAATAAAATTTATTGTATTGGTTAACACAAATTCGTAGAAATGAAAGAGGGTGTTAGTTGATTCTTCCGCTGTATAAGAGAGAAACAATAGGTTATTTCGAAACCAACTTTAGCTCAGTTGGTAGAGCGGTTGACTGTAGTTATTTAACAGATAGATCCTTAGGTCGCTGGTTCGAATCCGGCAAGTCGGATTTTTATATTTTCCCACAAATTTGACTTTGTTGTTTGCAATCTTGATATGATTTTTTTTGTTTTTAATGATTTTCCACTAGTTTGACCTTTTTTTTTACAAAAAAAATCTTGATATGAACCGATCTGCCATTTATTCTATACACGCCTTCTATCATTTATTCTGTTTTACACTTTTTTGCATCCATTCAAATGTTAGCTTTAGCCATTAAGACAACATGACTCCATGCCCATGGTGCTTAATCAATCTGATCCATCATCGTCTTTTTACTTTGTGTTATAGGCTATTTCAAGCTCCAAAACTTACGGTGCGTTTGGTTTATCTTCTTTAGTTTTAGGTTTTTATACGTATAAAAATGCAAACGGCGCATGTATATCATGAAAAAACATTCGTTTTTAAATCTTGATATGAACTACTCTACCATTTATTCTGCTTACACCCTTTAATCATTTTTTAGATCTTGATATGAACTACTCTACCATTTATTCTGTTTACACCCATAGTTATGAAAGGCGCGCCGCGGCGCGCGCCATGGCACACGGCGCGGTGAGGCGCGGCGTTTGCGCCATTTTTGTTTGCGGAGCGGCGCATATGAAAAGGCGCACCAAATGGCGCAAATGGCGCGCGGCGCACGACGCAAAATGACGTGTCTTTTCTTTATTTTATGGTTTTTTTTTTGCATTTCAAACTGCTATAACTACTACTACAAATACTCTTACCATCATTACAACCACCATCACAACTACTATTACTATTATTATCATAATGATATGAAATATGAAAAAATTTGTTAATATCTTTTTTTTAGTTATATGACAACATAATTACATCATCATTATTTCCTATGCGATTATCATCAGCAAGTCAATAACCTTACATTTATGTAATTGACTAATCTTAGCATGCTGATATTTAGAATTGACATATGTTTTATTATCCAGCTTAGTTTAGATTCCTTTTGATATTGTCAGAAGTATATAATTTAATGTATAAAAGATCATAAAATATTGTCTATGCAAAAACAAATGGATGAAACTCTGAAGCCGTGAACGATATATCAAGAGAAGCAATTTTGTAGGAAGAAAATATATTTTCATAAGATAAGCATTCAAGCAGCTCTGAAACATACCCTTGGATTTTACTTTATTTTTGCATATATGTAAATATGTCCAATGTCTTTGTACGATTTGTCTGTAACATAAAAATATTTCATGATTTTGTATTTGTTAAATACAATCGAGCATTAAAAAGAATGTATAATATTCGTGACACTGTTGGTCCGGTATCTTTGAATGATATTGATGATTGTAATTAACTGAATATATGACCGATATTGAAGATGAGCTTGTGTTCCCCAATGAGGATGACCTGACTTGGTGTATTGTTGCTAGAGCAGCAAGAGTGGAGAGATTCGGTTTTTTGGCTCATTTTTAATGTGTATTATTATTTTTGATTTGAAAACTATTGTGCTTGAAACTTTATGCTTTGCGTTTTTTTTTGTAAAATACATAAAAAAAATTGTTCCGTATATTTTAGCAAAAAATAGTTTTTTTAAAATCTTTTGTTAAAATATTACTTATATTAAAAAAATAAACATGTGCAGTAAATTAAAAAGGCGTGCGCCATTTGTCGCGCCGTGCGCCAAGGCTCCAGAGAGGGTTTGCGCCTTTTTGCGCCGTGCGCCATTAATAACACTGTTTACACCCGTTAATCGTTTATTTTGATTTACATTTTTTTGCATCCATTCTAATGTTACGTTTAGCCATGAAGAGAACATGACTCAATGCTCACGATGCTTACGCAAACTGACCCATCAACGTCTTTTTACTTTGTCTTATAAACTATTTTGAGCTCAAAAACATAAGGTGTGTTTGGTTTATCTCTTTTAGTTTTGGGTTTTTGCTCATATAAAATTGCAAACGGTGCACATGTATTGTTAAAAAAAACGTCTGTTTTTGAAAATGAAGTGAACACGTTTTTTTTTTTTAATGTTTTGAAAAATAACATAAGGAAAAGAGATAATTTATACTTTCGAACGACTTTAGCTCAGTTGGCAGAGCGCGGGACTATAGTTATCTAACAGATAGATTCTTAGGTCGTTGGTTCGAATCCAGCTTGTAATTTTCCGTTAATGCGGTTTTTTGATTTGAAATCTTGATATGAACTGATCTACCGTTTATTTGTCTACATCCTCCATCATTTGAACGAAGTTAACACATAAAACATTTTATTTTTATTTTTCATGTTTTGAAAATAAGGGAAGGATGAGAGAAAATTTATACTTCTATCATTTCTTACATTTCTTCCATCGTCCTTCCACTCTTCTCAATATTTGTCACTAATGTTGAAAAACATAGAATATAGTGTAAACCAAACGCCACATTAACTTCCTGGAATTAACCCCTCGTCTACCGCCTTTATTTGATTGATCTTTGGGCCCTCTTTTTTGCATCTTGCATAAGCGAAGTAGAATGGTTAAATCATTGTTATTAGTGGTATATTCCCATTATGTTGTGCTTTGGTACTCATAAGACCGAAATTTGTTTATGCTCCTGTCTCATTAAAAACAATGCCGTGAAGTATAATTATTACATAGGCTTATCAATTCAAGCCGTATACTTGTATCTATTATATCCCTTTTGCTTTGTTAGTCATCACTTTACATTTGTTCATTGAATACATGTTATTACAATGAGCCTTTTGAACATATATTCTTATATTGCAAAAAAATCCCCCCTGATTCCAGTGAATAGCCGCCAGTTTTATATTTGTGCATTTTTCAGTTGTACTGTCTTGAAATATGCTGAATACAATTTGATTTGAAAAATGAACGTGCAATCATTGATACTTAGATTTTCCCATGCAAAAATATGGCTTATTACTCACAGTGTATAAACGAATTAAGCAATCCATATACATCAAATGAATGGTTCTGGTTTATGAGTGGTCTGAATATTATTTGATTTGAAAAATAAACGTGCATCCATTGAAACATTGATTTTCACATGTAAAAATATGGCTTGTTACTCGGTTTATAAATGAATTAAGCAACCGGTCACATCAAAATTTGAATGATTATAGTTTATGAGTGGTTTATTCCTATAATATTTTGGTATGCTACTTGTAAGAGCAAAATCTGTTTATGCTCGTCTCATCTAAGATAATGTTGTGAAGTATAATTATTATGTAGAATTATCAACAATCAGACAATCGGTCATTGAAAAAATTTGAATGGTTCTAGTTTATGAGTGGTTTATTCCTATTTAATTGTGTTACACTGCTTGTAAGAGCGAAACATTTTTGTGCTCATCTCATTTAAGATAATGTCGTGAAGTATAATTATTACATAGGATTATCAATGCACACAACTTTTTAATTTTTTTTTTAACTACAAAAAGGGTCTTTTTGATCCGTATGAATAGCCGTCGGATGCCGGTTTTATACGTGTAGAGTTGTAAATTATATAGTCTACTTTGTTGAAATCTGATGAAAATAGGGGCAGTGGCTAATACTTGGATTTTCATATTTAGGCGAATAATTAAGAATGTTTGATGATTACCAATGTTTTTGATTTGGCAAGGCAATTACCAAATGTTTATTCTTCCTACTCAAGTTGTAACTACTCGAGTTTGAAAACCTGTGTAAAAGTAAGTGTTAGTTGCGGTGTGAATAGCCTCACTCATCAATTTATCGCATTCACTAAATTACCGACTCGGATGATTTTTGTAGATTTACCACTTAAGGCACGAACCGTTATATCTTCCAATTAATTTATGCTGGTCTTTGGGCATCTTGCATAATGGAAACTGGTCCTGGCCTCAATTCACTAGTTCATCATATATGCCCTCATTTTACTGTTTCACTACTCACTGTATTTAGTCTTGTAACTGATTTCGGGAATATTTTCATTCCTATTCACAGGAACCATAGTTAATGATGGGAGAAACGTTGTAGTTAATTGATGTATCTATTATCAAATGATCCGCGATTATTTGAGCTTGAACTTGCATTCTTCTGTATAAAATGATGTTATCAATCAACCAAATCTGCCCTTTTTTACATTAACTTTGCACGATGTTTCATTAAATTTGCTCAAACTATTAAAAGCATGAACCGCTTGTGTGTTTTCAATTATGGAATGAACACTTGCTGATTCTTTTATTCCACTTAGGGATTTCTCAATGGTTTGACCGAGCTGTTAATATCATCCTTGATACATCATACGAAAGGGTATATGCTCAACCGAGGTTACTTCTAGTTATCTTATTCCTTTTTACTTTTTTCGTAAATGAACGAGTCAAGTAATTTAATTATGAAGTCAGTGTTAGGCCTATATATGTGATTTCTAGTAATTATCCGTAGGCTGCTTATGGATATATATATATATATATATATTATGTTTGCCCATATTCGTATACTGCTTTTATTTCATTTTAAGGTCGTTGATTCATTTTCTACTTGTGTTGGAGAACCTAGTTTGGTTAGGTAATGATGTATGCCTCATGGTATTAATTACTTATGGATGTATATATTATGTTTACAACAGAGAGCACTAAGCACTACTGTTGTATACCTCTGATTCTAGAATAGCACCTAAAATAGACAGTTATGTCTCACATTCGTTAGTCTTATTGATAGTATTAATGATTGAGCTTTTAGGAATGGGTGAGTGCAATACATGGTATTAATTACTTGTTGCTTGCCAATTCTAATTACAGGGCCAGCTATGGAATGAAGTATCTCATCGTCAAGTAAGGAATCATATTTTCCGAAGCAAGGACTACTAAAAATTTCAAACAAGAATTTGCATTTGGATTAAACATGATGATCGGGGTAATTTTTAGATGCTCTAAGCATCTCAAAAGAAAAAAAATAAGGTACCGAATGTGAAGTTATGGATCAGAGTAAAGAAAAAAAAAAGACTTCCTTTCAAAGGGTTATAGATACTGCAAGTAGGCCTGACGAGAATTCCCTTAATACCAATGATGCTAAACTACATAGGGATGGAATCAGCTTCATCCGGAGTAGTGATATGTAATGTGATGGACCCAGAAGATGATCCCCTTTATTAATAGCAGATGGTGAAATTTTGAGACCCTTAGCTATCCTTCGTTATGTATTTCTTGCCTTTTTTTCTGACCTTCCATTTTCCTTCCAGGAGATATTACGCTAAATAAAATTTGTTCAATATCATGTGACGTCTAGAGCACCCATAATATAAAATAAATTACTGTATGCTAAATAAATGATTGCATATTACCTATCAATTACCCAAGTCATAAAATTAGTAACTTTAGGAATTCACGATAATAAGTCGATAGCCGTAACATATTCAGTATCAAGTTCATGGAAATGCTTGAGTTCTTAAGAAAATTAAGTGTATGCGAAAATAATGATGAACAAGTAGGACTATGGAAAGTTAGGAATAAACTTGAATAAAGTTTATTTTGGTCCTTTTGAAAATCTGGGTAGAGTAATCGTTTGTTGCTGTGTGAATAGTCACACTCATTTATTACCCTGCTGAAGTTACCGACTTGAACATTTTTCTGTTTCTGCAGTTTTACCACTAAGGCACGACCCATTGTATCTTCCAAGTAATTTATGTTAGTCTTCGGGCTTGCATAATGGGAACTGGACCTGGCCTCTAGTCCCTAGTTCACCCATGTGCTCTCATTTTACTGTTTTTCTAATCACTATATTTAGTCATGTAACTGATTTCATCAATATTTTCATTTGCGTCTTTTACACAGAAACTTTATCAACCATGGCTAATGGTTGGAGAAACATTGTAGTTAGACGATGTATCCGTTGCTACAATTTTTGATCTTGATCTCACATTCATGTGTACAGTAGTTTACGGTGTATGAATAAAATTTATTGTATTGGTTAACATAAATTCGTCAAAACGAAAGAGGATGTTAGTTGATTGTTTGCTGAATAAGTCAGTTGGTAGAGCGGATTATTGTAGTTATTTAACAAATAGATCCTTAGGTCGCTGGTTCGAATTCGGCAAGTCGGATTTTATGTACGCCTTCTATCATTAATTCTGTTATACAATTTTCTGCATCCATTCAAATGTTAGCTTTAGCAATGAAGACAACATGACTCAATGCCCATGGTGCTTAACCATACTGACCCGTCGTCGTCTTCAGTTTTCCTTTTTTAGTGTTAGGTTTTTATTCATATACAAATGCAACCGGCGCATGCATATCGTAAAAAACATTCGTTTTTGAAATCTTGATATGAACTACTCTACCATTTATTCTGTTTACCCCCTTTAATCATATATTTTGATTACGTTTATTCCCCCCATCCATTCATAGTTATGAAAGGCGTGCGCCATAGCGCGGCGCGGTGCGACGTTTGCGCCATTTTTTTCTTGCACCGCGCAACGCATATGAAAAAGTGTGTGGCGCATAAATGGCGCACGACATGAATTGATGCACCTTTTTTTTTGGATTTCAAATTACAATAACTACTATTACAAATATTTTTACCATCACTACAACCACCATCACAAATATTACTATTATTATTATTATTATTATTATTATTATTATTATTATTATGACATGAAATGCGCATAAATGGGCAAATAAGAATTACTCTGATTCATACACAAAGGCACTACTATTGTATACCTCTGATTCTAGAATAGCACCTAAAATAGACAGTTCTGTCTTGCATTCGTTAGTCTTATTGACAGTATTAATGATTGAGCTTTTAGGAATGAGTGAATGCAATACATGGTATTAATTACAGTTCTGTCTTGCATTCGTTAGTCTTATTGACAGTATTAATGATTGAGCTTTTAGGAATGGGTGAATGCAATACATGGTATTAATTACTTGTTGCGTGCCAATTCTTACAAGGCCAGCCATGGAATGATCGATCTCAGCATCAAGTAAGGAATCATATTTTCCGAAGCAAGGACTACTAAAAATTTCAAATGACAATTTGCATTTGGAGTAAATCATGATCGAGGCAATTTTTAGAAGTATCTCAAAGCAAAGAGTAAGGTACCGAATGTGCAGTTATGGATACTGCAGGTAGGTTTGACGAGAATTCCCTTAATATCAACGACGCTAAACATGATCCCCTCTATTAACCGCAGATAGTGAAATTTTGGGACCCTTAGCTAGCCTTCGTTATGTATTTCTTGTCTTTTTTTCTGACCTTCCATTTGCCTTCCAAGTGATGTTACGCTAAATAAATTTTGTTTAATATCCCGTGACATCTAGAACCGCATGCAGAAGGATACGAAAGGCAGCAATGTTAGCGGAAAAATGGGCAAATAAAAAAGGGCTCAGAGAGATGCATTCTTCAACCCAATTCAGATGATAGTGTATGAAACCAAAACACTTGCAACTTCCTCACTGCCCATCAGCTTTAATCTGATAGAATTATTTATATGAGAAATAAAATAAATAATTGATGGTATGGGACTGTATTCTAAACTCGTAGAAGATAACAAATAACCTGAGCAGTGGTGTCCGACCAAGGATTGAGTGCCATAATGTTACTCAATTAAAGAGTAAAGTGTTACTCCAATGGCTAACACTTAGATTACTCCTTTGACTCTTTTTTTTCTTCTTCTTCTTTTTTATGGATCACTGGAAGCATCTGAGGATGTTTACCATTACATAAATATGTTTACGCATAAATATGTAAGTCCAAGTATTCTTGATTATTCTTCAGTTCATCTTGTTAATAATTGCTTACTAGCCGTGTGCAACAAAGCTACCATCAATAATTATTCAGTTACGTGAAAAAAGAAAAAATTAGTCAACTTCACTGGTTAACCATTATAAATTATTAATTTTTCTTGATTAAAAGATCCTGTTGTCTCTGTTTACCGTTTTCAGTTATTAATTGCATAAATTAAATCCAAATAATCAAACCCTATGATGCAAGTTGAACTATAACTTGCACGAGCGAAACAATTACAAATCGATTCATAAGCCAAGCAATACAAATTAAAGGTACTAATTAACTCAAACTTATCGAACAGGTTGAAACTTTTAAATAAATTATTAACTAGCTTAATAAAATGAATCGGTCGCCTTACTTCAACTTACTTGTCCGATTTAGAAGAAGATGCCGGGTGGGCTGGGCTCGGCCGTTGTAACAACCCGCAAAATCAGAACCAATTTAAAATTTTTATTTTAGGAAATTTTAATGAATTTTGACAATATAAAATAATTTATTTAAATAATAATGATCACAAATTTGATTTAAATCGAAGTTAGAATGAATGATTTAATTTTAATTATAAAAAGAGTTAGAAATAACGCTGTAGTTTGAAAAGTCAAACTTGAACTTTGACTGACCGTACAGGATGCAAAATTTAACGGATTTTAGTGAAACCAAAAATATTAGAATCTATTTAAATTTATCTTTCCAACGAATCCGAAAAATCGAAATTTCATAACGGGAATCAAAAGTTATGACCAATTCAATACTTAGAGGGTCGCTATGAAATTTATAAGGGCCGAAATGCTACTTTTTGCATACGAAGGAATTTGAACTCGAAACCACTTCCATTGAGTTCAGAATGATGTTTCTACATTGAAAAACAGTAAACACTTATATATTTTGAGTTTCGGGATTTATTTGTTTAAAAATATATTTTTAATATTAAATATATTGGCCTTAAAAATAGTCATTTTTCAAACGACCTCTGTTTTCGACGAAACCACTTTTGTTGGAACCGGAATGTCAAATTATTGTTAGGTTTCAATTTTCAGAATTTTTCGAATTAATATGTGAGCGTGGCGAAATGAAATGTGTTTTGACTATTTCAGTTAAATTTGAACGCCTTAAAAATAGCCATTTTTCAAAAAGTCTCGGAATTCGACGAAATAAATTTTGTTAGAACCGTATTGACATAAGAAAGCCAAAAATAATTTTTCTGGATTTTTCTGAGTTAATTTGTGTCCCCGGTAAAATTATTTGTACGGAAAAATTAGAAATAAAGACTTAAATTTTAAAACTGCGAAACGGAGGCCTAGATGACAGTTTGGGCTGACGAGACACGTCTAGATGAGTTCGAAATGGGGGCTAAATGGTAGGAACGACAGTCGTTGGACCTAAAACGGAGTTCGGGCCAAAACGGGCTTAAACGGGCTAATTAAATAATAATTAGATTAACCTAATATAATAATATAAAAGAAAAGTCGGGCTTCTTCTTCCTCCATCGTGATGTAGCCGCACCCTTGAACCCATAATGGCCGAAACTTCTCTCCTCCCTATCTCCCAAACCACTAAGAATTAGACCATGCCGTAGTGAAACTTTTTGAAGCTCTTCTCTTCCTCTTTCTTCTCCAACAAACCTCACATCAAACCGTTGCCCGTAGCTCTCGATTCACCGCCCCGAAACCGCCGCCTTTATGCTGCCGCCGCCCTTCATACATGTAGCCGCACCCCTCCATTTTCTCGGTGAAGATAGCCCTCTCGTAGCTCTTCAATCTCCCGCAAACCGTTCGTAAAACCGTCGACTATAGCTCCCGAAATCCGCATTCAAAGTTTTGAACATTTCTGAAAATTTGAGGTAAATAGCTTCAGATTTTGTCACGCTTTTAAGCGTCACTGTGTCAGTTGTTAAAGGCCAGAATTCTAATTTTTACATAAATTTCAATTTGAAACCTTTCAGATCCGTAACCGATGTGACGCCAAACACGAGATCTGATTTAAATCGCTTCATTTCAGAAACAAGCAAGGTGAGATTCTATATTTTATTTTATTTTTATATTTATATAATTAATTTAATTTAATTTTATTATCATTATGCAAAATGAATGTTGTATGGATTGAATGGCTGAATGGTGGAAATTGATGTTTGTGGCTTGTATTGCTATTGACGTATTATATGATTGGTGTTGGAATTGATTGTGGGAATTGTTATTCGATGTCTAGTAGAAAGATCATAATAAAAAAAAAATTTAATCTTTTGTTTTGATTTATAGGTAAAAGTTTAATCTTTTATCATGATTGACAAATCAAAGTTTTTATTTTTATTTTGAAATGAGTAACATTAATAACGATTCGATCTTTAAAATGAATCTTTGTTTTTGTTTGTATAAAATGAATCTTTGTTTTATTTATAAAATATGAAATCTTTTATTTTTATTTATAAAGATTAAAACTTTATAAAAATTTAAACTTTGCTTTTGTCAACAAAGATTACAACTTTGATTTTGTTTGCAAAGATTAAAACTTTGATTTTGGTTACAAAAATTACAACTTTGGTTTTTTGATTGTAAATAAAAAAAAAAGGCTAAATCTTTTTATGTTGAAAATAAGGAGACAATATTTTTATGTTTAAAATAAAAAGACAATCTTTTTATATTGAAAACAAAAAGATGAGATTTTGACGATGAAAATAAGAATAAAGATAAAATCTTTTTATGTTTAAAATAAAAAGACAATATTTTTGTATTGAAAATTTGCCGAGATAAATGTAAAGATAATCTTTTTATGTTTAAAATAAAAAGATCATATTTTTATATTGAAATTTTGACGATGAAAATAAAAAGACGATCTTTTTTATATTTCAAATAAAGAAGTTATTATTTTTCGTTGTAAAATAGAAAAAAATCATATTTTCATTGTAAAATAGAAAAAGTCATATTTTTTCATTGTAAAATAGAAAATGTCATATTTTTACATTGTAAATAGGAAAATGAATATTTTTACATTGTAAAATAGAAAAGATCATATTTTTACATTGTAAAATAGAAAAGATCATATTTCTACATTGTAAAATAGTAAAGTTGATATTTTTACATTGTAAAATAGTAAAGTTGATATTTTTACTTTATAAAATATAAAAGATCATATTTTTACATCGTAAAATAGTAAAGTTAATATATTATAGATATAAAAAGATGATATTTTTTTTTTTTCATTGTACATAAAAAGAAGATGTTTTTACATTGTGTGAAATAAAACATATTTTATTATGGAATTTATGAATAAATTTCCACAGCATGAAATAAATAACATTTTTATATGTTATTTATGAATGATTTTTCATCGCATGAAATAAATAACATTTTTATATGTTATTTATGAATGATTTTTCATAGCATGAAATAAATAACATTTTTATATGTTATTTATAAATGATTTTTCATCGTATGAAATAAATAACATTTTTATATGTTATTTATGAATGATTTTTCACCGTATGAAATAAATTACATTTTCTGTATGTTATTTATGAATGAATTTCCACCGTATGAATGAAATTACATCTTTTAGACGTAATTAAAAAGGTGAATTTACTTTGCATAACAAAAGTTACAGTTTTATATGTAATTTATATATGAATTTGCACTGTATGAAAAATTGCATTTTTCTATGATATAAAAATGTAAATTTACATTGCATGATTTAAATTACATTTTTCTATGTAATTTAGAGATGAATAATAACGGTAGAATGAAAATTACATCTTTTCATGTAATAAAAATGTGAATTTGCGTTGTAGGATAAAAACTACATTTTTAGATATAATTTAAATATGAATTTATGTCGTATGATAGGAATTACATTTTTCTATGTAATTAAAATATGAATTCCCATCGCATAATAAAGATTACATTTTCTATGTAATTTAGAGGTGAATTAGAACGATAAAATAAAAATGACATTTTTCTATGTAATTTATATATGAGTTATAACGGTATGATAAAAATTTAGAAATATATTTGTTTACATTTTCTTATGTAAGTAAAAGAATAGAAATTGAAAATGCAATTATTTACATTCTCTTATATAAATAAAAAGAATAGAATTTAGAAATATATTTATTTACATTTTCTATAGTCGGTAAAAATAGAATTGTTAATGTTGAGTATTTTATCGTCATTTTGAATGCGGTAAAAATTGAATTGTTAATGCTGAATATTTTATCGTCATTTTGAATGCGGTAAAAATAGAATTGTTAATGCTGAATATTTTATCGTCATTTTGAACGCGGTGAAAATAGAATGGTTAATGTTGTCATTTTTATCGACATTCTTGGTGCGATAAAAATAGACAATGTTAGTGATTCATTTTTATCGACATTCTTGGTGCGATAAAAATAGACAAGGTTAGTGATTCATTTTTATTGACATTTTTAGTGCGATAGAAATAGACAATGTTAGTGATTCATTTTATTCGACATTTTTTATGCGATATAAATAGCGATGTTAATGGTACATTTCTATCGTCTTTTAGTTGTGATAAAAAAAAGTGCAAAATAATGAGAATCTTTTTATTTACATTTTCTATGGTAATGAAAAAGAACAAAATAAGGGGAATCCTTTTATTTACATTTTCTATTGTAAAGAAAAATAACAAAATTGTGTGAACCATTTTATTTACATTTTCTATTGTAAAGAAAAGTAAAAAGAGAGTTATATTTCTTATTTGCATTTTTAAATGCAAATAAAGCATAGAAAGCAAATTATACTTTTATTTGTCATTGTTTTGTTAAATAAAAGTAAAAAAGTTTAAAAGACATTTTATTTACCATTGTTTTGTTAAATAAAAGTACAAGATATAAAAGAACATTTTTATTAACATTGTTTTGTCAAATAAAAAGACAAATACATGAGATACACTTTTATTTGTGTTTTATGTACAAATAAAAGTACAAGATTGGAAACACACTTTTATCTACACTGTATTTGTTGAAATAGAATCGTTAACAAAATGAGTACATCACTTTCACTCATCTTGGTAGGAAACACAATTTATGTGCAAATATAAGGATTACTTTTATTTGCATAATATACAGTAGAAATTGGTTAAACCTATTAACCAATCATGTATTTACTTATTTATATGAACTGTTGTTGGCTGAAAACCCCACACGGGTATTGGGACGATACTTGACTGACACAAATCCCAATGTTTAATTATATGTCTATCGATTGATCGACAGGCTGCGATGAGCGTTATTGTTTTATTTTAATGCTCACACAGTTGACATTGTCACTCTGGTTGTTAATGGATGGATTGAGGATTATTTCCTATTATTACCCTATACATGAAATGTATGAAACCCATATGACCCAAATTATATGGTACATGGTTGAGTTGCATTCCAATGCAGAATTTCTTTTTAAATAAGAATTTTTATATAATGAAAAGATTTTTGTAAAATAAAAGATTTTGTATTATAAAGAATATGTTACATTCAGAATCCTTTATATATAGAATATTTTATTGATTATTTTAAAATGTGTTTTTTTATAGTAATGAATTAATATCTTTAAGATAAATCTTTTAATTAAGATTATTAGATTTTAATAATTATGTTTGGTGATTGATATGTAGATTGGATTTGTAGTGGGCGATGTTTTAAATCACATTTATCCTTTAATCCAATTTACATTGAAATTACTATTTGAAATTTATAAATCTATTTTATAAATTAAATCAAAATTGGAATATTAATAAATCTTTTTAGAAAGATTAAAAATGTAATTTATTTTATCTTTGATAAAATTAATGAGAACCTTTTAACATAAATAATAATTTTTATTTAAAAGGATATTCAAAGTTGGAATGTGGCGTATGGTTGATTTTAATTACAAATACGCGAGTTATTCAGAATGACCGGGTCTAACCCATTCTGAATAATCATCACGACGATCAAGAGTCGAAGATGAAGACGGTGACTGAAGACCGGAGAGCTTCACATCGTTTGGTTGATGGTGACTAATATCTTGAATTGGGACTGATCCCCCAAGGCAAGGTAAAAGTGATGATCTTCCAGACGTACTGGAGATCGACGGATACGTTGTTTCGTTCAGACCCAGAACGGACTTGTAAATGGATAGCATGCCTGACATTGAAATTTATTTCATGTAATTAAATTGGTTTTTATTTAATATATAAATGCATGGTGGCGGAGGATTTATTCTCTTGCTTAACACCCTTTTGTATGTTAAATATTTACCGATCGCATGATATGAGTTGTTGATGTGGTATGCCAAGTTGCACTTGATCAAGGCTTATTGTTGCAAAGCAGAGCCTTGTGGGATGATCAAAGCATAGTCTGTTTAGGCATAGCTTTGTGTATGACGTGACCTCACGAGCCTCACAGCCCGGTAGAGTCTAAAACGGGAGAAGGGAACGCAGGGAGTGCACACGTTTCTTTCTAGCTAGAAGTGGTGTCGGTGCTTAAACTGGCTGACATTTTACATTGTGGTTGTTGGATTGTTCGAGGCCTCGGTTTATGCGGTCGCTACTGGCCGTAGTATAGGTCCAAAAGGACCGGGAAGCGTGTGTTCAGGAATTGCCAATCCACAAAAGTAAGTGTGGACCGGCCCTGCAGGATCCAAGGGTTGGACAGAGTACCAATCCTGGGGCATTGCTAGAGTGTCTCGAATCGGTAAGGATCTCCTCCCTAGCCTTGACTCAGATGGAAACCCAAATTTCCAATACGACATCACGCGGTTTTGATTGTATACCTATATATGGCGACATAGTGGGATGGGGCACTCATGCCGTCTAGGATTAATACATTTACTTTGATGTACTTCAAATTGGTTGCACACTATTATTATATAATATCGTGTTTATCGTATCAAGCATTTTTGATCATTATAAGGTAAAACCCTATCCTCCGGTTTGCGTTGCATTGTGTGATGGGACTTGGGTCTTATAATGGTTTCATTTTTCTAAAAAAGCACTGCGTTATTTTGACGATTTACTTTAGTCATGCACTGGCAATCCATAGGAGAAAACCCGTTCCGCGAAAGTGGCGTGGTCCTGTGATTAGCCTTATTATATTATATAGGTTAAGTAGAATTCTCACACCAGTCCCATGACTGACCTGTAGTTTTGTCCACTGGCAAACTCGGGTGCCCATATTTTCCACACGGGCAGTCGAGTAGCTATTTTTGCAGATATATTAAACAGGATTCTGGGTTGAAGCTTAAAGCTGTGTCCAGAGATAGAAAGTCTTCCGCTGTGTTCTTCCGTTGCAGTATATTACTTTTTTTTTTTTGTATTTATCTTCCGCTGTAATTATATTCCAATGTACTCTGATAGGTATATTCTGTACTCTGATGTAACATTTATTATAGTGTTATAAAAGTCTTCTGTTGTTGTTTTAATATGTTGTATGCCCAAAGTTAAAGTATTCGTAGATTTTCACCTTTTGGGTCAGACCTGTGTGGTTTATGGTCGATCCAAAGGGTGGGGATTTGCGGGTCTTTACAGTTGGTATCAGAGCTCTGGTTAGCTCAAATCTTTGGGGTACAACTTGTTAGAACTGAACAAAAGACTCATCAGAGATTGGATTAGTAATGTCCAATAAGAATACTCATTAGAGATAGGATCAGTAGTATCCTAGAATGAGTAAACTCGTTAGAGATGGGGTTAGTAATGTCCTAGAACGAGTTCAGAGTTACGAATTTATAATTAGCGTATTTTTGATATTTATAATCTATTTTGTGAAATATGATTTTTATATATATAAAGTTATATATATTTTGAAAAGATAGTAAATTTTACAATTTTTAGCTACGTTCCTTTTCGAGGACGAAAAGTTTTTAAGTGGGGGCGATTGTAACAACCCGCAAAATCAGAACCAATTTAAAAATTTTATTTTAGGAAATTTTAATGAATTTTGACAATATAAAATAATTTATTTAAATAATAATGATCACAAATTTGATTTAAATCGAAGTTAGAATGAATGATTTAATTTTAATTATAAAAAGAGTTAGAAATAACGCGGTAGTTTGAAAAGTCAAACTTGAACTTTGACTGACCGTACAGGATGCAAAATTTAACGGATTTTAGTGAAACCAAAAATATTAGAATCTATTTAAATTTATCTTTCCAACGAATCCGAAAAATCGAAATTTCATAACGGGAATCAAAAGTTATGACCAATTC
The DNA here is from genome assembly GCA_030737875.1 of Allium sativum. Lineage (NCBI taxonomy): Eukaryota > Viridiplantae > Streptophyta > Magnoliopsida > Asparagales > Amaryllidaceae > Allium > Allium sativum. The sequence continues at coordinate 837,914,817 of CM060924.1, forward strand.
AATACTTAGAGGGTCGCTATGAAATTTATAAGGGCCGAAATGCTACATTTTGCATACGAAGGAATTTGAACTCGAAACCACTTCCATTGAGTTCAGAATGATGTTTCTACATTGAGAAACAGTAAACACTTATATATTTTGAGTTTCGGGATTTATTTGTTTAAAAATATATTTTTAATATTAAATATATTGGCCTTAAAAATAGTCATTTTTCAAACGACCTCTGTTTTCGACGAAACCACTTTTGTTGGAACCGGAATGTCAAATTATTGTTAGGTTTCAATTTTCAGAATTTTTCGAATTAATATGTGAGCATGGCGAAATGAAATGTGTTTTGACTATTTCAGTTAAATTTGAACGCCTTAAAAATAGCCATTTTTCAAAAAGTCTCGGAATTCGACGAAATAAATTTTGTTAGAACCGTATTGACATAAGAAAGCCAAAAATAATTTTTCTGGATTTTTCTGAGTTAATTTGTGTCCCCGGTAAAATTATTTGTACGGAAAAATTAGAAATAAAGACTTAAATTTTAAAACTGCGAAACGGAGGCCTAGATGACAGTTTGGGCTGACGAGACACGTCTAGATGAGTTCGAAATGGGGGCTAAATGGTAGGAACGACAGTCGTTGGACCTAAAACGGAGTTCGGGCCAAAACGGGCTTAAACGGGCTAATTAAATAATAATTAGATTAACCTAATATAATAATATAAAAGAAAAGTCGGGCTTCTTCTTCCTCCATCGTGATGTAGCCGCACCCTTGAACCCATAATGGCCGAAACTTCTCTCCTCCCTATCTCCCAAACCACTAAGAATTAGACCATGCCGTAGTGAAACTTTTTGAAGCTCTTCTCTTCCTCTTTCTTCTCCAACAAACCTCACATCAAACCGTTGCCCGTAGCTCTCGATTCACCGCCCCGAAACCGCCGCCTTTATGCTGCCGCCGCCCTTCATACATGTAGCCGCACCCCTCCATTTTCTCGGTGAAGATAGCCCTCTCGTAGCTCTTCAATCTCCCGCAAACCGTTCGTAAAACCGTCGACTATAGCTCCCGAAATCCGCATTCAAAGTTTTGAACATTTCTGAAAATTTGAGGTAAATAGCTTCAGATTTTGTCACGCTTTTAAGCGTCACTGTGTCAGTTGTTAAAGGCCAGAATTCTAATTTTTACATAAATTTCAATTTGAAACCTTTCAGATCCGTAACCGATGTGACGCCAAACACGAGATCTGATTTAAATCGCTTCATTTCAGAAACAAGCAAGGTGAGATTCTATATTTTATTTTATTTTTATATTTATATAATTAATTTAATTTAATTTTATTATCATTATGCAAAATGAATGTTGTATGGATTGAATGGTTGAATGGTGGAAATTGATGTTTGTGGCTTGTATTGCTATTGACGTATTATATGATTGGTGTTGGAATTGATTGTGGGAATTGTTATTCGATGTCTAGTAGAAAGATCATAATAAAAAAAAAAATTTAATCTTTTGTTTTGATTTATAGGTAAAAGTTTAATCTTTTATCATGATTGACAAATCAAAGTTTTTATTTTTATTTTGAAATGAGTAACATTAATAACGATTCGATCTTTAAAATGAATCTTTGTTTTTGTTTGTATAAAATGAATCTTTGTTTTATTTATAAAATATGAAATCTTTTATTTTTATTTATAAAGATTAAAACTTTATAAAAATTTAAACTTTGCTTTTGTCAACAAAGATTACAACTTTGATTTTGTTTGCAAAGATTAAAACTTTGATTTTGGTTACAAAAATTACAACTTTGTTTTTTTGATTGTAAATAAAAAAAAAAAGGCTAAATCTTTTTATGTTGAAAATAAGGAGACAATATTTTTATGTTTAAAATAAAAAGACAATCTTTTTATATTGAAAACAAAAAGATGAGATTTTGACGATGAAAATAAGAATAAAGATAAAATCTTTTTATGTTTAAAATAAAAAGACAATATTTTTGTATTGAAAATTTGCCGAGATAAATGTAAAGATAATCTTTTTATGTTTAAAATAAAAAGACCATATTTTTATATTGAAATTTTGACGATGAAAATAAAAAGACGATCTTTTTTATATTTCAAATAAAGAAGTTATTATTTTTCGTTGTAAAATAGAAAAAAATCATATTTTCATTGTAAAATAGAAAAAGTCATATTTTTTCATTGTAAAATAGAAAAAGTCATATTTTTACATTGTAAATAGGAAAATGAATATTTTTACATTGTAAAATAGAAAAGATCATATTTTTACATTGTAAAATAGAAAAGATCATATTTCTACATTGTAAAATAGTAAAGTTGATATTTTTACATTGTAAAATAGTAAAGTTGATATTTTTACTTTATAAAATATAAAAGATCATATTTTTACATCGTAAAATAGTAAAGTTAATATATTATAGATATAAAAAGATGATATATTTTTTTTTCATTGTACATAAAAAGAAGATGTTTTTACATTGTGTGAAATAAAACATATTTTATTATGGAATTTATGAATAAATTTCCACAGCATGAAATAAATAACATTTTTATATGTTATTTATGAATGATTTTTCATCGCATGAAATAAATAACATTTTTATATGTTATTTATGAATGATTTTTCATAGCATGAAATAAATAACATTTTTATATGTTATTTATGAATGATTTTTCATCGTATGAAATAAATAACATTTTTATATGTTATTTATGAATGATTTTTCACCGTATGAAATAAATTACATTTTCTGTATGTTATTTATGAATGAATTTCCACCGTATGAATGAAATTACATCTTTTAGACGTAATTAAAAAGGTGAATTTACTTTGCATAACAAAAGTTACAGTTTTATATGTAATTTATATATGAATTTGCACTGTATGAAAAATTGCATTTTTCTATGATATAAAAATGTAAATTTACATTGCATGATTTAAATTACATTTTTCTATGTAATTTAGAGATGAATAATAACGGTAGAATGAAAATTACATCTTTTCATGTAATAAAAATGTGAATTTGCGTTGTAGGATAAAAACTACATTTTTAGATATAATTTAAATATGAATTTATGTCGTATGATAGGAATTACATTTTTCTATGTAATTAAAATATGAATTCCCATCGCATAATAAAGATTACATTTTCTATGTAATTTAGAGGTGAATTAGAACGATAAAATAAAAATGACATTTTTCTATGTAATTTATATATGAGTTATAACGGTATGATAAAAATTTAGAAATATATTTGTTTACATTTTCTTATGTAAGTAAAAGAATAGAAATTGAAAATGCAATTATTTACATTCTCTTATATAAATAAAAAGAATAGAATTTAGAAATATATTTATTTACATTTTCTATAGTCGGTAAAAATAGAATTGTTAATGTTGAGTATTTTATCGTCATTTTGAATGCGGTAAAAATTGAATTGTTAATGCTGAATATTTTATCGTCATTTTGAATGCGGTAAAAATAGAATTGTTAATGCTGAATATTTTATCGTCATTTTGAACGCGGTGAAAATAGAATGGTTAATGTTGTCATTTTTATCGACATTCTTGGTGCGATAAAAATAGACAATGTTAGTGATTCATTTTTATCGACATTCTTGGTGCGATAAAAATAGACAAGGTTAGTGATTCATTTTTATTGACATTTTTAGTGCGATAGAAATAGACAATGTTAGTGATTCATTTTATTCGACATTTTTTATGCGATATAAATAGCGATGTTAATGGTACATTTCTATCGTCTTTTAGTTGTGATAAAAAAAAAGAGCAAAATAATGAGAATCTTTTTATTTACATTTTCTATGGTAATGAAAAAGAACAAAATAAGGGGAATCCTTTTATTTACATTTTCTATTGTAAAGAAAAATAACAAAATTGTGTGAACCATTTTATTTACATTTTCTATTGTAAAGAAAAGTAAAAAGAGAGTTATATTTCTTATTTGCATTTTTAAATGCAAATAAAGCATAGAAAGCAAATTATACTTTTATTTGTCATTGTTTTGTTAAATAAAAGTAAAAAAGTTTAAAAGACATTTTATTTACCATTGTTTTGTTAAATAAAAGTACAAGATATAAAAGAACATTTTTATTAACATTGTTTTGTCAAATAAAAAGACAAATACATGAGATACACTTTTATTTGTGTTTTATGTACAAATAAAAGTACAAGATTGGAAACACACTTTTATCTACACTGTATTTGTTGAAATAGAATCGTTAACAAAATGAGTACATCACTTTCACTCATCTTGGTAGGAAACACAATTTATGTGCAAATATAAGGATTACTTTTATTTGCATAATATACAGTAGAAATTGGTTAAACCTATTAACCAATCATGTATTTACTTATTTATATGAACTGTTGTTGGCTGAAAACCCCACACGGGTATTGGGACGATACTTGACTGACACAAATCCCAATGTTTAATTATATGTCTATCGATTGATCGACAGGCTGCGATGAGCGTTATTGTTTTATTTTAATGCTCACACAGTTGACATTGTCACTCTGGTTGTTAATGGATGGATTGAGGATTATTTCCTATTATTACCCTATACATGAAATGTCTGAAACCCATATGACCCAAATTATATGGTACATGGTTGAGTTGCATTCCAATGCAGAATTTCTTTTTAAATAAGAATTTTTATATAATGAAAAGATTTTTGTAAAATAAAAGATTTTGTATTATAAAGAATATGTTACATTCAGAATCCTTTATATATAGAATATTTTATTGATTATTTTAAAATGTGTTTTTTTATAGTAATGAATTAATATCTTTAAGATAAATCTTTTAATTAAGATTATTAGATTTTAATAATTATGTTTGGTGATTGATATGTAGATTGGATTTGTAGTGGGCGATGTTTTAAATCACATTTATCCTTTAATCCAATTTACATTGAAATTACTATTTGAAATTTATAAATCTATTTTATAAATTAAATCAAAATTGGAATATTAATAAATCTTTTTAGAAAGATTAAAAATGTAATTTATTTTATCTTTGATAAAATTAATGAGAACCTTTTAACATAAATAATAATTTTTATTTAAAAGGATATTCAAAGTTGGAATGTGGCATATGGTTGATTTTAATTACAAATACGCGAGTTATTCAGAATGACCGGGTCTAACCCATTCTGAATAATCATCACGACGATCAAGAGTCGAAGATGAAGACGGTGACTGAAGACCGGAGAGCTTCACATCGTTTGGTTGATGGTGACTAATATCTTGAATTGGGACTGATCCCCCAAGGCAAGGTAAAAGTGATGATCTTCCAGACGTACTGGAGATCGACGGATACGTTGTTTCGTTCAGACCCAGAACGGACTTGTAAATGGATAGCATGCCTGACATTGAAATTTATTTCATGTAATTAAATTGGTTTTTATTTAATATATAAATGCATGGTGGCGGAGGATTTATTCTCTTGCTTAACACCCTTTTGTATGTTAAATATTTACCGATCGCATGATATGAGTTGCTGATGTGGTATGCCAAGTTGCACTTGATCAAGGCTTATTGTTGCAAAGCAGAGCCTTGTGGGATGATCAAAGCATAGTCTGTTTAGGCATAGCTTTGTGTATGACGTGACCTCACGAGCCTCACAGCCCGGTAGAGTCTAAAACGGGAGAAGGGAACGCAGGGAGTGCACACGTTTCTTTCTAGCTAGAAGTGGTGTCGGTGCTTAAACTGGCTGACATTTTACATTGTGGTTGTTGGATTGTTCGAGGCCTCGGTTTATGCGGTCGCTACTGGCCGTAGTATAGGTCCAAAAGGACCGGGAAGCGTGTGTTCAGGAATTGCCAATCCACAAAAGTAAGTGTGGACCGGCCCTGCAGGATCCAAGGGTTGGACAGAGTACCAATCCTGGGGCATTGCTAGAGTGTCTCGAATCGGTAAGGATCTCCTCCCTAGCCTTGACTCAGATGGAAACCCAAATTTCCAAAACGACATCACGCGGTTTTGATTGTATACCTATATATGGCGACATAGTGGGATGGGGCACTCATGCCGTCTAGGATTAATACATTTACTTTGATGTACTTCAAATTGGTTGCACACTATTATTATATAATATCGTGTTTATCGTATCAAGCATTTTTGATCATTATAAGGTAAAACCATATCCTCCGGTTTGCGTTGCATTGTGTGATGGGACTTGGGTCTTATAATGGTTTCATTTTTCTAAAAAAGCACTGCGTTATTTTGACGATTTACTTTAGTCATGCACTGGCAATCCATAGGAGAAAACCCGTTCCGCGAAAGTGGCGTGGTCCTGTGATTAGCCTTATTATATTATATAGGTTAAGTAGAATTCTCACACCAGTCCCATGACTGACCTGTAGTTTTGTCCACTGGCAAACTCGGGTGCCCATATTTTCCACACGGGCAGTCGAGTAGCTATTTTTGCAGATATATTAAACAGGATTCTGGGTTGAAGCTTAAAGCTGTGTCCAGAGATAGAAAGTCTTCCGCTGTGTTCTTCCGTTGCAGTATATTACTTCTTTTTTTTTTTGTATTTATCTTCCGCTGTAATTATATTCCAATGTACTCTGATAGGTATATTCTGTACTCTGATGTAACATTTATTATAGTGTTATAAAAGTCTTCTGTTGTTGTTTTAATATGTTGTATGCCCAAAGTTAAAGTATTCGTAGATTTTCACCTTTTGGGTCAGACCTGTGTGGTTTATGGTCGATCCAAAGGGTGGGGATTTGCGGGTCTTTACAGCCGTGTTGGGCTATCGGCATACTAAAATTGGGGCTTTTAGTATGGGTAAAGATGGCCTGTTCTAGTGTGTCTTATTGTTCTTCAGATTCTTTTGTTTTCGTCCAACTTTCCAAAAACTAGAAGTGATGATAGCGTGTGAGATTGGAAATTGATGCTCTGAACTATGAGTATATCCTTGATTAAATTAACATGATATTCGAATAGTTAAATAAATTTATCATTATTTTGCATTTTCAATACAAATAAGAAGCGCTTTTTTCATCAATCGTAATTAGGATATGATACATATTGTTTTGTATATAAGAAGAAGATGAACGTGGTGTGCATTTTGTGGGTTCAATCTATGTTTTGTTGCTACAGTTTATGGTCTGCACAGGACAGATTGCCCAAGTAGATTAATATTAATGTTAGTTTTTCAAGACAAACAAAGAAGACACTTTGGCCGAGTGGTTAAGGCGTGTGCCTGCTAAGTACATGGGGTTTCCCCGCGAGAGTTCGAATCTCTCAGGTGTCGCTCTGTTTTCTTTTTTCTGCCATCCTAATGAATTTGGTTCTGCTTGAAGTACAATGTCCAGGCTGGCTGGTACCTTATGCTTGATTCTTCCGTTTCCATAGGAAGGGTTGTGCAGTCTTAAAGCTTCAAACGAAAGCGCAATGTTACAAAAGAAACAGGGCTCATGTTTGCAGATTTTATGTTAGAGCTGATTAAAGACAGATACCAAGGGTATGCACTAGTGTTTTATCTTTTTCTTTGAAACCATTTTATGGCAATTCAAATTATTTTACATTAAGAGGTTGGTTTAGTTCATTTCCCTCGATCTTAAAATCTAATTCTTACATCATAGCAGTGGATCCCTATTTCATGTATGTTTTTCTATTCGTAAACCGAATATCCTTACAATAGGGCTTATTTACCCTATTTCGTGCTCCCAAAACGTAACCCTCTTGTCCTTATTTGCATGTTATGTTGGTGGTAAAAAACTTGAATGTATATATTTTGGTGACGGTATGAATATGTGTCATTACAATTGGGCTTCTTCTTTATTCGTATCCTTCAGGTTTGTGAATGATGGAAGGAGTAAAGCATATTAAAAGAACTTGGTGTATCAAATATATGTACAATAAGCAATTAATCAAGAATGTTTATGGGAATAATCTAATGAAAACAGGGGCAGTGGCTAATACTTGGACTTACATATTTATGCGAATAATCAAGAATGTATGATGATTACCAATGTTTTTTATTTGGCAAGGCAATTACCAAATGTTATTCTTCCTACTCAAGTTTGAAAACCTGTGTAAAAGTAAGTGTTTGTTGCGGTGTGAATAGCCTCCCTCATCAATTTATTGCATTCACTAAATTACCGACTCGAACATTTTTCGGTTTCCATAAATTTAGCCGTTAAGGCACGAACTGTTATATCTTCCAATTAATTTATGCTTGTCTTTGGGCACCTTGCCACCTTGCATAATGGAAACCAGTCCTGGCCTCAAGTCACTAGTTCATCATACGTGCCTTCATTTTACTGTTTTACTACTCACTGTATTTAGTCATGTAACTGGTTTTCAGAATATTTTCATTCCTATTCACAGAAACCATAGTTAATGATGGGGGAAACATTGTAGTTAATTGATGTATCCATTGTCAGATGATCCCCGATTATTTGATCTTGAACTTACATTCTTCTGTATAAGATGATGTTTTCAATCAACCGAATCTGTCCTTTTTCACGTTAACTTTGCACAATCTTTCGTTAAATTTGCTCGAACTATTAAAAGCATGAACCGCTTGTATGTTTTCAGCTGTGGACTGAACACTTGCTGATTCTTTTATTCCACTTTGCACAATGTTTCGCTAAATTTGCTCGAACTATTAAAAGCATGAACCGCTTGTATGTTTTCAGTTATGGACTGAACACTTGTTGATTCTTTTATTCCACTTTGCGCAATGTTTCATTAAATTTGCTCGAACTATTAAAAGCATGAACCGCGTGTATGTTTCCAATTATGGATTGAATGCTTGCTGATTCTTTTATTCCACTTAGGGATTTCTCAATGGTTTGACCGAGCTGTTAATATCTTCCTTGATGCATCATACGAAAGGGTATATGCTCGACCAAGGTTACTTCTAGTTATCTTTTATTCCTATTTACTTTTTCGTAAATGAACGAGTCAAGTAATTTAATTATGAAGTCAGTGTTAGGCCTATGTATTTGCTTTCTGGTAATTATCCGTAGACTGCTTATGGATGTATATATTATGTTTGCCCGTAATCTTGTACTGCTTTTATTTTATTTTAAGGTCGTTGATTCATTTTCTACTTGTGTTGGAGAACCTAGTTTGGTTAGGTAATGATGTATGCCTCATGGTATTAATTACTTATGGATGTATATATTATGTTTACAACAGAGAGCACTAAGCACTACTGTTGTATACCTCTGATTCTAGAATAGCACCTAAAATAGACAGTTCTGTCTCACATTGGTTAGTCTTATTGACAATATTAATTACTTGTTTATGGGTGAATGCAATACATGGTATTAATTACTTGTTGCTTGCCAATTCTAATTACAGGGCCAGCTATGGAACGAAGGATCTCAGCGTCAAGGAATCATATTTTCCTAAGCAAGGACTACTAAAAATTTCAAATGAGAATTTGCATTTGGAGTAAACATGATCGTGGCAATTTTTAGATGCTCTAAGTATCTCAAAAGAAAGAGCAAGGCACCGAATGTGCAGTTATGGATACTGCAGGTAGTGAAATTTTGGGACCCTTAGCTAGCCTTCGTTATGTATGTCTTGTCTTTTTTCTGACCTTCCATTTGCCTTCCAAGTGATGTTACGCTGAATAAATTTTGTTTAATATCCTGTGACATCTAGAACCGCATGCAGAAGGATACGAAAGGCAGCAGTGTTAGCGAAAAAATGAGCAAATAAAAAAGGGCTCAGATAGATGCATTCTTCATCCCAATTCAGATGATAGCGTATGAAACCAAACGCTTGCAACTTCCTCACTGCCCATCAGCTGTAATCTGGTAGAATTATTTATATGAGAAATAAAATTAATTATTTTGTGGTATGGGACTGTAATCTGGTAGACATAACTATGTTTTTTTTTTCTTCTGCTCTTTGTAATGGTTTCTTTTGATCATATATACATATATATTGATGAGTTGTTCAATTTGATTTGCATATGTTATTGTGGCATGTTAGAACAAGTTGAATCACATTATATCTATGACGTTTGATCATATTCGGCTATTTATATCTTTTATATACTTTGTAATACACGCAGCGAGTCCATCATGTGAAGCTTATGCTTACAGTGTGAAGCTTATGCTTACAGAATAATCACGTGAAAACAAAAGTTTATAAATTGTTTTGATTAAGTCAACATTTGGCTTGGTTATATATTGTGTGCTTTCCATCAATTTAAAAAGGTGTAGAACTATGGATATAACATCAAAACTGACTTTGGACGTAACAAAAACGACACATAGAATTTTTAAACGGGACATTTAAACGAAATAAAAAATTAAATAGATATGCGTTTATGGTTTTAAACCGGACATTTAAACGAAACATTTTAATTTAACTAGTTTATAATTAATTAATTATTTGTTTTGTTGTATAACATGTGTTTAATAACTGAAAATGAAACATATTAAAACGAACTCAGTGTTTCATTAAATCTCAACGATGCATTTTTAATTCAAATACCGTCAAATCAAACAAACTGGAAAAACAATATAACAAACTGCAGAAACAAACTGTAACGACCCATATTTTTGACCGTTCAAATCGACAATAAACCACACATGTCGACCTAAACAAATCGCAAATGCAGGTAGTTATTGGGAAAAAGAAGAAAAAAAGAAAGAAAGAAGGAAAAATAAAATCACAGAATCTCACAGCGGAAGGACAACATATAATAAATAAATAGCAGTTAAAGCAGTTGAAATATATACATTGGTTATAACATTCAAATGAATATCAGAGTTACACATATACAGATGTTCATAATAAGCAGCGGAAAAATAATGCAGCGGATAAACATATGTATAGATAATAGATATACCAAATCTTCATCTTCGATCTCCAAAGCACAGTCATCTTCGGTAACTGCAACGTCTGCTGACCCGAGCGTATTGCATAAAAAGAAAACACAACAAACACTCGGATCAGCACTAAATCATCTCATATTAGTCAAATCAAAATACGAAATAACATCAGTATCATGGGTGCAGTAACTCAAGAGATGTTACGGGATTTTTCCATCTCTCAAGGATCCGTTAAATTAATACATACATAATATAGTGTGCTATTATGATAGTGTCTATCCAGTAAAGTATAAATACTGAAATTAGCGTAAGCGGGATTACCATATTACCCTTACGCCGTTTATAGGCACCAACAGTCTATACAGTACCGTAAATTCACCGTACTGGTGTTATCAGAGGGCACTCCATAGAAGGCAATGCTAAATCAAATCGTATGGGGCTCGATATGGATATATATGACAAGGCACTCGAGGCAAATGCCCAGGGTAGGATTCTACCAATCGCACTCCCGGACCGGTGGTAACGCATAGCAGCCACTACCGCCCACCTCGGAACACACTCCTATGATCATAAAATTAAATGGGCCCAAATCATCATCATCATAGTCATATAAATAGCATCGAAGAAGTGTGTCCGATCAAAGGCGCTAACCTCAATTAGTCACGGTATAGCTCCTGTTTTAGTCATTTCAATTCTGACCCGAAGGTCAGGGCTATTTCGTCATTGTTCATCTTCTTCGATTTAATAATCGCCTTCAAGTCATCATACTCATTCTGGATACGTCATAACGTTCACAGTTGTCAAAGTGGTATCGACACTGACAGAGAGTATGCCTTATGTCGACTCCGGTCTCTTTAACAACCAACGCTTACATCTTTCACATCGGTCGGTTCTTTTACATTTGAAAGGTTCGCTTTCATATCAAAATATCATATTTTGTTTCGAACCCATTTATATTCAAAATAGAATATACTTTCATATCAAAATATCCCAATCATTCCCAAACCGATTATACTCCAAACTAGAATATATTTCCATGTCATCATATTATACTCGTATAATATCTCTAAACGACTTATATTCAAATAGAATATAATTTGTCTCAAAGATTTCAAATTATTACGGATTCTTAGCTCAACTCTATTCAAACCAGCGGTTCAAACCCAAACATTTCCATTCGAAAGAACTTATACTTATAAAATATATAATTTTAAAAAAAAAGATAGATGTTTACAAGGAAGACCTTAATATAAATAATTAATAGATATATATTATATTTAGAATAGGATAAGATAAATTGTAAAACATTATATATCTGTAAATTGAAGGTTTACTAAATAATTTAATAATAGAATATAAGAAAAATTTGTAAAAATAAAAACAGTTATTTGAAATCAAACGATATAAATATATATAAGATAATTCTTTAACTAAAACTAACTTTTCTTCCGAACTTCAATGCTTGAATCCAAATTCCGGTCTCAATGGAGTTGCCTCGCTCAAAGGACTTGTCTAAAATCCCACTTTAACTCATTTCAAATTCAAGGATTTAAAATCATACTCGTATCAAGTTTGAAAAACATTTCGAGTATTCTCGATTATCTTTATTCCCAAAAATTAAATTCAATCATCATTTATTAAATCTGAGTCTGCCCAATCCTTGAAAATCCCGAATCATATAAATTTTAAATCTTTAACACTTCGAATTCACTCTGGGAAAATTTCTTAAATCCTTTCAAATGATATTCCAGATTCAGATTTTCAAAGGAAAAATAAAACCTATCGAAATCGATACATTCCCTTAATTGAATTTTCCATCAAAATAGAATTCCAAATATAAAAATCATTTACCCAACCGATATCCATATATAATTTGCTACCCTATGGCCAAGTGAATTAAATTTAATTCCTCAATATTCAGGGATGGATCTATCATTTCAATCCAAATCAGGGCCACAGAGATTTATCATTTCACTCTGTGTTCTTAATTCATTTCAATCGATAAATTCCGGGTTCATTAGATGCCCGTAACATCAAGGGTAAATGGAATTTATCGTCACAATCAACATGCAATACGATATACTGGATATGGGCATAAGCAGTGACAATATCAATTCAGTAATAAAATTCAACCAAACATCCATCATATCATTTCATTCAACTGATCAGCATTAACTGTTCCAGGATTAACAAGGGTTCGAATTTCAACTAGAGATTTAAACTAAATTAAATAACTGATTATTAACATAAATTTTAATGTTAACGCACTTGCATGTCAATTTTAAACAACACTTCAACAATCCAACACAACCATGCAACCAAATTTATTTCATAATTTAATTCAATAAATCTGAGAATAATTCAGTATTCGTGAGTGAGAAAATCACTCACCTTTGCATTCATAGTTGATCGAACATCCAACTAAGGGCCAAAATTTGACAGTCACCAAATGCAGCCCAGTTAGTGCCAGAACGTCCGCAATTCCGCCACGACCCCAACGCAACAAACCGTGTCCAAATCCGAGTAAATATGAAAAAGTTATAAGCATTTTACGGTTTAAATTTAAATATATAAATAAATTAAAATAATATTCTCACCTACTAGAGATCCGACACGTCAGCACCTACAGGGTAAAAATCCCGCTCATCTCCTTCTCGTGCGCGCTACAGGATCGAAAGGAGAACCCAAAACCCGCAACTTTGACCATCAATTGCCACGTCCTCCGACCGCCTGGTGACCTCTGACCACCCTAGTTCGAATCCTACTACCGAGGCGCCTCAACCAACACCGGACCCACCACCTCCGGTGGCTTCCTCCTCCTCCAGCGGCGGCCTGAACGAAATGGGTTTTAAACCCTAAATCACGAATTCCCGCAACCACGATGACTTCCAGATCGAACGGACACCACCTATCAACTCCTATCGACAACCTCTACAATACCCATAACACCAAATCCTTGATTAGGCCCTAAATCGAAAAGCCCCAATTCAAGCCTTTAAGGTTACGAATTTCAGAACTTTGACTGGCGATTTCTGGCCAAATCCTTCATGCATGTTGAAACGAATTATAGATCTGGATTCTACTAGTCGAGAGCTTCAATTTGATATATAATATGATATGGTTTTAAGAGATTTTATTTTGAGGTAAATTTTGTTTTAAAATTAAGATTTAAAAATTTATTTCTGCCGTTAATGATGAATTTGATGAGGAAAGGTATATGTAAATGAAAATGGCTGATGTGTGAAGGAGGGGAAATTTATTTATATGCAAAAGGAGGCCCAACTCAGATAACCACCCTATTATCAACTTACAAGGATCTCGCTCACAACTTCTCTCGTACGGTCAACCGGTGAGTCGGATTTCAACGCAAATTGGACTCTTAGCATAATTCATCGTTCCGGTTCCGATGGCGCCAGTTTCGTCGAATTCCGAGACAGTCGTCAAAACCGTTAAATTCTACAGTTAATTAATTAAATAAATATTCAATTATTCGATTAACTGTTTTAAATTCAATTTTAAATATTTATAAATTCAAATTTAAACCAAAATATAACTTAAATAAATTCTATAAACTTATTTCACAATTTTTAAGTTCCATATTTGATTATATTTCAAATTTGAAATTTGAATTTCAAATTAAATTTAAACAAATAAAAATCCATTGTTTAACAATTCAAATCTGAATTCCCTTTTAACTTAAATATTTCAAAATCCCACTTAACTCATATTACAACTTAAATAAAGTTTATAAATCGATTCCACAAATTCTAAGTTCTCAAGTTTGGTTATTTAAAATTTCTGCTTTGAATTCCAATTATTATTCACAACTTAGAATTTCACCATTTTTAAATTAAAATTTGAATTCTACCTTTAAATTAACCACTCAGATTAAATTTAATTATTTAAGTATTAAATTCAAATCATAGTCTTATTAAATAGAACTAAAATCTGAAACTCTATTTATACTAACTTCACATAATTACCAACATTTAAATCCAACAAAATTTGATTTTTCTTAATATATTACAATTTATTTAATTTAAATTGGAATTCAAATATACTGAAATTTTTGGGATGTTACATTCTCCCCCACTTAAAATCTTTTCGTCCTCGAAAAGAGAACGAAACGATATTAAACACATATCCACTTTAAACCCATACCTAAAATAAACTTTATAAAATAAGTTACATAGTTGTAAACCTATGAAATTTTCTAACTCCCGAAATCACGGAAAATTTCGGCAGCATCTCCCCTGTACGGAGGGCCCCGGGAAAAATCCCGATACATATATCAACCCACAACATACATCTCATCATCGATGAGGCATCCCAAAATGGGGAAAATTTATATATAAAACCACCAAAACTCTGTAACACATTTACATACCTTTCTCTAGCGTTTATTTGCATTTTTATTTACCTTAGCATTTAGTGTTTAGCGCAAGCGAGCTCCAAGCGTAACACCATCCCTTGCACCTACTAGAACACTCAAACATGCATAAGAATCAAACATACAACAATACATGGCAACAACATATAATGTATGCAACATATTTCAACATTTCGACTACAAAACAAATATGTTAGAAACAGGCCAGCAAACAAATCATCTATTATCCCTTAATAAATGATGGAATTTGACTAAAATATACTAGGCAAAAGTTGTAGCATTTGTTTCAGGCTTTCCGACTTGTCCGGATTTGTCGAGTTCGGATAATTCGCTCAAAAGTTATGACTATTTTAGTGAAGGCGAACATCTCAGCCCGTACACTGAAAAATGCAGATCTGAGTTGTTCAACCCAGTTTTTACCCCTTTAAGTCTCAGAATTTCACATAGCATAATAAGGGAAAGTTTTAGTTCAGATCCTGGGCTTTCCGAATTGTACTCGCACATTAAAATCCGACGCTCCGTTAGAGAGTTATGGTCAAAACAATATCGCTATTCAGTTCAGATTTTTATTTCTGCGCATACAACTACGACTAAATCTTGGTTTTCAACATAATTATCTTGGAAATTAGGCAAGGCTTTATTAATAGAAGTTTTAGCTCAGTTTCTGAGGTTTTCGAAAAGTCCGGAATCGTCAGATTCCGATCATCTAGTCAAAAGTTATGGCTATTTTAGTTTCAGCTTATCGACTATTTCAGATTTTCATAACAACGGTTTAATTTATTAGGAGTTTAAACCCTTTCGATTCCAATGATTTTTTTTTTTTTTTGTGAATTTTTTTTTTTTTTTTTTTTTTACACCTAAATTTGTTACCACTTCATTTCTCGAGAAATGCATTCATGTTAAATTTCTTACTCTATTCCAAGCATTAATTTTTAGTTAAAACTTGAATCATTTTACTTCCCGAACCAACTCGATTGTATTAAATCATTAATTCATCTTCATGGATCGATTTACCAAACTTCACTACTTCTTCCTATTCACTTCATCCTTATTACACCAAATGTCGTTCCATTTATCCATATCAAATTTTCCATTTGATTAAATCAATTCCGATTATATTTATTCTTGTTATTCAAGTTCATCGTCACTTCGGTTCATTCATTTATACTTGGGTTTAGATTAACCAAATTTCATTTCTTGAGTTTAATTCTATTTATAATAATTCGTTCAACTTAATGTAATTCACTTAACCCCAAGTTCTTTCGATATTCTACCTTAATAAATTAGACTTTGATTTAATATTTCTTTTGTCGGTTTCCCTTACATCCGTTCCTATTTCAAATGGTTTCATTCCAAAAGAGAACTTAAAATCCACTTTCACATCTACTTAGTTTAGTCAATTTCCTTTAAATGTTGATTCATTTGAGTTGGAGTTTCACACCTACGAAATTTCAAACCTTAACAACCCTCGACTACTTGATTGGTTATCACTTATTAATGCAATGGCTTACCCTTCAGTTATTCGTATGAATTTAATTATACTTACTCGATCCAACTATCGATATAACCTCGAAATCATCTTATTTAATTTTTTTTTCGAAGTTGACTTCATTTTATTAAACCCATCTAACTCAGATTATATTTATTTTTACATCACCTTCCTATATCTCAAGTTCCCATTTCATTTTATATTAAGGTATATTCCCTTAACTAAACTCATTAATTAGACTTTTATGATCCAAATTGAATTAAGGCCGGTTCATAGCTCAACCCTTATACTTAGTTCCCAAATTCCCATCTCATTTCTTATTTTAACTTATCGACCATTTTATATTCTATCAACTAATCATGAATTTCCTTTATCTACACAACTAAAATTTCAAATTTAATTTAGTCGACTTAAGTCGTGTTTTATTTCGTAGGAATTGTCAACTTCAATAACACTTTTATCGACCGAACTTGAAATTTATTTAACTTAATTATCATCCACATTTTAGAGTTTATGTGACGATTCCTCTTAGTATTAAGTCCATTTCATGGATCCAAAGCTTAAAACTCAAATGAACCGAGCAAATTGATAGTAAATCAATGTCTAGTTTATAACCCAAGTTTAAAATACATATGTGTCCATAAGACTTATAGAAAAACCCTACCATAAATTTAAATCTAAATTCTTAATTAACTAAGAACATAGAATTTTAAATTCTGGTTTAATTTAAATTCAACTTAAATGACATATACTAATACATTTACATAAAAATTTATACCATATGGAATTTAAATCCAAAACCCTTACCAACCATTTATGAAAGTACGGAGTGGTCTCCCTCACTTAGACTCTTCAGAATAAACGTCAATAATGCGTGCACTCATTACCGACATCGTTTCCAAGGTCCCAGGAGGGATTATACCCACTTGAAAATCTTTAAAACTATTTCTTCTGATCATACATATAATATGATTTCCATTCAAACTTGACAAAACTTATTTCAAAAGTATTCCCAGGATCAAGTTTCAAATTCATTTCCATTTAAGTCACAGACATATTATATAACCAATTAAGCTTAAGATATATCATTCTCGAATATTTTATAAAACCAGCTAATTTTTCTTATTATATCTATTATTAAATTGACCATAATAGGTAACAACTTAATATTATTACCTACCAACGACCAGTGCTTATACCCTTATAAACCACTAATAGTATATATAATATATACAAAAATATAATCGAAAACCATATTATGACGATCATTCTATTCGATTATTTAGGAATCCCTATCGATTCTATGGCGTCCCATATACCGACCAGAACCCATAAATATTCAACAGAACCAATCAACACAATAAAAACCATTTTATATCAAAAATACAAGTACGCTCTCTCATATCACTCAAACTCATTCTAGGGCGTTTCTAACCCCATCTCTAATGAGTAAATTCCCAACAGAGCCAAGGTTATCGCTAACCATCGCTCTGATACCAAATGTAACGACCCATATTTTTGACCGTTCAAATCGACAATAAACCACACATGTCGACCTAAACAAATCGCAAATGCAGGTAGTTATTGGGAAAAAGAAGAAAAAAAGAAAGAAAGAAGGAAAAATAAAATCACAGAATCTCACAGCGGAAGGACAACATATAATAAATAAATAGCAGTTAAAGCAGTTGAAATATATACATTGGTTATAACATTCAAATGAATATCAGAGTTACACATATACAGATGTACATAATAAGCAGCGGAAAAATAATGCAGCGGATAAACATATGTATAGATAATAGATATACCAAATCTTCGTCTTCGATCTCCAAAGCACAGTCATCTTCGGTAACTGCAACGTCTGCTGACCCGAGCGTATTGCATAAAAAGAAAACACAACAAACACTCGGATCAGCACTAAATCATCTCATATTAGTCAAATCAAAATACGAAATAACATCAGTATCATGGGTGCAGTAACTCAAGAGATGTTACGGGATTTTTCCATCTCTCAAGGATCCGTTAAATTAATACATACATAATATAGTGCGCTATTATGATAGTGTCTATCCAGTAAAGTATAAATACTGAAATTAGCGTAAGCGGGATTACCATATTACCCTTACGCCGTTTATAGGCACCAACAGTCTATACAGTACCGTAAATTCACCGTACTGGTGTTATCAGAGGGCACTCCATAGAAGGCAATGCTAAATCAAATCGTATGGGGCTCGATATGGATATATATGACAAGGCACTCGAGGCAAATGCCCAGGGTAGGTTTCTACCAATCGCACTCCCGGACCGGTGGTAACGCATAGCAGCCACTACCGCCCACCTCGGAACACACTCCTATAATCATAAAATTAAATGGGCCCAAATCATCATCATCATAGTCATATAAATAGCATCGAAGAAGTGTGTCCGATCAAAGGCGCTAACCTCAATTAGTCACGGTATAGCTCCTGTTTTAGTCATTTCAATTCTGACCCGAAGGTCAGGGCTATTTCGTCATTGTTCATCTTCTTCGATTTAATAATCGCCTTCAAGTCATCATACTCATTCTGGATACGTCATAACGTTCACAGTTGTCAAAGTGGTATCGACACTGACAGAGAGTATGCCTTATGTCGACTCCGGTCTCTTTAACAACCAACGCTTACATCTTTCACATCGGTCGGTTCTTTTACATTTGAAAGGTTCGCTTTCATATCAAAATATCATATTTTGTTTCGAACCCATTTATATTCAAAATAGAATATACTTTCATATCAAAATATCCCAATCATTCCCAAACCGATTATACTCCAAACTAGAATATATTTCCATGTCATCATATTATACTCGTATAATATCTCTAAACGACTTATATTCAAATAGAATATAATTTGTCTCAAAGATTTCAAATTATTACGGATTCTTAGCTCAACTCTATTCAAACCAGCGGTTCAAACCCAAACATTTCCATTCGAAAGAACTTATACTTATAAAATATATAATTTAAAAAAAAAAGATAGATGTTTACAAGGAAGACCTTAATATAAATAATTAATAGATATATATTATATTTAGAATAGGATAAGATAAATTGTAAAACATTATATATCTGTAAATTGAAGGTTTACTAAATAATTTAATAATAGAATATAAGAAAAATTTGTAAAAATAAAAACAGTTATTTGAAATCAAACGATATAAATATATATAAGATAATTCTTTAACTAAAACTAACTTTTCTTCCGAACTTCAATGCTTGAATCCAAATTCCGGTCTCAATGGAGTTGCCTCGCTCAAAGGACTTGTCTAAAATCCCACTTTAACTCATTTCAAATTCAAGGATTTAAAATCATACTCGTATCAAGTTTGAAAAACATTTCGAGTATTCTCGATTATCTTTATTCCCAAAAATTAAATTCAATCAGCATTTATTAAATCTGAGTCTGCCCAATCCTTGAAAATCCCGAATCATATAAATTTTAAATCTTTAACACTTCGAATTCACTCTGGGAAAATTTCTTAAATCCTTTCAAATGATATTCCAGATTCAGATTTTCAAAGGAAAAATAAAACCTATCGAAATCGATACATTCCCTTAATTGAATTTTCCATCAAAATAGAATTCCAAATATAAAAATCATTTACCCAACCGATATCCATATATAATTTGCTACCCTATGGCCAAGTGAATTAAATTTAATTCCTCAATATTCAGGGATGGATCTATCATTTCAATCCAAATCAGGGCCACAGAGATTTATCATTTCACTCTGTGTTCTTAATTCATTTCAATCGATAAATTCCGGGTTCATTAGATGCCCGTAACATCAAGGGTAAATGGAATTTATCGTCACAATCAACATGCAATACGATATACTGGATATGGGCATAAGCAGTGACAATATCAATTCAGTAATAAAATTCAACCAAACATCCATCATATCATTTCATTCAACTGATCAGCATTAACTGTTCCAGGATTAACAAGGGTTCGAATTTCAACTAGAGATTTAAACTAAATTAAATAACTGATTATTAACATAAATTTTAATGTTAACGCACTTGCATGTCAATTTTAAACAACACTTCAACAATCCAACACAACCATGCAACCAAATTTATTTCATAATTTAATTCAATAAATCTGAGAATAATTCAGTATTCGTGAGTGAGAAAATCACTCACCTTTGCATTCATAGTTGATCGAACATCCAACTAAGGGCCAAAATTTGACAGTCACCAAATGCAGCCCAGTTAGTGCCAGAACGTCCGCAATTCCGCCACGACCCCAACGCAACAAACCGCGTCCAAATCCGAGTAAATATGAAAAAGTTATAAGCATTTTACGGTTTAAATTTAAATATATAAATAAATTAAAATAATATTCTCACCTACTAGAGATCCGACACGTCAGCACCTACAGGGTAAAAATCCCGCTCATCTCCTTCTCGTGCGCGCTACAGGATCAAAAGGAGAACCCAAAACCCGCAACTTTGACCATCAATTGCCACGTCCTCCGACCGCCTGGTGACCTCTGACCACCCTAGTTCGAATCCTACTACCGAGGCGCCTCAACCAACACCGGACCCACCACCTCCGGTGGCTTCCTCCTCCTCCAGCGGCGGCCTGAACGAAATGGGTTTTAAACCCTAAATCACGAATTCCCGCAACCACGATGACTTCCAGATCGAACGGACACCACCTATCAACTCCTATCGACAACCTCTACAATACCCATAACACCAAATCCTTGATTAGGCCCTAAATCGAAAAGCCCCAATTCAAGCCTTTAGGGTTACGAATTTCAGAACTTTGACTGGCGATTTCTGGCCAAATCCTTCACTGCATGTTGAAACGAATTATAGATCTGGATTCTACTAGTCGAGAGCTTCAATTTGATATATAATATGATATGGTTTTAAGAGATTTTATTTTGAGGTAAATTTTGTTTTAAAATTAAGATTTAAAAATTTATTTCTGCCATTAATGATGAATTTGATGAGGAAAGGTATATGTAAATGAAAATGGCTGATGTGTGAAGGAGGGGAAATTTATTTATATGCAAAAGGAGGCCCAACTCAGATAACCACCCTATTATCAGCTTACAAGGATCTCGCTCA
The DNA here is from genome assembly GCA_030737875.1 of Allium sativum. Classification (NCBI taxonomy): domain Eukaryota; kingdom Viridiplantae; phylum Streptophyta; class Magnoliopsida; order Asparagales; family Amaryllidaceae; genus Allium; species Allium sativum. The sequence goes on from CM060924.1 coordinate 837,936,643, forward strand.
CAACTTCTCTCGTACGGTCAACCGGTGAGTCGGATTTCAACGCAAATTGGACTCTTAGCATAATTCATCGTTCCGGTTCCGATGGCGCCAGTTTCGTCGAATTCCGAGACAGTCGTCAAAACCGTTAAATTCTACAGTTAATTAATTAAATAAATATTCAATTATTCGATTAACTGTTTTAAATTCAATTTTAAATATTTATAAATTCAAATTTAAACCAAAATATAACTTAAATAAATTCTATAAACTTATTTCACAATTTTTAAGTTCCATATTTGATTATATTTCAAATTTGAAATTTGAATTTCAAATTAAATTTAAACAAATAAAAATCCATTGTTTAACAATTCAAATCTGAATTCCCTTTTAACTTAAATATTTCAAAATCCCACTTAACTCAAATTACAACTTAAATAAAGTTTATAAATCGATTCCACAAATTCTAAGTTCTCAAGTTTGGTTATTTAAAATTTCTGCTTTGAATTCCAATTATTATTCACAACTTAGAATTTCACCATTTTTAAATTAAAATTTGAATTCTACCTTTAAATTAACCACTCAGATTAAATTTAATTATTTAAGTATTAAATTCAAATCATAGTCTTATTAAATAGAACTAAAATCTGAAACTCTATTTATACTAACTTCACATAATTACCAACATTTAAATCCAACAAAATTTGATTTTTCTTAATATATTACAATTTATTTAATTTAAATTGGAATTCAAATATACTGAAATTTTTGGGATGTTACACAAACTAGTAAAAACAACTATTGAACTTGTTCAGCTAATAACTAATCTACACACGTAGCACTTCGTCGGATAGTACATCCACCATATCTAAGACCGAGGGATCAATGCGAAAATTCTTCATAATTTTCCACCTATGGATGAGAGCAACAACATACAAAAGAAAAAAGCAACGCGTCGCCATATCGGAGAAGCAATCTGTCTGAACAAATGTCCATGGTCTTCCTGAACTCACAATCTGTTGACGTCTAGGGAGAACAGGTTTGTTGTCATTAGTCATCTAATCAACATAGAAAGCTGTATCGACAACAATGAATGGTTGGACTTGGAGCTGAAGCGGTAGAGCTATTGATATCTCACACTGGCATGTGACCTTTTCTATGCACTTGCAAAACATGTCATCTTGCTTTCTAAATTTCAACGAAGCAATTCTTTTGAATTTCTGATGCTTAGTGCTGGACCGTTTCATTGTTCGTCAAGTCCGTCAAGGCGATCATTTCAAACATTCCGTTCACCCTCTACTATCTTGAGAAATTTGTTCCGGTCTCTCCAACGATGCACTAGATCGTCTCATTTGTTCTTCGTCCGTGATTCGGTCTGATTGTCATTAGATAGTTCGTTGAAATCTGCAATTACAGCCGATGAAAACGAGTCGGGGCTTCCTTTTTCATGCAGATGGGTGATTTAAATGTCGATTAATGCTTTAGTGTGTTCATGAGTTTTGAATGAAGTAGTAATAGCGCCAAAGGCAGAAGAGTGTGCGCTATAACGCTGGAAATGTAAAATTTCAAAGTAATTAAAAGTTGCAAAAAGTGTAATGGACACAATAAAAATAAGTAAATTAGTTGGGAAAAGTACATTATAAATATCGAAATCATTGGAAAAAAAGCATCGAGAATATGTTGATTTTGGAAAAGGGGGGGGGCGAGGCTGGGCTAATTAAAGTGAAAAGGAGGAGATGTGAATGAGATTATATAATCAGCGATAAATCAAACCATTGGTATTCGATGTGTCCAATGCGTTGAACACTATCGATTTGATTTTCTCCAATGAGAAAATCGAACAATTTGGACCATCATCGTTTTGGGTTGGACTTGTCTAAAATGACGACTTTTCAAAGTCTTACTACGAAAGACATCTTAATAATTGGGTCAGTGATCCTTACATTGCCCTATTCTTTTAATTTGGAAAAATCAAATGAAGAATTAGTAATTTGCTAACTTCATTCTTTATTTTTTTTACTAAAAGGATAATACGACCCAAGTCGCACAACCGTATTGCACATCATTAATACTAATACGCGACCAACTAATTACCATTTCACGTTCAAATCTAATTAAAAATTTAACTATCGCTTGGAGCAAAACTGATGATACTCCATTCTCGATCATTTTCCCAAATTTGATAATTTAAATTATCACATTCACATTTCAATCTAATTAAAGATTCATTAAAACTCCACTTAGTTTTAATCTTCCAAAAATCATTATTAATGATTATTCAACTTTGGAAACACAAACATTTCACATCGACAATCTACACCGTACCACTGATTTCTGCCAATATATAACCTCTGAGTTTGTAAGTCTCAGAGAAGGGTGTTAAGCAAGAGAATAAATAATCCTCCACTAAACAGATATACATTTATCAGAAATCAACAAATACAGTTTGAAATACAATGTTAGACATGTAATCCTCTCTTTAACTGGGTTAAAGAACAAATGTCATTTAAAACACAGTTCACGATAAATCCAAAATCAAATTCCATTAATTATGGGGTCTTCATGGAAAACAGATCAGTATATATAATCGATATAAATTTCCGTGTCCGACTAATAATATAAATGGAATAACGACGAAGCCTTTTAAATTCCATATATATTAACAGTCTTCCTTCACAAAAGCTCACTTTGATTATTACCAAATCGAATTCCATTCCATTACAATTTAATATATTAAATTGGAAAACTTTACTTTAGAAAATTTCCATTAAATCTTAATAAAAAGATTTATATATTCCAAATCACATTTCACTATTAATCGGGTTAAAGAACAAATGTCGTTAAAACACAGTTCACAATAAACCCAATTCACATTCCATTTTATTCCAATTACCAAATATAACTGGAAACTCTAATAATCTTAATTAAACGATTTATTCTTTTCACATGGGGTTTAAGAAAAGTGTTATTTAAGACACCGTTCACGACAAACCCAAAATCCAATTTGATACTAAATACAAGGCTCTGAATAGAAATTATATCGGCTTATATTCAAAATCAAATTCTAAAACCAACGGATATCGTATTAGGAATAACGATATATGTATCTTCCAAATTCCCATAACAATATCTGTATAATCACGGAATCCAATATCGAAATATTTCGAAGATTATTTCCTTTCCGAATCCATTCCAACTTATTCATTGGAAAATTTTGGTTATTTTAAAACCATTTTCAAATCCAATTTATTTACTTCTAAAAATAATTGGATTATTATTCTAGTTATTAACTAGTTCATTTCGATAAAAATATATTTTTATATTTTCAAATATGGAATTTTTCATCCCAAATCTTTCCAAATCATTTATTATGATTTTACACATTTTTTCCATATTTTTAATAATTTTATTATCGCCCATACAGTCAGTTTCCAATATCGGACACCGAACTGCATCCATAGCGACCTTTTTTTGAAATTGATTTGGACATAATTCCAAATCTAACAATTCAAATTTAAATCTCTTATATTCATTGGAAAGCTCTTTTCGATATGAACCCGACAGTTCCGGGTTTAGGAGAATCCGACGGTCGGATCTCCAGTTACATCCATTTGAAGTTAATAGTCGAAATTCGTGAACGGTCACTGCGCGGTGCGTTCTATTCGGGCTATTATATATATATATATATATATATATATATATATATATATATATATATATATCGTCGATTTCTATTTAAAATGTATTTTATTAATTGTTTTAAATTTGTTTTAAAAATGATTTCCACTTTCATTTCAATTTTAAATCAAAACTGAATATTCCTTTATAAATTCGTTTTAAATTCATATCAAAACTATTTCAATTTCAATTTCAAATTTCAAATCAAAATTGAATATTCTATATAAATTCGTTTTAAATTCATTTTAAAACGATTTCTACTTTATTTCAATTTTTAAATCAAAATTGAATATTCTATATCATTATAATATTAAAATGATAATATTTTCATAATATCAAATTTTGAAATCACTTTTCGATATTCATTATAAAATAAATAAAATCGAAAGAAAATCCCGTTCGTGTTAAAATGGTGTTTAACTACTTAACACGGCTTCACATTTCAATATTTTCGTGTCCATCCTAAATCGGACATCAAAATCACATTTTGATTATACACTGAATATTATTTTAAAATATTCGTTAATTCTGAACTGGAATCAGACTCAATCAATTACCACATAATTTCAGTTATATGGATTTCATACATCGCATGTATATAACAATAATGATAAACAATCATTAAAAATTCATTCATACAACATCCAGAGTGCATTTTGCAACTGTACGAGCATTAAAATAAATAAATAACGCTTATATAGTATGTCAACCCATCGATTGACATACCACTACTTATTGGAATCAGTGTATGTCAAATATCATCCCAATACCCGTGTAGGGTTTTCAAACAACAAATACTGATTATTGTTTGTGCAGTTAGGCGATGTGTAAAATTTATCGTCCCAATCAATATTAGATAAATAAGTGTACATAAATAAATCGTCCGATTTGTAAATGAATATTTATTTTATTTCAGGAGAATTTTATATACATTTTTATATAAATAATTTTATATACAACAATATCAATCCATGACATTCACAATCACAATCCAACCAAACAATCGACCATAGTCTGTACAAAAAAATAGTGTCAGGAGCTACTAAGCCCCGTCTGTAGCCTATTATATAATAACTGGAAAATAATTTGAGTGAGAGAGAGTTCTCACCTTGATTGGTTTCGAAAATTAATAAAATGATTATTTTAATCAAATTAAACAGGACATTTAATTTGACCAAAAATATCAACTAGCTTCAAATGCGTTCCAGTCAGCTCTACAATGTAGTGTTCGTTGCTGAGATTCCAACGCGACTGAATTCGTTCAATTCCGTTTCTGTATGGACAAGATATGAGCATTATATACTTTAATTATATTAGTAATTGAGCTAAGTTAATTAATAAATTATTTATTTCCCCTTAATCACCTTTTCCCCTCGTTAATCCCTCTTCCCCTTACACTCAGTAAACCACGAACAGCAGGAACCCAAAACCGATTCTTACGGTTCAAAATCGAAACCCAAATGCTAGAATCCGATCAGAACTCACTCCGATGTCCGCCTCCAAGAGCTCACCCACCGCGCAGATGGCGGCCAACTTGTCCCCCCTTCGCTATCGGAATCCCCTTGCAAACGTCGGCTCTTTGTGGGCTGAATACTCTCGCACCACAAAACGATATTTTTATTAAAACCGTATGTATTGAAAGAGGATAAAAATCTCTGTAATTTTCGTTTGAAAGCTTGGGTTTAATTCGAATTGAATTGGAAGGTATTGGGGATTTAAAATCAGAGTGTGATGGCCTTTAATTTGTTTTGAGCGGCGGAAGTAATGGGTTGACTGCGCAATGAAGAGATAAAGGGTTTTGACCTTTGACCCACATATTTATTTTATATTTATTATTTAAATTCCAGAAACACTTATTTATCGGTACGAACTCCAAATCAAACCCAACGATTGTCGCCTCTAACTAAATACCCCCCATTTGGACACAATGGAATATGTTTCGCAAGCCCATTCGACTGTTTCAGTCAGTTTCTATCAAAATTAAAATATAAAACATTCAATATTGGATTTGAACGTATATTTTAATTTGTCGGGGCCACATACTAATTTCAAAAATTCCAGAAAAATAAATCTAGCTATGTTTTGGCGATACTGTCCTAACAAAACAAATTTCTTCGAATTTGGAGACCGTTTGAAAAATGGTCATTTTCTAGTCGATTAAATTCAAACTGAAAGTACCAAATGCGTTTAAATTCACCACGCTCACATATCAGTTCCAAAAATTATGAAAATTGGAATATAGCAATAATTTGACATTCCAAATCCATCAAAAGTGGTTTCACCGAAAACAGAGATCGTTTGCAAAATGGCTATTTTTAAGGGCTATATATTATATTAAATTCCATAGCGACTATTTTAAATTTTAAACTGGACATAACTTTCAATTCTCATTATGAAATCTGGATTTTTCACATTTGTTAGAAAGATATAATTAAACAGATTCAAATATTTCTTGTTTTACCGAAATCCGATTTATTTTGAATCCTGTACATTCATTTGAAATTTAAAATCGAATTTTCAAACTACCACGCCATTTTAAACACGTTTTATAATTAAACTAAATTTATATGTTCTAACTTCATTTGAATTAAATTTTTAGTCGTTATAATTTAAAATAGATCATTTTAAATATTCAAAATCCATTAAAATAGCTAAAATAAAAATTTTAAATTGGTTTTGAAATTCCGGGTTGTTACATGAAGACCATATATATTATTCATTTTTGCTGCATTATTGGTATGTTATGTTAAAATTTAAAACTCTGATATTGCAAACTGAAATCAAGTGAATATTATTTAATAGTTTAATGAACTATATATATATATATATATATATGTTATTATTATATTTTATCGTTCCACTGTGAGGTTCTGTTTATTATTTAGTTCCTTTTCATCTTATTTTATCTTCTTGTGTTAAACCCCAATAATAATCTGTCATTTTGAAGTGGTTTGAGTTGGACATGTGTAGTTTATATATTATGCTCCAGTTTCTTCAATTAGCAAAAATTTGATTTTTTTTTTAATTACAAAGTAAAAGTTGTCATTTTATCCTGATAAAAGTATATTCACAAGTTCTTATTCTTGTTTGATAAATTTATAATCGCTCGCTTGGACACACATAAAATTTATTTAGTTTGCAGAAAGTCAGAAATAAATTAGATTTGACCTTTAAAAAGCTACAATGTAGTTTATGGCATTCCCAATGGAGGGATTGTTGAGGGTCAAATCAAACTTGGTTGACCTCAACTCCCCCCTTCCTTCAACGAGGAAAAACAGAAACCACCCTATGTGCTTATTTTAAACCGGCCAAGAGAATAAAAAAAATACCTCACATGTTAAAAATTAGCCTATTGAGACCAAAAAATAATAATATTGGCCCTTTTATCAAACTGACCGTTAGGGAGGTTTCCCTACTGTAAGAGCCAAAATCAATTTGTCCATGCCAATGAAATTCGGCATTATATTTGCATTTCAAATATTTGCTCCGCGTTTTTCTTCCTGATTCTTCTCTGTGACCCTTTCCTCTCCTCACCTATTTCTTCTCCATAACCTGTTTTTATTTCTCTCTGTAAATCTTTCACGATCCGTATTTTCATCAACCAACCTTTCCAAAACGATCTCCTTCGTCTGTCAGGTTTTATTCTTATGGTTTTCAATTTAGTTTAAGAATAGGTACTTATTTTAGGTTTTTGATTCGCGTTGGATCTGATATCGCTTCAGGAATAATATTCCACTAAAAGCACATGAATGGAAAGCTTGTGCCCTTTCTGGATCTAAAGCATATCCTAGCATTTTTTGATGTATTTGAAGAAGCTTTGTGACATTCAGCTAGGATCCATCTCACAGGTTATCGACATCTACCCTGTACATTAATATAAAAAGTTAACAATATTTGATTGTGATGATGTCAATCAATTTATAGTAACACAAAATATACCACATACGATCAATATATATGAAATGAAACGAAAATATCTATTAAATTACCGTACTATCCGGAGTTAAGTGGGCAGTTTCCGTTATCATGACCTTCTCCTCCGCATGTTTTACATTTTCGCTTTTTCTTGCTAGTGGACAACTCAATGGGACTTTTAATTCTTTCTGCACCGCTCATTTGAACAATTTGTTTATCAATTCTAGGTCGTCCCTTCGCCTGTGAAACATGCGGATCTTGAATTACTATAGGTACCTGATCACTACTCATTGGATACTGTGCATCCTCTTCTTCTGCTTTTTACTCGTTCAATTTAGTTTTTTCATCGCACACTCTCGTGAAATGCTCTTCTATTCCATCCATCGCTATTTTGTATAATATTTCAGACTTAGATGCAATGCTTGAAAGTTGTGTTGCTCTTCGACAGATATGACTAAGTCGAAATGCTTCACTAGTATTCGGTTGACCTTCATACATAAAATCATCCATGACCCTAAATGAGTTAGCTGCCTTCGTCCATCTTTTCAAAATAAAATGAGAAGGTATCTCGTCTACTTCTAGTTTGGTGAATTTTTTTAATATATGTCTGCATGGAATTCCTTTAAACTCAAAAAGTTTGCAATCACAACTGCCTTCATAATTGCATACATTCATTTTCACAACAACACTTTCGCATTCACCAACTTTAGAAGATACAACATATGATGTCATTTCTCCATTGGTTTCGTTCTGAACAGATCTAAACCGAATGGAATCTTTTAGCTGCTCACAAAACTTGTCAAACATATTTCGAGTGTATATGTCTGCGACATGTTTCAATATCAAATTATTTTCATCAATGCATCTTTTTTTATGCTTCGAAACAAAATCCCCATCAACTTCTCGTTGTACAATGTTTTGTAATGCTTGATAATATCTACACACAAATTCCTTAAGATTTGTTGTCGTGGAGACAAACATATTAAAAAAACTATTTACTCCTTCACTACGACCTGTAGTGTTCATCCCAGCATAAAAGGTCGACCGATGAAACACAGGCACCTAAGACTCACGTTCAATTTTTTTTTGCAACCATTGATTGTTTTGCAATTCATACTTCTGCATTAATGCTTTCCATTTATCTTCAAAATCTGATACTGTATATGTGAAATTCAAACAACGTTTGAGATCTTTTTTGAAGAGAATGTTTGCGATATATATGAGGTAAATTCTCATCAAAAATTTTCTTAATGTGCCACAGACATAAACGATGCCGAATCGTAGGAAATACCTTTTCAATAGCTATAGTCATTGCATGATCTTGATCTGTAATTATTGAGATTGGATGACGACCTCCCATAGCTTCGAGCCAGTTTGTAAATAGCCAAACAAATGTAGGTTCTGTTTCATCGCACAAAAGTGCACATCCAAACTGTATTGTTTGATAATGATGGTTTACACCAGTGAATGGAGCAAATGGCATTGAATATTTATTTGTTCGAAATGTAGTGTCAAATGTGACCATATCTCCGAAATGTTGGTACGACATACGCGATCGTGCATCAACCAGAAAAAATTAGCAGCATGTCCTTCTACATCAAGTTGAATTGCATAATAAAACAGAGGGTTTTCTCTTTGTCCCATCTGAAAATAACTCAATACATATTGTGCATCGCCTGTTTCTAAGTCTGTAAGTCTGGCTAACTTCAAATGGTTATAACAATCCTTTTGGTTAAATCCGGCATTCACACCACCAAAAATAGCAGGAATTTTGGCTATAGGTAGATTTTGTTGTTGGAATACTTCGGTTAAGTCTTTTGCAGCAGATGTCATATTCTTATTAGTTCGTAATTGGACCTGTTTTATAGGAGAAATAAATGAATGGTTATGTTCACCATTAAACTTTGTTATCGACCATTTCTTTGTCAGCTCGCTGTAAAGAATTCTCATCTTTGCTTGACAACTACATTTGATGGTGTTAGTGCTTCTAGATATTTGATCAACTCCAACTACATTATCATTTTTTTGAAGCGTCCCTGATCGTGAACAAACCAAAACAACTGAAGTAACTTTATCAACGTGATGAATAGTTTTATTTGATGATCAGACACGGACAGCAAAACCTTTTTGTCGACCGAACTCAATGTAATAGTTTTTCGCCTCGTCTAAGGTGTCAAAACTCATCCCACATACGGTTCTGTCAACATAGCAAGAGTTTTGTTTGGTGATGACGATGAGCCACTGGCCTCATGTGTTGATCCCTCTGGTGCAGTTTGAATGATTCTATCTTCCATACTTACCACTACAAATCACCGTAACTAGTATATGTCACTTGAATAAGAAAATAGGAATTTACCATAACAAAGTGTTGTACTAAAGTCTAATGCCCAGAGCAAGGGCATAACAATGTGAACAAAATCATGCATAGTAAGAACAAAGAAAAGGTGATGCTAGAATAGAACAAGATGCATGACATCCCACTCAATATGATGCAATAGTCCACTGATAGCAGCTACACCAAACATTCAATAACATACTCAAATATGCACATGTGAGTCTCAATGCAATATATGGTATTAGAGCACATGTACGTCTATTTTCTTTCCTCACATGCATGTTACAAATCTGTGTTATGCTTTGTTTTTAAATGAAAATATAAGGATTATTTATGCCCCGATATTAATATAAGTTTTTTTTTGCTCTTTCTATTACTCTCATTCAAATTTTTGGCATTAGGGAGAAACACATCTTAAGCACATTTATGACTTCTCGTCTTCAAGTAAAAACTACGTGATAAAATGAAAATATGTATTAGGGATATAGTATCATTTTTTAAACAAACTCTCCATGCCTACTCTTCACATGAATTACGTTCATTGCCACAAAAAAAATTAATGGTACCATAATCTTTTTCAGACTTTTCATATGAATTACTATCATTGCCGTAAAAAAAGAATTAATAGTACCATAATGTTTTCTAGACTCTTCACAGGAATTACGTTCGACTGCACTAGGTGCTACAAAATATGTTACCAACTTGTGATTCCTCTATGTTATATCATTTCTGATGATTATTTTATCATAATCTAGGAGCATGTAATAAATATAAGTCGTACCGCATCCATTTTCAAGTGAGAAGTAAAAAAATTATAATGGGTATGAGAACAAAGATTAACAGGATTGATTTGTGAAAAATTGCAATTAACGTTACAGAAATGAAGAAGATGAACAAATCTGAAATGACGTAAAAGAATTGAGTAGAGAACAATGATGAATTAGTAGAATTGATTACCTCTTTTGACGATGGTTTGGCGCGTTGAGAAGAATATCGGTGAAATGAGCGTGAGAATTTTGTAGAGTGAGAAGAAGAACGATGGGAAGAAAGATAAGATCTGAGCGCGAGAAATTTAAGGGGCAATTATGACGTGCGTTTAAACTAGAGAAATCTGACGGTTATGAATGATTAAATCCAGCGGCTGGTGGATTGTGTCATGAAACATGTTTAAATTTGAGTTCAAATAGAGGCTCCCATATATATATATATATATATATATATATATATATATATATATATATATATATATATAAGGAGCGTTCAATGGCACCCCAAATAGTGAGCACCCCAAATGCCTTCCAACAGAAACCAAGTATTTATAGTAGTTTAAGTTAGTGGGAGGTGAGAGAATGAGTGGAGGGAGAGAGAAACGAGATATGTGATGGAAATCAGAGGGCATTTAGGGGTGCTGCACTGTTTAGGGTGCCATTGAACGCTCGCCTATATATATATATATATATATATATATATATATATATATATATATATATATATTGGAAAGTTGCACTGTTATGCTATATATGTGCAGTAAATTTGTCTTGTTTTCTATGTTACACAAGCATAATTATAAATATTTGATGTAGGTCTGATGATAATTCTTCACTGTATTTGAAGATGGTGATATATTTTGAAGTGCACTGTTATGCTAGACCCATCCTAGATGTTGCTTTGTTTAGGACAAGTTTCCAAAATTTGTGTATCTATGTTTTATTACCTTTCTAGATTATACCTACATCTTGAATGATAATTTGAGGATACTTGGTTTATACTAGTATATTTTTAATCTCAAGTTGATTTACATGTAAAATTTAGTTCAATTGAATTTCTACTTTATTACTTACTTCCATCTTCTCTTAAAATTTCCTATAATTCGTTAAATAAAATCTAACTTGAAATATGGTTTAACTAATAATCTTTATTTCATATTAAACATCTTAACGGTCGGTTTTTCCACCGTTGTACAGTAATACTAGTTTAAAATCCACCTTAAATAAGCTAACTAAGGAAAATTTCAAAAACAACCTATTGCAGTGCAAGGGAATCCATAAAAACAGAATCTCAGCCGATCCTCCACTGAGGGTCAGTTCTCATCGCCACCCCTCACCACGCACACAACGGGTGGATGCTCTTATTAAGTTGCCTTTGCAATTATGAAAACACTGCGACTAAAAGTGAAACGGTGGTTAAACCATTTTCATGATCTTACCAAATTTTATCGGGTGGCAATTACAGCTTTCTATTCTCACGCTTGTAGCTGTACGGCGGAAACCGAGAAGGCTCAGAGCATTATATCGAATTGCTTTCCCTAATTTTTTTTTAATCTACTTTCCATGTTTCTAATTTGATTATTTACATCCGACCCTAGAGAAATCCATATTTTGTAATCTCGAAGACCCTGGCGCTTTCTGCTCAAAGTGCGTTAGCTAATCGGGTGATCGGTAATCTTCAATCTAATTTTTGTCACAAATATTTGTTTTTCTATAGGATGCTTTTGATTTGTTTAGTTGATAATTGTGTATGGTTGAAACTAGTTTTAATAGTTAGCAAATTGATAAAAGTGTGTTGCTAGAAGCAGCTTCCTACTGCCATTTCTAAAGAGAAGATATATAATTAATTTATGTGCTACTTTGATAATCAGAAAACATTCGAAGTACATAAACCTTGATTACGGTTCGTCATCATTTTCAGCAAAAAGAGACGGTACTCAGTAATCTCCCAATAACGAGAAAGTCAGCCGGACCCTTAAAACAAGTGTAATGCTAAGGGCACCCCGAAAAGTGCTTCGGGATACCACATGGTATTGCCAAACACTTTTTTTTAAAAAAAAAAAAATTGCTGCGTTCGGTGGTTAACCGCCGGCCGAACACTATTCGGTCGGCGGTTTGTGGTAGTCCCTAGCACCTTTCGAGGTTCCCTTAGCATTACACTAAAACAAAGGAAAAGTTCTTAGCAATCTCTCTGCCAACTTGGAGAGAAACTTCTAGTTTTCCAGCCTTTTACGTTTACCTTCCTCTTAAGTATAGCCCTCTGCCTCCATGTATTAGTATTCAAAATTGGAAATTCAGTCAATTTTTGTGAAAACAATTCGGATTTTAATGGGAGACTGACCTGGGAAGTCCTCACGCTTGAGTACGGGAGCCTTTGGCACTGGGTATCCACATGTTTGAGATTATCCCGAAATGTTAAACATGAAAAGTTTTGTTAATTAATTACCAAGTGAAGAAATAGCAATGGTATCAAGCGGCGTGTTTATTTATTAATTTTGATTAAGATTTACATAGTGTTAGGAAGCGGGTGCTTTTAGCAAAGCATTGATAAAATATTAGATGGTAGGTGTGAGCATTATTTGGTTAAACCAAATAAACCAACCAAACCAATTTATTATGGTCGGTTTAGTTTGGTTTTGAAATTATGTTGGTTTGTAATAGCGATGTAGAAAAACATTTAGTTTGGTTATCGGTATAACCAAATTAACCGAGCTTTTATTATATAAGCAAAATTATCGATATTATAGTAGAATTTTATGTTAATTTAGTTATCTAAGTCTAATATATTTTTAGTTCGATTAAGTCGGAAAACCAACGGAACCGGCCAATCTTAATTTGGTTGGCTTAGTTTTCATTTTTATCGATTTTAGTTTGGTTTGACAATTTTCATAATCGGATACACCGGCCCAACCAAACGCTCACCCCTATTAGACAGAGACACTCTATTTAATGAAAAATAAAAATCAATATTAAAGAATTATTAGTTGAAGTAGATTTATATTCCATTCAGGTGCCAAATTTTGTTTGTATAGTTTCAAGTTGTATTCACTCATAGTCAATTTTAACTTTTTTTCACGTAAAATTAAATATAAAAGAAAATAAAAATAAAATTCATTATTGAAAATATTGTGATTCATTGAGCGCTGACTTCTCTTGACACCAAAATTAGAATAGTTTTACATTTTACTAATTTAATTTGATTTGCTTTATATAGGCAAGTACATAACTTTGGATTCTATTTTAAGTATTCAAATTTGCAAATAGAAATTTACAAAAGTGAATTTATGGAAGTTGGAAACCTTAGTTTGATTAATGCATGAAATGAGAAAACTTAATGAAATGAGACTAGTGTTTTATCTTGTTCCAGAGTGAGTGCACTTTTGTAATATATACGGTATATGTTAAGTAAAGAGCGACGTATGTGATTTTAACTAGTTTTCAGTTTATATACAATAGTTTACGGTGTATGAATAAAATTTATTGTATTGGTTAACACAAATTCGTAGAAACGAAAGAGGGTGTTAGTTGATTCTTCCGCTGTATAAGAGAGAAACAATATGTTATTTCGAAACCGACTTTAGCTCAGTTGGTAGAGCGGAGGACTGTAGTTATTTAACAGATAGATCCTTAGGTCGCTGGTTCGAATCCGGCAAGTCGGATTTTTATATTTTCCCACAAATTTCACTTTGTTGTTTGCAATCTTGATATGATTTTTTTTTTTGTTTTTAATGATTTTTCACTAGTTTGACCTTTTTTTTACAAAAAAAATCTTGATATGAACCGATCTGCCATTTATTCTATATACGCCTTCTATCATTTATTCTGTTTTACACTTTTTTGCATCCATTCAGATGTTAGCTTTAGCCATTAAGACAACATGACTCCATGCCCATGGTGCTTAACCAATCCGACCCATCATCGTCTTTTTACTTTGTGTTATAGGCTATTTCAAGCTCTAAAACTTACGGTGCGTTCGGTTTATCTTCTTTAGTTTTACGTTTTTATACATATAAAATGAAAACGGCGCATGTGTATCATGAAAAAACATTCGTTTTTAAATCTTGATATGAACTACTCTACCATTTATTCTACTTACACCCTTTAATCATTTTTTAGATCTTGATATGAACTACTCTACCATTTATTCTGTTTACACCCATAGTTATGAAAGGCGCGCCATGGCACACGGCGCGGTGAGGCGCGGCGTTTGCGCCATTTTTGTTTGCGGAGCGGCACATATGAAAAGGCGCACCAAATGGCGCAAATGGCGCGCGGCGCACGACGCAAAATGGCGCGCCTTTTCTTTATTTTATGGTTTTTTTTTTTGCATTTCAAACTGCTATAACTACTACTACAAATACTCTTACCATCATTACAACCACCATCACAACTACTATTACTATTATTATCATAATGATATGAAATATGAAAAAATTTGTTAATATCTTTTTTTTAGTTATATGACAACATAATTACATCATCATTATTTCCTATGCGATTATCATCAGCAAGTCAATAACCTTACATTTATGTAATTGACTAATCTTAGCATGCTGATATTTAGAATTGACATATGTTTTATTATCCAGCTTAGTTTAGATTCCTTTTGATATTGTCAGAAGTATATAATTTAATGTATAAAAGATCATAAAATATTGTCTATGCAAAAACAAATGGATGAAACTCTGAAGCCGTGAACGATATATCAAGAGAAGCAATTTTGTAGGAAGAAAATATATTTTCATAAGATAAGCATTCAAGCAGCTCTGAAACATACCCTTGGATTTTACTTTATTTTTGCATATATGTAAATATGTCCAATGTCTTTGTACGATTTGTCTGTAACATAAAAATATTTCATGATTTGGTATTTGTTAAATACAATCGATCATTAAAAAGAATGTATAATATTCGTGACACTGTTGGTCCGGTATCTTTGAATGATATTGATGATTGTAATTAACTGAATATATGACTGATATTGAAGATGAGCTTGTGTTCGACAATGAGGATGACCTGACTTGGTGTATTGTTGCTAGAGCAGCAAGAATGGAGAGATTCGGTTTTTTGGCTCATTTTTAATGTGTATTATTATTTTTGATTTGAAAACTATTGTGCTTGAAACTTTATGCTTTGCGTTTTTTTTTGTAAAATACATAAAAAAAAATTGTTGCGTATATTTTAGCAAAAAATAGTTTTTTAAAAATCTTTTGTTAAAATATTACTTATATTAAAAAAATAAACATGTGCAGTAAATTAAAAAGGCGTGCGCCATTTGTCGCGCCGTGCGCCAAGGCTCCAGAGAGGGTTTGCGCCTTTTTGCGCCGTGCGCCATTAATAACACTGTTTACACCCGTTAATCGTTTATTTTGATTTACATTTTTTTGCATCCATTCTAATGTTACGTTTAGCCATGAAGAGAACATGACTCAATGCTCACGATGCTTACGCAAACTGACCCATCAACGTCTTTTTACTTTGTCTTATAAACTATTTTGAGCTCAAAAACATAAGGTGTGTTTGGTTTATCTCTTTTAGTTTTGGGTTTTTGCTCATATAAAATTGCAAACGGTGCACATGTATTGTTAAAAAAAACGTCTGTTTTTGAAAATGAAGTGAACACGTTTTTTTTTTAATGTTTTGAAAAATAACATAAGGAAAAGAGATAATTTATACTTTCGAACGACTTTAGCTCAGTTGGCAGAGCGCGGGACTATAGTTATCTAACAGATAGATTCTTAGGTCGTTGGTTCGAATCCGGCTTGTAATTTTCCGTTAATGCGGTTTTTTCATTTGAAATCTTGATATGAACTGATCTACCGTTTATTTGTCTACATCCTCCATCATTTGAACGAAGTTAACACATAAAACATTTTATTTTTCATGTTTTGAAAATAAGGGAAGGATGAGTGAAAATTTATACTTCTATCATTTCTTACATTTCTTCCATCGTCCTTCCACTCTTCTCAATATTTGTCACTAATGTTGAAAAACATAGAATATAGTGTAAACCAAACGCCACATTAACTTCCTGGAATTAACCCCTCGTCTACCGCCTTTATTTGATTGATCTTTGGGCCCTCTTTTTTGCATCTTGCATAAGCGAAGTAGAATGGTTAAATCATTGTTATTAGTGGTATATTCCCATTATGTTGTGCTTTGGTACTCATAAGACCGAAATTTGTTTATGCTCCCGTCTCATTAAAAACAATGCCGTGAAGTATAATTATTACATAGGCTTATCAATTCAAGCCGTATACTTGTATCTATTATATCCCTTTTGCTTTGTTAGTCATCACTTTACATTTGTTCATTGAATACATGTTATTACAATGAGCCTTTTGAACATATATTCTTATATTGCAAAAAAATCCCCCCTGATTCCAGTGAATAGCCGCCAGTTTTATATTTGTGCATTTTTCAGTTGTACTGTCTTGAAATATGCTGAATACAATTTGATTTGAAAAATGAACGTGCAATCATTGATACTTAGATTTTCCCATGCAAAAATATGGCTTATTACTCACAGTGTATAAACGAATTAAGCAATCCATATACATCAAATGAATGGTTCTGGTTTATGAGTGGTCTGAATATTATTTGATTTGAAAAATAAACGTGCAACCATTGAAACATTGATTTTCACATGTAAAAATATGGCTTGTTACTCGGTTTATAAATGAATTAAGCAACCGGTCACATCAAAATTTGAATGATTATAGTTTATGAGTGGTTTATTCCTATAATATTTTGGTATGCTACTTGTAAGAGCAAAATCTGTTTATGCTCGTCTCATCTAAGATAATGTTGTGAAGTATAATTATTATGTAGAATTATCAACAATCAGACAATCGGTCATTGAAAAAATTTGAATGGTTCTAGTTTATGAGTGGTTTATTCCTATTTAATTGTGTTACACTGCTTGTAAGAGCGAAACATTTTTGTTCTCATCTCATTTAAGATAATGTCGTGAAGTATAATTATTACATAGGATTATCAATGCACACAACTTTTTAAATTTTTTTAAACTGCAAAAAGGGTCTTTTTGATCCGTATGAATAGCCGTCGGATGCCGGTTTTATACGTGTAGAGTTGTAAATTATATAGTCTACTTTGTTGAAATCTGATGAAAATAGGGGCAGTGGCTAATACTTGGATTTTCATATTTAGGCGAATAATTAAGAATGTTTGATGATTACCAATGTTTTTTATTTGGCAAGGCAATTACCAAATGTTTATTCTTCCTACTCAAGTTGTAACTACTCGAGTTTGAAAACCTGTGTAAAAGTAAGTGTTAGTTGCGGTGTGAATAGCCTCACTCATCAATTTATCGCATTCACTAAATTACCGACTCGGATGATTTTTGTAGATTTACCACTTAAGGCACGAACCGTTATATCTTCCAATTAATTTATGCTGGTCTTTGGGCATCTTGCATAAGGAAACTGGTCCTGGCCTCAATTCACTAGTTCATCATATATGCCCTCATTTTACTGTTTCACTACTCACTGTATTTAGTCTTGTAACTGATTTCGGGAATATTTTCATTCCTATTCACAGGAACCATAGTTAATGATGGGAGAAACATTGTAGTTAATTGATGTATCTATTATCAAATGATCCGCGATTATTTGAGCTTGAACTTGCATTCTTCTGTATAATATGATGTTATCAATCAACCAAATCTGCCCTTTTTTACATTAACTTTGCACGATGTTTCATTAAATTTGCTCAAACAATTAAAAGCATGAGCCGCTTGTGTGTTTTCAATTATGGAATGAACACTTGCTGATTCTTTTATTCCACTTAGGGATTTCTCAATAGTTTGACCGAGCTGTTAATATCATCCTTGATGCATCATACGAAAGGGTATATGCTCAACCGAGGTTACTTCTAGTTATCTTATTCCTTTTTACTTTTTTCGTAAATGAACGAGTCAAGTAATTTAATTATGAAGTCAGTGTTAGGCCTATATATGTGCTTTCTAGTAATTATCCGTAGGCTGCTTATGGATATATATATATATATATATATATATATATATATATATATATATATATATATATATATATATTATGTTTGCCCATATTCTTATACTGCTTTTATTTCATTTTAAGGTCGTTGATTCATTTTCTACTTGTGTTGGAGAACCTAGTTTGGTTAGGTAATGATGTATGCCTCATGGTATTAATTACTTATGGATGTATATATTATGTTTACAACAGAGAGCACTAAGCACTACTGTTGTATACCTCTGATTCTAGAATAGCACCTAAAATAGACAGTTATGTCTCACATTCGTTAGTCTTATTGATAGTATTAATGATTGAGCTTTTAGGAATGGGTGAGTGCAATACATGGTATTAATTACTTGTTGCTTGCCAATTCTAATTACAGGGCCAGCTATGGAATGAAGTATCTCATCGTCAAGTAAGGAATCATATTTTCCGAAGCAAGGACTACTAAAAATTTCAAATAAGAATTTGCATTTGGATTAAACATGATGATCGGGGTAATTTTTAGATGCTCTAAGCATCTCAAAAGAAAAAAAATAAGGTACCGAATGTGAAGTTATGGATCAGAGTAAAGAAAAAAAAAAGACTTCCTTTCAAAGGGTTATAGATACTGCAAGTAGGCCTGACGAGAATTCCCTTAATACCAATGATGCTAAACTACATAGGGATGGAATCAGCTTCATCCGGAGTAGTGATATGTAATGTGATGGACCCAGAAGATGATCCCCTTTATTAACAGCAGATGGTGAAATTTTGAGACCCTTAGCTATCCTTTGTTATGTATTTCTTGCCTTTTTTTCTGACCTTCCATTTTCCTTCCAGGAGATATTACGCTAAATAAAATTTGTTCAATATCATGTGACGTCTAGAGCACCCATAATATAAAATAAATTACTGTATGCTAAATAAATGATTGCATATTACCTATCAATTGCCCAAGTCATAAAATTAGTAACTTTAGGAATTCACGATAATAAGTCGATAGCCGTAACATATTCAGTATCAAGTTCATGGAAATGCTTGAGTTCTTAAGAAAATTAAGTGTATGCGAAAATAATGATGAACAAGTAGGACTATGGAAAGTTAGGAATAAACTTGAATAAAGTTTATTTTGGTCCTTTTGAAAATCTGGGTAGAGTAATCGTTTGTTGCTGTGTGAATAGTCACACTCATTTATTACCCTGCTGAAGTTACCGACTTGAACATTTTTCTGTTTCTGCAGTTTTACCACTAAGGCACGACCCATTGTATCTTCCAAGTAATTTATGTTAGTCTTCGGGCTTGCATAATGGGAACTGGACCTGGCCTCTAGTCCCTAGTTCACCCATGTGCTCTCATTTTACTGTTTTTCTAATCACTATATTTAGTCATGTAACTGATTTCATCAATATTTTCATTTGCGTCTTTTACACAGAAACTTTATCAACCATGGCTAATGATTGGAGAAACATTGTAGTTAGACGATGTATCCGTTGCTACAATTTTTGAGCTTGATCTCACATTCATGTGTACAGTAGTTTACGGTGTATGAATAAAATTTATTGTATTGGTTAACATAAATTTGTCGAAACGAAAGAGGATGTTAGTTGATTATTTGCTGAATAAGTCAGTTGGTAGAGCGGATTATTGTAGTTATTTAACAAATAGATCCTTAGGTCGCTGGTTCGAATTCGGCAAGTCGGATTTTATGTACGCCTTCTATCATTAATTCTGTTATACACTTTTCTGCATCCATTCAAATGTTAGCTTTAGCCATGAAGACAACATGACTCAATGCCCATGGTGCTTAACCATACTGACCCGTCGTCGTCTTCAGTTTTCCTTTTTTAGTGTTAGGTTTTTATTCATATACAAATGCAACCGGCGCATGCATATCGTAAAAAACATTCGTTTTTGAAATCTTGATATGAACTACTCTACCATTTATTCTGTTTACCCCCTTTAATCATATATTTTGATTACGTTTTTTTCCCCCCATCCATTCATAGTTATGAAAGGCGTGCGCCATAGCGCGGCGCGGTGCGACGTTTGCTCCATTTTTTTCTTGCACCGCGCGACGCATATGAAAAAGTGTGTGGCGCATAAATGGCGCACGACATGAATTGATGCACCTTTTTTTTTGGATTTCAAATTACAATAACTACTATTACAAATATTTTTACCATCACTACAACCACCATCACAAATATTACTATTACTATTATTATTATTATTATTATTATTATTATTATTATGACATGAAATGCGCATAAATGGGCAAATAAGAATTCCTCTGATTCATACACAAAGGCACTACTGTTGTATACCTCTAATTCTAGAATAGCACCTAAAATAGACAGTTCTGTCTTGCATTCGTTAGTCTTATTGACAGTATTAATGATTGAGCTTTTAGGAATGAGTGAATGCAATACATGGTATTAATTACAGTTCTGTCTTGCATTCGTTAGTCTTATTGACAGTATTAATGATTGAGCTTTTAGGAATGGGTGAATGCAATACATGGTATTAATTACTTGTTGCGTGCCAATTCTTACAAGGCCAGCCATGGAATGATCGATCTCAGCATCAAGTAAGGAATCATATTTTCCGAAGCAAGGACTACTAAAAATTTCAAATGACAATTTGCATTTGGAGTAAATCATGATCGAAGCAATTTTTAGAAGTATCTCAAAGCAAAGAGTAAGGTACCGAATGTGCAATTATGGATACTGCAGGTAGGTTTGACGAGAATTCCCTTAATATCAACGACGCTAAACATGATCCCCTCTATTAACCGCAGATAGTGAAATTTTGGGACCCTTAGCTAGCCTTCGTTATGTATTTCTTGTCTTTTTTTCTGACCTTCCATTTGCCTTCCAAGTGATGTTACGCTAAATAAATTTTGTTTAATATCCCGTGACATCTAGAACCGCATGCAGAAGGATATGAAAGGCAGCAATGTTAGCGGAAAAATGGGCAAATAAAAAAGGGCTCAGAGAGATGCATTCTTCAACCCAATTCAGATGATAGTGTATGAAACCAAACACTTGCAACTTCCTCACTGCCCATCAGCTTTAATCTGATAGAATTATTTATATGAGAAATAAAATAAATAATTGATGGTATGGGACTGTATTCTAAACTCGTAGAAGATAACAAATAACCTGAGCAGCGGTGTCCGACCAAGGATTGAGTGCCATAATGTTACTCAATTAAAGAGTAAAGTGTTACTCCAATGGCTAACACTTAGATTACTCCTTTGACTTTTTTTCTTCTTCTTCTTTTTTATGGATCACTGGAAGCATCTGAGGATGTTTACCATTACATAAATATGTTTACGCATAAATATGTAAGTCCAAGTATTCTTGATTATTCTTCAGTTCATCTTGTTAATAATTGCTTACTAGCCGTATGCAACAAAGCTACCATCAATAATTATTCAGTTACGTGAAAAAAGAAAAAATTAGTCAACTTCACTGGTTAACCATTATAAATTATTAATTTTTCCTGATTAAAAGATCCAGTTGTCTCTGTTTACCGTTTTCAGTTATTAATTGCATAAATTAAATCCAAATAATCAAACCCTATGATGCAAGTTGAAATATAACTTGCACGAGCGAAACAATTACAAATCGATTCATAAGCCAAGCAATACAAATTGAAGGTACTAATTAACTCAAACTTATCGAATAGGTTGAAACTTTTAAATAAATTATTAACTAGCTTAATAAAATGAATCGGTCGCCTTACTTCAACTTACTTGTCCGATTTAGAAGAAGATGCCGGGTGGGCTGGGCTCGGCCGTGTTGGGCTATCGGCATACTAAAATTGGGGCTTTTAGTATGGGTAAAGATGGCATGTTCTAGTGTGTCTTATTGTTCTTCAGATTCTTTTGTTTTCGTCCAACTTTCCAAAAACTAGAAGTGATGATAGCGTGTGAGATTGGAAATTGATGCTCTGAACTATGAGTATATCCTTGATTAAATTAACATGATATTCGAATAGTTAAATAAATTTATCATTATTTTGCATTTTCAATACAAATAAGAAGCGCTTTTTTCATCAATCGTAATTAGGATATGATACATATTGTTTTGTATATAAGAAGAAGATGAACGTGGTGTGCATTTTGTGGGTTCAATCTATGTTTTGTTGCTACAGTTTATGGTTTGCACAGGACAGATTGCCCAAGTAGATTAATATTAATGTTAGTTTTTCAAGACAAACAAAGAAGACACTTTGGCCGAGTGGTTAAGGCGTGTGCCTGCTAAGTACATGGGGTTTCCCCGCGAGAGTTCGAATCTCTCAGGTGTCGCTCTGTTTTCTTTTTTCTGCCATCCTAATGAATTTGGTTCTGCTTGAAGTACAATGTCCAGGCTGGCTGGTACCTTATGCTTGATTCTTCCGTTTCCATAGGAAGGGTTGTGCAGTCTTAAAGCTTCAAACGAAAGCGCAATGTTACAAAAGAAACAGGGCTCATGTTTGCAGATTTTATGTTAGAGCTAATTAAAGACAGATACCAAGGGTATGCACTAGTGTTTTATCTTTTTCTTTGAAACCATTTTATGGCAATTCAAATTATTTTACATTAAGAGGTTGGTTTAGTTCATTTCCCTCGATCTTAAAATCTAATTCTTACATCATAGCAGTGGATCCCTATTTCATGTATGTTTTTCTATTCGTAAACCGAATATCCTTACAATAGGGCTTATTTACCCTATTTCGTGCTCCCAAAACGTAACCCTCTTGTCCTTATTTGCATGTTATGTTGGTGGTAAAAAACTTGAATGTATATATTTTGGTGACGGTATGAATATGTGTCATTACAATTGGGCTTCTTCTTTATTCGTATCCTTCAGGTTTGTGAATGATGGAAGGAGTAAAGCATATTAAAAGAACTTGGTGTATCAAATATATGTACAATAAGCAATTAATCAAGAATGTTTATGGGAATAATCTAATGAAAACAGGGGCAGTGGCTAATACTTGGACTTACATATTTATGCGAATAATCAAGAATGTATGATGATTACCAATGTTTTTTATTTGGCAAGGCAATTACCAAATGTTATTCTTCCTACTCAAGTTTGAAAACCTGTGTAAAAGTAAGTGTTTGTTGCGGTGTGAATAGCCTCCCTCATCAATTTATTGCATTCACCAAATTACCGACTCGAACATTTTTCGGTTTCCATAAATTTAGCCGTTAAGGCACGAACTGTTATATCTTCCAATTAATTTATGCTTGTCTTTGGGCACCTTGCCACCTTGCATAATGGAAACCAGTCCTGGCCTCAAGTCACTAGTTCATCATACGTGCCTTCATTTTACTGTTTTACTACTCACTGTATTTAGTCATGTAACTGGTTTTCAGAATATTTTCATTCCTATTCACAGAAACCATAGTTAATGATGGGGGAAACATTGTAGTTAATTGATGTATCCATTGTCAGAAGATCCACGATTATTTGATCTTGAACTTACATTCTTCTGTATAAGATGATGTTTTCAATCAACCGAATCTGTCCTTTTTCACGTTAACTTTGCACAATCTTTCATTAAATTTGCTCGAACTATTAAAAGCATGAACCGCTTGTATGTTTTCAGCTGTGGACTGAACACTTGCTGATTCTTTTATTCCACTTTGCACAATGTTTCGCTAAATTTGCTCGAACTATTAAAAGCATGAACCGCTTGTATGTTTTCAGTTATGGACTGAACACTTGTTGATTCTTTTATTCCACTTTGCGCAATGTTTCATTAAATTTGCTCGAACTATTAAAAGCATGAACCGCGTGTATGTTTCCAATTATGGATTGAATGCTTGCTGATTCTTTTATTCCACTTAGGGATTTCTCAATGGTTTGACCGAGCTATTAATATCATCCTTGATGCATCATACGAAAGGGTATATGCTCGACCAAGGTTACTTCTAGTTATCTTTTATTCCTATTTACTTTTTTGTAAATGAACGAGTCAAGTAATTTAATTATGAAGTCGGTGTTAGGCCTATGTATTTGCTTTCTGGTAATTATCCGTAGACTGCTTATGGATGTATATATTATGTTTGCCCGTAATCTTGTACTGCTTTTATTTTATTTTAAGGTCGTTGATTCATTTTCTACTTGTGTTGGAGAACCTAGTTTGGTTAGGTAATGATGTATGCCTCATGGTATTAATTACTTATGGATGTATATATTATGTTTACAACAGAGAGCACTAAGCACTACTGTTGTATACCTCTGATTCTAGAATAGCACCTAAAATAGACAGTTCTGTCTCACATTGGTTAGTCTTATTGACAGTATTAATTACTTGTTTATGGGTGAATGCAATACATGGTATTAATTACTTGTTGCTTGCCAATTCTAATTACAGGGCCAGCTATGGAACGAAGGATCTCAGCGTCAAGGAATCATATTTTCCTAAGCAAGGACTACTAAAAATTTCAAATGAGAATTTGCATTTGGAGTAAACATGATCGTGGCAATTTTTAGATGCTCTAAGTATCTCAAAAGAAAGAGCAAGGCACCGAATGTGCAGTTATGGATACTGCAGGTAGTGAAATTTTGGGACCCTTAGCTAGCCTTCGTTATGTATGTCTTGTCTTTTTTCTGACCTTCCATTTGCCTTCCAAGTGATGTTACGCTGAATAAATTTTGTTTAATATCCTGTGACATCTAGAACCGCATGCAGAAGGATACGAAAGGCAGCAGTGTTAGCGGAAAAATGGGCAAATAAAAAAGGGTTCAGATAGATGCATTCTTCATCCCAATTCAGATGATAGCGTATGAAACCAAACGCTTGCAACTTCCTCACTGCCCATCAGCTGTAATCTGGTAGAATTATTTATATGAGAAATAAAATTAATTATTTTGTGGTATGGGACTGTAATCTGGTAGACATAACTATGTTTTTTTTCTTCTGCTCTTTGTAATGGTTTCTTTTGATCATATATACATATATATTGATGAGTTGTTCAATTTGATTTGCATATGTTATTGTGGCATGTTAGAACAAGTTGAATCACATTATATCTATGACGTTTGATCATATTCGGCTATTTATATCTTTTATATACTTTGTAATACACGCAGCGAGTCCATCATGTGAAGCTTATGCTTACAGTGTGAAGCTTATGCTTACAGAATAATCACGTGAAAACAAAAGTTTATAAATTGTTTTGATTAAGTCAACATTTGGCTTGGTTATATATTGTGTGCTTTCCATCAATTTAAAAAGGTGTAGAACTATGGATATAACATCAAAACTGACTTTGGATGTAACAAAAACGACACATAGAATTTTTAAACGGGACATTTAAACGAAATAAAAAATTAAATAGATATGCGTTTATGGTTTTAAACCGGACATTTAAACGAAACATTTTAATTTAACTAGTTTATAATTAATTAATTATTTGTTTTGTTGTATAACATGTGTTTAATAACTGAAAATGAAACATATTAAAACGAACTCAGTGTTTCATTAAATCTCAACGGTGCATTTTTAATTCAAATACCGTCAAATTAAACAAACTGGAAAAACAATATAACAAACTGCAGAAACAAACTAGTAAAAACAACTATTGAACTTGTTCAGCTAATAACTAATCTACACACGTAGCACTTCGTCGGATAGTACATCCACCATATCTAAGACCGAGGGATCAGTGCGAAAATTCTTCATAATTTTCCACCTATGGATGAGAGCAACAACATACAAAAGAAAA
The DNA here is from genome assembly GCA_030737875.1 of Allium sativum. NCBI lineage: Eukaryota > Viridiplantae > Streptophyta > Magnoliopsida > Asparagales > Amaryllidaceae > Allium > Allium sativum. The sequence goes on from CM060924.1 coordinate 837,963,037, forward strand.
AAGCAACGCGTCGCCATATCGGAGAAGCAATCTGTCTGAACAAATGTCCATGGTCTTCCTGAACTCACAATCTGTCGACGTCTAGGGAGAACAGGTTTGTTGTCATTAGTCATCTAATCAACATAGAAAGCTGTATCGACAACAATGAATGGTTGGACTTGGAGCTGAAGCGGTAGAGCTATTGATATCTCACACTGGCATGTGACCTTTTCTATGCACTTGCAAAACATGTCATCTTGCTTTCTAAATTTCAACGAAGCAATTCTTTTGAATTTCTGATGCTTACGTGCTGGACCGTTTCATTGTTCGTCAAGTCCGTCAAGGCGATCATTTCAAACATTCCGTTCACCCTCTACTATCTTGAGAAATTTGTTCCGGTCTCTCCAACGATGCACTAGATCGTCTCATTTGTTCTTCGTCCGTGATTCGGTCTGATTGTCATTAGATAGTTCGTTGAAATCTGCAATTACAGCCGATGAAAACGAGTCGGGGCTTCCTTTTTCATGCAGATGAGTGATTTAAATGTCGATTAACGCTTTAGTGTGTTCATGAGTTTTGAATGAAGTAGTAATAGCGCCAAAGGCAGAAGAGTGTGCGCTATAACGCTGGAAATGTAAAATTTCAAAGTAATTAAAAATTGCAAAAAGTGTAATGGACACAATAAAAATAAGTAAATTAGTTGGGAAAAGTACATTATAAATATCGAAATCATTGGAAAAAAAGCATCGAGAATATGTTGATTTTGGAAAAGGGGGGGCGAGGCTGGGCTAATTAAAGTGAAAAGGAGGAGATGCGAATGAGATTATATAATCAGCGATAAATCAAACCATTGTATTCGATGTGTCCAATGCGTTGAACACTATCGATTTGATTTTCTCCAATGAGAAAATCGAACAATTTGGACCATCATCGTTTTGGGTTGGACTTGTCTAAAATGACGACTTTTCAAAGTCTTACTACGAAAGACATCTTAATAATTGGGTCAGTGATCCTTACATTGCCCTATTCTTTTAATTTGGAAAAATCAAATGAAGAATTAGTAATTTGCTAACTTCATTCTTTATTTTTTTTACTAAAAGGATAATACGACCCAAGTCGCACAACCGTATTGCACATCATTAATACTAATACGCGACCAACTAATTACCATTTCACGTTCAAATCTAATTAAAAATTTAACTATCGCTTGGAACAAAACTGATGATACTCCATTCTCGATCATTTTCCCAAATTTGATAATTTAAATTATCACATTCACATTTCAATCTAATTAAAGATTCATTAAAACTCCACTTAGTTTTAATCTTCCAAAAATCATTATTAATGATTATTCAACTTTGGAAACACAAACATTTCACATCGACAATCTACACCGTACCACTGATTTCTGCCAATATATAACCTCTGAGTTTGTAAGTCTCAGAGAAGGGTGTTAAGCAAGAGAATAAATAATCCTCCACTAAACAGATATACATTTATCAGAAATCAACAAATACAGTTTGAAATACAATGTTAGACATGTAATCCTCTCTTTATCTGGGTTAAAGAACAAATGTCATTTAAAACACAGTTCACGATAAATCCAAAATCAAATTCCATTAATTATGGGGTCTTCATGGAAAACAGATCAGTATATATAATCGATATAAATTTCCGTGTCCGACTAATAATATAAATGGAATAACGACGAAGCCTTTTAAATTCCATATATATTAACAGTCTTCCTTCACAAAAGCTCACTTTGATTATTACCAAATCGAATTCCATTCCATTACAATTTAGTATATTAAATTGGAAAACTTTACTTTAGAAAATTTCCATTAAATCTTAATAAAAAGATTTATATATTCCAAATCACATTTCACTATTAATCGGGTTAAAGAACAAATGTCGTTAAAACACAGTTCACAATAAACCTAATTCACATTCCATTTTATTCCAATTACCAAATATAACTGGAAACTCTAATAATCTTAATTAAACGATTTATTCTTTTCATATGGGGTTTATGAACAGTGTTATTTAAGACACCGTTCACGACAAACCCAAAATCCAATTTGATACTAAATACAAGGCTCTGAATAGAAATTATATCGGCTTATATTCAAAATCAAATTCTAAAACCAACGGATATCGTATTAGGAATAACGATATATGTATCTTCCAAATTCCCATAACAATATCTGTATAATCACGGAATCCAATATCGAAATATTTCGAAGATTATTTCCTTTCCGAATCCATTCCAACTTATTCATTGGAAAATTTTGGTTATTTTAAAACCATTTTCAAATCCAATTTATTTACTTCTAAAAATAATTGGATTATTATACTAGTTATTAACTAGTTCATTTCGATAAAAATATATTTTTATATTTTCAAATATGGAATTTTTCATCCCAAATCTTTCCAAATCATTTATTATGATTTTACACATTTTTTCCATATTTTTAATAATTTTATTATCGCCCATACAGTCGGTTTCCAATATCGGACACCGAACTGCATCCATAGCGACCTTTTTTTGAAATTGATTTGGACATAATTCCAAATCTAACAATTCAAATTTAAATCTCTTATATTCATTGGAAAGCTCTTTTCGATATGAACCCGACAGTTCCGGTTTTAGGAGAATCCGACGGTCGGATCTCCAGTTACATCCATTTGAAGTTAATAGTCGAAATTCGTGAACGGTCACTGCGCGGTGCGTTCTATTCGGGCTATTATATATATATATATATATATATATATATATATATATACATATATATATATATATTTATATTTATATTTATATTTATATATCGTCGATTTCTATTTAAAATGTATTTTATTAATTGTTTTAAATTTGTTTTAAAAATGATTTCCACTTTCATTTCAATTTTAAATCAAAACTGAATATTCCTTTATAAATTCGTTTTAAATTCATTTCAAAACTATTTCAATTTCAATTTCAAATTTCAAATCAAAATTGAATATTCTATATAAATTCGTTTTAAATTCATTTTAAAACGATTTCTACTTTATTTCAATTTTTAAATCAAAATTGAATATTCTATATCATTATAATATTAAAATGATAATATTTTCATAATATCAAATTTTGAAATCACTTTTCGATATTCATTATAAAATAAATAAAATCGAAAGAAAATCCCGTTCGTGTTAAAATGGTGTTTAACTACTTAACACGGCTTCACATTTCAATATTTTCGTGTCCATCCTAAATCGGACATCAAAATCACATTTTGATTATACACTGAATATTATTTTAAAATATTCGTTAATTCTGAACTGGAATCAGACTCAATCAATTACCACATAATTTCAGTTATATGGATTTCATACATCGCATGTATATAACAATAATGATAAACAATCATTAAAAATTCATTCATACAACATCCAGAGTGCATTTTGCAACTGTACGAGCATTAAAATAAATAAATAACGCTTATATAGTATGTCAACCCATCGATTGACATACCACTACTTATTGGAATCAGTGTATGTCAAATATCATCCCAATACCCATGTAGGGTTTTCAAACAACAAATACTGATTATTGTTTGTGCAGTTAGGCGATGTGTAAAATTTATCTTCCCAATCAATATTAGATAAATAAGTGTACATAAATAAATCGTCCGATTTGTAAATGAATATTTATTTTATTTCAGGAGAATTTTATATACATTTTTATATAAATAATTTTATATACAACAATATCTAGGCCACGTCGTATCCAAATGTATCTTCTGGCAAGATGAAGTGAAATTTCTAGGCCACGTCGTATCGAAAGAAGGAATTGCTGTGGATCCAAGTAAAATCATAGCTGTTCAAAACTGGAAACAACCCAGTACCCCTACAGAAGTCCGTAGTTTCTCGGATTGGCTAGTTATTACCGGAAATTCGTTAAAGACTTTTCGAAGATATCTGGTCACTTAACGAAGCTTACAAAGAAGCATTCTAAATTCAAGTGGTGTAACAACCCGTATTTTTGAATAACATGTTATAACATAAATGGAGGCAGAATTAAACTGTAAAATCTGAATCAAGGGAAACGGGCTATGCCATTGCGTTCGTCTCGGAAAAATACGCGAAATAGAGTCCGAGTTTTCGAAAATCGGAGTCCGTATGACCAAGATATGGCCTCGCGAAGTTTCACGAAAAATTCCCAAATTAAAGTATACTTAATTAAGTGAAATGGGTTGCGCAGAGAAATATATATATATTGATATATATATATATATATATATATAATTGAAAATTAAATAAATAAATATGCAAAAATGTTCAAAACAGCGAATTGGGAGAGGGGAATAACCGAACCGGCCGATTTTTGAGGTCGACCCGAGCTCGCTGGGTCGACTAGGGGTTAATCCAGGGTGTTTGGCTGTCAACCCGTGGACCGATTCGCTCAAATGTAGATTTTGCATTTGAATGGTTCTCATGGTTCATCTTTAATCTAAAGGCCCTAGATGGTTCCTACACTTGACTTCTTCCCCAAGACATGCTTTGATGGCTTGGATTGAATCTAGGTTTAATCCTATGGCCTAAAACACTTGCCTAATCAATAAATAAGACCCTAACCTACCCTAAATCATCATTATTCATTCATACAACTAAACTATGGCAAAATCAATCCTCTCATGGCCTCCACTCTCTTCATAAAATTCCTAAATAAATTCCTAAGTGATTTTCCATGCATACAAGTGTTTTCAAACTTGTATGAGCATCATTAGCTTGCATTCAAGTCAAGTTTATATATTTGCATCATAAAGAAAGAGTCTTGATCATTTTGGCTCAAGGGTTTTGCTTGCATTTTGGGTTTAATTGATTTCATAAGGGCTTTGTCATATTTTTGTGACTTCTTAAGCATTGTAAGCCCTATTCTACTTTCATACTTAAACTCTAAAGTTAAATGTATGATATGCAAGTTTATATGCAATTTTATCATGTTGTGATATGCAAGTTTATATGCAAGTTTATCATGTTGTGATATGCAAGTTTATATGCAAGTTTATCATGTTGTGATATGCAAGTTTATATGCAAGTATGCCAAGTTATGTTATGCAAGTTTGGGTTGAACATTTTGTTCATGCTATCATGTTATGCAAGCTTATTTTAGGTTTATGAACATAAAGCTTTAAGCTTTATGCCAAAGGTTGCATTTTAGCAACATGTAAGTTATCATATCTATTATGATAACTTGCATGTGAGGCTAAATGCGAACTTATGGCCATCTCTACATGTCATTTAGCACCATGTATCACCAATATGCTAAGTTTGGTTTTATGCATGCTTTTGAGGCCTAAAAATGTAATATGCAAGTGTATGAACATATGAACATTTCATATGCCACCATGTTAAGCTTGTGGCTTCAATACCTTTATGTCATGATTATGCCAAGTTCCCTCTTTCTATCCTTTATGCGGTATTGTGATATGTAAGCGATGGGATTGCGTTTGGGGTTGGGTAAACTTAAAAGACATAAAACATAAGCTTGGGAATTTACCTATTGAGTTAGGTCTACCCATTGGGAATTTACCTATTAAGTTAGGTCTACCCAATTGCTTGAAAACTTATAACATGTTTTGGAAACATGATGGACATGACACTTAGAAAAGATAAGTGTGGCCAACTCGAGGTTGGGTTGAGTTTGTAGCGTAAACCTACCCGGAACCGACCGGCTTAACTAGTTGCTACAAACAATAGGACCCAATGTAAGAAGTTGGTCATGTTGTACCTTGAACCCGAGGTTAGACCAAGTTGTGGTGTAAAGCTACCCGGACCCGCCCGGCTTAACTAGTAACCACAACAAGGTCTAATGTGAGAGGTTAAGGCGCATTAAATTAATTAATGCCTCGTGATTAGGGTTAAGTCATGGTCCACTTAATACTTAACCGATTTGGGCTTGGTAGATTAATCGGGGTTAAGTCGTGAACTCATCGTTACACTTAACCAACTTAATCCAGGATTAGCAAGAGGGTTAAACCGTACTTAACCCACTAGAAAAATCCTAGCAATGGGGGCCCACTCCAGCAGTAATCCCAAGTTAGTATCATCATGACCCTAGGGACTAGGCTAGGGTGGGGGCATGATTACTGGACTGGAGGTAAGTGACCAAAAGCGACGGCAGAGGGTACGCCGGTGTAGTTCCGGGCGGACTCTGGTCGTGCACATAGTCCGTAGCCGGAGAAAACATGCACGGGTACCAGTAGATCGGGACTGTGCACTCATGTTCATGGTGTCCAGGGGTTGACACCCTAGGGCTTGATACACCCGAAGGGTGGACCCGGAACAGTTCGACTACAATTATGATTGGGCCGTATTGACACCAACACGTGACGAGTTAGGCTTAGGGAGCCGATCGACTAGACCGTTTGGTTGGACCTTGTATTAGGGTCATTTCATGTTATTGGGCCAAAGCTTGGGCCAAGGGATCAATACTTGTTTATTCAAGTCATGTTAGTTTGCTAGTACACCTGTGGTACAAAACCTTAATCCTGATTATGCGATGACACCTTTATCTACCTTGTTAGTTAATCATCATGCTAGTATATTGTTATCCATATGTTCATCCCTGCTGCTCATGCCAGTTAACTTTATCAGTTTACATTGATTGTAGTAGGGCTTACTCAGTCTTTTTGACTGACCTGTTTTCTTTCGCCTCTTTTCTTCCGTTCCCTCCCCCCCCCCCCCCCCCCCCAGGTTCTCAGGGAGGGAATACTGGAGCTTAGCTTGGATTTCGGATTGCTTGCTTGTGGGATTTCAGCTCATGTACGGTTTCAACATGAAGCTAGCTATGGTTACCACTTAATTGGGGATAGCACTTATTTATTTCAGTTTTTCAGTTGATGTTGTTTTATCTAGACTTGTTTATTTGGAAAGCTATGTTGTACCAGACTTGTTTTGAAATGTTTTGAAATCTTCCGCTGTTTTATCTATGTTATTTACTCTGTTTACATATATACATATGTTCTTGTTCTGCCTTGATATATCATTATGCATGTTTACCTGATTCAAACGCCCCTCCAAAGTCAGAGTGCTTGCAAGAGCCACCTTGGTGGAGGTGGGGTGTTACATTTGGTATCAGAGCATATGGTACGAGAAGGAACAAAAAGGCTTTTAGAAAACTTTTGGAAAACTATTTTCAAAACCAAGTATAAAGTATTTTCCAAAGAAAAGTCTAGTTTATTTTAAAGGCTATTCCCCAAAAAGCCATTAGCAAAATTCCTTCGTTTTTCTCCATTCTGAATCTGTCTTTTTCTTCGTTTTCAGTATGGCCGATAACTTTGCTATTCCGGAGGGAGTACACGTACCTGTTTGGTATAGGATACTTTTGGAGGCTAGGGCGACCGAAGCCGGCCCCGCAGATGTTCCTCCTCCTCCTCCTCCTCCTCTGGTAGTTAATGTTCCTCCTCCTCCTGTCGCTGAGGTTCCTCTTCCTCCTCCCCCTCAGCATCCTCAAGTGTACTTCGCAAAGACTTGCAAAGATTTCAAAGCAATGGGTGGCAAGAACTTTCAAGGCACTGAGACTTTTGTAGAGGCCAGAAATTGGTTGAAAGAGACCAAGGATTTGTTTGCTATCTTTGGGTTAGACGATCAGAGGAAGCTCTTGTTGGCGGTTTGGCTTATGAAGGATGAAGCCGCTTATTGGTGGGAAGTCACCAATGGTACTAGGCCTGTTGAGACTTGGGCCGATTTCAGGGCAAGGTTCATGCTTAAGTTTCTATCTTCTGCTGAGGAGAATCTGCAAATGGAGAGGTTCATAACTTTGAAACAAGGAGATATGTCTGTCAAAGAATATGTGAACAAGTTCAATCAGTTAGCTCGTTTTGGCTTGGATATGGTGAATACTCCTCAGAAGAAGGCTCTTCGTTTTGCTAGAGGATTGAATGAGCCGTTGCAGGGATTGGCTATGTCACATATTCCCCATGGGGCCACGTTTGAGAGTTTGGTTGATATGGCGTTACTTCAGGGAGATGCCAAGAAAGAGACCAAGATGAATGATACTCAAGCCAAGAAGACTGATTCCCAGGGAAAAGGAAATCAGGGTAATCCAAGTGGTCAGAGCAGTCAAGGCAATCAGAACAAGAACAAGAGTCAAGGCAACAAGGGGAACAACAACAAGGGCAATAACAACAAGGGCAAGAACAACAAGGGGAAGTGCCATTATTGCGGTTCAGTTGGGCATCTTATTAAGGATTGTAAGAAGAGGAAAAGGAAGAATGGTGAATGCTTTTTCTGCGGTGAGACTGGACATTTCAGTAAGGATTGCCCGAGGAAGCAAGGGCAAGGCCAGGGTCAGACTCAGCGTGCTGGACCTTCAGGAGGGCAAGTTCATGCTCTCAATGTCGCTCCAGTTCCCGATCGAGGTAGTATTTCTGTTGAGAGCCTTGTATATATTTCTGATTTTCCAGTTCGTACCTTGTTTGATTCTGGTGCATCGCATAGCTTTATCTCATCTGATCTTGTTGATAGTTTGCACCTTAGTACTAGCTTGGTAGATGATCCCGTCTGTGTCTCAAATCCTATTGGGGGTTCCGCCCATTTGTCTATGATATGTGGGGATTTGAGGATCTCTATACTGAGTGTAGAGTTCTTGTGCAGTGCTTATGTTCTTGGTTTTAGGGGATACGGATTGATATTGGGCATGGATTGGCTGTCCAGATATGGAGCCATTCTTGATTGTGAGCATAGGGTTGTGAGGCTCGTGACTCGCCTCGGAAACACCCTAGAGATTTCTTGTGATCCGAGAGGTCCCGTCATGTTGTGCTATCTGGAATCACTCGACTCGTCAATGGAAACTCTTCAGTCTATGAGAGTGGTTCGAGAGTATCCGGATGTTTTCGATGAAGTTAGGGGGTCGCCCCCTAAGCGAGAGATTGATTTCCGCATTTATCTGGTGGATAATGCAAAGCCTGTTTCTTTGCCCGTTCGGCACATGGCTCCGCGTGAAAGGCGGGAGCTAAGTAAGCAAGTGAAAGAGTTGCTTGAGAAGAACTTCATTAGACGAAGTATATCTGAATGGGGAGCGCCTGTGGTATTTGCTACCAAGGCGGATGGTTCTCTCCGACTTTGCGTTGACTATCGAGAGTTGAATAAGCTGACTAAGAAGAACAGACACCCGTTACCGAGGATTGATGATCTCTTTGACCAGCTTGTCGGTGCTTCTGTTTTCTCTCAGCTTGATCTTGCTATGGGGTTCCATCAGCTCAGGGTAGCTGAAGATAGTATAGACAAGACTGCGTTCAGAACTCCAGATGGATTCTTCGAATGGCTTGTCATGCCGTTCGGCTTGACTAATGCACCCGCATATTTCGTGGACTTGATGAGTAGGGTGTTCAGGGAGTTCTTGAACAAGTTTGTCGTGGTCTTCGTAGATGATATTCTGATCTTCTCTAAGGATGAGGAAGAGCACGCAAGGCATCTCATGGAGGTGATGGATACGCTTAGAGCGCATCAGTTGAAGGCCAAGTTCTCCAAGTGTCACTTTTGGAGAAGGGAAGTTAGATTCCTTGGGCATATAGTATCTAAGCAAGGCTTAGCGATGGATCCCGCTAAGGTAGTGGCAGTTCAGGATTGGAAGACTCTAAGGAATGCAACCGAAGTGAGAAGTTTTCTAGGTCTTGCAGGTTTTTACCGGAAGTTCATCAAGGACTTCGCAAAGATATCCGCTCCTCTCACTAAATTGATGAAGAAGAATTTAGTTTTTGCTTGGAGCATATAATGCGAGCTTGCTTTTCAGAAGCTCAAGAGAGCCCTCACATCAGCACCTGTTCTAGCTTTGCCCGATGGAGGGAAGTTATTTACCGTATACACCGATGCATGTGGCACGGGGTTAGGAGTTGTTCTTATGCAAGAAGGAAGAGTGATATGCTTTGGCGGTAGACAACTCAAAGTGCATGAGAAGAATTATCCCACTCATGACTTAGAGTTGTCAGCAATAGTATATGCACTCAAGGCTTGGCGCCATTATCTTCTGGGAGAAAGATTTGAGCTTTATACCGATCACATGTCATTGAAGTATCTCTTTTCTCAGAAGGATCTGAATCTGAGGCAACAAAGATGGATGGAATTCTTGGCGTCCTACGATTTTGAGATAGCTTATACCCCTGGCAAGGGGAATGTGGTAGCAGATGCATTGAGTAGAAGAAGGTTGACCCTAAGTCCTCTATTCGTTGAGATGAAGAATTTAGAGTATGTGGCAACCTTTGATTTCTCTTTGGCGATTGAGTCGATGACCGGTTCTTTAGCATCTCTGGAACTCAGACCTACCCTTCTTGATCAAGTTGGGGCTTCGTAGAGAGAAGACCCTCAGATAGTTGAGATTATGGATAAGCTAATTCGAGGAGAGATGTCTAGTCATCTCGCTCGATATTCTATTGATGACAAGGGTTGGCTGAGGAGAGACGGAAGGTTATGTGTTCCAATGGTAGAAGATCTAGTAAGAAGAGTTCTTGAGGAAGCGCATCACTCTAAGTTGACTATACATCCGGGCGGAGATAAGATGTATAAAGATATGAAGCGCATTTTCTTTTGGCCTGGGATGAAGAAGGATGTGGCAGAATTTGTCTCTAGATGTATCATTTGCCAGCAAGTTAAGGCCGAGTCGAAGAAGCCCGGTGGGCTATTGCATCCTCTAGACATTCCACTATGGAAGTGGGAGAGTATTTCCATGGATTTTATCGATGGGCTACCAAGGTCAAGGAAAGGGAATACGAGCATTTGGGTTATTGTGGATAGACTTACGAAGAGTGCTCATTTCATTTCGGTGAAGAGCAAGAGGACCGCATCTTGGCTAGCGTCTGTATATCTTCGTGAGATTGTGAGACTACATGGAGTCCCTTCTAGTATAGTCAGTGACCGTGACCCAATCTTTACAAGTCAATTCTGGAATAGCTTGCAAGAAGCTATGGGCACAAGGTTGAATCTAAGTATGGCTTATCACCCACAGACGGACGGTCAAACCGAAAGGGTGAATAGGGTACTCGAGGATCTGTTGAGGCTTTGTATTCTGGATTTTGGTGGTACTTGGGAAGACCATCTTCCTCTTGTTGAGTTTGCATATAATAACAGTTATCAGGCAAGCATAGGGATGGCACCATTTGAAGCTTTATATGGGAGGCCGTGCAAGTCGCCTACATGTTGGTGGGAGACTACAGATGAGCTTATACTTGGGCCTGATATGATCAGAGATACATCCGAGAAGATCAAGTTGATTCGGAGACGGATGAAAGCGGCCCAAGACCGACAGAAATCCTATGCTGATAAGCGAAGAACGGATTTGGAGTTTGATGTTGGGGATATGGTTTTCGTGAAGGTTTCTCCTTTGCGGAATGTGGTCCGATTTCGAGTTGTTGGGAAGTTGGCACCGAGGTTTGTTGGACCATTCCCTATTATAGAGAGGATCGGGCAGATGGCTTATAGAGTGAAGTTGCCCGAGAAGCTTGCTGGAGTACACGATGTTTTTCATGTCTCGCATCTCCGGAAGTGTTTACATGAATCAGCAGAGGTTGTTGAGCCAAGTGTTCTAAAAGATGTAGAAGTGGAGAAAGAGGCTACCTTGAGGAGAGCTCCGATTCGTATCTTGGGGACGGAGACCAAGAAGCTAAGGAATCGAGAGGTCAAATTGGTGAAGGTTCAATGGGGTGAAGCCGAAGAAGACGCAACTTGAGAAACCGAGGAGAAGATGCGTGGGCTTTATCCATTCCTTTTTGAGGGTACATTCTCAATCTCTTTTCTTTGTTAGCATATCTTTCTCTTTGCTATCCATGTTTATCTAGTTTATCGTGTTAATCTTGTCATGAGAACCTTAGGTAGAAACCCTTTGGATGAAACATGTATTTGAAACATGTTATGCTTGATGGTTGCAAGTGGTTGCAAGTGTTTGCAAGTGGATACTCGTGGATGCATAATACACGTTAGGCACTAAGATCGGCTCACACACTTTCATATCGCATATGCATGAGTGTTTATGCTTATTCATGGATGAAAACTTGTTATGCTATCACGTGGATGTTGCATATGGATGAATGTTATGTGCACTCATGTAGAGATTATAAATTATGTTAGGAATTTGCATACATATGGACTCATTTCACTAACATATTTTGCATTAAGGGGGTTTACTGAATCAGTAACCTCCTGATTTTCGCATTAGATAAGTACATATACACACACCTTTGCATATGATCATACAGCATTTAGAACCTTTTAAGGACAATGATTGCTCGTGGATGATGTTTTGAGTAGATGGATGATGGATGGTAGGATACGTTCTTCCTAACTTGGAGATTTCGGGGACGAAATCCTTTAAGGAGGGAAGAATGTAACAACCCGTATTTTTGAATAACATGTTATAACATAAATGGAGGTAGAATTAAACTGTAAAATCTGAATCAAGGGAAACGGGCTATGCCATTGCGTTCGTCTCGGAAAAATACGCGAAATGGAGTCCGAGTTTTCGAAAATCGGAGTCCGTATGACCAAGATATGGCCTCGCGAAGTTTCACGAAAAATTCCCAAATTAAAGTATACTTAATTAAGTGAAATGGGTTGCGCAGAGAAATATATATATTGATATATATATATATATATAATTGAAAATTAAATAAATAAATATGCAAAAATGTTCAAAACAGCGAATTGGGAGAGGGGAATAACCGAACCGGCCGATTTTTGAGGTCGACCCGAGCTCGCTGGGTCGACTAGGGGTTAATCCAGGGTGTTTGGCTGTCAACCCGTGGGCCGATTCGCTCAAATGCAGATTTTGCATTTGAATGGTTCTCATGGTTCATCTTTAATCTAAAGGCCCTAGATGGTTCCTACACTTGACTTCTTCCCCAAGACATGCTTTGATGGCTTGGATTGAATCTAGGTTTAATCCTATGGCCTAAAACACTTGCCTAATCTATAAATAAGACCCTAACCTACCCTAAATCATCATTATTCATTCATACAACTAAACTATGGCAAAATCAATCCTCTCATGGCCTCCACTCTCTTCATAAAATTCCTAAATAAATTCCTAAGTGATTTTCCATGCATACAAGTGTTTTCAAACTTGTATGAGCATCATTAGCTTGCATTCAAGTCAAGTTTATATATTTGCATCATAAAGAAAGAGTCTTGATCATTTTGGCTCAAGGGTTTTGCTTGCATTTTGGGTTTAATTGATTTCATAAGGGCTTTGTCATATTTTTGTGACTTCTTAAGCATTGTAAGCCCTATTCTACTTTCATACTTAAACTCTAAAGTTAAATGTATGATATGCAAGTTTATATGCAATTTTATCATGTTGTGATATGCAAGTTTATCATGTTGTGATATGCAAGTTTATATGCAAGTTTATCATGTTGTGATATGCAAGTTTATATGCAAGTATGCCAAGTTATGTTATGCAAGTTTGGGTTGAACATTTTGTTCATGCTATCATGTTATGCAAGCTTATTTTAGGTTTATGAACATAAAGCTTTAAGCTTTATGCCAAAGGTTGCATTTTAGCAACATGTAAGTTATCATATCTCTTATGATAACTTGCATGTGAGGCTAAATGCGAACTTATGGCCATCTCTACATGTCATTTAGCACCATGTATCACCAATATGCTAAGTTTGGTTTTATGCATGCTTTTGAGGCCTAAAAATGTAATATGCAAGTGTATGAACATATGAACATTTCATATGCCACCATGTTAAGCTTGTGGCTTCAATACCTTTATGTCATGATTATGCCAAGTTCCCTCTTTCTATCCTTTATGCGCTATTGCGATATGTAAGTGATGGGATTGCGTTTGGGGTTGGGTAAACTTAAAAGACATAAAACATAAGCTTGGGAATTTACCTATTAAGTTAGGTCTACCCAATTGCTTGAAAACTTGTAACATGTTTTGGAAACATGATGGACATGACACTTAGAAAAGATAAGTGTAGCCAACTCGAGGTTGGGTTGAGTTTGTAGCGTAAACCTACCCGGAACCGACCGGCTTAACTAGTTGCTACAAACAATAGGACCCAATGTGAGAAGTTGGTCATGTTGTACCTTGAACCCGAGGTTAGACCAAGTTGTGGTGTAAAGCTACCCGGACCCGCCCGGCTTAACTAGTAACCACAACAAGGTCTAATGTGAGAGGTTAAGGCGCATTAAATTAATTAATGCCTCGTGATTAGGGTTAAGTCATGGTCCACTTAATACTTAACCAATTTGGGCTTGGTAGATTAATCGGGGTTAAGTCGTGAACTCATCGTTACACTTAACCAAGTTAATCCAGGATTAGCAAGAGGGTTAAACCGTACTTAACCCACTAGAAAAATCCTAGCAATGGGGGCCCACTCCAGCAGTAATCCCAAGTTAGTATCATCATGACCCTAGGGACTAGGCTAGGGTGGGGCACGATTACTGGACTGGAGGTAAGTGACCAAAAGCGACGGCAGAGGGTACGCCGGTGTAGTTCCGGGCGGACTCTGGTCGTGCACATAGTCCGTAGCCGGAGAAAACATGCACGGGTACCAGTAGATCGGGACTGTGCACTCATGTTCATGGTGTCCAGGGGTTGACACCCTAGGGCTTGATACACCCGAAGGGTGGACCCGACACAGTTCGACTACAATTATGATTGGGCCGTATTGACACCAACACGTGACGAGTTAGGCTTAGGGAGCCGATCGACTAGACCGTTTGGTTGGACCTTGTATTAGGGTCATTTCATGTTATTGGGCCAAAGCTTGGGCCAAGGGATCAATACTTGTTTGTTCAAGTCATGTTAGTTTGCTAGTACACCTGTGGTGCAAAACCTTAATCCTGATTATGCGATGACGCCTTTATCTACCTTGTTAGTTAATCATCATGCTAGTATATTGTTATCCATATGTTCATCCCTGCTGCTCATGCCAGTTAACTTTATCAGTTTACATTGATTGTAGTAGGGCTTACTCAGTCTTTTTGACTGACCTGTTTTCTTTCGCCTCTTTTCTTCCGTTCCCCCCCAGGTTCTCAGGGAGGGAATACTGGAGCTTAGCTTGGATTTCGGATTGCTTGCTTGTGGGATTTCAGCTCATTTACGGTTTCGACATGAAGCTAGCTATGGTTACCACTTAATTGGGGATAGCACTTATTTATTTCAGTTTTTCAGTTGATGTTGTTTTATCTAGACTTGTTTATTTGGAAAGTTATGTTGTACCAGACTTGTTTTGAAATGTTTTGAAATCTTCCGCTGTTTTATCTATGTTATTTACTCTGTTTACATATATACATATGTTCTTGTTCTGCCTTGATATATCATTATGCATGTTTACCTGATTCAAACGCCCCTCCAAAGTCAGAGTGCTTGCAAGAGCCACCCTGGTGGAGGTGGGGTGTTACATGGCAATTCAAATTATTTTACATTAAGAGGTTGGTTTAGTTCATTTCCCTCGATCTTAAAATCTAATTCTTACATCATAGCAGTGGATCCCTATTTCATGTATGTTTTTCTATTCGTAAACCGAATATCCTTACAATAGGGCTTATTTACCCTATTTCGTGCTCCCAAAAAGTAACCCTCTTGTCCTTATTTGCATGTTATGTTGGTGGTAAAAAACTTGAATGTATATATTTTGGTGATGGTATGAATATGTGTCATTACAGTTGGGCTTCTTCTTTATTCGTATCCTTAAGGTTTGTGAATGATGGAAGGAGTAAAGCATATTAAAAGAACTTGGTGTATCAAATATATGTACAATAAGCAATTAATCAAGAATGTTTATGGGAATAATCTAATGAAAACAGGGGCAGTGGCTAATACTTGGACTTACATATTTATGCGTATAATCAAGAATGTATGATGATTACCAATGTTTTTTATTTGGCAAGGCAATTACCAAATGTTATTCTTCCTACTCAAGTTTGAAAACCTGTGTAAAAGTAAGTGTTTGTTGCGGTGTGAATAGCCTCCCTCATCAATTTATTGCATTCACTAAATTACCGACTCGAACATTTTTCGGTTTCCATAGATTTAGCCGTTAAGGCACGAACTGTTATATCTTCCAATTAATTTATGCTTGTCTTTGGGCACCTTGCCACCTTGCATAATGGAAACCAGTCCTGGACTCAAGTCACTAGTTCATCATACGTGCCTTCATTTTACTATTTTTGTAACACCCCACCTCCGCCAGTGCCACGCTTGCAAGGACACTAGCTTTGGAGGGGCGTTAAACGAGGTAAACATGCATGCAGATATCACAAGACAGAACATATAAGTAAAACAGAGTAGTAAAGCAGCGGATAAAACTTGCATTTCCAAAACCATAGTTAAGTTACAATAAAGTACTTAGTCATTATTTCCAACAAACAATAGTCTAGATAAAAGCATAAACTGAAAAACGGAAATACATAAAGTATTATCCCCAAAGTGAAGTGATAAACCATTGCTAGCTCAATGTCCAAATCCGTACATGAGCAAATCCAGTAAGCAAGCTAGAAAGATCCAAGCTAAGCTCCAATGTTCCCACCCTGAGGACCTGAGGGGGGGGAATGGAAGACATGAGGCGAAAGAAAACAGGCCAGTCAAAAAGACTGGTAAGCCCTACTACTATCTGTCTATGAACTAGTTAAGTTAACTGGCATGAGAAGCTGAGATGAACATAAGGATAACAGCATACTGGCATGATGATTAACTAATAAGATAGATAAAGGTGTCATCGCATAATTAAGGTTAAGTTTTGCACCACGGGTGTACTAGCATTCTAACATGTCAAGCAAAAACAAGAATTGATCCCTTGGCCCAAGCTTGGCCCAATATAATGAGGTGACCTAAATCAAGGTCCAACTACACAGTCTAGTCGATCGGCTCCCTATAAGCCTAACTCATCAAGTGTCGGTGTCATATGGCCTAGTCATGTAATGTAGTTGACTGTGCAGGGTCCACCCCGTAGGGTGTATCAGGCCCTACGGTGTAACCCTCAGACACCATTACAGGATGCACAGTCCAAACCTACCGATGCCCGTGTTCAACTCCGGACTTGATGTGCACGACCATGGTCCGCCTGAACAACCGGTGCATCATTCAGCCGTCTCTTTTGGTCTCTTACAATCAGCCCAGTAATCGTGCCCCACCCTAGCCTAGTCCTAGGGCCTTATGATACTACCTAGAAGGTTACTGCTGAAAAGGACCACGCAACTAGGGTTTCTTAACGGGTTAAATGTGGTTAACCCGATCCAAACGTGGATTAAATCGGTTAAGAGTACCCAAGGCTCCTGACTTAACCTCGATTAATCCATCAAGCCCAAATTGGTTAAGTATTAAGTGGACCATGACTTAACCCTAATCAGGAGGCATTAATTAACTTAATGCGCTTTAACCTCTCACATTAGACTTTGTTGTGGTTACTAGTTAAGCCGGGCGGGTCCGGGTAGCTTTACACCACAAATAGGTCTAACCTCGGGTTCGAGCACAACATGACCAACTTCTCACATTGGGTCCTATTGTTTGTAGCCACTAGTTAAGCCGGGCGGGTCCGGGTAGATTTATGCTACAAACTCAACCCAACCTCGAGTTGGCCACACTCATATTTTCTAAGTGTCATGTCCATTATGTTTCCAAAACATAATTACAAGTTAACATATCACGTTATGTTATAAAAACCATGTTTATGTCATAATGTTACCCAACCCCAACGTAATCCCATCGTTTACATAGTCGCAACAACGCATAAAGGATAAAATATGGAACTTGGCGTAATTATGACAAAAAGGTGTTGAAGCCACAAGTTTATCATGGTGGCATATGAAATGTACATATGTTCATATACTTGCATATTGCATTATTATGCTTCAAAAGCATGCATAAAACTAAACTTAGCATATGAGTGATACATGGTGATAAATGACATGTAGAAGTTGCTAGAAGTTCGCATTTAGCCTCATATGCAAGTTATCATAAGGGATATGATAACTTCCATGTTGCCAAAATGCAACCTTCAACATAAAGCTTGAAGCTTTAAGCTCACAACTTCAAGTTTAACTTGCATAACATGATAACATGATCAATCCAAACTTGCATAACATAGCAACATGTGTCATACATAATGATTAAACCCACTTGCATAATGATCATCCAAACTTGCATATAATGATCAACCAAACTTGCATATAATGATCAACCAAACTTGCATATCATAATGATCAACCCCAAACTTGCATCATTCATTTAACTTTAGAGTTAATAAAAAGAAAGTAGAAAAGGGCTTACAATGCTATGAAGACACAAATAAATAGTTATTAAAAGATTGAGACGAAGCCCTTATGCAATCACCAAAAAGACCCAAATATGCAAGCTCCAAATGAAAAATCCTTGAGCCAAATCAATAAAAACCCTTGCTTTGAAATAGAAATGTTGCCACTTGACTTGAATGCAAACTAAGAACATTCATACAAGCTTGAAAATACTTGTATGCATTCAAAATATCTCATATAATTTAACTTAGAAATTTTAGCATGAGAGTGGAGGCCATGAGAGGAACAATTTTGGCATAGTTTAGTTGTAGGAATGAATAATGATGATTTAGGCTAGATGTTAGGTCCTTTTTATAGAGGATTAAGATAGTATTAGCCATAGGATTAACCCTAGATTCAATCCAAGCCATCAGAGCATGTCTTGGGGAAGAAGTCAAGTGTAGGAACCATCTAGGGCCTTTAGATTAAAGCTGAACCATGAGAACCATTCAAATGCAAAATCTGCATTTGAGCGAATCGGCCCACGGGTTGACAGCCAAACACCCTGGATTAACCCCTAGTCGACCCAGCGAGCTCGGGTCGACCTCAAAAATCGGCCAGTTCGGTTATTCCCCTCTCCCAATTCGCTGTTTTGAACATTTTTGCATATTTATTTATTTATTTTTCAATTATATATATATATATATATATCCATATATATATTTCTCTGCGCAACCCATTTCACTTAATTAAGTATACTTTAATTTGTGATTTTTTCGTGAAACTTCGCGAGGCCATATCTTGGTCATACGGACCCCGATTTTCAAAAACTCGGACTCTATTTCGCGTATTTTTCCGAGACGAACGCAATGGCATAGCCCGTTTCCCTTGATTCAGATTTTACAGTTTAATTCTGCCTCCATTTATGTTATAACATGTTATTCAAAAATACGGGTTGTTACATTCTCCCCTCCTTAAAAATTTCATCCCCGAAATCTCCAAGTTAGGAAGAACGTATCCTACCATCCATCATCCATCTACTCAAAACATCATCCACGAGCAATCATTGTCCTTAAAAGGTTCTAAATGATGTATGATCATATGCAGAGGTGTGTGTATATGTACTTATCTAATGCGAAAATCAGGAGATTACTGATTCAGTAAACCCCCTTAATGCAAAATATGTTAGTGAAATGAGTCCATATGTATGCAATTTCCTAACATAATTTATAATCTCTACATGAGTGCACATAACATTCATCCATATGCAACATCCACGTGATAGCATAACAAGTTTTCATCCATGAATAAGCATAAACACTCATGCATATGCGGTATGAAAGTGTGTGAGCCGATCTTAGTGCCTAACGTGTATTATGCATCCACGAGTATCCACTTGCAAACACTTGCAACCACTTGCAAACATCAAACATAACATGTTTCAAATACCTGTTACAACCAAGGGTTTCTACCTAAGGTTCTCATGACAAGATTTACGAAACAAGATAAACTAGATAAGCATGGATAGCAAAGGGAAGATATACCAATCTAGGAAAAGAGATTGAAAATGTATCCTCAAAGATAAATGGATAAAGCACGCGCCTCTTCTCCTTGGTTTCCCAAGTCGCATCTCCCTCTGTTTCACTCCATTGCGCCTTAACAAGCTTAACTTCTTTGCTTCTTAGCTTCTTTGCCTCCGTTTCCATGATACGAATCGGAGCTCGCCTCAGGGTTGCCTCTTCCTCTACCTCCATGTCTTCAAGAATACTTGGTTCAACCACTTCGGCGGGTCTGTGCAAACACTTCCGGAGATGCGAGACATGAAAGACATTATGCACTCCGGCCAGCTTCTCGGCAATTCCACCTTTAAGCCATCTTCCCGACTCTTTCTATAGTAGGGAAGGGTCCTACGATCCTTGGTGTCAGCGAACCATATTTCGCAAAGGAGAAATCTTCACAAAGACCATATCTCCAATTTTAAATTCCAAGTCTGTCCTTCGCTTGTCTGCATAGGATTTCTGTCTGTCTTGGGCCGTTTTTATCCGTCTTCGAATCAATTCAACCCTCTCGGATGTGTCCCTTATCATGTCGGGCTCAATTATAAGCTTATCCGTCGTCTTCCCACCAACATGTTGGTGGCCTGCACGGCCTCCCATACGAAGCTTCAAACGGTGTCATCCCTATGCTGGCTTGATAGTTATTATTATAAGCAAACTCTACAAGAGGAAGGTGGTCTTCCCAAGTACCACCGAAGTCGAGAACACAAAACCTCAAAAGATCTTCTAGCACTCTATTCACCCTTTCGGTTTGGCCATCTGTCTGGGGGTGATAGGCTGTACTCAGATTCAATCGCGTACCCATTGCTTCTTGCAAACTGTTCCAGAACTGGCTAGTGAAAATTGGGTCATGAGCGCTAACTATGCTAGAAGAAACTCCATACAACCATACTATCTCTCGAAGATAAACAGATGCTAGCCATGATACGGTCCTCTTGCTTTTCACCGGAATAAAATGGGCTTTCTTTGTAAGTCTATCAATTATTACCCATATCCCATAAAGCCCAAATAGTTTGGTGACGAACATCTTCACCCCAACCATATATCACAAATAGGCTAGTCATACTCCTTAGGGGGTTTGCAACAGATCTAAGATTGAGGATAGGGCCGAGAGGATATACTTAAAAGATAGCATGCGAGTAAGCTCTACGGAACAATAGGGATCAAGGATATACTCTTAGAAAGAGGTTAAATGCGTATCTAGTCTTCGATCTTCTAAGCCACATTTTCTTGTGCTTAATCCCATCGTGCCCTGACCGTCTTTTAACTTCGCAATTCCATAGTTCTTAATTCTTGTTCCCAAAATATGAGTTAGAACTCATTTCACTGTTGCCTCTCGTTCCACTTCCACTTATTCTTTGCCTAAAATACTTGGCTTAAACATAACTGCGTGCTCATGGTTTCGTGCAAGCTTTCCAAGATTCGTTAGTGAATCTTGGATCTCGTTTACATATTATACGGTATCCCACGCAGAAAACTATCTCTTGAAAACAAGTGGCAATCCATGTTGCCAAAACTGGAGCTGAGGTAAGGGCTCTCTTGAGCCTTTGAAAAGCAAGCTCACACTCCAAGTCCCATGCAAAGACTAAGTCCTTCTTTGTTAACTTAGTAAGAGGGGCCGAAATCTTAGCGAAGTCCCTGATGAACTTCCTATAGTAGCCTGCCAGACCGAGAAAGCTTCTTACTTCGGTTGCATTCCTCGGAGTCTTCCAGTCTTGAACCACAACCACTTTCGCGGGATCCACCACTATGCCTTGCTTAGAAACTATATGTCCAAAAAACCGAACTTCCCTTCTCCAGAAATGACATTTGGAGAACTTGGCTTTCAACTGATGCGCTCTAAGCGTATCCATCACTTCCTTGAGATGTCTGGCATGTTCTTCCTCATCCTTTGAGAAGATCAGAATATCATCCACGAAGACAACAACAAACTTGTTGAGGAACTCCCTGAACACCATACTCATCAAGTCTACGAAGTATGCGGGTGCATTAGTCAAACTGAATGGCATGACAAGCCATTCAAAGAATCCACCTGGAGTCCTAAATGCAGTTTTATCAATACTATCCTCAGCTACTCTAAGTTGATGGAATCCGGTAGCTAGATCGAGCTGAGAGAAAACAGAAGCACCAACAAACTAGTCAAAGAGATCATCAATCTTCGGTAACGGGTGCCTATTCTTCTTTGTCAGCTTGTTCAATTCTCGATAATCAACACATAGACGAAGCGAACCATCCGCCTTAGTAGCGAATACCACCGGAGCACCCCATTCAGAAATGCTTCGTCTAATAAAATTCTTCTCAAGCAACTCCTTGATTTGCTTACTGAGCTCCCTTCTTTCATGAGGGGCCATGTGCCTAACAGGCAATGATACTGGCTTGGCATTATCGACTAGATAAATGCGGAAATCTATCTCTCGTTTAGGGGGTAACCCCTTAACTTCTTCAAAGACATCGGGATAGTCTCGGACCACCCTTATAGATTGCAGATCATCGATGGACGAGTCGAGAGATTCAAGATAACATAACATGACGGGACCTCTAGGGTTACAAGAAATTTCTAGGGTATTACCGAGGCGAGTCATGAGCCTCTCCACCCTATGCTCACAATCGAGGATGGCTCCATAACTGGACAACCAATCCATGCCCAAGACCAACCCATATCCCGTGACCCCGAGAACATAAGCACTACACGTGAATTCTACGGCCAAAATAGAAATTTTCAAATCCACCCAAATCATAGACAGATGGGCGGAACCCCCAATTGGATTTGAAACACAAACGGGATCCTCAACTAGGCTAGTACTTAGGTGGAAACCTTCAACAAAATCAGAAATAAAACTATGCGATGCGCCAGAATCAAACAAGGTATGAACAGGGAAATCAGAAATGTAAACAAGGTTTTCTACAGAAATACTACCTCGATCAAGAACTGGAGCGATGTTGAGAGTATGCACTAGCCCTCCAGAAGGTCCTGCACGCTGATTCTGCCCTTGCCCTTGTCCTTGCTTCTTGGGGCAATCCTTGCTAAGATGTCCAGGCTCTCCATAGTGAAAGCATTCGCCCAACTTCCTCTTCTTCTTCCTACAGTCTTTGGCTATGTGCCCAGTAATCCCACAGAAGTTGCACTTCCTCCTTTCTCTTGACTTGTTGTTCTTGCTATGGTTGTTCTTATCTCTTTCCTCGGTATCTTCCTTCTTGCCTTGGGACTCATTTGCCTTGACCTCCTTCTTGCCACTCTTATCTTCCTCTTGAAGTAAGGCCATATTCACCAAATTTTCGAAGGTCGCCCCCAGGGGTATATGAGATATGGCCAAACCACGCAATGGCTCATTCAATCCTAGAGCAAAGCGTAGGGCCTTATTCTGAGCGGTGTTAACCCATTCTAGACCGAACTGAGCAAGTTGATTAAACTTATCCACGTATTCTCTAACGGTCATGTCCCCTTGCTTTAGTGATAGGAACCTCTCTAGCTGAAGGTTCTCTTCTGCTGATGATAAAAACTTTAGTCCAAACCTTCTCCTAAAGTCATCCCAAGTCTCAATGGGTCTAGTAGTGGTGGTGACTACCCACCAATAAGCAGCTTCCCCTTTCAATAGCCATACCGCCAACAGAACTTTCCTACGATCTTCCACATCAAAGATAGCAAAGAGGTCTTCAGTTTCCTTTAACCAGTTTCTTGCCTCCACAGAAGTCTCCGTTCCGACAAAATTCTTGCAACCCATCGCCTTAAAGTCTTTGCAAAGCTTTGCGAAATCCTCTTGCGGATGCTGAGGGGGAGAAGGAACCTCAGCTACGGGAGGAGGAGAGATGTTAGCGACGGGGGAAGGAGGAGGAATGTTCGCGGGGCCGGCTTCATTCGCCCTTGCCTCCATAAATCTCCGGAACCAAACGGGTACATGTACGCCTTCCGGGATGTTAAAGCGATCGGCCATGCTAAAACGAAGAAAAAGATAGATTCAGAATGAAGAAACGAAGGATAGTGCTATGGCTTTTGGGGAATAGTTTTTTTTTAAATAACTAGACTTTTTCTTGGAAAATACTTAATTGGTTTTGAAAATAGTTTTTCAAAAGGTAAGTTTTAAAAACACTTTTGCTCAAATCTTGTAAACCTTGTGCTCTGATACCAAATGTAACACCCCACCTTCGCCAGTGCCACGCTTGCAAGGACACTAGCTTTGGAGGGGCGTTAAACGAGGTAAACATGCATGCAGATATCACAAGACAGAACATATAAGTAAAACAGAGTAGTAAAGCAGCGGATAAAACTTGCATTTCCAAAACCATAGTTAAGTTACAATAAAGTACTTAGTCATTATTTTCCAACAAACAATAGTCTAGATAAAAGCATAAACTGAAAAACGGAAATACATAAAGTATTATCCCCAAAGTGAAGTGATAAACCATAGCTAGCTCAATGTCCAAACCCGTACATGAGCAAATCCAGTAAGCAAGCTAGAAAGATCCAAGCTAAGCTCCAATGTTCCCACCCTGAGGACCTGAGGGGGGGGGGACGGAAGACAAGAGGCGAAAGAAAACAGGTCAGTCAAAAAGACTGGTAAGCCCTACTACTATCTGTCTATGAACTAGTAAAGTTAACTGGCATGAGAAGTTGAGATGAACATAAGGATAACAGCATACTGACATGATGATTAACTAACAAGATAGATAAAGGTGTCATTCCATAATTAAGGTTAAGTTTTGCACCATGGGTGTACTAGCATTCTAACATGTCAAGCAAAAACAAGAATTGATCCCTTGGCCCAAGCTTGGCCCAATATAATGAGGTGACCTAAATCAAGGTCCAACTACACAGTCTAGTCGATCGGCTCCCTATAAGCCTAACTCGTCAAGTGTCGGTGTCATACGGCCTAGTCATGTAATGTAGTTGACTGTGCAGGGTCCACCCCATAGGGTGTATCAGGCCCTACGGTGTAACCCTCAGACACCATTACAGGATGCACAGTCCAAACCTACCGATGCCCGTGTTCAACTCCGGACTTGATGTGCACGACTATGGTCCGCCTGAACAACTGGTGCATCATTCAGCCGTCTCTTTTGGTCTCTTACAATCAGCCCAGTAATCGTGCCCCACCCTAGCCTAGTCCTAGGGTCTTATGATACTACCTAGAAGGTTACTGCTGAAAAGGACCACGCAACTAGGGTTTCTTAACGGGTTAAATGTGGTTAACCCGATCCAAACGTGGATTAAATCGGTTAAGAGTACCCAAGGCTCCTGACTTAACCTCGATTAATCCATCAAGCCCAAATTGGTTAAGTATTAAGTGGACCATGACTTAACCCTAATCAGGAGGCATTAATTAACTTAATGCGCTTTAACCTCTCACATTAGACTTTGTTGTGGTTACTAGTTAAGCCGGGCGGGTCCGGGTAGCTTTACACCACAACTAGGTCTAACCTCGGGTTCGAGCACAACATGACCAACTTCTCACATTGGGTCCTATTGTTTGTAGCCACTAGTTAAGCCGGGCGGGTCCGAGTAGATTTATGCTACAAACTCAACCCAACCTCGAGTTGGCCACACTCATATTTTCTAAGTGTCATGTCCATTATGTTTCCAAAACATAATTACAAGTTAACATATCACGTTATGTTATAAAAACCATGTTTATGTCATAATGTTACCCAACCCCAACGTAATCCCATCGGTTACATAGTCGCAACAACGCATAAAGGATAAAATATGGAACTTGGCGTAATTATGACAAAAAGGTGTTGAAGCCACAAGTTTATCATGGTGGCATATGAAATGTACATATGTTCATATACTTGCATATTGCATTATTAGGCTTCAAAAGCATGCATAAAACCAAACTTAGCATATGAGTGATACATGGTGATAAATGACATGTAGAAGTTGCTAGAAGTTCGCATTTAGCCTCATATGCAAGTTATCATAAGGGATATGATAACTTCCATGTTGCCAAAATGCAACCTTCAACATAAAGCTTGAAGCTTTAAGCTCACAACTTCAAGTTTAACTTGCATAACATGATAACATGATCAATCCAAACTTGCATAACATAGCAACATGTGTCATACATAATGATTAAACCCACTTGCATAATGATCATCCAAACTTGCATATAATGATCAACCAAACTTGCATATAATGATCAACCAAACTTGCATATAATGATCAACCAAACTTGCATATCATAATGATCAACCCCAAACTTGCATCATTCATTTAACTTTAGAGTTAATAAAAAGAAAGTAGAAAAGGGCTTACAATGCTATGAAGACACAAATAAATAGTTATTAAAAGATTGAGACGAAGCCCTTATGCAATCACCAAAAAGACCCAAATATGCAAGCTCCAAATGAAAAACCCTTGAGCCAAATCAATAAAAACCCTTGCTTTGAAATAGAAATGTTGCCACTTGACTTGAATGCAAACTAAGAACATTCATACAGGCTTGAAAATACTTGTATGCATTCAAAATATCTCATATAATTTAACTTAGAAATTTTAGCATGAGAGTGGAGGCCATGAGAGGAACAATTTTGGCATAGTTTAGTTGTAGGAATGAATAATGATGATTTAGGCTAGGTGTTAGGTCCTTTTTATAGAGGATTAAGATAGTATTAGCCATAGGATTAACCCTAGATTCAATCCAAGCCATCAGAGCATGTCTTGGGGAAGAAGTCAAGTGTAGGAACCATCTAGGGCCTTTAGATTAAAGCTGAACCATGAGAACCATTCAAATGCAAAATCTGCATTTGAGCGAATCGGCCCACGGGTTGACAGCCAAACACCCTGGATTAACCCCTAGTCGACCCAGCGAGCTCGGGTCGACCTCAAAAATCGGCCGGTTCGGTTATTCCCCTCTCCCAATTCGCTGTTTTGAACATTTTTGCATATTTATTTATTTAATTTTCAATTATATATATATATATCCATATATATATATTTCTCTACGCAACCATTTCACTTAATTAAGTATACTTTAATTTGTGAATTTTTCGTGAAACTTTGCGAGGCCATATCTTGGTCATACGGACCCCGATTTTCGAAAACTCGGACTCTATTTCGCGTATTTTTCCGAACGAACGCAATGGCACAGCTCGTTTCCCTTGATTCAGATTTTACAGTTTAATTCTGCCTCCATTTATGTTATAACATGTTATTCAAAAATACGGGTTGTTACAGTTTTACTACTCACTGTATTTAGTCATGTAACTGGTTTTCAGAATATTTTCATTCCTATTCACAGAAACCATAGTTAATGATGGGGGAAACATTGTAGTTAATTGATGTATCCATTGTCAAATGATCCACGATTATTTGATCTTGAACCTACATTCTTCTGTATAAGATGATGATTTCAATCAACCGAATCTGTCCTTTTTCACGTTAACTTCGCACAATCTTTCGTTAAATTTGCTCGAACTATTAAAAGCATGAACCGCTTGTACGTTTTCAGCTATGGACTGAACACTGGCTGATTCTTTTATTCCACTTTGCACAATGTTTCGTTAAATTTGCTCGAACTATTAAAAGCATGAACCGCTTGTATGTTTTCAGTTATGGACTGAACACTTGTTGATTCTTTTATTCCACTTTGCGCAATGTTTCATTAAATTTGCTCGAACTATTAAAAGTATGAACCGCGTGTATGTTTCCAATTATGGATTGAATGCTTGCTGATTCTTTTATTCCACTTAGAGATTTCTCAATGGTTTGACCGAGCTGTTAATATCATCCTTGATGCATCATACGAAAGGGTATATGCTCGACCAAGGTTACTTCTAGTTATCTTTTATTCCTATTTACTTTTTCGTAAATGAACGAGTCAAGTAATTTAATTATGAAGTCAGTGTTAGGTCTATGTATTTGCTTTCTGGTAATTATCCGTAGACTGCTTATGGATGTATATATTATGTTTGCCCGTAATCTTGTACTGCTTTTATTTTATTTTAAGGTCGTTGATTCATTTTCTACTTGTGTTGGAGAACCTAGTTTGGTTAGGTAATGATGTATGCCTCATGGTATTAATTACTTATGGATGTATATATTATGTTTACAACAGAGAGCACTAAGCACTAATGTTGTATACCTCTGATTCTAGAATAGCACCTAAAATAGACAGTTCTGTCTCACATTGGTTAGTCTTATTGACAGTATTAATTACTTGTTTATGGGTGAATGCAATACATGGTATTAATTACTTGTTGCTTGCCAATTCTAATTACAGGGCCAGCTATGGAACGAAGGATCTCAGCGTCAAGGAATCATATTTTCCTAAGCAAGGACTACTAAAAATTTCAAATGAGAATTTGCATTTGGAGTAAACATGATCGTGGCAATTTTTAGATGCTTTAAGTATCTCAAAAGAAAGAGCAAGGCACCGAATGTGCAGTTATGGATACTGCAGGTAGTGAAATTTTGGGACCCTTAGCTAGCCTTCGTTATGTATGTCTTGTCTTTTTTCTGACCTTCCATTTGCCTTCCAAGTGATGTTACGCTGAATAAATTTTGTTTAATATCCTGTGACATCTAGAACCGCATGCAGAAGGATACGAAAGGCAGCAGTGTTAGCGGAAAAATGGGCAAATAAAAAAGGGCTCAGATAGATGCATTCTTCATCCCAATTCAGATGATAGCGTATGAAACCAAACGCTTACAACTTCCTCACTGCCCATCAGCTGTAATCTGGTAGAATTATTTATATGAGAAATAAAATTAATTATTTTGTGGTATGGGACTGTAATCTGGTAGACATAACTATGTTTTTTCTTCTTCTGCTCTTTGTAATGGTTTCTTTTGATCATATATACATATATATTGATGAGTTGTTCAATTTGATTTGCATATGTTATTGTGGCATGTTAGAACAAGTTGAATCACATTATATCTATGACGTTTGATCATATTTGGCTATTTATATCTTTTATATACTTTGTAATACACGCAGCGAGTCCATCATGTGAAGCTTATGCTTACAGTGTGAAGCTTATACTTGCAGAATAATCACGTGAAAACAAAAGTTTATAAATTGTTTTGATTATGTCAACATTTGGCTTGGTTATATATTGTGTGCTTTCCATCAATTTAAAAAGTGTAGAACTGTGGATATAACATCAAAACTGACTTTGGACGTAACAAAAACGATACACACAGAATTTTTAAACGGGACATTTAAACGAAATAAAAAATTAAATAAATATGCGTTTATGGTTTTAAACCAGACATTTAAACGAAACATTTTAATTTAACTAGTTTATAATTAATTAATTATTTGTTTTGTTGTATAACATGTGTTTAATAACTGAAAATGAAACATATTAAAACAAACTCAGTGTTTCATTAAATCTCAACGATGCATTTTTAATTCAAATACCGTCAAATCAAACAAACTGGAAAAATAATATAACAAACTGCAGAAACAAACTAGTAAAAACAACTATTGAACTTGTTCAACTAATAACTAATCTACATACGTAGCACTTCGTCGGATAGTACATCCACCATATCTAAGACCGAGGGATCAGTGCGAAAATTCTTCATAATTTTCCACCTATGGATGAGAGCAACAACATACAAAAGAAAAAAGCAATGCGTCGCCATATCGGAGAAGCAATCTGTCTGAACAAATGTCCATGGTCTTCCTGAACTCACAATCTGTTGACGTCTAGGGAGAACAGGTTTGTTGTCATTAGTCATCTAATCAACATAGAAAGCTGTATCGAAAATAATGAATGGTTGGACTTGGAGCTGAAGCGGTAGAGCTATTGATATCTCACACTGGCATGTGACCTTTTCTATGCACTTGCAAAACATGTCATCTTGCTTTCTAAATTTCAACGAAGCAATTCTTTAGAATTTCTGATGCTTACGTGCTGGACCGTTTCATTGTTCGTCGAGTCCGTCAAGGCGATCATTTCAAACATTCCGTTCACCCTCTACTATCTTGAGAAATTTGTTCCAGTCTCTCCAACGATGCACTAGATTGTCTCATTTGTTCTTCGTCCGTGGCTCGGTCTGATTGTCATTAGATACTTCGTTGAAATCTGCAATTACAGCCGATGAAAACGAGTCGGGGCTTCCTTTTTCATGCAGATGGGTGATTTAAATATCGAT
Source organism: Allium sativum (assembly GCA_030737875.1). Classification (NCBI taxonomy): domain Eukaryota; kingdom Viridiplantae; phylum Streptophyta; class Magnoliopsida; order Asparagales; family Amaryllidaceae; genus Allium; species Allium sativum. The sequence continues at coordinate 837,992,890 of CM060924.1, forward strand.
TAATGCTTTAGTGTGTTCATGAGTTTTGAATGAAGTAGTAATAGCGCCAAAGGCAGAAGAGTGTGCGCTATAACGCTGGAAATGTAAAATTTCAAAGTAATTAAAAATTGCAAAAAGTGTAATGGACACAATAAAAATAAGTAAATTAGTTAGGAAAAGTACATTATAAATATCCAAATCATTGGAAAAAAAGCATCGAGAATATGTTGATTTTGGAAAAGGGGGAGGGGGGCGGGGCGGGGCGGCGAGGCTGGGCTAATTAAAGTGAAAAGGAGGAGATGCGAATGAGATTATAAAATCAGCGATAAATCAAACCATTGGTATTCGATGTGTCCAATGCGTTGAACACTATCGATTTGATTTTCTCCAATGAGAAAATCGAACAATTTGGACCATCATCGTTTTGGATTGGACCTGTCTAAAATGACGACTTTTCAAAGTCTTACTACGAAAGACATCTTAATAATTGGGTCAGTGATCCTTACATTGACCTATTCTTTTAATTTGGAAAAATCAAATGAAGACTCAGTAATTTGCTAACTTCATTCTTTATTTTTTTGACTAAAAGGATAATACGACCCAAGTCGCACAGCCGTATTGCACATATACGCGACCAACTAATTGCCATTTCACGTTCAAATCTAATTAAAGATTTAACTATCGCTTGGAGCAAAACTGATGATACTCCATTCTCGATCATTTTCCTAAATTTGATAATTTAAATTATCACATTCACATTTCAATCTAATTAAAGATTCAATAAAACTCCACTTAGTTTTAATCTTCCAAAAATCATTATTAATGATTATTCAACTTTGGAAACACAAACATGTCACATCGACAATCTACACCGTACCACTGATTTCTGCCAATATATAACCTCTGAGCTCGTAAGTCTCAGAGAAGGGTGTTAAGCAAGAGAATAAATTCCTCCACAAAACAGATATACATTTATCAGAGATCAACAAATACAGTTTGAAATACAATGTTAGACATGTAATCCTCTCTTTAACTGGGTTAAAGAACAAATGTCATTTAAAACACAGTTCACCATAAATCCAAAATCAAATTCCATTAATTATGGAATCTTCATGGAAAACAGATCAGTATATATAATCGATATAAAATTCCGTGTCTGACTAATAATATAAATGGAATAACGACGAAGCCTTTTAAATTCCATATATATTAACAGTCTTCCTTCACAAAAGCTCACTTTGATTATTACCAAATTGAATTCCATTCCATTACAATTTAATATATTAAATTTGAAAACTTTACTTTAGAAAATTTCCATTAAATCTTAATAAAAAGATTTATATATTCCAAATCACATTTCACTGTTAATCGGGTTAAAGAACAAATGTCGTTAAAACACAGTTCACAATAAACCCAATTCACATTCCATTTTATTCCAATTACCAAATATAACTGGAAACTCTAATAATCTTAATTAAACGATTTATTCTTTTCACATGGGGTTTAAGAATAGTGTTATTTAAGACACCGTTCACGACAAACCCAAAATCCAATTTGATACTAAATACAAGGCTATGAATAGAAATTATATCGGCTTATATTCAATATCAAATTCTAAAACCAACGGATATCGTATTAGGAATAACGATATATGTATCTTCCAAATTCCCATAACAATATCTGTATAATCACGGAATCCAATATCGAAATATTTCGAAGATTATTTCCTTTCCGAATCCATTCCAACTTATTCATTGGAAAATTTTGGTTATTTTAAAACCATTTTGAAATCAAATTTATTTATTTCTAAAAATAATTGGATTATTATTCTAGCTATTAACTTGTTCATTTCGATAAAAATATATTTTTATATTTTCAAATATGGAATTTTTCATCCCAAATCTTTCCAAATCATTTATTATGATTTTACACATTTTTAATAATTTTATTATCGCCCATACAGTCGGTTTCCAATATCGGACACCGAACTGCATCCATAACGACCTTTTTTTGAAATTGATTTGGACATAATTCCAAATATAACAATTCAAATTTAAATCTCTTATATTCATTGGAAAGCTCTTTTCGATATGAACCCAACAGTTCCGGCTTTAGGAGAATCCGACGGTCGGATCTTCAGTTACGTCCATTTGAAGTTAATGGTCGAAATTCGTGAACGGTCACTGCGCGGTGCGTTCTATTCGGGCCATTAAATATATATATATATATATACATACATATATATATATCGTCGATTTCTATTTAAAATGTATTTTATAAATTGTTTTAAATTTGTTTTAAAAATGATTTCCACTTTCATTTCAATTTTAAATCAAAACTGAATATTCCTTTATAAATTCGTTTTAAATTCATTTCAAAACTATTTCAATTTCATTTTCAAATTTCAAATCAAAATTGAATATTCTATATAAATTCGTTTTAAATTCATTTTAAAACGATTTCTACTTTATTTTAATTTTTAAATCAAAATTGAATATTCTATATCATTATAATATTAAAATGATAATATTTTCAAAATATCAGATTCTGAAATCACTTTTAGATATTCATTATAAAATATATAAAATCGAAAGAAAATCCCGTTCGTGTCAAAATGGTGTTTAACTACTTAACACGGCTTCACATTTCAATATTTTCGTGTCCATCCTAAATCGGACATCAAAATCACATTTTGATTATACACTGAATATTATTTTAAAATATTCGTTAATTGTGAACTGGAATCAGACTCAATCAATTACCACATAATTTCAGTTATATGGATTTCATACATCGCATGTATATAACAATAATGATAAACAATCATTAAAAATTCATTCATACAACATCCAGAGTGCATTTTGCAACTGTACGAGCATTAAAATAAATAAATAACGCTTATATAGTATGTCAACCCATCGATTGACATACCACTACTTATTGGAATCAGTGTATGTCAAATATCATCCCAATACCCGTGTAGGGTTTTCAAACAACAAATACTGATTAATATTTGTGCAGTTGGGCGATGTGTAAAATTTATCGTCCCAATCAATATTAAATAAATAAGTGTACATAAATAAATCGTCCGATTTGTAAATGAATATTTATTTTATTTCAGGAGAATTTTATATACATTTTTATATAAATAATTTTATATACAACAATATCAATCCATGACAATCACAATCACAATCCAACCAAACAATCGACCATAGTCTGTACAAAAAAATAGTGTCAGGAGCTACTAAGCCCCGTATGTAGCCTATTATATAATATCTGGAAAATAATTTGAGTGAGAGAGAGTTCTCACCTTGATTGGTTTCGAAAATTAATAAAATGATTATTTTAATCAAATTAAACAGGACATTTAATTTGACCAAAAATATCAACTAGCTTCAAATACGTTCCATTCAGCTCTACAATGTAGTGTTCGTTGCTGCGATTCCAACGCGACTGAATTCGTTCAATTCTGTTTCTGTATGGATAAGATATGAGCATTTATACTTTAATTATATTAGTAATTTAGCTAAGTTAATTAATAAATTATTTATTTCCCCTTAATCACCTTTTCCCCTCGTTAATCCCTCTTCCCCTTACACTCAGTAAACCACAACAGCAGGAACCTAAAACCGATTCTTACGGTTCAAAATCGAAACCCAAATGCTAGAATCCGATCAGAACTCACTCCGATGTCCGCCTCCAAGAGCTCACCCACCGCGCAGGTGGCGGCCAACTTGTCCCCCCTTCGCTCTCGGAATCCCCTTGCAAACGTCGGCTCTTTGTGGGCTGAATACTCTCGCACCACAAAACGATATTTTTATTAAAACCGTATGTATTGAAAGAGGATAAAAATCTCTGTAATTTTCGTTTGAAAGCTTGGGTTTAATTCGAATTGAATTGGAAGGTATTGGGGATTTAAAATCAGAGTGTGATGGCCTTTAATTTGTTTTGAGCGGCGGAAGTAATGGGTTGACTGCGCAATGAAGAGATAAAGGGTTTTGACCTTTGACCCACATATATATTTTATATTTATTATTTAAATTCCAGAAACACTTGTTTATCGGTACGAACTCCAAATCGAACCCAACGATTATCGCCTCTAGCTAAATACCCCCCTTTTGGACACAATGGAATATGTTTCGCAAGCCCATTCGACTGTTTCAGTCAGTTTCTATCAAAATTAAAATATAAAACATTCAATATTGGATTTGAACGTATATTTTAATTTGTCGGGGCCACATGCTAATTCCAAAAATTCCAGAAAAATAAATCTAGCTATGTTTTGGCGATACTGTCCTAACAAAACAAATTTCTTCGAATTTGGAGACCGTTTGAAAAATGGTCATTTTCTAGTCGATTAAATTCAAACCGAAAGTACCAAATGCGTTTAAATTCACCACGCTCACATATCAGTTCAAAAAATTATGAAAATTGGAATATAGCAATAATTTGACATTCCAAATCCATCAAAAGTGGTTTCATCGAAAACAGAGATCGTTTGCAAAATGGCTATTTTTAAGGGCTATATATTATATTAAATTCCATAGCGACTATTTTAAATTTTAAACTGGACATAGCTTTCAATTCTCGTTATGAAATCTGGATTTTTCACATTTGTTAGAAAGATATAATTAAACAGATTCAAATATTTCTTGTTTTACTGAAATTCGATTTATTTTGAATCCTGTACATTCATTTGAAATTTAAAATCGAATTTTCAAACTACCACGCCATTTTAAACACGTTTTATAATTAAACTAAATTTATATGTTCTAACTTCATTTAAATTAAATTTTTAGTCGTTATAATTTAAAATAGATCATTTTAAATATTCAAAATCCATTAAAATAACTAAAATAAAAATTTTAAATTGGTTTTGAAATTCCGGGTTGTTACATGAAGACCATATATATTATTCATTTTTGCTGCATTATTGGTATGTTATGTTAAAATTTAAAACTCTGATATTGTAAACTGAAATCAAGTGAATATTATTTAATAGTTTAATGAACTATATATATGTTATTATTATATTTTATCGTTCCACTGCGAGGTTCTGTTTATTATTTAGTTCCTTTTCATCTTATTTTCTCTTCTTGTGTTAAACCCCAATAATAATCTGTCATTTTGAAGTGGTTTGAGTTGGACATGTGTAGTTTATATATTATGCTCCAGATTCTTCAATTAGCAAAAATTTGATTTTTTTTTTTAAATTACAAAGTAAAAGTTGTCATTTTATCCTGATAAAAGTATATTCACAAGTTCTTATTCTTGTTTGATAAATTTATAATCGCTCGCTTGGACACACATAAAATTTATTTAGTTTCCAAAAAGTCAGAAATAAATTAGATTTGACCTTTAAAAAGCTACAATGTAGTTTATGGCATTCCCAATGGAGGGATTGTTGAGGGTCAAATCGAACTTGGTTGACCTCAACTCCCCCCTTCCTTCAACGAGGAAAAACAGAAACCACCCTATGGGCTTATTTTAAACCGTCCAAGAGAATAAAAAAAATACCTCACATGTTAAAAATTAGCCTATTGAGACCAAAAAATAATAATATTGGCCCTTTTATCAAACTGACCGTTAGGGAGGTTTCCCTACTGTAAGAGCCAAAATCAATTTGTCCATGCCAATAAAATTCGGCATTATATTTGCATTTCAAATATTTGCTCCGTGTTTTTCTTCCTGATTCTTCTCTGTGACCCTTTCCTCTCCTCACCTATTTCTTCTCCATAACCTGTTTTTATTTCTCTCCGTAAATCTTTCACGATCCGTATTTTCATCAACCAACCTTTCCAAAACGATCTCCTTCGTCTGTCAGGTTTTATTCTTATGGTTTTCAATTTAGTTTCAGAATAGGTACTCATTTTAGGTTTTTGATTCGCGTTGGATCTGATATCGCTTCAGGAATAATATTCCACTAAAAGCACATGAATGGAAAGCTTGTGCCCTTTTTGGATCTAAAGCATATCCTAGCATTTTTTGATGTATTTGAAGAAGCTTTGTGACATTCAGCTAGGATCCATCTCACAGGTTATCGACATCTACCCTGTACATTAATATAAAAAGTTAACAATATTAGATTGTGATGATGTCAATCAATTTATAGTAACACAAAATATACCACATACGATCAATATATATGAAATGAAACGAAAATATCTATTAAATTACCGTACTATCCGGAGTTAAGTGGGCAGTTTCCGCTATCATGACCTTCTCCTCCGCATGTTTTACATTTTCGTTTTTTCTTGCTAGTGGACAACTCAATGGGACTTTTAATTCTTTCTGCACCGCTCATTTGAACAATTTGTTTATCAATTCTAGGTCGTCCCTTCGCCTGTGAAACATGCGGATCTTGAATTACTATAGGTACATGATCACTACTCATTGGATACCGTGCATCCTCTTCTTCTGCTTTTTACTCGTTCAATTTAGTTTTTTCATCGCACACTCTCGTGAAATGCTCTTCTATTCCATCCATCGCTATTTTGTATAATATTTCAGACTTAGATGCAATGCTTGAAAGTTGTGTTGCTCTTCGACAGATATGACTAAGTCGAAATGCTTCACTAGTATTCGGTTGACCTTCGTAAATAAAATCATCCATGACCCTAAATGAGTTAGCTGCCTTCGTCCATCTTTTCAAAATAAAATGAGAAGGTATCTCGTCTACTTCTAGTTTGGTGAATTTTTTTAATATATGTCTGCATGGAATTCCTTTAAACTCAAAAAGTTTGCAATCACAACTGCCTTCATAATTGCATACATTCATTTTCACAACAACACTTTCGCATTCACCAACTTTAGAAGATACAACATATGATGTCATTTCTCCATTGGTTTCGTTCTGAACAGATCTAAACCGAATGGAATCTTTTAGCTGCTCACAAAACTTGTCAAACATATTTCGAGTGTATATGTCTGCGACATGTTTCAATAAAAAATTATTTTCATCAATGCATCTTTTTTTATGCTTCGAAACAAAATCCTCATCAACTTCTCGTTGTACAATGTTTTGCAATGCTTGATAATATCTACACACAAATTCCTTAAGATTTGTTGTCGTGGAGACAAACATATTAAAAAAAACTATTTACTCCTTCAATACGACCTGTAGTGTTCATCCCAGCATAAAAGGTCGACTGATGAAACACAGGCACCTAAGACTCACGTTGTTCAAATTTTTTTTTTGCAACCACTGATTGTTTTGCAATTCATACTTCTGCATTAATGCTTTCCATTTATCTTCAAAATCTGATACTGTATATGTGAAATTCAAACAACGTTTGAGATCTTTTTTGAAGAGAATGTTTGCGATATATATGAGGTAAATTCTCATCAAAAATTTTCTTAATGTGCCACAGACATAAACGATGCCGAATCGTAGGAAATACCTTTTCAATAGCTATAGTCATTGCATGATCTTGATCTGTAATTATTGAGATTGGATGACGACCTCCCATAGCTTCGAGCCAGGTTGTAAATAGCCAAACAAATGTAGGTTCTGTTTCATCGCACAAAAGTGCACATCCAAACTGTATTGTTTGATAATGATGGTTTACACCAGTGAATGGAGCAAATGGCATTGAATATTTATTTGTTCGAAATGTAGTGTCAAATGTGACCATATCTCCGAAATGTTGGTACGACATACGCGATCGTGCATCAACCAGAAAAAATTAGCAGCATGTCCTTCTACATCAAGTTGAATTGCATAATAAAACAGAGGGTTTTCTCTTTGTCTCATCTGAAAACAACTCAATACATATTGTGCATCGCCTGTTTCTAAGTCTAGCTGACTTCAAATGGTTATAGTAATCCTTTTGGTTAAATCCGTCATTCACACCACCAAAAATAGCAGGAATTTTGGCTATAGGTAGATTTTGTTGTTGGAATACTTCGGTTAAGTCTTTTGCAGCAGATGTCATATTCTTATTAGTTCGTAATTGGACCCGTTTTATAGGAGAAATAAATGAATGGTTATGTTCACCATTAAACTTTGTTATCGACCATTTCTTTGTCAGCTCGCTGTAAAGAATTCTCATCTTTGCTTGACAGCCACATTTGATGGTGTTAGTGCTTCTAGATATTTGATCAACTCCAACTACATTATCATTTTTTTGAAGCGTCCCTGATCGTGAACAAACCAAAACAACTGAAGTAACTTTATCAACGTGATGAATAGTTTTATTTGATGATCGGACACGGACAGCAAAACCTTTTTGTCGACCGAACTCAATGTAATAGTTTTTCGCCTCGTCTAAGGTATCAAAACTCATCCCACATACGGTTCTGTCAACATAGCAAGAGTTTTGTTTGGTGATGACGATGAGCCACTGGCCTCATGTGTTGATCCCTCTGGTGCAGTTTGAATGATTCCATCTTCCATGCTTACCACTACAAATCACCGTAACTATTATATGTCACTTGAATAAGAAAATAGGAATTTACCATAACAAAGTGTTGTGCTAAAGTCTAATGCCCAGAGCAAGGGCATAACAATGTGAACAAAATCATGCATAGTAAGAACAAAGAAAAGGTGATGCTAGAATAGAACAAGATGCATGACATCCCACTCAATATGATGCAATAGTCCACTGATAGCAGCTACACCAAACATTCAATAACATACTCAAATATGCACATGTGAGTCTCAATGCAATATATGGTATTAGAGCACATATACGTCTATTTTCTTTCCTCACATGCATGTTACAAATCTGTGTTATGCTTTGTTTTTAAATGAAAATATAAGGATTATTTATGCCCCGATATTAATATAAGTTTTTTTTTTTTGCTCTTTCTATTACTCTCATTCAAATTTTTGGCATTAGGGAGAAACACATCTTAAGCACATTTATGACTTCTCGTCTTCAAGTAAAAACTACGTGATAAAATGAAAATATGTATTAGGGATATAGTATCATTTTTTAAACAAACTCTCCATGCCTACTCTTCACATGAATTACGTTCATTGCCACAAAAAAAATTAATGGTACCATAATCTTTTTCAGACTTTTCATATGAATTACTATCATTGCCGTAAAAAAAGAATTAATAGTACCATAATGTTTTCTAGACTCTTCACAAGAATTACGTTCGACTTACTTCCAACTTCTCTTAAAATTTCCTATAATTCGTTAAATAAAATCTAACTTGAAATATGGTTTAACTAATAATCTTTATTTCATATTAAACATCTTAACGGTCGGTTTTTCCACCGTTGTACAGTAATACTAGTTTAAAATTAACCTTAAATAAGCTAACTAAGGAAAATTTCAAAAACAACCTATTGCAGTGCAAGGAAATCCATAAAAACACAATCTCAACCGATCCTCCACTGAGGGTCAGTTCTCATCGCCACCCCTCACCATGCACACAGCGGGTGGATGCTCTTATTAAGTTGCCTTTGCAATTATGAAAACACTGCGACTAAAAGTGAACCGGTGGTTAAACCATTTTCATGGTCTTACCAAATTTTATCGGGCGGCAATTACAGCTTTCTATTCTCATGCTTGTAGCTGTACGGCGGAAACCGAGAAGGCTCGGAGCATTATATCGAATTGCTTGCCCTAATTTTTTTTAATCTACTTTCCATGTTTCTAATTTGATTATTTACATCCGACCCTAGAGAAATCCATATTTTGTAATCTCGAAGACCATGGCGCTTTCTGCTCAAAGTGCGTTAGCTAATCGGGTGATCGGTAATCTTCAATCTAATTTTTGTCACAAATATTTGTTTTTCTATAGGATGCTTTTGATTTGTTTAGTTGATAATTGTGTATGGTTGAAACTAGTTTTATTAGTTAGCAAATTGATAAAAGTGTGTTGCTAGAAGCAGCTTCCTACTGCCATTTCTAAAGAGAAGATATATAATTAATTTATGTGCTACTTTGATAATCAGAAAACATTCGAAGTACATAAACCTTGATTACGGTTCGTCATCATTTTCAGCAAAAAGAGACGGTACTCAGTAATCTCCCAATAACGAGAAAGTCAGCCGGACCCTTAAAACAAGTGTAATGCTAAGGGCACCCCGAAAAGAGCTTCGGGATACCACATGGTACTGCCAAACACTTTTTTTAAAAAAAAAAAAAATGCTGCGTTCGGTGGTTAACCGCCGGCCGAACACTATTCGGTCGGCGGTTTGTGGTAGTCCCTAGCACCTTTCGAGGTTCCCTTAGCATTACACTAAAACAAAGGAAAAGTTCTTAGCAATCTCTCTGCCAACCTGAAGAGAAACTTCTAGTTTTCCAGCCTTTTACGTTTACCTTCCTCTTAAGTATAGCCCTCTGCCTCCATGTATTAGTATTCAAAATTGGAAATTCAGTCAATTTTTGTGAAAACAATTCGGATTTTAATGGGAGACTGACCTGGGAAGTCCTCACGCTTGAGTACGGGAGCCTTTGGCACTGGGTATCCACATGTTTGAGATTATCCCGAAATGTTAAACATGAAAAGTTTTGTTAATTAATTACCAAGTGAAGAAATAGCAATGGTATCAAGCGGCGTGTTTATTTATTAATTTTGATTAAGATTTACACAGTGTTAGGAAGCGGGTGCTTTTAGCAAAGCATTGATAAAATATTAGATGGTAGGTGTGAGCATTATTTGGTTAAACCAAATAAACCAACCAAACCAATTTATTATGGTCGGTTTAGTTTGGTTTTGAAATTATATTGGTTTGTTAGCGATGTAGAAAAATATTTAGTTTGGTTATCGGTATAACCAAATTAACCGAGCTTTTATTATATAAGCAAAATTATCGATATTATAGTAGAATTTTATGTTAATTTAGTTATCTAAGTAAATTTTAATCATCACATATGTATTTGAAATTCAGAATTATTTTTGGGAAGCATAAGAATCATAAATAATAATATTTTAATCCTATATTTATAATTTATTTCAAATTATTATCAATCTTATGAACATAAAGTCTAATATATTTTTAGTTCGATTAAGTCGGAAAACCAACGGAACCGGCCAATCTTAATTTGGTTGGCTTGGTTTTCATTTTTATCGATTTTAGTTTGGTTTGACAATTTTCATAATCGGATACACCGGCCCAACCAAACGCTCACCCCTATTAGACAGAGACACTCTATTTAATGAAAAATAAAAATCAATATTAAAGAATTATTAGTTGAAGTAGATTTATATTCCATTCAGGTGCCAAATTTTGTTTGTATAGTTTCAAGTTGTATTCACTCATAGTCAATTTTAACTTTTTTTCACTGAAAATTAAATATAAAAGAAAATAAAAATAAAATTCATTATTGAAAATATTGTGATTCATTGAGCGCTGACTTCTCTTGACACCAAAATTAGAATAGTTTTACATTTTACTAATTTAATTTGATTTGCTTTATATAGGCAAGTACATAACTTTGGATTCTATTTTAAGTATTCAAATTTGCAAATAGAAATTTACAAAAGTGAATTTATGGAAGTTGGAAACCTTAGTTTGATTAATGCATGAAATGAGAAAACTTAATGAAATGAGACTAGTGTTTTATCTTGTTCCAGAGTGAGTGCACTTTTGTAATATATACGGTATATGTTAAGAGCGACGTATGTGATTTTAACTAGTTTTCAGTTTATATACAATAGTTTACGGTGTATGAATAAAATTTATTGTATTGGTTAACACAAATTCGTAGAAACGAAAGAGGGTGTTAGTTGATTCTTCCGCTGTATAAGAGAGAAACAATATGTTATTTCGAAATCGACTTTAGCTCAGTTGGTAGAGCGGAGGACTGTAGTTATTTAACAGATAGATCCTTAGGTCGCTGGTTCGAATCCGGCAAGTCGGATTTTTATATTTTCCCACAAATTTCACTTTGTTGTTTGCAATCTTGATATGATTTTTTTTTTGTTTTTAATGATTTTTCACTAGTTTGACCTTTTTTTTACAAAAAAAATCTTGATATGAACCGATCTGCCATTTATTCTATATACGCCTTCTATCATTTATTCTGTTTTACAATTTTTTGCATCCATTCAGATGTTAGCTTTAGCCATTAAGACAACATGACTCCATGCCCATGGTGCTTAACCAATCCGACCCATCATCGTCTTTTTACTTTGTGTTATAGGCTATTTCAAGCTCTAAAACTTACGGTGCGTTCGGTTTATCTTCTTTAGTTTTAGGTTTTTATACATATAAAAATGCAAACGGCGCATGTATATCATGAAAAAACATTTGTTTTTAAATCTTGATATGAACTACTCTACCATTTATTCTGCTTACACCCTTTAATCATTTTTTAGATCTTGATATGAACTACTCTACCATTTATTCTGTTTACACCCATAGTTATGAAAGGCGCGCCGTGGCGCACGCCATGGCACATGGCGCGGTGAGGCGCGGCGTTTGCGCCATTTTTGTTTGCGGAGCGGCGCACATGTGAAAGCGCACCAAATGGCGCAAATGGCGCACGACGCAAAATGGCGCGCCTTTTCTTTATTTTATGGTTTTTTTTTGCATTTCAAACTGCTATAACTACTACTACAAATACTCTTACCATCATTACTACCACCATCACAACTACTATTACTATTATTATCATAATGATATGAAATATGAAAAAATTTGTTAATATCTTTTTTCTAGTTATTTGAAAACATAATTACATCATCATTATTTCCTATACGATTATCATCAGCAAGTCAATAACCTTACATTTATGTAATTGACTAATCTTAGCATGCTGATATTTAGAATTGACATATGTTTTATTATCCAACTTAGTTTAGATTCCTTTTGATATTGTCAGAAGTATATAATTTAATGTATAAAAGATCATAAAATATTGTCTATGCAAAAACAAATGGATGAAACTCTGAAGCCGTGAACGATATATCAAGAGAAGCAATTTTGTAGGAAGAAAATATATTTTCATAAGATAAGCATTCAAGCAGCTCTGAAACATACCCTTGGATTTTACTTTATTTTTGCCTATATGTAAATATGTCCAATGTCTTTGTAAGATTTGTCTGTAACATAAAAATATTTCATGATTTGGTATTTGTTAAATACAATCGAGCATTAAAAAGAATGTATAATATTCGTGACACTGTTGGTCCAGTATCTTTGAATGATATGGATGATTGTAATTAACTGAATATATGACCGATATTGAAGATGAGCATGTGTTCGACAATGAGGATGACCTGACTTGGTGTATTGTTGCTAGAGCAGCAGGAGTGAAGAGATTCAGTTTTTTGGCTCATTTTTAATGTGTATTATTATTTTTGATTTGAAAGCTATTGTGATTGAAACTTTATGCTTTACATTTTTTTTTTGTAAAATACATAAAAAAAATTGTTGCGTATATTTTAGCCAAAAATAGTTTTTTTTAATCTTTTGTTAAAATATTACTTATATTAAAAAAATAAACATGTGCAGTAAATTAAAAAGGCGTGCGCCATTTGTCGCGTCGTGCGCCAAGGCTCCAGAGAGGGTTTGCGCCTTTTTGCGCCGTGCGCCATTAATAACACTGTTTACACCCGTTAATCGTTTATTTTGATTTACATTTTTTTGCATCCATTCTAATGTTACGTTTAGCCATGAAGAGAACATGACTCAATGCTCACGATGCTTACGCAAACTGACCCATCAGCGTCTTTTTACTTTGTCTTATAAACTATTTTGAGCTCAAAAACATAAGGTGTGTTTGGTTTATCTCTTTTAGTTTTGGGTTTTTGCTCATATAAAATTGCAAACGGTGCACATGTATTTTAAAAAAAAAAGTCTGTTTTTGAAAATGAAGTGAACACGTTTTTTTTTTAATGTTTTGAAAAATAACATAAGGAAAAGAGATAATTTATACTTTCGAACGACTTTAGCTCAGTTGGCAGAGCGCGGGACTATAGTTATCTAACAGATAGATTCTTAGGTCGTTGGTTCGAATCCGGCTTGTAATTTTCCGTTAATGCGGTTTTTTGATTTGAAATCTTGATACGAACTGATCTACCGTTTATTTGTCTACATCCTCCAATCATTTGAACGAAGTTAACAGATAAAACATTTTATTTTTATTTTTCATGTTTTGAAAATAAGGGAAGGATGAGAGAAAATTTATACTTCTATCATTTCTTACATTTCTTCCATCGTCCTTCCACTCTTCTCAATATTTGTCACTAATGTTGAAAAACATAGAATATAGTGTAAACCAAACGCCACATTAACTTCCTGGAATTAACCCCTCGTCTACCGCCTTTATTTGATTGATCTTTGGGCCCTCTTTTTTGCATCTTGCATAAGCGAAGTAGAATGGTTAAATCATTGTTATTAGTGGTATATTCCCATTATGTTGTGCTTTGGTACTCATAAGACCGAAATTTGTTTATGCTCCCGTCTCATTAAAAACAATGCCGTGAAGTATAATTATTACATAGGCTTATCAATTCAAGCCGTATACTTGTATCTATTATATCCCTTTTGCTTTGTTAGTCATCACTTTACATTTGTTCATTGAATACATGTTATTACAATGAGCCTTTTGAACATATATTCTTATATTGCAAAAAAATCCCCCCTGATTCCAGTGAATAGACGCCAGCTTTATATTTGTGCATTTTTCAGTTGTACTGTCTTGAAATATGCTGAATACAATTTGATTTGAAAAATGAACGTGCAATCATTGATACTTAGATTTTCCCATGCAAAAATATGGCTTATTACTCACAGTGTATAAACGAATTAAGCAATCCATATACATCAAATGAATGGTTCTGGTTTATGAGTGGTCTGAATATTATTTGATTTGAAAAATAAACGTGCAACCATTGAAACATTGATTTTCACATGTAAAAATATGGCTTGTTACTCGGTTTATAAATGAATTAAGCAACCGGTCACATCAAAATTTGAATGATTATAGTTTATGAGTGGTTTATTCCTATAATATTTTGGTATGCTACTTGTAAGAGCAAAATCTGTTTATGCTCGTCTCATCTAAGATAATGTTGTGAAGTATAATTATTATGTAGAATTATCAACAATCAGACAATCGGTCATTGAAAAAATTTGAATGGTTCTAGTTTATGAGTGGTTTATTCCTATTTAATTGTGTTACACTGTTGGTAAGAGCGAAACATTTTTGTGCTCATCTCATTTAAGATAATGTCGTGAATTATAATTATTACATAGGATTATCAATGCACACAACTTTTTAAATTTTTTTTTTAACTGCAAAAAGGGTCTTTTTGATCCGTATGAATAGCCGTCGGATGCCAGTTTTATACGTGTAGAGTTGTAAATTATATAGTCTACTTTGTTGAAATCTGATGAAAATAGGGGCAGTGACTAATACTTGGATTTTCATATTTAGGCGAATAATTAAGAATGTTTGATGATTACCAATGTTTTTTATTTGGCAAGGCAATTACCAAATGTTTATTCTTCCTACTCAAGTTGTAACTACTCGAGTTTGAAAACCTATGTAAAAGTAAGTGTTAGTTGCGGTGTGAATAGCCTCACTCATCAATTTATCGCATTCACTAAATTACCGACTCTGATGATTTTTGTAGATTTACCACTTAAGGCACGAACCGTTATATCTTCCAATTAATTTATGCTGGTTTTTGGGCATCTTGCATAATGGAAACTGGTCCTGGTCTCAATTCACTAGTTCATCATATATGCCCTCATTTTACTGTTTCACTACTCACTGTATTTAGTCTTGTAACTGATTTCGGGAATATTTTCATTCCTATTCACAGGAACCATAGTTAATGATGGGAGAAACATTGTAGTTAATTGATGTATCTATTACCAAATGATCCGCGATTATTTGAGCTTGAACTTGCATTCTTCTGTATAAAATGATGTTATCAATCAACCAAATCTGCCCTTTTTTACATTAACTTTGCACGATGTTTCATTAAATTTGCTCAAACTATTAAAAGCATGAACCGCTTGTGTGTTTTCAATTATGGATTGAACAGTTGCTGATATTTTTATTCCACTTAGGGATTTCTCAATGGTTTGACCGAGCTGTTAATATCATCCTTGATGCATCATACGAAAGGGTGGTTACTTCTAGTTATCTTATTCCTTTTTACTTTTTTCGTAAATGAACGAGTCAAGTAATTTAATTATGAAGTCAGTGTTAGGCCTATATATGTGCTTTCTAGTAATTATCCGTAGGCTGCTTATGGATATATATAAATATATAATGTTTGCCCATATTCTTATACTGCTTTTATTTCATTTTAAGGTCGTTGATTCATTTTCTACTTGTGTTGGAGAACCTAGGTTGGTTAGGTAATGATGTATGCCTCATGGTTCCCAACGTTCTTATTCTATACACAAAGTACTAATGATTTAAAAATGGTTCAATCTGGGAATATTACCATGGACATTGAATATTGAAAATACAGCAAAGGTATTAGGCTTGTTTGAGTTTCCTGTATCTTTTGTCCAACCAAAAATTCTATATCATATGGCTAGCTTCTTCTCCAATATGCCTGTTTTATACATCGATGAACTAAGACCATGGTAATGAGCAGTTACCAAATTTTGTAAAAGATGCCAATTGATCAACAACAAGAAAATGTGATGTAAAAACAACTTTGTACATGATATCAATTAATTAACATGAATTACAATGCAACTGCATGTTTCTTCGTGTTCCATGAATACCATTGTGTGTCAGGGTGCATTATATTTGTTCACACGACCTTTTAGAAGCAAATATACATGTTTCAAAGTGAAATAAAAGGGAATATATAGAAGAGCTCAGGAGATGCTTTCGTCATCACAATACAGATGATAGTGTATGAAACCAAACACTTGCAACTTACTCATTGCCCATTACCTGTTATTTGGTAAAATTATATATACGAGAAATACAACAAATAATTGATTGTGTGGGACTATATCTAAACTCCATCAAGGTAACAAATAATCAAAGCAGAGGAACCTGATCAAGGATTCAGCGCTATAATATCCTCAAATAAAAGATCAAAGCGTTGTCTGAGTAACAGTACTATATTTTTTAAGGTTGAACATGGATGGATATTTCATTATTAATCACAACTAGCAATTTATACTGACACATTAGTAGAGTGATATAAGAAGATAACCAACAAAACATTATTTAATTATATGGTTTTCTCAGGATGTTGTAATTAGGACTGCAAAAGGTTGGTTGGACCAGTTAGACTTTAATTCGACTAATATAATCATGGGTTAAAAGCAATTCAATCCATACTTGATGCGGTGTGATGTGGGTTTAGTTGAAGTATGGTTTAAGTTGGGTTTAATAGGAACGAGTTGGATTACACAAACTAATATAATTGAGGATTTAGTAAAAAGAAGAATCGAAATATTCTAACTCTAAATAGTAGTTTGGCTTTGTATGGTTAAGAGTTTCATCCCACTAGATTAAAATTCTCTTCGAATATTACTCAAAATATAGCAATTAAATAAGAATACCTCTGATTCATACACAGGCACTACTGTTGTATACCTCTGATTCTAGAATAGCACCTAAAATAGACAGTTCTATATTCCCTCAAGGTAACAAATAATATGAGCAGAGGAACTTGATCAAGGATTCAACGCCATAATATCCTCAAATAAAAGATCAAAGCGTTGTCGAAGTAAACGTGACTATATTTTTGAAGGCGACTTATTTTAGTCGATCCAAATGATCCCTTCGTCAGACTGAAATTTTATGATTTTCGTTTTTCATTTTAGTATGGTCTAATCATTCTTTCGGCCATTTGTATTTAATGTACATGGATAAGTTGTATTTCATACCCATTACGTATCAATTTAGAGCAATGCCATTAGCACCAATATAAACACTTCTTTTTACCCATTGTTTCAAGTGGCACCAAAACGCTAACTTCCCTTGTTTACTACAGAGAGCAGTTAGGCACTACTGTTGTATACCTCTGATTCTAGAATAGCACCTAAAATAGACAGTCATGTCTCACATTCGTTAGTCTTATTGATAGTATTAATGATTGAGCTTTTAGGAATGGGTGAGTGCAATACATGGTATTAATTACTTGTTGCTTGCCAATTCTAATTACAGGGCCAGCTATGGAATGAAGTATCTTAGCGTCAAGTAAGGAATCATATTTTCCGAAGCAAGGACTACTAAAAATTTCAAATAAGAATTTGCATTTGGATTAAACATGATGATCGGGGTAATTTTTAGATGCTCTAAGCATCTCAAAAGAAAAAAAATAAGGTACCGAATGTGAAGTTATGGATCAGAGTAAAGAAAAAAAAAAGACTTCCTTTCAAAGGGTTATAGATACTGCAAGTAGGCCTGACGAGAATTCCCTTAATACCAATGATGCTAAACTTCTTAGGGATGGAATCAGCTTCATCCGGAGTAGTGATATGTAATGTGATGGACCCAGAAGATGATCCCCTTTATTAACAGCAGACGGTGAAATTTTGAGACCCTTAGCTAGCCTTCGTTATGTATTTCTTGCCTTTTTTTCTGACCTTCCATTTTCCTTCCAGGAGATATTACGCTAAATAAAATTTGTTCAATATCATGTGACGTCTAGAACACCCATAATATAAAATAAATTACTGTATGCTAAATAAATGATTGCATATTACCTATCAATTGCCCAAGTCATAAAATTAGTAACTTTAGGAATTCACGATAATAAGTCGATAGCCGTAACATATTCAGTATCAAGTTCATGGAAATGCTTGAGTTTTTAAGAAAATTAAGTGTATGCGAAAATAATGATGAACAAGTAGGACTATGGAAAGTTAGGAATAAACTTGAATAAAGTTTATTTTGGTCCTTTTGAAAATCTGGGTAGAGTAATCGTTTGTTGCTGTGTGAATAGTCACACTCATTTATTACCCTGCTGAAATTACCGACTTGAACATTTTTCTGTTTCTGCAGTTTTACCACTAAGGCACGACCCATTGTATCTTCCAAGTAATTTATGTTAGTCTTTGGGCTTGCATAATGGGAACTGGACCTGGCCTCTAGTCCCTAGTTCACCAATGTGCTCCCATTTTACTGTTTTTCTAATCTCTATATTTAGTCATGTAACAGATTTCATCAATATTTTCATTTGCGTCTTTTACACAGAAACTTTATCAACCATGGCTAATGATTGGAGAAACATTGTAGTTAGACGATGTATCCGTTGCTACAATTTTTGAGCTTGATCTCACATTCATGTGTACAGTAGTTTACGGTGTATGAATAAAATTTATTGTATTGGTTAACATAAATTCGTCGAAATGAAAGAGGATGTTAGTTGATTGTTTGCTGAATAAGAGAGAAACAATAGATTATTTCAAAACTGACTTTAGCTCAGTTGGTAGAGCGGATTATTGTAGTTATTTATCAAATAGATCCTTAGGTCGCTGGTTCGAATTCGGCAAGTCGGATTTTATGTACGCCTTCTATCATTAATTCTGTTATACACTTTTCTGCATCCATTCAAATGTTAGCTTTAGCCATGAAGACAACATGACTCAATGCCCATGGTGCTTAACCATACTGAACCGTCGTCGTCTTCAGTTTTCCTTTTTTAGTGTTAGGTTTTTATTCATATACAAATGCAACCGGCGCATGCATATCGTGAAAAACATTCGTTTTTGAAATCTTGATATGAACTACTCTACCATTTATTCTGTTTACCCCCTTTAATCATATATTTTGATTACGTTTTTATTTTCCCATCCATTCATAGTTATGAAAGGCGTGCGCCTTAGCGCGGCACGGTGCGACGTTTGCGCCATTTTTTTCTTGCACCGCGCGACGCATATGAAAAAGTGTGTGGCGCATAAATGGCGCAAGACATGAATTGATGCACCTTTTTTTTCGGATTTCAAATTACAATAACTACTATTACAAATATTTTTACCATCACTACAACCACCATCACAAATATTACTATTACTATTACTATTACTATTACTATTATTATTATGACATGAAATGCGCATAAATGGGCAAATAAGAATTACTCTGATTCATACACAAAGGCACTACTGTTGTATACCTATGATTCTAGAATAGCACCTAAAATAGACAGTTCTGTCTTGCATTCGTTAGTCTTATTGACAGTATTAATGATTGAGCTTTTAGGAATGGGTGAATGCAATACATGGTATTAATTACTTGTTGCTTGCCAATTCTTACAAGGCCAGCCATGGAATGATCGATCTCAGCGTCAAGTAAGGAATCATATTTTCCGAAGCAAGGACTACTAAAAATTTCAAATGAGAATTTGCATTTGGAGTAAAACATGATCGAGGCAATTTTTAGAAGTATCTCAAAGCAAAGAGTAAGGTACCGAATGTGCAGTTATGGATACTGCAGGTAGGTTTGACGAGAATTCCCTTAATATCAACGATGCTAAACATGATCCCCTCTATTAACCGCAGAAAGTGAATTTTTGGGACCCTTAGCTAGCCTTCGTTATGTATTTCTTGTCTTTTTTTCTGACCTTCCATTTGCCTTCCAAGTGATGTTACGCTAAATAAATTTTGTTTAATATCCCGTGACATCTTGAACCGCATGCAGAAGGATACGAAAGGCAGCAATGTTAGCGGAAAAATGGGCAAATAAAAAAGGGCTCAGAGAGATGCATTCTTCAACCCAATTCAGATGATAGTGTATGAAACCAAACACTTGCAACTTCCTCACTGCCCATCAGCTTTAATCTGATAGAATTATTTATATGAGAAATAAAATAAATAATTGATGGTATGGGACTCTATTCTAAACTCGTAGAAGATAACAAATAACCTGAGCAGCGGTGTCCGACCAAGGATTGAGTGCCATAATGTTACTCAATTAAAGAGTAAAGTGTTACTCCAATGGCTAACACTTAGATTACTCCTTTGACTTTTTTTATGTTTTCTTCTTTTTTATGGATCACTGGAAGCATCAACGGATGTTTACCATTACATAAATATGTTTACGCATAAATATGTAAGTCCAAGTATTCTTGATTATTCTTCAGTTCATCTTGTTAATAATTGCTTTCTAGCCGTGTGCAACAAAGCTACCATCAATAATTATTCAGTTACGTGAAAAAAGAAAAAATTAGTCAACTTCACTGGTTAACCATTATAAATTATTATTTTTTCCTGATTAAAAGATCCAGTTGTCTCTGTTTACCGTTTTTAGTTATTAATTGCATAAATTAAATCCAAATAATCAAACCCTATGATGCAAGTTGAACTATAACTTGCACGAGCGAAACAATTACAAATCGATTCATAAGCCAAGCACTACAAATTGAAGGCACTAATTAACTCAAACTTATCGAACAGGTTGAAACTTTTAAATAAATTATTAACTAGCTTAATAAAATGAATCGGTCGCCTTACTTCAACTTACTTGTCCGATTTAGAAGAAGATGCCGGGTGGGCTGGGCTCGGCCGTGTTGGGCTATCGGCATACTAAAATTGGGGCTTTTAGTATGGGTAAAGATGGCCTGTTCTAGTGTGTCTTATTGTTCTTCAGATTCTTTTGTTTTCGTCCAACTTTCCAAAAACTAGAAGTGATGATAGCGTGTGAGATTGGAAATTGATGCTCTGAACTATGAGTATATCCTTGATTAAATTAACATGATATTCGAATAGTTAAATAAATTTATCATTATTTTGCATTTTCAATACAAATAAGCAGCGCTTTTTTCATCAATCGTAACTAGGATATGATACATATTGTTTTGTATATAAGAAGAAGATGAACGTGGTGTGCATTTTGTGGGTTCAATCTATGTTTTGTTGCTACAGTTTATGGTCTGCACAGGACAGATTGCCCAAGTAGATTAATATTAATGTTAGTTTTTCAAGACAAACAAAGAAGACACTTTGGCCGAGTGGTTAAGGCGTGTGCCTGCTAAGTACATGGGGTTTCCCCGCGAGAGTTCGAATCTCTCAGGTGTCGCTCTGTTTTCTTTTTTCTGCCATCCTAATGAATTTGGTTCTGCTTGAAGTACAATGTCCAGGCTGGCTGGTACCTTATGCTTGATTCTTCCGTTTCCATAGGAAGGGTTGTGCAGTCTTAAAGCTTCAAACGAAAGCGCAATGTTACAAAAGAAACAGGGCTCATGTTTGCAGATTTTATGTTAGAGCTGATAAAAGACAGATACCAAGGGTATGCACTAGTGTTTTATCTTTTTCTTTGAAACCATTTTATGGCAATTCAAATTATTTTACATTAAGAGGTTGGTTTAGTTCATTTCCCTCGATCTTAAAATCTAATTCTTACATCATAGCAGTGGATCCCTATTTCATGTATGTTTTTCTATTCGTAAACCGAATATCTTTACAATAGGGCTTATTTACCCTATTTCGTGCTCCCAAAAAGTAACCCTCTTGTCCTTATTTGCATGTTATGCTGGTGGTAAAAAACTTGAATGTATATATTTTGGTGACGGTATGAATATGTGTCATTACAGTTGGGCTTCTTCTTTATTCGTATCCATCAGGTTTGTGAATGATGGAAGGAGTAAAGCATATTAAAAGAACTTGGTGTATCAAATATATGTACAATAAGCAATTAATCAAGAATGGTTATGGGAATAATCTAATGAAAACAGGGGCAGTGGCTAATACTTGGACTTACATATTTATGCGAATAATCAAGAATGTATGATGATTACCAATGTTTTTTATTTGGCAAGGCAATTACCAAATGTTATTCTTCCTACTCAAGTTTGAAAACCTGTGTAAAAGTAAGTGTTTGTTGCGGTGTGAATAGCCTCCCTCATCAATTTATTGCATTCACTAAATTACCGACTCGAACATTTTTCGGTTTCCATAGATTTAGCCGTTAAGGCACGAACTGTTAAATCTTCCAATTAATTTATGCTTGTCTTTGGGCACCTTGCCACCTTGCATAATGGAAACCAGTCCTGGCCTCAAGTCACTAGTTCATCATACGTGCCTTCATTTTACTATTTTACTACTCACTGTATTTAGTCATGTAACTGGTTTTCAGAATATTTTCATTCCTATTCACAGAAACCATAGTTAATGATGGGGGAAACATTGTAGTTAATTGATGTATCCATTGTCAAATGATACACGATTATTTGATCTTGAACTTACATTCTTCTGTATAAGATGATGTTTTCAATCAACCGAATCTGTCCTTTTTCACATTAACTTTGCACAATCTTTCGTTAAATTTGCTCGAACTATTAAAAGCATGAACCGCTTGTATGTTTTCAGCTATGGACTGAACACTTGCTGATTCTTTTATTCCACTTTGCACAATGTTTCGTTAAATTTGCTCGAACTATTAAAAGCATGAACCGCTTGTATGTTTTCAGTTATGGACTGAACACTTGTTGATTCTTTTATTCCACTTTGCGCAATGTTTCATTAAATTTGCTCGAACTATTAAAAGCATGAACCGTGTGTATGTTTCCAATTATGGATTGAATGCTTGCTGATTCTTTTATTCCACTTAGGGATTTCTCAATGGTTTGACCGAGCTGTTAATATCATCCTTGATGCATCATACGAAAGGGTATATGCTCGATCAAGGTTACTTCTAGTTATCTTTTATTCCTATTTACTTTTTCGTAAATGAACGAGTCAAGTAATTTAATTATGAAGTCAGTGTTAGGCCCTTTCTGGTAATTATCCGTAGACTGCTTATGGATGTATATATTATGTTTGCCCGTAATCTTGTACTGCTTTTATTTTATTTTAAGGTCGTTGATTCAATTTCTACTTGTGTTGGAGAACATAAATTGGTTAGGTAATGATGTATGCCTCATGGTATTAATTACTTATGGATGTATATATTATGTTTACAACAGAGAGCACTAAGCACTACTGTTGTATACCTCTAATTCTAGAATAGCACCTAAAATAGAATGTCTGTCTCACATTGGTTAGTCTTATTGACAGTATTAATTACTTGTTTATGGGTGAATGCAATACATGGTATTAATTACTTGTTGCTTGCCAATTCTAATTACAGGGCCAGCTATGGAACGAAGGATCTCAGCGTCAAGGAATCATATTTTCCTAAGCAAGGACTACTAAAAATTTCAAATGAGAATTTGCATTTGGAGTAAACATGATCGTGGCAATTTTTAGATGCTCTAAGTATCTCAAAAGAAAGAGCAAGGCACCGAATGTGCAGTTATGGATACTGCAGGTAGTGAAATTTTGGGACCCTTAGCTAGCCTTCGTTATGTATGTCTTGTCTTTTTTCTGACCTTCCATTTGCCTTCCAAGTGATGTTACGCTGAATAAATTTTGTTTAATATCCTGTGACATCTAGAACAGCATGCAGAAGGATACGAAAGGCAGCAGTGTTAGCGGAAAAATGGGCAAATAAAAAAGGGCTCAGATAGATGCATTCTTCATCCCAATTCAGATGATAGCGTATGAAACCAAACGCTTGCAACTTCCTCACTGCCCATCAACTGTAATCTGGTAGAATTATTTATATGAGAAATAAAATTAATTATTTTGTGGTATGGGACTGTAATCCGGTAGACATAACTATGTTTTTTTTTCTTCTGCTCTTTGTAATGGTTTCTTTTGATCATATATACATATATATTGATGAGTTGTTCAATTTGATTTGCATATGTTATTGTGGCATGTTAGAACAAGTTGAATCACATTATATCTATGACGTTTGATCATATTCGGCTATTTATATCTTTTATATACTTTGTAATACACGCAGCGAGTCCATGATGTGAAGCTTATGCTTACAGTGTGAAGCTTATGCTTACAGAATAATCACGTGAAAACAAAAGTTTATAAATTGTTTTGATTAAGTCAACATTTGGCTTGGTTATATATTGTGTGCTTTCCATCAATTTAAAAAGGTGTAGAACTGTGGATATAACATCAAAACTGACTTTGGACGTAACAAAAACGATACACACAGAATTTTTAAACGGGACATTTAAACGAAAGAAAAAATTAAATAGATATGCGTTTATGGTTTTAAACCAGACATTTAAACGAAACATTTTAATTTAACTAGTTTATAATTAATTAATTATTTGTTTTGTTGTATAACATGTGTTTAATAACTGAAAATAAAACATATTAAAACAAACTCAGTGTTTCATTAAATCTCAACGATGCATTTTTAATTCAAATACCGTCAAATCAAACAAACTGGAAAAACAATATAACAAACTGCAGAAACAAACTAGTAAAAACAAATATTGAACTTGTTCAACTAATAACTAATCTACGCACGTAGCACTTCGTCGGATAGTACATCCACCATATCTAAGACCGAGGGATCAGTGCGAAAATTCTTCATAATTTTCCACCTATGGATGAGAGCAACAACATACAAAAGAAAAAAGCAACGCGTCGCCATATCGGAGAAGCAATCTGTCTGAACAAATGTCCATGGTCTTCCTGAACTCACAATCTGTTGACGTCTAGGGAGAACGGGTTTGTTGTCATTAGTCATCTAATCAACATAGAAAGCTGTATCGAAAACAATGAATGGTTGGACTTGGAGCTGAAGCGGTAGAGCTATTGATATCTCACACTGGCATGTGACCTTTTCTATGCACTTGCAAAACATGTCATCTTGCTTTCTAAATTTCAACGAAGCAATTCTTTTGAATTTCTGATGCTTACGTGCTGGACCGTTTCATTGTTCGTCAAGTCCGTCAAGGCGATCATTTCAAACATTCCGTTCACCCTCTACTATCTTGAGAAATTTGTTCCAGTCTCTCCAACGATGCACTAGATTGTCTCATTTGTTCTTCGTCTGTGGCTCGGTCTGATTGTCATTAGATAGTTCGTTGAAATCTGCAATTACAGCCGATGAAAACGAGTCGGGGCTTCCTTTTTCATGCATGGGTGATTTAAATGTCGATTAATGCTTTAGTGTGTTCATGAGTTTTGAATGAAGTAGTAATAGCGCCAAAGGCAGAAGAGTGTGCGCTATAACGCTGGAAATGTAAAATTTCAAAGTAATTAAAAATTGCAAAAAGTGTAATGAACACAATAAAAATAAGTAAATTAGTTGGGAAAAGTACATTATAAATATCGAAATCATTGGAAAAAAAGCATCGAGAATATGTTGATTTTGGAAAGGGGGGGGGGGGGGGCGGGGCGGCGAGGCTGGGCTAATTAAAGTGAAAAGGAGGAGATGCGAATGAGATTATATAATCAGCGATAAAGCAAACCATTGGTATTCGATGTATCCAATGCGTTGAACACTATCGATTTGATTTTCTCCAATGAGAAAATCGAACAATTTGGACCATCATCGTTTTGGATTGGACCTGTCTAAAATGACGACTTTTCAAAGTCTTACTACGAAAGACATCTTAATAATTGGGTCAGTGATCCTTACATTGCCCTATTCTTTTAATTTGGAAAAATCAAATGAAGAATTAGTAATTTGATAACTTCATTCTTTATTTTTTTGACTAAAAGGATAATACGACCCAAGTCGCACAGCCGTATTGCACATATACGCGACCAACTAATTGCCATTTCACGTTCAAATCTAATTAAAGATTTAACTATCGCTTGGAGCAAAACTGATGATACTCCATTCTCGATCATTTTCCCAAATTTGATAATTTAAATTATCACATTCACATTTCAATCTAATTAAAGATTCATTAAAACTCCACTTAGTTTTAATCTTCCAAAAATCATTATTAATGATTATTCAACTTTGGAAACACAAACATGTCACATCGACAATCTACACCGTACCACTGATTTCTGCCAATATATAACCTCTGAGCTCGTAAGTCTCAGAGAAGGGTGTTAAGCAAGAGAATAAATTCCTCCACCAAACAGATATACATTTATCAGAGATCAACAAATACAGTTTGAAATACAATGTTAGACATGTGATCCTCTCTTTAACTGGGTTAAAGAACAAATGTCATTTAAAACACAGTTCACCATAAATCCAAAATCAAATTCCATTAATTATGGAATCTTCATGGAAAACAAATCAGTATATATAATCGATATAAAATTCCGTGTCTGACTAATAATATAAATGGAATAACGACGAAGCCTTTTAAATTCCATATATATTAACAGTCTTCCTTCACAAAAGCTCACTTTGATTATTACCAAATCGAATTCCATTCCATTACAATTTAATATATTAAATTGGAAAACTTTACTTTAGAAAATTTCCATTAAATCTTAATAAAAAGATTTATATATTCCAAATCACATTTCACTGTTAATCGGGTTAAAGAACAAATGTCGTTAAAACACAGTTCACAATAAACCCAATTCACATTCCATTTTATTCCAATTACCAAATATAACTGGAAACTCTAATAATCTTAATTAAACGATTTATTCTTTTCACATGGGGTTTAAGAACAGTGTTATTTAAGACACCGTTCACGACAAACCCAAAATCCAATTTGATACTAAATACAAGGCTCTGAATAGAAATTATATCGGCTTATATTCAATATCAAATTCTGAAACCAACGGATATCGTATTAGGAATAACGATATATGTATCTTCCAAATTCCCATAACAATATCTGTATAATCACGGAATCCAATATCGAAATATTTCGAAGATTATTTCCTTTCCGAATCCATTCCAACTTATTCATTGGAAAATTTTGGTTATTTTAAAACCATTTTCAAATCAAATTTATTTATTTCTAAAAATAATTGGATTATTATTCTAGTTATTAACTTGTTCATTTCGATAAAAATATATTTTTATATTTTCAAATATGGAATTTTTCATCCCAAATCTTTCCAAATAATTTATTATGATTTTACACATTTTTAATAATTTTATTATCGCCCATACAGTCGGTTTCCAATATCGGACACCGAACTGCATCCATAGCGACCTTTTTTTGAAATTGATTTGGACATAATTCCAAATATAACAATTCAAATTTAAATCTCTTATATTCATTGGAAAGCTCTTTTCGATATGAACCCAACAGTTCCGGCTTTAGGAGAATCCGACGGTCGGATCTTCAGTTACATCCATATGAAGTTAATGGTCGAAATTTGTGAACGGTCACTGCGCGGTGCGTTCTATTCGGGCCATTAAATATATATATATATATATATATATTTATTGTCGATTTCTATTTAAAATGTATTTTATAAATTGTTTTAAATTTGTTTTAAAAATGATTTCCACTTTCATTTCAATTTTAAATCAAAACTGAATATTCCTTTATAAATTCGTTTTAAATTCATTTCAAAACCATTTCAATTACATTTTCAAATTTCAAATCAAAATCGAATATTCTATATAAATTCGTTTTAAATTCATTTTAAAACGATTTCTACTTTATTTCAATTTTTAAATCAAAATTGAATATTCTATATCATTATAATATTAAAATGATAATATTTTCAAAATATCAGATTCTGAAATCACTTTTAGATATTCATTATAAAATAAATAAAATCGAAAGAAAATCCCGTTCATGTTAAAATGGTGTTTAACTACTTAACACGGCTTCACATTTCAATATTTTCGTGTCCATCCTAAATCGGACATCAAAATCACATTTTGATTATACACTAAATATTATTTTAAAATATTCGTTAATTATGAACTGGAATCAGACTCAATCAATTACCACATAATTTCAGTTATATGGATTTCATACATCACATGTATATAACAATAATGATAAACAATCATTAAAAATTCATTCATACAACATCCAGAGTGCATTTTGCAACAATACGAGCATTAAAATAAATAAATAAATAACGCTTATATAGTATGTCAACCCATCGATTGACATACCACTACTTATTGGAATCAGTGTATGTCAAATATCATCCCAATACCTGTGTAGGATTTTCAAACAACAAATACTGATTATTATTTGTGCAGTTGAGCGATGTGTAAAATTTATCGTCCTAATCAATATTAGATAAATAAGTGTACATAAATAAATCGTCCGATTTGTAAATGAATATTTATTTTATTTCAGGAGAATTTTATATACATTTTTATATAAATAATTTTATATACAACAATATCAATCCATGACAATCACAATCACAATCCAACCAAACAATCGACCATAGTCTGTACAAAAAAATAGTGTCAGGAGCTACTAAGCCCCGTATGTAGCCTATTATATAATATCTGGAAAATAATTTGAGTGAGAGAGAGTTCTCACCTTGATTGGTTTCGAAAATTAATAAAATGATTATTTTAATCAAATTAAACAGGACATTTAATTTGACCAAAAATCTCAACTAGCTTCAAATGCGTTCCAGTCAGCTCTACAATGTAGTGTTCGTTGCTGCGATTCCAACGCGACTGAATTCGTTCAATTCCGTTTCTGTATGGACAAGATATGAGCATTTATACTTTAATTATATTAGTAATTGAGCTAAGTTAATTAATAAATTATTTATTTCCCCTTAATCACCTTTTCCCCTCGTTAATCCCTCTTCCCCTTACACTCAGTAAACCATGAACAGCAGGAACCCAAAACCGATTCTTACGGTTCAAAATCGAAACCCAAATGCTAGAATCCGATCAGAACTCACTCCGATGTCCGCCTCCAAGAGCTCACCCACTGCGCAGGTGGCGGCCAACTTGTCCCCCCTTTGCTATCGGAATCCCCTTGCAAACGTCGTCTCTTTGTGGGCTGAAAACTCTCGCACCACAAAACGATATTTTTATTAAAACCGTATGTATTGAAAGAGGATAAAAATCTCTGTAATTTTCGTTTGAAAGCTTGGGTTTAATTCGAATTGAATTGGAAGGTATTGGGGATTTAAAATCAGAGTGTGATGGCCTTCAATTTGTTTTGAGCGGCGGAGGTAATGGGTTGACTGCGCAATGAAGAGATAAAGGGTTTTGACCTTTGACCCACATATATATTTTATATTTAAATTATTTAAATTCTAGAAACACTTGTTTATCGGTACGAACTCTAAATCAAACCCAACGATTGTCGCCTCTAGCTAAATACTCCCCATTTGGACACAATGGAATATGTTTCGCAAGCCCATTCGACTGTTTTAGTCAGTTTCTATCAAAATTAAAATATAAAACATTCAATATTGGATTTGAACGTATATTTTAATTTGTCGGGGCCACATACTAATTCAAAAAATTCCAGAAAAATAAATCTAGCTATGTTTTGGCGATACTGTCCTAACAAAACAAATTTCTTCGAATTTGGAGACCGTTTGAAAAATGGTCATTTTCTAGTCGATTAAATTCAAACTGAAAGTACCAAATGCGTTTAAATTCACCACGCTCACATATCAATTCCAAAAATTATGAAAATTGGAATATAGCAGTAATTTGACATTCCAAATCCATCAAAAGTGGTTTCATCGAAAACAGAGGTCGTTTGCAAAATGGCTATTTTTAAGGGCTATATATTATATTAAATTCCATAGCGACTATTTTAAATTTTAAACTGGACATAGCTTTCAATTCTCGTTATAAAATCTGGATTTTTCACATTTGTTAGAAAGATATAATTAAACAGATTCAAATATTTCTTGTTTTACTGAAATCCGATTTATTTTGAATCATGTACATTCATTTGAAATTTAAAATCGAATTTTCAAACTACCAGCCATTTTAAACACGTTTTATAATTAAACTAAATTTATATGTTCTAACTTTATTTAAATTAAAATTTTAGTCGTTATTATTTAAAATAGATCATTTTAAATATTCAAAATCCATTAAAATAGCTAAAATAAAATTTTTAAATTGGTTTTGAAATTCCGGGTTGTTACATGAAGACCATATATATTATTCATTTTTGCTGCATTATTGGTATGTTATGTTAAAATTTAAAACTATGATATTGTAAACTGAAATCAAGTGAATATTATTTAATAGTTTAATGAACTATATATATATATATATATACATGTTATTATTATATTTTATCGTTCCACTGTGAGGTTCTGTTTATTATTTAGTTCCTTTTCATCTTATTTTCTCTTCTTGTGTTAAACCCCAATAATAATCTGTCATTTTGAAGTGGTTTGAGTTGGACATGTGTAGTTTATATATCATGCTCCAGTTTCTTCAATTAGCAAAAATTTGATTTTTTCTTAAATTACAAAGTAAAAGTTGTCATTTTATCCTGATAAAAGTATATTCACAAGTTCTTATTCTTGTTTGATAAATTTATAATCGCTCGCTTGGACACACATAAAATTTATTTAGTTTCCAGAAAGTCAGAAATAAATTAGATTTGACCTTTAAAAAGCTACAATGTAGTTTATGGCATTCCCAATGGAGGGATTGTTGAGGGTCAAATCAAACTTGGTTGACCTCAACTCCCCCCTTCCTTCAACGAGGAAAAACAGAAACCACCCTATGGGCTTATTTTAAACCGGCCAAGAGAATAAAAAAAAATACCTCACATGTTAAAAATTAGCCTATTGAGACCAAAAAATAA
This sequence comes from Allium sativum, assembly GCA_030737875.1. NCBI lineage: Eukaryota > Viridiplantae > Streptophyta > Magnoliopsida > Asparagales > Amaryllidaceae > Allium > Allium sativum. Next base: position 838,024,267 of record CM060924.1, read on the forward strand.
TAATATTGGCCCTTTTATCAAATTGACCGTTAGCGAGGTTTCCCTACTGTAAGAGCCAAAATCAATTTGTCCATGCCAATGAAATTCGGCATTATATTTGCATTTCAAATATTTGCTCCGCGTTTTTCTTCCTGATTCTTCTCTGTGACCCTTTCCTCTCCTCACCTATTTCTTCTCCGTAACCTGTTTTTATTTCTCTCCGTAAATCTTTCACGATCCGTATTTTCATCAACCAACCTTTCCAGAACGATCTCCTTCGTCTGTCAGGTTTTATTCTTATGGTTTTCAATTTAGTTTCAGAATAGGTACTCATTTTAGGTTTTTGATTCGCGTTGGATTTGATACCGCTTCAGGAATAATATTCCACTAAAAGCACATGAATGGAAAGCTTGTGCCCTTTCTGGATCTAAAGCATATCCTAGCATTTTTTGATGTATTTGAAGAAGCTTTGTGACGTAATGGAATTAGTACTCAGCTAGGATCCATCTCACAGGTTATCGACATCTACCCTGTACATTAATATAAAAAGTTAACAATATTAGATTGTGATGATGCCAATCAATTTATAGTAACACAAAATATACCACATACGATCAATATATATGATATGAAACGAAAATATCTATTTAATTTCCGTACTATCCGGAGTTTAGTGGGCAGTTTCTGCTATCATGACCTTCTCCTCCGCATGTTTTACATTTTCGCTTTTTCTTGCTTGTGGACAACTCAATGGGACTTTTAATTCTTTCTGCACCACTCATTTGAACAATTTGTTTATCAATTCTAGGTCGTCCCTTCGCCTGTGAAACATGCAGATCTTGAATTACTATAGGTACCTGATCACTACTCATTGGATACTGTGCATCCTCTTCTTCTGCTTTTTACTCGTCCAATTTAGTTTTTTCATCGCACACTCTCGTGAAAAGCTCTTCTATTCCATCCATCGCTATTTTGTATAATATTTCAGACTTAGATGCAATGCTTGAAAGTTGTGTTGCTCTTCGACAGATATGACTAAGTCGAAATGCTTCACTAGTATTCAGTTGACCTTCGTACATAAAATCATCCATGACCCTAAATGAGTTAGCTGCCTTCGTCCATCTTTTCAAAATAAAATGAGAAGGTATCTCGTCTACTTCTAGTTTGGTGAATTTTTTTAATATATGTCTGCATGGAATTCCTTTAAACTCAAAAAGTTTGCAACCACAACTGCCTTCATAATTGCATACATTCATTTTCACAACAACACTTTCGCATTCACCAACTTTAGAAGATACAACATATGATGTCATTTCTCCATTGGTTTCGTTCTGAACAGATCTAAACCGAATGGAATCTTTTAGCTGCTCACAAAACTTGTCAAACATATTTCGAGTGTATATGTCTGCGACATGTTTCAATATCAAATTATTTTCATCAATGCATCTTTTTTATGCTTCGAAACAAAATCCTCATCAACTTCTCGTTGTACAATGTTTTGCAATGCTTGATAATATCTACACACAAATTCCTTAAGATTTGTTGTCGTGGAGACAAACATATTAAAAAAACTATTTACTCCTTCACTACGACCTGTAGTGTTCATTCCAGCATAAAAGGTCAACCGATGAAACAGAGGCACCTAAGACTCACGTTGTTCAATTTTTTTTGCAACCATTGATTGTTTTGCAATTCATACTTCTGCATTAATGCTTTCCATTTATCTTCAAAATCTGATACTGTATATGTGAAATTCAAACAACGTTTGAGATCTTTTTTGAAGAGAATGTTTGCGATATATATGAGGTAAATTCTCATCAAAAATTTTCTTAATGTGCCACAGACATAAACGATGCCGAATCGTAGGAAATACCTTTTCAATAGCTATAGTCATTGCATGATCTTGATCTGTAATTATTGAGATTGGATGACGACCTCCCATAGCTTCGAGCCAGGTTGTAAATAGCCAAACAAATGTAGGTTCTGTTTCATCGCACAAAAGTGCACATCCAAACTGTATTGTTTGATAATGATGGTTTACACCAGTGAATGGAGCAAATGGCATTGAATATTTATTTGTTCGAAATGTAGTGTCAAATGTGACCATATCTCCGAAATGTTGGTACGACATACGCGATCGTGCATCAACCAGAAAAAATTAGCAGCATGTCCTTCTACATCAAGTTGAATTGCATAATAAAACAGAGGGTTTTCTCTTTGTCTCATCTGAAAATAACTCAATACATATTGTGCATCGCCTGTTTCTAAGTCTATAAGTCTGGCTGACTTCAAATGGTTATAGCAATCCTTTTGGTTAAATCCGGCATTCACACCACCAAAAATAGCAGGAATTTTGGCTATAGGTAGATTTTGTTGTTGGAATACTTCGGTTAAGTCTTTTGCAGCAGATGTCATATTCTTATTAGTTCGTAATTGGACCCGTTTTATAGGAGAAATAAATGAATGGTTATGTTCACCATTAAACTTTATTATCGACAATTTCTTTGTCAGCTCGCTGTAAAGAATTCTCATCTTTGCTTGACAGCCACATTTGATGGTGTTAGTGCTTCTAGGTATTTGATCAACTCCAACTACATTATCATTTTTTTGAAGCGTTCCTGATCGTGAACAAACCAAAACAACTGAAGTAACTTTATCAACGTGATGAATAGTTTTATTTGATGATCGGACACGGACAGCAAAACCTTTTTGTCGACCGAACTCAATGTAATAGTTTTTCGGCTCGTCTAAGGTATCAAAACTCATCCCACATACGGTTCTGTCAACATAGCAAGAGTTTTGTTTGGTGATGACGTTGAGCCACTGGCCTCATGTGTTGATCCTTCTGGTGCAGTTTGAATGATTCCATCTTCCATACTTACCACTACAAATCACCGTAACTATTATATGTCACTTGAATAAGAAAATAGGAATTTACCATAACAAAGTGTTGTACTAAAGTCTAATGCCCGGATCAAGGGCATAACAATGTGAACAAAATCATGCATAGTAAGAACAAAGAAAAGGTGATGCTAGAATAGAACAGGATGCATGACATCCCACTCAATATGATGCAATAGTCCACTGATAGCAGCTACACCAAACATTCAATAACATACTCAAATATGCACATGTGAGTCTCAATGCAATACATGGTATTAGAGCACATATATGTCTATTTTCTTTCCTCACATGCATGTTACAAATCTGTGTTATGCTTTGTTTTTAAATGAAAATATAAGGATTATTTATGCCCCGATATTAATATAAGTTTTTTTTTTTTTTTTTTTTTTTTTGCTCTTTCTATTACTCTCATTCAAATTTTTGGCATTAGGGAGAAACACATCTTAAACACATTTACGACTTCTCGTCTTCAAATAAAAACTACGTGATAAAATGAAAATATGTATTAGGGATATAGTATCATTTTTTAAACAAACTCTCCATGCCTACTCTTCACATTAATTACGTTCTTTGCCACAAAAAAAAAATTAATGGTACCATAATCTTTTTCAGACTTTTCATATGAATTACTGTCATTGCCGTAAAAAAACAATTAATAGTACCATAATGTTTTCTAGACTCTTCACAGGAATTACGTTCGACTGCACTAGGTGCTACAAAATATGTTACCAACTTGTGATTCCTCTATGTTATATCATTTCTGATGATTATTTTATCATAATCTAAGAGCATGTAATAAATATAAGTCGTACCGCATCCATTTTCAAGTGAGAAGTAAATAAATTATAATGGGTATGAGAACAAAGATTAACAGGATTGATTTGTGAAAAATTGTAACTAACGTTACAGAAATGAAGAAGATGAACAAATCTGAAATGACGTAAAAGAATTGAGTAGAGAACAATGATGAATTAGTAGAATTGATTACCTCTTTTGACGATGGTTTGACGCGTTGAGAAGAATATCAGTGAAATGAGCGTGAGAATTTTGTAGAGTGAGAAGAAGAACGATGGGAAGAAAGATAAGATCTGAGCGCGAGAAATTTAAGGGGCAATTATGACGTGCGTTTAAACTAGAGAAATCTGACGGTTATGAATGATTAAATCCAGCGGCTGGTGGATTGTATCATAAAACATGTTTAAATTTGAGTTCAAATAGAGGCTCCTATATATATATATGAGGAGCGTTCAATGACACCCCAAATAGTGAGCAACCCAAATGCCTTACAACAGAAACCAAGTATTTATAGTAGTTTAAGTTAGTGGGAGGTGAGAGAATGAGTGGAGGGAGAGAGAAACGGGATATGTGGTGGAAATCAGGGGGCATTTAGGGGTGCTGCACTGTTTAGGGTGCCATTGAACGCTCGCATATATATATATATATATATATATATATATATATATATATATATATATATATATATTGGGGAGTTGCACTGTTATGCTATATATGTGCAGTAAATTTGTCTTGTTTTCTATGTAACACAAGCATAATTATAAATATTTGATGTAGGTCCGATGATAATTCTTCACTGTATTTGAAGATGGTGATATATTTTGAATTGCACTGTTATGCTAGACCCATCCTAGATGTTGCTTTGTTTAGGACAAGTTTTCAAAATTTGTGTATCTGTGTTTTACCACCTTTCTAGATTATACCTACATCTCGAATGATAATTTGAGGATACTTGGTTTATACTAGTATATTTCTAATCTCAAGTTGATTTACATGTAAAATTTAGTTTAATTGAATTTCTACTTTATTACTTTCATCTTCTCTTAAAATTTCCTATAATTCGTTAAATAAAATCTAACTTGAAATATGGTTTAACTAATAATCTTTATTTCATATTAAACATCTTAACGGTCGGTTTTTTCACCGTTGTACAGTAATACTAGTTTAAAATCGACCTTAAATAAGCTAACTAAGGAAAATTTCAAAAACAACCTATTGCAGTGCAAGGAAATCCATAAAAACACAATCTCAGCCGATCCTCCACTGAGGGTCAGTTCTCATCGCCACCCCTCACCACGCACACAGCGGGTGGATGCTCTTATTAAGCTGCCTTTGCAATTATGAAAACACTGCGACTAAAAGTGAACCGGTGGTTAAACCATTTTCATGGTCTTACCAAATTTTATCGGGCGGCAATTACAGCTTTCTATTCTCACGCTTGTAGCTGTACGGCGGAAACCGAGAAGGCTCGGAGCATTATATCGAATTGCTTGCCCTAATTTTTTTTTAATCTACTTTCGATGTTTCTAATTTGATTATTTACATCCGACCCTAGAGAAATCCATATTTTGTAATCTCGAAGACCATGGCGCTTTCTGCTCAAAGTGCGTTAGCTAATCGGGTGATCGGTAATCTTCAATCTAATTTTTGTCACAAATATTTGTTTTTCTATAGGATGCTTTTGATTTGTTTAGTTGATAATTGTGTATGGTTGAAACTAGTTTTATTAGTTAGCAAATTGATAAAAGTGTGTTGCTAGAAGCAGCTTCCTACTGCCATATCTAAAGAGAAGATATATAATTAATTTATGTGCTACTTTGATAATCAGAAAACATTCGAAGTACATAAACCTTGATTACGGTTCGTCATCATTTTCAGCAAAAAGAGACGGTACTCAGTAATCTCCCAATAACGAGAAAGTCAGCCGGACCCTTAAAACAAGTGTAATGCTAAGGGCACCCCGAAAAGTGCTTCGGGATACCACATGGTACTGCCAAACAATTTTTTTTTTTAAAAAAAAAAATTGCTGCGTTCGGTGGTTAACCGCCGGCCGAACACTATTCGGTCGGCGATTTGTGGTAGTCCCTAGCACCTTTCGAGGTTCCCTTAGCATTACACTAAAACAAAGGAAAAGTTCTTAGCAATCTCTCTGCCAACCTGAAGAGAAACTTCTAGTTTTCCAGCCTTTTACGTTTACCTTCCTCTTAAGTATAGTCCTCTGCCTCCATGTATCAGTATTCAAAATTGGAAATTCAGTCAATTTTTGTGAAAACAATTCGGATTTTAATGGGAGACTGACATGGGAAGTCCTCACGCTTGAGTACGGGAGCCTTTGGCACTGGGTATCCACATGTTTGAGATTATCCCGAAATGTTAAACATGAAAAGTTTTGTTAATTAATTACCAAGTGAAGAAATAGCAATGGTATCAAGCAGCGTGTTTATGTATTAATTTTGATTAAGCTTTACACAGTGTTAGGAAGCGGGTGCTTTTAGCAAAGCATTGATAAAATATTAGATGGTAGGTGTGAGCATTATTTGGTTAAACCAAATAAACCAACCAAACCAATTTATTATGGTCGGTTTAGTTTGGTTTTGAAATTATATTGGTTTGTAATAGCGATGTAGAAAAATATTTAGTTTGGTTATTGGTATAACCAAATTAACCGAGCTTTTATTATATAAGCAAAATTATCGATATTATAGTAGAATTTTATGTTAATTTAGTTATCTAAGTAAATTTTAATCATCACATATGTATCAGAAATTCAGAATTACTTTTGGGAAGCATAAGAATCATAAATAATAATATTTTAATCCTATATTTATAATTTATTTCAAATTATTATCAATCTTATGAACATAAAGTCTAATATATTTTTAGTTCGATTAAGTCGGAAAACCCACGGAACCGGCCAATCTTAATTTGGTTGGCTTGATTTTCATTTTTATCGATTTTAGTTTGGTTTGACAATTTTCATAATCGGATACACCGGCCCAACCAAACGCTCACCCCTATTAGACAGAGACACTCTATTTAATGAAAAATAAAAATCAATATTAAAGAATTATTAGTTGAAGTAGATTTATATTCCATTCAGGTGCCAAATTTTGTTTGTATAGTTTCAAGTTGTATTCACTCATAGTCAATTTTAACTTTTTTTTTACTGAAAATTAAATATAAAGGAAAAAAAATTAAAATTCATTATTGAAAATATTGTGATTCATTGAGCGCTGACTTCTCTTGACACCAAAATTAGAATAGTTTTACATTTTACTAATTTAATTTGATTTGCTTTATATAGGCAAGTACATAACTTTGGATTCTATTTTAAGTATTCAAATTTGCAAATAGAAATTTACAAAAGTGAATTTATGGAAGTTGGAAACCTTAGTTTGATTAATGCATGAAATGAGAAAACTTAATGAAATGAGACTAGTGTTTTATCTTGTTCCAGAGTGAGTGCACTTTTGTAATATATACGGTATATATTAAGTAAAGAGCGATGTATGTGATTTTAACTAGTTTTTCAGTTTATATACAATAGTTTACGGTGTATGAATAAACTTTATTGTATTGGTTAACATAAATTCGTAGAAACGAAAGAGGGTATTAGTTGATTCTTCCGCTGTATAAGAGAGAAACAATAGGTTATTTCGAAACCGACTTTAGCTCAGTTGGTAGAGCGGAGGACTGTAGTTATTTAACAGATAGATCCTTAGGTCGCTGGTTCGAATCCGGCAAGTCGGATTTTTATATTTTCCCACAAATTTGACTTTGTTGTTTGCAATCTTGATATGATTTTTTTTGTTTTTAATGATTTTCCACTAGTTTGACCTTTTTTTTTTATAAAAAAAATCTTGATATGAACCGATTTGCCATTTATTCTATATACGCCTTCTATCATTTATTCTGTTTTACACTTTTTTGCATCCATTCAAATGTTAGCTTTAGCCATTAAGACAACATGACTCCATGCCCATGGTGCTTAACCAATCCGACCCATCATCGTCTTTTTACTTTGTGTTATAGGCTATTTCAAGCTCTAAAACTTACGGTGCGTTCGGTTTATCTTCTTTAGTTCTAGGTTTTTATACATATAAAAATGCAAACGGCGCATGTATATCATGAAAAAACATTCGTTTTTAAATCTTGATATGAACTACTCTACCATTTATTCCGCTTACACCCTTTAATCATTTTTTAGATCTTGATATGAACTACTCTACCATTTATTCTGTTTACACCCATAGTTATGAAAGGCGCGCCGCGGCGCGTGCCATGGAACACGGCGCGGTGAGGCTCGGCGTTTGCGCCATTTTTGTTTGCGGAGCGGCGCATATGAAAAGGCGCACCAAATGGCGCGCGGCGCACGACGCAAAATGGCGCGCCTTTTCTTTATTTTATGGTTTTTTTTCGCATTTCAAACTGCTATAACTACTACTACAAATACTCTTACCATCATTACAACCACCATCACAATTACTATTACTATTATTATCATAATGATATGAAATATGAAAAAATTTGTTAATATCTTTTTTTTAGTTATATGAAAACATAATTACATCATCATTATTTCCTATACGATTATCATCAACAAGTTAATAACCTTACATTTATGTAATTGGCTGATCTTAGCATGCTGATATTTAGAATTGACATATGTTTTATTATCCAACTTAGTTTAGATTCCTTTTGATATTGTCAGAAGTATATAATTTAATGTATAAAAGATCATAAAATATTGTCTATGCAAAAACAAATGGATGAAACTCTGAAGCCGTGAACGATATATCAAGAGAAGCAATTTTGTAGGAAGAAAATATATTTTCATAAGATAAGCATTCAAGCAGCTCTGAAACATACCCTTGGATTTTACTTTATTTTTGCATATATGTAAATATGTCCAATGTCTTTGTACGATTTGTCTGTAACATAAAAATATTTCATGATTTGGTATTTGTTAAATACAATCGAGCATTAAAAAGAATGTATAATATTCGTGACACTGTTGGTCCAGTATCTTTGAATGATATTGATGATTGTAATTAACTGAATATATGACCGATATTGAAGATGAGCTTGAAACTTTATGCTTTACGTTTTTTTTGTAAAATACATAAAAAAATTTGTTGCGTATATTTTAGCAAAAAATAGTTTTTTTAAAATCTTTTGTTAAAATATTACTTATATTAAAAAAATAAACATGTGCAGTAAATTAAAAAGACGTGCGACATTTGTCGCGCTGTGCACCAAGGCTCCAGAGAGGGTTTGCGCCTTTTTGCGCCGTGCGCCATTAATAACACTGTTTACACCCGTTAATCGTTTATTTTGATTTACATTTTTTTTGCATCCATTCTAATGTTACGTTTAGCCATGAAGAGAACATGACTCAATGCTCACGATGCTTACGCAAACTGACCCATCAGCGTCTTTTTACTTTGTCTTATAAACTATTTTGAGCTCAAAAACATAAGGTGTGTTTGGTTTATCTCTTTTAGTTTCGGGTTTTTGCTCATATAAAATTGCAAACGGTGCACATGTATTGTTAAAAAAAACGTCTGTTTTTTGAAAATGAAGTGAACACGTTTTTTTTTTTAATGTTTTGAAAAATAACATAAGGAAAAGAGATAATTTATACTTTCGAACGACTTTAGCTCAGTTGGCAGAGCGCGGGACTATAGTTATCTAACAGATAGATTCTTAGGTCGTTGGTTCGAATCCGGCTTGTAATTTTCCGTTAATGCGGTTTTTTGATTTGAAATCTTGATATGAATTGATCTGCCGTTTATTTGTCTACATCCTCCAATCATTTGAACGAAGTTAACACATAAAACATTTTATTTTTATTTTTCATGTTTTGAAAATAAGGGAAGGATGAGATAAAATTTATACTTCTATCATTTCTTACATTTCTTCCATCGTCCTTCCACTCTTCTCAATATTTGTCACTAATGTTGAAAAACATAGAATATAGTGTAAACCAAACGCCACATTAACTTCCTGGAATTAACCCCTCGTCTACCGCCTTTATTTGATTGATCTTTGGGCCCTCTTTTTTGCATCTTGCATAAGCGAAGTAGAATGGTTAAATCATTGTTATTAGTGGTATATTCCCATTATTTTGTGCTTTGGTACTCATAAGACCGAAATTTGTTTATGCTCCCGTCTCATTAAAAACAATGCCGTGAAGTATAATTATTACATAGGCTTATCAATTCAAGCCGTATACTTGTATCTATTATATCCCTTTTGCTTTGTTAGTCACCACTTTACATTTGTTCATTGAATACATGTTATTACAATGAGCCTTTTGAACATATATTCTTATATTGCAAAAAAATCCCCCCTGATTCCAGTGAATAGCCGCCAGTTTTATATTTGTGCATTTTTCAGTTGTACTGTCTTGAAATATGCTGAATACAATTTGATTTGAAAAATGAACGTGCAATCATTGATACTTAGATTTTCCCATGCAAAAATATGGCTTATTACTCACAGTGTATAAACGAATTAAGCAATCCATATACATCAAATGAATGGTTCTGGTTTATGAGTGGTCTGAATATTATTTGATTTGAAAAATAAACGTGCAACCATTGAAACATTGATTTTCACATGTAAAAATATGGCTTGTTACTCGGTTTATAAATGAATTAAGCAACCGGTCACATCAAAATTTGAATGATTATAGTTTATGAGTGGTTTATTCCTATAATATTTTGGTATGCTACTTGTAAGAGCAAAATCTATTTATGCTCGTCTCATCTAAGATAATGTTGTGAAGTATAATTATTATGTAGAATTATCAACAATCAGACAATCGGTCATTGAAAAAATTTGAATGGTTCTAGTTTATGAGTGGTTTATTCCTATTTAATTGTGTTACAGTGCTTGTAAGAGCGAAACATTTTTGTGCTCATCTCATTTAAGATAATGTCGTGAAGTATAATTATTACATAGGATTATCAATGCACACAACTTTTTAATTTTTTTTTTAACTGCAAAAAGGGTCTTTTTGATCCGTATGAATAGCCGTCGGATGCCGGTTTTATACGTGTAAAGTTGTAAATTATATAGTCTACTTTGTTGAAATCTGATGAAAATAGGGGCAGTGGCTAATACTTGGATTTTCATATTTAGGCGAATAATTAAGAATGTTTGATGATTACCAATGTTTTTTATTTGGCAAGGCAATTACCAAATGTTTATTCTTCCTACTCAAGTTGTAACTACTCGAGTTTGAAAACCTGTGTAAAAGTAAGTGTTAGTTGCGGTGTGAATAGCCTCACTCATCAATTTATCGCATTCACTAAATTACCGACTCGGATGATTTTTGTAGATTTACCACTTAAGGCACGAACCGTTATATCTTCCAATTAATTTATGCTGGTCTTTGGGCATCTTGCATAATGGAAACTGGTCCTGGCCTCAATTCACTAGTTCATCATATATGCCCTCATTTTACTGTTTCACTACTCACTGTATTTAGTCTTGTAACTGATTTCGGGAATATTTTCATTCCTATTCACAGGAACCATAGTTAATGATGGGAGAAACATTGTAGTTAATTGATGTATCTATTATCAAATGATCCGCGATTATTTGAGCTTGAACTTGCATTCTTCTGTATAAAATGATGTTATCAATCAACCAAATCTGCCCTTTTTTACATTAACTTTGCACGATGTTTCATTAAATTTGCTCAAACTATTAAAAGCATGAGCCGCTTGTGTGTTTTCAATTATGGATTGAACACTTGCTGATTCTTTTATTCCACTTAGGGATTTCTCAATGGTTTGACCGAGCTGTTAATATCATCCTTGATGCATCATACGAAAGGGTATATGCTCAACCGAGGTTACTTCTAGTTATCTTATTCCTTTTTACTTTTTTCGTAAATGAACGAGTCAAGTAATTTAATTATGAAGTCAGTGTTAGGCCTATATATGTGCTTTCTAGTAATTATCCGTAGGCTGCTTATGGATATATATATATATATATATATATATATATATATATATATATATATATATATATTATGTTTGCCCATATTCTTATACTGCTTTTATTTCATTTTAAGGTCGTTGATTCATTTTCTACTTGTGTTGGAGAACCTGGTTTGGTTAGGTAATGTTGTATGCCTCATGGTTCCCAACGTTCTTATTCTATACACAAAGTACTAATGATTTAAAAATGGTTCAATCTGGGAATATTACCATGGACATTGAATATTGAAAATACAGCAAAGGTATTAGGCTTGTTTGAGTTTCCTGTATCTTTTGTCCAACCAAAAATTCTATATCATATGGCTAGCTTCTTCTCCAATATGCCTGTTTTATACATCGATGAACTAAGACCATGGTAATGAGCAGTTACCAAATTTTGTAAAAGATGCCAATTGATCAACAACAAGAAAATGTGATGTAAAAACAACTTTGTACATGATATCAATTAATTAACATGAGTTACAATGCAACTGCATGTTTCTTCGTGTTCCATGAATACCATTGTGTGTCAGGGTGCATTATATTTGTTCACACGACCTTTTAGAAGCAAATATACATGTTTCAAAGTGAAATAAAATGGAATATATAAAAGAGCTCAGGAGATGCTTTCGTCATCACAATACAGATGATAGTGTATGAAACCAAACACTTGCAACTTACTCATTGCCCATTACCTGTTATCTGGTAAAATTATATATACGAGAAATACAACAAATAATTGATTGTGTGGGACTATATCTAAACTCCATCAAGGTAACAAATAATCAAAGCAGAGGAACCTGATCAAGGATTCAGCGCTATAATATCCTCAAATAAAAGATCAAAGCGTTGTCTGAGTAACATTACTATATTTTTTAAGGTTGAACATGGATGGATATTTCATTATTAATCACAACTAGCAATTTATACTGACACATGAGTAGAGTGATATAAGAAGATAACCAACAAAACATTATTTAATTATATGGTTTTCTCAGGATGTTGTAATTAGGACTGCAAAAGGTTGGTTGGACCAGTTAGACTTTCATTCGACTAATATAATCATGGGTTAAAAGCAATTCAATCCATACTTGATGCAGTGTGATGTGGGTTTAGTTGAAGTATGGTTTAAGTTGGGTTTAATAGGAACGAGTTGGATTACACAAACTAATATAATTGAGGATTTAGTAAAAAGAAGAATCGAAATATTCTAACTCTAAATAGTAGTTTGGCTTAGTATGGTTAAGAGTTTCATCCCACTAGATTAAAATTCTCTTCGAATATTACTCAAAATATCGCAATAAAATAAGAATACCTCTGATTCATACACAGGCATTACTGTTGTATACCTCTGATTCTAGAATAGCACCTAAAATAGACAGTTCTATATTCCCTCAAGGTAACAAATAATATGAGCAGAGGAACTTGATCAAGGATTCAACGCCATAATATCCTCAAATAAAAGATCAAAGCGTTGTCGGAGTAAACGTGACTATATTTTTTTAGGCGACTTATTTTAGTCGATCCAAATGATCCCTTCGTCAGACTGAAATTTTATGATTTTCGTTTTTCATTTTAGGATGGTCTAATCATTCTTTCGGCCATTTGTATTTAATGTACATGGATAAGTTGTATTTTATACCCATTACGTATCAATTTAGAGCAATGCCATTAGCACCACTATAAACACTTCTTTTTACCCATTGTTTCAAGTGGCACCAAAACGCTGACTTCCCTTGTTTACTACAGAGAGCAGTTAGGCACTACTGTTGTATACCTCTGATTCTAGAATAGCACCTAAAATAGACAATTATGTCTCACATTCGTTAGTCTTATTGATAGTATTAATGATTGAGCTTTTAGGAATGGGTGAGTGCAATACATGGTATTAATTACTTGTTGCTTGCCAATTCTAATTACAGGGCCAGCTATGGAATGAAGTATCTCAGCGTCAAGTAAGGAATCATATTTTCCGAAGCAAGGACTACTAAAAATTTCAAATAAGAATTTGCATTTGGATTAAACATGATGATCGGGGTAATTTTTAGATGCTCTAAGCATCTCAAAAGAAAAAAATAAGGTACCGAATGTGAAGTTACGGATCAGAGTAAAGAAAAAAAAAGACTTCCTTTCAAAGGGTTATAGATACTGCAAGTAGGCCTGACGAGAATTCCCTTAATACCAATGATGCTAAACTACTTAGGGATGGAATCAGCTTCATCCGGAGTAGTGATATGTAATGTGATGAACCCAGAAGATGATCCCCTTTATTAACAGCAGATGGTGAAATTTTGAGACCCTTAGCTAGCCTTCGTTATGTATTTCTTGCCTTTTTTTTCTGACCTTCCATTTTCCTTCCAGGAGATATTACGCTAAATAAAATTTGTTCAATATCATGTGACGTCTAGAACACCCATAATATAAAATAAATTACTGTATGCTAAATAAATGTTTGCATATTACCTATCAATTGCCCAAGTCATAAAATTAGTAACTTTAGGAATTCACGATAATAAGTCGATAGCCGTAACATATTCAGTATCAAGTTCATGGAAATGCTTGAGTTCTTAAGAAAATTAAGTGTATGCGAAAATAATGATGAACAAGTAGGACTATGGAAAGTTAGGAATAAACTTGAATAAAGTTTATTTTGGTCCTTTTGAAAATCTGGGTAGAGTAATCGTTTGTTGCTGTGTGAATAGTCACACTCATTTATTACCCTGCTGAAATTACCGACTTGAACATTTTTCTGTTTCTGCAGTTTTACCACTAAGGCACGACCCATTGTATCTTCCAAGTAATTTAAGTTAGTCTTTGGGTTTGCATAATGGGAACTGGACCTGGCCTCTAGTCCCTAGTTCACCAATGTGCTCTCATTTTACTGTTTTTCTAATCACTATATTTAGTCATGTAACTGATTTCATCAATATTTTCATTTGCGTCTTTTACACAGAAACTTTATCAACCATGGCTAATGATTGGAGAAACATTGTAGTTAGACGATGTATCCGTTGCTACAATTTTTGAGCTTGATCTCACATTCATGTGTACAGTAGTTTACGGTGTATGAATAAAATTTATTGTATTGGTTAACATAAATTCGTCGAAACGAAAGAGGATGTTAGTTGATTGTTCGCTGTATAAGAGAGAAACAATAGATTATTTCAAAACTGACTTTAGCTCAGTTGGTAGATCGGATTATTGTAGTTATTTAACAAATAGATCCTTAGGTCGTTGGTTCGAATTCGGCAAGTCGGATTTTATGTACGCCTTCTATCATTAATTCTGTTATACACTTTTCTGCATCCATTTAAATGTTAGCTTTAGCCATGAAGACAACATGACTCAATGCCCATGGTGCTTAACCATACTGACCCGTCGTCGTCTTCAGTTTTCCTTTTTTAGTGTTAGGTTTTTATTCATATACAAATGCAAACGGCGCATGTATATCGTGAAAAACATTCGTTTTTGAAATCTTGATATGAACTACTCTACCATTTATTCTGTTTACCCCCTTTAATCATATATTTTGATTACGTTTTTTTCCCCCATCCATTCATAGTTATGAAAGGCGTGCGCCATAGCGCGGCGCGGTGCGACGTTTGCGCCATTTTTTTCTTGCACCGCGCGACGCATATGAAAAAGTGTGTGGCGCATAAATGGCGCACGACATGAATTGATGCACCTTTTTTTTTCGGATTTCAAATTACAATAACTACTATTACAAATATTTTTACCATCACTACAACCACCATCACAAATATTACTATTACTATTACTATTACTATTACTATTTCTATTATTATTATGACATGAAATGCGCATAAATGGGCAAATAAGAATTACTCTGATTCATACACAAAGGCACTACTGTTGTATACCTCTGATTCTAGAATAGCACCTAAAATAGACAGTTCTGTCTTGCATTCGTTAGTCTTATTGACAGTATTAATGATTGAGCTTTTAGGAATGGGTGAATGCAATACATGGTATTAATTTCTTGTTGCTTGCCAATTCTTACAAGGCCAGCCATGGAATGATCGATCTCAGCGTCAAGTAAGGAATCATATTTTCCGAAGCAAGGACTACTAAAAATTTCAAATGAGAATTTGCATTTGGAGTAAAACATGATCGAGGCAATTTTTAGAAGTATCTCAAAGCAAAGAGTAAGGTACCGAATGTGCAGTTATGGATACTGAGGTAGGTAGGTTTGACGAGAATTCCCTTAATATCAACGACGCTAAACATGATCCCCTCTATTAACCGCAGATGGTGAAATTCTGGGACCCTTAGCTAGCCTTCGTTATGTATTTCTTGTCTTTTTTTCTGACCTTCCATTTGCCTTCCAAGTGATGTTACGCTAAATAAATTTTGTTTAATATCCCGTGACATCTAGAACCACATGCAGAAGGATACGAAAGGCAGCAACGTTAGCGGAAAAATGGGCAAATTAAAAAGGGCTCAGAGATATGCATTCTTCAACCCAATTCAGATGATAGTGTATGAAACCAAACACTTGCAACTTCCTCACTGCCCATCAGCTTTAATCTGATAGAATTATTTATATGAGAAATAAAATAAATAATTGATGGTATGGGACTGTATTCTAAACTCGTAGAAGATAACAAATAACCTGAGCAGCGGTGTCCGACCAAGGATTGAGTGCCATAATGTTACTCAATTAAAGAGTAAAGTGTTACTCCAATGGCTAACACTTAGATTACTCCTATGACTTTTTTTTTTGTTTTCTTCTTTTTTACGGATCACTGGAAGCATCTGAGGATGTTTACCATTACATAAATATGTTTACGCATAAATATGTAAGTCCAAGTATTCTTGATTATTCTTCAGTTCATCTTGTTAATAATTGCTTGCTAGCCGTGTGCAACAAAGCTACCATCAATAATTATTCAGTTACGTGAAAAAAGAAAAAATTAGTCAACTTCACTGGTTAACCATTATAAATTATTAATTTTTCCTGATTAAAAGATCCAGTTGTCTCTGTTTACCGTTTTCAGTTATTAATTGCATAAATTAAATCCAAATAATCAAACCCTATGATGCAAGTTGAACTATAACTTGCACGAGCGAAACAATTACAAATCGATTCATAAGCCAAGCAATACAAATTGAAGGTACTAATTAACTCAAACTTATCGAACAGGTTGAAACTTTTAAATAAATTATTAACTAGCTTAATAAAATGAATCGGTCGCCTTACTTCAACTTACTTGTCCGATTTAGAAGAAGATGCCGGGTGGGCTGGGCTCGGCCGTGTTGGGCTATCGGCATACTAAAATTGGGGCTTTTAGTATGGGTAAAGATGGCCTGTTCTAGTGTGTCTTATTGTTCTTCAGATTCTTTTGTTTTCGTCCAACTTTCCAAAAACTAGAAGTGATGATAGCGTGTGAGATTGGAAATTGATGCTCTGAACTATGAGTATATCCTTGATTAAATTAACATGATATTCGAATAGTTAAATAAATTTATCATTATTTTGCATTTTCAATACAAATAAGCAGCGCTTTTTTCATCAATCGTAACTAGGATATGATACATATTGTTTTGTATATAAGAAGAAGATGAACGTGGTGTGCATTTTGTGGGTTCAATCTATGTTTTGTTGCTACAGTTTATGGTCTGCACAGGACAGATTGCCCAAGTAGATTAATATTAATGTTAGTTTTTCAAGACAAACAAAGAAGACACTTTGGCCGAGTGGTTAAGGCGTGTGCCTGCTAAGTACATGGGGTTTCCCCGCGAGAGTTCGAATCTCTCAGGTGTCGCTCTGTTTTCTTTTTTCTGCCATCCTAATGAATTTGGTTCTGCTTGAAGTACAATGTCCAGGCTGGCTGGTACCTTATGCTTGATTCTTCCGTTTCCATAGGAAGGGTTGTGCAGTCTTAAAGCTTCAAACGAAAGCGCAATGTTACAAAAGAAACAGGGCTCATGTTTGCAGATTTTATGTTAGAGCTGATAAAAGACAGATACCAAGGGTATGCACTAGTGTTTTATCTTTTTCTTTGAAACCATTTTATGGCAATTCAAATTATTTTACATTAAGAGGTTGGTTTAGTTCATTTCCCTCGATCTTAAAATCTAATTCTTACATCATAGCAGTGGATCCCTATTTCATGTATGTTTTTCTATTCGTAAACCGAATATCCTTACAATAGGGCTTATTTACCCTATTTCGTGCTCCCAAAAAGTAACCCTCTTGTCCTTATTTGCATGTTATGTTGGTGGTAAAAAACTTGAATGTATATATTTTGGTGACGGTATGAATATGTGTCATTACAGTTGGGCTTCTTCTTTATTCGTATCCTTCAGGTTTGTGAATGATGGAAGGAGTAAAGCATATTAAAAGAACTTGGTGTATCAAATATATGTACAATAAGCAATTAATCAAGAATGTTTATGGGAATAATCTAATGAAAACAGGGGCAGTGGCTAATACTTGGACTTACATATTTATGTGAATAATCAAGAATGTATGATGATTACCAATGTTTTTTATTTGGCAAGGCAATTACCAAATGTTATTCTTCCTACTCAAGTTTGAAAACCTGTGTAAAAGTAAGTGTTTGTTGCGGTGTGAATAGCCTCCCTCATCAATTTATTGCATTCACTAAATTACCGACTCGAACATTTTTCGGTTTCCATAAATTTAGCCGTTAAGGCACGAACTGTTATATCTTCCAATTAATTTATGCTTGTCTTTGGGCACCTTGCCACCTTGCATAATGGAAACCAGTCCTGGCCTCAAGTCACTAGTTCATCATACGTGCCTTCATTTTACTGTTTTACTACTCACTGTATTTAGTCATGTAACTGGTTTTCAGAATATTTTCATTCCTATTCACAGAAACCATAGTTAATGATGGGGGAAACATTGTAGTTAATTGATGTATCCATTGTCAGATGATCCCCGATTATTTGATCTTGAACTTACATTCTTCTGTATAAGATGATGTTTTCAATCAACCGAATCTGTCCTTTTTCACGTTAACTTTGCACAATCTTTCGTTAAATTTGCTCGAACTATTAAAAGCATGAACCGCTTGTATGTTTTCAGCTGTGGACTGAACACTTGCTGATTCTTTTATTCCACTTTGCACAATGTTTCGCTAAATTTGCTCGAACTATTAAAAGCATGAACCGCTTGTATGTTTTCAGTTATGGACTGAACACTTGTTGATTCTTTTATTCCACTTTGCGCAATGTTTCATTAAATTTGCTCGAACTATTAAAAGCATGAACCGCGTGTATGTTTCCAATTATGGATTGAATGCTTGCTGATTCTTTTATTCCACTTAGGGATTTCTCAATGGTTTGACCGAGCTGTTAATATCTTCCTTGATGCATCATACGAAAGGGTATATGCTCGACCAAGGTTACTTCTAGTTATCTTTTATTCCTATTTACTTTTTCGTAAATGAACGAGTCAAGTAATTTAATTATGAAGTCAGTGTTAGGCCTATGTATTTGCTTTCTGGTAATTATCCGTAGACTGCTTATGGATGTATATATTATGTTTGCCCGTAATCTTGTACTGCTTTTATTTTATTTTAAGGTCGTTGATTCATTTTCTACTTGTGTTGGAGAACCTAGTTTGGTTAGGTAATGATGTATGCCTCATGGTATTAATTACTTATGGATGTATATATTATGTTTACAACAGAGAGCACTAAGCACTACTGTTGTATACCTCTGATTCTAGAATAGCACCTAAAATAGACAGTTCTGTCTCACATTGGTTAGTCTTATTGACAGTATTAATTACTTGTTTATGGGTGAATGCAATACATGGTATTAATTACTTGTTGCTTGCCAATTCTAATTACAGGGCCAGCTATGGAACGAAGGATCTCAGCGTCAAGGAATCATATTTTCCTAAGCAAGGACTACTAAAAATTTCAAATGAGAATTTGCATTTGGAGTAAACATGATCGTGGCAATTTTTAGATGCTCTAAGTATCTCAAAAGAAAGAGCAAGGCACCGAATGTGCAGTTATGGATACTGCAGGTAGTGAAATTTTGGGACCCTTAGCTAGCCTTCGTTATGTATGTCTTGTCTTTTTTCTGACCTTCCATTTGCCTTCCAAGTGATGTTACGCTGAATAAATTTTGTTTAATATCCTGTGACATCTAGAACCGCATGCAGAAGGATACGAAAGGCAGCAGTGTTAGCGGAAAAATGAGCAAATAAAAAAGGGCTCAGATAGATGCATTCTTCATCCCAATTCAGATGATAGCGTATGAAACCAAACGCTTGCAACTTCCTCACTGCCTATCAGCTGTAATCTGGTAGAATTATTTATATGAGAAATAAAATTAATTATTTTGTGGTATGGGACTGTAATCTGGTAGACATAACTATGTTTTTTTTTTTCTTCTGCTCTTTGTAATGGTTTCTTTTGATCATATATACATATATATTGATGAGTTGTTCAATTTGATTTGCATATGTTATTGTGGCATGTTAGAACAAGTTGAATCACATTATATCTATGACGTTTGATCATATTCGGCTATTTATATCTTTTATATACTTTGTAATACACGCAGCGAGTCCATCATGTGAAGCTTATGCTTACAGTGTGAAGCTTATGCTTACAGAATAATCACGTGAAAACAAAAGTTTATAAATTGTTTTGATTAAGTCAACATTTGGCTTGGTTATATATTGTGTGCTTTCCATCAATTTAAAAAGGTGTAGAACTATGGATATAACATCAAAACTGACTTTGGACGTAACAAAAACGACACATAGAATTTTTAAACGGGACATTTAAACGAAATAAAAAATTAAATAGATATGCGTTTATGGTTTTAAACCGGACATTTAAACGAAACATTTTAATTTAACTAGTTTATAATTAATTAATTATTTGTTTTGTTGTATAACATGTGTTTAATAACTGAAAATGAAACATATTAAAACGAACTCAGTGTTTCATTAAATCTCAACGATGCATTTTTAATTCAAATACCGTCAAATCAAACAAACTGAAAAAACAATATAACAAACAGCAGAAACAAACTAGTAAAAACAACTATTGAACTTGTTCAGCTAATAACTAATCTACACACGTAGCACTTCGTCGGATAGTACATCCACCATATCTAAGACCGAGGGATCAATGCGAAAATTCTTCATAATTTTCCACTTATGGATGAGAGCAACAACATACAAAAGAAAAAAGCAATGCGTCGCCATATCGGAGAAGCAGTCTGTCTGAACAAATGTCCATGGTCTTCCTGAACTCACAATCTGTTGACGTCTAGGGAGAACAGGTTTGTTGTCATTAGTCATCTAATCAACATAGAAAGCTGTATCGACAACAATGAATGGTTGGACTTGGAGCTGAAGCGGTAGAGCTATTGATATCTCACACTGGCATGTGACCTTTTCTATGCACTTGCAAAACATGTCATCTTGCTTTCTAAATTTCAACGAAGCAATTCTTTTGAATTTCTGATGCTTACGTGCTGGACCGTTTCATTGTTCGTCAAGTCCGTCAAGGCGATCATTTCAAACATTCCGTTCACCCTCTACTATCTTGAGAAATTTGTTCCGGTCTCTCCAACGATGCACTAGATCGTCTCATTTGTTCTTCGTCCGTGATTCGGTCCGATTGTCATTAGATAGTTCGTTGAAATCTGCAATTACAGCCGATGAAAACGAGTCGGGGCTTCCTTTTTCATGCAGATGGGTGATTTAAATGTCGATTAATGCTTTAGTGTGTTCATGAGTTTTGAATGAAGTAGTAATAGCGCCAAAGGCAGAAGAGTGTGCGCTATAACGCTGGAAATGTAAAATTTCAAAGTAATTAAAAGTTGCAAAAAGTGTAATGGACACAATAAAAATAAGTAAATTAGTTGGGAAAAGTACATTATAAATATCGAAATCATTGGAAAAAAAGCATCGAGAATATGTTGATTTTGGAAAAGGGGGGGGGGGGGGGCGAGGCTGGGCTAATTAAAGTGAAAAGGAGGAGATGCGAATGAGATTATATAATCAGCGATAAATCAAACCATTGGTATTCGATGTGTCCAATGCGTTGAACACTATCGATTTGATTTTCTCCAATGAGAAAATCGAACAATTTGGACCATCATCGTTTTGGGTTGGACTTGTCTAAAATGACGACTTTTCAAAGTCTTACTACGAAAGACATCTTAATAATTGGGTCAGTGATCCTTACATTGCCCTATTCTTTTAATTTGGAAAAATCAAATGAAGAATTAGTAATTTGCTAACTTCATTCTTTATTTTTTTTACTAAAAGGATAATACGACCCAAGTCGCACAACCGTATTGCACATCATTAATACTAATACGCGACCAACTAATTACCATTTCACGTTCAAATCTAATTAAAAATTTAACTATCGCTTGGAGCAAAACTGATGATACTCCATTCTCGATCATTTTCCCAAATTTGATAATTTAAATTATCACATTCACATTTCAATCTAATTAAAGATTCATTAAAACTCCACTTAGTTTTAATCTTCCAAAAATCATTATTAATGATTATTCAACTTTGGAAACACAAACATTTCACATCGACAATCTACACTGTACCACTGATTTCTGCCAATATATAACCTCTGAGTTTGTAAGTCTCAGAGAAGGGTGTTAAGCAAGAGAATAAATAATCCTCCACTAAACAGATATACATTTATCAGAAATCAACAAATACAGTTTGAAATACAATGTTAGACATGTAATCCTCTCTTTAACTGGGTTAAAGAACAAATGTCATTTAAAACACAGTTCACGATAAATCCAAAATCAAATTCCATTAATTATGGGGTCTTCATGGAAAACAGATCAGTATATATAATCGATATAAATTTCCGTGTCCGACTAATAATATAAATGGAATAACGACGAAGCCTTTTAAATTCCATATATATTAACAGTCTTCCTTCACAAAAGCTCACTTTGATTATTACCAAATCGAATTCCATTCCATTACAATTTAATATATTAAATTGGAAAACTTTACTTTAGAAAATTTCCATTAAATCTTAATAAAAAGATTTATATATTCCAAATCACATTTCACTATTTATCGGGTTAAAGAACAAATGTCGTTAAAACACAGTTCACAATAAACCCAATTCACATTCCATTTTATTCCAATTACCAAATATAACTGGAAACTCTAATAATCTTAATTAAACGATTTATTCTTTTCACATGGGGTTTAAGAACAGTGTTATTTAAGACACCGTTCACGACAAACCCAAAATCCAATTTGATACTAAATACAAGGCTCTGAATAGAAATTATATCGGCTTATATTCAAAATCAAATTCTAAAACCAACGGATATCGTATTAGGAATAACGATATATGTATCTTCCAAAATCCCATAACAATATCTGTATAATCACGGAATCCAATATCGAAATATTTCGAAGATTATTTCCTTTCCGAATCCATTCCAACTTATTCATTGGAAAATTTTGGTTATTTTAAAACCATTTTCAAATCCAATTTATTTACTTCTAAAAATAATTGGATTATTATTCTAGTTATTAACTAGTTCATTTCGATAAAAATATATTTTTATATTTTCAAATATGGAATTTTTCATCCCAAATCTTTCCAAATCATTTATTATGATTTTACACATTTTTTCCATATTTTTAATAATTTTATTATCGCCCATACAGTCGGTTTCCAATATCGGACACCGAACTGCATCCATAGCGACCTTTTTTTGAAATTGATTTGGACATAATTCCAAATCTAACAATTCAAATTTAAATCTCTTATATTCATTGGAAAGCTCTTTTCGATATGAACCCGACAGTTCCGGTTTTAGGAGAATCCGACGGTCGGATCTCCAGTTACATCCATTTGAAGTTAATAGTCGAAATTCGTGAACGGTCACTGCGCGGTGCGTTCTATTCGGGCTATTATATATATATATTTTTATATATATATATATCGTCGATTTCTATTTAAAATGTATTTTATTAATTTTTTTAAATTTGTTTTAAAAATGATTTCCACTTTCATTTCAATTTTAAATCAAAACGGAATATTCCTTTATAAATTCGTTTTAAATTCATATCAAAACTATTTCAATTTCAATTTCAAATTTCAAATCAAAATTGAATATTCTATATAAATTCGTTTTAAATTCATTTTAAAACGATTTCTACTTTATTTCAATTTTTAAATCAAAATTGAATATTCTATATCATTATAATATTAAAATGATAATATTTTCATAATATCAAATTTTGAAATCACTTTTCGATATTCATTATAAAATAAATAAAATCGAAAGAAAATCCCGTTCGTGTTAAAATGGTGTTTAACTACTTAACACGGCTTCACATTTCAATATTTTCGTGTCCATCCTAAATCGGACATCAAAATCACATTTTGATTATACACTGAATATTATTTTAAAATATTCGTTAATTCTGAACTGGAATCAGACTCAATCAATTACCACATAATTTCAGTTATATGGATTTCATACATCGCATGTATATAACAATAATGATAAACAATCATTAAAAATTCATTCATACAACATCCAGAGTGCATTTTGCAACTGTACGAGCATTAAAATAAATAAATAACGCTTATATAGTATGTCAACCCATCGATTGACATACCACTACTTATTGGAATCAGTGTATGTCAAATATCATCCCAATACCCGTGTAGGGTTTTCAAACAACAATTACTGATTATTGTTTGTGCAGTTAGGCGATGTGTAAAATTTATCGTCCCAATCAATATTAGATAAATAAGTGTACATAAATAAATCGTCCGATTTGTAAATGAATATTTATTTTATTTCAGGAGAATTTTATATACATTTTTATATAAATAATTTTATATACAACAATATCAATCCATGACATTCACAATCACAATCCAACCAAACAATCGACCATAGTCTGTACAAAAAAATAGTGTCAGGGGCTACTAAGCCCCGTCTGTAGCCTATTATATAATAACTGGAAAATAATTTGAGTGAGAGAGAGTTCTCACCTTGATTGGTTTCGAAAATTAATAAAATGATTATTTTAATCAAATTAAACAGGACATTTAATTTGACCAAAAATATCAACTAGCTTCAAATGCGTTCCAGTCAGCTCTACAATGTAGTGTTCGTTGCTGAGATTCCAACGCGACTGAATTCGTTCAATTCCGTTTCTGTATGGACAAGATATGAGCATTTATACTTTAATTATATTAGTAATTGAGCTAAGTTAATTAATAAATTATTTATTTCCCCTTAATCACCTTTTCCCCTCGTTAATCCCTCTTCCCCTTACACTCAGTAAACCACGAACAGCAGGAACCCAAAACCGATTCTTACGGTTCAAAATCGAAACCCAAATGCTAGAATCCGATCAGAACTCACTCCGATGTCCGCCTCCAAGAGCTCACCCACCGCGCAGATGGCGGCCAACTTGTCCCCCCTTCGCTATCGGAATCCCCTTGCAAACGTCGGCTCTTTGTGGGCTGAATACTCTCGCACCACAAAACGATATTTTTATTAAAACCGTATGTATTGAAAGAGGATAAAAATCTCTGTAATTTTCGTTTGAAAGCTTGGGTTTAATTCGAATTGAATTGGAAGGTATTGGGGATTTAAAATCAGAGTGTGATGGCCTTTAATTTGTTTTGAGCGGCGGAAGTAATGGGTTGACTGCGCAATGAAGAGATAAAGGGTTTTGACCTTTGACCCACATATTTATTTTATATTTATTATTTAAATTCCAGAAACACTTATTTATCGGTACGAACTCCAAATCAAACCCAACGATTGTCATCTCTAACTAAATACCCCCCATTTGGACACAATGGAATATGTTTCGCAAGCCCATTCGACTGTTTCAGTCAGTTTCTATCAAAATTAAAATATAAAACATTCAATATTAGATTTGAACGTATATTTTAATTTGTCGGGGCCACATACTAATTTCAAAAATTCCAGAAAAATAAATCTAGCTATGTTTTGGCGATACTGTCCTAACAAAACAAATTTCTTCGAATTTGGAGACCGTTTGAAAAATGGTCATTTTCTAGTCGATTAAATTCAAACTGAAAGTACCAAATGCGTTTAAATTCACCACGCTCACATATCAGTTCCAAAAATTATGAAAATTGGAATATAGCAATAATTTGACATTCCAAATCCATCAAAAGTGGTTTCATCGAAAACAGAGATCGTTTGCAAAATGGCTATTTTTAAGGGTTATATATTATATTAAATTCCATAGCGACTATTTTAAATTTTAAACTGGACATAACTTTCAATTCTCATTATGAAATCTGGATTTTTCACATTTGTTAGAAAGATATAATTAAACAGATTCAAATATTTCTTGTTTTACTGAAATCCGATTTATTTTGAATCCTGTACATTCATTTGAAATTTAAAATCGAATTTTCAAACTACCACGCCATTTTAAACACGTTTTATAATTAAACTAAATTTATATGTTCTAACTTCATTTGAATTAAATTTTTAGTCGTTATAATTTAAAATAGATCATTTTAAATATTCAAAATCCATTAAAATAGCTAAAATAAAAATTTTAAATTGGTTTTGAAATTCCGGGTTGTTACATGAAGACCATATATATTATTCATTTTTGCTGCATTATTGGTATGTTATGTTAAAATTTAAAACTCTGATATTGCAAACTGAAATCAAGTGAATATTATTTAATAGTTTAATGAACTATATATATATGTTATTATTATATTTTATCGTTCCACTGTGAGGTTCTGTTTATTATTTAGTTCCTTTTCATCTTATTTTATCTTCTTGTGTTAAACCCCAATAATAATCTGTCATTTTGAAGTGGTTTGAGTTGGACATGTGTAGTTTATATATTATGCTCCAGTTTCTTCAATTAGCAAAAATTTGATTTTTTTTTAAATTACAAAGTAAAAGTTGTCATTTTATCCTGATAAAAGTATATTCACAAGTTCTTATTCTTGTTTGACAAATTTATAATCGCTCGCTTGGACACACATAAAATTTATTTAGTTTCCAGAAAGTCAGAAATAAATTAGATTTGACCTTTAAAAAGCTACAATGTAGTTTATGGCATTCCCAATGGAGGGATTGTTGAGGGTCAAATCAAACTTGGTTGACCTCAACTCCCCCCTTCCTTCAACGAGGAAAAACAGAAACCACCCTATGTGCTTATTTTAAACCGGCCAAGAGAATAAAAAAAATACCTCACATGTTAAAAATTAGCCTATTGAGACCAAAAAATAATAATATTGGCCCTTTTATCAAACTGACCGTTAGGGAGGTTTCCCTACTGTAAGAGCCAAAATCAATTTGTCCATGCCAATGAAATTCGGCATTATATTTGCATTTCAAATATTTGCTCCGCGTTTTTCTTCCTGATTCTTCTCTGTGACCCTTTCCTCTCCTCACCTATTTCTTCTCCATAACCTGTTTTTATTTCTCTCCGTAAATCTTTCACGATCCGTATTTTCATCAACCAACCTTTCCAAAACGATCTCCTTCGTCTGTCAGGTTTTATTCTTATGGTTTTCAATTTAGTTTCAGAATAGGTACTTATTTTAGGTTTTTGATTCGCGTTGGATCTGATATCGCTTCAGGAATAATATTCCACTAAAAGCACATGAATGGAAAGCTTGTGCCCTTTCTGGATCTAAAGCATATCCTAGCATTTTTTGATGTATTTGAAGAAGCTTTGTGACATTCAGCTAGGATCCATCTCACAGGTTATCGACATCTACCCTGTACATTAATATAAAAAGTTAACAATATTAGATTGTGATGATGTCAATCAATTTATAGTAACACAAAATATACCACATACGATCAATATATATGAAATGAAACGAAAATATCTATTAAATTACCGTACTATCCGGAGTTAAGTGGGCAGTTTCCGCTATCATGACCTTCTCCTCCGCATGTTTTACATTTTCGCTTTTTCTTGCTAGTGGACAACTCAATGGGACTTTTAATTCTTTCTGCACCGCTCATTTGAACAATATGTTTATCAATTCTAGGTCGTCCCTTCGCCTGTGAAACATGCGGATCTTGAATTACTATAGGTACCTGATCACTACTCATTGGATACTGTGCATCCTCTTCTTCTGCTTTTTACTCGTTCAATTTAGTTTTTTCATCGCACACTCTCGTGAAATGCTCTTCTATTCCATCCATCGCTATTTTGTATAATATTTCAGACTTAGATGCAATGCTTGAAAGTTGTGTTGCTCTTCGACAGATATGACTAAGTCGAAATGCTTCACTAGTATTCGGTTGACCTTCGTACATAAAATCATCCATGACCCTAAATGAGTTAGCTGCCTTCGTCCATCTTTTCAAAATAAAATGAGAAGGTATCTCGTCTACTTCTAGTTTGGTGAATTTTTTTAATATATGTCTGCATGGAATTCCTTTAAACTCAAAAAGTTTGCAATCACAACTGCCTTCATAATTGCATACATTCATTTTCACAACAACACTTTCGCATTCACCAACTTTAGAAGATACAACATATGATGTCATTTCTCCATTGGTTTCGTTCTGAACAGATCTAAACCGAATGGAATCTTTTAGCTGCTCACAAAACTTGTCAAACATATTTCGAGTGTATATGTCTGCGACATGTTTCAATATCAAATTATTTTCATCAATGCATCTTTTTTTATGCTTCGAAACAAAATCCCCATCAACTTCTCGTTGTACAATGTTTTGCAATGCTTGATAATATCTACACACAAATTCCTTAAGATTTGTTGTCGTGGAGACAAACATATTAAAAAAACTATTTACTCCTTCACTACGACCTGTAGTGTTCATCCCAGCATAAAAGGTCGACCGATGAAACACAGGCACCTAAGACTCACGTTGTTCAATTTTTTTTTGCAACCATTGATTGTTTTGCAATTCATACTTCTGCATTAATGCTTTCCATTTATCTTCAAAATCTGATACTGTATATGTGAAATTCAAACAACGTTTGAGATCTTTTTTGAAGAGAATGTTTGCGATATATATGAGGTAAATTCTCATCAAAAATTTTCTTAATGTGCCACAGACATAAACGATGCCGAATCGTAGGAAATACCTTTTCAATAGCTATAGTCATTGCATGATCTTGATCTGTAATTATTGAGATTGGATGACGACCTCCCATAGCTTTGAGCCAGGTTGTAAATAGCCAAACAAATGTAGGTTCTGTTTCATCGCACAAAAGTGCACATCCAAACTGTATTGTTTGATAATGATGGTTTACACCAGTGAATGGAGCAAATGGCATTGAATATTTATTTGTTCGAAATGTAGTGTCAAATGTGACCATATCTCCGAAATGTTGGTACGACATACGCGATCGTGCATCAACCAGAAAAAATTAGCAGCATGTCCTTCTACATCAAGTTGAATTGCATAATAAAACAGAGGGTTTTCTCTTTGTCTCATCTGAAAATAACTCAATACATATTGTGCATCGCCTGTTTCTAAGTCTGTAAGTCTGGCTGACTTCAAATGGTTATAACAATCCTTTTGGTTAAATCCGGCATTCACACCACCAAAAATAGCAGGAATTTTGGCTATAGGTAGATTTTGTTGTTGGAATACTTCGGTTAAGTCTTTTGCAGCAGATGTCATATTCTTATTAGTTCGTAATTGAACCTGTTTTATAGGAGAAATAAATGAATGGTTATGTTCACCATTAAACTTTGTTATCGACCATTTCTTTGTCAGCTCGCTGTAAAGAATTCTCATCTTTGCTTGACAGCTACATTTGATGGTGTTAGTGCTTCTAGATATTTGATCAACTCCAACTACATTATCATTTTTTTGAAGTGTCCCTGATCGTGAACAAACCAAAACAACTGAAGTAACTTTATCAACGTGATGAATAGTTTTATTTGATGATCGGACACGGACAGCAAAACCTTTTTGTCGACCGAACTCAATGTAATAGTTTTTCGCCTCGTCTAAGGTGTCAAAACTCATCCCACATACGGTTCTGTCAACATAGCAAGAGTTTTGTTTGGTGATGACGATGAGCCACTGGCCTCATGTGTTGATCCCTCTGGTGCAGTTTGAATGATTCCATCTTCCATACTTACCACTACAAATCACCGTAACTATTATATGTCACTTGAATAAGAAAATAGGAATTTACCATAACAAAGTGTTGTACTAAAGTCTAATGCCCAGAGCAAGGGCATAACAATGTGAACAAAATCATGCATAGTAAGAACAAAGAAAAGGTGATGCTAGAATAGAACAAGATGCATGACATCCCACTCAATATGATGCAATAGTCCACTGATAGCAGCTACACCAAACATTCAATAACATACTCAAATATGCACATGTGAGTCTCAATGCAATATATGGTATTAGAGCACATGTACGTCTATTTTCTTTCCTCACATGCATGTTACAAATCTGTGTTATGCTTTGTTTTTAAATGAAAATATAAGGATTATTTATGCCCCGATATTAATATAAGTTTTTTTTTGCTCTTTCTATTACTCTCATTCAAATTTTTGGCATTAGGGAGAAACACATCTTAAGCACATTTATGACTTCTCGTCTTCAAGTAAAAACTACGTGATAAAATGAAAATATGTATTAGGGATATAGTATCATTTTTTAAACAAACTCTCCATGCCTACTCTTCACATGAATTACGTTCATTGCCACAAAAAAAAATTAATGGTACCATAATCTTTTTCAGACTTTTCATATGAATTACTATCATTGCCATAAAAAAAGAATTAATAGTACCATAATGTTTTCTAGACTCTTCACAGGAATTACGTTCGACTGCACTAGGTGCTACAAAATATGTTACCAACTTGTGATTCCTCTATGTTATATCATTTCTGATGATTATTTTATCATAATCTAAGAGCATGTAATAAATATAAGTCGTACCGCATCCATTTTCAAGTGAGAAGTAAAAAAATTATAATGGGTATGAGAACAAAGATTAACAGGATTGATTTGTGAAAAATTGCAATTAACGTTATAGAAATGAAGAAGATGAACAAATCTGAAATGACGTAAAAGAATTGAGTAGAGAACAATGATGAATTAGTAGAATTGATTACCTCTTTTGATGATGGTTTGGCGCGTTGAGAAGAATATCGGTGAAATGAGCGTGAGAATTTTGTAGAGTGAGAAGAAGAACGATGGGAAGAAAGATAAGATCTGAGCGCGAGAAATTTAAGGGGCAATTATGACGTGCGTTTAAACTAGAGAAATCTGACGGTTATGAATGATTAAATCCAGCGGCTGGTGGATTGTGTCATGAAACATGTTTAAATTTGAGTTCAAATAGAGGCTCCCATATATATATATATATATATATATATATATATATATATATATATATACATATATATATATAAGGAGCGTTCAATGGCACCCCAAATAGTGAGCACCCCAAATGCCTTCCAACAGAAACCAAGTATTTATAGTAGTTTAAGTTAGTGGGAGGTGAGAGAATGAGTGGAGGGAGAGAGAAACGAGATATGTGATGGAAATCAGAGGGCATTTAGGGGTGCTGCACTGTTTAGGGTGCCATTGAACGCTCGCCTATATATATATATATATATATATATATATATATATATATATATATATTGGAAAGTTGCACTGTTATGCTATATATGTGCAGTAAATTTGTCTTGTTTTCTATGTTACACAAGCATAATTATAAATATTTGATGTAGGTCTGATGATAATTCTTCACTGTATTTGAAGATGGTGATATATTTTGAAGTGCACTGTTATGCTAGACCCATCCTAGATGTTGCTTTGTTTAGGACAAGTTTCCAAAATTTGTGTATCTATGTTTTATTACCTTTCTAGATTATACCTACATCTTGAATGATAATTTGAGGATACTTGGTTTATACTAGTATATTTTTAATCTCAAGTTGATTTACATGTAAAATTTAGTTCAATTGAATTTCTACTTTATTACTTACTTCCATCTTCTCTTAAAATTTCCTATAATTCGTTAAATAAAATCTAACTTGAAATATGGTTTAACTAATAATCTTTATTTCATATTAAACATCTTAACGGTCGGTTTTTCCACCGTTGTACAGTAATACTAGTTTAAAATCCACCTTAAATAAGCTAACTAAGGAAAATTTCAAAAACAACCTATTGCAGTGCAAGGGAATCCATAAAAACACAATCTCAGCCGATCCTCCACTGAGGGTCAGTTCTCATCGCCACCCCTCACCACGCACACAACGGGTGGATGCTCTTATTAAGTTGCCTTTGCAATTATGAAAACACTGCGACTAAAAGTGAAACGGTGGTTAAACCATTTTCATGATCTTACCAAATTTTATCGGGTGGCAATTACAGCTTTCTATTCTCACGCTTGTAGCTGTACGGCGGAAACCGTGAAGGCTCGGAGCATTATATCGAATTGCTTGCCCTAATTTTTTTTTAATCTACTTTCGATGTTTCTAATTTGATTATTTACATCCGACCCTAGAGAAATCCATATTTTGTAATCTCGAAGACCATGGCGCTTTCTGCTCAAAGTGCGTTAGCTAATCGGGTGATCGGTAATCTTCAATCTAATTTTTGTCACAAATATTTGTTTTTCTATAGGATGCTTTTGATTTGTTTAGTTGATAATTGTGTATGGTTGAAACTAGTTTTATTAGTTAGCAAATTGATAAAAGTGTGTTGCTAGAAGCAGCTTCCTACTGCCATTTCTAAAGAGAAGATATATAATTAATTTATGTGCTACTTTGATAATCAGAAAACATTCGAAGTACATAAACCTTGATTACGGTTCGTCATCATTTTCAGCAAAAAGAGACGGTACTCAGTAATCTCCCAATAACGAGAAAGTCAGCCGGACCCTTAAAACAAGTGTAATGCTAAGGGCACCCCGAAAAGTGCTTCGGGATACCACATGGTATTGCCAAACACTTTTTTTAAAAAAAAAATTGCTGCGTTCGGTGGTTAACCGCCGGCCGAACACTATTCGGTCGGCGGTTTGTGGTAGTCCCTAGCACCTTTCGAGGTTCCCTTAGCATTACACTAAAACAAAGGAAAAGTTCTTAGCAATCTCTCTGCCAACTTGAACAGAAACTTCTAGTTTTCCAGTCTTTTACGTTTACCTTCCTCTTAAGTATAGCCCTCTGCCTCCATGTATTAGTATTCAAAATTGGAAATTCAGTCAATTTTTGTGAAAACAATTCGGATTTTAATGGGAGACTGACCTGGGAAGTCCTCACGCTTGAGTACGGGAGCCTTTGGCACTGGGTATCCACATGTTTGAGATTATCCCGAAATGTTAAACATGAAAAGTTTTGTTAATTAATTACCAAGTGAAGAAATAGCAATGGTATCAAGCGGCGTGTTTATTTATTAATTTTGATTAAGATTTACATAGTGTTAGGAAGCGGGTGCTTTTAGCAAAGCATTGATAAAATATTAGATGGTAGGTGTGAGCATTATTTGGTTAAACCAAATAAACCAACCAAACCAATTTATTATGGTCGGTTTAGTTTGGTTTTGAAATTATATTGGTTTGTAATAGCGATGTAGAAAAACATTTAGTTTGGTTATCGGTATAACCAAATTAACCGAGCTTTTATTATATAAGCAAAATTATCGATATTATAGTAGAATTTTATGTTAATTTAGTTATCTAAGTCTAATATATTTTTAGTTCGATTAAGTCGGAAAACCAACGGAACCGGCCAATCTTAATTTGGTTGGCTTAGTTTTCATTTTTATCGATTTTAGTTTGGTTTGACAATTTTCATAATCGGATACACCGGCCCAACCAAACGCTCACCCCTATTAGACAGAGACACTCTATTTAATGAAAAATAAAAATCAATACTAAAGAATTATTAGTTGAAGTAGATTTATATTCCATTCAGGTGCCAAATTTTGTTTGTATAGTTTCAAGTTGTATTCACTCATAGTCAATTTTAACTTTTTTTCACGTAAAATTAAATATAAAAGAAAATAAAAATAAAATTCATTATTGAAAATATTGTGATTCATTGAGCGCTGACTTCTCTTGACACCAAAATTTGAATAGTTTTACATTTTACTAATTTAATTTGATTTGCTTTATATAGGCAAGTACATAACTTTGGATTCTATTTTAAGTATTCAAATTTGCAAATAGAAATTTACAAAAGTGAATTTATGGAAGTTGGAAACCTTAGTTTGATTAATGCATGAAATGAGAAAACTTAATGAAATGAGACTAGTGTTTTATCTTGTTCCAGAGTGAGTGCACTTTTGTAATATATACGGTATATGTTAAGTAAAGAGCGACGTATGTGATTTTAACTAGTTTTCAGTTTATATACAATAGTTTACGGTGTATGAATAAAATTTATTGTATTGGTTAACACAAATTCGTAGAAACGAAAGAGGGTGTTAGTTGATTCTTCCGCTGTATAAGAGAGAAACAATAGGTTATTTCGAAACTGACTTTAGCTCAGTTGGTAGAGTTGAGGACTGTAGTTATTTAACAGATAGATCCTTAGGTCGCTGGTTCGAATCCGGCAAGTTAGATTTTTATATTTCCCCACAAATTTGACTTTGTTGTTTGCAATCTTGATATGATTTTTTTTTTGTTTTTAATGATTTTCCACTAGTTTGACCTTTTTTTTTACAAAAAAAATCTTGATATGAACCGATCTGCCATTTATTCTATATACGCCTTCTATCATTTATTCTGTTTTACACTTTTTTGCATCCATTCAGATGTTAGCTTTAGCCATTAAGACAACATGACTCCATGCCCATGGTGCTTAACCAATCCGACCCATCATCGTCTTTTTACTTTGTGTTATAGGCTATTTCAAGCTCTAAAACTTA
The DNA here is from genome assembly GCA_030737875.1 of Allium sativum. Classification (NCBI taxonomy): domain Eukaryota; kingdom Viridiplantae; phylum Streptophyta; class Magnoliopsida; order Asparagales; family Amaryllidaceae; genus Allium; species Allium sativum. The sequence goes on from CM060924.1 coordinate 838,058,826, forward strand.
CGGTGCGTTCGGTTTATCTTCTTTAGTTTTACGTTTTTATACATATAAAATGAAAACGGCGCATGTGTATCATGAAAAAACATTCGTTTTTAAATCTTGATATGAACTACTCTACCATTTATTCTGCTTACACCCTTTAATCATTTTTTAGATCTTGATATGAACTACTCTACCATTTATTCTGTTTACACCCATAGTTATGAAAGGCGCGCCATGGCACACGGCGCGGTGAGGCGCGGCGTTTGCGCCATTTTTGTTTGCGGAGCGGCACATATGAAAAGGCGCACCAAATGGCGCAAATGGCGCGCGGCGCACGACGCAAAATGGCGCGCCTTTTCTTTATTTTATGGTTTTTTTTTGCATTTCAAACTGCTATAACTACTACTACAAATACTCTTACCATCATTACAACCACCATCACAACTACTATTACTATTATTATCATAATGATATGAAATATGAAAAAATTTGTTAATATCTTTTTTTTTGTTATATGACAACATAATTACATCATCATTATTTCCTATACGATTATCATCAGCAAGTCAATAACCTTACATTTATGTAATTGACTAATCTTAGCATGCTGATATTTAGAATTGACATATGTTTTATTATCCAGCTTAGTTTAGATTCCTTTTGATATTGTCAGAAGTATATAATTTAATGTATAAAAGATCATAAAATATTGTCTATGCAAAAAAAAATGGATGAAACTCTGAAGCCGTGAACGATATATCAAGAGAAGCAATTTTGTAGGAAGAAAATATATTTTCATAAGATAAGCATTCAAGCAGCTCTGAAACATACCCTTGGATTTTACTTTATTTTTGCATATATGTAAATATGTCCAATGTCTTTGTACGATTTGTCTGTAACATAAAAATATTTCATGATTTGGTATTTGTTAAATACAATCGATCATTAAAAAGAATGTATAATATTCGTGACACTGTTGGTCCAGTATCTTTGAATGATATTGATGATTGTAATTAACTGAATATATGACCGATATTGAAGATGAGCTTGTGTTCGACAATGAGGATGACCTGACTTGGTGTATTGTTGCTAGAGCAGCAAGAATGGAGAGATTCGGTTTTTTGGCTCATTTTTAATGTGTATTATTATTTTTGATTTGAAAACTATTGTGCTTGAAACTTTATGCTTTGCGTTTTTTTTTGTAAAATACATAAAAAAAAATTGTTGCGTATATTTTAGCAAAAAATAGTTTTTTTAAAATCTTTTGTTAAAATATTACTTATATTAAAAAAATAAACATGTGCAGTAAATTAAAAAGGCGTGCGCCATTTGTCGCGCCGTGCGCCAAGGCTCCAGAGAGGGTTTGCGCCTTTTTGCGCCGTGCGCCATTAATAACACTGTTTACACCCGTTAATCGTTTATTTTGATTTACATTTTTTTGCATCCATTCTAATGTTACGTTTAGCCATGAAGAGAACATGACTCAATGCTCACGATGCTTACGCAAACTGACCCATCAACGTCTTTTTACTTTGTCTTATAAACTATTTTGACCTCAAAAACATAAGGTGTGTTTGGTTTATCTCTTTTAGTTTTGGGTTTTTGCTCATATAAAATTGCAAACGGTGCACATGTATTGTTAAAAAAAACGTCTGTTTTTGAAAATGAAGTGAACACGTTTTTTTTTTTTAATGTTTTGAAAAATAACATAAGGAAAAGAGATAATTTATACTTTCGAACGACTTTAGCTCAGTTGGCAGAGCGCGGGACTATAGTTATCTAATAGATAGATTCTTAGGTCGTTGGTTCGAATCCGGCTTGTAATTTTCCGTTAATGCGGTTTTTTGATTTGAAATCTTGATATGAACTGATCTACCGTTTATTTGTCTACATCCTCCATCATTTGAACGAAGTTAACACATAAAACATTTTATTTTTCATGTTTTGAAAATAAGGGAAGGATGAGAGAAAATTTATACTTCTATCATTTCTTACATTTCTTCCATCGTCCTTCCACTCTTCTCAATATTTGTCACTAATTTTGAAAAACATAGAATATAGTGTAAACCAAACGCCACATTAACTTCCTGGAATTAACCCCTCGTCTACCGCCTTTATTTGATTGATCTTTGGGCCCTCTTTTTTGCATCTTGCATAAGCGAAGTAGAATGGTTAAATCATTGTTATTAGTGGTATATTCCCATTATGTTGTGCTTTGGTACTCATAAGACCGAAATTTGTTTATGCTCCCGTCTCATTAAAAACAATGCCGTGAAGTATAATTATTACATAGGCTTATCAATTCAAGCCGTATACTTGTATCTATTATATCCCTTTTGCTTTGTTAGTCATCACTTTACATTTGTTCATTGAATACATGTTATTACAATGAGCCTTTTGAACATATATTCTTATATTGCAAAAAAATCCCCCCTGATTCCAGTGAATAGCCGCCAGTTTTATATTTGTGCATTTTTCAGTTGTACTGTCTTGAAATATGCTGAATACAATTTGATTTGAAAAATGAACGTGCAATCATTGATACTTAGATTTTCCCATGCAAAAATATGGCTTATTACTCACAGTGTATAAACGAATTAAGCAATCCATATACATCAAATGAATGGTTCTGGTTTATGAGTGGTCTGAATATTATTTGATTTGAAAAATAAACGTGCAACCATTGAAACATTGATTTTCACATGTAAAAATATGGATTGTTACTCGATTTATAAATGAATTAAGCAACCGGTCACATCAAAATTTGAATGATTATAGTTTATGAGTGGTTTATTCCTATAATATTTTGGTATGCTACTTGTAAGAGCAAAATCTGTTTATGCTCGTCTCATCTAAGATAATGTTGTGAAGTATAATTATTATGTAGAATTATCAACAATCGGTCATTGAAAAAATTTGAATGGTTCTAGTTTATGAGTGGTTTATTCCTATTTAATTGTGTTACACTGCTTGTAAGAGCGAAACATTTTTGTTCTCATCTCATTTAAGATAATGTCGTGAAGTATAATTATTACATAGGATTATCAATGCACACAACTTTTTAAATTTTTTTAAACTGCAAAAAGGGTCTTTTTGATCCGTATGAATAGCCGTCGGATGCCGGTTTTATACGTGTAGAGTTGTAAATTATATAGTCTACTTTGTTGAAATCTGATGAAAATAGGGGCAGTGGCTAATACTTTGATTTTCATATTTAGGTGAATAATTAAGAATGTTTGATGATTACCAATGTTTTTTATTTGGCAAGGCAATTACCAAATGTTTATTCTTCCTACTCAAGTTGTAACTACTCGAGTTTGAAAACCTGTGTAAAAGTAAGTGTTAGTTGCGGTGTGAATAGCCTCACTCATCAATTTATCGCATTCACTAAATTACCGACTCGGATGATTTTTGTAGATTTACCACTTAAGGCACGAACCGTTATATCTTCCAATTAATTTATGCTGGTCTTTGGGCATCTTGCATAATGGAAACTGGTCCTGGCCTCAATTCACTAGTTCATCATATATGCCCTCATTTTACTATTTCACTACTCACTGTATTTAGTCTTGTAACTGATTTCGGGAATATTTTCATTCCTATTCATAGGAACCATAGTTAATGATGGGAGAAACGTTGTAGTTAATTGATGTATCTATTATCAAATGATCCGCGATTATTTGAGCTTGAACTTGCATTCTTCTGTATAAAATGATGTTATCAATCAACCAAATCTGCCCTTTTTTACATTAACTTTGCACGATGTTTCATTAAGTTTGCTCAAACTATTAAAAGCATGAACCGCTTGTGTGTTTTCAATTATGGAATGAACACTTGCTGATTCTTTTATTCCACTTAGGGATTTCTCAATGGTTTGACCGAGCTGTTAATATCATCCTTGATGCATCATACGAAAGGGTATATGCTCAACCGAGGTTACTTCTTGTTATCTTATTCCTTTTTACTTTTTTCGTAAATGAACGAGTCAAGTAATTTAATTATGAAGTCAGTGTTAGGCCTATATATGTGCTTTCTAGTAATTATCCGTAGGCTGCTTATGGATATATATATATATATATACACATATATATATATATATATATATATATATATTATGTTTGCCCATATTCTTATACTGCTTTTATTTCATTTTAAGGTCGTTGATTCATTTTCTACTTGTGTTGGAGAACCTAGTTTGGTTAGGTAATGATGTATGCCTCATGGTATTAATTACTTATGGATGTATATATTATGTTTACAACAGAGAGCACTAAGCACTACTGTTGTATACCTCTGATTCTAGAATAGCACCTAAAATAGACAGTTATGTCTCACATTCGTTAGTCTTATTGATAGTATTAATGATTGAGCTTTTAGGAATGGGTGAGTGCAATACATGGTATTAATTACTTGTTGCTTGCCAATTCTAATTACAGGGCCAGCTATGGAATGAAGTATCTCATCGTCAAGTAAGGAATCATATTTTCCGAAGCAAGGACTACTAAAAATTTCAAATAAGAATTTGCATTTGGATTAAACATGATGATCGGGGTAATTTTTAGATGCTCTAAGCATCTCAAAAGAATAAAAATAAGGTACCGAATGTGAAGTTATGGATCAGAGTAAAGAAAAAAAAAGACTTCCTTTCAAAGGGTTATAGATACTGCAAGTAGGCCTGACGAGAATTCCCTTAATACCAATGATGCTAAACTACATAGGGATGGAATCAGCTTCATCCGGAGTAGTGATATGTAATGTGATGGACCCAGAAGATGATCCCCTTTATTAACAGCAGATGGTGAAATTTTGAGACCCTTAGCTATCCTTCGTTATGTATTTCTTGCCTTTTTTTCTGACCTTCCATTTTCCTTCCAGGAGATATTACGCTAAATAAAATTTGTTCAATATCATGTGACGTCTAGAGCACCCATAATATAAAATAAATTACTGTATGCTAAATAAATGATTGCATATTACCTATCAATTGCCCAAGTCATAAAATTAGTAACTTTAGGAATTCACGATAATAAGTCGATAGCCGTAACATATTCAGTATCAAGTTCATGGAAATGCTTGAGTTCTTAAGAAAATTAAGTGTATGCGAAAATAATGATGAACAAGTAGGACTATGGAAAGTTAGGAATAAACTTGAATAAAGTTTATTTTGGTCCTTTTGAAAATCTGGGTAGAGTAATCGTTTGTTGCTGTGTGAATAGTCACACTCATTTATTACCCTGCTGAAGTTACCGACTTGAACATTTTTCTGTTTCTGCAGTTTTACCACTAAGGCACGACCCATTGTATCTTCCAAGTAATTTATGTTAGTCTTCGGGCTTGCATAATGGGAACTGGACCTGGCCTCTAGTCCCTAGTTCACCCATGTGCTCTCATTTTACTGTTTTTCTAATCACTATATTTAGTCATGTAACTGATTTCATCAATATTTTCATTTGCGTCTTTTACACAGAAACTTTATCAACCATGGCTAATGATTGGAGAAACATTGTAGTTAGACGATGTATCCGTTGCTACAATTTTTGAGCTTGATCTCACATTCATGTGTACAGTAGTTTACGGTGTATGAATAAAATTTATTGTATTGGTTAACATAAATTCGTCGAAACGAAAGAGGATGTTAGTTGATTGTTTGCTGAATAAGTCAGTTGGTAGAGCGGATTATTGTAGTTATTTAACAAATAGATCCTTAGGTCGCTGGTTCGAATTCGGCAAGTCGGATTTTATGTACGCCTTCTATCATTAATTCTGTTATACACTTTTCTGCATCCATTCAAATGTTAGCTTTAGCCATGAAGACAACATGACTCAATGCCCATGGTGCTTAACCATACTGACCCGTCGTCGTCTTCAGTTTTCCTTTTTTAGTGTTAGGTTTTTATTCATATACAAATGCAACCGGCGCATGCATATCGTAAAAAACATTCGTTTTTGAAATCTTGATATGAACTACTCTACCATTTATTCTGTTTACCCCCTTTAATCATATATTTTGATTACGTTTTTTTCCCCCCATCCATTCATAGTTATGAAAGGCGTGCGCCATAGCGCGGCGCGGTGCGACGTTTGCGCCATTTTTTTCTTGCACCGCGCGACGCATATGAAAAAGTGTGTGGCGCATAAATGGCGCACGACATGAATTGATGCACCTTTTTTTTTGGATTTCAAATTACAATAACTACTATTACAAATATTTTTACCATCACTACAACCACCATCACAAATATTACTATTACTATTATTATTATTATTATTATTATTATTATTATGACATGAAATGCGCATAAATGGGCAAATAAGAATTCCTCTGATTCATACACAAAGGCACTACTGTTGTATACCTCTAATTCTAGAATAGCACCTAAAATAGACAGTTCTGTCTTGCATTCGTTAGTCTTATTGACAATATTAATGATTGAGCTTTTAGGAATGAGTGAATGCAATACATGGTATTAATTACAGTTCTGTCTTGCATTCGTTAGTCTTATTGACAGTATTAATGATTGAGCTTTTAGGAATGGGTGAATGCAATACATGGTATTAATTACTTGTTGCGTGCCAATTCTTACAAGGCCAATCATGGAATGATCGATCTCAGCATCAAGTAAGGAATCATATTTTCCGAAGCAAGGACTACTAAAAATTTCAAATGACAATTTGCATTTGGAGTAAATCATGATCGAAGCAATTTTTAGAAGTATCTCAAAGCAAAGAGTAAGGTACCGAATGTGCAGTTATGGATACTGCAGGTAGGTTTGACGAGAATTCCCTTAATATCAACGACGCTAAACATGATCCCCTCTATTAACCGCAGATAGTGAAATTTTGGGACCCTTAGCTAGCCTTCGTTATGTATTTCTTGTCTTTTTTTCTGACCTTCCATTTGCCTTCCAAGTGATGTTACGCTAAATAAATTTTGTTTAATATCCCGTGACATCTAGAATCGCATGCAGAAGGATATGAAAGGCAGCAATGTTAGCGGAAAAATGGGCAAATAAAAAAGGGCTCAGAGAGATGCATTCTTCAACCCAATTCAGATGATAGTGTATGAAACCAAACACTTGCAACTTCCTCACTGCCCATCAGCTTTAATCTGATAGAATTATTTATATGAGAAATAAAATAAATAATTGATGGTATGGGACTGTATTCTAAACTCGTAGAAGATAACAAATAACCTGAGCGGCGGTGTCCGACCAAGGATTGAGTGCCATAATGTTACTCAATTAAAGAGTAAAGTGTTACTCCAATGGCTAACACTTAGATTACTCCTTTGACTTTTTTTCTTCTTCTTCTTCTTTTTTATGGATCACTGGAAGCATCTGAGGATGTTTACCATTACATAAATATGTTTACGCATAAATATGTAAGTCCAAGTATTCTTGATTATTCTTCAGTTCATCTTGTTAATAATTGCTTACTAGCCGTGTGCAACAAAGCTACCATCAATAATTATTCAGTTACGTGAAAAAAGAAAAAATTAGTCAACTTCACTGGTTAACCATTATAAATTATTAATTTTTCCTGATTAAAAGATCCAGTTGTCTCTGTTTACCGTTTTCAGTTATTAATTGCATAAATTAAATCCAAATAATCAAACCCTATGATGCAAGTTGAAATATAACTTGCACGAGCGAAACAATTACAAATCGATTCATAAGCCAAGCAATACAAATTGAAGGTACTAATTAACTCAAACTTATCGAATAGGTTGAAACTTTTAAATAAATTATTAACTAGCTTAATAAAATGAATCGGTCGCCTTACTTCAACTTACTTGTCCGATTTAGAAGAAGATGCCGGGTGGGCTGGGCTCGGCCGTGTTGGGCTATCGGCATACTAAAATTGGGGCTTTTAGTATGGGTAAAGATGGCATGTTCTAGTGTGTCTTATTGTTCTTCAGATTCTTTTGTTTTCGTCCAACTTTCCAAAAACTAGAAGTGATGATAGCGTGTGAGATTGGAAATTGATGCTCTGAACTATGAGTATATCCTTGATTAAATTAACATGATATTCGAATAGTTAAATAAATTTATCATTATTTTGCATTTTCAATACAAATAAGAAGCGCTTTTTTCATCAATCGTAATTAGGATATGATACATATTGTTTTGTATATAAGAAGAAGATGAACGTGGTGTGCATTTTGTGGGTTCAATCTATGTTTTGTTGCTACAGTTTATGGTCTGCACAGGACAGATTGCCCAAGTAGATTAATATTAATGTTAGTTTTTCAAGACAAACAAAGAAGACACTTTGGCCGAGTGGTTAAGGCGTGTGCCTGCTAAGTACATGGGGTTTCCCCGCGAGAGTTCGAATCTCTCAGGTGTCGCTCTGTTTTCTTTTTTCTGCCATCCTAATGAATTTGGTTCTGCTTGAAGTACAATGTCCAGGCTGGCTGGTACCTTATGCTTGATTCTTCCGTTTCCATAGGAAGGGTTGTGCAGTCTTAAAGCTTCAAACGAAAGCGCAATGTTACAAAAGAAACAGGGCTCATGTTTGCAGATTTTATGTTAGAGCTGATTAAAGACAGATACCAAGGGTATGCACTAGTGTTTTATCTTTTTCTTTGAAACCATTTTATGGCAATTCAAATTATTTTACATTAAGAGGTTGGTTTAGTTCATTTCCCTCGATCTTAAAATCTAATTCTTACATCATAGCAGTGGATCCCTATTTCATGTATGTTTTTCTATTCGTAAATCGAATATCCTTACAATAGGGCTTATTTACCCTATTTCGTGCTCCCAAAACGTAACCCTCTTGTCCTTATTTGCATGTTATGTTGGTGGTAAAAAACTTGAATGTATATATTTTGGTGACGGTATGAATATGTGTCATTACAATTGGGCTTCTTCTTTATTCGTATCCTTCAGGTTTGTGAATGATGGAAGGAGTAAAGCATATTAAAAGAACTTGGTGTATCAAATATATGTACAATAAGCAATTAATCAAGAATGTTTATGGGAATAATCTAATGAAAACAGGGGCAGTGGCTAATACTTGGACTTACATATTTATGCGAATAATCAAGAATGTATGATGATTACCAATGTTTTTTATTTGGCAAGGCAATTACCAAATGTTATTCTTCCTACTCAAGTTTGAAAACCTGTGTAAAAGTAAGTGTTTGTTGCGGTGTGAATAGCCTCCCTCATCAATTTATTGCATTCACTAAATTACCGACTCGAACATTTTTCGGTTTCCATAAATTTAGCCGTTAAGGCACGAACTGTTATATCTTCCAATTAATTTATGCTTGTCTTTGGGCACCTTGCCACCTTGCATAATGGAAACCAGTCCTGGCCTCAAGTCACTAGTTCATCATACGTGCCTTCATTTTACTGTTTTACTACTCACTGTATTTAGTCATGTAACTGGTTTTCAGAATATTTTCATTCCTATTCACAGAAACCATAGTTAATGATGAGGGAAACATTGTAGTTAATTGATGTATCCATTGTCAGATGATCCACGATTATTTGATCTTGAACTTACATTCTTCTGTATAAGATGATGTTTTCAATCAACCGAATCTGTCCTTTTTCACGTTAACTTTGCACAATCTTTCGTTAAATTTGCTCGAACTATTAAAAGCATGAACCGCTTGTATGTTTTCAGCTGTGGACTGAACACTTGCTGATTCTTTTATTCCACTTTGCACAATGTTTCGCTAAATTTGCTCGAACTATTAAAAGCATGAACCGCTTGTATGTTTTCAGTTATGGACTGAACACTTGTTGATTCTTTTATTCCACTTTGCGCAATGTTTCATTAAATTTGCTCGAACTATTAAAAGCATGAACCGCGTGTATGTTTCCAATTATGGATTGAATGCTTGCTGATTCTTTTATTCCACTTAGGGATTTCTCAATGGTTTGACCGAGCTGTTAATATCATCCTTGATGCATCATACGAAAGGGTATATGCTCGACCAAGGTTACTTCTAGTTATCTTTTATTCCTATTTACTTTTTCGTAAATGAACGAGTCAAGTAATTTAATTATGAAGTCAGTGTTAGGCCTATGTATTTGCTTTCTGGTAATTATCCGTAGACTGCTTATGGATGTATATATTATGTTTGCCCGTAATCTTGTACTGCTTTTATTTTATTTTAAGGTCGTTGATTCATTTTCTACTTGTGTTGGAGAACCTAGTTTGGTTAGGTAATGATGTATGCCTCATGGTATTAATTACTTATGGATGTATATATTATGTTTACAACAGAGAGCACTAAGCACTACTGTTGTATACCTCTGATTCTAGAATAGCACCTAAAATAGACAGTTCTGTCTCACATTGGTTAGTCTTATTGACAGTATTAATTACTTGTTTATGGGTGAATGCAATACATGGTATTAATTACTTGTTGCTTGCCAATTCTAATTACAGGGCCAGCTATGGAACGAAGGATCTCAGCGTCAAGGAATCATATTTTCCTAAGCAAGGACTACTAAAAATTTCAAATGAGAATTTGCATTTGGAGTAAACATGATCGTGGCAATTTTTAGATGCTCTAAGTATCTCAAAAGAAAGAGCAAGGCACCGAATGTGCAGTTATGGATACTGCAGGTAGTGAAATTTTGGGACCCTTAGCTAGCCTTCGTTATGTATGTCTTGTCTTTTTTCTGACCTTCCATTTGCCTTCCAAGTGATGTTACGCTGAATAAATTTTGTTTAATATCCTGTGACATCTAGAACCGCATGCAGAAGGATACGAAAGGCAGCAGTGTTAGCGGAAAAATGGGCAAATAAAAAAGGGCTCAGATAGATGCATTCTTCATCCCAATTCAGATGATAGCGTATGAAACCAAACGCTTGCAACTTCCTCACTGCCCATCAGCTGTAATCTGGTAGAATTATTTATATGATAAATAAAATTAATTATTTTGTGGTATGGGACTGTAATCTGGTAGACATAACTATGTTTTTTTTTCTTCTGCTCTTTGTAATGGTTTCTTTTGATCATATATACATATATATTGATGAGTTGTTCAATTTGATTTGCATATGTTATTGTGGCATGTTAGAACAAGTTGAATCACATTATATCTATGACGTTTGATCATATTCGGCTATTTATATCTTTTATATACTTTGTAATACACGCAGCGAGTCCATCATGTGAAGCTTATGCTTACAGTGTGAAGCTTATGCTTACAAAATAATCACGTGAAAACAAAAGTTTATAAATTGTTTTGATTAAGTCAACATTTGGCTTGGTTATATATTGTGTGCTTTCCATCAATTTAAAAAGGTGTAGAACTATGGATATAACATCAAAACTGACTTTGGACGTAACAAAAACGACACATAGAATTTTTAAACGGGACATTTAAACGAAATAAAAAATTAAATAGATATGCGTTTATGGTTTTAAACCGGACATTTAAACGAAACATTTTAATTTAACTAGTTTATAATTAATTAATTATTTGTTTTGTTGTATAACATGTGTTTAATAACTGAAAATGAAACATATTAAAACGAACTCAGTGTTTCATTAAATCTCAACGATGCATTTTTAATTCAAATACCGTCAAATCAAACAAACTGGAAAAACAATATAACAAACTGCAGAAACAAACTAGTAAAAACAACTATTGAACTTGTTCAGCTAATAACTAATCTACACACGTAGCACTTCGTCGGATAGTACATCCACCATATCTAAGACCGAGGGATCAGTGCGAAAATTCTTCATAATTTTCCACCTATGGATGAGAGCAACAACATACAAAAGAAAAAAGCAACGCGTCGCCATATCGGAGAAGCAATCTGTCTGAATAAATGTCCATGGTCTTCCTGAACTCACAATCTGTTGACGTCTAGGGAGAACAGGTTTGTTGTCATTAGTCATCTAATCAACATAGAAAGCTGTATCGACAACAATGAATGGTTGGACTTGGAGCTGAAGCGGTAGAGCTATTGATATCTCACACTGGCATGTGACCTTTTCTATGCACTTGCAAAACATGTCATCTTGCTTTCTAAATTTCAACGAAGCAATTCTTTTGAATTTCTGATGCTTACGTGCTGGACCGTTTCATTGTTCGTCAAGTCTGTCAAGGCGATCATTTCAAACATTCCGTTCACCCTCTACTATCTTGAGAAATTTGTTCCGGTCTCTCCAACGATGCACTAGATCGTCTCATTTGTTCTTCGTCCGTGATTCGGTCTGATTGTCATTAGATAGTTCGTTGAAATCTGCAATTACAGCCGATGAAAACGAGTCGGGGCTTCCTTTTTCATGCAGATGGGTGATTTAAATGTCGATTAATGCTTTAGTGTGTTCATGAGTTTTGAATGAAGTAGTAATAGCGCCAAAGGCAGAAGAGTGTGCGCTATAACGCTGGAAATGTAAAATTTCAAAGTAATTAAAAATTGCAAAAAGTGTAATGGACACAATAAAAATAAGTAAATTAGTTGGGAAAAGTACATTATAAATATCGAAATCATTGGAAGAAAAGCATCGAGAATATGTTGATTTTGGAAAAGGAGGGGGGGCGAGGCTGGGCTAATTAAAGTGAAAAGGAGGAGATGCGAATGAGATTATATAATCAGTGATAAATCAAACCATTGGTATTCGATGTGTCCAATGCGTTGAACACTATCGATTTGATTTTCTCCAATGAGAAAATCGAACAATTTGGACCATCATCGTTTTGGGTTGGACTTGTCTAAAATGACGACTTTTCAAAGTCTTACTACGAAAGACATCTTAATAATTGGGTCAGTGATCCTTACATTGCCCTATTCTTTTAATTTGGAAAAATCAAATGAAGAATTAGTAATTTGCTAACTTCATTCTTTATTTTTTTTACTAAAAGGATAATACGACCCAAGTCGCACAACCGTATTGCACATCATTAATACTAATACGCGACCAACTAATTACCATTTCACGTTCAAATCTAATTAAAAATTTAACTATCGCTTGGAACAAAACTGATGATACTCCATTCTCGATCATTTTCCCAAATTTGATAATTTAAATTATCACATTCACATTTCAATCTAATTAAAGATTCATTAAAACTCCACTTAGTTTTAATCTTCCAAAAATCATTATTAATGATTATTCAACTTTGGAAACACAAACATTTCACATCGACAATCTACACCGTACCACTGATTTCTGCCAATATATAACCTCTGAGTTTGTAAGTCTCAGAGAAGGGTGTTAAGCAAGAGAATAAATAATCCTCCACTAAACAGATATACATTTATCAGAAATCAACAAATACAGTTTGAAATACAATGTTAGACATGTAATCCTCTCTTTAACTGGGTTAAAGAACAAATGTCATTTAAAACACAGTTCACGATAAATCCAAAATCAAATTCCATTAATTATGGGGTCTTCATGGAAAACAGATCAGTATATATAATCGATATAAATTTCCGTGTCCGACTAATAATATAAATGGAATAACGACGAAGCCTTTTAAATTCCATATATATTAACAGTCTTCCTTCACAAAAGCTCACTTTGATTATTACCAAATCGAATTCCATTCCATTACAATTTAGTATATTAAATTGGAAAACTTTACTTTAGAAAATTTCCATTAAATCTTAATAAAAAGATTTATATATTCCAAATCACATTTCACTATTAATCGGGTTAAAGAATAAATGTCGTTAAAACACAGTTCACAATAAACCCAATTCACATTCCATTTTATTCCAATTACCAAATATAACTGGAAACTCTAATAATCTTAATTAAACGATTTATTCTTTTCATATGGGGTTTAAGAACAGTGTTATTTAAGACACCGTTCACGACAAACCCAAAATCCAATTTGATACTAAATACAAGGCTCTGAATAGAAATTATATCGGCTTATATTCAAAATCAAATTCTAAAACCAACGGATATCGTATTAGGAATAACGATATATGTATCTTCCAAATTCCCATAACAATATCTGTATAATCACGGAATCCAATATCGAAATATTTCGAAGATTATTTCCTTTCCTAATCCATTCAGACTTATTCATTGGAAAATTTTGGTTATTTTAAAACCATTTTCAAATCCAATTTATTTACTTCTAAAAATAATTGGATTATTATACTAGTTATTAACTAGTTCATTTCGATAAAAATATATTTTTATATTTTCAAATATGGAATTTTTCATCCCAAATCTTTCCAAATCATTTATTATGATTTTACACATTTTTTCCATATTTTTAATAATTTTATTATCGCCCATACAGTCGGTTTCCAATATCGGACACCGAACTGCATCCATAGCGACCTTTTTTTGAAATTGATTTGGACATAATTCCAAATCTAACAATTCAAATTTGAATCTCTTATATTCATTGGAAAGCTCTTTTCGATATGAACCCGACAGTTCCGGTTTTAGGAGAATCCGACGGTCGGATCTCCAGTTACATCCATTTGAAGTTAATAGTCGAAATTCGTGAACGGTCACTGCGCGGTGCGTTCTATTCGGGCTATTATATATATATATATATATTTATATATATATATCGTCGATTTCTATTTAAAATGTATTTTATTAATTGTTTTAAATTTGTTTTAAAAATGATTTCCACTTTCATTTCAATTTTAAATCAAAACTGAATATTCCTTTATAAATTCGTTTTAAATTCATTTCAAAACTATTTCAATTTCAAATTTCAAATCAAAATTGAATATTCTATATAAATTCGTTTTAAATTCATTTTAAAACGATTTCTACTTTATTTCAATTTTTAAATCAAAATTGAATATTCTATATCATTATAATATTAAAATGATAATATTTTCAAAATATCAAATTTTGAAATCACTTTTCGATATTCATTATAAAATAAATAAAATCGAAAGAAAATCCCGTTCGTGTTAAAATGGTGTTTAACTACTTAACACGGCTTCACATTTCAATATTTTCGTGTCCATCCTAAATCGGACATCAAAATCACATTTTGATTATACACTGAATATTATTTTAAAATATTCGTTAATTCTGAACTGGAATCAGACTCAATCAATTACCACATAATTTCAGTTATATGGATTTCATACATCGCATGTATATAACAATAATGATAAACAATCATTAAAAATTCATTCATACAACATCCAGAGTGCATTTTGCAACTGTACGAGCATTAAAATAAATAAATAACGCTTATATAGTATGTCAACCCATCGATTGACATACCACTACTTATTGGAATCAGTATATGTCAAATATCATCCCAATACCCGTGTAGGGTTTTCAAACAACAAATACTGATTATTGTTTGTGCAGTTAGGCGATGTGTAAAATTTATCGTCCCAATCAATATTAGATAAATAAGTGTACATAAATAAATCGTCCGATTTGTAAATGAATATTTATTTTATTTCAGGAGAATTTTATATACATTTTTATATAAATAATTTTATATACAACAATATCTAGGCCACGTCGTATCCAAATGTATCTTCTGGCAAGATGAAGTGAAATTTCTAGGCCACGTCGTATTGAAAGAAGGAATTGCTGTGGATCCAAGTAAAATCGCAGCTATTCAAAACTGGAAACAACCCAGTACCCCTACAGAAGTCCGTAGTTTTCTCGGATTGGCTAGTTATTACCGGAAATTCGTTAAAGACTTTTCGAAGATATCTGGTCACTTAACGAAGCTTACAAAGAAGCATTCTAAATTCAAGTGGTGTAACAACCCGTATTTTTGAATAACATGTTATAACATAAATGGAGGCAGAATTAAACTGTAAAATCTGAATCAAGGGAAACGGGCTATGTTATTGCGTTCGTCTCGGAAAAATACGCGAAATAGAGTCCGAGTTTTTGAAAATCGGGGTCCGTATGACCAAGATATGGCCTCGCGAAGTTTCACGAAAAATTCACAAATTAAAGTATACTTAATTAAGTGAAATGGGTTGCGCAGAGAAATATATATATGGATATATATATATATAATTGAAAAATAAATAAATAAATATGCAAAAATGTTCAAAACAGCGAATTGGGAGAGGGGAATAACCGAACCGGCCGATTTTTGAGGTCGACCCGAGCTCGCTGGGTCGACTAGGGGTTAATCCAGGGTGTTTGGCTGTCAACCCGTGGGCCGATTCGCTCAAATGTAGATTTTGCATTTGAATGGTTCTCATGGTTCATCTTTAATCTAAAGGCCCTAGATGGTTCCTACACTTGACTTCTTCCCCAAGACATGCTTTGATGGCTTGGATTGAATCTAGGTTTAATCCTATGGCCTAAAACACTTGCCTAATCAATAAATAAGACCCTAACCTACCCTAAATCATCATTATTCATTCATACAACTAAACTATGGCAAAATCAATCCTCTCATGGCCTCCACTCTCTTCATAAAATTCCTAAATAAATTCCTAAGTGATTTTCCATGCATACAAGTGTTTTCAAACTTGTATGAGCATCATTAGCTTGCATTCAAGTCAAGTTTATATATTTGCATCATAAAGAAAGAGTCTTGATCATTTTGGCTCAAGGGTTTTGCTTGCATTTTGGGTTTAATTGATTTCATAAGGGCTTTGTCATATTTTTGTGACTTCTTAAGCATTGTAAGCCCTATTCTACTTTCATACTTAAACTCTAAAGTTAAATGTATGATATGCAAGTTTATATGCAATTTTATCATGTTGTGATATGCAAGTTTATATTCAAGTTTATCATGTTGTGATATGCAAGTTTATATGCAAGTTTATCATGTTGTGATATGCAAGTTTATATGCAAGTATGCCAAGTTATGTTATGCAAGTTTGGGTTGAACATTTTGTTCATGCTATCATGTTATGCAAGCTTATTTTAGGTTTATGAACATAAAGCTTTAAGCTTTATGCCAAAGGTTGCATTTTAGCAACATGTAAGTTATCATATCTATTATGATAACTTGCATGTGAGGCTAAATGCGAACTTATGGCCATCTCTACATGTCATTTAGCACCATGTATCACCAATATGCTAAGTTTGGTTTTATGCATGCTTTTGAGGCCTAAAAATGTAATATGCAAGTGTATGAACATATGAACATTTCATATGCCACCATGTTAAGCTTGTGGCTTCAATACCTTTATGTCATGATTATGCCAAGTTCCCTCTTTCTATCCTTTATGCGGTATTGCGATATGTAAGCGATGGGATTGCGTTTGGGGTTGGGTAAACTTAAAAGACATAAAACATAAGCTTGGGAATTTACCTATTAAGTTAGGTCTACCCATTGGGAATTTACCTATTAAGTTAGGTCTACCCAATTGCTTGAAAACTTATAACATGTTTTGGAAACATGATGGACATGACACTTAGAAAAGATAAGTGTGGCCAACTCGAGGTTGGGTTGAGTTTGTAGCGTAAACCTACCCGGAACCGACCGGCTTAACTAGTTGCTACAAACAATAGGACCCAATGTAAGAAGTTGGTCATGTTGTACCTTGAACCCGAGGTTAGACCAAGTTGTGGTGTAAAGCTACCCGGACCCGCCCGGCTTAACTAGTAACCACAACAAGGTCTAATGTGAGAGGTTAAGGCGCATTAAATTAATTAATGCCTCGTGATTAGGGTTAAGTCATGGTCCACTTAATACTTAAACCAATTTGGGCTTGGTAGATTAATCGGGGTTAAGTCGTGAACTCATCGTTACACTTAACCAAGTTAATCCAGGATTAGCAAGAGGGTTAAACCGTACTTAACCCACTAGAAAAATCCTAGCAATGGGGGCCCACTTCAGCAGTAATCCCAAGTTAGTATCATCATGACCCTAGGGACTAGGCTAGGGTGGGGGCACGATTACTGGACTGGAGGTAAGTGACCAAAAGCGACGGCAGAGGGTACGCCGGTGTAGTTCTGGGCGGACTCTGGTCGTGCACATAGTCCGTAGCCGGAGAAAACATGCACGGGTACCAGTAGATCGGGACTGTGCACTCATGTTCATGGTGTCCAGGGGTTGACACCCTAGGGCTTGATACACCCGAAGGGTGGACCCGGCACAGTTCGACTACAATTATGATTGGGCCGTATTGACACCAACACGTGACGAGTTAGGCTTAGGGAGCCGATCGACTAGACCGTTTGGTTGGACCTTGTATTAGGGTCATTTCATGTTATTGGGCCAAAGCTTGGGCCAAGGGATCAATACTTGTTTATTCAAGTCATGTTAGTTTGCTAGTACACCTGTGGTACAAAACCTTAATCCTGATTATGCGATGACACCTTTATCTACCTTGTTAGTTAATCATCATGCTAGTATATTGTTATCCATATGTTCATCCCTGCTGCTCATGCCAGTTAACTTTATCAGTTTACATTGATTGTAGTAGGGCTTACTCAGTCTTTTTGACTGACCTGTTTTCTTTCGCCTCTTTTCTTCCGTTCCCCCCCAGGTTCTCAGGGAGGGAATACTGGAGCTTAGCTTGGATTTCGGATTGCTTGCTTGTGGGATTTCAGCTCATGTACGGTTTCAACATGAAGCTAGCTATGGTTACCACTTAATTGGGGATAGCACTTATTTATTTCAGTTTTTCAGTTGATGTTGTTTTATCTAGACTTGTTTATTTGGAAAGCTATGTTGTACCAGACTTGTTTTGAAATGTTTTGAAATCTCCCGCTGTTTTATCTATGTTATTTACTCTGTTTACATATATACATATGTTCTTGTTCTGCCTTGATATATCATTATGCATGTTTACCTGATTCAAACGCCCCTCCAAAGTCAGAGTGCTTGCAAGAGCCACCTTGGTGGAGGTGGGGTGTTACATTTGGTATCAGAGCATATGGTACGAGAAGGAACAAAAAGGCTTTTAGAAAACTTTTGGAAAACTATTTTCAAAACCAAGTATAAAGTATTTTCCAAAGAAAAGTCTAGTTTATTTTAAAGGCTATTCCCCAAAAAGCCATTAGCAAAATTCCTTCGTTTTTCTCCATTCTGAATCTGTCTTTTTCTTCGTTTTCAGTATGGCCGATAACTTTGCTATTCCGGAGGGAGTACACGTACCTGTTTGGTATAGGAGACTTTTGGAGGCTAGGGCGACCGAAGCCGGCCCCGCAGATGTTCCTCCTCCTCCTCCTCCTCCTCCTCTGGTAGTTAATGTTCCTCCTCCTCCTGTCGCTGAGGTTCCTCTTCCTCCTCCCCCTCAGCATCCTCAAGTGGACTTCGCAAAGACTTGCAAAGATTTCAAAGCAATGGGTGGCAAGAACTTTCAAGGCACTGAGACTTTTGTAGAGGCCAGAAATTGGTTTGAAAGAGACCAAGGATTTGTTTGCTATCTTTGGGTTAGACGATCAGAGGAAGCTCTTGTTGGTGGTTTGGCTTATGAAGGATGAAGCCGCTTATTGGTGGGAAGTCACTAATGGTACTAGGCCTGTTGAGACTTGGGCCGATTTCAGGGCAAGGTTCATGCTTAAGTTTCTATCTTCTGCTGAGGAGAATCTGCAAATGGAGAGGTTCATAACTTTGAAACAAGGAGATATGTCTGTCAAAGAATATGTGAACAAGTTCAATCAGTTAGCTCGTTTTGGCTTGGATATGGTGAATACTCCTCAGAAGAAGGCTCTTCGTTTTGCTAGAGGATTGAATGAGCCGTTGCAGGGATTGGCTATGTCACATATTCCCCATGGGGCCACGTTTGAGAGTTTGGTTGATATGGCGTTACTTCAGGGAGATGCCAAGAAAGAGACCAAGATGAATGATACTCAAGCCAAGAAGACTGATTCCCAGGGAAAAGGAAATCAGGGTAATCCAAGTGGTCAGAGCAGTCAAGGCAATCAGAACAAGAACAAGAGTCAAGGCAACAAGGGGAACAACAACAAGGGCAATAACAACAAGGGCAAGAACAACAAGGGGAAGTGCCATTATTGCGGTTCAGTTGGGCATCTTATTAAGGATTGTAAGAAGAGGAAAAGGAAGAATGGTGAATGCTTTTTCTGCGGTGAGACTGGACATTTCAGTAAGGATTGCCCGAGGAAGCAAGGGCAAGGCCAGGGTCAGACTCAGCGTGCTGGACCTTCAGGAGGGCAAGTTCATGCTCTCAATGTCGCTCCAGTTCCCGATCGAGGTAGTATTTCTGTTGAGAGCCTTGTATATATTTCTGATTTTCCAGTTCGTACCTTGTTTGATTCTGGTGCATCGCATAGCTTTATCTCATCTGATCTTGTTGATAGTTTGCACCTTAGTACTAGCTTGGTAGATGATCCCGTCTGTGTCTCAAATCCTATTGGGGGTTCCGCCCATTTGTCTATGATATGTGGGGATTTGAGGATCTCTATACTGAGTGTAGAGTTCTTGTGCAGTGCTTATGTTCTTGGTTTTAGGGGATACGGATTGATATTGGGCATGGATTGGCTGTCCAGATATGGAGCCATTCTTGATTGTGAGCATAGGGTTGTGAGGCTCGTGACTCGCCTCGGAAACACCCTAGAGATTTCTTGTGATCCGAGAGGTCCCGTCATGTTGTGCTATCTGGAATCACTCGACTCATCAATGGAAACTCTTCAGTCTGTGAGAGTGGTTCGAGAGTATCCAGATGTTTTCGATGAAGTTAGGGGGTTGCCCCCTAAGCGAGAGATTGATTTCCGCATTTATCTGGTGGATAATGCAAAGCCTGTTTCTTTGCCCGTTCGGCACATGGCTCCGCGTGAAAGGCGGGAGCTAAGTAAGCAAGTGAAAGAGTTGCTTGAGAAGAACTTCATTAGACGAAGTATATCTGAATGGGGAGCGCCTGTGGTATTTGCTACCAAGGCGGATGGTTCTCTCCGACTTTGCGTTGACTATCGAGAGTTGAATAAGCTGACTAAGAAGAACAGACACCCGTTACCGAGGATTGATGATCTCTTTGACCAGCTTGTCGGTGCTTCTGTTTTCTCTCAGCTTGATCTTGCTATGGGGTTCCATCATCTCAGGGTAGCTGAAGATAGTATAGACAAGACTGCGTTCAGAACTCCAGATGGATTCTTCGAATGGCTTGTCATGCCGTTCGGCTTGACTAATGCACCCGCATATTTCGTGGACTTGATGAGTAGGGTGTTCAGGGAGTTCTTGAACAAGTTTGTCGTGGTCTTCGTAGATGATATTCTGATCTTCTCTAAGGATGAGGAAGAGCACGCAAGGCATCTCATGGAGGTGATGGATACGCTTAGAGCGCATCAGTTGAAGGCCAAGTTCTCCAAGTGTCACTTTTGGAGAAGGGAAGTTAGATTCCTTGGGCATATAGTATCTAAGCAAGGCTTAGCGATGGATCCCGCTAAGGTAGTGGCAGTTCAGGATTGGAAGACTCCAAGGAATGCAACCGAAGTGAGAAGTTTTCTAGGTCTTGCAGGTTTTTACCGGAAGTTCATCAAGGACTTCGCAAAGATATCCGCTCCTCTCACTAAATTGATGAAGAAGAATTTAGTTTTTGCTTGGAGCATATAATGCGAGCTTGCTTTTCAGAAGCTCAAGAGAGCCCTCACATCAGCACCTGTTCTAGCTTTGCCCGATGGAGGGAAGTTATTTACCGTATACACCGATGCATGTGGCACGGGGTTAGGAGCCGTTCTTATGCAAGAAGGAAGAGTGATATGCTTTGGCGGTAGACAACTCAAAGTGCATGAGAAGAATTATCCCACTCATGACTTAGAGTTGTCAGCAATAGTATATGCACTCAAGGCTTGGCGCCATTATCTTCTGGGAGAAAGATTTGAGCTTTATACCGATCACATGTCATTGAAGTATCTCTTTTCTCAGAAGGATCTGAATCTGAGGCAACAAAGATGGATGGAATTCTTGGCGTCCTACGATTTTGAGATAGCTTATACCCCTGGCAAGGGGAATGTGGTAGCAGATGCATTGAGTAGAAGAAGGTTGATCCTAAGTCCTCTATTCGTTGAGATGAAGAATTTAGAGTATGTGGCAACCTTTGATTTCTCTTTGGCGATTGAGTCGATGACCAGTTCTTTAGCATCTCTGGAACTCAGACCTACCCTTCTTGATCAAGTTGGGGCTTCGTAGAGAGAAGACCCTCAGATAGTTGAGATTATGGATAAGCTAATTCGAGGAGAGATGTCTAGTCATCTCGCTCGATATTCTATTGATGACAAGGGTTGGCTGAGGAGAGATGGAAGGTTATGTGTTCCAATGGTAGAAGATCTAGTAAGAAGAGTTCTTGAGGAAGCGCATCACTCTAAGTTGACTATACATCCGGGCGGAGATAAGATGTATAAAGATATGAAGCGCATTTTCTTTTGGCCTGGGATGAAGAAGGATGTGGCAGAATTTGTCTCTAGATGTATCATTTGCCAGCAAGTTAAGGCCGAGTCGAAGAAGCCCGGTGGGCTATTGCATCCTCTAGACATTCCACTATGGAAGTGGGAGAGTATTTCCATGGATTTTATCGATGGGCTACCAAGGTCAAGGAAAGGGAATACGAGCATTTGGGTTATTGTGGATAGACTTACGAAGAGTGCTCATTTCATTTCGGTGAAGAGCAAGAGGACCGCATCTTGGCTAGCGTCTGTATATCTTCGTGAGATTGTGAGACTACATGGAGTCCCTTCTAGTATAGTCAGTGACCGTGACCCAATCTTTACAAGTCAATTCTGGAATAGCTTGCAAGAAGCTATGGGCACAAGGTTGAATCTAAATACGGCTTATCACCCACAGACGGACGGTCAAACCGAAAGGGTGAATAGGGTACTCGAGGATCTGTTGAGGCTTTGTATTCTGGATTTTGGTGGTACTTGGGAAGACCATCTTCCTCTTGTTGAGTTTGCATATAATAACAGTTATCAGGCAAGCATAGGGATGGCACCATTTGAAGCTTTATATGGGAGGCCGTGCAAGTCGCCTACATGTTGGTGGGAGACTACAGATGAGCTTATACTTGGGCCTGATATGATCAGAGATACATCCGAGAAGATCGAGTTGATTCGGAGACGGATGAAAGCGGCCCAAGACCGACAGAAATCCTATGCTGATAAGCGAAGAACGGATTTGGAGTTTGATGTTGGGGATATGGTTTTCGTGAAGGTTTCTCCTTTGCGGAATGTGGTCCGATTTGGAGTTGTTGGGAAGTTGGCACCGAGGTTTGTTGGACCATTCCCTATTATAGAGAGGATCGGGCAGATGGCTTATAGAGTGAAGTTGCCCGAGAAGCTTGCTGGAGTACACGATGTTTTTCATGTCTCGCATCTCCGGAAGTGTTTACATGAATCAGCAGAGGTTGTTGAGCCAAGTGTTCTAAAAGATGTAGAAGTGGAGAAAGAGGCTACCTTGAGGAGAGCTCCGATTCGTATCTTGGGGACGGAGACCAAGAAGCTAAGGAATCGAGAGGTCAAATTGGTGAAGGTTCAATGGGGTGAAGCCGAAGAAGACGCAACTTGAGAAACCGAGGAGAAGATGCGTGGGCTTTATCCATTCCTTTTTGAGGGTACATTCTCAATCTCTTTTCTTTGTTAGCATATCTTTCTCTTTGTTATCCATGTTTATCTAGTTTATCGTGTTAATCTTGTCATGAGAACCTTAGGTAGAAACCCTTTGGATGAAACATGTGTTTGAAACATGTTATGCTTGATGGTTGCAAGTGGTTGCAAGTGTTTGCAAGTGGATACTCGTGGATGCATAATACACGTTAGGCACTAAGATCGGCTCACACACTTTCATATCGCATATGCATGAGTGTTTATGCTTATTCATGGATGAAAACTTGTTATGCTATCACGTGGATGTTGCATATGGATGAATGTTATGTGCACTCATGTAGAGATTATAAATTATGTTAGGAATTTGCATACATATGGACTCATTTCACTAACATATTTTGCATTAAGGGGGTTTACTGAATCAGTAACCTCCTGATTTTCGCATTAGATAAGTACATATACACACACCTTTGCATATGATCATACAGCATTTAGAACCTTTTAAGGACAATGATTGCCCGTGGATGATGTTTTGAGTAGATGGATGATGGATGGTAGGATACGTTCTTCCTAACTTGGAGATTTCGGGGACGAAATCCTTTAAGGAGGGAAGAATGTAACAACCCGTATTTTTGAATAACATGTTATAACATAAATGGAGGTAGAATTAAACTGTAAAATCTGAATCAAGGGAAACGGGCTATGCCATTGCGTTCGTCTCGGAAAAATACGCGAAATGGAGTCCGAGTTTTCGAAAATCGGAGTCCGTATGACCAAGATATGGCCTCGCGAAGTTTCACGAAAAATTCCCAAATAAAAGTATACTTAATTAAGTGAAATGGGTTGCGCAGAGAAATATATATATTGATATATATATATATATATATATATATATATAACTGAAAATTAAATAAATAAATATGCAAAAATGTTCAAAACAGCGAATTGGGAGAGGGGAATAACCGAACCGGCCGATTTTTGAGGTCGACCCGAGCTCGCTGGGTCGACTAGGGGTTAATCCAGGGTGTTTGGCTGTCAACCCGTGGGCCGATTTGCTCAAATGCAGATTTTGCATTTGAATGGTTCTCATGGTTCATCTTTAATCTAAAGGCCCTAGATGGTTCCTACACTTGACTTCTTCCCCAAGACATGCTTTGATGGCTTGGATTGAATCTAGGTTTAATCCTATGGCCTAAAACACTTGCCTAATCTATAAATAAGACCCTAACCTACCCTAAATCATCATTATTCATTCATACAACTAAACTATGGCAAAATCAATCCTCTCATGGCCTCCACTCTCTTCATAAAATTCCTAAATAAATTCCTAAGTGATTTTCCATGCATACAAGTGTTTTCAAACTTGTATGAGCATCATTAGCTTGCATTCAAGTCAAGTTTATATATTTGCATCATAAAGAAAGAGTCTTGATCATTTTGGCTCAAGGGTTTTGCTTGCATTTTGGGTTTAATTGATTTCATAAGGGCTTTGTCATATTTTTGTGACTTCTTAAGCATTGTAAGCCCTATTCTACTTTCATACTTAAACTCTAAAGTTAAATGTATGATATGCAAGTTTATATGCAATTTTATCATGTTGTGATATGCAAGTTTATATGCAAGTTTATCATGTTGTGATATGCAAGTTTATATGCAAGTTTATCATGTTGTGATATGCAAGTTTATATGCAAGTATGCCAAGTTATGTTATGCAAGTTTGGGTTGAACATTTTGTTCATGCTATCATGTTATGCAAGCTTATTTTAGGTTTATGAACATAAAGCTTTAAGCTTTATGCCAAAGGTTGCATTTTAGCAACATGTAAGTTATCATATCTCTTATGATAACTTGCATGTGAGGCTAAATGCGAACTTATGGCCATCTCTACATGTCATTTAGCACCATGTATCACCAATATGCTAAGTTTGGTTTTATGCATGCTTTTGAGGCCTAAAAATGTAATATGCAAGTGTATGAACATACGAACATTTCATATGCCACCATGTTAAGCTTGTGGCTTCAATACCTTTATGTCATGATTATGCCAAGTTCCCTCTTTCTATCCTTTATGCGCTATTGCGATATGTAAGTGATGGGATTACGTTTGGGGTTGGGTAAACTTAAAAGACATAAAACATAAGCTTGGGAATTTACCTATTAAGTTAGGTCTACCCAATTGCTTGAAAACTTGTAACATGTTTTGGAAACATGATGGACATGACACTTAGAAAAGATAAGTGTGGCCAACTCGAGGTTGGGTTGAGTTTGTAGCGTAAACCTACCCGGAACCGACCGGCTTAACTAGTTGCTACAAACAATAGGACCCAATGTGAGAAGTTGGTCATGTTGTACCTTGAACCCGAGGTTAGACCAAGTTGTGGTGTAAAGCTACCCGGACCCGCCTGGCTTAACTAGTAACCACAACAAGGTCTAATGTGAGAGGTTAAGGCGCATTAAATTAATTAATGCCTCGTGATTAGGGTTAAGTCATGGTCCACTTAATACTTAACCAATTTGGGCTTGGTAGATTAATCGGGGTTAAGTCGTGAACTCATCGTTACACTTAACCAAGTTAATTCAGGATTAGCAAGAGGGTTAAACCGTACTTAACCCACTAGAAAAATCCTAGCAATGGGGGCCCACTCCAGCAGTAATCCCAAGTTAGTATCATCATGACCCTAGGGACTAGGCTAGGGTGGGGCACGATTACTGGACTGGAGGTAAGTGACCAAAAGCGACGGCAGAGGGTACGCCGGTGTAGTTCCGGGCGGACTCTGGTCGTGCACATAGTCCGTAGCCGGAGAAAACATGCAAGGGTACCAGTAGATCGGGACAGTGCACTCATGTTCATGGTGTCCAGGGGTTGACACCCTAGGGCTTGATACACCCGAAGGGTGGACCCGACACAGTTCGACTACAATTATGATTGGGCCGTATTGACACCAACACGTGACGAGTTAGGCTTAGGGAGCCGATCGACTAGACCGTTTGGTTGGACCTTGTATTAGGGTCATTTCATGTTATTGGGCCAAAGCTTGGGCCAAGGGATCAATACTTGTTTGTTCAAGTCATGTTAGTTTGCTAGTACACCTGTGGTGCAAAACCTTAATCCTGATTATGCGATGACACCTTTATCTACCTTGTTAGTTAATCATCATGCTAGTATATTGTTATCCATATGTTCATCCCTGCTGCTCATGCCAGTTAACTTTATCAGTTTACATTGATTGTGGTAGGGCTTACTCAGTCTTTTTGACTGACCTGTTTTCTTTCGCCTCTTTTCTTCCGTTCCCCCCCAGGTTCTCAGGGAGGGAATACTGGAGCTTAGCTTGGATTTCGGATTGCTTGCTTGTGGGATTTCAGCTCATGTACGGTTTCGACATGAAGCTAGCTATGGTTACCACTTAATTGGGGATAGCACTTATTTATTTCAGTTTTTCAGTTGATGTTGTTTTATCTAGACTTGTTTATTTGGAAAGTTATGTTGTACCAGACTTGTTTTGAAATGTTTTGAAATCTTCCGCTGTTTTATCTATGTTATTTACTTTGTTTACATATATACATATGTTCTTGTTCTGCCTTGATATATCATTATGCATGTTTACCTGATTCAAACGCCCCTCCAAAGTCAGAGTGCTTGCAAGAGCCACCCTGGTGGAGGTGGGGTGTTACATGGCAATTCAAATTATTTTACATTAAGAGGTTGGTTTAGTTCATTTCCCTCGATCTTAAAATCTAATTCTTACATCATAGCAGTGGATCCCTATTTCATGTATGTTTTTCTATTCGTAAACCGAATATCCTTACAATAGGGCTTATTTACCCTATTTCGTGCTCCCAAAAAGTAACCCTCTTGTCCTTATTTGCATGTTATGTTGGTGGTAAAAAACTTGAATGTATATATTTTGGTGATGGTATAAATATGTGTCATTACAGTTGGGCTTCTTCTTTATTCGTATCCTTAAGGTTTGTGAATGATGGAAGGAGTAAAGCATATTAAAAGAACTTGGTGTATCAAATATATGTACAATAAGCAATTAATCAAGAATGTTTATGGGAATAATCTAATGAAAACAGGGGCAGTGGCTAATACTTGGACTTACATATTTATGCGTATAATCAAGAATGTATGATGATTACCAATGTTTTTTATTTGGCAAGGCAATTACCAAATGTTATTCTTCCTACTCAAGTTTGAAAACCTGTGTAAAAGTAAGTGTTTGTTGCGGTGTGAATAGCCTCCCTCATCAATTTATTGCATTCACTAAATTACCGACTCGAACATTTTTCGGTTTCCATAGATTTAGCCGTTAAGGCACGAACTGTTATATCTTCCAATTAATTTATGCTTGTCTTTGGGCACCTTGCCACCTTGCATAATGGAAACCAGTCCTGGCCTCAAGTCACTAGTTCATCATACGTGCCTTCATTTTACTGTTTTTGTAACACCCCACCTCCGCCAGTGCCACGCTTGCAAGGACACTAGCTTTGGAGGGGCGTTAAACGAGGTAAACATGCATGCAGATATCACAAGACAGAACATATAAGTAAAACAGAGTAGTAAAGCAGCGGATAAAACTTGCATTTCCAAAACCATAGTTAAGTTACAATAAAGTACTTAGTCATTATTTCCAACAAACAATAGTCTAGATAAAAGCATAAACTGAAAAACGGAAATACATAAAGTATTATCCCCAAAGTGAAGTGATAAACCATTGCTAGCTCAATGTCCAAATCCGTACATGAGCAAATCCAGTAAGCAAGCTAGAAAGATCCAAGCTAAGCTCCAATGTTTCCACCCTGAGGACCTGAGGGGGGGGGGAATGGAAGACATGAGGCGAAAGAAAACAGGCCAGTCAAAAAGACTGGTAAGCCCTACTACTGTCTGTCTATGAACTAGTTAAGTTAACTGGCATGAGAAGCTGAGATGAACATAAGGATAACAACATACTGGCATGATGATTAACTAATAAGATAGATAAAGGTGTCATCGCATAATTAAGGTTAAGTTTTGCACCACGGGTGTACTAGCATTCTAACATGTCAAGCAAAAACAAGAATTGATCCCTTGGCCCAAGCTTGGCCCAATATAATGAGGTGACCTAAATCAAGGTCCAACTACACAGTCTAGTCGATCGGCTCCCTATAAGCCTAACTCATCAAGTGTCGGTGTCATACGGCCTAGTCATGTAATGTAGTTGACTGTGCAGGGTCCACCCCGTAGGGTGTATCAGGCCCTACGGTGTAACCCTCAGACACCATTACAGGATGCACAGTCCAAACCTACCGATGCCCGTGTTCAACTCCGGACTTGATGTGCACGACCATGGTCCGCCTGAACAACCGGTGCATCATTCAGCCGTCTCTTTTGGTCTCTTACAATCAGCCCAGTAATCGTGCCCCACCCTAGCCTAGTCCTAGGGCCTTATGATACTACCTAGAAGGTTACTGCTGAAAAGGACCACGCAACTAGGGTTTCTTAACGGGTTAAATGTGGTTAACCCGATCCAAACGTGGATTAAATCGGTTAAGAGTACCCAAGGCTCCTGACTTAACCTCGATTAATCCATCAAGCCCAAATTGGTTAAGTATTAAGTGGACCATGACTTAACCCTAATCAGGAGGCATTAATTAACTTAATGCGCTTTAACCTCTCACATTAGACTTTGTTGTGGTTACTAGTTAAGCCGGGCGGGTCCGGGTAGCTTTACACCACAAATAGGTCTAACCTCGGGTTCGAGCACAACATGACCAACTTCTCACATTGGGTCCTATTGTTTGTAGCCACTAGTTAAGCCGGGCGGGTCCGGGTAGATTTATGCTACAAACTCAACCCAACCTCGAGTTGGCCACACTCATATTTTCTAAGTGTCATGTCCATTATGTTTCCAAAACATAATTACAAGTTAACATATCACGTTATGTTATAAAAACCATGTTTATGTCATAATGTTACCCAACCCCAACGTAATCCCATCGTTTACATAGTCGCAACAACGCATAAAGGATAAAATATGGAACTTGGCGTAATTATGACAAAAAGGTGTTGAAGCCACAAGTTTATCATGGTGGCATATGAAATGTACATATGTTCATATACTTGCATATTGCATTATTATGCTTCAAAAGCATGCATAAAACTAAACTTAGCATATGAGTGATACATGGTGATAAATGACATGTAGAAGTTGCTAGAAGTTCGCATTTAGCCTCATATGCAAGTTATCATAAGGGATATGATAACTTCCATGTTGCCAAAATGCAACCTTCAACATAAAGCTTGAAGCTTTAAGCTCACAACTTCAAGTTTAACTTGCATAACATGATAACATGATCAATCCAAACTTGCATAACATAGCAACATGTGTCATACATAATGATTAAACCCACTTGCATAATGATCATCCAAACTTGCATATAATGATCAACCAAACTTGCATATAATGATCAACCAAACTTGCATATCATAATGATCAACCCCAAACTTGCATCATTCATTTAACTTTAGAGTTAATAAAAAGAAAGTCGAAAAGGGCTTACAATGCTATGAAGACACAAATAAATAGTTATTAAAAGATTGAGACGAAGCCCTTATGCAATCACCAAAAAGACCCAAATATGCAAGCTCCAAATGAAAAATCCTTGAGCCAAATCAATAAAAACCCTTGCTTTGAAATAGAAATGTTGCCACTTGACTTGAATGCAAACTAAGAACATTCATACAAGCTTGAAAATACTTGTATGCATTCAAAATATCTCATATAATTTAACTTAGAAATTTTAGCATGAGAGTGGAGGCCATGAGAGGAACAATTTTGGCATAGTTTAGTTGTAGGATTGAATAATGATGATTTAGGCTAGATGTTAGGTCCTTTTTATAGAGGATTAAGATAGTATTAGCCATAGGATTAACCCTAGATTCAATCCAAGCCATCAGAGCATGTCTTGGGGAAGAAGTCAAGTGTAGGAACCATCTAGGGCCTTTAGATTAAAGCTGAACCATGAGAACCATTCAAATGCAAAATCTGCATTTGAGCGAATCGGCCCACGGGTTGACAGCCAAACACCCTGGATTAACCCCTAGTCGACCCAGCGAGCTCGGGTCGACCTCAAAAATCGGCCGGTTCGGTTATTCCCCTCTCCCAATTCGCTGTTTTGAACATTTTTGCATATTTATTTATTTATTTTTCAATTATATATATATATATCCATATATATATTTCTCTGCGCAACCCATTTCACTTAATTAAGTATACTTTAATTTGTGAATTTTTCGTGAAACTTCGCGAGGCCATATCTTGGTCATACGGACCCCGATTTTCAAAAACTCGGACTCTATTTCGCGTATTTTTCCGAGACGAACGCAATGGCACAGCCCGTTTCCCTTGATTCAGATTTTACAGTTTAATTCTGCCTCCATTTATGTTATAACATGTTATTCAAAAATACGGGTTGTTACATTCTCCCCTCCTTAAAAGATTTCATCCCCGAAATCTCCAAGTTAGGAAGAACGTATCCTACCATCCATCATCCATCTACTCAAAACATCATCCACGAGCAATCATTGTCCTTAAAAGGTTCTAAATGATGTATGATCATATGCAGAGGTGTGTGTATATGTACTTATCTAATGCGAAAATCAGGAGATTACTGATTCAGTAAACCCCCTTAATGCAAAATATGTTAGTGAAATGAGTCCATATGTATGCAATTTCCTAACATAATTTATAATCTCTACATGAGTGCACATAACATTCATCCATATGCAACATCCACGTGATAGCATAACAAGTTTTCATCCATGAATAAGCATAAACACTCGTGCATATGCGGTATGAAAGTGTGTGAGCCGATCTTAGTGCCTAACGTGTATTATGCATCCACGAGTATCCACTTGCAAACACTTGCAACCACTTGCAAACATCAAACATAACATGTTTCAAATACCTGTTTCAACCAAGGGTTTCTACCTAAGGTTCTCATGACAAGATTTACGAAACAAGATAAACTAGATAAGCATGGATAGCAAAGGGAAGATATACCAATCTAGGAAAAGAGATTGAAAATGTATCCTCAAAGATAAATGGATAAAGCACGCGCCTCTTCTCCTTGGTTTCCCAAGTCGTATCTCCCTCTGTTTCACTCCATTGCGCCTTAACAAGCTTAACTTCTTTGCTTCTTAGCTTCTTTGCCTCCGTTTCCATGATACGAATCGGAGCTCGCCTCAGGGTTGCCTCTTCCTCTTCCTCCATGTCTTCAAGAATACTTGCTTCAACCACTTCGGCGGGTCTGTGCAAACACTTCCGGAGATGCAAGACATGAAAGACATTATGCACTCCGGCCAGCTTCTCGGCAATTCCACCTTTAAGCCATCTTCCTGACTCTTTCTATAGTAGGGAAGGGTCCTACGATCCTTGGTGTCAGCGAACCATATTTCGCAAAGGAGAAATCTTCACAAAGACCATATCTCCAATTTTAAATTCCAAGTCTGTCCTTCGCTTGTCTGCATAGGATTTCTGTCTGTCTTGGGCCGTTTTTATCCGTCTTCGAATCAATTCAACCCTCTCGGATGTGTCCCTTATCATGTCGGGCTCAATTATAAGCTTATCCGTCGTCTTCCCACCAACATGTTGGTGGCCTGCACGGCCTCCCATACGAAGCTTCAAACGGTGTCATCCCTATGCTGGCTTGATAGTTATTATTATAAGCAAACTCTACAAGAGGAAGGTGGTCTTCCCAAGTACCACCGAAGTCGAGAACACAAAACCTCAAAAGATCTTCTAGCACTCTATTCACCCTTTCGGTTTGGCCATCTGTCTGGGGGTGATAGGCTGTACTCAGATTCAATCGCGTACCCATTGCTTCTTGCAAACTGTTCCAGAACTGGCTAGTGAAAATTGGGTCATGAGCGCTAACTATGCTAGAAGAAACTCCATACAACCATACTATCTCTCGAAGATAAACAGATGCTAGCCATGATACGGTCCTCTTGCTTTTCACCGGAATAAAATGGGCTTTCTTTGTAAGTCTATCAATTATTACCCATATCCCATAAAGCCCAAATAGTTTGGTGACGAACATCTTCACCCCAACCATATATCACAAATAGGCTAGTCATACTCCTTAGGGGGTTTGCAACAGATCTAAGATTGAGGATAGGGCCGAGAGGATATACTTAAAAGATAGCATGCGAGTAAGCTCTACGGAACAATAGGGATCAAGGATATACTCTTAGAAAGAGGTTAAATGCGCGTATCTAGTCTTCGATCTTCTAAGCCGCATTTTCTTGTGCTTAATCCCATCGTGCCCTGACCGTCTTTTAACTTCGCAATTCCATAGTTCTTAATTCTTGTTCCCAAAATATGAGTTAGAACTCATTTCACCGTTGCCTCTCGTTCCACTTCCACTTATTCTTTGCCTAAAATACTTGGCTTAAACATAACTGCGTGCTCATGGTTTCGTGCAAGCTTTCCAAGATTCGTTAGTGAATCTTGGATCTCGTTTACATATTATACGGTATCCCACGCAGAAAACTATCTCTTGAAAACAAGTGCCAATCCATGTTGCCAAAACTGGAGCTGAGGTAAGGGCTCTCTTGAGCCTTTGAAAAGCAAGCTCACACTCCAAGTCCCATGCAAAGACTAAGTCCTTCTTTGTTAACTTAGTAAGAGGGGCCGAAATCTTAGCGAAGTCCCTGATGAACTTCCTATAGTAGCCTGCCAGACCGAGAAAGCTTCTTACTACGGTTGCATTCCTCGGAGTCTTCCAGTCTTGAACCACAACCACTTTCGCGGGATCCACCGCTATGCCTTGCTTAGAAACTATATGTCCAAAAAACCGAACTTCCCTTCTCCAGAAATGACATTTGGAGAACTTGGCTTTCAACTGATGCGCTCTAAGCGTATCCATCACTTCCTTGAGATGTCTGGCATGTTCTTCCTCATCCTTTGAGAAGATCAGAATATCATCTACGAAGACAACAACAAACTTGTTGAGGAACTCCCTGAACACCCTACTCATCAAGTCTACGAAGTATGCGGGTGCATTAGTCAAACCGAATGGCATGACAAGCCATTCAAAGAATCCATCTGGAGTCCTAAATGCAGTTTTATCAATACTATCCTCAGCTACTCTAAGTTGATGGAATCCGGTAGCTAGATCGAGCTGAGAGAAAACAGAAGCACCAACAAACTGGTCAAAGAGATCATCAATCTTCGGTAACAGGTGCCTATTCTTCTTTGTCAGCTTGTTCAATTCTTGATAATCAACACATAGACGAAGCGAACCATCCGCCTTAGTAGCGAATACCACCAGAGCACCCCATTCAGAAATGCTTCGTCTAATAAAATTCTTCTCAAGCAACTCCTTGATTTGCTTACTGAGCTCCCTTCTTTCACGAGGGGCCATGTGCCTAACAGGCAATGATACTGGCTTGGCATTATCGACTAGATAAATGCGGAAATCTATCTCTCGTTTAGGGGGTAACCCCTTAACTTCTTCAAAGACATCGGGATAGTCTCGGACCACCCTTATAGATTGCAGATCATCGATGGACGAGTCGAGAGATTCAAGATAACATAACATGACGGGACCTCTAGGGTTACAAGAAATTTCTAGGGTATTACCGAGGCGAGTCATGAGCCTCTCCACCATATGCTCACAATCGAGGATGGCTCCATAACTGGACAACCAATCCATGCCCAAGACCAACCCATATCCCGTGACCCTGAGAACATAAGCACTACACGTGAATTCTACGGCCAAAATAGAAATTTTCAAATCCACCCAAATCATAGACAGATGGGCGGAACCCCCAATTGGATTTGAAACACAAACGGGATCCTCAACTAGGCTAGTACTTAGGTGCAAACCTTCAACAAAATCAGAAATAAAACTATGTGATGCGCCAGAATCAAACAAGGTATGAACAGGGAAATCAGAAATATAAACAAGGTTTTCTACAGAAATACTACCTCGATCAAGAACTGGAGCGATGTTGAGAGTATGCACTAGCCCTCCAGAAGGTCCTGCACGCTGATTCTGCCCTTGCCCTTGTCCTTGCTTCTTGGGGCAATCCTTGCTAAGATGTCCAGGCTCTCCACAGTGAAAGCATTCGCCCAACTTCCTCTTCTTCTTCCTACAGTCTTTGGCTATGTGCCCAGTAATCCCACAGAAGTTGCACTTCCTCCTTTCTCTTGACTTGTTGTTCTTGCTATGGTTGTTCTTATCTCTTTCCTCGGTATCTTCCTTCTTGCCTTGGGACTCATTTGCCTTGACCTCCTTCTTGCCACTCTTATCTTCCTCTTGAAGTAAGGCCATATTCACCAAATTTTCGAAGGTCGCCCCCAGGGGTATATGAGATATGGCCAAACCACGCAATGGCTCATTCAATCCTAGAGCAAAGCGTAGGGCCTTATTCTGAGCGGTGTTAACCCATTCTAGACCGAACTGAGCAAGTTGATTAAACTTATCCACGTATTCTCTAACGGTCATGTCCCCTTGCTTTAGTGATAGGAACCTCTCTAGCTGAAGGTTATCTTCTGCTGATGATAAAAACTTTAGTCCAAACCTTCTCCTAAAGTCATCCCAAGTCTCAATGGGTCTAGTAGTGGTGGTGACTACCCACCAATAAGCAGCTTCCCCTTTCAATAGCCATACCGCCAACAGAACTTTCCTACGATCTTCCACATCAAAGATAGCAAAGAGGTCTTCAGTTTCCTTTAACCAGTTTCTTGCCTCCACAGAAGTCTCCGTTCCGACAAAATTCTTGCAACCCATCGCCTTAAAGTCTTTGCAAAGCTTTGCGAAATCCTCTTGCGGATGCTGAGGGGGAGAAGGAACCTCAGCTACGGGAGGAGGAGAGATGTTAGCGACGGGGGAAGGAGGAGGAATGTTCGTGGGGCCGGCTTCATTCGCCCTTGCCTCCATAAATCTCCGGAACCAAACGGGTACATGTACGCCTTCCGGGATGTTAAAGCGATCGGCCATGCTAAAACGAAGAAAAAGATAGATTCAGAACGAAGAAACGAAGGATAGTGCTATGGCTTTTGGGGAATAGTTTTTTTTTAAATAACTAGACTTTTTCTTGGAAAATACTTAATTGGTTTTGAAAATAGTTTTTCAAAAGGTAAGTTTTAAAAACACTTTTGCTCAAATCTTGTAAACCTTATGCTCTGATACCAAATGTAACACCCCACCTCCGCCAGTGCCACGCTTGCAAGGACACTAGCTTTGGAGGGGCGTTAAACGAGGTAAACATGCATGCAGATATCACAAGACAGAACATATAAGTAAAACAGAGTAGTAAAGCAGCGGATAAAACTTGCATTTCCAAAACCATAGTTAAGTTACAATAAAGTACTTAGTCATTATTTTCCAACAAACAATAGTCTAGATAAAAGCATAAACTGAAAAACGGAAATACATAAAGTATTATCCCCAAAGTGAAGTGATAAACCATAGCTAGCTCAATGTCCAAACCCGTACATGAGCAAATCCAGTAAGCAAGCTAGAAAGATCCAAGCTAAGCTCCAATGTTCCCACCCTGAGGACCTGAGGGGGGGGGGGGGACGGAAGACAAGAGGCGAAAGAAAACAGGTCAGTCAAAAAGACTGGTAAGCCCTACTACTATCTGTCTATGAACTAGTAAAGTTAACTGGCATGAGAAGTTGAGATGAACATAAGGATAACAGCATACTGACATGATGATTAACTAACAAGATAGATAAAGGTGTCATTCCATAATTAAGGTTAAGTTTTACACCACGGGTGTACTAGCATTCTAACATGTCAAGCAAAAACAAGAATTGATCCCTTGGCCCAAGCTTGGCCCAATATAATGAGGTGACCTAAATCAAGGTCCAACTACACAGTCTAGTCGATCGGCTCCCTATAAGCCTAACTCGTCAAGTGTCGGTGTCATACGGCCTAGTCATGTAATGTAGTTGACTGTGCAGGGTCCACCCCATAGGGTGTATCAGGCCCTACGGTGTAACCCTCAGACACCATTACAGGATGCACAGTCCAAACCTACCGATGCCCATGTTCAATTCCGGACTTGATGTGCACGACTATGGTCCGCCTGAACAACTGGTGCATCATTCAGCCATCTCTTTTGGTCTCTTACAATCAGCCCAGTAATCGTGCCCCACCCTAGCCTAGTCCTAGGGTCTTATGATACTACCTAGAAGGTTACTGCTAAAAAGGACCACGCAACTAGGGTTTCTTAATGGGTTAAATGTGGTTAACCCGATCCAAACGTGGATTAAATCGGTTAAGAGTACCCAAGGCTCCTGACTTAACCTCGATTAATCCATCAAGCCCAAATTGGTTAAGTATTAAGTGGACCATGACTTAACCCTAATCAGGAGGCATTAATTAACTTAATGCGCTTTAACCTCTCACATTAGACTTTGTTGTGGTTACTAGTTAAGCCGGGCGGGTCCGGGTAGCTTTACACCACAACTAGGTCTAACCTCGGGTTCGAGCACAACATGACCAACTTCTCACATTGGGTCCTATTGTTTGTAGCCACTAGTTAAGCCGGGCGGGTCCGAGTAGATTTATGCTACAAACTCAACCCAACCTCGAGTTGGCCACACTCATATTTTCTAAGTGTCATGTCCATTATGTTTCCAAAACATAATTACAAGTTAACATATCACGTTATGTTATAAAAACCATGTTTATGTCATAATGTTACCCAACCCCAACGTAATCCCATCGTTTACATAGTCGCAACAACGCATAAAGGATAAAATATGGAACTTGGCGTAATTATGACAAAAAGGTGTTGAAGCCACAAGTTTATCATGGTGGCATATGAAATGTACATATGTTCATATACTTGCATATTGCATTATTAGGCTTCAAAAGCATGCATAAAACCAAACTTAGCATATGAGTGATACATGGTGATAAATGACATGTAGAAGTTGCTAGAAGTTCGCATTTAGCCTCATATGCAAGTTATCATAAGGGATATGATAACTTCCATGTTGCCAAAATGCAACCTTCAACATAAAGCTTGAAGCTTTAAGCTCACAACTTCAAGTTTAACTTGCATAACATGATAACATGATCAATCCAAACTTGCATAACATAGCAACATGTGTCATACATAATGATTAAACCCACTTGCATAATGATCATCCAAACTTGCATATAATGATCAACCAAACTTGCATATAATGATCAACCAAACTTGCATATAATGATCAACCAAACTTGCATATCATAATGATC
This sequence comes from Allium sativum, assembly GCA_030737875.1. Classification (NCBI taxonomy): domain Eukaryota; kingdom Viridiplantae; phylum Streptophyta; class Magnoliopsida; order Asparagales; family Amaryllidaceae; genus Allium; species Allium sativum. Next base: position 838,096,456 of record CM060924.1, read on the forward strand.
AACCCCAAACTTGCATCATTCATTTAACTTTAGAGTTAATAAAAAGAAAGTAGAAAAGGGCTTACAATGCTATGAAGACACAAATAAATAGTTATTAAAAGATTGAGACGAAGCCCTTATGCAATCACCAAAAAGACCCAAATATGCAAGCTCCAAATGAAAAACCCTAGAGCCAAATCAATAAAAACCCTTGCTTTGAAATAGAAATGTTGCCACTTGACTTGAATGCAAACTAAGAACATTCATACAGGCTTGAAAATACTTGTATGCATTCAAAATATCTCATATAATTTAACTTAGAAATTTTAGCATGAGAGTGGAGGCCATGAGAGGAACAATTTTGGCATAGTTTAGTTGTAGGAATGAATAATGATTATTTAGGCTAGGTGTTAGGTCCTTTTTATAGAGGATTAAGATAGTATTAGCCATAGGATTAACCCTAGATTCAATCCAAGCCATCAGAGCATGTCTTGGGGAAGAAGTCAAGTGCAGGAACCATCTAGGGCCTTTAGAATAAAGCTGAACCATGAGAACCATTCAAATGCAAAATATGCATTTGAGCGAATCGGCCCACGGGTTGACAGCCAAACACCCTGGATTAACCCCTAGTCGACCCAGCGAGCTCGGGTCGACCTCAAAAATCGGCCGGTTCGGTTATTCCCCTCTCCCAATTCGCTGTTTTGAACATTTTTGCATATTTATTTATTTAATTTTCAATTATATAGATATATATATCCATATATATATATATATTTCTCTGCGCAACCATTTCACTTAATTAAGTATACTTTAATTTGTGAATTTTTCGTGAAACTTTGCGAGGCCATATCTTGGTCATACGGACCCCGATTTTCGAAAACTCGGACTCTATTTCGCGTATTTTTCCGAACGAACGCAATGGCACAGCCCGTTTCCCTTGATTCAGATTTTACAGTTTAATTCTGCCTCCATTTATGTTATAACATGTTATTCAAAAATACGGGTTGTTACAGTTTTACTACTCACTGTATTTAGTCATGTAACTGGTTTTCAGAATATTTTCATTCCTATTCACAGAAACCATAGTTAATGATGGGGGAAACATTGTAGTTAATTAATGTATCCATTGTCAAATGATCCACGATTATTTGATCTTGAACTTACATTCTTCTGTATAAGATGATGTTTTCAATCAACCGAATCTGTCCTTTTTCACGTTAACTTCGCACAATCTTTCGTTAAATTTGCTCGAACTATTAAAAGCATGAACCGCTTGTATGTTTTCAGCTATGGACTGAACACTGGCTGATTCTTTTATTCCACTTTGCACAATGTTTCGTTAAATTTGCTCGAACTATTAAAAGCATGAACCGCTTGTATGTTTTCAGTTATGGACTGAACACTTGTTGATTCTTTTATTCCACTTTGCGCAATGTTTCATTAAATTTGCTCGAACTATTAAAAGTATGAACCGCGTGTATGTTTCCAATTATGGATTGAATGCTTGCTGATTCTTTTATTCCACTTAGGGATTTCTCAATGGTTTGACCGAACTGTTAATATCATCCTTGATGCATCATACGAAAGGGTATATGCTCGACCAAGGTTACTTCTAGTTATCTTTTATTCCTATTTACTTTTTCGTAAATGAACGAGTCAAGTAATTTAATTATGAAGTCAGTGTTAGGTCTATGTATTTGCTTTCTGGTAATTATCCGTAGACTGCTTATGGATGTATATATTATGTTTGCCCGTAATCTTGTACTGCTTTTATTTTATTTTAAGGTCGTTGATTCATTTTCTACTTGTGTTGGAGAACCTAGTTTGGTTAGGTAATGATGTATGCCTCATGGTATTAATTACTTATGGATGTATATATTATGTTTACAACAGAGAGCACTAAGCACTACTGTTGTATACCTCTGATTCTAGAATAGCACCTAAAATAGACAGTTCTGTCTCACATTGGTTAGTCTTATTGACAATATTAATTACTTGTTTATGGGTGAATGCAATACATGGTATTAATTACTTGTTGCTTGCCAATTCTAATTACAGGGCCAGCTATGGAACGAAGGATCTCAGCGTCAAGGAATCATATTTTCCTAAGCAAGGACTACTAAAAATTTCAAATGAGAATTTGCATTTGGAGTAAACATGATCGTGGCAATTTTTAGATGCTTTAAGTATCTCAAAAGAAAAAGCAAGGCACTGAATGTGCAGTTATGGATACTGCAGGTAGTGAAATTTTGGGACCCTTAGCTAGCCTTCGTTATGTATGTCTTGTCTTTTTTCTGACCTTCCATTTGCCTTCCAAGTGATGTTACGCTGAATAAATTTTGTTTAATATCCTGTGACATCTAGAACCGCATGCAGAAGGATACGAAAGGCAGCAGTGTTAGCGGAAAAATGGGCAAATAAAAAAGGGCTCAGATAGATGCATTCTTCATCCCAATTCAGATGATAGCGTATGAAACCAAACGCTTGCAACTTCCTCACTGCCCACCAGCTGTAATCTGGTAGAATTATTTATATGAGAAATAAAATTAATTATTTTGTGGTATGGGACTGTAATCTGGTAGACATAACTATGTTTTTTTTTCTTCTCCTCTTTGTAATGGTTTCTTTTGATCATATATACATATATATTGATGAGTTGTTCAATTTGATTTGCATATGTTATTGTGGCATGTTAGAACAAGTTGAATCACATTATATCTATGACGTTTGATCATATTCGGCTATTTATATCTTTTATATACTTTGTAATACACGCAGCGAGTCCATCATGTGAAGCTTATGCTTACAGTGTGAAGCTTATACTTGCAGAATAATCACGTGAAAACAAAAGTTTATAAATTGTTTTGATTATGTCAACATTTGGCTTGGTTATATATTGTGTGCTTTCCATCAATTTAAAAAGTGTAGAACTGTGGATATAACATCAAAACTGACTTTGGACGTAACAAAAACGATACACACAGAATTTTTAAACGGGACATTTAAACGAAATAAAAAATTAAATAAATATGCGTTTATGGTTTTAAACCAGACATTTAAACGAAACATTTTAATTTAACTAGTTTATAATTAATTAATAGTTTGTTTTGTTGTATAACATGTGTTTAATAACTGAAAATGAAACATATTAAAACAAACTCAGTGTTTCATTAAATCTCAACGATGCATTTTTAATTCAAATACCGTCAAATCAAACAAACTGGAAAAATAATATAACAAACTGCAGAAACAAACTAGTAAAAACAACTATTGAACTTGTTCAACTAATAACTAATCTACACACGTAGCACTTCGTCGGATAGTACATCCACCATATCTAAAACCGAGGGATCAGTGCGAAAATTCTTCATAATTTCCCACCTATGGATGAGAGCAACAACATACAAAAGAAAAAAGCAACGCATCGCCATATCGGAGAAGCAATCTGTCTGAACAAATGTCCATGGTCTTCCTGAACTCACAATCTGTTGACGTCTAGGGAGAACAGGTTTGTTGTCATTAGTCATCTAATCAACATAGAAAGCTGTATCGAAAATAATGAATGGTTGGACTTGGAGCTGAAGCGGTAGAGCTATTGATATCTCACACTGGCATGTGACCTTTTCTATGCACTTGCAAAACATGTCATCTTGCTTTCTAAATTTCAACGAAGCAATTCTTTAGAATTTCTGATGCTTACGTGCTGGACCGTTTCATTGTTCGTCGAGTCCGTCAAGGCGATCATTTCAAACATTCCGTTCACCCTCTACTATCTTGAGAAATTTGTTCCAGTCTCTCCAACGATGCACTAGATTGTCTCATTTGTTCTTCGTCCGTGGCTCGGTCTGATTGTCATTAGATAGTTCGTTGAAATCTGCAATTACAGCCGATGAAAACGAGTCGGGGCTTCCTTTTTCATGCAGATGGGTGATTTAAATATCGATTAATGCTTTAGTGTGTTCATGAGTTTTGAATGAAGTAGTAATAGCGCCAAAGGCAGAAGAGTGTGCGCTATAACGCTGGAAATGTAAAATTTCAAAGTAATTAAAAATTGCAAAAAGTGTAATGGACACAATAAAAATAAGTAAATTAGTTAGGAAAAGTACATTATAAATATCCAAATCATTGGAAAAAAAGCATCGAGAATATGTTGATTTTGGAAAAGGGGGAGGGGGGCGGGGCGGGGCGGCGAGGCTGGGCTAATTAAAGTGAAAAGGAGGAGATGCGAATGAGATTATAAAATCAGCGATAAATCAAACCATTGGTATTCGATGTGTCCAATGCGTTGAACACTATCGATTTGATTTTCTCCAATGAGAAAATCGAACAATTTGGACCACCATCGTTTTGGATTGGACCTGTCTAAAATGACGACTTTTCAAAGTCTTACTACGAAAGACATCTTAATAATTGGGTCAGTGATCCTTACATTGCCCTATTCTTTTAATTTGGAAAAATCAAATGAAGACTTAGTAATTTGCTAACTTCATTCTTTATTTTTTTGACTAAAAGGATAATACGACCCAAGTCGCACAGCCGTATTGCACATATACGCGACCAACTAATTGCCATTTCACGTTCAAATCTAATTAAAGATTTAACTATCGCTTGGAGCAAAACTGATGATACTCCATTCTCGATCATTTTCCCAAATTTGATAATTTAAATTATCACATTCACATTTCAATCTAATTAAAGATTCATTAAAACTCCACTTAGTTTTAATCTTCCAAAAATCATTATTAATGATTATTCAACTTTGGAAACACAAACATGTCACATCGACAATCTACACCGTACCACTGATTTCTGCCAATATATAACCTCTGAGCTCGTAAGTCTCAGAGAAGGGTGTTAAGCAAGAGAATAAATTCCTCCACAAAACAGATATACATTTATCAGAGATCAACAAATACAGTATGAAATACAATGTTAGACATGTAATCCTCTCTTTAACTGGGTTAAAGAACAAATGTCATTTAAAACACAGTTCACCATAAATCCAAAATCAAATTCCATTAATTATGGAATCTTCATGGAAAACAGATCAGTATATATAATCGATATAAAATTCCGTGTCTGACTAATAATATAAATGGAATAACGACGAAGCCTTTTAAATTCCATATATATTAACAGTCTTCCTTCACAAAAGCTCACTTTGATTATTACCAAATCGAATTCCATTCCATTACAATTTAATATATTAAATTGGAAAACTTTACTTTAGAAAATTTCCATTAAATCTTAATAAAAAGATTTATATATTCCAAATCACATTTCACTGTTAGTCGGGTTAAAGAACAAATGTCGTTAAAACACAGTTCACAATAAACCCAATTCACATTCCATTTTATTCCAATTACCAAATATAACTGGAAACTCTAATAATCTTAATTAAACGATTTATTCTTTTCACATGGGGTTTAAGAATAGTGTTATTTAAGACACCGTTCACGACAAACCCAAAATCCAATTTGATACTAAATACAAGGCTATGAATAGAAATTATATCGGCTTATATTCAATATCAAATTCTAAAACCAACGGATATCGTATTAGGAATAACGATATATGTATCTTCCAAATTCCCATAACAATATCTGTATAATCACGGAATCCAATATCGAAATATTTCGAAGATTATTTCCTTTCCGAATCCATTCCAACTTATTCATTGGAAAATTTTGGTTATTTTAAAACCATTTTGAAATCAAATTTATTTATTTCTAAAAATAATTGGATTATTATTCTAGCTATTAACTTGTTCATTTCGATAAAAACATATTTTTATATTTTCAAATATGGAATTTTTCATCCCAAATCTTTCCAAATCATTTATTATGATTTTACACATTTTTAATAATTTTATTATCGCCCATACAGTCGGTTTCCAATATCGGACACCGAACTGCATCCATAGCGACCTTTTTTTGAAATTGATTTGGACATAATTCCAAATATAACAATTTAAATTTAAATCTCTTATATTCATTGGAAAGCTCTTTTCGATATGAACCCAACAGTTCCGGCTTTAGGAGAATCCGACGGTCGGATCTTCAGTTACATCCATTTGAAGTTAATGGTCGAAATTCGTGAACGGTCACTGCGCGGTGCGTTCTATTCGGGCCATTAAATATATATATATATATATATATATATATACATATATATATATATATCGTCGATTTCTATTTAAAATGTATTTTATAAATTGTTTTAAATTTGTTTTAAAAATGATTTCCACTTTCATTTCAATTTTAAATCAAAACTGAATATTCCTTTATAAATTCGTTTTAAATTCATTTCAAAACTATTTCAATTTCATTTTCAAATTTCAAATCAAAATTGAATATTCTATATAAATTCGTTTTAAATTCATTTTAAAACGATTTCTACTTTATTTCAATTTTTAAATCAAAATTGAATATTCTATATCATTATAATATTAAAATGATAATATTTTCAAAATATCAGATTCTGAAATCACTTTTAGATATTCATTATAAAATATATAAAATCGAAAGAAAATCCCGTTCGTGTCAAAATGGTGTTTAACTACTTAACACGGCTTCACATTTCAATATTTTCGTGTCCATCCTAAATCGGACATCAAAATCACATTTTGATTATACACTGAATATTATTTTAAAATATCCGTTAATTGTGAACTGGAATCAGACTCAATCAATTACCACATAATTTCAGTTATATGGATTTCATACATCGCATGTATATAACAATAATGATAAACAATCATTAAAAATTCATTCATACAACATCCAGAGTGCATTTTGCAACTGTACGAGCATTAAAATAAATAAATAACGCTTATATAGTATGTCAACCCATCGATTGACATACCACTACTTATTGGAATCAGTGTATGTCAAATATCATCCCAATACCCGTGTAGGGTTTTCAAACAACAAATACTGATTAATATTTGTGCAGTTGGGCGATGTGTAAAATTTATCGTCCCAATCAATATTAAATAAATAAGTGTACATAAATAAATCGTCCGATTTGTAAATGAATATTTATTTTATTTCAGGAGAATTTTATATACATTTTTATATAAATAATTTTATATACAACAATATCAATCCATGACAATCACAATCACAATCCAACCAAACAATCGACCATAGTCTGTACAAAAAAATAGTGTCAGGAGCTACTAAGCCCCGTATGTAGCCTATTATATAATATCTGGAAAATAATTTGAGTGAGAGAGAGTTCTCACCTTGATTGGTTTCGAAAATTAATAAAATGATTATTTTAATCAAATTAAACAGGACATTTAATTTGACCAAAAATATCAACTAGCTTCAAATACGTTCCATTCAGCTCTACAATGTAGTGTTCGTTGCTGCGATTCCAACGCGACTGAATTCGTTCAATTCTGTTTCTGTATGGACAAGATATGAGCATTTATACTTTAATTATATTAGTAATTTAGCTAAGTTAATTAATAAATTATTTATTTCCCCTTAATCACCTTTTCCCCTCGTTAATCCCTCTTCCCCTTACACTCAGTAAACCACAACAGCAGGAACCCAAAACCGATTCTTACGGTTCAAAATCGAAACCCAAATGCTAGAATCCGATCAGAACTCACTCCGATGTCCGCCTCCAAGAGCTCACCTACCGCGCAGGTGGCGGCCAACTTGTCCCCCCTTCGCTCTCGGAATCCCCTTGCAAACGTCGGCTCTTTGTGGGCTGAAAACTCTCGCACCACAAAACGATATTTTTATTAAAACCGTATGTATTGAAAGAGGATAAAAATCTCTGTAATTTTCGTTTGAAAGCTTGGGTTTAATTCGAATTGAATTGGAAGGTATTGGGGATTTAAAATCAGAGTGTGATGGCCTTTAATTTGTTTTGAGCGGCGGAAGTAATGGGTTGACTGCGCAATGAAGAGATAAAGGGTTTTGACCTTTGACCCACATATATATTTTATATTTATTATTTAAATTCCAGAAACACTTGTTTATCGGTACGAACTCCAAATCGAACCCAACGATTATCGCCTCTAGCTAAATACCCCCCTTTTGGACACAATGGAATATGTTTCGCAAGCCCATTCGACTGTTTCAGTCAGTTTCTATCAAAATTAAAATATAAAACATTCAATATTGGATTTGAACGTATATTTTAATTTGTCGGAGCCACATACTAATTCCAAAAATTCCAGAAAAATAAATCTAGCTATGTTTTGGCGATACTGTCCTAACAAAACAAATTTCTTCGAATTTGGAGACCGTTTGAAAAATGGTCATTTTCTAGTCGATTAAATTCAAACCGAAAGTACCAAATGCGTTTAAATTCACCACGCTCACATATCAGTTCAAAAAATTATGAAAATTGGAATATAGCAATAATTTGACATTCCAAATCCATCAAAAGTGGTTTCATCGAAAACAGAGATCGTTTGCAAAATGGCTATTTTTAAGGGCTATATATTATATTAAATTCCATAGCGACTATTTTAAATTTTAAACTGGACATAGCTTTCAATTCTCGTTATGAAATCTAGATTTTTCACATTTGTTAGAAAGATATAATTAAACAGATTCAAATATTTCTTGTTTTACTGAAATTCGATTTATTTTGAATCCTGTACATTCATTTGAAATTTAAAATCGAATTTTCAAACTACCACGCCATTTTAAACACGTTTTATAATTAAACTAAATTTATATGTTCTAACTTCATTTAAATTAAATTTTTAGTCGTTATAATTTAAAATAGATCATTTTAAATATTCAAAATCCATTAAAATAGCTAAAATAAAAATTTTAAATTGGTTTTGAAATTCCGGGTTGTTACATGAAGACCATATATATTATTCATTTTTGCTGCATTATTGGTATGTTATGTTAAAATTTAAAACTCTGATATTGTAAACTGAAATCAAGTGAATATTATTTAATAGTTTAATGAACTATATATATGTTATTATTATATTTTATCGTTCCACTGCGAGGTTCTGTTTATTATTTAGTTCCTTTTCATCTTATTTTCTCTTCTTGTGTTAAACCCCAATAATAATCTGTCATTTTGAAGTGGTTTGAGTTGGACATGTGTAGTTTATATATTATGCTCCAGTTTCTTCAATTAGCAAAAATTTGATTTTTTTTTTAAATTACAAAGTAAAAGTTGTCATTTTATCCTGATAAAAGTATATTCACAAGTTCTTATTCTTGTTTGATAAATTTATAATCGCTCGCTTGGACACACATAAAATTTATTTAGTTTCCAGAAAGTCAGAAATAAATTAGATTTGACCTTTAAAAGCTACAATGTAGTTTATGGCATTCCCAATGGAGGGATTGTTGAGGGTCAAATCGAACTAGGTTGACCTCAACTCCCCCCTTCCTTCAACGAGGAAAAACAGAAACCACCCTATGGGCTTATTTTAAACCGTCCAAGAGAATAAAAAAAAATACCTCATATGTTAAAAATTAGCCTATTGAGACCAAAAAATAATAATATTGGCCCTTTTATCAAACTGACCGTTAGGGAGGTTTCCCTACTGTAAGAGCCAAAATCAATTTGTCCATGCCAATAAAATTCGGCATTATATTTGCTTTTCAAATATTTGCTCCGTATTTTTCTTCCTGATTCTTCTCTGTGACCCTTTCCTCTCCTCACCTATTTCTTCTCCATAACCTGTTTTTATTTCTCCCCGTAAATCTTTCACGATCCGTATTTTCATCAACCAACCTTTCCAAAACGATCTCCTTCGTCTGTCAGGTTTTATTCTTATGGTTTTCAATTTAGTTTCAGAATAGGTACTCATTTTAGGTTTTTGATTCGCGTTGGATCTGATATCGCTTCAGGAATAATATTCCACTAAAAGCACATGAATGGAAAGCTTGTGCCCTTTCTGGATCTAAAGCATATCCTAGCATTTTTTGATGTATTTGAAGAAGCTTTGTGACATTCAGCTAGGATCCATCTCACAGGTTATCGACATCTACCCTGTACATTAATATAAAAAGTTAACAATACTAGATTGTGATGATGTCAATCAATTTATAGTAACACAAAATATACCACATACGATCAATATATATGAAATGAAACGAAAATATCTATTAAATTACCGTACTATCCGGAGTTAAGTGGGCAGTTTCCGCTATCATGACCTTCTCCTCCGCATGTTTTACATTTTCGCTTTTTCTTGCTAGTGGACAACTCAATGGGACTTTTAATTCTTTCTGCACCGCTCATTTGAACAATTTGTTTATCAATTCTAGGTTGTCCCTTCGCCTGTGAAACATGCGGATCTTGAATTACTATAGGTACATGATCACTACTCATTGGATACCGTGCATCCTCTTCTTCTGCTTTTTACTCGTTCAATTTAGTTTTTTCATCGCACACTCTCGTGAAATGCTCTTCTATTCCCTCCATCGCTATTTTGTATAATATTTCAGACTTAGATGCAATGCTTGAAAGTTGTGTTGCTCTTCGACAGATATGACTAAGTCGAAATGCTTCACTAGTATTCGGTTGACCTTCGTAAATAAAATCATCCATGACCCTAAATGAGTTAGCTGCCTTCGTCCATCTTTTCAAAATAAAATGAGAAGGTATCTCGTCTACTTCTAGTTTGGTGAATTTTTTTAATATATGTCTGCATGGAATTCCTTTAAACTCAAAAAGTTTGCAATCACAACTGCCTTCATAATTGCATACATTCATTTTCACAACAACACTTTCGCATTCACCAACTTTAGAAGATACAACATATGATGTCATTTCTCCATTGGTTTCGTTCTGAACAGATCTAAACCGAATGGAATCTTTTAGCTGCTCACAAAACTTGTCAAACATATTTCGAGTGTATATGTCTGCGACATGTTTCAATATAAAAATATTTTCATCAATGCATCTTTTTTTATGCTTCGAAACAAAATCCTCATCAACTTCTCGTTGTACAATGTTTTGCAATGCTTGATAATATCTACACACAAATTCCTTAAGATTTGTTGTCGTGGAGACAAACATATTAAAAAAAACTATTTACTCCTTCAATACGACCTGTAGTGTTCATCCCAGCATAAAAGGTCGACTGATGAAACACAGGCACCTAAGACTCACGTTGTTCAAATTTTTTTTTGCAACCACTGATTGTTTTGCAATTCATACTTCTGCATTAATGCTTTCCATTTATCTTCAAAATCTGATACTGTATATGTGAAATTCAAACAACGTTTGAGATCTTTTTTGAAGAGAATGTTTGCGATATATATGAGGTAAATTCTCATCAAAAAATTTCTTAATGTGCCATAGACATAAACGATGCCGAATCGTAGGAAATACCTTTTCAATAGCTATAGTCATTGCATGATCTTGATCTGTAATTATTGAGATTGGATGACGACCTCCCATAGCTTCGAGCCAGGTTGTAAATAGCCAAACAAATGTAGGTTCTGTTTCATCGCACAAAAGTGCACATCCAAACTGTATTGTTTGATAATGATGGTTTACACCAGTGAATGGAGCAAATGGCATTGAATATTTATTTGTTCGAAATGTAGTGTCAAATGTGACCATATCTCCGAAATGTTGGTACGACATACGCGATCGTGCATCAACCAGCAAAAATTAGCAGCATGTCCTTCTACATCAAGTTGAATTGCATAATAAAACAGAGGGTTTTCTCTTTGTCTCATCTGAAAACAACTCAATACATATTGTGCATCGCCTGTTTCTAAGTCTGGCTGACTTCAAATGGTTATAGCAATCCTTTTGGTTAAATCCGGCATTCACACCACCAAAAATAGCAGGAATTTTGGCTATAGGTAGATTTTGTTGTTGGAATACTTCGGTTAAGTCTTTTGCAGCAGATGTCATATTCTTATTAGTTCGTAATTGGACCCGTTTTATAGGAGAAATAAATGAATGGTTATGTTCACCATTAAACTTTGTTATCCACCATTTCTTTGTCAGCTCGCTGTAAAGAATTCTCATCTTTGCTTGACAGCCACATTTGATGGTGTTAGTGCTTCTAGATATTTGATCAACTCCAACTACATTATCATTTTTTTGAAGCGTCCCTGATCGTGAACAAACCAAAACAACTGAAGTAACTTTATCAACGTGATGAATAGTTTTATTTGATGATCGGACACGGACAGCAAAACCTTTTTGTCGACCGAACTCAATGTAATAGTTTTTCGCCTCGTCTAAGGTATCAAAACTCATCCCACATACGGTTCTGTCAACATAGCAAGAGTTTTGTTTGGTGATGACGATGAGCCACTGGCCTCATGTGTTGATCCCTCTGGTGCAGTTTGAATGATTCCATCTTCCATGCTTACCACTACAAATCACCGTAACTATTATATGTCACTTGAATAAGAAAATAGGAATTTACCATAACAAAGTGTTGTGCTAAAGTCTAATGCCCAGAGCAAGGGCATAACAATGTGAACAAAATCATGCATAGTAAGAACAAAGAAAAGGTGATGCTAGAATAGAACAAGATGCATGACATCCCACTCAATATGATGCAATAGTCCACTGATAGCAGCTACACCAAACATTCAATAACATACTCAAATATGCACATGTGAGTCTCAATGCAATATATAGTATTAGAGCACATATACGTCTATTTTCTTTCCTCACATGCATGTTACAAATCTGTGTTATGCTTTGTTTTTAAATGAAAATATAAGGATTATTTATGCCCCGATATTAATATAAGTTTTTTTTTGCTCTTTCTATTACTCTCATTCAAATTTTTGGCATTAGGGAGAAACACATCTTAAGCACATTTATGACTTCTCGTCTTCAAGTAAAAACTACGTGATAAAATGAAAATATGTATTAGGGATATAGTATCATTTTTTAAACAAACTCTCCATGCCTACTCTTCACATGAATTACGTTCATTGCCACAAAAAAAAATTAATGGTACCATAATCTTTTTCAGACTATTAATATAAATTACTATCATTGCCGTAAAAAAAGAATTAATAGTACCATAATGTTTTCTAGACTCTTCACAAGAATTACGTTCGACTTACTTCCAACTTCTCTTAAAATTTCCTATAATTCGTTAAATAAAATCTAACTTGAAATATGGTTTAACTAATAATCTTTATTTCATATTAAACATCTTAACGGTCGGTTTTTCCACCGTTGTACAGTAATACTAGTTTAAAATTGACCTTAAATAAGCTAACTAAGGAAAATTTCAAAAACAACCTATTGCAGTGCAAGGAAATCCATAAAAACACAATCTCAACCGATCCTCCACTGAGGGTCAGTTCTCATCGCCACCCCTCACCATGCACACAACGGGTGGATGCTCTTATTAAGTTGCCTTTGCAATTATGAAAACACTGCGACTAAAAGTGAACCGGTGGTTAAACCATTTTCATGGTCTTACCAAATTTTATCGGGCGGCAATTACAGCTTTCTAATCTCATGCTTGTAGCTGTACGGCGGAAACCGAGAAGGCTCGGAGCATTATATCGAATTGCTTGCCCTAATTTTTTTTAATCTACTTTCCATGTTTCTAATTTGATTATTTACATCCGACCCTAGAGAAATCCATATTTTGTAATCTCGAAGACCATGGCGCTTTCTGCTCAAAGTGCGTTAGCTAATCGGGTGATCGGTAATCTACAATCTAATTTTTGTCACAAATATTTGTTTTTCTATAGGATGCTTTTGATTTGTTTAGTTGATAATTGTGTATGGTTGAAACTAGTTTTATTAGTTAGCAAATTGATAAAAGTGTGTTGCTAGAAGCAGCTTCCTACTGCCATTTCTAAAGAGAAGATATATAATTAATTTATGTGCTACTTTGATAATCAGAAAACATTCGAAGTACATAAACCTTGATTACGGTTCGTCATCATTTTCAGCAAAAAGAGACGGTACTCAGTAATCTCCCAATAACGAGAAAGTCAGCCGGACCCTTAAAACAAGTGTAATGCTAACGGCACCCCGAAAAGAGCTTCGGGATACCACATGGTACTGCCAAACACTTTTTTTTAAAAAAAAAAAATGCTGCGTTCGGTGGTTAACCGCCGGCCGAACACTATTCGGTCGGCGGTTTGTGGTAGTCCCTAGCACCTTTCGAGGTTCCCTTAGCATTACACTAAAACAAAGGAAAAGTTCTTAGCAATCTCTCTGCCAACCTGAAGAGAAACTTCTAGTTTTCCAGCCTTTTACGTTTACCTTCCTCTTAAGTATTGCCCTCTGCCTCCATGTATTCGTATTCAAAATTGGAAATTCAGTCAATTTTTGTGAAAACAATTCGGATTTTAATGGGAGACTGACCTGGGAAGTCCTCACGCTTGAGTACGGGAGCCTTTGGCACTGGGTATCCACATGTTTGAGATTATCCCGAAATGTTAAACATGAAAAGTTTTGTTAATTAATTACCAAGTGAAGAAATAGCAATGGTATCAAGCGGCGTGTTTATTTATTAATTTTGATTAAGATTTACACAGTGTTAGGAAGCGGGTGCTTTTAGCAAAGCATTGATAAAATATTAGATGGTAGGTGTGAGCATTATTTGGTTAAACCAAATAAACCAACCAAACCAATTTATTATGGTCGGTTTAGTTTGGTTTTGAAATTATATTGGTTTGTTATAGCGATGTAGAAAAATATTTAGTTTGGTTATCGGTATAACCAAATTAACCGAGCTTTTATTATATAAGCAAAATTATCGATATTATAGTAGAATTTTATGTTAATTTAGTTATCTAAGTAAATTTTAATCATCACATATGTATTTGAAATTCAGAATTATTTTTGGGAAGCATAAGAATCATAAATAATAATATTTTAATCCTATATTTATAATTTATTTCAAATTATTATCAATCTTATGAACATAAAGTCTAATATATTTTTAGTTTGATTAAGTCGGAAAACCAACGGAACCGGCCAATCTTAATTTGGTTGGCTTGGTTTTCATTTTTATCGATTTTAGTTTGGTTTGACAATTTTCATAATTGGATACACCGGCCCAACCAAACGCTCACCCCTATTAGACAGAGACACTCTATTTAATGAAAAATAAAAATCAATATTAAAGAATTATTAGTTGAAGTAGATTTATATTCCATTCAGGTGCCAAATTTTGTTTGTATAGTTTCAAGTTGTATTCACTCATAGTCAATTTTAACTTTTTTTCACTAAAAATTAAATATAAAAGAAAATAAAAATAAAATTCGTTATTGAAAATATTGTGATTCATTGAGCGCTGACTTCTCTTGACACCAAAATTAGAATAGTTTTACATTTTACTAATTTAATTTGATTTGCTTTATATAGGCAAGTACATAACTTTGGATTCTATTTTAAGTATTCAAATTTGCAAATAGAAATTTACAAAAGTGAATTTATGGAAGTTGGAAACCTTAGTTTGATTAATGCATGAAATGAGAAAACTTAATGAAATGAGACTAGTGTTTTATCTTGTTCCAGAGTGAGTGCACTTTTGTAATATATACGGTATATGTTAAGAGCGACGTATGTGATTTTAACTAGTTTTCAATTTATATACAATAGTTTACGGTGTATGAATAAAATTTATTGTATTGGTTAACACAAATTCGTAGAAACGAAAGAGGGTGTTAGTTGATTCTTCCGCTGTATAAGAGAGAAACAATATGTTATTTCGAAACCGACTTTAGCTCAGTTAGTAGAGCGGAGGACTGTAGTTATTTAACAGATAGATCCTTAGGTCGCTGGTTCGAATCCGGCAAGTCGGATTTTTATATTTTCCCACAAATTTCACTTTGTTGTTTGCAATCTTGATATGATTTTTTTTTTGTTTTTAATGATTTTTCACTAGTTTGACCTTTTTTTTACAAAAAAAATCTTGATATGAACCGATCTGCCATTTATTCTATATACGCCTTCTATCATTTATTCTGTTTTACACTTTTTTGCATCCATTCAGATGTTAGCTTTAGCCATTAAGACAACATGACTCCATGCCCATGGTGCTTAACCAATCCGACCCATCATCGTCTTTTTACTTTGTGTTATAGGCTATTTCAAGCTCTAAAACTTACGGTGCGTTCGGTTTATCTTCTTTAGTTTTAGGTTTTTATACATATAAAAATGCAAACGGCGCATGTATATCATGAAAAAACATTTGTTTTTAAATCTTGATATGAACTACTCTACCATTTATTCTGCTTACACCCTTTAATCATTTTTTAGATCTTGATATGAACTACTCTACCATTTATTCTGTTTACACCCATAGTTATGAAAGGCGCGCCGCGGCGCGCGCCATGGCACATGGCGCGGTGAGGCGCGGCGTTTGCGCCATTTTTGTTTGCGGAGCGGCGCACATGAAAAAGCGCACCAAATGGCGCAAATGGCGCGCGGCGCACGACGCAAAATGGCGCGCCTTTTCTTTATTTTATGGTTTTTTTTGCATTTCAAACTGCTATAAATACTACTACAAATACTCTTACCATCATTACTACCACCATCACAACTACTATTACTATTATTATCATAATGATATGAAATATGAAAAAATTTGTTAATATCTTTTTTCTAGTTATTTGAAAACATAATTACATCATCATTATTTCCTATACGATTATCATCAGCAAGTCAATAACCTTACATTTATGTAATTGACTAATCTTAGCATGCTGATATTTAGAATTGACATATGTTTTATTATCCAACTTAGTTTAGATTCCTTTTGATATTGTCAGAAGTATATAATTTAATGTATAAAAGATCATAAAATATTGTCTATGCAAAAACAAATGGATGAAACTCTGAAGCCGTGAACGATATATCAAGAGAAGCAATTTTGTAGGAAGAAAATATATTTTCATAAGATAAGCATTCAAGCAGCTCTGAAACATACCCTTGGATTTTACTTTATTTTTGCCTATATGTAAATATGTCCAATGTCTTTGTAAGATTTGTCTGTAACATAAAAATATTTCATGATTTGGTATTTGTTAAATACAATCGAGCATTAAAAAGAATGTATAATATTCGTGACACTGTTGGTCCAGTATCTTTGAATGATATTGATGATTGTAATTAACTGAATATATGATCGATATTGAAGATGAGCATGTTTCGACAATGAGGATGACCTGACTTGGTGTATTGTTGCTAGAGCAGCAGGAGTGAAGAGATTCAGTTTTTTGGCTCATTTTTAATGTGTATTATTATTTTTGATTTGAAAGCTATTGTGCTTGAAACTTTATGCTTTACTTTTTTTTTTTTGTAAAATACATAAAAAAAATTGTTGCGTATATTTTAGCAAAAAATAGTTTTTTTTTTAAATCTTTTGTTAAAATATTACTTATATTAAAAAAATAAACATGTGCAGTAAATTAAAAAGGCGTGCGCCATTTGTCGCGTCGTGCGCCAAGGCTCCAGAGAGGGTTTGCGCCTTTTTGCGCCGTGCGCCATTAATAACACTGTTTACACCCGTTAATCGTTTATTTTGATTTACATTTTTTTGCATCCATTCTAATGTTACGTTTAGCCATGAAGAGAACATGACTCAATGCTCACGATGCTTACGCGAACTGACCCATCAGCGTCTTTTTACTTTGTCTTATAAACTATTTTGAGCTCAAAAACATAAGGTGTGTTTGGTTTATCTCTTTTAGTTTTGGGTTTTTGCTCATATAAAATTGCAAACGGTGCACATGTATTTTAAAAAAAAAAAAGTCTGTTTTTGAAAATGAAGTGAACACGTTTTTTTTTTAATGTTTTGAAAAATAACATAAGGAAAAGAGATAATTTATACTTTCGAACGACTTTAGCTCAGTTGGCAGAGCGCGGGACTATAGTTATCTAACAGATAGATTCTTAGGTCGTTGGTTCGAATCCGGCTTGTAATTTTCCGTTAATGCGGTTTTTTGATTTGAAATCTTGATATGAACTGATCTACCGTTTATTTGTCTACATCCTCCAATCATTTGAACGAAGTTAACACATAAAACATTTTATTTTTATTTTTCATGTTTTGAAAATAAGGGAAGGATGAGAGAAAATTTATACTTCTATCATTTCTTACATTTCTTCCATCGTCCTTCCACTCTTCTCAATATTTGTCACTAATGTTGAAAAACATAGAATATAGTGTAAACCAAACGCCACATTAACTTCCTGGAATTAACCCCTCGTCTACCGCCTTTATTTGATTGATCTTTGGGCCCTCTTTTTTGCATCTTGCATAAGCGAAGTAGAATGGTTAAATCATTGTTATTAGTGGTATATTCCCATTATGTTGTGCTTTGGTACTCATAAGACCGAAATTTGTTTATGCTCCCGTCTCATTAAAAACAATGCCGTGAAGTATAATTATTACGTAGGCTTATCAATTCAAGCCGTATACTTGTATCTATTATATCCCTTTTGCTTTGTTAGTCATCACTTTACATTTGTTCATTGAATAGATGTTATTACAATGAGCCTTTTGAACATATATTCTTATATTGCAAAAAAATCCCCCCTGATTCCAGTGAATAGACGCCAGTTTTATATTTGTGCATTTTTCAGTTGTACTGTCTTGAAATATGCTGAATACAATTTGATTTGAAAAATGAACGTGCAATCATTGATACTTAGATTTTCCCATGCAAAAATATGGCTTATTACTCACAGTGTATAAACGAATTAAGCAATCCATATACATCAAATGAATGGTTCTGGTTTATGAGTGGTCTGAATATTATTTGATTTGAAAAATAAACGTGCAACCATTGGAACATTGATTTTCACATGTAAAAATATGGCTTGTTACTCGGTTTATAAATGAATTAAGCAACCGGTCACATCAAAATTTGAATGATTATAGTTTATGAGTGGTTTATTCCTATAATATTTTGGTATGCTACTTGTAAGAGCAAAATCTGTTTATGCTCGTCTCATCTAAGATAATGTTGTGAAGTATAATTATTATGTAGAATTATCAACAATCAGACAATCGGTCATTGAAAAAATTTGAATGGTTCTAGTTTATGAGTGGTTTATTCCTATTTAATTGTGTTACACTGCTGGTAAGAGCGAAACATTTTTGTGCTCATCTCATTTAAGATAATGTCGTGAATTATAATTATTACATAGGATTATCAATGCACACAACTTTTTAAATTTTTTTTTTTAACTGCAAAAAGGGTCTTTTTGATCCGTATGAATAGCCGTCGGTTGCCAGTTTTATACGTGTAGAGTTGTAAATTATATAGTCTACTTTGTTGAAATCTGATGAAAATAGGGGCAGTGGCTAATACTTGGATTTTCATATTTAGGCGAATAATTAAGAATGTTTGATGATTACCAATGTTTTTTATTTGGCAAGGCAATTACCAAATGTTTATTCTTCCTACTCAAGTTGTAACTACTCGAGTTTGAAAACCTATGTAAAAGTAAGTGTTAATTGCGGTGTGAATAGCCTCACTCATCAATTTATCGCATTCACTAAATTACCGACTCTGATGATTTTTGTAGATTTACCACTTAAGGCACGAACCGTTATATCTTCCAATTAATTTATGCTGGTTTTTGGGCATCTTGCATAATGGAAACTGGTCCTGGTCTCAATTCACTAGTTCATCATATATGCCCTCATTTTACTGTTTCACTACTCACTGTATTTAGTCTTGTAACTGATTTCGGGAATATTTTCATTCCTATTCACAGGAACCATAGTTAATGATGGGAGAAACATTGTAGTTAATTGATGTATCTATTACCAAATGATCCGCGATTATTTGAGCTTGAACTTGCATTCTTCTGTATAAAATGATGTTATCAATCAACCAAATCTGCCCTTTTTTACATTAACTTTGCACGATGTTTCATTAAATTTGCTCAAACTATTAAAAGCATGAACCGCTTGTGTGTTTTCAATTATGGATTGAACACTTGCTGATATTTTTATTCCACTTAGGGATTTCTCAATGGTTTGACCGAGCTGTTAATATCATCCTTGATGCATCATACGAAAGGGTGGTTACTTCTAGTTATCTTATTCCTTTTTACTTTTTTCGTAAATGAACGAGTCAAGTAATTTAATTATGAAGTCAGTGTTAGGCCTATATATGTGCTTTCTAGTAATTATCCGTAGGCTGCTTATGGATATATATATATATATATATATATATATATATATATAATGTTTGCCCATATTCTTATACTGCTTTTATTTCATTTTAAGGTCGTTGATTCATTTTCTACTTGTGTTGGAGAACCTGGTTTGGTTAGGTAATGATGTATGCCTCATGGTTCCCAACGTTCTTATTCTATACACAAAGTACTAATGATTTAAAAATGGTTCAATCTGGGAATATTACCATGGACATTGAATATTGAAAATACAGCAAAGGTATTAGGCTTGTTTGAGTTTCCTGTATCTTTTGTCCAACCAAAAATTCTATATCATATGGCTAGCTTCTTCTCCAATATGCCTGTTTTATACATCGATGAACTAAGACCATGGTAATGAGCAGTTACCAAATTTTGTAAAAGATGCCAATTGATCAACAACAAGAAAATGTGATGTAAAAACAACTTTGTACATGATATCAATTAATTAACATGAATTACAATGCAACTGCATATTTCTTCGTGTTCCATGAATACCATTGTGTGTCAGGGTGCATTATATTTGTTCACACGACCTTTTAGAAGCAAATATACATGTTTCAAAGTGAAATAAAAGGGAATATATAGAAGAGCTCAGGAGATGCTTTCGTCATCACAATACAGATGATAGTGTATGAAACCAAACACTTGCAACTTACTCATTGCCCATTACCTGTTATCTGGTAAAATTATATATACGAGAAATACAACAAATAATTGATTGTGTGGGACTATATCTAAACTCCATCAAGGTAACAAATAATCAAAGCAGAGGAACCTGATCAAGGATTCAGCGCTATAATATCCTCAAATAAAAGATCAAAGCGTTGTCTGAGTAACATTACTATATTTTTTAAGGTTGAACATGGATGGATATTTCATTATTAATCACAACTAGCAATTTATACTGACACATTAGTAGAGTGATATAAGAAGATAACCAACAAAACATTATTTAATTATATGGTTTTCTCAGGATGTTGTAATTAGGACTGCAAAAGGTTGGTTGGACCAGTTAGACTTTAATTCGACTAATATAATCATGGGTTAAAAGCAATTCAATCCATACTTGATGCGGTGTGATGTGGGTTTAGTTGAAGTATGGTTTAAGTTGGGTTTAATAGGAACGAGTTGGATTACACAAACTAATATAATTGAGGATTTAGTAAAAAGAAGAATCGAAATATTCTAACTCTAAATAGTAGTTTGGCTTAGTATGGTTAAGAGTTTCATCCCACTAGATTAAAATTCTCTTCGAATATTACTCAAAATATAGCAATTAAATAAGAATACCTCTGATTCATACACAGGCACTACTGTTGTATACCTCTGATTCTAGAATAGCACCTAAAATAGACAGTTCTATATTCCCTCAAGGTAACAAATAATATGAGCAGAGGAACTTGATCAAGGATTCAACGCCATAATATCCTCAAATAAAAGATCAAAGCGTTGTCGAAGTAAACGTGACTATATTTTTTAAGGCGACTTATTTTAGTCGATCCAAATGATCCCTTCGTCAGACTGAAATTTTATGATTTTCGTTTTTCATTTTAGTATGGTCTAATCATTCTTTCGGCCATTTGTATTTAATGTACATGGATAAGTTGTATTTCATACCCATTACGTATCAATTTAGAGCAATGCCATTAGCACCAATATAAACACTTCTTTTTACCCATTGTTTCAAGTGGCACCAAAACGCTAACTTCCCTTGTTTACTACAGAGAGCAGTTAGGCACTACTGTTGTATACCTCTGATTCTAGAATAGCACCTAAAATAGACAGTCATGTCTCACATTCGTTAGTCTTATTGATAGTATTAATGATTGAGCTTTTAGGAATGGGTGAGTGCAATACATGGTATTAATTACTTGTTGCTTGCCAATTCTAATTACAGGGCCAGCTATGGAATGAAGTATCTCAGCGTCAAGTAAGGAATCATATTTTCCGAAGCAAGGACTACTAAAAATTTCAAATAAGAATTTGCATTTGGATTAAACATGATGATCGGGGTAATTTTTAGATGCTCTTAGCATCTCAAAAGAAAAAAAATAAGGTACCGAATGTGAAGTTATGGATCAGAGTAAAGAAAAAAAAAGACTTCCTTTCAAAGGGTTATAGATACTGCAAGTAGGCCTGACGAGAATTCCCTTAATACCAATGATGCTAAACTACTTAGGGATGGAATCAGCTTCATCCGGAGTAGTGATATGTAATGTGATGGACCCAGAAGATGATCCCCTTTATTAACAGCAGATGGTGAAATTTTGAGACCCTTAGCTAGCCTTCGTTATGTATTTCTTGCCTTTTTTTTCTGACCTTCCATTTTCCTTCCAGGAGATATTACGCTAAATAAAATTTGTTCAATATCATGTGACGTCTAGAACACCCATAATATAAAATAAATTACTGTATGCTAAATAAATGATTGCATATTACCTATCAATTGCCCAAGTCATAAAATTAGTAACTTTAGGAATTCACGATAATAAGTCGATAGCCGTAACATATTCAGTATCAAGTTCATGGAAATGCTTGAGTTTTTAAGAAAATTAAGTGTATGCGAAAATAATGATGAACAAGTAGGACTATGGAAAGTTAGGAATAAACTTGAATAAAGTTTATTTTGGTCCTTTTGAAAATCTGGGTAGAGTAATCGTTTGTTGCTGTGTGAATAGTCACACTCATTTATTACCCTGCTGAAATTACCGACTTGAACATTTTTCTGTTTCTGCAGTTTTACCACTAAGGCACGACCCACTAAGGCACGACCCATTGTATCTTCCAAGTAATTTATGTTAGTCTTTGGGCTTGCATAATGGGAACTGGACCTGGCCTCTAGTCCCTAGTTCACCAATGTGCTCTCATTTTACTGTTTTTCTAATCACTATATTTAGTCATGTAACTGATTTCATCAATATTTTCATTTGCGTCTTTTACACAGAAACTTTATCAACCATGGCTAATGATTGGAGAAACATTGTAGTTAGACGATGTATCCGTTGCTACAATTTTTGAGCTTGATCTCACATTCATGTGTACAGTAGTTTACGGTGTATGAATAAAATTTATTGTATTGGTTAACATAAATTCGTCGAAACGAAAGAGGATGTTAGTTGATTGTTTGCTGAATAAGAGAGAAACAATAGATTATTTCAAAACTGACTTTAGCTCAGTTGGTAGAGCGGATTATTGTAGTTATTTATCAAATAGATCCTTAGGTCGCTGGTTCGAATTCGGCAAGTCGGATTTTATGTACGCCTTCTATCATTAATTCTGTTATACACTTTTCTGCATCCATTCAAATGTTAGCTTTAGCCATGAAGACAACATGACTCAATGCCCATGGTGCTTAACCATACTGACCCGTCGTCGTCTTCAGTTTTCCTTTTTTAGTGTTAGGTTTTTATTCATATACAAATGCAACCGGCGCATGCATATCGTGAAAAACATTCGTTTTTGAAATCTTGATATGAACTACTCTACCATTTATTCTGTTTACCCCCTTTAATCATATATTTTGATTACGTTTTTATTTTCCCATCCATTCATAGTTATGAAAGGCGTGCGCCATAGCGCGGCACGGTGCGACGTTTGCGCCATTTTTTTCTTGCACCGCGCGACGCATATGAAAAAGTGTGTGGCGCATAAATGGCGCAAGACATGAATTGATGCACCTTTTTTTTCGGATTTCAAATTACAATAACTACTATTACAAATATTTTTACCATCACTACAACCACCATCACAAATATTACTATTACTATTACTATTACTATTATGATTATGATTATGACATGAAATGCGCATAAATGGGCAAATAAGAATTACTCTGATTCATACACAAAGGCACTACTGTTGTATACCTCTGATTCTAGAATAGCACCTAAAATAGACAGTTCTGTCTTGCATTCGTTAGTCTTATTGACAGTATTAATGATTGAGCTTTTAGGAATGGGTGAATGCAATACATGGTATTAATTACTTGTTGCTTGCCAATTCTTACAAGGCCAGCCATGGAATGATCGATCTCAGCGTCAAGTAAGGAATCATATTTTCCGAAGCAAGGACTGCTAAAAATTTCAAATGAGAATTTACATTTGGAGTAAAACATGATCGAGGCAATTTTTAGAAGTATCTCAAAGCAAAGAGTAAGGTACCGAATGTGCAGTTATGGATACTGCAGGTAGGTTTGACGAGAATTCCCTTAATATCAACGACGCTAAACATGATCCCCTCTATTAACCGCAGAAAGTGAAATTTTGGGACCCTTAGCTAGCCTTCGTTATGTATTTCTTGTCTTTTTTTCTGACCTTCCATTTGCCTTCCAAGTGATGTTACGCTAAATAAATTTTGTTTAATATCCCGTGACATCTTGAACCGCATGCAGAAGGATACGAAAGGCAGCAATGTTAGCGGAAAAATGGGCAAATAAAAAAGGGCTCAGAGAGATGCATTCTTCAACCCAATTCAGATGATAGTGTATGAAACCAAACACTTGCAACTTCCTCACTGCCCATCAGCTTTAATCTGATAGAATTATTTATATGAGAAATAAAATAAATAATTGATGGTATGGGACTATATTCTAAACTCGTAGAAGATAACAAAAAACCTGAGCAGCGGTGTCCGACCAAGGATTGAGTGCCATAACGTTACTCAATTAAAGAGTAAAGTGTTACTCCAATGGCTAACACTTAGATTACTCCTTTGACTTTTTTTATGTTTTCTTCTTTTTTATGGATCACTGGAAGCATCAACGGATGTTTACCATTACATAAATATGTTTACGCATAAATATGTAAGTCCAAGTATTCTTGATTATTCTTCAGTTCATCTTGTTAATAATTGCTTTCTAGCCGTGTGCAACAAAGCTACCATCAATAATTATTCAGTTACGTGAAAAAAGAAAAAATTAGTCAACTTCACTGGTTAACCATTATAAATTATTATTTTTTCCTGATTAAAAGATCCAGTTGTCTCTGTTTACCGTTTTTAGTTATTAATTGCATAAATTAAATCCAAATAATCAAACCCTATGATGCAAGTTGAACTATAACTTGCACGAGCGAAACAATTACAAATCGATTCATAAGCCAAGCAATACAAATTGAAGGCACTAATTAACTCAAACTTATCGAACAGGTTGAAACTTTTAAATAAATTATTAACTAGCTTAATAAAATGAATCGGTCGCCTTACTTCAACTTACTTGTCCGATTTAGAAGAAGATGCCGGGTGGGCTGGGCTCGGCCGTGTTGGGCTATCGGCATACTAAAATTGGGGCTTTTAGTATGGGTAAAGATGGCCTGTTCTAGTGTGTCTTATTGTTCTTCAGATTCTTTTGTTTTCGTCCAACTTTCCAAAAACTAGAAGTGATGATAGCGTGTGAGATTGGAAATTGATGCTCTGAACTATGAGTATATCCTTGATTAAATTAACATGATATTCGAATAGTTAAATAAATTTATCATTATTTTGCATTTTCAATACAAATAAGCAGCGCTTTTTTCATCAATCGTAACTAGGATATGATACATATTGTTTTGTATATAAGAAGAAGATGAACGTGGTGTGCATTTTGTGGGTTCAATCTATGTTTTGTTGCTACAGTTTATGATCTGCACAGGACAGATTGCCCAAGTAGATTAATATTAATGTTAGTTTTTCAAGACAAACAAAGAAGACACTTTGGCCGAGTGGTTAAGGCGTGTGCCTGCTAAGTACATGGGGTTTCCCCGCGAGAGTTCGAATCTCTCAGGTGTCGCTTTGTTTTCTTTTTTCTGCCATCCTAATGAATTTGGTTCTGCTTGAAGTACAATGTCCAGGCTGGCTGGTACCTTATGCTTGATTCTTCCGTTTCCATAGGAAGGGTTGTGCAGTCTTAAAGCTTCAAACGAAAGCGCAATGTTACAAAAGAAACAGGGCTCATATTTGCAGATTTTATGTTAGAGCTGATAAAAGACAGATACCTAGGGTATGCACTAGTGTTTTATCTTTTTCTTTGAAACCATTTTATGGCAATTCAAATTATTTTACATTAAGAGGTTGGTTTAGTTCATTTCCCTCGATCTTAAAATCTAATTCTTACATCATAGCAGTGGATCCCTATTTCATGTATGTTTTTCTATTCGTAAACCGAATATCTTTACAACAGGGCTTATTTACCCTATTTCGTGCTCCCAAAAAGTAACCCTCTTGTCCTTATTTGCATGTTATGCTGGTGGTAAAAAACTTGAATGTATATATTTTGGTGACGGTATGAATATGTGTCATTACAGTTGGGCTTCTTCTTTATTCGTATCCTTCAGGTTTGTGAATGATGGAAGGAGTAAAGCATATTAAAAGAACTTGGTGTATCAAATATATGTACAATAAGCAATTAATCAAGAATGTTTATGGGAATAATCTAATGAAAACAGGGGCAGTGGCTAATACTTGGACTTACATATTTATGCGAATAATCAAGAATGTATGATGATTACCAATGTTTTTTATTTGGCAAGGCAATTACCAAATGTTATTCTTCCTACTCAAGTTTGAAAACCTGTGTAAAAGTAAGTGTTTGTTGCGGTGTGAATAGCCTCCCTCATCAATTTATTGCATTCACTAAATTACCGACTCGAACATTTTTCGGTTTCCATAGATTTAGCCGTTAAGGCACGAACTGTTATATCTTCCAATTAATTTATGCTTGTCTTTGGGCACCTTGCCACCTTGCATAATGGAAACCAGTCCTGGCCTCAAGTCACTAGTTCATCATACGTGCCTTCATTTTACTATTTTACTACTCACTGTATTTAGTCATGTAACTGGTTTTCAGAATATTTTCATTCCTATTCACAGAAACCATAGTTAATGATGGGGGAAACATTGTAGTTAATTGATGTATCCATTGTCAAATGATCCACGATTATTTGATCTTGAACTTACATTCTTCTGTATAAGATGATGTTTTCAATCAACCGAATCTGTCCTTTTTCACATTAACTTTGCACAATCTTTCGTTAAATTTGCTCGAACTATTAAAAGCATGAACCGCTTGTATGTTTTCAGCTATGGACTGAACACTTGCTGATTCTTTTATTCCACTTTGCACAATGTTTCGTTAAATTTGCTCGAACTATTAAAAGCATGAACCGCTTGTATGTTTTCAGTTATGGACTGAACACTTGTTGATTCTTTTATTCCACTTTGCGCAATGTTTCATTAAATTTGCTCGAACTATTAAAAGCATGAACCGTGTGTATGTTTCCAATTATGGATTGAATGCTTGCTGATTCTTTTATTCCACTTAGGGATTTCTCAATGGTTTGACCGAGCTGTTAATATCATCCTTGATGCATCATACGAAAGGGTATATGCTCGACCAAGGTTACTTCTAGTTATCTTTTATTCCTATTTACTTTTTCGTAAATGAACGAGTCAAGTAATTTAATTATGAAGTCAGTGTTAGGCCCTTTCTGGTAATTATCCGTAGACTGCTTATGGATGTATATATTATGTTTGCCCGTAATCTTGTACTGCTTTTATTTTATTTTAAGGTCGTTGATTCAATTTCTACTTGTGTTGGAGAACCTAAATTGGTTAGGTAATGATGTATGCCTCATGGTATTAATTACTTATGGATGTATATATTATGTTTACAACAGAGAGCACTAAGCACTACTGTTGTATACCTCTGATTCTAGAATAGCACCTAAAATAGAATGTCTGTCTCACATTGGTTAGTCTTATTGACAGTATTAATTACTTGTTTATGGGTGAATGCAATACATGGTATTAATTACTTGTTGCTTGCCAATTCTAATTACAGGGCCAGCTATGGAACGAAGGATCTCAGCGTCAAGGAATCATATTTTCATAAGCAAGGACTACTAAAAATTTCAAATGAGAATTTGCATTTGGAGTAAACATGATCGTGGCAATTTTTAGATGCTCTAAGTATCTCAAAAGAAAGAGCAAGGCACCGAATGTGCAGTTATGGATACTGCAGGTAGTGAAATTTTGGGACCCTTAGCTAGCCTTCGTTATGTATGTCTTGTCTTTTTTCTGACCTTCCATTTGCCTTCCAAGTGATGTTACGCTGAATAAATTTTGTTTAATATCCTGTGACATCTAGAACAGCATGCAGAAGGATACGAAAGGCAGCAGTGTTAGCGGAAAAATGGGCAAATAAAAAAGGGCTCAGATAGATGCATTCTTCATCCCAATTCAGATGATAGCGTATGAAACCAAACGCTTGCAACTTCCTCACTGCCCATCAACTGTAATCTGGTAGAATTATTTATATGAGAAATAAAATTAATTATTTTGTGGTATGGGACTGTTATCCGGTAGACATAACTATGTTTTTTTTTCTTCTGCTCTTTGTAATGGTTTCTTTTGATCATATATACATATATATTGATGAGTTGTTCAATTTGATTTGCATATGTTATTGTGGCATGTTAGAACAAGTTGAATCACATTATATCTATGACGTTTGATCATATTCGGCTATTTATATCTTTTATATACTTTGTAATACACGCAGCGAGTCCATGATGTGAAGCTTATGCTTACAGTGTGAAGCTTATTCTTACAGAATAATCACGTGAAAACAAAAGTTTATAAATTGTTTTGATTAAGTCAACATTTGGCTTGGTTATATATTGTGTGCTTTCCATCAATTTAAAAAGGTGTAGAACTGTGGATATAACATCAAAACTGACTTTGGACGTAACAAAAACGATACACACAGAATTTTTAAACGGGACATTTAAACGAAAGAAAAAATTAAATAGATATGCGTTTATGGTTTTAAACCAGACATTTAAACGAAACATTTTAATTTAACTAGTTTATAATTAATTAATTATTTGTTTTGTTGTATAACATGTGTTTAATAACTGAAAATGAAACATATTAAAACAAACTCAGTGTTTCATTAAATCTCAACGATGCATTTTTAATTCAAATACCGTCAAATCAAACAAACTGGAAAAACAATATAACAAACTGCAGAAACAAACTAGTAAAAACAAATATTGAACTTGTTCAACTAATAACTAATCTACACACGTAGCACTTCGTCGGATAGTACATCCACCATATCTAAGACCGAGGGATCAGTGCGAAAATTCTTCATAATTTTCCACCTATGGATGAGAGCAACAACATACAAAAGAAAAAAGCAACGCGTCGCCATATCGGAGAAGCAATCTGTCTGAACAAATGTCCATGGTCTTCCTGAACTCACAATCTGTTGACGTCTAGGGAGAACAGGTTTGTTGTCATTAGTCATCTAATCAACATAGAAAGCTGTATCGAAAACAATGAATGGTTGGACTTGGAGCTGAAGCGGTAGAGCTATTGATATCTCACACTGGCATGTGACCTTTTCTATGCACTTGCAAAACATGTCATCTTGCTTTCTAAATTTCAACGAAGCAATTCTTTTGAATTTCTGATGCTTACGTGCTGGACCGTTTCATTGTTCGTCAAGTCCGTCAAGGCGATCATTTCAAACATTCCGTTCACCCTCTACTATCTTGAGAAATTTGTTCCAGTCTCTCCAACGATGCACTAGATTGTCTCATTTGTTCTTCGTCCGTGGCTCGGTCTGATTGTCATTAGATAGTTCGTTGAAATCTGCAATTACAGCCGATGAAAACGAGTCGGGGCTTCCTTTTTCATGCATGGGTGATTTAAATGTCGATTAATGCTTTAGTGTGTTCATGAGTTTTGAATGAAGTAGTAATAGCGCCAAAGGCAGAAGAGTGTGCGCTATAACGCTGGAAATGTAAAATTTCAAAGTAATTAAAAATTGCAAAAAGTGTAATGGACACAATAAAAATAAGTAAATTAGTTGGGAAAAGTACATTATAAATATCGAAATCATTGGAAAAAAAGCATCGAGAATATGTTGATTTTGGAAAGGGGGGGGGGGGCTGGGCGGCGAGGCTGGGCTAATTAAAGTGAAAAGGAGGAGATGCGAATGAGATTATATAATCAGCGATAAAGCAAACCATTGGTATTCGATGTATCCAATGCGTTGAACACTATCGATTTGATTTTCTCCAATGAGAAAATCGAACAATTTGGACCATCATCGTTTTGGATTGGACCTGTCTAAAATGACGACTTTTCAAAGTCTTACTACGAAAGACATCTTAATAATTGGGTCAGTGATCCTTACATTGCCCTATTCTTTTAATTTGGAAAAATCAAATGAAGAATTAGTAATTTGATAACTTCATTCTTTATTTTTTTGACTAAAAGGATAATACGACCCAAGTCGCACAGCCGTATTGCACATATACGCGACCAACTAATTGCCATTTCACGTTCAAATCTAATTAAAGATTTAACTATCGCTTGGAGCAAAACTGATGATACTCCATTCTCGATCATTTTCCCAAATTTGATAATTTAAATTATCACATTCACATTTCAATCTAATTAAAGATTCATTAAAACTCCACTTAGTTTTAATCTTCCAAAAATCATTATTAATGATTATTCAACTTTGGAAACACAAACATGTCACATCGACAATCTACACCGTACCACTGATTTCTGCCAATATATAACCTCTGAGCTCGTAAGTCTCAGAGAAGGGTGTTAAGCAAGAGAATAAATTCCTCCACCAAACAGATATACATTTATCAGAGATCAACAAATACAGTTTGAAATACAATGTTAGACATGTGATCCTCTTTTTAACTGGGTTAAAGAACAAATGTCATTTAAAACACAGTTCACCATAAATCCAAAATCAAATTCCATTAATTATGGAATCTTCATGGAAAACAGATCAGTATATATAATCGATATAAAATTCCGTCTCTGACTAATAATATAAATGGAATAACGACGAAGCCTTTTAAATTCCATATATATTAACAGTCTTCCTTCACAAAAGCTCACTTTGATTATTACCAAATCGAATTCCATTCCATTACAATTTAATATATTAAATTGGAAAACTTTACTTTAGAAAATTTCCATTAAATCTTAATAAAAAGATTTATATATTCCAAATCACATTTCATTGTTAATCGGGTTAAAGAACAAATGTCGTTAAAACACAGTTCACAATAAACCCAATTCACATTCCATTTTATTCCAATTACCAAATATAACTGGAAACTCTAATAATCTTAATTAAACGATTTATTCTTTTCACATGGGGTTTAAGAACAGTGTTATTTAAGACACCGTTCACGACAAACCAAAAATCCAATTTGATACTAAATACAAGGCTCTGAATAGAAATTATATCGGCTTATATTCAATATCAAATTCTGAAACCAACGGATATCGTATTAGGAATAACGATATATGTATCTTCCAAATTCCCATAACAATATCTGTATAATCACGGAATCCAATATCGAAATATTTCGAAGATTATTTCCTTTCCGAATCCATTCCAACTTATTCATTGGAAAATTTTGGTTATTTTAAAACCATTTTCAAATCAAATTTATTTATTTCTAAAAATAATTGGATTATTATTCTAGTTATTAACTTGTTCATTTCGATAAAAATATATTTTTATATTTTCAAATATGGAATTTTTCATCCCAAATCTTTCCAAATCATTTATTATGATTTTACACATTTTTAATAATTTTATTATCGCCCATACAGTCGGTTTCCAATATCGGACACCGAACTGCATCCATAGCGACCTTTTTTTGAAATTGATTTGGACATAATTCCAAATATAACAATTCAAATTTAAATCTCTTATATTCATTGGAAAGATCTTTTCGATATGAACCCAACAGTTCCGGCTTTAGGAGAATCCGACGGTCGGATCTTCAGTTACATCCATTTGAAGTTAATGGTCGAAATTTGTGAACGGTCACTGCGCGGTGCGTTCTATTCGGGCCATTAAATATATATATATATTTATTGTCGATTTCTATTTAAAATGTATTTTATAAATTGTTTTAAATTTGTTTTAAAAATGATTTCCACTTTCATTTCAATTTTAAATCAAAACTGAATATTCCTTTATAAATTCGTTTTAAATTCATTTCAAAACCATTTCAATTTCATTTTCAAATTTCAAATCAAAATCGAATATTCTATATAAATTCGTTTTAAATTCATTTTAAAACGATTTCTACTTTATTTCAATTTTTAAATCAAAATTGAATATTCTATATCATTATAATATTAAAATGATAATATTTTCAAAATATCAGATTCTGAAATCACTTTTAGATATTCATTATAAAATAAATAAAATCGAAAGAAAATCCCGTTCGTGTTAAAATGGTGTTTAACTACTTAACACGGCTTCACGTTTCAATATTTTCGTGTCCATCCTAAATCGGACATCAAAATCACATTTTGATTATACACTGAATATTATTTTAAAATATTCGTTAATTATGAACTAGAATCAGACTCAATCAATTACCACATAATTTCAGTTATATGGATTTCATACATCACATGTATATAACAATAATGATAAACAATCATTAAAAATTCATTCATACAACATCCAGAGTGCATTTTGCAACAATACGAGCATTAAAATAAATAAATAAATAACGCTTATATAGTATGTCAACCCATCGATTGACATACCACTACTTATTGGAATCAGTGTATGTCAAATATCATCCCAATACCCGTGTAGGGTTTTCAAACAACAAATACTGATTATTATTTGTGCAGTTGAGCGATGTGTAAAATTTATCGTCCCAATCAATATTAGATAAATAAGTGTACATAAATAAATCGTTCGATTTGTAAATGAATATTTATTTTATTTCAGGAGAATTTTATATACATTTTTATATAAATAATTTTATATACAACAATATCAATCCATGACAATCACAATCACAATCCAACCAAACGATCGACCATAGTCTGTACAAAAAAATAGTGTCAGGAGCTACTAAGCCCCGTATGTAGCCTATTATATAATATCTGGAAAATAATTTGAGTGAGAGAGAGTTCTCACCTTGATTGGTTTCGAAAATTAATAAAATGATTATTTTAATCAAATTAAACAGGACATTTAATTTGACCAAAAATCTCAACTAGCTTCAAATGCGTTCCAGTCAGCTCTACAATGTAGTGTTCGTTGCTGCGATTCCAACGCGACTGAATTCGTTCAATTCCGTTTCTGTATGGACAAGATATGAGCATTTGTACTTTAATTATATTAGTAATTGAGCTAAGTTAATTAATAAATTATTTATTTCCCCTTAATCACCTTTTCCCCTCGTTAATCCCTCTTCCCCTTACACTCAGTAAACCATGAACAGCAGGAACCCAAAACCGATTCTTACGGTTCAAAATCGAAACCCAAATGCTAGAATCCGATCAGAACTCACTCCGATGTCCGCCTCCAAGAGCTCACCCACTGCGCAGGTGGCGGCCAACTTGTCCCCCCTTTGCTATCGGAATCCCCTTGCAAACGTCGTCTCTTTGTGGGCTGAAAACTCTCGCACCACAAAACGATATTTTTATTAAAACCGTATGTATTGAAAGAGGATAAAAATCTCTGTAATTTTCGTTTGAAAGCTTGGGTTTAATTCGAATTGAATTGGAAGGTATTGGGGATTTAAAATCAGAGTGTGATGGCCTTCAATTTGTTTTGAGCGGCGGAAGTAATGGGTTGACTGCGCAATGAAGAGATAAAGGGTTTTGACCTTTGACCCACATATATATTTTATATTTAAATTATTTAAATTCTAGAAACACTTGTTTATCGGTACGAACTCCAAATCAAACCCAACGATTGCCGCCTCTAGCTAAATACTCCCCATTTGGACACAATGGAATATGTTTTGCAAGCCCATTCGACTGTTTTAGTCAGTTTCTATCAAAATTAAAATATAAAACATTCAATATTGGATTTGAACGTATATTTTAATTTGTCGGGGCCACATACTAATTCAAAAAATTCCAGAAAAATAAATCTAGCTATGTTTTGGCGATACTGTCCTAACAAAACAAATTTCTTCGAATTTGGAGACCGTTTGAAAAATGGTCATTTTCTAGTCGATTAAATTCAAACTGAAAGTACCAAATGCGTTTAAATTCACCACGCTCACATATCAATTCCAAAAATTATGAAAATTGGAATATAGCAGTAATTTGACATTCCAAATCCATCAAAAGTGGTTTCATCGAAAACAGAGGTCGTTTGCAAAATGGCTATTTTTAAGGGCTATATATTATATTAAATTCCATAGCGACTATTTTAAATTTTAAACTGGACATAGCTTTCAATTCTCGTTATAAAATCTGGATTTTTCACATTTGTTAGAAAGATATAATTAAACAGATTCAAATATTTCTTGTTTTACTGAAATCCGATTTATTTTGAATCATGTACATTCATTTGAAATTTAAAATCGAATTTTCAAACTACCAGCCATTTTAAACACGTTTTATAATTAAACTAAATTTATATGTTCTAACTTTATTTAAATTAAAATTTTAGTCGTTATTATTTAAAATAGATCATTTTAAATATTCAAAATCCATTAAAATAGCTAAAATAAAATTTTTAAATTGGTTTTGAAATTCCGGGTTGTTACATGAAGACCATATATATTATTCATTTTTGCTGCATTATTGGTATGTTATGTTAAAATTTAAAACTATGATATTGTAAACTGAAATCAAGTGAATATTATTTAATAGTTTAATGAACTATATATATATATATATGTTATTATTATATTTTATCGTTCCACTGTGAGGTTCTGTTTATTATTTAGTTCCTTTTCATCTTATTTTCTCTTCTTGTGTTAAACCCCAATAATAATCTGTCATTTTGAAGTGGTTTGAGTTGGACATGTGTAGTTTATATATCATGCTCCAGTTTCTTCAATTAGCAAAAATTTGATTTTTTCTTAAATTACAAAGTAAAAGTTGTCATTTTATCCTGATAAAAGTATATTCACAAGTTCTTATTCTTGTTTGATAAATTTATAATCGCTCGCTTGGACACACATAAAATTTATTTAGTTTCCAGAAAGTCAGAAATAAATTAGATTTGACCTTTAAAAAGCTACAATGTAGTTTATGGCATTCCCAATGGAGGGATTGTTGAGGGTCAAATCAAACTTGGTTGACCTCAACTCCCCCCTTCCTTCAACGAGGAAAAACAGAAACCACCCTATGGGCTTATTTTAAACCGGCCAAGAGAATAAAAAAAAAATACCTCACATGTTAAAAATTAGCCTATTGAGACCAAAAAATAATAATATTGGCCCTTTTATCAAACTGACCGTTAGCGAGGTTTCCCTACTGTAAGAGCCAAAATCAATTTGTCCATGCCAATGAAATTCGGCATTATATTTGCATTTCAAATATTTGCTCCGCGTTTTTCTTCCTGATTCTTCTCTGTGACCCTTTCCTCTCCTCACCTATTTCTTCTCCGTAACCTGTTTTTATTTCTCTCCGTAAATCTTTCACGATCCGTATTTTCATCAACCAACCTTTCCAGAACGATCTCCTTCGTCTGTCAGGTTTTATTCTTATAGTTTTCAATTTAGTTTCAGAATAGGTACTCATTTTAGGTTTTTGATTCGCGTTGGATTTGATACCGCTTCAGGAATAATATTCCACTAAAAGCACATGAATGGAAAGCT
Organism: Allium sativum; assembly: GCA_030737875.1. Taxonomy (NCBI): domain Eukaryota; kingdom Viridiplantae; phylum Streptophyta; class Magnoliopsida; order Asparagales; family Amaryllidaceae; genus Allium; species Allium sativum. The sequence continues at coordinate 838,132,182 of CM060924.1, forward strand.
TGTGCCCTTTCTGGATCTAAAGCATATCCTAGCATTTTTTGATGTATTTGAAGAAGCTTTGTGACGTAATGGAATTAGTACTCAGCTATGATCCATCTCATAGGTTATCGACATCTACCCTGTACATTAATATAAAAAGTTAACAATATTAGATTGTGATGATGCCAATCAATTTATAGTAACACAAAATATACCACATACGATCAATATATATGATATGAAACGAAAATATCTATTAAATTTCCGTACTATCCGGAGTTTAGTGGGCAGTTTCTGCTATCATGACCTTCTCCTCCGCATGTTTTACATTTTCGCTTTTTCTTGCTAGTGGACAACTCAATGGGACTTTTAATTCTTTCTGCACCACTCATTTGAACAATTTGTTTATCAATTCTAGGTCGTCCCTTCGCCTGTGAAACATGCGGATCTTGAATTACTATAGGTACCTGATCACTACTCATTGGATACTGTGCATCCTCTTCTTCTGCTTTTTACTCGTCCAATTTAGTTTTTTCATCGCACACTCTCGTGAAAAGCTCTTCTATTCCATCCATCGCTATTTTGTATAATATTTCAGACTTAGATGCAATGCTTGAAAGTTGTGTTGCTCTTCGACAGATATGACTAAGTCGAAATGCTTCACTAGTATTCAGTTGACCTTCGTACATAAAATCATCCATGACCCTAAATGAGTTAGCTGCCTTCGTCCATCTTTTCAAAATAAAATGAGAAGGTATCTCGTCTACTTCTAGTTTGGTGAATTTTTTTTAATATATGTCTGCATGGAATTCCATTAAACTCAAAAAGTTTGCAACCACAACTGCCTTCATAATTGCATACATTCATTTTCACAACAACACTTTCGCATTCACCAACTTTAGAAGATACAACATATGATGTCATTTCTCCATTGGTTTCGTTCTGAACAGATCTAAACCGAATGGAATCTTTTAGCTGCTCACAAAACTTGTCAAACATATTTCGAGTGTATATGTCTGCGACATGTTTCAATATCAAATTATTTTCATCAATGCATCTTTTTTATGCTTCGAAACAAAATCCTCATCAACTTCTCGTTGTACAATGTTTTGCAATGCTTGATAATATCTACACACAAATTCCTTAAGATTTGTTGTCGTGGAGACAAACATATTAAAAAAACTATTTACTCCTTCACTACGACCTGTAGTGTTCATTCCAGCATAAAAGGTCAACCGATGAAACAGAGGCACCTAAGACTCACGTTGTTCAATTTTTTTTGCAACCATTGATTGTTTTGCAATTCATACTTCTGCATTAATGCTTTCCATTTATCTTCAAAATCTGATACTGTATATGTGAAATTCAAACAACGTTTGAGATCTTTTTTGAAGAGAATGTTTGCGATATATATGAGGTAAATTCTCATCAAAAATTTTCTTAATGTGCCACAGACATAAACGATGCCGAATCGTAGGAAATACCTTTTCAATAGCTATAGTCATTGCATGATCTTGATCTGTAATTATTGAGATTGGATGACGACCTCCCATAGCTTCGAGCCAGGTTGTAAATAGCCAAACAAATGTAGGTTCTGTTTCATCGCACAAAAGTGCACATCCAAACTGTATTGTTTGATAATGATGGTTTACACCAGTGAATGGAGCAAATGGCATTGAATATTTATTTGTTCGAAATGTAGTGTCAAATGTGACCATATCTCCGAAATGTTGGTACGACATACGCGATCGTGCATCAACCAGAAAAAATTAGCAGCATGTCCTTCTACATCAAGTTGAATTGCATAATAAAACAGAGGGTTTTCTCTTTGTCTCATCTGAAAATAACTCAATACATATTGTGCATCGCCTGTTTCTAAGTCTATAAGTCTGGCTGACTTCAAATGCTTATAGCAATCCTTTTGGTTAAATCCGGCATTCACACCACCAAAAATAGCAGGAATTTTGGCTATAGGTAGATTTTGTTGTTGGAATACTTCGGTTAAGTCTTTTGCAGCAGATGTCATATTCTTATTAGTTCGTAATTGGACCCGTTTTATAGGAGAAATAAATGAATGGTTATGTTCACCATTAAACTTTATTATCGACCATTTCTTTGTCAGCTCGCTGTAAAGAATTCTCATCTTTGCTTGACAGCCACATTTGATGGTGTTAGTGCTTCTAGGTATTTGATCATCTCCAACTACATTATCATTTTTTTGAAGCGTTCCTGATCGTGAACAAACCAAAACAACTGAAGTAACTTTATCAACGTGATGAATAGTTTTATTTGATGATCGGACACGGACAGCAAAACCTTTTTGTCGACCGAACTCAATGTAATAGTTTTTCGCCTCGTCTAAGGTATCAAAACTCATCCCACATACGGTTCTGTCAACATAGCAAGAGTTTTGTTTGGTGATGACGTTGAGCCACTGGCCTCATGTGTTGATCCTTCTGGTGCAGTTTGAATGATTCCATCTTCCATACTTACCACTACAAATCACCGTAACTATTATATGTCACTTGAATAAGAAAATAGGAATTTACCATAACAAAGTGTTGTACTAAAGTCTAATGCCCGGATCAAGGGCATAACAATGTGAACAAAATCATGCATAGTAAGAACAAAGAAAAGGTGATGCTAGAATAGAACAAGATGCATGACATCCCACTCAATATGATGCAATAGTCCACTGATAGCAGCTACACCAAACATTCAATAACATACTCAAATATGCACATGTGAGTCTCAATGCAATACATGGTATTAGAGCACATATACGTCTATTTTCTTTCCTCACATGCATGTTACAAATCCGTGTTATGCTTTGTTTTTAAATGAAAATATAAGGATTATTTATGCCCCGATATTAATATAAGTTTTTTTTTTTTTTTGCTCTTTCTATTACTCTCATTCAAATTTTTGGCATTAGGGAGAAACACATCTTAAACACATTTATGACTTCTCGTCTTCAAATAAAAACTACGTGATAAAATGAAAATATGTATTAGGGATATAGTATCATTTTTTAAACAAACTCTCCATGCCTACTCTTCACATTAATTACGTTCTTTGCCACAAAAAAAAAATAATGGTACCATAATCTTTTTCAGACTTTTCATATGAATTACTGTCATTGCCGTAAAAAAACAATTAATAGTACCATAATGTTTTCTAGACTCTTCACAGGAATTACGTTCGACTGCACTAGGTGCTACAAAATATGTTACCAACTTGTGATTCCTCTATGTTATATCATTTCTGATGATTATTTTATCATAATCTAAGAGCATGTAATAAATATAAGTCGTACCGCATCCATTTTCAAGTGAGAAGTAAATAAATTATAATGGGTATGAGAACAAAGATTAACATGATTGATTTGTGAAAAATTGTAACTAACGTTACAGAAATGAAGAAGATGAACAAATCTGAAATGACGTAAAAGAATTGAGTAGAGAACAATGATGAATTAGTAGAATTGATTACCTCTTTTGACGATGGTTTGACGCGTTGAGAAGAATATTATCAGTGAAATGAGCGTGAGAATTTTGTAGAGTGAGAAGAAGAACGATGGGAAGAAAGATAAGATCTGAGCACGAGAAATTTAAGGGGCAATTATGACGTGCGTTTAAACTAGAGAAATCTGACGGTTATGAATGATTAAATCCAGCGGCTGGTGGATTGTATCATGAAACATGTTTAAATTTGAGTTCAAATAGAGGCTCCTATATATATATATGAGGAGCGTTCAATGACACCCCAAATAGTGAGCACCCCAAATGCCTTACAACAGAAACCAAGTATTTATAGTAGTTTAAGTTAGTGGGAGGTGAGAGAATGAGTGGAGGGAGAGAGAAACGGGATATGTGGTGGAAATCAGGGGGCATTTAGGGGTGCTGCACTGTTTAGGGTGCCATTGAACGCTCGCATATATATATATATATATATATATATATATATATATATATATATTGGGGAGTTGCACTGTTATGCTATATATGTGCAGTAAATTTGTCTTGTTTTCTATGTAACACAAGCATAATTATAAATATTTGATGTAGGTCCGATGATAATTCTTCACTGTATTTGAAGATGGTGATATATTTTGAATTGCACTGTTATGCTAGACCCATCCTAGATGTTGCTTTGTTTAGGACAAGTTTTCAAAATTTGTGTATCTGTGTTTTACCACCTTTCTAGATTATACCTACATCTCGAATGATAATTTGAGGATACTTGGTTTATACTAGTATATTTCTAATCTCAAGTTGATTTACATGTAAAATTTAGTTTAATTGAATTTCTACTTTATTACTTCCATCTTCTCTTAAAATTTCCTATAATTCGTTAAATAAAATCTAACTTGAAATATGGTTTAACTAATAATCTTTATTTCATATTAAACATCTTAACGGTCGGTTTTTTCACCGTTGTACAGTAATACTAGTTTAAAATCGACCTTAAATAAGCTAACTAAGGAAAATTTCAAAAACAACCTATTGCAGTGCAAGGAAATCCATAAAAACACAATCTCAGCCGATCCTCCACTGAGGGTCAGTTCTCATCGCCACCCCTCACCACGCACACAGCGGGTGGATGCTCTTATTAAGTTGCCTTTGCAATTATGAAAACACTGCGACTAAAAGTGAACCGGTGGTTAAACCATTTTCATGGTCTTACCAAATTTTATCGGGCGGCAATTACAGCTTTCTATTCTCACGCTTGTAGCTGTACGGCGGAAACCGTGAAGGCTCGGAGCATTATATCGAATTGCTTGCCCTAATTTTTTTTTAATCTACTTTCCATGTTTCTAATTTGATTATTTACATCCGACCCTAGAGAAATCCATATTTTGTAATCTCGAAGACCATGGCGCTTTCTGCTCAAAGTGCGTTAGCTAATCGGGTGATCGGTAATCTTCAATCTAATTTTTGTCACAAATATTTGTTTTTCTATAGGATGCTTTTGATTTGTTTAGTTGATAATTGTGTATGGTTGAAACTAGTTTTATTAGTTAGCAAATTGATAAAAGTGTGTTGCTAGAAGCAGCTTCCTACTGCCATTTCTAAAGAGAAGATATATAATTAATTTATGTGCTACTTTGATAATCAGAAAACATTCGAAGTACATAAACCTTGATTACGGTTCGTCATCATTTTCAGCAAAAAGAGACGGTACTCAGTAATCTCCCAATAACGAGAAAGTCAGCCGGACCCTTAAAACAAGTGTAATGCTAAGGGCACCCCGAAAAGTGCTTCGGGATACCACATGGTACTGCCAAACAAATTTTTTTTTTTAAAAAAAAATTGCTGCGTTCGGTGGTTAACCGCCGGCCGAACACTATTCGGTCGGCAATTTGTGGTAGTCCCTAGCACCTTTCGAGGTTCCCTTAGCATTACACTAAAACAAAGGAAAAGTTCTTAGCAATCTCTCTGCCAACCTGAAGAGAAACTTCTAGTTTTCCAGCCTTTTACGTTTACCTTCCTCTTAAGTATAGTCCTCTGCCTCCATGTATCAGTATTCAAAATTGGAAATTCAGTCAATTTTTGTGAAAACAATTCGGATTTTAATGGGAGACTGACATGGGAAGTCCTCACGCTTGAGTACGGGAGCCTTTGGCACTGGGTATCCACATGTTTGAGATTATCCCGAAATGTTAAACATGAAAAGTTTTGTTAATTAATTACCAAGTGAAGAAATAGCAATGGTATCAAGCAGCGTGTTTATGTATTAATTTTGATTAAGCTTTACACAGTGTTAGGAAGCGGGTGCTTTTAGCAAAGCATTGATAAAATATTAGATGGTAGGTGTGAGCATTATTTGGTTAAACCAAATAAACCAACCAAACCAATTTATTATGGTCGGTTTAGTTTGGTTTTGAAATTATATTGGTTTGTAATAGCGATGTAGAAAAATATTTAGTTTGGTTATTGGTATAACCAAATTAACCGAGCTTTTATTATATAAGCAAAATTATCGATATTATAGTAGAATTTTATGTTAATTTAGTTATCTAAGTAAATTTTAATCATCACATATGTATCAGAAATTCAGAATTACTTTTGGGAAGCATAAGAATCATAAATAATAATATTTTAATCCTATATTTATAATTTATTTCAAATTATTATCAATCTTATGAACATAAAGTCTAATATATTTTTAGTTCGATTAAGTCGGAAAACCCACGGAACCGGCCAATCTTAATTTGGTTGGCTTGATTTTCATTTTTATCGATTTTAGTTTGGTTTGACAATTTTCATAATCGGATACACCGGCCCAACCAAACGCTCACCCCTATTAGACAGAGACACTTTATTTAATGAAAAATAAAAATCAATATTAAAGAATTATTAGTTGAAGTAGATTTATATTCCATTCAGGTGCCAAATTTTGTTTGTATAGTTTCAAGTTGTATTCACTCATAGTCAATTTTAACTTTTTTTTTTACTGAAAATTAAATATAAAGGAAAAAAAATTAAAATTCATTATTGAAAATATTGTGATTCATTGAGCGCTGACTTCTCTTGACACCAAAATTAGAATAGTTTTACATTTTACTAATTTAATTTGATTTGCTTTATATAGGCAAGTACATAACTTTGGATTCTATTTTAAGTATTCAAATTTGCAAATAGAAATTTACAAAAGTGAATTTATGGAAGTTGGAAACCTTAGTTTGATTAATGCATGAAATGAGAAAACTTAATGAAATGAGACTAGTGTTTTATCTTGTTCCAGAGTGAGTGCACTTTTGTAATATATACGGTATATATTAAGTAAAGAGCGATGTATGTGATTTTAACTAGTCTTTCAGTTTATATACAATAGTTTACGGTGTATGAATAAACTTTATTGTATTGGTTAACATAAATTCGTAGAAACGAAAGAGGGTATTAGTTGATTCTTCCGCTGTATAAGAGAGAAACAATAGGTTATTTCGAAACCGACTTTAGCTCAGTTGGTAGAGCGGAGGACTGTAGTTATTTAACAGATAGATCCTTAGGTCGCTGGTTCGAATCCGGCAAGTCGGATTTTTATATTTTCCCACAAATTTGACTTTGTTGTTTGCAATCTTGATATGATTTTTTTTGTTTTTAATGATTTTCCACTAGTTTGACCTTTTTTTTTTATAAAAAAAATCTTGATATGAACCGATTTGCCATTTATTCTATATACGCCTTCTATCATTTATTCTGTTTTACACTTTTTTGCATCCATTCAAATGTTAGCTTTAGCCATTAAGACAACATGACTCCATGCCCATGGTGCTTAACCAATCCGACCCATCATCGTCTTTTTACTTTGTGTTATAGGCTATTTCAAGCTCTAAAACTTACGGTGCGTTCGGTTTATCTTCTTTAGTTTTAGGTTTTTATACATATAAAAATGCAAACGGCGCATGTATATCATGAAAAAACATTCGTTTTTAAATCTTGATATGAACTACTCTACCATTTATTCCGCTTACACCCTTTAATCATTTTTTAGATCTTGATATGAACTACTCTACCATTTATTCTGTTTACACCCATAGTTATGAAAAGCGCGCCGCGGCGCGTGCCATGGAACACGGCGCGGTGAGGCTCGGCGTTTGCGCCATTTTTGTTTGCGGAGCGGCGCATATGAAAAGGCGCACCAAATGGCGCGCGGCGCACGACGCAAAATGGCGCGCCTTTTCTTTATTTTATGGTTTTTTTTTCGCATTTCAAACTGCTATAACTACTACTACAAATACTCTTACCATCATTACAACCACCATCACAATTACTATTACTATTATTATCATAATGATATGAAATATGAAAAAATTTGTTAATATCTTTTTTTTAGTTATATGAAAACATAATTACATCATCATTATTTCCTATACGATTATCACCAACAAGTTAATAACCTTACATTTATGTAATTGGCTGATCTTAGCATGCTGATATTTAGAATTGACATATGTTTTATTATCCAACTTAGTTTAGATTCCTTTTGATATTGTCAGAAGTATATAATTTAATGTATAAAAGATCATAAAATATTGTCTATGCAAAAACAAATGGATGAAACTCTGAAGCCGTGAACGATATATCAAGAGAAGCAATTTTGTAGGAAGAAAATATATTTTCATAAGATAAGCATTCAAGCAGCTCTGAAACATACCCTTGGATTTTACTTTATTTTTGCATATATGTAAATATGTCCAATGTCTTTGTACGATTTGTCTGTAACATAAAAATATTTCATGATTTGGTATTTGTTAAATACAATCGAGCATTAAAAAGAATGTATAATATTCGTGACACTGTTGGTCCAGTATCTTTGAATGATATTGATGATTGTAATTAACTGAATATATGACCGATATTGAAGATGAGCTTGAAACTTTATGCTTTACGTTTTTTTTGTAAAATACATAAAAAAATTTGTTGCGTATATTTTAGCAAAAAATAGTTTTTTTAAAATCTTTTGTTAAAATATTACTTATATTAAAAAAATAAACATGAGCAGTAAATTAAAAAGGCGTGCGACATTTGTCGCGCTGTGCACCAAGGCTCCAGAGAGGGTTTGCGCCTTTTTGCGCCGTGCGCCATTAATAACACTGTTTACACCCGTTAATCGTTTATTTTGATTTACATTTTTTTTGCATCCATTCTAATGTTACGTTTAGCCATGAAGAGAACATGACTCAATGCTCACGATGCTTACGCAAACTGACCCATCAGCGTCTTTTTACTTTGTCTTATAAACTATTTTGAGCTCAAAAACATAAGGTGTGTTTGGTTTATCTCTTTTAGTTTCGGGTTTTTGCTCATATAATATTGCAAACGGTGCACATGTATTGTTAAAAAAAACGTCTGTTTTTTGAAAATGAAGTGAACACGTTTTTTTTTTAATGTTTTGAAAAATAACATAAGGAAAAGAGATAATTTATACTTTCGAACGACTTTAGCTCAGTTGGCAGAGCGCGGGACTATAGTTATCTAACAGATAGATTGTTAGGTCGTTGGTTCGAATCCGGCTTGTAATTTTCCGTTAATGCGGTTTTTTGATTTGAAATCTTGATATGAATTGATCTGCCGTTTATTTGTCTACATCCTCCAATCATTTGAACGAAGTTAACACATAAAACATTTTATTTTTATTTTTCATGTTTTGAAAATAAGGGAAGGATGAGATAAAATTTATACTCCTATCATTTCTTACATTTCTTCCATCGTCCTTCCACTCTTCTCAATATTTGTCACTAATGTTGAAAAACATAGAATATAGTGTAAACCAAACGCCACATTAACTTCCTGGAATTAACCCCTCGTCTACCGCCTTTATTTGATTGATCTTTGGGCCCTCTTTTTTGCATCTTGCATAAGCGAAGTAGAATGGTTAAATCATTGTTATTAGTGGTATATTCCCATTATTTTGTGCTTTGGTACTCATAAGACCGAAATTTGTTTATGCTCCCGTCTCATTAAAAACAATGCCGTGAAGTATAATTATTACATAGGCTTATCAATTCAAGCCGTATACTTGTATCTATTATATCCCTTTTGCTTTGTTAGTCATCACTTTACATTTGTTCATTGAATACATGTTATTACAATGAGCCTTTTGAACATATATTCTTATATTGCAAAAAAATCCCCCCTGATTCCAGTGAATAGCCGCCAGTTTTATATTTGTGCATTTTTCAGTTGTACTGTCTTGAAATATGCTGAATACAATTTGATTTGAAAAATGAACGTGCAATCATTGATACTTAGATTTTCCCATGCAAAAATATGGCTTATTACTCACAGTGTATAAACGAATTAAGCAATCCATATACATCAAATGAATGGTTCTGGTTTATGAGTGGTCTGAATATTATTTGATTTGAAAAATAAACGTGCAACCATTGAAACATTGATTTTCACATGTAAAAATATGGCTTGTTACTCGGTTTATAAATGAATTAAGCAACCGGTCACATCAAAATTTGAATGATTATAGTTTATGAGTGGTTTATTCCTATAATATTTTGGTATGCTACTTGTAAGAGCAAAATCTATTTATGCTCGTCTCATCTAAGATAATGTTGTGAAGTATAATTATTATGTAGAATTATCAACAATCAGACAATCGGTCATTGAAAAAATTTGAATGGTTCTAGTTTATGAGTGGTTTATTCCTATTTAATTGTGTTACAGTGCTTGTAAGAGCGAAACATTTTTGTGCTCATCTCATTTAAGATAATGTCGTGAAGTATAATTATTACATAGGATTATCAATGCACACAACTTTTTAATTTTTTTTTTAACTGCAAAAAGGGTCTTTTTGATCCGTATGAATAGCCGTCGGATGCCGGTTTTATACGTGTAAAGTTGTAAATTATATAGTCTACTTTGTTGAAATCTGATGAAAATAGGGGCAGTGGCTAATACTTGGATTTTCATATTTAGGCGAATAATTAAGAATGTTTGATGATTACCAATGTTTTTTATTTGGCAAGGCAATTACCAAATGTTTATTCTTCCTACTCAAGTTGTAACTACTCGAGTTTGAAAACCTGTGTAAAAGTAAGTGTTAGTTGCGGTGTGAATAGCCTCACTCATCAATTTATCGCATTCACTAAATTACCGACTCGGATGATTTTTGTAGATTTACCACTTAAGGCACGAACCGTTATATCTTCCAATTAATTTATGCTGGTCTTTGGGCATCTTGCATAATGGAAACTGGTCCTGGCCTCAATTCACTAGTTCATCATATATGCCCTCATTTTACTGTTTCACTACTCACTGTATTTAGTCTTGTAACTGATTTCGGGAATATTTTCATTCCTATTCACAGGAACCATAGTTAATGATGGGAGAAACATTGTAGTTAATTGATGTATCTATTATCAAATGATCCGCGATTATTTGAGCTTGAACTTGCATTCTTCTGTATAAAATGATGTTATCAATCAACCAAATCTGCCCTTTTTTACATTAACTTTGCACGATGTTTCATTAAATTTGCTCAAACTATTAAAAGCATGAGCCGCTTGTGTGTTTTCAATTATGGATTGAACACTTGCTGATTCTTTTATTCCACTTAGGGATTTCTCAATGGTTTGACCGAGCTGTTAATATCATCCTTGATGCATCATACGAAAGGGTATATGCTCAACCGAGGTTACTTCTAGTTATCTTATTCCTTTTTACTTTTTTCGTAAATGAACGAGTCAAGTAATTTAATTATGAAGTCAGTGTTAGGCCTATATATGTGCTTTCTAGTAATTATCCGTAGGCTGCTTATGGATATATATATATATATATATATATATATATATATATATATTATGTTTGCCCATATTCTTATACTGCTTTTATTTCATTTTAAGGTCGTTGATTCATTTTCTACTTGTGTTGGAGAACCTGGTTTGGTTAGGTAATGATGTATGCCTCATGGTTCCCAACGTTCTTATTCTATACACAAAGTACTAATGATTTAAAAATGGTTCAATCTGGGAATATTACCATGGACATTGAATATTGAAAATACAGCAAAGGTATTAGGCTTGTTTGAGTTTCCTGTATCTTTTGTCCAACCAAAAATTCTATATCATATGGCTAGCTTCTTCTCCAATATGCCTGTTTTATACATCGATGAACTAAGACCATGGTAATGAGCAGTTACCAAATTTTGTAAAAGATGCCAATTGATCAACAACAAGAAAATGTGATGTAAAAACAACTTTGTACATGATATCAATTAATTAACATGAGTTACAATGCAACTGCATGTTTCTTCGTGTTCCATGAATACCATTGTGTGTCAGGGTGCATTATATTTGTTCACACGACCTTTTAGAAGCAAATATACATGTTTCAAAGTGAAATAAAAGGGAATATATAAAAGAGCTCAGGAGATGCTTTCGTCATCACAATACAGATGATAGTGTATGAAACCAAACACTTGCAACTTACTCATTGCCCATTACCTGTTATCTGGTAAAATTATATATACGAGAAATACAACAAATAATTGATTGTGTGGGACTATATCTAAACTCCATCAAGGTAACAAATAATCAAAGCAGAGGAACCTGATCAAGGATTCAGCGCTATAATATCCTCAAATAAAAGATCAAAGCGTTGTCTGAGTAACATTACTATATTTTTTAAGGTTGAACATGGATGGATATTTCATTATTAATCACAACTAGCAATTTATACTGACACATGAGTAGAGTGATATAAGAAGATAACCAACAAAACATTATTTAATTATATGGTTTTCTCAGGATGTTGTAATTAGGACTGCAAAAGGTTGGTTGGACCAGTTAGACTTTCATTCGACTAATATAATCATGGGTTAAAAGCAATTCAATCCATACTTGATGCGGTGTGATGTGGGTTTAGTTGAAGTATGGTTTAAGTTGGGTTTAATAGGAACGAGTTGGATTACACAAACTAATATAATTGAGGATTTAGTAAAAAGAAGAATCGAAATATTCTAACTCTAAATAGTAGTTTGGCTTAGTATGGTTAAGAGTTTCATCCCACTAGATTAAAATTCTCTTCGAATATTACTCAAAATATCGCAATAAAATAAGAATACCTCTGATTCATACACAGGCATTACTGTTGTATACCTCTGATTCTAGAATAGCACCTAAAATAGACAGTTCTATATTCCCTCAAGGTAACAAATAATATGAGCAGAGGAACTTGATCAAGGATTCAACGCCATAATATCCTCAAATAAAAGATCAAAGCGTTGTCGGAGTAAACGTGACTATATTTTTTAAGGCGACTTATTTTAGTCGATCCAAATGATCCCTTCGTCAGACTGAAATTTTATGATTTTCGTTTTTCATTTTAGGATGGTCTAATCATTCTTTCGGCCATTTGTATTTAATGTACATGGATAAGTTGTATTTTATACCCATTACGTATCAATTTAGAGCAATGCCATTAGCACCACTATAAACACTTCTTTTTACCCATTGTTTCAAGTGGCACCAAAAACGCTGACTTCCCTTGTTTACTACAGAGAGCAGTTAGGCACTACTGTTGTATACCTCTGATTCTAGAATAGCACCTAAAATAGACAATTATGTCTCACATTCGTTAGTCTTATTGATAGTATTAATGATTGAGCTTTTAGGAATGGGTGAGTGCAATACATGGTATTAATTACTTGTTGCTTGCCAATTCTAATTACAGGGCCAGCTATGGAATGAAGTATCTCAGCGTCAAGTAAGGAATCATATTTTCCGAAGCAAGGACTACTAAAAATTTCAAATAAGAATTTGCATTTGGATTAAACATGATGATCGGGGTAATTTTTAGATGCTCTAAGCATCTCAAAAGAAAAAAATAAGGTACCGAATGTGAAGTTACGGATCAGAGTAAAGAAAAAAAAAGACTTCCTTTCAAAGGGTTATAGATACTGCAAGTAGGCCTGACGAGAATTCCCTTAATACCAATGATGCTAAACTACTTAGGGATGGAATCAGCTTCATCCGGAGTAGTGATATGTAATGTGATGAACCCAGAAGATGATCCCCTTTATTAACAGCAGATGGTGAAATTTTGAGACCCTTAGCTAGCCTTCGTTATGTATTTCTTGCCTTTTTTTTCTGACCTTCCATTTTCCTTCCAGGAGATATTACGCTAAATAAAATTTGTTCAATATCATGTGACGTCTAGAACACCCATAATATAAAATAAATTACTGTATGCTAAATAAATGTTTGCATATTACCTATCAATTGCCCAAGTCATAAAATTAGTAACTTTAGGAATTCACGATAATAAGTCGATAGCCGTAACATATTCAGTATCAAGTTCATGGAAATGCTTGAGTTCTTAAGAAAATTAAGTGTATGCGAAAATAATGATGAACAAGTAGGACTATGGAAAGTTAGGAATAAACTTGAATAAAGTTTATTTTGGTCCTTTTGAAAATCTGGGTAGAGTAATCGTTTGTTGCTGTGTGAATAGTCACACTCATTTATTACCCTGCTGAAATTACCGACTTGAACATTTTTCTGTTTCTGCAGTTTTACCACTAAGGCACGACCCATTGTATCTTCCAAGTAATTTAAGTTAGTCTTTGGGTTTGCATAATGGGAACTGGACCTGGCCTCTAGTCCCTAGTTCACCAATGTGCTCTCATTTTACTGTTTTTCTAATCACTATATTTAGTCATGTAACTGATTTCATCAATATTTTCATTTGCGTCTTTTACACAGAAACTTTATCAACCATGGCTAATGATTGGAGAAACATTGTAGTTAGACGATGTATCCGTTGCTACAATTTTTGAGCTTGATCTCACGTTCATGTGTACAGTAGTTTACGGTGTATGAATAAAATTTATTGTATTGGTTAACATAAATTCGTTGAAACGAAAGAGGATGTTAGTTGATTGTTCGCTGTATAAGAGAGAAACAATAGATTATTTCAAAACTGACTTTAGCTCAGTTGGTAGAGCGGATTATTGTAGTTATTTAACAAATAGATCCTTAGGTCGTTGGTTCGAATTCGGCAAGTCGGATTTTATGTACGCCTTCTATCATTAATTCTGTTATACACTTTTCTGCATCCATTTAAATGTTAGCTTTAGCCATGAAGACAACATGACTCAATGCCCATGGTGCTTAACCATACTGACCCGTCGTCGTCTTCAGTTTTCCTTTTTTAGTGTTAGGTTTTTATTCATATACAAATGCAAATGGCGCATGTATATCGTGAAAAACATTCGTTTTTGAAATCTTGATATGAACTACTCTACCATTTATTCTGTTTACCCCCTTTAATCATATATTTTGATTACGTTTTTTCCCCCATCCATTCATAGTTATGAAAGGCGTGCGCCATAGCGCGGCGCGGTGCGACGTTTGCGCCATTTTTTTCTTGCACCGCGCGACGCATATGAAAAAGTGTGTGGCGCATAAATGGCGCACGACATGAATTGATGCACCTTTTTTTTTCGGATTTCAAATTACAATAACTACTATTACAAATATTTTTACCATCACTACAACCACCATCACAAATATTACTATTACTATTACTATTACTATTACTATTACTATTACTATTATTATTATGACATGAAATGCGCATAAATGGGCAAATAAGAATTACTCTGATTCATACACAAAGGCACTACTGTTGTATACCTCTGATTCTAGAATAGCACCTAAAATAGACAGTTCTGTCTTGCATTCGTTAGTCTTGTTGACAGTATTAATGATTGAGCTTTTAGGAATGGGTGAATGCAATACATGGTATTAATTTCTTGTTGCTTGCCAATTCTTACAAGGCCAGCCATGGAATGATCGATCTCAGCGTCAAGTAAGGAATCATATTTTCCGAAGCAAGGACTACTAAAAATTTCAAATGAGAATTTGCATTTGGAGTAAAACATGATCGAGGCAATTTTTAGAAGTATCTCAAAGCAAAGAGTAAGGTACCGAATGTGCAGTTATGGATACTGCAGGTAGGTTTGACGAGAATTCCCTTAATATCAACGACGCTAAACATGATCCCCTCTATTAACCGCAGATAGTGAAATTTTGGGACCCTTAGCTAGCCTTCGTTATGTATTTCTTGTCTTTTTTTCTGACCTTCCATTTGCCTTCCAAGTGATGTTACGCTAAATAAATTTTGTTTAATATCCCGTGACATCTAGAACCACATGCAGAAGGATACGAAAGGTAGCAATGTTAGCGGAAAAATGGGCAAATTAAAAAGGGCTCAGAGATATGCATTCTTCAACCCAATTCAGATGATAGTGTATGAAACCAAACACTTGCAACTTCCTCACTGCCCATCAGCTTTAATCTGATAGAATTATTTATATGAGAAATAAAATAAATAATTGATGGTATGGGACTGTATTCTAAACTCGTAGAAGATAACAAATAACCTGAGCAGCGGTGTCCGACCAAGGATTGAGTGCCATAATGTTACTCAATTAAAGAGTAAAGTGTTACTCCAATGGCTAACACTTAGATTACTCCTATGACTTTTTTTTTGTTTTCTTCTTTTTTATGGATCACTGGAAGCATCTGAGGATGTTTACCATTACATAAATATGTTTACGCATAAATATGTAAGTCCAAGTATTCTTGATTATTCTTCAGTTCATCTTGTTAATAATTGCTTGCTAGCCGTGTGCAACAAAGCTACCATCAATAATTATTCAGTTACGTGAAAAAAGAAAAAATTAGTCAACTTCACTGGTTAACCATTATAAATTATTAATTTTTCCTGATTAAAAGATCCAGTTGTCTCTGTTTACCGTTTTCAGTTATTAATTGCATAAATTAAATCCAAATAATCAAACCCTATGATGCAAGTTGAACTATAACTTGCACGAGCGAAACAATTACAAATCGATTCATAAGCCAAGCAATACAAATTGAAGGTACTAATTAACTCAAACTTATCGAACAGGTTGAAACTTTTAAATAAATTATTAACTAGCTTAATAAAATGAATCGGTCGCCTTACTTCAACTTACTTGTCCGATTTAGAAGAAGATGCCGGGTGGGCTGGGCTCGGCCGTGTTGGGCTATCGGCATACTAAAATTGGGGCTTTTAGTATGGGTAAAGATGGCCTGTTCTAGTGTGTCTTATTGTTCTTCAGATTCTTTTGTTTTCGTCCAACTTTCCAAAAACTAGAAGTGATGATAGCGTGTGAGATTGGAAATTGATGCTCTGAACTATGAGTATATCCTTGATTAAATTAACATGATATTCGAATAGTTAAATAAATTTATCATTATTTTGCATTTTCAATACAAATAAGCAGCGCTTTTTTCATCAATCGTAACTAGGATATGATACATATTGTTTTGTATATAAGAAGAAGATGAACGTGGTGTGCATTTTGTGGGTTCAATCTATGTTTTGTTGCTACAGTTTATGGTCTGCACAGGACAGATTGCCCAAGTAGATTAATATTAATGTTAGTTTTTCAAGACAAACAAAGAAGACACTTTGGCCGAGTGGTTAAGGCGTGTGCCTGCTAAGTACATGGGGTTTCCCCGCGAGTGTTCGAATCTCTCAGGTGTCGCTCTGTTTTCTTTTTTCTGCCATCCTAATGAATTTGGTTCTGCTTGAAGTACAATGTCCAGGCTGGCTGGTACCTTATGCTTGATTCTTCCGTTTCCATAGGAAGGGTTGTGCAGTCTTAAAGCTTCAAACGAAAGCGCAATGTTACAAAAGAAACAGGGCTCATGTTTGCAGATTTTATGTTAGAGCTGATAAAAGACAGATACCAAGGGTATGCACTAGTGTTTTATCTTTTTCTTTGAAACCATTTTATGGCAATTCAAATTATTTTACATTAAGAGGTTGGTTTAGTTCATTTCCCTCGATCTTAAAATCTAATTCTTACATCATAGCAGTGGATCCCTATTTCATGTATGTTTTTCTATTCGTAAACCGAATATCCTTACAATAGGGCTTATTTACCCTATTTCGTGCTCCCAAAAAGTAACCCTCTTGTCCTTATTTGCATGTTATGTTGGTGGTAAAAAACTTGAATGTATATATTTTGGTGACGGTATGAATATGTGTCATTACAGTTGGGCTTCTTCTTTATTCGTATCCTTCAGGTTTGTGAATGATGGAAGGAGTAAAGCATATTAAAAGAACTTGGTGTATCAAATATATGTACAATAAGCAATTAATCAAGAATGTTTATGGGAATAATCTAATGAAAACAGGGGCAGTGGCTAATACTTGGACTTACATATTTATGCGAATAATCAAGAATGTATGATGATTACCAATGTTTTTTATTTGGCAAGGCAATTACCAAATGTTATTCTTCCTACTCAAGTTTGAAAACCTGTGTAAAAGTAAGTGTTTGTTGCGGTGTGAATAGCCTCCCTCATCAATTTATTGCATTCACTAAATTACCGACTCGAACATTTTTCGGTTTCCATATATTTAGCTGTTAAGGCACGAACTGTTGTATCTTCCAATTAATTTATGCTTGTCTTTGGGCACCTTGCCACCTTGCATAATGGAAACCAGTCCTGGCCTCAAGTCACTAGTTCATCATACGTGCCTTCATTTTACTGTTTTACTACTCACTGTATTTAGTCATGTAACTGGTTTTCAGAATATTTTCATTCCTATTCACAGAAACCATAGTTAATGATGGGGGAAACATTGTAGTTAATTGATGTATCCATTGTCAAATGATCCACGATTATTTGATCTTGAACTTACATTCTTCTGTATAAGATGATGTTTTCAATCAACCGAATCTGTCCTTTTTCACGTTAACTTTGCACAATCTTTCGTTAAATTTGCTCGAACTATTAAAAGCATGAACCGCTTGTATGTTTTCAGCTATGGACTGAACACTTGCTGATTCTTTTATTCCACTTTGCACAATGTTTCGTTAAATTTGCTCGAACTATTAAAAGCATGAACCGCTTGTATGTTTTCAGTTAAATTTGCTCGAACTATTAAAAGCATGAACCGCTTGTATGCTTGTATGTTTTCAGTTATGGACTGAACACTTGTTGATTCTTTTATTCCACTTTGCGCAATGTTTCATTAAATTTGCTCGAACTATTAAAAGCATGAACCGCGTGTATGTTTCCAATTATGGATTGAATGCTTGCTGATTCTTTTATTCCACTTAGGGATTTCTCAATGGTTTGACCGAGCTGTTAATATCATCCTTGATGCATCATACGAAAGGGTATATGCTCGACCAAGGTTACTTCTAGTTATCTTTTATTCCTATTTACTTTTTCGTAAATGAACGAGTCAAGTAATTTAATTATGAAGTCAGTGTTAGGCCTATGTATTTGCTTTCTGGTAATTATCCGTAGACTGCTTATGGATGTATATATTATGTTTGCCCGTAATCTTGTACTGCTTTTATTTTATTTTAAGGTCGTTGATTCATTTTCTACTTGTGTTGGAGAACCTAGTTTGGTTAGGTAATGATGTATGCCTCATGGTATTAATTACTTATGGATGTATATATTATGTTTACAACAGAGAGCACTAAGCACTACTGTTGTATACCTCTGATTCTAGAATAGCACCTAAAATAGAATGTCTGTCTCACATTGGTTAGTCTTATTGACAGTATTAATTACTTGTTTATGGGTGAATGCAATACATGGTATTAATTACTTGTTGCTTGCCAATTCTAATTACAGGGCCAGCTATGGAACGAAGGATCTCAGCGTCAAGGAATCATATTTTCCTAAGCAAGGACTACTAAAAATTTCAAATGAGAATTTGCATTTGGAGTAAACATGATCGTGGCAATTTTTAGATGCTCTAAGTATCTCAAAAGAAAGAGCAAGGCACCGAATGTGCAGTTATGGATACTGCAGGTAGTGAAATTTTGGGACCCTTAGCTAGCCTTCGTTATGTATGTCTTGTCTTTTTTCTGACCTTCCATTTGCCTTCCAAGTGATGTTACGCTGAATAAATTTTGTTTAATATCCTGTGACATCTAGAACCGCATGCAGAAGTATATGGCAGGCAGCAGTGTTAGCGGAAAAATGGGCGAATAAAAAAGGGCTCAGACAGATGCATTCTTCATCCCAATTCAGATGATAGCGTATGAAACCAAACGCTTGCAACTTCCTCACTGCCCATCAGCTGTAATCTGGTAGAATTATTTATATGAGAAATAAAATTAATTATTTTGTGGTATGGGACTGTAATCCGGTAGACATAACTATGTTTTTTTTTCTTCTGCTCTTTGTAATGGTTTCTTTTGATCATATATACATATATATTGATGAGTTGTTCAATTTGATTTGCATATGTTATTGTGGCATGTTAGAACAAGTTGAATCACATTATATCTATGACGTTTGATCATATTCGGCTATTTATATCTTTTATATACTTTGTAATACACGCAGCTAGTCCATCATGTGAAGCTTATGCTTACAGTGTGAAGCTTATGCTTACAGCAGAATAATCACGTGAGAACAAAAGTTTATAAATTGTTTTGATTAAGTCAACATTTGGCTTGGTTATATATTGTGTGCTTTCCATCAATTTAAAAAGGTGTAGACCTGTGGATATAACATCAAAACTGACTTTGGACGTAACAAAAACGATACACACAGAATTTTTAAACGGGACATTTAAACGAAATAAAAAATTAAATAGATATGCGTTTATGGTTTTAAACCAGACATTTAAACGAAACATTTTAATTTAACTAGTTTATAATTAATTAATTATTTGTTTTGTTGTATAACATGTGTTTAATAACTGAAAATGAAACATATTAAAACAAACTCAGTGTTTCATTAAATCTCAACGATGCATTTTTAATTCAAATACCGTCAAATCAAACAAACTGGAAAAACAATATAACAAACTGCAGAAACAAACTAGTAAAAACAACTATTGAACTTGTTCAACTAATAACTAATCTACACACGTAGCACTTCGTCGGATAGTACATCCACCATATCTAAGACCGAGGGATCAGTGCGAAAATTCTTCATAATTTTCCACCTATGGATGAGAGCAACAACATACAAAAGAAAAAAGCAACGCGTCGCCATATCGGAGAAGCAATCTGTCTGAACAAATGTCCATGGTCTTCCTGAACTCACAATCTGTTGACGTCTAGGGAGAACGGGTTTGTTGTCATTAGTCATCTAATCAACATAGAAAGCTGTATCGAAAACAATGAATGGTTGGACTTGGAGCTGAAGCGGTAGAGCTATTGATATCTCACACTGGCATGTGACCTTTTCTATGCACTTGCAAAACATGTCATCTTGCTTTCTAAATTTCAACGAAGCAATTCTTTTGAATTTCTGATGCTTACGTGCTGGACCGTTTCATTGTTCGTCAAGTCCGTCAAGGCGATCATTTCAAACATTCCGTTCACCCTCTACTATCTTGAGAAATTTATTCCAGTCTCTCCAACGATGCACTAGATTGTCTCATTTGTTCTTCATCCGTGGCTCGGTCTTATTGTCATTAGACAGTTCGTTGAAATCTGCAATTACAGCCGATGAAAACGAGTCGGGGCTTCCTTTTTCATGTAGATGGGTGATTTAAATGTCGATTAATGCTTTAGTGTGTTCATGAGTTTTGAATGAAGTAGTAATAGCGCCAAAGGCAGAAGAGTGTGCGCTATAACGCTGGAAATGTAAAATTTCAAAGTAATTAAAAATTGCAAAAAGTGTAATGGACACAATAAAAATAAGTAAATTAGTTGGGAAAAGTACATTATAAATATCGAAATCATTGGAAAAAAAGCATCGAGAATATGTTGATTTTGGAAAGGGGGGGGGGGGGGGGGGAGGGGGCGAGGCTGGGCTAATTAAAGTGAAAAGGAGGAGATGCGAATGAGATTATATAATCAGCGATAAATCAAACCATTGGTATTCGATATGTCCAATGCGTTGAACACTATCGGTTTGATTTTCTCCAATGAGAAAATCGAACAATTTGGACCATCATTGTTTTGGGTTGGACCTGTCTAAAATGACGACTTTTCAAAGTCTTACTACGAAAGACATCTTAATAATTGGGTCAGTGATCCTTACATTGCCCTATTCTTTTAATTTGGAAAAATCAAATGAAGAGTTAGTAATTTGCTAACTTCATTCTTTATTTTTTTGACTAAAAGGATAATACGACCCAAGTCGCACAGCCGTATTGCACATAGTTAATACTAATACGCGACCAACGTGCTTGATCGATGACCAAACACCTATCAATACAATAACAGTTAGGTACAAAGTACATACCACTAGCAAAATCGCAGCACAAACACCGTCATACAAATAGTCTACAAATACTTTTCGTAAAGCAACAACTATGATGACCGCCATACACCACCGGCGCTTAAATAACCCTATAACGCGTTGTAGGAGCATCCGATCGATGCAAAACGGCTGAAAATAGAAAAAAAATTCAAAAGAAAAGGAAAATAGGAAGAGAAGAAGAATAAAACAGAATAAAACCACATAATCAAAAATATAATTACAGAACATGTTGGTCACAGGAAGCATCTGAGGATGGCGAAGTGGTGTTTAACAGAGCAGGTGATAGAAGCATACTCGAAGGGAATAGGACCAGGAGGAGTTCGTGTTTGAATATCAAGGGGGGAGGAAATGGTTTTAACGTGGAGGAGAAGTGGTGCATGGGCTGAGAAGGAATTGGGATTGAGCCTATAGTTAAAAAAAGAAAAAGAATATATATTAGACGGGACCGTTATTTAGTAATCAAAGTGGGCATGTATCGTGAAAACAAAAGGAAATGTGCATGCGTGCAACAAGGAAGACGTGTGCATGCAAAAGGAAGAGTCAGGCATTCTGGGAATGTAAATTAGGTCGGTGGGTTCAAGTTTAAGCGAAATGCAATTAGTAAAATTTATATTTAATTAATTTAACTAATATCGTAAAAGCTATAACGGGTATAATTTTTACATATGTTAAAAGAATCCGACATAACAAGCAACATTGGAATTGTAACGAATTGAAGAATTCAATGCTCGAATTCTGACAATAATACATAAAAACTCGTATTACTTGTCAAAACTAAAGTATCAAACACAGCAGATTGTTAATAGAAAGAAGTTAGAGAGTGAGATAAGAAAGGAAGAAAATTAAGAACAGAAGAAGAAGAAAAACCAACACAACACAGAGTCTCACATCGCAATGGAACAAAATATAATACAGAAATAAATCTTTACTGAGAGCTTTTAAAAATACTTACAATCTTCAGAGTACATCAACACATCTGGATAGTTATAATAATCTGTCCTTATATACAACACACAGCGGAATATTATTTATATGATATCATACATCTGGTCTCTTTCAGCTCGTATCTTCACAACATTCGATAACCTAAACCTATAAAACCCGGTCTAACCCGAGCATTACAAACGGTGGATCAGCTTGGTGTGGTGAACCAAAGTGAGAAAATACACTAAGTTTAAAGGCATCACACAACTTGATTTTAAAGTTAAAATATTTTCGAAAGAAAAGGACAATCATAAGACCAAATTCACACATAAATACAGACGGTTTTTACCTTACGATAATCCAAAACATTTTTTAAATCAATATCTTTTCTGATATTACAATAGTGTCTAAAGACAAATAAATACCAATCTGACAAAACACCTGCATCTCACGCACTACATACATAGTATACAATCAAAACCGCTGGTTCTTATTGGAGAATGGATTTCCAAGGACCACTCGCTACTAATCTATAGGGTGATTCCTAGGATGTGGTAGGATGGTGCCTTCGGTTCATCATGTTCTTATATGACTTGTATGGATGATTGTCTAGCAGATTATTCCTTAAGAGTCACGTACATTGATTTTTACAAACGTATTTCTGTAGGTAGCAGAGAAGACACCTTCTTTTAGCATAAACACCTAGGGTATTTTTGTAGACATTAATTAGTGATTTGATGGACCTGACAATGTGACATTCAAAATAAATAGTGGCCAGATGTTCTAAAAGATAATTATAACCTCATGCCTCACAATCGGGAATCGACAAAAATCGGGCAGGCAGCATTGCTAAGTGGGTCGCTCCCAATTAGGGTGTATTGGCACTATTTAAAGAAATTTCATTATTGTTCTTCTTTTCGCTTATGTATCTCCCGGGAACGGTTATGTTGCTAACGACCGTAAGGTGACAATATATTCGATACACTCAAGAGAAATGAGTGGTCAGTCATGTGTGGTCGGGTTGCAAGATGTTCTTATTGAACCCAGTGTATTCCCCTCTAGAGATATATTATCGGAAGGTGGTTCCATACCCTGTCATAGTTGGAAATCCAATCTCCAATAAGTGCCCGTGGTTTTGATTGTATACTATGTATATGGAGCGTGAGATGCAAGCGTTCCGGTAGATTGCTATTTATTTGTGTTTAAACACTATTATAATATCCGAATAAGATATGATTTCAAAAGTGTTTTGGGTTATCATAAGGTAAAAACCATCTGTGTTTATGTGTGGATTGGTCTTACGATTATCCTTTTCTTTTCAATAGAAATGTTTTGACTTTAAAATCAAGTTGGATGATACATATAAACTTTGCGAGTTTCCCACTCTGGTTCACTAGACTGATCGGGCGTTTGTAATGATTGGGTTAGACCGGGTTTTACAGGCTTAGGTTTGAATGCTGCGAACTTCAAAAGGCGTGGTGGAGGAGTTCAGACGTATGATATATTTATTTCGCTGTGTGTTGTATGTGAGGACTGATTATTATAATTGTCCAGATGTGTTGATATACTCTGATGATTGTAAGTATTTATTTCTAAGCTCTCAATAAAGATTTATTCCTATATTATATTTTATTCCACTGCATTGTGAAACTCTGTGTTGTGTTGGTTAGTTCTTCTTCTTCTTCTATTCTAATATTTCTTTCTTATCTCACCCTCTAATTTCTTTCTATTAACTATCTGGTGTTTTCGATACTTGGGTTTTGGAAAGTAATATGGGTTATTAATATTATTGTCGAAATTTGGGCGTCGAATCCGCTGGATCGTTACAAATACACTACCTTAATCACTCCAGTCTACCTCAACAGTTGACCAAATTTCCCCTTGCTTTGAACATCTAGCAACCCTCAGATCCACCATAATGACCTAACACTTCAACATCCACAAAACACACATACAACTTCTTCCTTTTTTTCCCAAAAAAATAATAATGTTTAAGACCTAATCGTGTAGCATCTATAAGTTTATATCTGCATAATTGATCTCTCATTTCATACTATATTAGCACACAACCATGCTTGACATTGGCTTTTGCCAAGAAAACTTTAAAGATGCTCTTGTAGTGTAATTAAACAGAGGATAAAGAAATCTTCACATGAAGATCCTTTACGCGGGCACCTCCTTCTAAATAGATCCATTTTTTCTTCTTCTTCTTAGCTTATCATTTTAACCCTTAGACTGGATTTCTTAAGCCGTTTAGCATGCTCTTTCTCTTCCTTCCTGAGAAGTGCCTCAGCACTAAGTTTAGTTTCTGCTTCTTCCATCGCCTTCTTTTTCTCTGCTTTCTTCTTCAGTATTGCTTCCTGCCCTGCATAATGCAGTTCTTAATATCCCTCTTAAGCCAGTTTATCTCTAGCTGTTCTAGTTTTGGAATGCGCTTGAGAGTTTAATTTGTAGCACTCAACTAGATCAATGTAATATAGCATAATTGCAACTAGCTTAGTCATTTCATCCATTTCATTTTTGCTAGGAAGTGCAAATTTTAACAAAAGAACTTTCTTGCACGATGTTGGATATTGATCTAAAAGTGAAGGGAGATGAATCGCTTCCCTACTTTTTTAAATGCCTTTTCACTGAAAACCTGATCAAGCACAGCTTCATTGACTAAATCAATCGCAATATCCTTACTTTTTGCCACAACCACCAAATCCTTTGCAACCCACTTCCTTCCAGTCGCAGGACCACCAGCCATTAGACTCCCAAACTTAACCAAATCCCTTGACTCCTTCAACATGGCCTTCGCCAACTTCTTTCTTGCCACAACCATCACCACATGATCCATATTCTCCTCGTTCATCACAACCTCGAATGTTATAGTATCTTTTTTTCTAAATACCAAATCCATGACCTTTCCTAACAAATCATGCCTACATGTCAGCTCCATCATTGCCACCACTGCCTGGAAAAAACTCTTCCCACTTGCATAGAACTTTAACACATTTTTCCCTTCTTTCAGTAGCAGCGACTGATCCTCCTTCTCATCTCCTAATCCTAGAGAAAACTTTAAAAAAACAAAAATAGACCCCTCTTCAGCAGATACTTTTTGCCAAGCAATCACGATATTTTCATTTTGCTTCATTTTAATGAAGTAGTTAATAAGAAACATGACCAAGAAACTCAGGCAGACAATTTCCACGGTGTACTTACGGACGAACAACGGATCTAGTTGTGTTGAAATCTTGACATTCATATATAACGAAGGAGGGTGTTCAATCGAGATTGGTTTTTTGCTTTTGGATGGCGGGACGGGAATTCCCTCGAACTCGTCAGAGTCATAAACATTGAAGGAGTCAGATGGTGGGGAGGGATTTGAGGAAGGAGACAGAGGGCTGAGAATGCTTGGCTCGTGATTGGTTAGGGTTGAGGTGGAAGTGGTTGGATTTAGAAGTGAAATGAATGGTAAGGGTTCCTACTCGTCAAATTCCTCATCCAGTTCATCAACATCAAATCCTTCAAAATTAGTTGCGAGGGAAGACTGGATGAGAAAACATAGGAGGAGGAAAATACAGAGGAAGTGATCTTTTGCCATGGATCGGAGCGACAGAAAATAATGGAGCTCAATGTCTTCCCGCCATCTTTTGAATTCGGCTAGGCTAGCGTTATCTTTACCACTTCCACTACGTTTGTCATATTCATCACATTTGCAAACACCATTTATGTTTCTAATTTAAAACTAGGGCCTTACTCGGAACCGGTGGCTGCACTACCAAGCTTGGATGAGCCATCAGTATGATTAATAGGAAATGGTGATAGAATTGGATATTATGTCTTAGAATGAATGCGAGCAAGGTGACATAGGAGAAAGCCATAGATGATACTTAAGAAGAGCCTAAGCGTGGTGAGAGTCCCTTGGGATGCCATGAGCATGAACCATTGGAAGAGGCTGTGAGTGGAACTGTGATAGCCTTTAGTTTTGTATGGGCCAGAATTTATTATCTCTATTTCCATTAGTGAGACTATGCTTGTTTTATTTAGGAGGCAATGAATGTTGCAGACTAATTTTGGTACCAGCTCGACTAATGTGGGGGCGAGATGTGAGTTGAGCTTCACAATTTCATTATTTCCTCTTATCCATGTTGTGTAGGGTTCACATTTCCACCTTTCCAACTCAGCTGGGCTGGATGGTGTTGAATTAGCTTGTGCCCTTTATTGTATTTGGATCGATGCCATAATTTATTTTCGGATGTAATACGATTGTGGTACAATTCATCTCAGCCTCATTTGCCTGATTGCTCGAGCATAGCCTAGGCCTCGTGTCATTGGACCATTTGTGCACTTCAAATCATGTCTCGAATTTGTCATAACTCGTTTTGTTTTATTCATAGTCGTGTACAACATGTATTTCACTTTTTCTTGGTCGGGACTGTGCAGGTGCCAGGCCATGCCATCTAGATAAGTGTAAGTTAATACTGTAGTGCGGTAATAAAAATGTTGTTATTTGTTGTATGACTGCATTATCTAG